>CM068373.1:452124953-453621885 GCA_034769895.1 Magicicada septendecula
ACTAGTATGTTTCGTCCCCCCCTGGTAAACCTAACATAATTTGGCTATTCACTGTTGCACTCACTTCTCTACTAGTATGTTTCGTCCCCCGCTGGTAAACCTAACATAATTTGGCTATTCACTGTTGCACTCACTTCTCTACTAGTATGTTTCGTCCCCCACTGGTAAACCTAACATAATTTGGCTATTCACTGTTGCACTCACTTCCCTACTAGTATGTTTCGTCCCCCCCTGGTAAACCTAACATAATTTGGCTATTGACTGTTGCACTCACTTCTCTACTAGTATGTTTCGTCCCCCGCTGGTGAACCTAACATAATTTGGCTATTCACTGTTGCAATCACTTCTCTACTAGTATGTTTCGTCCCCCGCTGGTAAACCTAACATAATTTGGCTATTCACTGTTGCAATCACTTCTCTACTAGTATGTTTCGTCCCCCGCTGGTAAACCTAACATAATTTGGCTATTTACTGTTGCAATCACTTCTCTACTAGTATGTTTCGTCCCCCGCTGGTAAACCTAACATAATTTGGCTATTTACTGTTGCAATCACTTCTCTACTAGTATGTTTCGTCCCCCACTGGTAAACCTAACATAATTTGGCTATTCACTGTTGCAATCACTTCCCTACTAGTATGTTTCGTCCCCCACTGGTAAACCTAACATAATTTGGCTATTCACTGTTGCAATCACTTCCCTACTAGTATGTTTCGTCCCCCCCTGGTAAACCTAATATAATTTGGCTATTTACTGTTGCAATCACTTCTCTACTAGTATGTTTTGTCCCCCGCTGGTAAACCTAACATAATTTGACTATTTACTTTTTCAATCACTTCTCTACTAGTATGTTTCGTCCCCCGCTGGTAAACCTAACATAATTTGGCTATTTACTGTTTCAATCACTTCTCTACTAGTATGTTTCGTCCCCCGCTGGTAAACCTAACATAATTTGGCTATTTACTGTTGCAATCACTTCTCTACTAGTATGTTTCGTCCCCCGCTGGTAAACCTAACATAATTTGGCTATTAACTGTTCCAATCACTTCTCTACTAGTATGTTTCGTCCCCCGCTGGTAAACCTAACATAATTTGGCTATTTACTGTTGCAATCACTTCTCTACTAGTATATTTCGTCCTCTACTGGTAAACTTAACGTAATTTGGCTATTAACTCTTGTACTCACTTCTCTGCTAGTATGTTTGGTCCTCCACTGGTAAACCTAATATAATTTGACTATTTACTGTACGTAGACTTTTTCACTCACTTCTCTATTTCAAAAATACAAACAGTTTCTAAAAGTCGCTTGAGAAAGCACGTTGTATATAACTTAAGCGACTTACTGTATAGCCCGCTATGTACCATAATTTACTACATTAAAATGATCATGCAATTCTTGTTGAACTTGCAGCTGTGACATCCATATGTCGTAATAATTATATCAGAATAATGTTTGGTTCCTATTATTACAGAACATAACAGAACAATCTACGTGTTTGTCGAATGTGCCAGAAGAATCTCGATGAAACGCGTGTGGCGTACGTGCTTGTAGACGCATTTGCGAGAGTCTTCTCGATGCCGCCAGCCGTGCGGACTGTGTCAAGGCCGCAGTTAATTACGTAGTTCATACGTCCGCTAAGACGCAATTAGGAATCGTCTAGATTTTCGGCGGCTATAAATACAATTACTCAGGGACGCTCAAGTCAGTATAGCAGCGATATATTTACAGTTCGGTTCGAGAGTTATTATCGGACGATATTACTGTGAACGTTCAAGTGGTTATTAGTGAAGTGTTGCGTTTTATAATCGGGCGGTATAATTGTAATACAATTGTGTTTAATATTAGTGACATTTTAACATTTTATTGCGTGTGAACAATGTATACTTGATTTGTTGTAGTAGACTGTGTTGTTAATTACGAACAGTTTAACTGTAAAAATTAAAGCTGGTGATTAGTGACTTAATTGGCGTCTTGTACTTATTTTGTTTTCCACTGTACCTACGACGATCAAGTAGACCGTCGTAACAATGTTTATAATGAGTCTGCGAGTAACGATCACGGCAATATGCAAAGTACAGGGAACAGTTTAGAAATGTTGATTCACTGTAACGACGGGTCACATGCATAAACTGGTAGGCTGCACCCGTTCAATCGTAAAATATGGAAGAATGGAAAACGCTGTTAAAAGTACATTCCGTCAAGAAAAGAAGAGAGAAGTCGACAATAATATTTGTAATCTTAGTAGAGACAGCTATGCAGAAGTCAGTTTAATTACACGTTTCAATTTTGACCTATCCGAGCGTCCTATATATGTATATATTCACATACAGATATTGCGATGAATAAGGGTCACATGGAGATAAATGTTATTGAAATGAAACGGATTTATTAATGCTGCTATTAATTCTTCAAACAATCTACTGTGATTTCAATACAGTTTAAAAAGTACTCAGTTTGTCTCTGTTGACCGTCGTAGCGCAAACTAAAATTTAGTTTCTGTACAATTGAATCAATTACTATATTAAAAAATTATTTTTGTCTTATCTAACTATAAAGTCTTTACTGATGTAAACTGTATTAGAGTCTTTATTTTAAATAACATTTTATAAGAGTTTATAAGAGTTTATAAGATTTTATAAAATAATACAAGTTAACTTCCTGTAATGTCGGCTGCAGACCCTTCAGACGACATGTTGATACTGTCTGATTGAATTTACTCTGCCCGGCCTTAAGGTCGCTTATGGGCGTGTAGATATTTTCCGCGGGCACGATTACATAAAATTTCATATCGATAACGATACCGATACCGATACCGGTATACCGGTGAATTGCCTGTATTGTATCCTAAACGGACATATACAGACACACTTTGCAGATACAGTAGCACACAATTATAATAATTATCGAAGTAACTCTATGGGATTTTATAACTTGCGTTTCTTACAACTGGCAGACCAAACGTCGTAGGCCAGGAAAGCTTTAATGTAATTTAATGCCGGCGCGGCGCCCTAATTATTATAGCTGCTTTTTGGGTTATCATACCCTAGTCTTAACTTGGAAAAAGCAGATGTTTCAACCACTCTTTTCCAATGTTCTTTTGGATGGTGGTCATGTTCTTTTGTGGCTAAAGACCGTTTGTCTTGGGTTAGGAATTAAAATGGTAGAAACACTGAAATGCCTCGTTCGGAACATGAACAGTAGCAAGTAAACACGACAAAGTTGAAATTACAGAGACTGCTAATGCAAATAACAAGATGAATTCAGTTACTGATTTTTAAAACAGCTACTGTCATCAGGTGGGTTTTTAGTTCGAATATTTGGATGTAAGTTTCATCTCAACATTTTTTTAAAATTACGACCTCCTACAAACGATATTTTATGATCTGATGATAAAGCAGAATTATGCTTTGAAACACGTGATATATATATAAAAAAGAATCACAAGGCGGGTTGAAAAAGTTTAGTTCAAATTTTGTGAACCACAGCCAACTCAGATGATGCTACTAAGTAAGAAATCAGCAACCAATTTTTCACTCATTAAATCACCAAGCGTAAAAGTAAAACATATTAAAGTAAGGAAGTATAACTTAATAAGGTTTCCACATTTGTAAATTAACACGTCTTCTTAATTAAAAATACACAACATGTTTTCGTTTGTAATTAATACGTGTCACTATTATCTAAGAAAATGCTAATCAGAATGATCACTGTTGCACACCACTATATAAAAATTATTCCGATTAGCGCTTTCAAGCTTCACAGCTCATCGTCAGATCGGGAATAGCTGATCTGACGGTGGGCTGTTCCCGATCTGACGATGAGCTGTGAAGCTTGAAAGCGCTATTCGGAATAATTTTTATATAGTGGTGTGCAACAGTGATCATTCTGATTGTGATTTCAACCACTAACACAAATTTATTCATTAAACGTAAGAAAATGCTGTTAAAGTTTCTGTGTCTCTGATGACTGATGGGTTGTATGAGCGTACACAAGTTGTAAGACTGAGTGTAGGCTGTATATTCTCTTGCCCCACTTGCTAACGTAGCCACTGAGAGATGTATTCGCGCCACGCTTTGGATCGATTTTCAATTCAGGCCTCGCAAGGAGTTCGTCAAGTTCCGGCAGCGTAACGCCAAAGTAGTCAGCAAATCTATGAGTTTCCAAGAATCTACAGACGGCCACGTTCCGTATACTGGATAGATACACGCCTGCTACGTATGATACCCCTGTAATAAGACCCCTATCCACGTACAAGTCATTATTCTTTATCACAGATGACACCAAACCCAAGTTGAGGCGAATAATACGACGTAATTCTGTTTTATCAATCACCTTCATCGCTGAACGTATAATGGGATTATCATATTCGTCGATAAGAACAACGCACTTTCTTTTTCCATAATGCTTGAACAAATAATGCGACAGAGTTCTCAAACCAACTGCCACATCGTCAGCAGTTTGATGTTCATAAGTAGTCTGATTACACCATACACTGGAAATTCGCTTTTCAACGTCTAATAACTGACCGCTTTGCGCTAAATAACTGTGTTGCTCAAAGCTCTTGTGTACGACGTGTTTACAAAACTTGACTGCCTCGTCATAACTGGTGATAAACTCGCGACACTTCAAGTCTACGTGTATCACAGGATACTTGCCGAAATGTTCGCACATAATTTGAGCGTTCTTTGTAATTTTCAATTGTTTCGCAACAAACAATTTATAATTACTCGTGTAATTTCTCAGCCCGCAGAAGGATTTTGAATCTATTTTCCGGTTGGTCAGTTCGATTTCAAAAAACCTCTTTAACATATCGAGATTAGTCGATTTCCCAAAGAATCTTGGAGTAGTCACTAAAACAAATTTCCGTCTAAGCATCTCCTCAATTAATAAAGATTTGTCAACGTACGCCGCTGTATCTGCTACTTTACCAAAGTCTGACACACCAAAGTGAAACATTGTCTTCGTCTGAGATACCTGTAACAATTAACGTTGTTACCCATTATAGTTGTTAAAACAATGTTTTAAACTTAATACGATGTTCAGTAAAACAAGTAGTGACAAAGACTAGACATTTTTACCCACCCCCATGCAATAATAAAAATTATTTTATTGTTCTATTATTTTGGTACCGTTGGTATCGTTACTACAACTACTATTACTAAAGACTACTACTAATACTACTACTACTACTACTACTACTAATACTACTACTACTACTACTACTACTACTACTGCTGCTGCTGCTGCTGCTGCTGCTGCTGCTGCTGCTACTACTACTACTACTACTACTACTACTACTACTACTACTACTACTACTACTACTACTACTACTACTGTTATTGTTGTTGTTATTATTATTATATTCTAAACGATTAACAGAGGGACCACGCCCTACTTTACACAACTAGGCAATGAGCGGAGAATTAGAGTTACGTCTGGGGCAACCCTGGAATCGGTTCTACGGCCGGACATGTGGGATGTCGCCTACGACTGTCTGCTGCAAACAGAGATGCCCGGAGAAATGCATCCAATCGGATACACTGACGACGTGGCTGTACTCGTCGCGGTTCGGTCACTTAACTACGCACAGCTCAAACTAAATAGAATCATGGAGTTAGCAGTTGGATGGTGATGAACGAAATGTCGTTGGATTTGAACAACATTGAGGTCGTGTTCCTGACAAAGAAGATGATTTCAATCATCTCACCTCTGCGAGTCGGGAACGTGATGGTAGAGACGAAGCTTATGGCAAAGTATCTCGGGATGTTAATTGACACGAAGATAAGTTTCTCATCGCACAAGGCTGCTAAAGTTGTCACGGTGCTCAGCGGATTGATGGCTCACGTGGATAGATTATGTTTCTACAAGCGTTGCCTGTTGATGACGGCAGATCCGTCAGTACTCTTGTACGGCGGATAAGTGTGAGCGGACGCCCTGAAATAGAAGATATACAAAAGAGACTGGAAAAGATCAGACAAGGAGAGCACTGATAGTACCACACCGTCACTGAACCAGCTGTTATGGTATTTTCTGTGGTCCATCTTATCGATACGAAACAGCGGAGAGCGGTGCACCTCAGGAAAGACGAGGTCGGCGAGGACACCAAGAGTGACTCTGTACTTTTGAAAGGTGGCAAAGAACGTTGGACTGGGGTGTCGACCAAATACGTGAGGCGATTGAATGAGGAGGTCAGATTTTACCTAACGCAGGTTCTGAACGCTCCTGTACGTTTTCAGTCCTACCTTCATAAGATGCATGTGGCCTTGTCTGCACACTGCCCATATTGCATCGGTGTAGACGATGATGCGGTGTACACCTTCTTTAATTGTGATAGGTGGGACACTTCGAGGTTGTCAATGAAGGGAGCGTGTATGCAACCGCGTATAAAATTTCTCAGAGTGCATCCTTTATTATCCTTGGACCGTAAACGAATAAAGCTGTAAGCCTACTGGGAGCAACAAATAGAACTAATCTGAAGTAGTGTGATAAACTTTCCAGGCTGGTGTTTGATAACCGCAAGAGGGGGTTCCAGTGGGTAGTCAAGATGAGATAGTCTTCCACACTTCTTACATAAATGTATTTTTCCTCCTGGTTAAAAAAAAGTATATTTATTGTTATTTATGTTACTAATATGTTATGATTATTATTAGTATTGTAATTGTTATTGTTACCAGACAATCCCAACTTGCTCCACCGGGCACTAGCACACTAGCATATAGGAGGTATCCAGAAGAAGCCTTATAAAAATCCAGCTTAAGTGGTTCCATGATGGATATCAATGCCTGAATTAGAGGTGGGTTTCATAGTAGGTGGTGGAAGTGCTACACACCAGGAAACAGTCGGTTTCCCCTTAGTACATGAAGCATATTTCCTCTCTTAAAAAAAAGTACTAGAATGTGCAATTCCTTGTTGAATTGTAGCCGCTGTGGTGAGACTGTCTCCCATCTCAAATTCGGTTTTCTTCTGGGTCGGCCAACAAGCGGTTTCCAATTCCATAATTTATCCGTAAACTTTTCAACATTGACTTCCGTCTGGTCTATTTATTTACTGTAAATATCCTACTTTCTACGTCTAGATAATCCTTATAACGTGAATACAATATTCTTTTCATAAAAAAAGAGAAACGAAAACTCTCTCTTCTCTCCATATATTCCTTCCTTGAATTGTTGGTAAGCTTTACTTTCCCTTTGCTCATACTCATTCCAAGCATACCTGTAATAAATATTCTTTTTTCTTTTTCTGTTACCTCTCTCTCTCTCTCTCTCTCTCTCTCTCTCTCTCTCTCTCTCTCTCTCTCTCTCTCTCTCTCTCTCTCTCTCTCTCACACACACACACACACACACACACACACATTCTGTGTCCTGATATAGGCCTACTATTCAGCTACCTCCAGCCTCAACTGAGGTTTCTTTCCATACGGACTGTGGCTCGAAACCCCGTCAGTGTGTACAGATAGGTAGAGGTGTCTCCTCTAGTTTAGCCACAAAATTCTCGTTGCGGGTTTCGTCAATGACGCGATTCTTGGCACGGACACTGCGAATACCTACGTGTCCGTTGTGGACTTAAGAGAGAATATCCTGAGGGTTGATCAATAGAAGGTAAAATTTTCCACGGCTGGAACGATAGGATAACCCAACCATTCGACCAAGGGAGTTACGGTGGCCGATAAAGTTCATTACAACCAGTTTTCTTTGCATTAGAATAAGAACGCTAAAATACCCATTCAACACTTATAGCTTTCATCGACTCAGTAATTTGATTAAATGGCAATTATAAATTTAAATTATTGATAATAAATCTGTTAAACTAAAAATTACTTTTAAATCTTTCATGTGTTTCGAATTACTTTATATTGATGTGTCCTGGGAAACTCACATCTGAGAGCTTCATTTAAATGACATTGATCTCACAACTAGGTGTCACTCACCTGCGTACTTACAGCTACTTTAGTCTTTACCGGCTAATTTTCTAATTACTGTTTTTTTGTTTACACTGCCTAATGTCAAACCAAACCTTGTATCTCGATATTACAAGTTGTTGAAAATGATTTATACAAATTTTAGTTTCTAGTAAAACACATTTTCATTTTGTTGTTGTTGTAAAAGTCCTTGTATGTCTTTTAAAACAAATTATTTAATATATTAGTCTTTTAATATATTATTTTTTATAACCATTTCCATAGCACATTATGTTGTAGGCACCTTACATACGTTTATTATATTATTAAACGTATTTTCATACATCTACATTATAACTGAGAATACAATTTTTTGGCAAGTCTGTATTGTTTTGGGCAATTTGTGTTATATTTTTTTATATTTGGGGCGATTTGGACAATGTAGTAAGTATTCTGTTTTATGTTATTACAGAATTTTTAAACATTTAATATATTCGAAAATCTCAAAACATCTTAAATGTGGATCTGATGTAGAATAAATCGAAGATTATCGTAAACCTTAAGCGGTACAGTAATCTTGAGACAGATGTGGTAAAAAGGAGTGTTGTAAATATAAATGAAAAGAGAAAAATTTTGTTCACATTTTACAGTACAGTGGCTTCCACTGAAGCTTCGCAGAATCGCTCGAAAAAGAGAAAGTGTTCGATCAAGAGCCATTTTTTGTTAGTATTTTTTTAGCTACATTTTCTCACAATATTTAAAAAACAACAGTAGAGTGACAAAAAAAATTTTGGAAACCCTTAAAACCGACCATTTTGGAGCTTCTCAGTCGTGTAAATTTACTGTTTCACAAAATCAAATAAAATAATTTTTTTGACTTAGTAAAAAATTTGATAAAATAAAAAAAAAACATATCTCACGCTTTGCATTAAAGAATTACAATATAATATACTACAGTAGTATAAAGAATTGTAATTTGATATAAAAGAAATTATACAATTCATAACAAATTCTATTAATTCATTAATACAACGCAATTCTGTTAATTTATAATTTTGTTGAACAACAATTTTAAACAATTCTTCAAAATTTGAAACTGAAAGCGGCCATGTTTCCAGAAATGTTAGAAATCCACCTACAGTATCTCTAGGATTGACATATGGCATTCGTAAATTAAAGAAGCGTAGAGAGTTTCTAAAAAACTGCTGGTGAACAGATCAATTTGACCTCGTAACAACAGCAGTATGGCTTTTTAATATATAATAGTCTTTGTCTGTAAATTTAAATTTGTTATCACTTCTAATATGAAACAGCCTGATATTATATATTATAATATTATATATGTTATAAATAGATAGATATATATATAATAAACAATATAGGTTGACTATATAATATATGAATACAAGCATACTAATTTTGTATTAAGTTACCTTGATTTCATTTATCACCAATAAAATATATAACATAATTATGTTTTCCATTTTTGAGATGATTCATTTTTATTTTGTGCACATAAGATATGTATACACACGCGCGCGCGCGCGCGCGCGCGCGTATAAACACTGTTAACACATAGTTTTGTCGAGACTTTAATTGCTTTAGGTTTTTTAGTCGTTAGATTTACACATCAACACAGATTATATGAACGCACATCACAATACACCAACTCACAAATGTTTTTTTGCCTGCAAAAGAATTCCAGATGAAATAAAGATAACGGCTTGTCAACACAGCGTCATTATTGTTGATCATCGATATGAAAAACGTTTATTTTAAACGGATTTAATATCAGATTGACTACAGATATGACATTTACATAAGCATTGTTTAACGTACTCAAAGAAAATATTTTGTAATCTATGGAACTCGGTTTTTATAGAAAGTTGTATTATACTAAAAGGCACGTGTTACAGTTTGTATATATATATAAATAAATACAGATACAAGTAGGCTACACATGTTTAAGAGCCTGACGATCGTTACACAATCCCGTGTTCTGAACAACTCATAGCGCAGTACCCAGCGTGCCAATTATTTTTTCCGTGATACTACGATATATTCCACAAAACAATCTAATATTAGCAATTTTTCAAAACTTAACATTAGATTGATAATTTTGGAAAAACAATTTTCAAAAATTAGAAACACTCAAAACAACACTCATTTTCCCATTTTCCCATGCATATGAGAAACCTCTTAACAATTCTTTTCCTTGGTATATGAATGAAAAATTATACTTTATTATCCAAGTATTTGGATAGTAATTTATATTGTATATACAGCCAACACACACACACACACACACACACACACAAGCAACGGAATACTCTTTCTATACATACATATATTTTTCACATTTGCTTACATTATTATTGTATATAATTGTTATTATTGTTAATATTAATAAATAACATTTTTATTACAAGAATATATTATATATATTTTTAATGTGTTACGGTGTTTTTATAGTTTAAACTACAAAAAAATATAATAACGACTTCCAGAAATAATTATGACTTGATAATCAAAAATATTATTCATAAATACTGCGAAAATTGTATTCAGTTATAGAATAACATTCATTGGGTTAGTTATAAAGAAATTACGTGTGTGTGTGTGTGTGTGTGGATGCGTATGCGTGTGTATTTATATTGCCATGTACATGTGTTGCATAGAATAAGTAGAAAAGCTATACGTTTTTGGAATAAAGGAGAATTATTAATGATGCTATTCTTTTCGGAAAATCTACTGAGATCTATTACGGTTTATAGAAAATAATTAATATGCCTCTTGACCTTTGTAATACAACTAAAATTTTACTTTTTTCTCATTATAGTGAGTTAATATTTAAACGTTATTTTTGTATTACTGACTATAAGCCTTTACTGATGTAAGTCTTTCCTTTGAATATCTTCTTTTTTTCAATTATACATAACTAACATCAATCCACTTTCCTTCATTGTCGATTGCAGATCCTTCAGATGACGGGTTGTTCCTGGATGATCCTGGATCTGAATAAGTACTCTGGATAGGTTGACATACTCTGTCTGGCCTCAGGGTCGCTTTAGATCGTGTGTGTTTTTTTTTGGGGGGGGGGTCGAGACTGGTTCTTATTAGGACCAGGCTCAGGCTGATCTGGGGCAAGCTCCCTTCAGCCATATGGTAAGGAGTTTGCAGGGAGTCGTACGCCAGTGCAGGCCGGCCGTTGTGAAGGTGGAGGAACGTTGAAGGAAGAGTAGTTCCTGTAGGAGTATTTGTGTGTCTTTGTTAGCCAGGAGTGTGAAGGAAGAGGCAGATGGTGGCGCCAATAATGAGTGTTTGTTTATTTATTTTTCTGGGCGGCCAAGACAGGAACGAATAACGCAGGTCGCCAATGCTGAAGGGTGGAGACAGTGAGGCGTCAAGGTAGCGGGGGGACACATAGTAGTGGGTTAATTATATTAAGATCTAGAAGGTTTATAGGTGTGAAATTTTTGTAGTTTAGGATTTAAGAGCTGCTAAAAGTCTCTATTTGTCTGACGCTGACGCGAGATATTCTTGGTGGAGGTTCATCGGCTTTGGTAAGGAGACGGTTTATTATGAAGGAATGTCTACTAGCATTGCGGGCAGTTCTGTTGATGGATGAGACTATAGGTTGTAAGGAAGTGCGTTGTGAGGCCGTTCTGGAATATTTCCAATTTAGTTTTGTTAGGAAAGTGTTTAGGTTAGGGAATAGGGAGTTTAAGGCATACAGAGCTCTGTTGGAGGTTTTTGTTTGGGGAGGTCTGCGATAGATCAGTCGTAAAGCTCGTCGTTCTGTAAGTCGGTGGGAATCGAGGTAGGCAAGGTCAGCAGTTAGGAGAATAGGGTGCGAATCGGGCGAATACAGGTGGTGTAATTGCGACTAAGTAATTCACTAGAGCAGCGGTTGTATCTATTTAGAGACTTGAGAGAGCGGATTCGGGCATCTTTCTGTAGTCCAGAGAAAAACACATTTTTGACCATCTGGATGGGTTACGGGAAAAATAATACAGACGAGTTGTCAACGAAGGTAAATGTCTATACTATACGTCCCTTTTGGGACTTTTATAATTGTAAGATACAAGGAAAGATTCCAGAAACAAAAACACAGGTAGAGGAGGAAACGCGTAATCAATCTTATTAGGGTTAACTCTGAGAAGTAGGGAATCAAATGAACCAAACTTATAAACAAAATAACAAAAGTACCGTTAAGTTTCAATTGTAAAATTCTTCATCGATTCATGTCGGGCGCATGTAGTTATGGGAATCTCTGCAATCCTGCTCCTCAGAACCCTCTGTCATTCCATTGTCCTTGGTGTAAACATGTTCCCATCATTTCCTTAGAAGTACCGCCTTTCCACGACCTGCTGGATCTCCCTTCTACTTTCTTCTCTACGGAATCCAGTTTAACTAGTTTTCAGACCATCTAGTCCTGCGTTGTAAAATTCTACGATTAAAATTTTACAAATTACACAAAAAAAAATGTTTTCAGACACTTAATTTTATTGTTATTATTTAAGACAAGAGATTCTTACTCCTTATTACTTGACAGAATAATGCTTCTGTAAAAAAATTACTGTTCAATGAAATACGTTATAATCATTATGTTTTGAAGGAAACTTTGAAACTGATGTTCAAGTTAATGTATACAATAAAAACAGATCATTGTTGATAATTGTAAAAAAGTCACAAAATAAAGAAAATAACAAAAATTAATGTGAAGCGAAAGTATTAAATAGAACAGCAAATGAACCTTTAATTAACTAAGGTAAATGTAGTCTTCGTAGACTTAGGAAAAGTCAAAAAAAGGAAAACAAAATATTTAAACATGAAATAGTTGAGACTAAAAATTATAGGTATGGCCGAAGAGACGTTAAAATTTTAAGTACATATCTACGACAACACGAAACGGCATCAATAATTCGGAAGCTGTACAAGCGTTTGCATACATAATTAAGATATTAATAGCTAATTGCTGTCACTCACTCTCCTGTGAAGAACTTTCTTTAAAACTCCAAGACGCCAAATTTGCCTGTTACAATTTACAACGTAATTATTTAGGAGCCTTATTACGATAAAAGTCTTCTTAGTATATGAAATATTTTTAATATAGATATCTTTATATATTAAAGAATCAGTATTTAATTTAATACACTTAGATATAAAGGTAATTATCATTTTATTATAATTTATTTAATATAGTACTTTTATGTATCCAAAAAAGCACCTCAGACACAGACGTGTCTCCACATCGATGCAAAAAGATTTGCGAATCATGGTTTCATTTTATACCTAGTACTCTGGCACTGTGACTACTATACCTTTAGAGTCGGTCATAGTACTGACTGCCTGCCTACACTGTTTATGTGATCTGAAAACTGTTATTTCCTTGCGCTCTTACATAAAGTATAAGGTATTACATTCAATTCATTAATATACCTTATGTATGGAATCCAATTAAATGAACAAGAATGAAACAAAGAAAGAAATATTATCAAACATATTGGAATTGACAATGGATACAAAATAAAAACTATCTACAAATTAGAAAATAAAATAAAACAAGAACTCACTAAACAAACACCATACAAACCTTCATGTCAAAATCCTTCCACTAATGACAATATAAAACATATCAACTTTACTTATCACGAAAACATTACTCGTAAACTAAGCAATCTTATAACACAGATAATATTGTTTTTAATAAACAAAACCTAAAACAAAATTGAACATTTATAATAAAAATGGAGTTTTACAAAATACATTGTCCAGATTGCAATAAATTCTACGTAGGCCTGACAAAGAATAAACTGTCCGAGAGATTCATTCAACATCACAATGCGTTTTTAAAACCTAATATTTACAAATCTAATTTGGCCACACACTGTTTAAATAATAAACACAAATTTCCAGACATTCAAACTGTTAAATTAACTAAAAACGTACAAATAATAATCTACTAATTTGAAAAGAGATTCTAATAAAAACAATACAAGACGATTTATTTAAAATCATACATTTATAAGAATAATAAAATAAAACATTTAATGTGTAATAAATAGCTAATAAATAATCATTACAACAATCGAAAATAGAATTGAAGTAAAATCGATTATCCGTTGAATATATTGTAAGCGAAATATTCAATTAAAATTTAAACAAACCTCTGAAGATGCAGAATAATTACTGTGAAACGTAAGTCAGGTAGAAATAAACCTACTTGCAGAGTATTTATTTGAAGATAATACATGGGAGACCTGCAGGAAACTCAACGAGTTATTTACAAAGAAATAATTTTTATGGTATGTAGGCCTACTGTAGTTGTCTCTGAAATGAAAAAACCATATGATAATTAAGAGACTAGAGTAGGGTGACCAAATGTCCCGGAAAACCGGGATTGTCCCGGTTTTTTTCATCATAACATACGGTGTCCCGAAAAAAATTGTTTCGGGACGCTCATAAGTTTTTAGAGATTTCGCTCGATTAAACGGAATACGACACGATAAATTAATACATTTTTTAGCTTATTTCTCTAACCTCCATAGTCCCACAGTAATCACAGTATAAAGAATATTTTCGTTCATGAATATCCAGTGGACTGATGAAAGGAACAGAATGGAGGTGGATTCTCTTGAAGCAATCCTACAGATCCTGTACAACTACAAAATCGATTGCATAGAATTTTACCACTACGTCTCAAAGAACAAAGACATGATCAAGAAGGCTGGAAGCAGTGAAAAATACCCGTTTCTCCAAGGACAATCAACCCCATCTACAAGCGCTTAGTAATAGTTAAAGCTTATGTTAATTTTACTTTATAAAAATAGTCTAAGCGATTATCTACAACATCCCCTTAGATGAAATAGACTACAAAGACGAACTAAACACGATAAAATATCTAGCAGAATCTAACGGTTATGACAGAACAATAGTCAGTAAACTCCTACACAAAACACAAAACAAACAACAGATTCATAACACTAACATACATCAACAAACAAACAGAAAAAATTGCCCACAAATTCAAAAAAGCAGGATACAGAATCGCTTACAAAACTACTAACAAAACAGAACACACACTATCAAAACGCATGCCCAAAGCACAAAACAAATTCGATCTACCCGGTGTATATAAACTAAATTTTTCAAATTGCAGTAAATTCTACATAGGCCAGACAGGACGTAGCTTCAAACAGAGATACATTGAACACACAAAAGCACTCCACACCACTACAGAATCTACCTTCGCAAACCACCTCATTGAAGCAAACCACACATATAAAAACATCGACAATAACATCGTACACACAAAAGGCCGAAAACTAGACACTCTAGAACAATTAGAAATATACAAACATACAAAAACAAATAAAAACGACATCCTAAACGAACAGACACAATTCAGATCGCACGCATTATTCGAACACATCTCACCACACACACACAGCTTCAATCTTTCGAAACACTATCTCGTCGCCAACAACAAGACGAGCAGCGCTACTAACGACAGCCTCTGATGAAGCCTTCTATAGGTGAAAGCCGGTTTAGGCTGTAAGGTAAAACTTTACGTTTTTACTTATAAAAAACTTAGTGTTCCGAGTCGTCAATATTATAGTGATATTTAGTTAAGTAACGGACACGTCATGGACAACGAAATCCAAGAATATTTCTTTCCTTCAAAGGAAGATGTTTCGGGTACCATTGTGTACCCATCCTCAGCCTTCCGGATTTTATGTCTGGTCGTCTGACACCAGACAAAAAAACCGGAAGGCTGAGAATGGGTACACAATGGTACCCGAAACGTGTTCCTAAGAAGGAAAGAAATATCTTGACGTAAATTCATTATAAAAATTATTCTATATAGGTAACTCGAAGTTTCTTGCAGTAATAATATAATGTTGTGATGTTATACAATTTGTTACTTCTGCAAGTTGTATAATTTCGTATATTTTCTTTTCAACACCTGACGCACGTTTGACTGAATATTTCAGTATCATCAGAGGTTTGTAAGTAAGTCTAAAATTTGTAAGGTATCAGTGAGAGAGAGAGAGAGAGAGAGAGAGAGAGAGAGAGAGAGAGAGAGAGAGAGAGAGAGAGAGAGAGAGAGAGAGAGAGAGAGAGAGAGAGAGAGAGAGACAGACAGAGACAGAGAGAGAAAGAGGGGAGAGATAGAGAGAGAGAGAGAGTGTGGTGCTGTGACGATTTTAAATGTACTAAAAATCGCACAGATTAAAATTTTTTAATTTTAATAAATAAGAGTATCATACACCCTTACCTATACCCAGATTCCTGAATCAACTTGAAACCTTCCAGTACCAACACGCCAAGAAAAGTATTAAGTAGTGAATAATAATAATAATTACTTAAATAATTAAAAATGCGACTAGAGAAATAAAGAAATCCCTAAGTCATAATAAAATAAACATAAAGTATTTATCTTCTAATTAATGAATAAATAATAATAGGAAATGTACGAACTATTTTCTTAGCGCGTAAATACGCACTAGCTTACTGAGCCCTCTCCCCTAAACCGTACGCGCATTCGGCCGTAGAACGTCGCAATGAGTAGATGTGAGTTTTGGTGTTGTACACATATACGTATGTGTATGTTCTCTAGAAGTATATCCAGCGTGAAATCTTGTTATTGTGAATAATGTAGTGTCTAGAGTTTGTGAGAAAATATATAAATAAAATAGAAAAAGGTAGCCAACACATCTCTTAAAAACAAAATCAAATGTAAGTGTAACATAGTTAACTACTAGACTGTAGTACTGCAAAGTGTGAACTATAACTGTAATTAAAATAAAGAAAATGTGAACTACAAGAATCTGCACTAAGAAAAGTGAAATTACAACATTAGGAACTTCAAGTAAACAACCTATCTTCGAGAGCTTCAAGTTAACTAAAAAATCAACCCGATGTAGATACACCAAGAACAACGTACTCAACCCGTAGAAGACGACTGGAGATGTCCCAAGAATACAACAACAACCTCAGGTGATATCAAACCACAACTTTTGCAAATTTCCCCTTAATAAGAAGTAACAAAGAACTTTAAAGAACTTTGCAATGTAATGAACAAATTATCAGATTTGTATATTTTGTAATTTTGTAAGGAGTAATAGTAACCGTAATGTATATATTGATAAATTAATAATTTTGAGAAAATTGAGACCCGGATCCGTGGTATTAAAAGTAACAGTTATATGAATAAATTTTTGATATAACAAGAATAATATAATTAAGATCTTTGAAGCAGTAAAAGCACTATTTACAAAAATAACTTTCTTTAAAATCAGGAATAATGTTTGATTAATATTTCAATAGCAATAAAGAGATGTTTTAGCTAATACCTAGTGAGTGAATAAGTTTATGCAAACTTTGTCAGTTTTCTATATCACACTTGTTTTGTAATTTGTTAGTAAGGGTTTTACTAACAACGGCAGCTGGTTTAGTTTACTGGTAAATAATTAAACTAGTTCCCGATTTTTGTGTTGTCTTGCCAAGGGGCGGCACAGTGCCGCCAAGAAGTCAGTTTACGTTGGGCCATTTACTCAGTGGCGTCTCAAGTGGTTATACGCGAAAAGTGATTATTGTGCGAAACTCTAGTAGTTGACATCGTTATTGCGTGTGGAGAAATTTAACTTGAATTGCTGTACGAGATTATTTTGTTGATTTCAATTTATTATTTGTCACTCATTACAGCTGATAATTAAGAATTTCATTGGTGTCTGTATTTTGTTTTCCACTGTACCATACGACGATCAGTGAGACCGTCTTAACAATGAGTTCATAAAATAAATTTCTGCTGGGAACTACATAAATAAAGTACGCTAATCTGGTGAACATGACAAGCACCGAATTACTTCAAAATTTCAAAATAAAAGAGGCAGGAAACGCCCGTTATAAATAAGATGCTTCGTGTCGTGCGTCATTTGCCCTTGGAAGTATCTTTATAAATGTGATGTTTATCTTGTTCTCGTAAAAATAAAGTAAAAAGTGATATTTATTTGGAAACTCACATTGTTTGGTGTGCAAAGTTTATGTTTACTGTAGTCAGCTGGTATTGTGTGCAAGACAAAAATACTCTCTCATACACAACCACACTCACGCACACGAGCCCCCCCTCGCGGGTAGGCTACACACACACAAGCACAAAAAGGCACATATGGCGATACATTCTGGTGATAAAAGAAAAACAAGTATTGGAGTTGCACAGTCATTACAAACTAATAAAAATTCAAAGACCTAAATTAACGTAAATTTCTTATCTAGTTTTACTAATGCATCTCGAACAAATAAAAAAAAATTATGCACACACAGCGGTGTCAAAATTTATAAAAGAAACCAATTTTGCAAACCAACATTAAATTTGATGTAAATATTACAACAAATACTCTATCGCAGAAAAAAGTAGAACATACGTAACTATAAAGAACCACACACACACATACACACACACACACAACTCAGTTTCTTGCATATATTTATTTTTATTCAAAATTTCATGACGTTAGACAATAATGACTTTATCAAATATCCATATGTAAACTATTAAACCGCAACTTGGATTTGAAACAAAATGTAGGTTACTATGTATATGGCTTTTATAAACATTTTTAAACAGTAAACTCTGTAAAATAATTGAATGCAAAAAGTAATGAAGAAAATATCAAATGTAACGCCTAACATGAAAGCTCGTGTAAAACTGGTAGAACTACATATATGACGGAATGCGGTACGTTCAGAGAATGTAAGTTATTAAGTAATCCTATATGTTGAGTCTCAGTAGCCTGGGGATTGTCAGACTGTAATAAAATACTACAATACGGTTTACACACACACACACACACACACACACACACACACACACACACACACACACACACACACACACACACACACACACACACACACACACACACACACACTTACTCTGACACGTATATAGGGCTACAGTAATTCGTAGGACTACGTATAACGTGTCAAATAAAACTTTTGGTCGGATGTAACGATCAAATATCAATTACCCACATCGTTGTTATGAGGTATTTCAAATTTACGTTGTATTTAATCGTAGGACTCTGACTTTTTCAATTTTGTGTTAGTCGTTTATTGACAAAGCGACACAGGAAACCTAAGAAAACAAGTAATTTTATCAATCGTTCTGATCCATCTGTTACTAACTATAATTTTTAGAACATTCTCGAAGGTCACTGAACGAATTCTGGTAGTATTGAGAACGAATGTCACGCGGTCATTATGTCTCTTGCTTATACAAATTATGCGACTCAGTTAATATCTAAATGGCACTGAGAATATAAAAAACATTTAGAATAAGATAAAATAAAATAAATTTGCTTCTTGGGCAAACATTGGTGATGAATTTGAGAAAAAACTGTTGGTTTACAGCATTCTTCTCAATCTTGTGTTCAAATACGACTTATACCGTAACTTCTAAATTCTACATAGGCATTACGGGATGGTTTCTGACTTAGGTGTTGTAACCCAAACAGATGTGCTGTGGATTGTCAGCGATAAAATTATGTATAACGACCTCGACATCCCTAGAATCAACAAAACAATTGAGAAGTTTAGTAAAGCCTCGTGAAAAGGCTTGAAGCACGCAATAATTTTCTAATGACAATTTTTCTAGATAACAACCACATGACCGGACGATTAAAGCTAAAATTACTACTTGGCTTACTCAGACATCAAGGATTTGAATGTACTGTATTTTTAATGTATTCATTAGTTCATTACTGATAACAGAACTAGTCATTAAACTAGTTTCTCTCAATGTCGTATATTCGTCCATCAAGTAAGTTTAGTGTCTCAAATGAATGTTTTCTCAATTAAACGTAAAGAAATTTCAGTTAAATTACATGCCTATTGATTGCCATTGCGCTCTACTCCTTACAAAGTGGAATACTGTTGTTCTGAATGCAAATTAATAGACTTAAAGTCTCCAGTGACTTTACTGTGTCATTTTTGGCTTATGGGCAAACGAGGATTGTCGGAGTTGAGTCAATTTCACGACTCACTTTTAAAACCTACTCGATCGTTAGGCTTACAATCTGCAACCTAATCCAGTTATCAATACGTCATCCCCTCCATGAATCCCTCTGATAAGTAATGCCCTATTTAATTTAAAAATTCTCTTACGCAATCCAAAGTTACAAATAACTTAATGCGCAAAATGTATTGCAATTAAATGTAAATATTTAAAGAATCTTACAAAAGCCTTGAAACTCAAATCGAAATTCAATAACCGCTTCTGTTTGAGTCCTTCTGTTTGCTTTGTGATCACAAAAGTACATAGTGAAAAAATGTACATTAAGCGATAATATTTATACAAAATATTTTACCGAAATTGTAGCTAGATCACCAAGAACAATTGTCTATATGATATTTACTGTTCAATCACATATTTCTGTACTGAAAATTAATTCCTTCCTATTTAAGTCGTTTATAGTCTTCAAAAAACTTTATTTGAGTAGTAGAGTTGGCAGCAGACTATATATTGGAATCAGGCGATTGAGAAAAAAGTACAATAGTAAACCTCAAAGTTTACTACAATCCTCATCGGGGGTACGCAATATGGCAGTTACGACTCATTAATATTTCAATTCGGTTATTAATGGAAACATTGAGGAAAACAAAACAAATTAGAACTGGCTCAACTGACAATGTCGTAAGTACACCGTTTGATAAATTATGGATGTTAAAATAATAATAATAATGCTTAACCATAAATAAACTAGCTTTTACAAAAATACCACCAACATTTATCAACTTAACAGTCATCAATAGAAAATCTGTAAGACCGTGTTAATAAAATTTAACAACGGATTAAATAACCAACATTTGAGCACAAAAAGTAGAGTTGGAATACAAACATAAAATATTTGATTTCTAATTTTACGTGTTTGGGTTATGCAATGATTTCCCATCTGTGCACACGAATCTAGACAAAAGCGTACGGGACAAAGATAGGCTTCTGAGTAATCCTATGATTTACAGAAACTAAAACTAAGGTGTTTCTGGCTAGATGTATATATGCGAGACATGATTTAAGTATTGCCAGGGTCAACTGAATTGTGTGCCAGTTTGCTGAGTGAAACGGATCGGTGTGTTTTCTTCTGTGACTAAAATAGATATGAAAATTTACAAACGTAGACAGTTATTAAGTAAGTTGTCTAATATTTCATAATAAAATCGTAGCCATTTCCCTATCATGAGCCGTATTCTATTAACGTCTTATCCTTAGTACAAACCGCGCGACTGATTCACGTCCGACATAGAGTTACAACATTTCGGACTAATCCTACTAAGCTCAAATGACGAACGGAAATGTAATTAAATTCTGTCTGTTAGTAAAAATATGCTTTCTTCAATATATGGTATCATTGCCTATCACATTGTTTATTATACTGCTTCGTTGTATGAGAGAGGATTAAACTGCCCTTTTAATTCATTAAAAACATCCAATTAAAAAAGCTTGTCTATTTTATAATCTAATAAGCAGATTGAATCATAAAAGTTCCCATAGACAAAAACCACAAATTTATTTTGTATGAACCACAATATTTACAAAGCCGTAAAAACAGATTCGAATGTTACGCATAATAGCACCAAAATATAAGATGAAGTAACAGTTTTTCCCGTAAGAGTTAGATTAAACTAATATAATTCATCCTTGGTATACAAGAGTAAATAAAACTTTTTCTTGTATGCTTATAGATTTTATCACATTTCCTGGTGGCATTGTCTTCTTGATATTCGCTATGATTGTTATAAAAGTATATAAACTTTTTTCATTAAGAAAGCGAAACATTCTTTTGTAAGAGTATTATGTACAAACAATATCATCTTTTGAAATCTTATCTGAAAATTTCAGAATCTTATCTAAATCGTTCATATGTATTAAAGAATAAAAACATTAGGTCAAGACTTTATCCGTCCGACACTGTAAGTTTAAATTAAAACAAAACACCTATTTGTATACTTTATTTTTTATTTTTTTATTTTTTTTTTGAACTACAGATAAACAATCTCTCTTTATGAGATCAAGTTTGATCTGTTCTTAAAGAATGTGTGTTGATATTCTTCTGCACTTTAATGGTGCAATCGTGCTTTTAAGTAGTTTGTGATTATCTGCTCCTTTGGGTATTTATGCTACTGTCACGTGCAAAATCGTTTCTCTGGGCATCAAATTTAAGTGTGTATTTGTTCCCATTGTAGGTAAATATAATAATTGTTTATGTTAACATTCATATGTTCATAAAATGTGCGGTTGGGTTGAAGATGTCAGAAAAATTGTATGTATCTGTGACGATATGATGGAAATATTGATAAACAGGGACCCAATGTCGATAGTAATTAGTGTATTTAGTTCATTTACGATGTACAGTTTTAACGTATCGTCTGGGTATCGGATAAAATAATAACACCCATAAACTAATGATTAACTTTCAATATCTTTAGAATGGGCCCTTTTTCTAAAAGCTAGCATAGCCTCCGTGTCTTCTTATATCTATTATATGTTTAATAAAGTTTAGGTTCTATGTCTGTTACTCTACGTTTCCTTCAAACTAATAAATTTTATACATTTTTAGGATAGTTCACGTGGGCAATTTTTGTCTCCAAACTGGCAAAGTTGTCATTTACCTTGGCTTATAAACTTCTGATACAACCTCTTTTGACGGTGTACCAGTGTGAGTGTTGACATTTTTTCCCTTTATAGGTTTTCAAGCTTTTGAGTTAACATCGACAGTATTTAGTAAGCTAGCCTGGCTTGAATTGAGACTTTGGTTGAGGAAAAATCTTTATATGTTTGGTATTCCTAATTTCCTTGTGCTGCAAGCCTCCGATCTGATTCTTTTTTGGTAATGTCAGCCAGAGTGAAAGTGAATAATTTTCATCCGGTTCGTTTAAAAACGTTATTTTGGGTAAAATTTTCTGAAGCACCGGTAACAGTTTTCAAGGAGCACTATGGTCAGATAGCAAAGACGTACAAATATCTGAGTGTAAGACGATATGTAAGATCAAAATTTTAAATTTCATTCCGTCATAATTCTTAAAACTATGCAATATGCCTAATAGAGTTAAAAATATTGTGAACTACCTCTCACTTCGTTTCAATGTAGACCATTCTTTATACATTATCATGTGTTGACGATATGTTCGATTAACTGAAAATATAAAAAAAAATCTTTATATTGCGAATCTTAAAACTTTACACTTGAAAACATTTCTAAAAGTATATTAACTTAATTTCTCGATACCAAAAGGTAATACCTTTTCCTTTGGAAACCATATATGAAAATATATGTGCGTAGGAGAAATCTATTGGGCTAAGTCTCATGTTTGGCAAAATCCAACTGAAGGTCGAAATCGGGGAGCCCAAATTTTACACGCGAAAAAGCATTGGTTACCTTCGGTTGTTTTATTGTTTTAGCTACGAGAGTTGGAACAGTTTGTTGCAACAGGATTCACTGTTACGTGATCACCATCCAGGAAGCAACCACCGTTTTACCATGAAATGCGCATGCGTACAAACTAATTCATGTTTATCTTGGAAGCGTTTTTGTTGTTTATGCCCCGTTTCACGAAACACTGTTGATTTTCTTTCTAACAGAGCGTTTGATAACTGGCGATAATTTTTAACTGCCGTTGTTTTAATAGCCGTTTCACCAGCGCACGTTTGCAGCTTGTTAGTAATATTCTCATTAAGACTCTGCTACCATGATAAGTGTCAATGTTGCTTCAGATAGGCTGAAAATATAGCTCTCGATGTTTCAAGGGGTAGGTTAGTTACCTAACAGACCAAACATCTCTCGGTAAGTTAACCGACGATTTCAACAGCAGATATCTGTAACTAAGCAGGATCGTGAAACGGTTTACCTCTCGTTAAATTCCTAACGGGTAATTTACCGGCCGATAAATTCTTAACAGAGGTCGGTAACACGGGGGAGCGAACTAGAAATTTTTTAGACATAAGAAATTATTTGTAAGTTACTAATGAGCTAAAAGTAAATTGTTTTAAAATTTAATATATTTTTAATGTTTTTTAAAGTTTTATTTAATATCGGTAATTGTTCCTTTTAAGTGTAGTTTTTAATTAACGAGGTTAGTTAACTTTATAAAATGGCAATATATTTAGATAGCGAGCTTAAAAACAAAGTATGAGTCATGTTTATTTGTTTTCACGTAAATAACAAAACATTTATTTGAAGCTAAACATTCAAAATATCGGTATGGAGAACCATACATGACTTCCATATTCTAAGATTTATATTTAAAATCATTTTCGAAATGAAATATTTCCATAGAAACTACTTCTTTTACTGCTTCAGCCTTAACCACAGTACTGTGGTCACTAACGTATACCAGGGATTTTCACTGATGATGGAAGTCGATGGCACTGCCGAAACGTCTGGTTTTGCAGAAAACTTTGGTCTACGGCCAAAACAGGACGGGAAGGAATTTTAACAACAAACTACTTCTTTGTTGCCGATAATGTAGTATATATATAAATAAAATGTTGCTGGTAAACTACCCCTTTACCTTAACTGATCTTCACCAAAATCAACAGGCCTTGAGTACTCTATAATTCAAAAAGGTTTGCAGATAAGTAGTTGATTTTGTTTGAATTTACGGCAGTTATCGTTTGCCATAGAAAAAATTACCCTAGATAAAAATCGTTGCAGGTAAACTACCCCTTTCCCTTACCGATCTTCACCAAAACAATAGGTCTTGAGTACTCTACAATTCAGGGCTGTATGCAAACAATTATTTGATTCTGTTTGAATTTGCGGCTCTTATCGTTTGCCATAAAAAATACCCTTGTTAAAACATAAAATGTTGCTGGTAAACTACCCCTTTCCCTTAACCGATCTTCACCAAAAACAATAGGTCTTGGGACCTCTACAATTCAGGGCTGTATACAAAACATTATTTGATTCTGTTTGAATTTGCGGCTGTTATCGTTTGCCATAGAAAACAATTACCCTTGATGAAAAAAAACGGTTGCTAGTAAACTACCCTTTCCCTCAAGCGATCTTCACAAAAAACAGCAAGTCGTGAGTACTCTACAAATCAGGACTGTATGCAAAACATTATTTGATTCTGTTTGAATTTGCGGCTGTTATTATCGTTTGCGAAAAAAAAAAATCTACAGACAGACACTTTTCGAAAAATGACTTTTTTCATGTTTTGAGTGTAGTACAATCAGAATCTGCACTAATCTCGAACACGTTTTTTTTTGCCATCACCATACTTCCATTTCCTTAAGGAACATGGAAGTAAAAGGTGTCACGTTACTTTATGAAACTACTGGTTGTGTTCTTTGTGCTGAAGAACAGAAATGTAAGTTTCATATATAACACAAATGCTCGGGTTGGTGTCTCGCGTGCTTATTGTGTACCGAAGTGTGCTAAGTATGTATAGATGTATTGTGGATGTGCGTACGTGTATTATTATGGTGTGTACGCAGATATTATTCCTTATGGTGAGGTATATTTTATGCGCACGCGCGTGTGTTGTATTTTTTAAATTTTGTTTCGTAATACTTCTTTACATGCTTTGTTATTTGGTAAATAAATTTAACATTTGCTACTCACGTCAAAGGTTTTTACTTCCATGTTCCTTAAGGAAATGGAAGTAAGGTGATGGCAAAAAAAATCGTGTTCGAGATTATTGCAGATTCTGATTGTACTACACTCAAAACATGAAAAAAAGTCATTTTTCGAAAAGTGTCTGTGTGTGTGGCTGTCTGTGTGTCTGTCTGTCTGTCTATCTCTAGATTTTTTTTCTATGGCAAACGATAAAAGCCGCAAATGTAAACAGAATCAAATAATTTTTTGCATACAGCGCTGAATTGTAGAATTCTCTGAACTATTGTTTTTGGTAAAGATCGGTTATTGGAAAGGGGTAGTTTACCTGCAACGTTTTATGTTTTAACAAGGGTAATTTTTCTTATGACGAAAGATAACTGCCGTAAATTCAAAGAGAATCAAATAATGTTTTGCGTATGTTCCTGAATTGTAGGGAACTCAAGGCCTGTTGATTTTGGTGAAGATCGGTTTGGAGAAAGGGCTAATTTACCTGCAACGTTTTATGTCTTAACAAGGGTAATTTTTTCTATGACGAACGATAACTGCCGTAAATTCAAAGAAAATCAAATATTTTTTTGCATACCTTCCTAAATTGTAGAGAGCTCAAGGCCTGTTGATTTTGGTGAAGATCAGTAAAGGTAAAGGGGTAGTTTACCAGAAACATTTTATGTTGTAACAAGAGAAATGTTTTCATGACGAACGATAACTGCCGCAAATTGAAACAGAATCAAATATTTTTTTGCATGCATCCCTGCATTGTAGAGGACTGAAGGTCTATTGATTTTGGTGAAGATCGGTTTAGAGAAACGGGTAGTTTACCTGCAACGTTTTATGTTTTAACAAGAGTAAAGTACTTAATTTTGATAAATAAAGTATCTTGATAAGAAGCTCATAATAATACACTGTAGAAACGTATATGAAATATATATAAATATCTATCTTGAAGAGGTTAGGTGAACGGGGTGGGGGTAATTTTCTATAAATGAAAATTATAGTTGAAGGGGGAGGGGAGAATTTTGTATGTGTACTACGTTATCGGCAACAAAGAAGTAGTTCTTTGTTAAAATTCCTTCCCGGGCTGTTTAGCCGTAGTCCAATGTTTTCTGCAAAACCAGACTTTTCGGCAGTGGCATCGACTTCCATCTCGGTGAAATTCGAGTGCGAAAACGTGAGGTTGTATACGTTAGTGACCACAGTACTGTGGTTTAAGGCTGAAGCAATAAGTAGAAAGAAGTAGTTTCTATGGAAATATTTCATTTCGAATATGATTTTAAATATAAATCTCAGAACATGGAAGTCCTGTATGGTTCTCCTTACCGATATTTACTTTTATGTTTACCACCAATTAGCTACCCTAAAAACTTGACATAAATCTCCAAGCTTAACTACGCCCATAGTAATCATTGTTTCATAGTTACATTCACTCTTCCATACGTAAATTTATTGAACATTATAATATTACTCGAACTATGAAAATGTCTTTGAAATTATATAACTATCTACCAATTTATTTTTAGCTTGGTTGTATTTATAATTATTATTATAATTGTATTTAGTCATTTCATAGTCAGTACGTATTTACTTTAAAAATAAAAGTTAGTAATTTGCGAATTACAACCGAACGAATGTCGGTAACTCGATATCAATAAATTATACACACAGCTAAGGCGACGCCAAAACCCGCCTCTGTGTGTTAACAGAATTTATTACATGAGAACCAATTGAGTCACGCCGAAAATCAATTGCAAAAGGTTTCTTCAGTCTCAAATTTGACCTTTATTCATATTCTACGAAAGAAGTGCCACTCTCCTAAGGGCAGTAATCAACATTAAATTTTTACTACGTCATGCTGCGGATGATATAACTGAGTATATCTACTCAAAATTCATCCCAAAAGCGACACTTGTTATATGTCGAAAAGCTCTGCGTTCAGTTTAATATAACATTTCTATGATACACAAGTATTGATACATTTTCATGAAACGATGTAGAAGTGTTTAAACATTAAATTGTTTTTTTAATAGTACATGCTTATTACTTTCGTTATTTCTAAAACTTGGAAAACTGTCTGTAGCACTTGGTAACGAGAATATTAGCAAGCACTATAAGCTTAGTTAGCAATAAGGTACTAGATTGAAGAGGCTTCCTTGTTATTTAATTGACGCGCGAATACATACGTACATACATACAAAAACACACATTAAATTTATATGTAAATAGATTCAGTTAAATATTACGCTTCCTAAGTTTAGGCAATGTAGGGTGCGAGACAGAGACGAAACGTAATTAAATTTTTTATAGACCTTATCAAGTACTAAAATATTAACAATTAAATTTAAATTGATTAAAGCGTATATTTATCTTTTTAATTTAATAATAATAATAATGGCTTTAATGTGTACCACCGAAGCAGCTTAGGAGTCAGGCAGGGTAGGCTGCCTTATGCGAGGCGTACGGCATACAAAGAAGGTAGTGTGGCCAGCACTACCCTTCAGCCGCCCATTATTATCCCCAGGATGTTATCCCTGGTACTCATTTTCAGAGGCTGAGTCGACCTGGGGGCTGAAAAATGCACCTTGATTTTATGGCGCGGGCCCGGGAATCGAACCCGGGACCCTTAGATTAGTACCCAGGTGCCATACCCACTGATCTACTGAGCCGCCCAAAACTGGTCTACTGGTTTAATTTAATTATTAAATTCAAAAAATTGTTTTTTCGATACAATGAAAAGCTCATCATTCGTAATTTGCACGCGATCCAAAAACAAATATATTTCTATACGTACGATAGTAGTTTTAAAAAATTCTATTTTCACAGTGGCAAATGTCAGAACAAGTTAATTAAAACCAGGCTTTGACTGATTTAACCGAGCGTTTTATGTTTTTATTTCAACGCGATTTACACTTCTTATACTACTAAAGATACAGAAGTATCTTTAAACTATTGATCGTATATTATTTTCAGAGCTCAGGTATCAGGCAAAGCTACCAAAATATAAATCTTACTGTGAACTAATGCTAAGTATCATTGACACCTATCTAATATTGTGTACTAAAGTCTTCATACCTTCTGCTGTAAGGGAACATTACTTTAAGATCACTTAATACACTACACATTTAATTTAGAAAAATAATTCGTAAATTCAAGCACTTCATAACAGGAAGGTTAATAATAACTGCTAAAGAGAAGTAACAATAAATACTCGTTAATGTTTTATAGTAATTTAACATCTGGCAACAAACCTGCAAATGAACCCTATAAATTAAATTAACTAAAATAAACTAAAAGTCAGGAAAAGACTAAACAAACAAAATCTTTGTAACCAAGATACTGTGTGCGTGAGTTTATTATGTATAACAAACATATATACTGAAAACCTTTTATACTCCAATATAAGGTAAAAACTACACTTATAAGCTATTCAATACAACATACATATAAGTTAAAAAATTATGAGTTGTAGTAAAATATGACAAGAACTCTCAGATTAGATGCATCTGTTTTGTACTTTCACAACTTTATAGGTGAAGTCCTACCTGAAGTAAGCATTAGGCGTCTCCTCAGTATCCTATTATCCTCTTCTTTATGAAATAATTTGTGCGTTTTACTCTTGACTTTATGGGTATAAACCTAATTGAAGTTGACCTTTTCAATTTCCTTGTAATTTTTCTATTTCGAAGTCCACGTTTTTGACTGGCAGCCGCTAAATATTTAGGACACTGAAGTTAAATTTTGACTCTCATATTTTAAGCACTTATTTTGATCAGGTCTTTCATGAGGTTTTCCTGTTTTGTGAGTTTTGTTTTTGTCGTGCTAAGTATTCATAACTATTTAAGCCAATTGTTTTAAATATGAGTAAGCTTAATTATTAACATTTATTACATTTACAAGTGTATAAAATTATTTGACATTCCTACATTTAGAATCGGTCACTGTCACACATTCTCTCTACTGTGTCTTCCTTTCTTCTTCTCCTTCTACCTCTCCTTCTTTTCCTTCTTCTGTTTCCTTTTGCTACTTCTTCATTTTATCGATGAAAAAGTATTCTAATATTATTATTAAGGATGAATTTCTCAGTGGCTCTCTTCGCATTTTTTAGTTTTCTCACGCGCATGTCCTTTGACTTCAACATATAGACCTATGTAACTAATGCCACACACCACACTCATCGTCAAAGACACGGTTTAGCTCTTTTAGTTGTTTATTGAACTTAATTTTGTTAAAATGTTATTTGGTTGTACTGCTGATACTGAGTTTTACGAATACTTTCTATTTGAACTGCTTGTAATATTTAGTATTTACCTATTCTGTTATTTTCTCTGTTGACGTAAAATTCGTCATGTAATAGACTTGCTTGGTTTTATGTTTTCTGTTTCCTGATATGTTTTCCAAATTGTAGTATGCTACATGTTTCTAAATGACAGTTAATAGTACATGTTGTCTTCAAATGTAGTCCAGGGTAGTTTGGAGGCTCGAAGGTGGCAGCTTCACAACCGGATCGGGTTAGCGAATTAAAGAGACTTAAGCACTTTCAAACCTTAAGAATTTTTCATGTTTCGGGGACTAAATCCCCATCTTCAGGTACAGTAAAAAATTATTATTCCCCTAATACATAGGGGTCGTCGAAATGATTAAAATATTTATACATAATAACACACGCACAAAAATCACTGAATAAATTAACATATAACACAAACATATGAACACATTAAACTCGGTGCATCGGTCGACCTCCGATCGTCAACTAGCCTGTGTTCGTGCTTCATTGCTTATCATCAACGCGGTATCATATAATTTGTTGGATTTAAATGATAGCTGATCGTTGAGTAACTGCTCTTTATTTACTTTGGATGCCTTGTATATTTCAAACTCTTCTAAAGCATTCAGGAAATGACCTTTATTACAAACATGTATCGGCTCCATGTTCTCTTTGAATCCGGTGTAATTATGGTTTTCGTTAATAAGGTGGAGTGCGTAATTTGATGAGGTGGTTTGGGGGTTCTTTTTTGGTAGGCGTTCTTTAAATCTTTCGATAAATTTCCTCCCCGTATGTCCGATATAGAACTTATCGCACTAAATTCTTAAGTTTTAAGAATAATAGCGATCTAGAGACTGCAAAAAATGTAACTTTCAAACCGTCAAAAAAATGCCGGACTGGCGAATTATGGCTAAAGTAGAAGTCTGGTACGCCCGATGAAAAAATCTAGAGATGAGTTGTATCGACGGAGGACGAGGCAAAGCCTTTGAGTCTTCTGCTTTAAAAAATGTGTGCATTTGTATGCATTTAAATACTGCAAACAAAATTATTTTTTATTTTTCCTTGCTTCTTGGTGTAAAATTTGTTTCAATCCTTGGATAATATTTTGAAAGATTTTTCATAATTCCATTGTTGTTGAATGCGTTACTCCTGCACAATATTATTGTTGTTTGATGTTTTAATATTTGCGTTTTTAATGGTTCTGTAATTAATTTTTGTAGTGTTGTTAACAGTTGTGAAAACAGTCAATTATTGTTAGGTAATTATTGCATCATTTTAATATTTGCATTATTCTGGTGTAATTAATAAACATGTTAATCTTAATAATATAGGCGTTATGTGTAGTGTAATGTAATATTTTTAGCTAAGCGAGACATGGTGTAATCAATATTTACCTTACACAGTATTTATTCCTCATCTTCAAATTCTTAAATGAATATTTTACTATAATTGCAACAACAGCTCTCCCGGTGATATACACAGTGTTGTCAATTTTCTCACTGTTTTTTGGGACTTACAGATGAAATATTACTTGCGTAGTGCAACGAACTATCATCATACCACTGACGGTAACAGCCATTCTTCTACGTCAAATACAATTTCTTTATAAGAACATGCAGCGTAGAGAGTACAATGTTAATGTATAAGAGCGGAACAATTTATTTACTTCTCTTAACATCACTGTCTGTTTTTAATATTTTTTAGCTCTTTAATTAACAACAGGTTGAGGGATTTTAAATAAAACAAGCTAACAGTATAAGAGTTGACGTCTGCCGTATATTAAACTTAAACTAAGTTTGACTAAGAAACAGGATAATCTGATTATAAAGCAGTCGTGTGAATGGATTATAAGAAGCGCTGCACTTTCTTGCTTACACAGTTACTTCCTAATAAAATTATCACCTATACGTGACACTTTATATCTACAGAAAATTTAGTTATAGCCAGCCTTTGACATCTGTGATAAGCGCTTTTCAACACAGAATTCTATGTGCATGTCACATAAATAAGAAATATTGATTTTCAACTTCATTTATATAAAAAAAGTTTATTTATAATCGTGTTAAACAATATTATAATTTCTGAATAAAAAGTAGTATCAATTCAGTACAAATTGTATTCTAAAAGAATATTTTAATAATAAAGTTGTTTTACTGTTTATAATTACAAACAGATATTAAGCTGATGGACAGCATCAAATAAAACATTCCCGGTTACCGCTTTCAAACCTCTCAACTCGTCATGAGATTCTAAATATAGAATATTAACAACGAGACAATTCCCTGATAGCATTACTTGCCAACGAGGGTGTATATATTTTCGTAAACAACCGCTGAGGAGACCGTCCTTTCTTATTGGTCCTAACGCACACGGGAGGGAGCAATCATCCGTGTCGTTACTTTTACACTTAGTTCTCGTATAACTGTCATCAACGAGCGTTAGGAACCGTATCAAGTTGAAGGAACCTGAAGAAAAGATGTTTACATCAGTGATTGGTTGCGAAAATATGTACACCGAGTAGAGGTACAAAGGAGCTGTCTCATTGTTTTTATTGTATTTTTACAGTCTTAAAATTATTATATTATTTTGAGCTGAGAAGCTCAACTGCACTAATCTGGTGTGAAAGAGCTTAATTTTTGCTTACAAAAGAATATTGCCTCTAATATAAAAATGATCATTGTATTTTTATTTCTATTCTAAAACCTATTAAAAATCAGTTTGTTTCGACTTGTAACAGTTTATTTGTGCATTAATTATGACCGAATAATTTTTAGACGTTTGTTTTTAAGCATTTTGTAACAATTGTTATCAAAAGACAAGGCTTTGAACCCGAAACGTGTTACTGTTACAACAAGTATACAAGAAGGGTACATAACAACGGTAAGTAATTATGATAACGGTACATCGATTCGTACCTGTAACTTGGAAAACGTAGTAACGAATATGCTTCTCTCTTCACTAATAGAATTTAACGTTCCTCTTTGTTATCGGTGTTGCAGTATAGAGTGTTTAGTAATAATCAGAAGCATGCATTTCGATAAGACTTGACCTATATACAACCTTGACGTTTATGCAAAATAGTACGTGGTGCATGCAACTTCCCTTGGCTCACATAAATCAAATGTTCTCTATCGTATACTCTGTCAACAGAAGAAACTCTTTAACTTTCCTATAAAGTAAGAAAAATTATTTCTGCTTACCACTTACATATGTTAATAAATCTCTTCTGTCTCTTACTTCTTCTTCCTAGTAGTGTTCGTATTTCATTATTCTACGATCCGACTTTCTTAAGTCATGCCTACTACATTAATGAATTTCTTATCACTTGGTTCCACGATTTTGGAATCAAACTTACCTTATTTGGAACCCACCCGTATGGTCAGTAAAATTATAATAATGTTACGACGTCACAGAACAATCTACGTGTTTATCGAATGTAACGCGTGTGGCGTACGTGATTCCCGACTCATTAGCTAGACTGTTACAGAAGCCGCGCGGACTGAGTCAACGCGGCAATTAATTACGTCGTACACACTGGCGATAATGCGTAGTTTGGAATGTTCTGGGATGTGAGCGGGGTATAAATACAAGGCGGCAGCGGCCTTAGTTTCAGTTATAGTTGCGATATATTACAGAGCGGTTCGAGTTTATTGTCGGGCGATTACAAGTAATTACTGTGTGCGTTCAAGTTGTTATTAGTGAAGTGTTGTGTTTTATAATCGGGCGGTACAATTGTAATAAAATTGTGTTTTATATAACTTGACATTTTATTGCGTGTGAACAATTTTTATTTGATTTGTTGTAAGAGACAGTGTATAACTGTGAAATTAAAGCTGGTGATTAGTGACGTAATTGGTGTCTTGAATTTTGTTTTCCAATGTACCTACGACGATAAAGTGACCGTCTTAACAATAGCATTATTAATTCACACGGTATCATGGTTTTAATTTTCAATTTGTTTCCACCATAGGTTTTGTTATAAATTTCTGAAAACTTTTAAGTTAATTCCTTGTAAATTTAAAATTTCAAACGTCATGTCTTCTTTTTAATTATGCTAACATCATAAACACAGTAGGTATGTTGTCTGACAGCCTGCCCAATCAACGTAAGTCGTCTTTTTACACGGTGAGATGTTTGTGGATGTAATGATGATGGGCTTGACGATTGTAAAACGTGATTCTGGCACCATGTACAAGGTGCGTTTCAAAACGGGTACCTATAAAACTACCATAAGTCCTGAAAGCAAATTGACACCTTTTTCTTGAGGTCAGATAGAGCAATGAAAAAATAAAACTCATTAGTTATAATAATGTATGCTCTAGCTGTGTTACACTAGCCATAAGCGTGTCGTTTATAAAGGGTCGTCAGTACCATTTAACCCAAAGTAACACTTCAAAAATTCTTTAGTGATAACACTAAATGAATAACACTCTTTGTCTATAAAACAGTCGGATTATACCTAGCTAGCCTGCTGCTGATTAAGTAAAACACTTTAACTTCCACATTAATAAAGAACTCGTACAGTGCAACCGAATTTAGGTGAAGAGAAAATACCTAGACAACATGTTTTTGAAAACATTATTGGCCACTGGGTAAATAGGCTATTCTTGACAAACAAGCCGATGGTTTACAGCATTGTTTCCAATCATGTGTAAACGGACTTACAACTTACAGCTGGGGAGGGGTAACGGCTATCAAATCGTATATAGTCATTATCGGAACTCTACCCATCAGTTTGATGCATATCATAACCGGTGTGCCGTGGTTTGCCAACAATGAAAGTCACTATAGTGACCTCAGCCTGCCTCCAGTTAGTAAAATCAATACGGAGTTTAGTGAAAGCAACGTGAAACGGGTAGACGAGTGCACAACTCCTCTGATAATAATATTTTGCTAGACATCAACTTGATGATAACAACCTTAAAATTAGCATCCCAATGGACTGTGTGTAAATGTCACACAAGAGTAAAGAGAGGCCACATATACATAGCAGTTAACATGAGCCATAAATACATACACATACATATACATGGATACATTCATACAAGAAAAAAGAAGAAACATATATTCAAACAAACACAAGCATACAACAGTAAACTGAGGCCATACATTAAAACAAATGTAAATATTGTCTATAATATTGGGTAGTAAATTAAACAAAAATTTGTGCCTGCGAAATGGAAACTGAACGTCATATCAGTACCCACAGGTTTTATACTGTTTAAATTAAATGTTAAGCAGTCAACTAGAACACGCGTTACGAATGGTAAGACGCCTAAATAGTGCAATTATACTTACACTACAGTTTAAGACCAGGTCTTCTGCGTTAGTAGTCGCACCAAAAAATCTGATTGCTGTCGCTTGCGTAAAATGTATCTTCTTCTTCTTCTGCACTTCATGGTATAGGCAAAAATGCCTGTTCCGTCTCCACAATGTCCATAGTTGGTCCCATCTTGAAAAAGGTCTTCCAACGTTACGCTTGCCCGTTGGTTTATAAGATCTTATTTGTTGTGGTAGTCTACATTTTTCCATGCGGTCGATGTGTTCCCGCCATTTCCGTTTGTAATCATCTATTCGATGATTCAAATTGTAGATGTTTAGCGCATTCCGGACGTCGTCATTACGTATTCTATCTAATCGTGTACAGCCCTTGACTCTTCTCGGAAAGCGCATTTCAGCTGCCTGAATCTTTGATCTATCTAGCTTTGAAGGAACCCAGGTCTCACTGCCGTACGTCAGAATTGGGCAACCATGGTTTTATATAACTTTAATCTTGTCTCCTTACGCGTTTTATTTCCCAACGTTCTATTTATCTCGCCCTATGTATTCAAATCTCTGAAGTTTTCTTTCTATATCATGTCCTTTTAGATAGCTGACAACCGATCCTAAATAGCAAAAATGTGATACTTGTTCTACAGGATGTCCATAGACCATTATTTTTTAGCGTACTGGATTCTTCCCTTTAAATGCCATAATTTTAGTTTCCTGTGACGAAATTTCTAGGTAATATTCGTTAGCTATGGTTTCTAATGTGTACACCGATCTTTGCAGGCCATCTTCAGTCGTTTGAATTATTGCTAAGTTATCTGCAAAAAGTAACGAATTTAAAGTGGTGTTGCTGTTTATTTTAATACCTCCACGGACTTCTTCCTTCCATATCCTGATTATGTGATCTATGTGTATACTAAACAAAGTTGGAGATATGCTACAACCCTGTCGCACACCCTGTGTTGTTACTAGGTCTGTGCTTATACTTCGTCCCATATTTATCACTATTTCTGCTCGTTTATATATTCCTTTTAATGTCTGGATCAAGTGTCGAGGGTACCCTCTTATATTCATAACTTCCCACAGCTTTCGTCTATTTACTTTGTCAAACGCCTTCTTAAAATCTATAAATGCTATGTGCGTTTCAAGATTGAACTCTCTTCTTTTTTCAACAGTTGTTGTATTATAAAAACACTGTCAATGCAAGAGCGTCGCTTTCTAAAACCTGACTGTTCTTCACATAGCAATGCGTCAGTAATAATTTTCAATCTATTGTTGATTACCCGTGAATAGACCTTATAAGCTGAGTTAAGTAGACTGATTCCCCTATAGTTATCACACCTATGCCTGTCACCCTTCTTAAAAAGGGATATTACCTCCGCTTTGTTCCATGCTGATGGCACATCATTTGCTCTCCAACATTCATTAATCAAATGAAAAAATCGCAGTTCGAAAAGAGGCCCTCCGTGTTTTAGCAATTCCATGTTTATCTTATCCAGTCCACTTGCTTTCCTATTTTTAGAATCTCTTAGTGCCTGTTGCAGCTCATCTAAAGTAATCATATCCACGCAAGCACTTATGTCGCTTCCTTCGTCCCTGTTTACTTCTGCTTAACACCATAGACGTAAAATGTATACGTTCGACAAATTGTTTCACGAGCTCATTGGTTGTCTACACTAACCATGAAGAGCACATTATTTGCAAGCAGGATTTTAACAATGAGAAGGAAAACCCAATGTTCTCGACCGTAGGTGACATCATCCAGTTTAAGGCCACACCATTTGAACTCCGTTATGCAGCGGTCACGTTTAACAGAATAATCGATCAATTTACATGACCCCTGACCTGACATATTACCTTGTTTACATTGACAACATCATAGAGTTGGAAATCTTATAAAGATCATTTGACAAACTAAAGAAAGTTTTAACCAGAATTCGTCGCTGGCCAACTGAAGGTGACCCCATAAAAATGTTCTCTACATCACAAGCAATTCCAACATTTGCGACCCGTTTGAACTCAGAACTGGTGTTGGTGTGGGCGCTAATATACTGGTTAGCGTAACAATCTGGCCTTTTTTAGAGACTGAACACAATTTTCGAAGTTTCCAGGGTTAGGCTTTTATTGCAGACATCTTATAAAAAATTTTACTATTATTTCCGAGCTACTACTCTAACAAGCAGAACACAAACGAACATTGCAATGGTACAGACACTGAGATGGAGTCTATAGTATTTTAGAAGCCTACACTTGAAGCCTACTCTTTCTTTCTCAGCTTTCGAGGGAAAATACATAGTACACTCAGAGGCAAATAATACTGCCATAGAAATAGTTTTGAGCACAAGGCGAAACGAAGACAGAAATTATTGTAAATATTTCGTGACAGGGGATATTATTGATATTTGTTTTCTTAATTAAAAAGCTGTAAAAAAAAATAAAAATAAAAAGATTTCCACCGACATATGTAAACAACAGACTCGCTTTCTCTCCGCCTCCCCGAATGCAGTAACCTTCACAGAAACCACCTCTTCGAATGGTGTGTAGGCAGTGCGCACGTGTACAACAGATGTATAAGACGTGTGCCCTTGGTAATTGAAGTCGACGGAATATAAATCACTAGAGTCGATAACGACAATGCACGCTTAGACGTTCGAAAAGCTGTTTCTCAGAATAGCGTGAGTGCTATGCGCATGAGTAGCAAAAAATAAGAAGCAGATTGTGTACACACTAAATTAATGCTTATTACATGCTGACTATCAAGTGTTCATAATATATTTTTTGTAATAATCTGTCAGTTGAATCTGTCAGTTCAAATGTCTGCCCTGTATGGCAGGATAGATTTTGCTACTCATCAGCAGCCGTCGTTTGCAGGACTTTGGACAACCAATATTTCCCATGATCCTACTTAGTGCCATTGTCACAGTTTTATCTTTCTCATAAGCTCGTCTTGACTGTTTCTAGACAATCAGCTTTGTGTAGTTTTTAGAAACGCAGAGAAAGTCGGAAAAGTTACAGAGGGTTTTGTCTGTATCGTCTCCTGTTTACATTTAGATTTTCTGTAGTCAGAATTCTCTTCCTTGACAGCAAGATTATCTCCGTTTTCTCCGACGTAAGACTCAACTCTCGGTCTTGTTACCGGCAGTTGGCACGTGTATTACCTGACTTATACTCCTTTGTGGTTTCTGTAGGTATCGCGTAATACTTACTGCCGCAATATCATTATGTACCCGAAGACATGTCACAGTCAACCGCAATTTATCGTAGTTTATTATGATGTAAACCTAATATAGTCCCAAAATATTAGTTTATTTTAACAGTATGTAATTTAGAGTGACAAATGTTTACTAATCCTTCTTAGCTTTTTTAATTCCATTAAGATAAAAACATTCCGTACAAAAATGAAACTATATTAAATATTTGTAGTTTATTGAAGAAGGACGGAATACAAGCTGGTTAAACGTAAGCTGCATAATAAAACAGGTAATAGAAGAAAACAAAAAAGATTCGGACAAATTACATGAGATGGTGAAATGATATTAATACTGAATAATGAGGTGTCATGAGAGGTAAGGAGACCTGGACAACTGTCCATTATAGAACGGATACATAAACTTGTCAAGTACTTGATACGGCATTACATGATTTATTCCTAACAAATATCAGTGAAATGTCAATGAGGGGATAATTCCGCCAGTACTGTTCAGATAACTGATGATTCTATAAAAATGCGATTTTGTTCCACGTACGCAAATTTTAATATTTCGTTTTAATACATGTATTTGGTTGTTTTGTTATTATGGAAAAGCAATGCCATAATCCGGAAGTCATCATCACTACGTGAATAACCATATCACCCACCATACAGTGCACCACTACGTGGCAAACCTAAACCACTATAAACTAAATATTATGATTATACAAGGTGTAAGTTGTGTATGTCAACCTGGAACACTAATTTTATGGTCAGCCTCATCGTCACATCATCTAAAAACCATTAAGTGTGTTCCTCCACTAAATTTCCTAATTTCCCATTAACTAGAAGTTAACCAATTATTAAACAAGATCCTCTTGCTTGCCAAGTGTATTTATGTATCTCTTTACGCGGTAAGAATGTGTTGGTTATCCAAAAATTTTTGAATTTGCCAAAATCGATAAGCCATCGTCCATTTCCATTTTCCGTTCTTTCGCCGCGACATCCAATCATATGTCTTACAAGGGAGTTTACAACACGCGCATTGAAATTCCCTGCGCTTATCAAACAAACCCTCGTGTTTATATTATTGACAAAGTTCTATAAGATCCAGTAAAATTCTTCTGAGTCTTCACTGCAACCATCCTCTGGGCTATATACAGCTACCAATGTTGGGTACCCCCTTATCGTTTCTTAACGTACAGTTACTGTACGCTCACTTACAAACCAGTAACTATGAACTACTGTTTTACAACAGCTTCTTTACCATTACTGCTATTGCTGCAGCTGCACGCTTCCCAGCAGGTACATCACTGTATATAAATATATTGTTACGACGGTCCACTCGATCGTCGTAGGTACAGTGGAAACAAAATAAGTACAAGACACCAATTAAGTCACTAATCACACCTTTAATTGTTACAGTAAAACAGTTCGTAATTAACAACACAGTCTCTACAACAAATCAAATGAAAATTGTACACACGTAATAAAATGTCCACAAATATTAAAACTCAATTGTATTACAATTATACCGTCTGATTATAAAACGCAACACTTCAATAATAACTACTTGAACGTACACAGTAATAACTCGAACCGCTCTGGAAATACATCGCACTAATACTCTCGAACCGCACTAACCAATATCTCGCATGGAACTGAAAACTAAGGCCGCTACCCGATGTATTTATAGTCACGCTCACACACCAGAAGCTTCCAAACTGCGTCTTATCTCTCGTGAACTACGTAATTACTACGGCCTTGACACAGTCCGAGCGGCCGAGCGAAGCCCGGCACAGTCGAGAAGATTCTCGCAAAATGCGTCCAGTAGCACGTACACCACACGCTTACCTCGAGATCTTTCTGGCACATTCGATAAACGCGTAGATTGTTCTGTGCTGTCGTAGCAATATAGTCCGCCAGTTTGGTCGAAATTTTAAGTTCCTTCTTAGTTTCAGGAATGATGGTAATATCCACATCCATTCATTTAAGTTCCCGTTAAAGTTCCATCTCCTTATGTGCGAGCCTTCTTACATTCCGTACACCAATTTTAAATTGTTCCACAATGCCAAGTCGCTTTTTCCTTTTATTAACAGCTGTGGTCAACAACCTTTGATTCTTCCCGCTAGTTCTTATTTGAGACAATTTAGTAATTGTAATATATCCCCTGGATATGTTACTAGCATATCGCAGGTTAAGACGTATGGTGGTGTTGGCACCTTCAGGCTTAACGTCTAACCCGATTTTCTGTCTGGGTGTTCTTCCATAAACTGGCTGTCTTACCAGACTAAAGAGACCAGTTTTCCTGTTGAGATATCTATGAGGATCTTTAATGTGGTGGATTCTCCTTGCCTCCCACATCCTACGTCGTTGACCAAGGGACGGTTGACTATCTTTAGGGGCAATTTCTTACTTCAATAGCAAGAGGGTGCCCGAACCTCTACTTTACAATGACAAGTACAGGAGGGAATGCTTATACCGGCTGTCACTGGGTCTCCATAGCCGCGCTAGCCACCTGTAGGTGTTTCACATCCCCCAAGACTTAAAGGTGCGGCTGGATATTTCCCTCCAACAAGGAATGAGACTATAAGGGATTACTCGTCTTCTACAGTACTTTTGCAGACATATGTTATGTTTTTTGAAACATTTTGTTACGACGGTGTACTGATAGCCTACTGATAGTCGTATGATACAGTGGAAAATAAAATACAAGACACCGATTTATGTCATTAATCACCAGCTTTAATTATCACAATTAAACAGTCTGTAATCAACAAGATCGTCTCTTACAACAAATCAAATACAAATTGTTCACACGCAATAATAATGTCAACAAATATACAACACAATTGTATTACAATTGTCCCGCACAATAATAAAACACATTACACTTCGCCACAATACTTCGAACCGCACTGTGTAAATCGCCCGACAATAACTGAACTAAGCGCCGCTGGAAGAATATAAATTGTATACCCGCTAAAATCGCAACACTGGAAAAAATGGCAATTCAAACTGAATTAAGCGTCGTTGAAGTCATGTATTTATACCCCGCTGAGATTCCAGAATATTCCGCCATAGGCGTCTACTAGGAAACAATAAGGCGCAATTGATTGTGGCCTTCAACACAACGCGTACGGACCGGTATGGTCTGGAAAAGTCTCGTTGCGGACGCGTGACAAATGTCACGGGATTGTTCTTCTTCTCAAAGTAGCAGCAATTGTACGCACAGACACCTTACAGCCGGGCTTCGCTGGAATAGCCGAGAAACACGTAGATTGTTCTGTTATGTCGTAACACTGCCCCTCCTTAAGCCTGTCCGTCCCGAACTGGCAAACCGTCTCTGACGTAATACTTGACCAGGCGATCTACATGCGGAAGATAATTCTCCGGTTCTTCGAATCTTTTGTGACCTAAACATCAAGTTCCCACGAATATGAGTCTTCCGCTCAACTACTAGTTTTGCGGGAATCACTCCCGTTGTGTGGGTACTGATGACCTATAGCCATTAGCTGTTTCAAGTCTGATTGGTTCTCGTCAACAATCTCTTGCGTGACTTCATCTTCAGCAACGTTTTTGCCGGGTGCTTCCATTAACTCAGGAACAAGCAAGAGTCTTGTCTCAACACCCATAGTTGGCTTCCCCATCACTTCTTTTGTCGTTACACTTATTTGTGCTTCCTCTGCTAGTTCTTACTCCATTCCCGCTTGCAACAGAGAGGGTTCCTCTTGACCAAACCTGTTGACTTTTTCTTCGGCCAATGAAACTTGCTTAATCAAATGGTTAGCAGACCCTGTCATTTTAGCCATGCAAAGTTTTATCTTCTCTTGGCCAAACCTCAGGACGTTTTCTCTTAAGTCCACAACGAATCCGTAAGCATTCATAATGTTCGTGGGAAGATTCACTTCATCACCAATGTCTGCAACGAGCATTTGGTGGCTAAACTCGAGAAGACCAAAGTAGTAGTAGTTCTGCCGCAGGTACTAGTAATGCGTGAACAAGTAAAACTGCCTTGTCTTTCTCTGTCCAATTATCTAAGCGACGGGAGCTTCATATTGGCTAACATAATTTGCCCAATGAGTGCTTCCACCAAAAGTTGGAGCTTTGACATGAACTGTCCCAACCGCAGGCAAAGTGACTTTATCTATTGCCTTATTTTCTGTGTTGTTATGTCTTTATCATTGGTAGAGTCTGTTCAGAAATTTGTTGTTGTTGTTTCATGAACAGCTCAACTTCACTTTTAATTTGTTCACTTATGTTTGCCATTGAGTTTTCTATTGCAGATATTTTATTGGCCATGGACATAGTTTCTTCTAATAATGTTGTAAAAATATTAAACTTATTTTCTTACGTTTCAAAACATAAAATCTGACTTTTGTCTACGTTTTAAATTATTGTTTACTTGCAACTATATAATGAATTCCAAATACTTTTTAAATGTTTACTTTTTTTTAATTAAAATAAATAATATTTTGTATTCATGCATTTGGCTAGTTCACACTATGTACAACAATATCCATAGATAGTCTGTACTAAACGTAACTACGAATTGTAGTAGTACTGTGTTATACTAGATTGTTATTGGCAACAAGCATAACGGTTAACAGTAATATCAGGGAGTAGATACCCAAAGAAAGGTGTTCGTAGAGAGATCAAAATACCTGGAGCCATACGCGGATATACGGACTGTATTGTTGGCTATCTCGCCTGCAATAAGAGCACACTGTGATAACTCTTGGTGAGTGTAGAGATTAGGTTTGTCGTAAACGCCCTCCATTATTACACTGGACTGTAACATAGGCGCTATTAAGCATATATATTACTTAATATTTTTTGGTATTGGAAACATACATATTTTGAGTAGACCTTTGAGTATTAGTATTTCATGCAGGGTAACTTTTACGAATAAAATTATTTTAAAAAAAATCGAATATTATGTTAGATTTTTTAATACAATTTTGTATACCTTTTTGTCAGTGTTTGCTTCCAAAGCCTTTTCTTATGTCAAATGGGATTTCATTTTTTTTAATACATTGCTAGAGTTTTCTGCTTTCAACGGTTCCTATAATTTCAAATAATACACCTTTTACAGGTTGGTACAAGTTCTAACTGAATGAGAATTCTTTTTGTTTTAGCCACATGATCGCTTTGGATGGTTATTCTTTTAGTTCATAAGATGATGCACATTATAAGACTATTATTTCTCAGAATTATGTACCGATAAAAATCACATAAAAAATTTTAAAACACTATTATTACAGCAGATACTTAATCCTATAAGAATTTAATGAACAATTACTAGTGAATAATTACATTATAATGCCTTAGAATGTATTTCACTTGCTCCATACATAGTCAAGCAAAGAACAAAGGTTAAAACTATAATAATAATAATAAATTCAATACAGTCGTTTAGAAATATGAAATTTCCAGTAAGTAGGCCTAATCCGATACGTGTCTAGAAAGTAATGACACTTTTGCACATTGGCTAGGAGAGATGTTTTGAATGTGACAATGTGGCTTTTCTAGTTGCTAGTCTATAATGGTTCCTTACATTTAGTTACAAAACAGCCTTTGCTTTAATAGTTTTCCTGCACACTGTGAAAATGACAGGGTTCTGCTTAATGCTAAACTCATTCTCTGGTAAGTTTTTTAGAGACAACCAAAACATCATAAAAAATTTTACCTTATATGGCGACATTTTCACTTGATAAAATGTCTCTAATTGAGTCGTGAATTCTGAGAAGAATATACTAATGTTTAAGCTGAACAAAGAAAAGGTAGTCATTTTAGATTTCTGATGACCTTTTGTCAAAATAAAATACAAAAACGTTATTATAGATTGGCATTTTACGAAGAAACTTTAAATAATTGTTCTTGAAATGATTAAATCTGTGCTCTATAAAACTGTAATAAAGAAGCAGACTATAACCTAAAGAAAATGTAACTAAATAAGAGTTGAGAACGATCATCAGATGTAAGATAAGGACGTAATATAATTTGGAAGCCACCCGGCATGGTTGAATGATTGAACTATATGAATGGTGCTCCCTACGCTTAAAAGAGGCTTGGACAATGGTGGCTTGGATTATGCCTATAACTGAATACAGGCTATCCATATCAACGAGATATACATATCAAAAGTATCAACAACACCAACATTTATACCAAAACACGATTTAAAGTAGTAACACGCAAGTAATAAATAAAACTCTTCATGTTCACCCTTTTTATGAGAAATCTAAATCAAGGTTAATAAATTAAATATTATTAACTGCTCACTGAAGTCAGAATATTACAAATGTTGAAAGGTTGAGAACAGACTGGAGACAAAAAGAGAGAATTTACTCCCTTAGAATCGTGTTAGCAAAGGATCTAGTATAACTAATGGTCATGTTCCTAATTTATTCCGATATGTACAGAGTTTCGCATACCTGGTGTGTCAACTGGGTCCCACAGAAGCACATCACCAACAGCGCCGTCATGTACTGTACTTGGAATCCCATGTGCACGACCGACTACAGTGGTGACATCTACAAATTGTAAGGGTGTTCACAAAGTCATAGGGAGCTATTACACTTTATATTACACGTACGGATTTTGTAAGAATTAGATGAGATTCAGACTTATTTTTTTTTTGTTACTGGAAGACGTTATAAACCAACCACATGACTCCAAATCGGGGAATCACATGTTCTAATCGTCTTAACCCTTCGGTAGGAACATGTTTTCATTTTGCACTTAAAGGAACACCCTGCCCCACAGTCATATACAATACATACATTATGAGGAACACCCTGCCTCCTAGGCAGGTACTCATATTTTCATAAAAATGCCAAAATAACTACTTTAGAAAATAAAATATACCATTTCTTCTTTTCCAATTTACTTTATTGTAATAATTTCACAATGATATGTATTTTTTGCAGACTTGGTATATGTTTGGTACTATACACCTCCCAGTGGAACATCTGCCTGACCCCCCCTTATAAAGAACATATGCCTAATAAGCATGCAAAACTACGTACGGTTAGAGGATCATATGCCTGGAAGGCATGAAATCAGACGTACATTTAGAAGAATACATGCCTGACAGGCAGGGTAACTTTTAGAAAGAGGTAAGTTACGGTCAAACGGAGGAGAGCTACGAGATGACGACACTTTCGCTGTCACACACAACAACTGATTGAGGAATTCTAGGAGGGGGACTTGCCCAGCAGCACGCAGGAGGCTTCTAGTAGCAAAAAGGTAAACCATACATGCCTGGCAGGCAAATGTTCCTACCGAAGGGTTAAGTGGGATAACATACCGCACTATACAGTAGAGTTTCGGGTTCATCCAGTTTATTTGGTGCCATACCTCATTCTCTGGGTAAGTATAGGCACAGTGCTAGCCATACTTCCCTTCACTTTTAATAGCCTCTATATTATTTATCGTGACGCTAAAATTCTGAGAAAGCAAATAAAAGGAGGTACCGCTTCATTTTGTGTACTAGAGGGGTCTCGTTAGCCGTGCTGACTATAGGAACCGTATTATAGAATCCGTCAATTGGCAGACGTACAGTAGTACTAAAATTTTTGTCACCTAAATTACACATCGTAATACATCGTCATCACCATCGTCATATTCAAGTATTAAACTAAGGATGATTTGTTCCGGTCTCAAACAGGCAAAGCTTCGAGCTGGTCACTCACTCGGACGTCTCACACCTCTCCGTCGCCTCGGCTTATAGGTCTATAGTTGGGTTGCACAAGTAAAACCGATGTGTTTTTTTTTGTGCAAACTGATTTAACCGGGTCTGGTACAGGTACCTTGTACTTTTATCTTTGAGCATGTGTACTTTAAAAGTTTGCTTGGAGCACTGGTGCTTCATAGGTGAAGCCTTTCTCTACATACGTAAATACTAATTTTTATATAAGCAGGAAATTGTCAGACTCAACTCTAAATCCTCTAAAAACACCAGTATCCTACCCTAAATTTCCTAATTTTGAAATAACGAAGAGATAATAAATTACTTAACGAGATCGTTTTGTTTGTCAAGTATATTTATGTATCTTATGTGCGGAAAAAATGGGTTGTTTATCATACAATTTTTGAATGAGGCATCGTCCCTTTCCATTTCCTTTCATTCAACATGACATCCCATGATTTTTCTTATATCAGAGTTTCCAACACATGCATTGATATCACCTGCTATTAACACATAATCTTTCATGTGTATATTATTGACAACTTTCTGTAAGACGCTGTACAATATTTTTTAGTCCTGTCTGCGACCATCCTCTGGACTATATATAGAGCTACAATGTTGTACCCCCTTATGGTTTTGTACCGTACTGTTAATATACGCTCATTTACAAATTGGTAAATATGAATCCTGTTTTCCAACCTCTTCTTTATCATTACTGCTACTGCTGAAGCTGCACGCTTCCCAGCAGCTGCACCACTCTATATATTAATATGTAGTCCGCCAATTCGGTTGAACGTTTTAAGCTTCTTTTTTGTTTCAGGAATGATGGTAATATCTACATCCATTAAATTAAGTTCCCGTTAAAGTTCCATCTCCTTATGTGCAAGCCCTCTGCACTACGTACGCCAACTTTAAATTGTTCCACAATACCAAGTTGCGTTTTCCTTTTATTCACAGCTTTGGTCAGCAGCTTTAGATCCGTCCAGCTAGTCCTTATTTGAGGCAATTTAGTAGTGAATATTTTGCCTGGATATATTATTAGCATATCGCACTGTAAAAAGTATAAGGGGTTGCCACTTTCAGGCTTAACATCTGGCGCAATTTTCTGTCTGGGTGTTCTCCCTAACTGTCTGTCTTACCAGAATAAAGAGACCAGTTTCCCTGGTGAGATATCCATAAGGATCTTTAATTAGGTGGTGTCACCTTGCCTCCCACATTCTACGTTGTTGACCAATGGGAGGGCATCCGTCTTTAGGGGCAATTTCTCACCCCGAGGGCAAGAGAGTACCCAAATCTCTACTTTACAAAACAAGTAGAGGAGAGCCAGCCTATACTGGCTGTCACTTGGTCTCCAGAGCTTAGTTAGCCACCTGTAGGTGTTGCCCGTTCTCTACGAATTGAAGGTGCGCCTGAATATTTCCCTTCATCAAGGAATGAGACCATAAGGCATTACTCATCCTCTCCAGTACTTAGAGGGACGTTTTAAATTTAATCATTTTATATCATATTAATTAAAAGATTAATGACTACACTTCAATTTTTCCATGTATTTTGATTTTCTATGGCAGAATTATGATTTTGCACTAGAAAATCGTACAGCTATAATTATACTGCCATGTGCATTAGTCAAATCTTTTGTCTGTATGCGACTTAAGGTTAATATAGCCATAGTGTAGCTGTGTAGTTTACATTAAAACTAAACTTCTTTTTTTAGAATGACCACTTGGTTTTATAAACACAAACCTCAACTAGTTTAATTAACCTAAGATCTGACAGGAAATACGGTTGTCTTGATTAAAGTATGATTAAATTTCTTCTGACAACTGTCTCAAAATATTGTTTTTGAAGAGGAAGCGGTAAAGCAAAGTGTTTTTAAAATACTTCTTTAAGCAAACGTATTATGTGCTATTACTTTAAGCATACTACAGTAAGACAATTTTAATAGAACTGTAGCAGCCAAAATTAGTAGAGTCGTTCCACTGAATCCCAATTGTACTTCAAAATTATATAATAGAGGACAGATACACGGAATTTACTTATGCTGTTGCATAAACTACCTTCAATAATGAAACAATTAAAGGTGAACCAACGCAATTTTTTACTGCATATATGAAAGGTATCTTCGTCAAAAGAGTAGAATGACACTAATGATCGGCGAATTTAATGTCTATATATCAAACTGTATATCAAAACTTAATATTTTTCCTTAAAAATTTGATCAAATACTTATTTTGTATTAATAACCGCACCTATGTTATTAAATAAACCCCTGGGAGAAATTCTATTAAATGTTCTATGATGTAGTCAGGTCCTCCAATAATCGGTATTTAGTCTAAATACGCACTGCTCACAGAAAGGTTAGATATCAAGGGAAAATTGTTGCAAATCATTATTTATCTGAAATGGTGTGCAATACAAAAATATTATACCAATTGTCTTTTAAAATTTGATAATTTTAGTTTACAAAGAACGTAACAATTACGTATAGTTTTATTGGTTAAATATTTAAATTAATAAAGAAAATTAATTAATTAATCAATTAATTGATTGGTTATATAATTATTTTTTATTTATTGGTTAAAAGATATAACTGATAAATATGTAAATAAATCCATTGTATAATAACAACAAAAAGAAGATGTAGTTGAAGGGAAAACGAGAATTATCAATAGAGGAAATTAAAGAATAGATCTAAATTAGCTTAAATTTAAATTTCCTTAGCGCATGTGTCTTCAATGTCATGAAGATTCCGAGTACGTAGTAGTTGATGAGGTAAAATCGCAGTAGCGGTGAATATATCTTGTTTATGTGTTTTACTAACCTGCAACAGACACGTTGCAAATACATATAGGTTATGAACACGTACGAAAACATATGACGGATCACCAACCCGTCGAGCGGAGCAGGGCAGTTACGTTGACTTGAGAAACCTCTTCTACAATTCAGAATCATCGAAAGTTATTATTAAGGCCATTGTTCAGTTCTACTTTCACATAAGAGACTTTCTTGTAGATGACCATTTGGACGATTGTACCGAATAGCTGAGACTGATAATACAAAAAAGTATGTCGATGAAGGTGAATGCTATTTTTATTATAACACATAAGGAATCCGATTTTGTCAGCTCCATAAATTTTTTCTTGTATTATTCTATTAACCGGACACAAATTTCTAAACGTCCGGTTTCGGTCATTTTTAATCCCTCATTTGTTTAAACACTCAAACATTTGTTTATAGAATGTAACAAACTAATTTCTAACATCTTTGTAAACTGCAAACAGACGTATATACGTGTTTCTAAAAAGTCAAAATAAGACACATCACTCAACAACAATAAATCTTGGCCCACAAATGAATAAAAGCGTTAAGAAACAAATATTTAACATTTGAATAATTTATTGAACTTTATATTAAGTATTTGAACTTGAGTAAAAATATAATTCAATTGCGTATCGTTTATTACGTTTTATATTTTCTTGAAATGGTTAATCAGATGGGCCTATATACCTTGCAAGACACTTATCTTAGCATAATTAAACGCGTCACATATTCTAAAGTTGGGGAAGTACACTAGGGATCTGAGGATACTCGCGAACACTGACATACTTCAAATAGAATATAATTATTAGATAACTGCTTGATTGATCGGTTAGGGAGATGTTACCAACATACAAATATTCTATATTTTAGAAAAGTTAACTGAACCGTAGGTACAGTTTTATTTCATATGTAAATTTATATGCTAAGAGAAGAAATATACTAATCTATGAAAGTAGAACATCTATGAAGCTTCATCCTGCTGAGGTAACTTCACCTTTCACACATACTGAGTCTCACATAATATATGTATTAGATTTTCTTACACCCCGTCAAAATGAAGTCCCGTCATTAATGAGTAAAAATTATTAACCTTTATTGGTAGCCTACTGATTACCTCACAAAACCAGCTTTACACAGCGTTCCAAAATTAAAATACTAGATGTGTGTATGCGTAAGTCTTCAGACGTGTCTTCAGTCTTCTAGATGTGTGTAGATGTAAGTCTTCAGAGAAACGCAGGTGAATGGAAACAGTTGAGGTAAGGTGACAGAAATTGTAAAATTAAGCCCAAATTCTTCACATATATATAAAAAAAATAATTTAAGGATTTAGTTAGGCACGATTGTTGCGAATACACAGTAATCTTGTAAAACTCTACAAAGCTGGTAAAGAGGCATTAAAGGCATTATTAATGTTTATAACTTAATGACTACATGGAAAGTTGAAAAGCACTGAGAGAGAGCGCTGCACAACGACGCCCAGCTGGTGATACAATTTGTGTCACACGTCACAGAAATACAACGCTAGTTGACTATCCTTTACAAATTGAAATGTGTCTTTAGGGCTGTGTATTTACACTTCAGATTCATTATTCCATAGATAGTACGCCCACAATAGTCACAGTGTATCGGCTGTGGTCTATAGTACATAAGTCATACATTTTCATTGTACTTTATACCTCACTCGACAGAGGTTATCCCACACGAATGTAGGAGGTACTGTAGTAAGAACACAGAAGCTTGAAGTGGCAATTATTAATAAACAGGTTTGAAGTTTATGCACAATACCGATTGCTTTTGTTAACTATTTAGCTATCTGTGCCCAGTTAAGAACTTAACTATTTTCAGAGTTACACTCAACTGTTTATATTCAATTACACCATTCAGCGATTCTTACCTCCTAACTTACCTTTACTTCCATAAGCCACAATCTGATAATTTTATATGGTAGCGCAAAACTTTCTTTTCTTGGTAGATCCCAAATCTTTATAGCAAGCGTCAATTAACGGTTGTATATTTTTTCAAGAGTGTCCGAAAAGTCCCGCACCATAGGGATTTCATTAATTGGGTTGTGTTTTTGTTTGTTGCAGTACTGAAAAATGTTGACTACTGAAGAGCGGGTAGAGCTTATCCTCCTCTGTGGAAGAAAAGGATTCTCCAATAGAGACGTTGCAGCAGAATTTAATCTGAGGCACCCGGAACGAGAGCCAGTGTCGCACACCACGGTTGGCAGACTGTTAAGGAAATTCCAGGCTACAGGTAGTGTGGCAGATGCTCCCCGATCTGGACGTCCAAGGACACCAGAAGATGTGGTGGAAGGGGTTTTGGCAAAGGTAGCAGCAAGTCCAAAGAAATTAATTCGCCGAACAAGCTTGGAAGTGGGCGTTCCTCGATCAACAGTCGCGGACATTTTGAAAAAACATAAGTTTCACCCGTACAAGTTACAAATGTTACACCACACGCCAGGTGATGATCCTGATCGGCGTGTGGAAATGTGCGATTGGTTTTTGGCACAGTTGGAAGAGGACCCACAGTTTTTATCAAAAGTTATGTTCTCTGACGAAGCTAACTTTTACGTAAACGGAGAGGTGAACCGACAGAATTTACGTTACTGGTGCGAGAGTAATCCGCACTGGTTTTCCAGCAGTAAGGAACAAGGAGCAGCTCGCGTCATGGTGTGGTGTGATTTGTGGAAAGACCGGATCATTGGCCCTTACTTCTTTGACGGAACAGTTAACAGTGAAAATTATTTGGAAATGTTAGGAGATTCATTATTGCCTGATTTGGATCTGCTGGGTCCAAGACCAGAATGGTTTATGCAGGACGGTGCATTATGGTACACAAGTTCGTGATTGGCTTGACGAAAACTTACCACAGTGGATTGGCCGTAGGGGACGAGTGGAATGGGCTCCACGATCTCCGGATTTAAACCCAATGGATTTTGCTGTGTGGGGTTATGTAAAATCCAAAGTTTATGCTGTCAAGATCATGGACATAAACCATATGCGTGAGCGAATCACAACTGAGTGCCGTTCTGTAACACCTGGCTTGGTGGCCAACATTCTGCGGAACTTGGGAGATCCGTTTACAGTTATGTTTCGACACTTCCGGTAACCATATTGAACACATATTTTAAACCCCTATGGTGCGGGACTTTTCGGACACCCTGTACATTATTATATTTAAGTCGTGTATTTTTCCCTGTAAAATTATTTTATTTAAAAATGATCAAATATTAAAACACAACAGACACATTACACTTACCGTAAGATTTTGTTCCAGATACGCCCTAAACAGATCTTCACCACCCACACTCCACTAACATCCTGTGTTCAGTAATTTCATTCACTCACTCTTTGACAATGGCTTAAGTTAGTCGAAACAGCTGACAGAGTTAATTAAAAAATTTGTGAAACTTACCAAGTGTTTTTATATATTTTACAAAACCTTTGTAAGATTTTGTTATGAATTTTTATCCAGCCTTTAAAATCCCACGGTATATATAATTCCCTGTTGGGTTGAAAATTGTGATTCAATTTTTTTTGTAAACTCTTCTTCCTTTATCAGCATTTTCTCTTTTTTCGTGGTCGTAGGTATTTCTAAATCTCTGTTCATCCTGGAATAATTTTTTGTAATTAAATGTAAGCCATTTTTCTTTCCTAAAATATTAAACAAACCATTTTCAGGTTTGGATTGCAAATGCTTCAAGCAGTTAGTGATATGTAAAGTTGAGCATACAAACAAGCAATGAAATGATAACACAATTTCATTGGCCCATACAACTGGTAACGTTTGAAGGATTACTGTAATTAAATACAAGCCCGGACAGACATGAACGTTGTACGGTACAGGTAACAGTAGTTCGCTGGACTGAAATACAAAATGAAGCTCCAAATAATGGAGACCAAAGGAAACGTTCACTAGAAACACAGTCAAAAGAAAATACTGTATTATGTTGTTAGTTCTACGTAAGTCGCAAAAAATTTTGTTGACGTCCGTCGTGTCAAATAAACCACTTTCAAACGTAAGATTGGTAATTGTATTCATCTTGGTTACAAGAGTTCGGACACAGTCGGGTTTAGCACAAATATACATAACGTGACAGATTCCTAAAGGTGACCCAGAAATTGCTAGAATTGCGCCTGTAATGTTACCTTGAACAGCAAAAAACAGATTGATCAATCCACAAATTAAATTGAACTTCATTGAGAATAACGATAAAATTGCTAATATTCTTGCAAATATTTTCGAACCATTTTTCGATACATCAGCCGAACGTACTAGAATAATATTTCTTGATAGAATTGAATTGTCTATAAAGTCGAAATAGGCGTAATATAAATCAGACGTTTTCTTAATAATTTTGTTAGGTTCTTCCAGATCTTACAAAATCTTGGTAAAGTCAGTACAAGTAGTACGTGTAATACTTTCAGTTCTCTAACAGTATGTGTTCAAGTATTAAGATAAATACATTAAAATCTAATGACTGTTCTTCTTTCTTATTCAGTGTTCCGCTATTAAATATTGTTTTTGCTATTACCTCACCGAATAATGTCAGTAATAAGTAGTTATATGTAGAAACTCACTGAAACGTAAATGAATACTTAATAATAATGGTGGGCGATTCATAAGAAATCGTTAGGCGATTGTATTCATTATGATTAGTGTAACAAACGGTGTTATGATAATTTATGCTTCTTTATCACTGTACACTTTGGAAACAAATTATTTACTGTGTTAAAGGTAATCAGTACTGTTATACAACACAGTTTCCTAGAAGAAAACAATAAAGCCGAATACAGAAAGTCTATATTCGAACAGTACTTAATTGAATTAATAAATTAATTTACCTTTCAATAATCCGCCGTGTGACTTCTTACAAAACTCTTCTATTACGCGTTTCGGAGACTGCTCCATCTTCAGATAATGCAATCAAATGAAACTATGTCACTCTTACAAAATCGTTAATTAATAAAATGGCAATGTGCATAAGAACTGTAGACGATGTTGGGTTCGCACCCGTTCGAGTTCAAACTGCTACTTAAGAGTTCAAGGGTAGCATATTGAACCCGAACGGGTGCGCGCCCAACATCGCGTACAGTTCTTATGCACATTGTCATTTTATTAACGGTCTCGTAAGAGTGACATAGTTTTATTTGATTTTATTATCTGAAGATGGAGCATAGTCTCCGAAACCCGTAATAGAAGAGTTCTATAAGAAGTCACACGGCGGATTATTGAAAGGTAAATTAATTTTTTCAAAGGTTTTGTAAAATATATAAAAACACTTGGTAAGTTTCACAAATTTTTTAATTAACTCTGACAGCTGTTTCGACTATCTAAGCCACTGTCAAAGAGGCGAGTGAATGAAATTACTGAACACAGGATGTTAGTGGAGTGTAGGTGGTGAACATCTGTTTAGGGCGTATCTGGAACATCTGTGTTGTGAGGTCGAGGGGGGTGAGCAAGAGACAAGGGAAGGTCAGGTGTCTTTAAAAACTAAATACAATCATGAATGCAAAATATATAATTAACTAAACTAAATATAAAATGAATGCAAAATTTAAAATAATGATGAACAATCAAAATAATATAAAATAAACTACACTAAATAACAGATTTTAATAAAGGGGATACACAAAATTCAGTCTGTTCATTGGTTAAATTTTGTTATTTTTTATTGCTTTTTTAATTTCTAAAATTTCTAACAAATCCATTTTTTTACCTTTTTGTATGTTGTGGAGTAGTGTTATGTTTTTTGTGTCTATGAAGTGATTGTGTTGTAAGCAATTAATTTTTTAATTCGATTAAGTGACTTGGACACCAGATTCAACATGAAAATTAAACTTAATTGAATCTTTAAGTACATGCAGGTGTATTAGGCGATAAATGTTTGTAGGTTACCCTGTTTTCAGGACACAAAAAATTATTTTTAACATACTATGTAACAAAACTTTTGCAATACTCGTTTCTTTTATTTAACAATGTTTCCATACACACATTGTTATTAAATAAAGAAAAACATGTGACTTACAATATTATTACGACGGGCTCCTTGATCGTCTTCTGGTACAGTGAAACACAAAATACAAGACACCAATTAGATCGCTAATCAACAGCTTTATCTCCTTGATTGTCTTCTGGTACAGTGAAACACAAAATACAAGACACCAATTAGATCGCTAATCAACAGCTTTATCTCCTTGATCGTCTTCTGGTACAGTGAAACACATAATACAAGACACCAATTAGATCGCTAATCAACAGCTTTAATTATCACAATTAAACAGTCAGTAATCAACAAGATAATCTCTTACAACAAACCAAAATAGGAATGGTTCACACGCAATAATAATGTCAACAAATATAAAATACAATTGTCCCGCACAATAATAAAACACACAACACTTCGCCACAATACTTCGAACCGCACTGTGTAAATCGCCCGACAATAACTGAACTAAGCGCCGCTGGATGCCTATATTTATACCCCGCTAAAATTCCACACTCATCCATACTACGCATTAGCGCTACACTAGAGCGTGATTCATTTCGACCTTGACATAGTGCGCGCGGTTGGCGAAGTCTATAAAAGTCTCGCTAAGGCATGTTTAGATCACGTACGCACCCAACATTACAACCGGAGTTCACTGGAGCATCCCAGAATCACGTATAATGTTCTGTAATGGTGTGACCATTTTTTCGTATTAAGTAACATTATACCGTATATTACTTCTGTTAAATTTTGTAAATAACAAACAGTAAATTATGTTAACCCAACAGAAAGTGTTGTGTGTTCTTGACATTATGGGCCCAACAAAAATTCATTGTTTACCAAACTAGACACTTTTTGGTACACATGAAACAATTTGCGTTTATGATTATAATTATTGTGAATGTTTAGCGTTGGAAAACTTAGCGAGCTTTCCTTAGCGTCAAGTACCAGTAATATGAGTCATCCGCTCAACCACTAGTTTTGCGGGAATCACTCCCGTTGCGTCATGTACTGATGACCTATACGCCATTAGCTGGTCCAAGTCAGATTGGTTTTCGTTAACCTCTTGCGTGACATCATCTTCAACAACGTTTCCTCAAGGTGCTTCCATTAACTCAGGAACAAGCAAGAGTCGTGTCTCGACACTCATAGCTGGCATTCCAATCACTTCTTTTGTCGTTACACTTATTTGTACTTCCTCTACCAATTCTTTTCCATTTTCGCTTGTAATAGGGAGGGTTCCTCTTAACCAGATCTGTTGACTTTTTCTTCTGCCAATGATACTTGCTTAATCGAATGGTTAGCAGACCATGTCATTTTAGCCATGCAAAGCTTTATCTTCTCTTGGCTAACACTCAGGAGGTTATCTCTCAAGTCCACAACGAATCCGTAAGTATTCATAATATTTGTGTCAAGATTGAATTCATCGACAATGTCTGCAACGAGCATTTGGTGACTAAACTCAAGAAGACCAAGGCGTACACGTACGTCTACTTCTCATAACATTTTGACGGAGCTTTCAGTCATAGTCTGTATTGTACAAGAGCTAATTAGATGCTGGCGGTTGATGACTAAGTTACGGCGCACAATTGACATTGTAGCGCCCGTGTCAACTGTAAATAATGTTGGTTAGCCTTCCGCAAATCCATTAACGATAAGGTTTCCACTGGTCTTTGTAGCATGGAAACTGTGTGCTGTTCTGGGGCTTTACTTTTCCAATTGGTGTCTCTTCTCTCGGTATTTTCTTCTCCCAACAGCCTACCTTGTAGATGACCACGTTTCCCACAGTTGTAACACTTCTGTCTTCTGTCTTTTTCCCATCGTTCAAATTGATGTGGCGCTCTTGAACTTTTAAATTGTTTGTCCGACAACATTGTTTTCTGCACCCATCGTGACGGCAATGTGATACTGGGATCTTCTGACTACAGTGTGATGGCATGAACCTATTAATATAGCGGGACGCTGACTTAGCGGCTTCAAACTCTAGGCCGTGGACAAGAGCTTCTGAGCTATTTCGGTGTCTTGCCATTCGTAACACTCTTGTTGAAGTTTACAATCTCCAATGCCAGAAATAAGTGTCTGGAGCGGAAAACTTGTTCAAAAATTTGCTGGTGCTTCAGGATAGCCGAGAAACGCGTAGAGTGTTCTCTAATGTTGTAACAATACGTGCGCTAATCATCGAATGTATACTGGAATTGGTACAGATTACAATACATGTTTAAAATATGTTATAGCTGAATACAGAGTATTGGAATCTTGTAATAAGTATTGCTACGACAGTTACGGAACGCTCTCGAAAAGCCGAGAGTGTTTTTCTACACGCTTCTCGGGTTGCCCAGCGAGTATCGTCCGTGTCTCTCACGTAGCGCTCCATACTGTTCAACCGCACTAACAACTGCGCTAATATCTGCCTCGCCGCCAAAATAATGATAAATTATTTTGACGCCTGCGAGACCTATATAAGCAACAGTGGCCGGCTTAGTGAATTAGTTAGAGTGGCCGATTTTTTAGAGCGGAACAAGTGATTACTTTAAAGTAACTACTGTGTTATAATTACAGTAGTTCGGAACTCTTATAGGTGACATTTTTATTGCGTGTGGACAATTTTATTTTGAGTTCTGTATGAGAGCACCTTGTTGATTACAGATTGTTATTTTCGAATAATTAAAGTTGCTTATTGGCGACTTCATTGGTGTCTTTACTTTGTTTCCACTGTACCGTACGACGATCCGTAAGACCATCGTAAAAATTTATTATTATTATTTTTCACCAGCTAGCAGAATTAACGGGTACACAACCATTCTGACGTAATACATACTCGTTATTATTGCATGATGTTGATAATTATTAGTCATTGCATTTAAAATTTTTGAAACAATAATACATTGTAATATATTATTGCAATTTAAAATATTGATAATGTTGCTCAAGAGTAATCATATATTAAAATTAATACAAGTAAAAATATACGCCTTTAAAATATTTTAAACTACAAACAGAGTGTCCATATTGTCAACAAGATATAGGCTTAAAACAGTTTCCAACTTAATACATAAACAATGCATTTTCTGGTATTGATTGTCAATATATTATTGCAATTGTTGTTGAAAACTTTTATTTGTAAATTAGATAAGTAAATTTTTACTTAACCCCAGTAAATATCAGTGGCCGTATTTCATTATCGAAGACACGCAAATGTTTTAGTGTTTCGAACCGCCGAACCAGCGTCTTACGAGTTTTTTCACTTGGCAATGCAGAAACTCTGTAACCTTTTCTTCACAAAACGTATAAACATTAATCCGTTACGAATGCATGAAATAACATATGACAAACATTTACATGAGCAAATTTGGTGCAATATTTCAATGTCCGCCAGCATACGTTTACCATGGTCACAACAGTGCTGGAAACTTTAATTCTACTCACAGCTCTTAAAGAGATTACTGAGATAAATATAAGGAATCTTGTCAGTGTGCCCTAAGGTTGCAACTTACTAACCTCGAAGTAACAGTTTCTTCTTTAAAATCGCAAACACGCAGCTATTAGGTATTACACTGCTTGAAACACAACTGAAACGTTGGATTTAATATTCCCGTAATTAATGGTGGTTGTGGACAGGTTACACGACGTTCCCTTTGTGTGTTCACAATTACTGTTGACAATCACACAGAAAGCGTATCTATAAAAACTTACTGTTTCTAACTTCAACTTACAAAATTTTACTGACCAATTATTCTTACAATTTTTAAATCATTGTGATAATTTTATAGTTTTTATCCTTTCATTATTATTATTATTATTATTATTATTATTATTAGCTACATTATTACGTAAATCACTATTTTTTTACTACAATATTAAATAAATTTACTAAATTAAGTGTATTATATATTTTGTGTGTATGAGTGTATATATGTGTGTGTGTGTGCACGAAAACCCATGCAAAGCCTCCTCTATCTTTCACTCTATCTCTCTACCTCCTTAATTCCTCCCTCGCTCCATCCCTCAATCCCTCCGTCAGTCTCCCTTAGTCTCTGTTTCTCTCTCTCTCTCTCGCTATCTATTTATCTATCTATCTATCTATATATCTATCTTTCTTAATTAAACAGAAAATTATATTTTGTATTTTTCAACCAGCTATTACACGCGGATTGGCACGTGAATATTTCATTGACAGTTTCCATATTTACACCCAGCGGGAGTTGACATTAGTTTAAGATGTAATTTTTTTTGTTATTAAATTTACAATTTTCATATATTCTACATACAATAAAATTCATCGAGATATGTGTATCAAATTAAAAAAAAAAAGGTTAATACTAAATAGCTTACATTACACATACGATGTATTAACATAGACTTGTTAGTAATATAGTGTTAAGCTGATGTAATAAATAGTACCCCATACCTGAGTGCGTACGTGATTATGAGTACTCGGCGCGAGATACTGTTCTTATAATCATTATGTGCGTCAGAGCTGCGAAGCGTTTAGGGCCGTTCTAGATTGTCTGTGCCCCTCCTCGACTACTCTACTCAGCATCCAGGGCCGCTAGCTTGCTACACTGCAAGGCGGTGCAGGTGTAAATACTGGATTTCGGAGCAGTCTAGTTTTGAGTTACACCTGGGGATATTGTAGTGTGCGGTTCCAAGTTATTGTGGGGAATTTACTAAAAAGTGGTAATTAGGGCGAACTGTAATAAGGTGCATTTATTGTTGTGGGTTAGGAAAATATAAATTGAATTATGTGTAAGAATATTTTTTTGATTCATAACTGCGATTTCCTATTATTATTTGGTCACCTGCCTATAGTAATGTGCTAAGTGATCGCTTATTCGAGATTTGTATAACTGCAGGACAAACGTTCATCCATTCTCGCAAAATTTCGTCAATCTACATATTAAATAAACTTGGAGAGAGACTACAGCTTTGTCTAATATCTTGATTTATTGCCACTTCTCGAGATATTCTTCCTTTATCTAAATCTATACGAATAGTTGACCCTGCATACACGCTGTGAATAGCAACGACGAGGTGAAGTGGAAAGCCCCTACGTATTATAATTTCGCACAACCTACGTCTACCCAGCCTTTCAAAGGCTTTCGCATAAAAAGACCACATGTGTCTCTAAATTCATGGCGCATATTTTCTCAATTTATTTGTCTTACTGAAAAATCATTGTCACTGCAAGATCGTTTAATTCTAAAACCACTTTTTTGTCTATAAATGTGCCTCAGAGATAGCTTTAAAGCGCTGATTAAGGATTCGTTAATATAATTTATAACAATTATTTAAGAGGATAATCCCTTTGTAATCGTTACAGCAATTCCGTTGCTTCTCCTTAAATAAGGATATCACTTTGGCCTGCAACCAATACTTGGAGACTTTACATTCTTTCGAACATTTACTGAATAACGCCAAAAGTTGAGCCATCAAATCTTTTCCTCCATATTTCGGAAGTTCTGAGTTTATTCCAACCAGACCTTTTCTATCTCCTAACTTCTTCAGCTGCACATCTAACTCTTCTATTGTTATACGACCGACGTCTGATGACGTTTCATCTTGACTTACCACAGAATCTTCTTCTGTAGGCACAAACGACTCGCATTTTTTTATCTAATTAAGTATATCGCTTGTCCTTTAATACCTTCTAAATTTAATTACATCCTTATAATGTTGTTAATAGATTTGTGAGTTTCAGATTTTTAATATTCGATAAGCTCTTTTATTCTTCGTTGTGATATTCCAAAGGTTGGTTGTGGCTTAATCCACTGTATTAAACACAATCTGTATCTTTTGTCGTTTCGATAAACTATATAACCTATTGAAAATTGAAATACAGAAAGCAGCACAGACTAGGTCAATAACTGCATTGTAATGAGTAAATTCCAACGCCTCCTTGAAAAACGAAAACAGCGAGCCTCTGCGTCCACGGTTAGGAGTTGTATGTTGAGCTCGTTTGTCAGGAGCGTGCGATAAGAGAAAACGTTTTCAGCTGCAACTAATGAGTACAAAAAACGTACGTTGTTGACGACTCATGTTAAATCGTGAAGTGATTTCCAGTTCATGTCAGCTATAAAATCAGTTCTTTAAACAGACCGTCCGTTATGAAAATATAATTGTAGTCTAATGGGAAAACATACAATTTAATTTACTTACTATTTATTGGATGGTTAGTGAGGATCGGTCAATAATACAACTTTTAGTTATTTTGCGTCGACGTTTCGACAATATTTATTGTCATCTTCAGGACCTGTGTATGAAATACAATAGAAATATCAAACATAACGAAACAATTAAATATTTGGGTAAACGTGTTGGTGATGTAAGTGTGTGCGTGCGTATGTATGTATCATTTTATATGTGAAGACTTATGATCTGTATCTATAATAGATCTGTATCTATAATGTTGTGTTATAAAGTCTGTAACCCGTTAATACAAGTTGGTAAATCATTTCTGTTATTATCGTGTGCATAATTCTCTATTTTATATGAGGATGATAGTGTAATAAAAATGGTGAGTGTTTTAGAGTGCCAATCGTGGACAATGACAACTGAGAGGGAGAGAGAGAGAGAGAGTGAGAGTGAGAGTGAGAGAGAGAGAGAGAGAGAGAGAGAGAGAGAGAGAGAGAGAGAGAGAGAGAGAGAGAGAGAGAGAGAGAGAGAGAGAGAGAGAGAGAAGGGTGGAAGAGTGAGAGAGGGAAGAAGGGAGACAGTGAGTGAGATGTAGAAGAGAGAGAGAGTGAGTGGGGTGATAGTGAGTGATAGATCGATTTCAGGTTAGAGTGAGAGGCTGTGAGAAGGACTGGAAGGGGGAGAATGGGTAAGACAGAAGGGTGATTAGAGACACATATATAAATTACATTATTCTATAGTACTCTTGACTATATTTTACAATATGATTAAAATTATTATCCAAGTGTACGTGTTAGTAAAATTTACCAGAAACTTTTGTTTGTAACCTTTGTCGTATCTGAGTTAAGTCGTAATGTTTTACAGTATTATGTAAATTGTATGTTTCTAAATTATGATTCTTTGTTAACACCAGTAGGGAGTGAAACATGGTAAAAATAACTTTTAATAATTACGTAGTGAACATCCCCTAATCTGTTTTAGTTAGAGGTAATATATTACTTTGCTATATGTTGACTGTTGTAGGTATAAACAATTTATGTACTAAACTAAAATCCAATTGTTGATTACTGTTTGTTTAATTAATTAAAATAACATTACATTTAGTAATTTAAATTGTAATACTGTATAAATTAAGTTCTCTCATACTATAATTTGCTCGCTTTCTTAAAGATAATTTGAAGATGTAAACAAACTATCATAAGTCTTCACATATAAAATGATACATACATACGCACGCACACACTTACATCACCAACACGTTTACCCAAATATTTAATTGTTTCGTTATGTTTGATATTTCTATTGTATTTCATACACAGGTCCTGAAGATGACAATAAATATTGTCGAAACGTAGACGAAAAATAACTAAAAGTTGTATTATTGACCGATCCTCACTAACCATCCACTAAAACATTCTTTGATTGACGGTCACTAAAAATTTAAGGATTTACTTACTATTGTTTTTACTATTTTCTTAACACTTTGGTAGGTAAATTATGTAGATCCCAGTTCTAGTTTGGAAACAAGCGCCAGACACATAAGAACTTCAGTTGTGTTTTTCAAGTTTCATTGAAATTTTACTTTAATCTTTTGTGGTTGTTTCTATTACACTACCCAACTGACTGGATTTTGGGTCTACACAACTGATTTTGAGTCTATGTGAAACTGATTCCAGTGTAGTAAAAGAAGGCTGCAACTACTCTGCCATCAGTTGCAGAGCAAGCGTGTGTCATCAATACTACTATTTAAAAGAGGTATAAAGTTTTCTTAATTGTTCTGGCTAACATCAGAAACTTTTGATCCGATTTCAAAAGTCCTTTCACCACCGTGTTTCTCGAAGTTTGAGAATTGTCTTGGACATATACATTTTTGGCAGAGCCTACATAATTTGCGAAACCAACCCTTAAAATGGTCTCATGCCATTTGATAAAATTTGTTTGGTAATTTTCGTGTAGTAAAATTTTAAGCATCCGACAACCTTGCGTCCTATAAGAGACAGCTATACAGTGTCAGCAAATGAAATTTTGACAAATTTTATTTTGTTTCAATAAAATCCTTCTTTTTTTCGAGTTATTGGCGGTTTTGTAAAAAATTATATAGGCCTACGTTGCTTTGGTACCATGTCACGAAATTTCTTGAGAGCCATTGAGTTCCATAGAATTGTTACATAATGTAACACGCTACATTTAATCAATAGTCCACATCGAGCGCGTGAAACTAATAGTTGCACGAGCAGTTGCATGGCTTGTAGTCGATTTCAGATCGTGCAACCTATTGCACTAAGTATGACAGGTCTCATTTTGACAATACCCCACAACGTTTTCTGCAACCAGTTACTTGCACTCAGTTGCCTATAGTAATAGAGGCCTAAATATTATAACACGACCCAATTGATAAGGGTGATTGCAAGTGGGACTAGTTTTACGGTATTCGGAAGTGGTGCTGGTTGCAATTTTGTGTAGACGCTTCCGGGATGATGCTCGCATGTTATTTACAATAAATAAGAGGTTAAATTTACTATAGTGTTTAATACGATATCACTGATACCATTCCACATTACTGATATCACGTTATACGAGGAATAATTCCATATGCCCTTTTATTACAACTAAAAAAAGTAAATTCTTTGATTTCGTTGGCCATGACGTGTCCGTTACTTAACTAAATATAATTATTTCACTACCGACTCGGAACACAAAGTTTTTTATGGGTAAGAACGTAAAAGTTTTAGCTTATAACCTGAACCGGTTCTCGCTTTTAAAAAGCTTCTTCAGAGGCTGCCGCTGGGAGCACTGTTCGTCTTGTTGTTGGCGACGGTATCGATTTTCGAAATTGCTCAGACTATAATAAATTCAACATAGGCCAGACAGGACGTAGCTTCACAGAAAGATACATTGAACACACAAAGGCACTCCACTCCACTACAGAATCCGCCTTTGCAAACCATCTCATTGAAGCAAACCACACATACAAAACTTCGACAATAACATGGACATTCTACACGTACACACAAAAAGCCAAAAACTAGACATTCTAGAACAATTGGAAATATACAAACACACGAAAACAAATAAAAACGACATCCTAAACGAACAGACACAAATCAAATCACACACGTTATTCGAACATATCACACCCCACACACACAACATCGATCTTTCCAAAATCGATACCATCGCCAACAACAAGATGAACAGTGCTCCCAGCGGCAGCCTCTGAAGAAGCTTTTTAAAAGCGAAAACCGGTTCAGGTTATAAGGTAAATCTTTTACGTTTTTACCCATAAAACGTTTTGTGTTCCGTGTCGGTAGTGAAATAATTATATTTAAAAAAGTAAATAATTTTTAAAGAATGTGAACTTTAGTAAAAGTCAACGGAAGTAAATAATTTTGTATTATTTGAATTTTAAACGTTTAACATAACGTAAACAAAATGTTGTATTTTGAAAAAAATGAATAATTATTCAATTTTTTTTTTAATTTGAGCTACACTTATGTAAACCGAAACCATACTTTTCACCATCTGAAACAAAAATGACCTTTCTTATTCATATCCATTTTCTGAAAAATATATAATAATGATAGAGTAAGTTAGAACAAAATTGACTTTTAATATAGCAACGTATTAAAGTAACTGTGTGTGTGTGTGTGTGTGTGTGTGTGTGTGTGTGTGTGTGTGTGTGTGTGTGTGTGTGTGTGTGTGTGTGTGTGTGTGTGTGTGTGTGTGTGTGTGTGTGTGTGTGTGTGTGTGTGTGTGTGTGTGTGTGTGTGTGTGTGTGTGTGTGTGTGTGTGTGTGTGTGTGTGTGTGTGTGTGTAATTGTCCTTTTCTTTTTCTGTGCATGACTTAAATCTAGGGTATACTTACTTTGTTGCAAATAAAAATGACTGTGGATTAATAAAGATATTGATCAAAATTCTACCTAAATTAAAGTAAATTTGGTTATTTTTCAGCGTAGATTCCAGTTAATTTGGTTATCTCAGCCTACCTTTTACAGTTATCTTTAATGTTGTAACTTTCTGCAGCAAACAATTATTGTTTACAGAAAATTAAGAGAAAATACATACCCAAAGGAATGTGTTTATGGAAAGATCAAAGTATTCCGATCCGTATGCAGAAATACGAACTGACTTGTTGACACTCTCTGCAGCAATCAGAACACACTTCGATACTTCACGGTCACCGTAGAGGCTATGATTGTCGTATACGTCTTCCAGTATTGTACTGCACTGAAACAAAATAACCTTTTAACCCAGAATATGCCTTTCGTTTCGTTTCAGGACTAGATCCTTTGGTAAAAATCCGTGTATCCCACAAACGTGTACACCGAACTTCCTTCAATATTCTTAAAATTAAAGAAGCTACTAAGAATCTGAGTTAAAGATATCTGAGTTAAAGAGTAGAGGTTTCAAAGCAGGATTGTTATAGTAAAGATTGTTCAGTAAGAGTTACGGAACATTGGATATAAGAACTACTGGGGAGAGCTCCACAGGGACGTTCAGCGTTCGCATTCTGTGTTCCGCGTATGTCATTTATATTGTATCGCAAAAGCTATATCAGGTTCTATTACAACGTACCGTCTGCGGCTTTTAGAAACAACGTCTTTACAAAGTTGACATGTTTCGGGACACTTGTCCCATCATCAGAACTTAAAACAATCGCGTATCATTTAAAGTTGATACACTTGTCAATCAATTAAAACATTAAAATCCAATATGAAACAAATAACTTAAAACAATATGATACTTAAATGTTTAAAGCGAGCGCGAAGGTTTATCGATGTACATCGTATGGAGATTGACCGCGCACTGAATTACGTTTTGCTCCCACCACGACAATAGCGCAAGGCAGTGTCGTACAATACATTTGACTTGAAAACCAATTTATCATTTAAAACACGCGGCTTGGTATCAGTATTGTTATATGCTTTATAAATTTCGTACTCTTCAAGAGCGTTCAAATATCGCCCTTTCTTACATATGTGAAGGGGTATTAAATTAGTTTTAAAATTAGTGTAATTATGATTCTCGGAAATGAGGTGTTCTGCAAATTTTGACTTGACATTGTCCAAACTGTGAAAGTGTGTAGGCGGCCTATGTTCTGTAAATCTTTTTAAAAAACTACTTCCTGTCTGGCCCACATAAAAGGCGTCACAATCGTCACATATCAATTTGTAAACACCAGTTTTGTGTTCAAGGCTGGTAGTTCTGCGGACACGAAGATTATTCATAATATTATTAGTGGTTTTGTAAGTGACCTTTATATTGCTGGTTTTAGTTGACGGTATAGACAGACGGTAAGTTGCAATATATTTGATTGAACAACACGTGGCTTGGTATTAAACATTTGGAATTTATTCCTTTTAAACATATATCAGGTTCTTTAAGTATATTAAATTGTTATGAATAAATACGTAAGCGTGTGTTGTGCGTGTGCTAGCATTTATTCACTGACGTTTTTTGTATTTGGAGTGACAGGGGTAGTCTATATTTAGACCAAACTGGCTATATTATTGTTACAGTATACGGACACACAAATGTACGAGTTTACAGCCTAATCGCACAGGCACTCGATGTCACGACTGTCGCTTTGGTTTAGAAATCAGATTATATCAGAATCTGAGAGACTTGGACGGACGTGTCGCAACCGATTCAACTCAAAAGATTCAAAATAACGGTAAAAACGAACGAGTCGAAAAATAAAATCTTCAACCGTCCACCTTAAAACAAGTGACACCAACCAAATGACGAATAGCCGTCGCTTTTTAATGTATGGTAAATGCATACAAAGTTATTATTACAAAAGGATGGAATCATATTTCGCAGACTTTTTGTAGTCTTTGGTGGTAATCTAGAAATTTCTGTTACAATCTTACAGTCGTCGACGACCATACAGTTTCACCGAACTGAAGATTGGTTTAGATGGACTTGAACATCAGGAGACGGCATGGGGGATATGTACCTCTTCGATATCACACTCAACGGCAACTCACCGGCTTCATTCTCGAATGAGTATATATATATATCTCTTACCCGAACGTCCTTATCTTAGACGTTGAAATGTTTCTTTTTGCGACGACCATAAAGTACTCCGAGAACACCATAAAAAACAGCATACACAGAGGTATGTATTATAATCATTGGTGACTTTAACGCCGCCGCTCAAATTAATCTACATGCTCTCGATTTCATGAAGACTAAATCCAACTTGGACTTTGTGCAGACGCGATTGTTATCCACATTTTGGAAACACGTACATTAAATCGACTTCCGCAAGAAACATCAGCCTCTCTCACGCACGAGCACAACTTCACCTAGCAACTTCTACAGACAGACTGTGTCGAACTTTACTCTACAGAGAATGAATGTTACTGAATTTAGTGTTTTCCGATTGGCTAAACCCAAGTCACATGATTGATGGTTTCAACAGATATAAACTTTTCCAGAAAGAGTTTGTATAAATATGCACTAACTTGCATTGAATTAACTACAAATTTTTATGACCCTATTAATAATAAATGTTTCAAATTGAGTTTTTCCTACTTAAAAAACCATATTTCTAAAATAGTTATGAACCATTGAGTACACATAAATTGAAGCTATTTACATAAATAATTCATTGTCAAAATTTCACGTCGATCGGTTAAATACCGCGGAAGGTATAGCGATCACACGTTATCACACCCGCACACGCGCGCGCACAAATTCACTAAAAAAATACATGACAATAAAGAACATCTTTTTATGAAGAATTTGATATACCCTAAATGCTTATCCATTTCTAAATACAAAACTTACGGCTAAAAGACAAAGTATTACATAAAACCAATTTAAACATGAAAATGCTCGTCATCCATGTGCTCTTATACAAACAACATAGCTTATCGTCCTGTGTTCCGTTGCAATATATTGCGACAAAACATATATTAGACATAGTAATAATTGAACAATATAGTCAGTTATCTGGAGCAAGGTTGTACATTTTGAAACAAAATTTAAAAATGGTCTGTAATTCACAATTAATTTATTTTACTTTAATAATTGTCTTTGAATTATCAGAACTGATCTGTTTAAAAATGTCAATTGTTACTTGAACACTGAATCCACATGTGTTGATTCGTCTCACTGCTGGTCCCGTGATCCGTCGCAATCTGCTCCCTCGTCGTCTCCTCCTCTCTGCACACTGGCGCTTCGCCGACACTAGTCTTGTACGCACGCAAGCCAACACAACGATAACAGTTTACTCTTTATCTCAAGGTACTGAACTGGGCTCAAATTTAATATTTATTTACTATGGTGCTTTAAGCGTGAACCTTCCCGCGTCTTGAGGTGTCCTCGCGTTAATATAGGAGTATCCCGGATGGATAAACCTCCCCTATGCGGAAATCTTGACTCACGCGAGACTAGCACTGTTTAAAATTAAATATTTTATTATTTGAAAATATTGAGTTTGTACCAATACAAGGTATTAGCTAACGGGTAACTCGTCGCTAAATTGTCCTTGATAACTCTTACATAAGACACGTTTCTGTTCGAAAAACTCGCACAGAGAGCACGTCCATAATATTCGACCTGCTGGATGGAACTAATCCAAACTTAATGAAAATTGGGGCCGCTGATTGGACGAAACACCTATCACGTGATTGATGGATAGAACTGATAGATAACTTCTTGAACAGATTGGCAAATTTCTGCAGAAGCAGGTATAGATTTTATCTATACATTTTCTGACATCTAAAAATAAGGAATCTATAGTTGTTAACTTTTACTAAAGAAATCCCTACTAAAATAGTACGTAACAAACCTCTGACAATCAGAAAAATATAGCGCTATTTAAGATGCTTGCGCTACCCAAATCTTGGTTCGATACGTTCATTTATAAGAGAGTTATTCCTAAAATACGAATGACATGCGCACTCGCACATTTAACTCGTACATGACATGATCACAAATAAATTTATGGGCAATTTGATACATAATAGTCTTTTACCCAATTGTTACTTCAAAACTTATATCTAATTAACATAATCAAACAAAAATCAAATTTTAACATGTCTATAACGTCATAAACCTGCTATATCAGCATGTAGTCCTAGCTACAGTTTCCCTTACTGCAATGTTCTATTGCAATATATATATATATATATATATATATATATATATATAAACCAAAGAAATAGTTCAGAAACTAATCGATGGAAAACAACCGTTTCTATAGGGAACAACATACAATAAAACCTCTTGTAACCAAATACAAAAGACTGATTTTATCAAATGTGTGTACATCAAAAACAAACATTAAATCAATCGAAATAATTTTAGATCTAATCCTAAATCAGTCATTTGATAAATTATTGAGGCTCTGATCAAATCAAAATATTATTCCAAAACACACATGAAACGTAAGTAAGGTAATAAATATTTAACTTTTGTAAGAGAAATCAAAAGTGCTTTAGAATTTTATTACATAAGGAAAATTTTGTAATTACTTAGCAAAAGTAAAAAATGGTTTTCAGCTTTAAAATATTATAACATTCTGGTTGTACTTGCCTTTTTGATATCTATTCTTGAATAAGAAACGTTGCGGGATTTCTTTATCTTAGAATTAAATTTAAAAGTTTGAGGAGGGGACTGACGTCTTTCGTTGTAAGTTTTATTTGTTATTAATTGTTTTATATTTATAAACTAATTTGTGTTATTGTATAATACGTTTGTACACTGTATATTTCACATTTAAAATATTTTCATACAGTTGCGTACAATATTTTTCATAATAAAATAAGTAGCGTTTAAGTTACATTATTGTTAAACACAACAGGTTTTCCATAAATCATTAGTCTTGTGTCAGGATGATCTAGGTGTTCCGCTACTAGGTAGTCGATATGTAATATTAGTGTTTTTTATACCTTAGTGTTTAAACCTTTTAACACAGGCGAATATTTATAATTTTTATCATTAATAAAACATATGAAAAATAATATTTATATAAATATTTTTTCCAAATATGTGAAGATAAGGAGGGAGAGATAGAGATAGGGTGATGAGAGATGAGAGAGGGGGGAGAGGGAGAACAGCGTGAGGCAGCATAGAATATGTTGTTATGAATAACATTATTTTAAAATAATCAGTGTATCTAATCCTAATATTAGTCACTATACAACGATACTGAGTTCTAGATACCTGTTGCGTTAGCTGAGTGCCGCAGTAACACATTACTAACAGAGTAGTCATGTACACTGCCAGGGACCCCAGGAGAAGAGCCGCCTGTACTACTGAAGTCTCCTAGAAAACAAACCATCATACTGTTTATTAAAGCGTTACATATTATTGTATTATTGTTTACTGTATATATCTAGACATACACCACTGACTGAATGATCAGAAAATCTGCAAAGTGACAACTGCCTACACAAGTAATGGTTTGTTCAAAATTTTCTTTAATGGGGAATTTTATTTCTAAGTGAGGTTTCACAGGGATTTCGCCCCTAATAATATCTGTCGACAATTCAGAGAACCTGGCTATTTTTTTCTAGACATCCTGATATTATTGCTAACCCGGCCTCGCTTGTTGCAGCGGTAAATTGGTGTCATTGAAATCTGTGACGTTATATTATGGTAAAACGCCCTTCACTCTTGACTGTTTACTCTGCAAGGCTGTGACGTATGACATGTAGTTTAGTTTGTCATTAAGAGAAGCACGAATTAATTACTCCAACGGTTGTTGTTACAAGTGTCCAGTAAGTTCTGTAGAAATGTATTGTTACGCAATACGGAACGTTCTAGTACATGGAGAACGTTGTTCTCTACGCGTTTCTCGCTGCGTGCCTGTAACTCCCAAGGCCGCGCTGAAGTATCCTCTAGAATACACTTCGCGTGCTTGTTAAGGACGCATATTATGAAATACTGGACACTATAAATAGCCAGCAACTTGCAGCTTGGGAGTCAGTTTACTTTGGGCGATTACTCAGTGCGTTTTTCAGTGGCTATTAGTAAAAAGTGATTATTGCGTGGGTTTCTATTAGTTGACATTATTATTGCGTGTGAACAAGTTTAACTTTAATTATTGTAAAAGTTGATTATAAACTGTTATTTGTGATAATTAAAGCTGGTGATTGGTGACTCCGTTGGTTTCTTGTATGTTGTTTTTTACTGTACCATACAACGACCAGAGTGAACCGTCGTAACAGCATTTTGCAAGGTTGCTGGAATACTTTTAATTTGTGTAAATGTATGGATCGAATCGTTGGGATCCACCTACGTAACAACCATAATCATATTTTTCACTAAGGAAGAAAATGGTCAGGTACTTGTGTTTTAAAATAGGTCAAAAATTAATGTACAAATTCTTCGTTCATACAAATTCGTTGGGGAACAGCGAAAACATCGTTTCTTTTCTTGTTAAGTTTAAAGATTAGATGTGTCACTGGAAATCTCTATAGCGACATTCCTGAACGATCAGTGAATTTAATTTTTTCGGTGCAGTTACTCCTCTAGCACATATGAAGTACCAGATAAATGATTAAGCGGATATAGGAACAATGGCGGATAACGAATAATCCTGTGTTTGTATTTCATCATTGTGCCTGCCCTACAGAGTGCACTGAAATAGCACATAACGTCTCCTAGACAGCAGAGTAACATAAGACATCATTAACAGACGATGTTCTAAGTCTTGAAATAACAATTGGTATGAAAAGTGGAAACAATTGAACACGGATTGCAATCTCCTTTACAAAATTTTTACTTGCTGTAGAAGTGTAGCACAGACATACTAGTCTCCTCTGGGTAAAAGAATATCACGTTATAACTAACGTAAATTTTAGTAGTTTAAAATTTATGTGTTCTTACCACACGAGCCATAAATATAGTGAAGATGCCAAGCACGAAATGGTTGACAAGGTGAAGACCAAGGATTGGTGAATAGACTTCGTTCATTTGCCTCACCAGGCTGTAACGTATAAACGATATAACTTGAGAATTAGATTAATGTAAGTTACAAAATACACATTAATTTCTTATTGTGTTATAATATGTATCAACGGAATGTGTTAATTTTTCTCACGATCGTGCTAATTGCAGCTAATTGTAAGTTCTTACATTACGATGGAACACACAATTCCATTTTAAGTAATGCAATTTTTAAAATGACATCAGAAGTCGGGCAGACACATCATTAAAAATAATGACAACATTATTTATCTGCTTAGGCAAGATAACTAATGTACGAAATTAATTATTAAGTAGACATTAGGCATAACTTTAAGCTCATATAATTTTACCTCTATAAGGACGCACACATACACACTCAATTACACACTATGTCTTTATATGTATTAATTTTGTTAATTTTCTATAAACAAAACTTACAACTTTACGTACAAATTTTCGTCACCAACTCGAAAGTAATATTTAAATTTTATTGGCGTGCAAACATGCATCGTTCTTTTCTTACGTTATTGCATGTTTCCTCAATCTTTCATTTTTATCTCGAGGCTGTTAGTAAAAAATATCTTATAACTAAGAAAATCATTTTAATTTAAAACCATATAAAGTTAAGTTTATCCACAAAAATTAAATCACTCATAAAACATACAATCACGAAAGTCAAAATGGAATTCACTGTGACTTTGAATTGTGCTTCACCGTGTCACTATTTTAGCAACACAAACCGTTTGGTTTTAATAGTTTCTACTTACACAAAGTATTTTCTCATGATAAAAAAATTAATTTTGTTTCTTTATTTGTGCTAACTAGTGTTAGCTCTATTTACTATAAAGTGCAATTTTACGATTTAGTGAAACACATGAAACTGCTATATTCTCTTTTTATTATTCAAAGTGTATTTATCTTTAACGTTATTTAATTTTTTTTACTGCTATTACGCATGAGTTTTACTGTACATATTAGTGCAATGTAACTAATAATTGTAGGCCCTACTTATTTTTTTCAATAATTACTACTTAACTTTAGTTTAAAAATACTTTTTAAACATTCTGTTTACAGATTTAATTTTTACTAACCCTTATAAAAAATGGATTCTCTAGTATAGGCCTAATATTAGCCAAAATTATAAAAGCTATAACTAATTTATTATCATCTTCATTTCATAATTATGTGTTTGAAATATTTCTTCTATTTCTATTTCTATAATAAAAATTCACTACATTACTACAGTTTCTATGTTTATGTTATAGTGTACATACACTGTACTATGTGGATGCTTAAATTCCCTTATTTCCTCTACCTACAAACTATTCATCTACATACCTATATTAATTATAGGTCTACATATTACAATCTACTAATATCAAGTAATCTATGAAAAACTACTGACATTATAATTTACTACTATTGATTTGGATAAATTTTTCCTGACTGTGGAATACACTACGAAGGTAAAGTTCGTAATCAGACCTGATCTCGGCCCTGGACTAAACTATATAATCATGGGGTTTCACGGAAGTATATAATTTAATTCAGAATAAAAGTTAGTATTTTGTATTTTATAAAAAAGTAGATGAAGTTGGTTAAATGAATTAAATTAATTTTGGCTTATTTGATTATTTACAAAAAGAATATTTTATTGGTGAAATGATTAATAGAAATGTGTATCATTTAATTAAGTTATTCTGGTTTTAGGCCTACTACTAATTTTATTATAAGTACTGATTATATAATAAAATAATTTTAACAGAAGATTTAATACCAACCGTAAAGTCTTGTCCTGAATTCGTAGCCAGATGTTTAATTGAAACATTACATATAACCGCTCATGTTTTTCAAAAGTATAACTTTTATTTTCAGTCATGGTTATGTTTTCTAAAACATTTTTAACTATGTGTCTTCCTGTTCTGTGAAAATTCATATTAAGCAAACGCCTGACAAACATGTCACGGTGAAAAATAAGATTACAGCTGTGTTGTAGGCTTTTCATACAGTGAGTCAAATGCACGATCACACACAAAAAGAAAAAGTGAGCTGAAAACAACTTTGAACAACCAATAACTATCCCCACAGTTTCGAGAACCATAGTCAGAGCAGGCAATCCATAAAATGCATGAACATTGTATGGTACAGGAAACACTAGAATATTTGACTGGAAAACGAAATACCGTAGATTGTAGTTCATAAATATGTAACCAACCATTACTAACACTAACAATAAGAAATACTTCACAACAGAGTTTACTTTCCGAAAATTGTTCTGAAGTTCACTAACTTCAGTTTTGGTCAGTAGACCACTTTCCAGCAGACTGTTAGTAACTGCATTTAGGTTTTCCATTAATGAGTCGATTCGATTTCTTCTAGTCAAAAACTGCATCCAGCTGTGCAATGCTGCTAAACCAGCGGAAGCCGCCGAAATCACACTAGAAACACTCTCAGATTCAAGCTGAAATAATTTAGCCAGCGCAAAAATTGTCGTCAATGTTACTGGCAAAATAAGTAATATAGAATAAAATGAAAAAAATCGCACAGTCCTGTTTGAAACCAGCCCAGAACTAGGGAGCAAAAAGTTTCCAGATAAAAATAGAGTTTGCGTTACTGCAGAGTATACGGAGTGAAAATAAAACATTCTGTGGTATAATTAAACCCAGACGAACGTAAAACACTTGTATCCCTTATTCGGTAAGTAGTGAGTTATCCTTTTTTCATAATGTTTCTTAAAAAGAATGGCATCAACACCTTCCATTTTGCAGTTTAACGACTAACTAATTTTTGTTCTTTTAACATTAAACACGTTCCACAAGCCTAATTTGTAGTATGGAATTAAAAATATATTAAAATATACACAGACGTTGCAAAACGTTCTTTCCGAACTTGCGACAGTTGAAATTGAGCGGGTATCGGCAATGAGCGCGTATCGGTAATGAGCGGGTATCGGCAATGAGCGCGTATCGGTAATGGGCGGGTTAAAACAAATGCCCACTAGGCAACAGCAATAATTTATGAGATCGGTGATTGTAAATAGTGTTTTCTCTAATTGATGTCACAAACATTACAAAAAAATAATAATCGCTTATTAAATGTCACTTAGGAATCACGCAAAGGATAACTTTTCTTGTCGTATCAATTATATTCTGACAAGTAAATTTATTAAATGCATATGAAAGTAATGGGTTTTCTATCTTGTCTTCATTAGCTATAAACAAGCCTATAATAAAGAACTTCATGCAAGTGAATAGCTATGCTAAAACGAAAACGCACAAAGAGCGTAAAATATTTTTACGACGGTCTAACTGATCGTTGTATGGTACAGTGGAAAACAAAATACAAGAAGGAAATGAAATAATTAATAACAAGCTTTAATATGATAATTAATAATTTGTAATCAACTCGTACAATAATTGCAGTTAGATTTGCCCACACGCAATAATTGTGTCAAATAATAGAGTTTTACACAATTTATATCACAAGAACACTTCACACCAAACTTCGTCAAACACTCGATCAGCTCTGAAGAAAATGGCTCACGTAACTGAACTCATAAACCGGCTGCTATGACTTTTTATAGGTAGCGCACGCCTTTTAGAAAAATCTTGCGTCTTCAATTTCCAAACCACTTTAAGCTGACGCTAATGCGTACCTGAAGTGGCCTCTTGAAGAGTCTAGGACAAACTTGGACGCGGCCTTACTGAGGCACAAATGCCATACTGGGCGGGGGCTTTCTCGGCAATTCTAAGTGGTTCAATTCGTAAGAATATATTGAAATCAGAAAGCTTTTTTTTTGTCTATAGAAGTTGATTCAGCAAAAGTGATATCTGAAAAGGAGTTGCACAAAGTTTTGTGCCTATTTGACGACTTCCTTTAATAACTATATTTAATAGTTATTAACACTAAAATTACAAATTATAATCAAAGAAATTCTTAGGCGCAATAATACTTACAGATCTAGTATAAAACTTACAAGGAGGGATCAATAAAATCAGTCAAAAATGTCAACGTATATCATAATCTGGTACTACACACACGCGCGCGCACAATCGAACAGACACAAAATATACTAAGCAATTTAGAATGAATATACCTTGAAAGAACGGCATATTCGTACTGTTCAATATTCATATTTATTCAAGTGAATAAATAAAAATAAAAGGCAAGAAGTTAATTTACAGGAACAGAACGCTGCTAAACACAAAGGCCTGATTGTAAATTTTATTATTTGCATTTTGCGTTATTACAATGTTCGATCGTACTGGATAGCGTTGAACTTTAACGCCTAGCATAAGAAACACAACGAAAATAGAATAGAAACATTTAAAATTCGGGTGTCTCCGGAATTTCTGAAAGTGTGTTGAATATTAAATTCTTAAGGGATTTTTCCAAAGAAAAGGAATTGATTTATACGAGAATTAAAATTAACTTTATAATTTGGTTACCATTTCTATCAAGGCAAATAATGTGAGCCTCTACAACTCAAATTTCAAAATATACTTCAAAGATAAAAAAGGAGACAATTGTTTGGGTAAAAACAAGGTTTTTGGATAAGAGACCTGTGCAGATAATTTTATTCTAAGGAATTTCTGCAGGTATCCATGTGCGGACATGAATAAATAGGGCGGCTGAATCAAAGGCCAGGTTAGCAGTGACGATATCTATACCACTTGACAAGAAATGACAAACCAATTAAACAAATATTCTCAGGCGTAATGAAGACGACAAGCGACGCAAGCTGTAGGTTTTACAGAAAACCAAATTGTAAACCAAATTACAAATTAGAATCTCTTTTGTAGAAGCAACTTTCCACAATGTGTGACTTAATGCCCAATACTAAGGACCAATTTTAAAATTAATCGCTAGTCTTAGTTAATAAAATGTCACTTATTGAAAAGTACAAAAACGATTGAACAAATTATAAACAAACAGACAGAGATACCAGCTCCGATATTTATTTGTAAGTCTGTCTACTGATTTCTAATCTTAAAAAACGCAAAACTGCATAGTTTCTTGAAATAAACTGTTTCCATATATTGAAGCGGATTGTATAGTCGCTCGGAAACATCTCTGTATTACAAACATAGAATGATAAAGACTCTCTACAGTAGTATTTGGCAAGAAGAGTAAACGTCTACTCTGTGGTGCCCTTTGTTCTTGAAGTAACACTGAGCAGCTGATTGCTGAAAAGAAAGTTGATTCTGAGCAAAAAAAAAAAATATGTCACTCACAAAATTCCTAGACCAAATGTTATATGCCCAAAACAAATGATTAACCTTTTTGTTACGAAGCGATGGGAATCTCCAGAAACACGGAACACTGACAGAACTTCAAAAGTTTTTTGTGGGGCGCTAATTGATGATTCATGTTATTATGAACAAACAGCGACAAAGGAGGAAATGGATGGGAATATGAGGACGAAGAAAAAAAGGAATGAATTATCAGGAGAAGAAGAAAAAGAATTACAAACAGAAAAGGAATCATAATTGTCCTTTGATTCAGTGGCTTTCTTGTTAAAAAATCGTCTAATAACAGTACCCAGTTTTTTGTCGATAGTAAGATGTCGCTAGTTTTGGCCACACGCATTTAAAAAACGTTTCCTGTAGGGTAATTCAAGGTGAGATTCCCCCACCAGGAGAGATGCCCCAGTAGGGGTAATTCGGCCGTAAAGCTGCAGAGTGCACCACAAGTCCTACCATAGCTTCATTTGGTGGTAAGACATCTGTGCGTTAGGTTGCCGATTCGAATTTGTGTGTTTTTTCTAGGAATATTCTGTGACTAAGGTAAGTCTCGTCAGTTTTGCAACTCAAAGTTAATGTAGCACAATCCAATTTCTTATGTACTTTGCACTTTCTCTTTGGTTTCCACTTATTTCTGTATTAGTACGAACAGAAAACATAACAAAGAATAATATCGTCTGACATTCTCGCCATTTTGTTTCTTTCTGCGCTGGTCAGAAGCCGGGGCATCTCTCCTTGACGTAAAGGAGAGATGTCCCATGGCGTCTCTCCTTCAAGTAAAGGAGAGATGCCCCATAGTATCTCTCCTCTGTTTGAAGGATTGTTTATGTTTTATAAAATTGAATCACCTAAGGTAAGGTAAGGTATGTTTATCAAGACTTTAATCGTAATTGTTTTATTTTAAATTACAAAATAGTCTCCAGTTATTACAAATAATCTACTGTTGCTGTGGTTGAAGTACATTTTGTGCTAGGCAAGCGCAAAAAGAAACAAAATTGTGAGAACGCAAAGGAAACCAAAGAGAAAGCACAAAGTAAATAAGATATTGTATTGTGCTACATTAACTTTGAGTTGCAAAACTGACGAGACTTACCTTAGTCACAGAATATTCCTAGAATAAACACACAAATTCGAATCGGCAACCTCACGCACAGATGTCTTACCACCAAATGAAGCTACTGTAGGACTATGTTTTTCGAATGTTTATACATTTTCCTTTTCATGTTCATATTTGAAAAATTATTTTAGGTCAAGTTAAGGTTAAGGTTAGGTTAAGGTTCCTATGAAGATTCAACATTTTATGTGATACCAGGCTGATGGTTGTTATAATTTACAATGTTTTCATATCATTTTAAGGGTATTAGGATTTATTAAATAACTAAAATTTTACTTTGTAATGTTAAACTGTTAAATTTAGGTTTCAATTTCATTTGGTAACCTTCAGTAGGCTTAATAATATTAGCCTTTATTATTACCACTGTGTTAAGTAAAGTTAAAAAAACAACTTAAATTAATTTTAGATAAATGATACAGTAATTTTGTAAACTTTATTTAATTACGTTGTGATATAGCCTATTGTATTCAGATCCATGTTTATTGTCCTATTGTATTCTTTATAATAACAGAAATCAGTAATTGTTTTCAGTAATGAATTTGTATAACAAAACGTTTTTCAAGAAAATAATGTCACTAGAACATGATTCATTATGTTCGTTTAATTAAAAAGAAAAAGATGAGCAAATAAAAATATTTTCTGTGTTCTTTCTTATTTATATGCGATTTATTGGTGTGGAGCATCTATCCTGTTCCACCGGAGCTTCTCACCTTGACTCTCCGGAGAGATGGCCAAATGCAGCAGTTAGGAAATATTTGTAATTTTCAGCTAAGATATTACTTTTAGTAAAAGATAATTTAATATAATATAATTTAATATATATAATATGAAACAACAATAATTAAACATTGTAATTTAGGTTTTACAATTTTAATACAAATAAAAAGGTGCAGTTTATATGAGATTTAAATTTGCTGGAGAATCTCTCCTTGACTTCCCCTTTTTTCAATGACATTTTTGAAAAGATGAAAGTATATTATTCAAACTAACTTTAATAACTATTAGTTATTATTAGTTATTATTTTTTACGTTGATTAATTGCCGTGAAGGTAAATGAATTAAATATATTGCGGTGAGGAATGGAATTACTTATTTTAAGGGAAGTCGTCGCTTTTAATATTTATAAAGGCATAATCAAATATAAGATGTAATTGAATTAATTGATAAACCCATTTGAACTACTATAATTTTCTGTATATTCATTTTGGTTTGTGTAAGAGTTACCGTCGATAATTACAGTCTTAATAACCAATTGATTATACAAACTATTACGGAAATGAACATTAGTAAACATAGCAATTACGTTGTTATAGTTTACAGACAAATTAAAGTTATAATTATTATCGTAATCGTTCGATAATTATCTCTTATCGTTAACTGTTTAACCCAAATACCTTAATGATAGACTTTAATGAGATCTAATGTTAGGTGTCAGAGTAAATTGTTTATTTACCTGTTTACAAACAATTTGACGTCTCTATTATTTCGTCGTACGAAATGTGTTGTAAACCGCAAATTAAGAAACGTGTACGTGAAGGTGATAACGTGGCATTTGCTGAGTCGGCAAGTAAACACAGAACTGCAGTTCTAATTCTGTCTAGCAAACAATACCTGGCACTTTCTGGTCCTGATACAGGGAAATTATAGCACAAATTGTAGTTAACAATATGTATATAACTAATGAATTTGGCTGGATAGGTCCATATAACAATTATTGGGCGACTGCAGCCAGGTACGTTCTCCACTGGTTGTAAACGACGTAGTAATTTTTGGAACGATTTATTTAACGATAAACGGTTTATTTACTATATTATTTTCCAGAGAGGTACCAAAATGTTGTTTGTGATGTGTATGTAATTTCTTTAACTTGTAAATATTTATGGTGTATCTATAGGCGAATGTTATACATGTGTCTAAGTAGGAGAAATTTACTAATACATATATATTGTTTTAATGCAGTGTCAGTAAAAAAAAATAGTTTTCTCTAGGTTATAGTTATCTATTCTACAATCTATACCACATGAGATCTCGATTTAAATATCCCGCAGACGTGTTAGCTGCCTAACCTTTGCTCGCCTCGATTTTTCCATGTTCCATCCTGTAGGACTCGTGCACTCATATCTCTTTTAAAGATATCCATGTTTGCGATGTATGATATGAAACGCAAATCATAATCCTTGTATTTGTTGCTAGATTTCAAATGCATTAATTTAAGATTTTTTAGTTATATATTGCACTCATCTACCTATTTCAAATTAATTTCTTACATCATCGTTAGCTCATTTCTGGACAGAGATATTTTAAAATAATGACCATTGTAACATAAGATAACAGTAACAAAATCAAAATTTAGCGTGCACATAATTATATTTTAACCTTACTTATGAACACTGTAAATTTTTATTTGTGCATCTTACTATAACTGGAATTTATATAAGCCCGCGTAAATTGGTGTGTGTGTTTTAACTTTGCATGTACGTTTACTCTTGCCTTTTGCAGTATATATAACGTGGAATAATAATGATTATATTGGAATTGGTATGCCAACGTACACACACGTACGGACACACACACACACACACACACACACATATTATATAATGTTTATGCTATATACGAGAAAAGGTGTATGGTGTGTTTTTAAAATAATAATAACTCTTATATCATATCGAGATTGTAAAATAATTTTAAAATTTATTAAACAAAAATCTCAAAATTACGAATTATAAATTCGTCATTATTATCCACATAATGTTTTTTTTCTTTTGTGTGTGCTCAGCATACACATAATTATTGTAAATATACAAATAACATTAACATAAATATTTATAAATCTAAACACAAAATAAACATGTATACATAAACATTGTAACATAACAGATAAGCCCATAAAAATGAATGGTGAATTGATCATTAAAATAAAGTAATAACATGTTTAAATCCGAAGAAAGTAATATAATAAAGAATTAATTAAGAACAACCGTGCAGTACAATCATTGATTTAAGATATAAGTTCATATAAAATAAATGTTACAAGTGATGAATCATCAAAACCAATTTTAATAACTAAAAAGGTGAAAAAATATAATACCCAGGTAGGCAAGGAAGAAACACAAAACATAACTAAACCCACAACAAAGAGAAGAAAATCTGTTGTATGAGACCAGAAGGGTGGATAAGGAAGAAACCCAGAACAAGGCAAGATCCACCATAAAAGGTGACGCATTTGTATGAAACAAGAAGAGTAGGTGAAGAAGAAACCCAAAAACCCGATGACATCCACAAGAAGATGAAGCAAATACAATTATAAGAATCCAGAAGAAAAGAAGACATCGACGAAGAAACAAGAAGAAGACAGCCCACAAGAAGAAGGAATGCTCTTGTAAAAAAAACCCATACCCAAAAATAAATAAATATAATAATAATAAAAAAGTATAACAAAGTATCAATGCAAAAACCCACATGTACAATAGATATAAGCCAAAAAAGTGTATAGAGTAAGAGTTGAAAGTGGACCAAGGTGAAATAATAATATAATACCAAAGAACAAATCTTCATTATAATCTACAAATAGATTTCTTGATTTTAATAAGACTATATAACCATTCCATGCAAGTTTTAGTATTATAAAAAATGAACCTTATGTTTCATATTTGGTATTCACAAACTAAGTAAATAATGAAATGATACAACTTTGAAGTGACTTAATTTATGTTCAGAAATAATAAATAAAGTATTATCATGATAATATAACACATGTGTTTTAGTAAAGAACTGCCAATCTGTTTAAATGACATTCATTAGAATGGTTTATAAAACAAGAGCAGGCACAGAATAAAAAGTGAAGTGACAGGGTACAGTTACCCAAAAAACAATTAAAAACAGATAAAAACTGTTCATAAAACTTAATATAAGGAATATAGAGCATAAGATTATAGTAAATAAGGTTTTGTTTATGTAGAATAAGATATGTAAAAATGTATTAGGAATAAGCAAGTTTAAAAAGGTCAGAACCACTAACATTCTTTAATTATAAAATATTTATTATAGGTATTATTGTTAATAACTAATTAAGATGTTAGAATGGAACAACATTCTTTATATATGACATTTGTTATGTATCGTTATTAATCTTTGAGTATAAAAAATGTCTGATTTGTTAAAGACAACTATTAATTGGAATTATTTGTTATATGTTAATAGTATGAAACATATACTAATTGTTATTTTGTTTACAAGAAGAAAATGTTTAATTTATGTTACAATATCAACGAAAGTCAGAGAGGGTATAACTCAATATGTATTATTTATAAAAATTTGCATGTAAAAACTGTTAAGAATCTAGGCTAAATGTTAAAAATTAAACATCATCAAAACTGAGAAACTAAGTACATAAATACATTTAAACTGAAGGGATTTAGATAATGTAAATCAGAAACAAAACCATGTAATTAGAAATATAACTAAGAAAGATTTTGTAAAATTATAGCCAGAATTATTGATAAAAATGGAAATGACAGAACTCAAAAATTTGGAGAGGGAAGCCATATATTCCAACATAATATTTTAAAACTTAATCAATTCATCTAATTGCAAGAAATTAAGGGAATATAAACCTTTTATTACAATATGAGATTTAATAATCATTAATATAACTTGGTAATGGCAGAATTTGGAAAAGAACAGGAAGTTAGACCTTAGGACTTAGAAATTACAAAATTATCATTTTTAGATCAAAAACTTAATAAAACGGCATTATTTAGTATCAAATTACGCAGAATGAACTGAAGGATAAAATTAAGTAACTACTAGCTAATAAATTTGAAGAATAACCAAAGTATAATCAGTTATATAATGTAACTTTATTACATGCACAGGATGCAAAATAAAATTTGAACAATGGAATGAATAATATGGCTTTGGCTAAGACTTTAGTCGGAGATGAAGGAAGTAAGTTAGTTAATTATTGAACATTGTACGGGACACTTGACACGAGCAATTTACCCATCTTAACCTAGTTACGAATACCGTAATGGCGAGTAATTGTCTGAGCCGAAAGTGAAAATCGAGAGTTTCGGTAAAAAACATTTTTAAAGTTCAACACAGTGAAATAAACATATACAAACACTGAACTAACATTATACAGCACAGAACACCAGTGGAAATAACATTTAAACCCATTAAAACAGTAATAACACTTAACCATAAAAGTGCCTAACATATGACTAACCGACAAAAGTGAACCTGACAAAAGTGAAATATACACTATTTTTCCGAATACAACACTAAAACGGAACCAGTGACACTCCACCAACACAAGAAGGAAGAATTGCAGCCACCAGGACGTAAATTCAGTAGGAAAACATCTTTATTTGAACGCCAAAACTGCGAGGTGACGACTTTCAATTTCATCGGCGGCCATTGCTGATTACCCACAACTCAAATCAACACAGCCTCCTTCTGCCTACAAGACGGTTCGCAATATATTTATTTATTTCTATACTTTGAATCTGATATATGTACTGTTAATTTTAAGAATTTACCTTGTAATGTTATACTTTTCAATCTTTGCCCTATTTCTCTGACTTTCCCTAACATAGCTGTTCAAAGAACCTATATAAAAAATTTGTAATAATTCAAACGATACCCTGAGAATCGATTTACATATCGACAAGAGTCAAGATAACTAATTGTCAATAAAATTATTAATATATTTCCTATTTAAACAGTTTTTCATTTCTAATATAGATAACTAACATAATACTTCAATTTAAATAGAACTAACTACAAGAATCTCACCACCAGAAGAAAGATAACCTCCAAACAGAAAATAAACACAAGTATCGATTGTTATTGGAGACAATTCTATAAGTGACTAGAGGTTTTAACAAATACACAAAAGTCTATAAAACAATTAAAATAAGTGATAAACGTTTCGGAACAACACGAAACTTAATTAATTAATTGTTTTTAATTAATTATAAAAAAATTAATTAAAAATTTTTTTTAATAAACAATTTTATTTCTACACAAACACATATTTATATATTAGTAACAACGCACAGATATAAACGTTTAGTTACAAATTGGCTAGCCCAACAGTGGGGCTGAAGATTAATACTGAGGAAGAAAATTTTGACATAAATAAATAAATAATTTACAGAGCCGAAAATTATATAATTTGTAACACTTAAAAAGTTTAGTTACAACATGAATAAATATAAGTTTTTATAATATAAAAATGTGCTCTCGACTTGCACAGATTGTATTCCTTTTAAATTGCATAATTTTTAATTATTACCGCTTTGCTTTGTGTACGTACATTGCGATATTGTATTCAGGAAATATCAATCAAATTTTGAATTAAATAAACATTTATGATACGTTATAATTTCCAAAATATAATAATTTTGTAAATGTTAAATATCATTATAAAAATTCGGGTGGCCTATGATTACACTTTAACCATTCAGATTTTACAATTATTATTTAAACAATTAGCCCTGATCATTGTGTCTTCACTCTTGTTTTTTTAACGTCTTTTATGACTCGTTTATTGACGAGGAAAATGGTTTCATGTCACCTTATTGTTATGCAGTGATACTCTGTGATTCCTCGTCATGATCCTGAGTTCTGTGTCCTGTGTCGATCCTCCGTCGTCGTCCTGTCCTCCTGGTCCATTCAGCACTCAGATGACTCGTACGGTGTTATATCCATACTGCTCGGGTATCGACCTTGGATGTTATGCAGTCGGACCATAGCCTTCGGGTGCAGATGTGTTTCAGTAGACTGGGGCTCGAGGTTTGCAATCCTCCCTTGTTTATACTGTCGGGCACAAAAATCACGTTTTAACCACTCTGTGCACGATTTATATTTTTATAGTTTGTCAAGCGTCCCTTTACATATTCGTTTATTTTTCGTACTTATTTTAATTTTATTCATAACATGTGAAGTCTTTTGGTTATTACACGATGTTCAAACGATCGGTAATTTTTTAAATATATAATTGTATATTAATAGATTTTTCATACTTTAATTATTCTGATTACTATTCACTTTTATTTACACTGCATAAAAATTCATTATTTGTTTTGCACTAAATTTTTCACATGTGTGAGTCTTTATATTATTAATAACGTGGCGTAATTTGTTTTGTCATATCTTTTGCGCACTTACCAAAATTTAAATCAATTTGTTATTTAATTCACATTTATTCAGGGGTGACGCCGGTGTCTACTTGTTTCACACACACATATCACACTATACACACTCTTAGCTTATGTGTGGCGTGATATGCCTGTACCAACCTGTATATTAGGTGTCCTCGTTCACTGGTTACTCACAGCTTTTAATACGCATTTTTTTTTAATATTGACAATATTAATTATACATACTAATTTAGCAGTTTTTTAACTAACAGCGACAATGCACAGTAACGTACGCAGTAAAAGAAAATTAATTTTAAATAAAATGTAGTGAAAATTAACATCATAAATCTTATATCAGGACAAAAATCTCTGGTTGATTTAAATGTTATTTTACTTGTACAAGTAAACAAATGTTTATAAATTTTTTTTATGAATAAGATAATTATGTAACAAACTTATAATTTACACAAAAATGCAAATATATTCTTGTAAAACACAAATAAAATTTAAAACTTATTATAACATTTACCTAATAATTAGTGCGATTGTATTACTGAAGTAGTCAAAGTAGTAGTCTAAGGGTCTTAGTATTACTCTTAGACTTAGTCGCATCATCCTTCTACTCTGGGGTGTCGAGGAGTTGCAAAGAGATCGCCACTGATGCCTTCTATCTTTGCTTTCTTTGAATAAGTGTGGTTTCGAGTATACGGGTTATTTTCCTACAGAATCCGAAGCTTGGTGGAGAGGATGCCTACCTGGGACGTGCTCTTGCACCAACCAGGTTGCAACTTTGGAAAGAGGATGTCATTTCCTACAATTCTCTACTATGAGCCATGATTATACCGCTAATACATAGTCATCAGAGCCTCCTCAGTGATAACAGGTTGCGCCAGATGTAAAACCATCGCTCGGGAAGGTGAAGTTGACGGTTGTATGGGAGAGGCTATTTGAGACGCATCCCTACCTTACACCTCATTACTTATCTAATTGTACAGATTGTTACCAAGTCACAGAGTACTCAAGAAGTTTAGTGTTCTACAACCGACCCAGTTCTGAAGTACTGACAAAATTTTACAACTGAATTGTATAAGAGCGCGGTAATTTTAAATACATACACGGTGCAACATCAATAATTAGGACCTCGCGTTAATCGGAACAGACTACCAATTACGACGGAACTGAACAGATTTGTATGAGTAAAACCAGCTTACTCTATTTGACTTGGGAGCACAAAGTAGAAGTCCACCGTGCAAAATTGCACCACCTCCTTTCTGACAAGTGACCATTAATATTACCGCAGCTGTTTGCTTCTAGGGTAATAAACAATTTTAGTTCATATAGCTAGTTTTAGCATGTTATCAGGTATTGGTATAAATAATAGCTCCCACTTTTCATCTGATTAGCATGGTGGTCGATAATCACATGGGGTTTCGCGATTAAATGCTGTCAGGATGACATTGTCTAATAATCAGAATATACATCTTCTAAATACAGTCATATAGTTGCAATGCTATTTAATTACAAATACAAGTTAACAGAGCTTCAGACCAAACACGATACTGCAAAGAATTACAGCTAACTTGAGTAACTATTCTGTTACTGGGACGGTTACTACACAAGCTACGTAACTTTACATCGTCGTCCAGTCACTTAGTATATTGCATTCTTTACAACATTTACTGGTTCCTTGATCTACAATGTAACGTTAGGTGCTTATACGATTGTAACAGTGTTCGGCACTTTGAACATGTCACATACTGTTGCTACTTGAGTGTAATTATACGTTTACTCCTCTGTTTGAACCTCATTCGCGTTAATTCTCATTGCACTGTCCCAAATGGCAACACTTAAGATATCGGCGACTCAAATATTTTTCGGCAAAATTGTAACAGATTAGACACAAAACACAGCTACATTTGCTAAACATTGAAACGTTTGTTTCAAGCCTCTAATAAGGCTTGTATGTGTACAGGAAGTTTACATTATAACTTTCATATACATAAGATGTCGTTCTGTATTTACAAAATTGTACGTTTTATTCAAATAGTAACTGTTTTTACGGTTATTCGAATTCAGGTTTTGTATTATATATACATTTCGCCAGTTGGATTAGGTGTCTGCTGATTTAATATTTTCTTTACTCAAACTAAAAACAGAATTATCTTTCTTCTAGTGATTCCATAACTCATGTTCACTTATCAAATGAGCTGAAGACTATATATTCGAATTTGATATGAGAAAAGTTTAGAAACCCGTTCTCCTCTATAACCTGGATCTAATTGTTACTTGCCTTAGTCAGTTGAAGACAGTAAAATCAAACAGCTAGAATAATAACAATAAGTAACGGTGTTTAGAGAAGGAGAGAAGAGTGACACTCCCATGTAGAATGAATGACCAAGGATTGTTTCGACAAAAGGCTTGTAAAGTTAATACTACTAGAAGGAGAAGTAGAGATCGACGTAAATGAAGATGGCCCCAGGTTCTTCTCTTGGTGACAGACCCTGGGTCTACACAGAATTAGAAGGAGAAGATACTTTTTGGTAGTTTCTTCACTACTTAAATATTATGTTGTTACACTTGTGACATTTTATTACGGATACATCTACACTGACGAAACAATAAATGAGTAGCAATGTCTTCTAAACAAAATACTAAACTCGGCTGTAGGTGTTCCGAAGTGTAAGGTTAATGTCTTCTTCTTCTTCTTCTTCTTCTTCTTCTACTTCTTCTTCTTCTTCTTCTTCTTCTTCTTCTTCTTCTTCTTCTTCTTCTTCTTCTTCTTCTTCTTCTTCTTCTTCTTCTTCTAAACCAATATTATATTTAAAAAAAAATTATAGAGAGTTCACTGGTAGTTCACTTGTTGCTGCCATTACGTTGCTGCCGATACTAAACGAATCGCAAGATTTTCTGAAAGTAGTAAATTATTGTATTTACAGTCTATTATAATACCCGGTGCTCTGACTAAACGATCCAAATGATTTACTATTTTATAAATTAAAGTAGGCCTACTATTTATGAAGCAAGGCGAGTTTTTCTTATAAAATGTTTTAGGCTTCCGTAAGTGATCTTTGAAATACTTCCAAATAACTAATACTGTCTACGAACGCAAACAAACCAGTATTAGAGTTACTCTGAAAAATTATGAATCTGGATGAGACAAGAAAATCTCGGTTCCGGTCTAATACGTCTTGCAGTGAATTTTTAGGATGAATTTAAAATTACAGACAAATGACTTTATCTGAAGAGGTTCCGTTATAGACTGGTGTTATTAGACCTCGCTGATACTTTAAAAAAGAGCCGTTTTTTGATGCAACAAAGAACAAAATTTAAACAACAGAGCGCAATACGTGATTACTTTCAAACACACTCTAGTCACGTAAAACGGCGCACGGTGCCTCTTTTCTCATTTCAATGCAAATTAGGTCTTGGTACTGAGTACACATGAACACGCTTTCAACCTTTTTTGACTACAAGTTGTTAATACTTTATTTTTTAGATACTGTCACCCGCCACTCTCTTGCGTATTCTTACAGACTATCAACGTTGTTATGTCAACACTGTTTAACGTAATACTTCTAAATGGTTTTCTAGGAAAAACACTCTTTTTTAATCTCAGTGCTGTGATAAAAAACTCACTAACGGATAGTGTTTGCATGTGAAACACCTGCAGTATTTAAAAGGATGTCTGCAAATTTTTGTTATATACAGTTCTATGTTGAATTCTTTTACCGTTCACTCTAGACATTCAAAAATAACAACGCACATATATTGCCTTATTTTTGTCTCAGCCATTGGCATTTGCTTTTAATTAAACTTTGAAAGAATCTTTGTGCTTATTCTTTCAACCAACTTCTCAAATAATCTTTCTTTATTGCCACTGTGTTCAGGTCAAAAATTTCCTAAAGTTGACAACATTTTCTACAAAAGTATTTTTTTCGTGCATCTTCTATGTATTCTGTACATCTGTTATATACTAAAACTGTGATTCTTTGATTGGCACATCTTTATATTTACCTTAGTTTTATTGTACGGCCTCCTCTTAAGTTGTCGCCTACAGCTAGTGTAACTTGTGCCTTAATTTCCTTTTATTCTTGTAAAATTTAGAAAAACTTCATTGCTATAACAAACTTGTTAACTCAAATGTGATACTAACTTAAGATAAAACGTTTTAGAATGTGTCAGAAAAACAACTCTAAAGTCTGCAAGTATGACCACAATTATTGATTTCCCTTCAATTTTCACTCAATTCAAAATTTTCCTACTCTTTAAAATTAGTCACTCTCTCAGTGTATGCTAAACAGTATTAGTAACAACACAAAACTTTTCTTATCTGAGTCCAACAACAGAGATATTTATGTTAATTCAGCTCACGTAGGTTTCCAGTAGTATTTATAACATCAGCAAACAGTTTCATCGCAACGCTAACAAGTTACTGAGGAGCAAACGCAAGAATAATATTGTGCTTCCGCAGTATTGGAATCTCGCTTGTCAGCGTTTGTAAAACGTCTTCACCCATGTCGGCGACCGTTACAAGTGATATTTAAAAGTAACGTTCTTCTATTTACCCATTCTTAGGCCTATTCGGTCGATTTAACGCTTTCTTGATTGTTCAGTTTATAATTACGAAATCTCTTTACTATAAACAATTTTTATTTTAACACCACTTCAGAAAGCAGTTAATGCATTTAAACTTTTCAGTCTTAGTGCACACTGGAATACTGTCGAAGAAATTCGAGACGCAGAAAACACAGAGTACAATAATTGCAAATTGCACTTATTAAAATTGCATTACAATATTACACTGAAATAAGTAAGTAACTACTTATTACAAGTAATATTATGAATTGAGAAATTTTAATAAAAAATTTATTATTTAATATTTAAAATACAAAACATGTTGTTGTGTGCCATCAAGAACCATGAAGCTCTTTAGATTTTATTTACAAATCTAGTGAGTATTATACGTGAAATTTTTCAGTTGTAATGTATAACTTATATACAATATCCCTTACTCTTTAGAAACATATGGTGGTGAGAAAGAGTACTACATATACGGTAAGGTACAAATAATTGACCCTACCTCAATAATAATAATAATATTAACAATAAATATATATTTTCTGAGTACAATTTCAAGTATCTAAAGGCATCCTTGTGCATGGTAAGAAAATGAAAGGCAGGAACTAATGTCGTTGAATAGTAATTTTAAATGTTAAACAACACTTATTTTAGCAAACCTTGGTGTCTTGATGATGTCTTACACTTTTTCACCCACAATTTGTTTCGAAAAATAACTTTGTTCTACTTCTTTCTTATTTAATTCGGAGGAAAGAGATTGTAATGATAGAGCCCGTCTCATGACTTTACTTTGTATCCGTTTTTCCAGATAGTACTCGTGTAAACGCTATAATGTTTAATATATAGGTCACAATTTAGACTAATGTATACGTCTGTGTGATATTTGATTTTACTATATAGCATTTGCTTAATTTGTCTAAACATCAGTGGTCTAGAAAACGTTCCTTAAATAGAATCAACTCTCTTTATTTATCGTTAAATCAAATATTTCTTTAGTAATCACTACCGCAACAAAATTACAGGAAGAAGATAAACACACTTATCATATTTTGTGATAGTAAAAATCTTAATAGAGTTTAAATGCTTACAAATTGAGTAATTATAATGCATTAGGATAAATGAATGAGGTGCTTTTGAAACTAACTTTCTAGTGCGTGTAAATTTAATTAAAGTTCTAATTTACTGTGTATACTATTTGTGTTACGTTTCATTATGGAAACACTCATCCCTTTCCTAAAAGACATTACGGCTAATTACTTTAGCCTCTTACAACCACTAGTAAAACAATTTCAGCCTCTTGTAAATGAACTCTGCTCGCAAAAGAACAAAGCAACCTCTAAAATGTTACTTTCATTGTAAATGTTAAAAATTCAGCAAGTCACTTTAATAGTAATTCTTTTCTTTAATCGTGCCTTTAATTTTAACAAAATTAGAGATAATTGAAGTGAAACTTCTTTATCGACGTATGAGAGAAATTTTATAGCAATGTAAAAAGAAATCGTCACGATTTTCGGTTACGCGCCATGTTGTTTTTTAATTAATCCACGAGTTCGATTCTGGTTTTTATATTGTTTTTGCTGGAAGTTTTTATGTTTAAAAATTAGACATTTAGCTGTTTTATAAATTGTAAAAACTTTAATTTATCATACTGCGTAAATTAATAATAATATCACAGTCTAGTTTTCAATTAAATATTGAGTAAATCACATTGTTACATTGAGCAAACTATTTGTTACATATTATTTTATCAAAGTTCAGTATAGTGACGTAAAGAATAATATATTAGTTTGAAAGTGATAAAATAAAAAGACTTATTCAAATTCAAGTGAATTTATAGTAAAAGTGAGAGTGATTATATATTTCGTTTGATAAATCCAACACGTGAGCGTGATTTTAATATTTATTTAAGGTTAACCTCACTTTTTGATTGTAAGTATCAGTAAATGTATATAAATCTATTAAAATTAGCAAGTATTAATAAATATGACTGTAAATCTAGTAAACATTATTAATTCTAAAAACAATAAAAAAAACAAATTAAATAATAATTTAAAAATAAAACAAAACACAATTAGAAAATAAAAATATGTATACGTACATCTTTTTTAATTATTCGTTTTTAATGATTTATTTATTCATTTTGAATTCTATAAAATCATTGCATGTCTACAAGATTAACTGTCATCATATAATTGTATTACTTTGAATAGATAATTCCAATTATTTACTCATAACTTGTGTAATTGAGTAAGTTATTAAATATCTGCTTTGAATTATTTTTATTAAGTTATGACATGAAATATGAATATTAAAGTTCGTTATATAATTTTTGTAAACTGATTAACTAATTTTTAGATTAAATAATGGCAGAGCCCGAAAACTCTATTGAGTATCCAAATGCAATAGTTGTACAAGTAGATGTTCATCATCGTAATTGTTCACAAATCAGTACATCAGCTGAGCGATCGAGAGAGTACAGAGATAAGAAAAATAATGAAACTCAAGCAGCGAGTGATCTTTATTCAGTCCAACGGGGATATCCAAAAACAGCTGCAGAGCGAATGAGAGCGTATAGAGCCCGGAAAAAGAAAGAAATTCCGATAGAGAATCATCGAAAACGTAAAAAATCAGATGCAGAGCGTGCGCGAGAGTACAGAGCCCGAAAAAAGGGTAAAACCCAGTCAACAGGTGAGATTTTCTCAGTTATATACGATCAAAATCATTTTTCTTAAGCCTTATCTACCCAATTTCTGTGAAGTTGTAAATAGTAGAAAAATGATATGTCATAAAGAAGTTTCACTTCTTACCTGTGTACTCTGGTACACACACATTTTTTTTACCTCACACACACACACACACACCATATACTACAATCATATTAAACATTACGTGCGTCATAATTACAATAACAATTAGCCAATTTTTAATATAATAAATTTTTGGCTACTAATATAGAGGTCCGGGTTTCGATTCCCGGGCCCGCACCATGAAATCAAGGTGCGTTTTTCAGCCCCCAGGTCGACTCAGCCTGTTGAAAATGAGTACCTGGGATAACATCCTGGGGTTAATAATGGGCGGCTGAAGCGTAGTGCTGGCCACACTGCCTTCATGTGTGCAGTATAAGAAATATAAAAAACTGTGCCTTCATAATAAAAAATAAGAAAACAACAAATAACTAACTCAAAAAATTTTAAATTAATTAAAAAGGAAGAAACTGTCTTGCTGCTTACTGGATGGCTTGACTATCGGAACATGTTGGCTCCGCCGTGTGCATTGCATTGGGCACAGTACGGCGCTTATCCTACGGCTAACGATTATCTCTAGTAGTAAATGTAAAAAGAACAGAGGGAGAAGAATAAATCATCGGGAAATAACAAGAGAAATATAATTTTGAAAATGGGTAAATTAAAAATAAATTTACTAAAGTCTAACAAAAATAATATTGATTTTTTTTAATGTTTATAATGATGACGAATTTTCATGTATACAATTCCTTCGGGGTTTTAAGATGTTTTAATAGTTTATATTTTTTAAATATTTTATTACTCTATACATTTTAAATTCCAAAAGTTGACTACTATGGCGTTTACTGCAAGCAATTTAAATGTATTCCAGTATATATTACAGACATCTTTTCGCCACATCTTTAGTTGATCTATTATGTAAATAATAACTATCTATACTTGCTGAGCTAAGTCTATTCAGTATGTAAGAAAAATTATTCCATTCCACGGGCTTTTGAGACGTTGTTTTCTTGTTACAATTCATACATTTCGACTGCAGCTGCGGCAGTCATCTTCAGTGGGTTTTCCGAGTTCCGTTCTGCTACTCTGGCGACTGACTGTGTGCCAGTCGAGACGTCCGGATTAATAGCAAGAGGGCCACGGACCAACAGCTCGGAAAATGTTTTACTGAAGTCGACTGCGGCAGTGAACGTTTTAATGTTATGGTAATGAATATACATAAATTATAATGCAGAGAAGGGGGAGAGAGAAAGAAAGATAATGTGAGAGAGAGAGAGAGAGAGAGTGAAAGAGCATGAGTGAGAGAGGTTATGACTACCCTACCGACATATACATTAACTACGTGAGACTATGGTTCTCTGTATAGACCAAGTTCTAGGCAAATAACATTTACAATAAAGTAAATATTAAGTAAAAACCACTTTCGTGTAATAGATCTGTTATCTATAACGTTGTGATGTAATAGTTGTAACTCTTCATTGTAAGTTGTTAAATCTATACTGTTAGCATGTACATAATTCTCTATTTACGTGAAGACGATAGTGTTAATAAAAATGGTCAGTATTGTAGAGTGCTGTTTGTGGAAAGGGACAAGTGTGTGTGAGAGAGAGAGAGAGAGAGAGAGAAAGAGAGAGAGAGAGAGAGAGAGAGAGAGAGGGGGGGGGAGAAAAAGGAGAGAGAGAAGGTTGGAAGAGCAAAAGAGAGGTGAGAGAGAGAAAGAGAGAAAGAAGGAGGGAGAGAGGGAGTGATAAAGGTAGCAAGAGAGAGAGTGAGAGGGAGGGATAGAGTGAGAGAGTGATTTCAAGTTAGAGTGAGAGGTTGTGAGATGAGAGGTAGAGGGATAATGGGAGAGAGAGAGGGTGTGATTGTAGACATGTACAGAAGTTTACAATATTCTGTAGCACTCTGGACTATAAATTTACAACAATATGATTACAATTATTATCTAAGTTTAGGCCTACTTGTTAGGTAAATTTACCATAAACTTGTGTGTGAAACATTATGTCAACTAGCTGATGTAAGGTCGTAAAGTTCTACAGTTATTGTGTAATTTATATGTTTATAAACTATGATTGTCTTTAATACAAGCAGTGAGTGCAACCTTTTAAAAATAACTTTTAATAATTACATAATTGAACATCCGTCAATCTGTTTTTAGTTATAATATATTTTACTATGTTATATGTTGACTGCTACATGTATAAACGTTTTCTGTACCAATCTAATATCTAATTGTTAATTAATGCTTTTATAATTAATTAATAGTGTATAAATTAAGTTCTGTGATATTATAATTTTCTCAATTTCTTAAAGAAAACATTTGAAGATGTTAAAAATTTATCCCAACTGCTTCACATATCAATGATACATTCATACGCACGCACACACACAGACACTCACATACATGAACACGTTCACCCAAATAATTGTTCTGTTGTGTTTGACATTTCTTTTGTATTTTGTATACACAGTTCCCGATGATTCCAATAAACATTCTCGAAACAGGTCCTGATGATGACAATAAACACTGTCGAAACTTCGACGCAAATATGTTAAAATTTGTGTTATTCTTAACCGATCATTACTAACCCTTCACTGAAAAATAATTTATTAATTAAAGAACAAACCCAAATAAAAACGAAACAAGACGATCTATTTAAAATTATAAATTTACTAAAAAATAAAAATGAATAAAATATAAACAATAAATAACTTATTTCAAATATAACCGAGAAAACAGCTGCTGAAGAAAATAAACATTAAAACAATCGTTAACTAATCGACTTAAATCGATTAGCAGTTATTTTACATTAAAATCGATACAAATTCGATTATTCGTTAATTTTAATATTAACAGAATTATTTCGATTGTTATCAATTTACTTACAAACCTCTGATGATACTGATATTTTTCAGTGAAATTTGCGTCTGGTGTTAAAAGAAAATACGAAATTTTACTACTTGCAGAAGAAACAAATTGAATAACATCACGAAAATAAATATTTTTTTATATGGAAATTATATCATTTGTATCATATCTGGTATTGCTTTAAGTTGTAAATTATAAAAAAGTCATATAAATGGAATGCCAAAGTGTCCTCAAAAAAACCTATTAAAAATGTTTTAAAATCACCCTTAATAAGATTAAAAAAGATACGGTAGTCGTTATAGGCATACAAGGATCAAAACGACTGCGCAGAACAAACACTTTTGGGACACATATAAGAGAGAAAGTCACGTGACGCAAGGCAACTGTGTGGAAAAGATCAATGACTCTAAGGTTACTCTACTACAAAAGGTTAGGTTATGTTACGCACACCACCCTACAGAAACTTCCGGACATGGGCGTTTGCTTCCAGATCGACCTGTTCAATGCCTGCTTTTGTTTGGCTTGTTTTCCTCTGAAGTGGCGCCAGGCTACGATCAAGATGATGTAAAATTTTCGGACGCTTAATACAGCGGCATGTACTGGAACAGCCTAAATGGTTTGATATCCTAGTCGTCGAGTAAGCATGATTACTTGCTAGGCACTTCTCCTGGCACCTGCTGATTCATTTCGTGGAGATTGTTACCAAAGCCTGCTGCTTACGGTAACAGCCTTTTGCCGTTTTTCTTGATATGGAGAAAGCGTTCGGTCATGTCTGGTATCCTGAGATTTTGTACAGACTGACTAAGATTTTAGTTTTAGATTGGTACGTTCATCTCGTCGTTAGATTTCTTCGGAACAGAACCTTCCACGTGGCAGCAGAAAGTGATCTTTCTTCCTTGAACGTGACTTCAGGGAAGCGTATTACGTCTCCTGTTTTTCTCTGTATACGTTAACGACGTGGGCAAGTTGGCAGTTGGTCCCGATTGGCCATTTCCCTCAACAACACGGCACTGTATGATGTAGATTTTAGACCTGAAATAGTCATTATCTGCCTCCAGGATCAGCTGAACGCCTACGTTAAAAACGCGGCCATGAGCACAGCTGCCGTCTTCTCCAGACGCATAAGACTGTCCCAGACTCTACATGGCCGAAACTCAACTGTCCTGGTCTCGCAGTTTAAATAATCTCGTTCTTCAGCTCGATCGACACCTCACCCGACAGACAAATTCCGAGCAAAGACTCCTTAAAACTGCCCATCAATTATATAAACCCAGCAAAACAATGACCCGCAGCCTATACAAACTCATCGTTACCTGGTATGTTGCACCGATGGTTACCTACGCTATCCCAGTTTCGGACTACTTGGGAAACACCCATAGTCAAAAACTAAAGTCCGTACTAGTCCGAGATTTGCGCTGAGCCTGCAACGTTTATTATCTGACATCAGTCCCATCCGAAACTCCATGTGCGAACACTTTTCGGACATTTCTACCACCGCTGTGACCGCTTCTAGAGCAATCCCTCATTAGCGCCCACGTGTGCCATACAAATCCAGTACCCGGCTTCGGTGAACACTAACCCTCAATTAGACCTTATCCAATTCAAACTCTACGGCCGGTAGGAGGCAACATCTAGGAGCCTCCATATATTGTGGTCCCCGCAGTGGAACCTCAAGCTATAGTGACGGGCTTGGTAAACCAAAGTTATATAGTTACTAGTTATTAACCATGCTAGTTATATTTAATTGTCCATGGTTATTTTTCCTATTATAATAAGTCCTTAACTCTTGTGTTGCTACAGTTAAACGTTTTGTTGCTTCAATTTTAACAAGGCAAAGGTGTCTGGCTACCGCATTTAGAGGTTATAAACCACCATCTTGTACTCGTAAAATTTTTTCATCAGGATATTTTCATTTTTTTCCGTTCCACTCTATTTGTGTTCCTATTATTATTTTCCCATTATTCATGTTTTATTCCTGTCTATATATAGAATCAGTAAATCAGAGTTTTGGAACTTACCTATTATTTCTTTTCTAGAACAACTTATTTTGTTTAATAAATTTTGAAAAAGACTTGCCAATGGCAGTGTCGGCAATGGAACACAGCTTACGTACTTTAATTTATGCTTACATAAACAGTTCCTCAATTTCTGCTGTTTCCTAAATGTGTGCCCTTTCAATACGAAATCTCGTGGACATTATCAGCTGGAAATTGATCTTTTTAGTAACACTGATATATTAATGTTTTCAAACAATAGACAGTACTGCAAGTAAAATTTATTATATTTTAACCAGACACACGTTTCACAGAAATTATTCTGTATCTTCAGAGGTTTTTATATGAATTCAACGAGTTACTTAGAAAGAACGACTGTTGCACGATTAGCTAATGCAACGTTCCTGAGCAGCAAACATTCTTGATAATTTCTTTATAATGTTTTTATTGCTCATAATATCCTTCTTCTTAATAATTTCAGATATTCTCTTTAACTAAATGTATATTTTTTAAACATGTGTGACTAGATAAACACATGTCTATTTTATTAACTCATAATTTAAAATTTATTTTCCAATAGTTGAAGTACCCAACTAACTACGAAAAATTATATAGGCCTACGATTAAACATTGTTTACGATTCTTTACTAATTACAAAAATGTAAAGAAATTTAAAAAGTGTTAATGATTTATCTTCATTTCCTCAGTTTGTGTCCATTATTAACGGTAAAAGTTTTGACTCTTAACTTTAGGGTTTGAGATAATGGAGTCCTGGTGATCCAGCACTGGTACAATAATGTTATTGCCTCTTTGAAATTTTTACTTAGAGGAATGCAGATATTCGGAACATAGTAACATAAAGAAACATGAACACTAAAAAACGTGATAATACGAAGTACTACACACCAAATCTTGATAAAAGTTAAATAACAGAAAAAGGCCAACGAGATCAATTAAAAATTCGAACATCGATTAGTATAAGAGTAATATTGGAAGATAGGGTACGGGGAGAAATTTAGTTAACAAAAGGTTTAATCCATGGTCACAAAATTACTAGATTTAAGGTTAAAATATATCCAGTCTTATAAGTGATAGAGGAATATTGGTTTATGATCCGTTAAATAATGTGTGGTGGAGGACAGTCTTTGTAGAGAAAAAATAGAAATGACGTTTCTATAATGACGTTGTCTCATCCAATAGGCAGGCATCTAATGATTAAACATTTAATTGAGTCAATTATTTATACGGCGTGAATATTAAATGTATACTTTGAAATAGGAAACAACGTTTTTGGTCTTCTTAATGAGAATTACAGAAAAAATTGACAAATTGGCAAATAGATATATAATTTAAACAGTTATAGTGTTAATAAGTATTTTCTTTACTGTGTTAGTAAAGCAAAGAAAATTCTGGAAAGTTTATTCACACTCACGCGCACGCGCGGATATCTTACAAAACTGGATAGTAGAACGTAAAGGCGAGAATATCTTACACTGTAAACGATTGATGAAGTGGATGTTACTGCTGCTAAGTCGAAATAAACGCCTACAATTGCTGCGTAATAACACAAAAACGTTTGATGTTTAACATTTATTAAAATGCGTAATAGTTACCTATTGCTGCGTAGTAGTTAACTGTCTCTGCAAAGGACAATTTTTTTGTTATGTGTAATTTTTAATAACAGTAGTAAAGAAAAAATATTTCAAAAATTTCAATATCTTCAACAATGTTATTGTCAACACCGGTAGGTTTTATTACTTGATTGTGACAACAGTGGAATTGAGTAGTTTTTGTTGCCGGGAAAGGAAAGCCTATGCATGTATCAATTTCTACTAACTTATCTTTGTAGCCTTCAATTCTGCTTGCTCAATGACCTTGCTTGACTCAACAGAGCGATGCGGTATCACCACCATAGAACCATTTTCTGACTGATGTTTTTATACCTTCGAAGACACAGTTGTTCGCTTTAATATAAAGCGTCTCGCTAACAAGAGATATTTGTGCTTTTCCATTCCATTTTCGTCTGGTGTGCGATCAATACTGTTTACCTGAACTGCAAACAGAAAGTTATTTGTGTAAGAAAGCCGGAGACTAATTGGGGCAGGTTACCTTCGAACCGCCAATTATTTCAGGCTATTGTATCGGGATATTTTATTGAATGCTTTTTCTATGATGAATACAGTAACCTTATGTTTGCTTTCGACGGAAACGCTGTGACCTGCATTCTACAGTTATACCAGTTGATAAACGTTTGTATCCTTCCGGTAGACATATTGGTGTGAGGTCAGTAGGCAGTGTCTTTAAGAAACGAGGTGACCCGGTTGTTAACCGACTCATAGTCTACATCATTTCCCCAAACTGCATGTAAAAGTTGCTGGATGATAGTTCTCTGCTTTAAGGGAAGCATTTTAGGTGCTGAAAATCGGGGTAGCTTTTAAAGATTTTGATAGTCCGTTTGCTTTATGCCACTTTAAATTTGTGGTACTGTAGACATAGCTACATCTAGCAGTAGTATATTGTAAGGAATTATCGTCTGGACACGCTGCAAAGTCGACGGTATCGCAGATAGCTGTTTGTGATTCCATTGTTTCAAAAGACTTGTTATGTAAACTATTGCCTTTAGTTTTGAGGTCAGTTACTTGTTCGACTTCGGTTTTTTTTGCGATGAAATTGTGCGAACAATATTGTCTGCTCTACATACATGAGAATATCACGTAACCAAGATGTCATGCATATCGTCGAGGCAGCGTATCAATATATGTGCGGACTCATGTGATGCGGATAAGCGTGAAACTGTTTTTAATATTTGCAATTTCATATTCAATGACCTCGCTTTGAGTGATTTTTTATTCTGAAGACGAAACATATGTTTCGAAATGCATAAATACACGTCACACGACGGAAGAAATACGGCAAATATTATATATATTTTGTCAATAAGTGATTTGGATACCAATTCAAACATATTTTTCACAATTTTTGGTGTACTAATAATTTTGAAATGTTAATGATAAAAGTATTTTGATTTACTAGGTGCATACAAATATAAACAGCAACGCCAAATGCAGTTGGAAACAACAAGCTGAGTCGTTATGGTAATAGATTAATAAATGTGCTAAAAACGAGAATGATGTTTGTACATCAGCATGTAATGCATCGATTACAGAAATGTAGTTTGTTTTTCTGACTTGATTCATTTTTGCAAGGATTTGGCTTCAAGAGAATTAACGGCGCGGATTGTTGTTACACCAACAGTTTATTTTGTAACGTTACAACGATTTCCGCTGCGCTCACATGTACCTTGAGCTTTAATGTTGTAAATGCTGACATCGAAATACTAAATATGAGAGTGCTGATGAGCGTCTCAAAACACAAATACTGTTATAATAATAAATAGTGTTGTTTATTCTAAAACTGAGGTGTGCCAAAACGATTCTTGATCAGACAGCATTTTATTGAATGATGAAGGTTTACAAACAACTTCAGCATGACCAGAGACTGGAAAATATTGCTTTTTTATTAAAACATTTACTTAAAAATACATTAACAATAAATATGTTACAATTTAATAAACAATTTGGAAAGGTAAATTAGATCTCATCTTGATTATAGTTGTCATATACGTTGTTAAAATTATCATAATACAAAGAACAGCAAATCCTAATTTGCCTAATTATACGCACACACATGTATTTGTCTGTACACAAAATTTGACTTTTAAACACTTAACACTAATTGGAGCCGTTTATGTCTTTTAAGGCTTATCCAATACACATTAAATGCAGGTAAGTTATTTTTATTATATTTTGCCACTCAAGAAGAAATTATATTTATTTAAGACGCAGGGAGAATAAAACGCAAAAGAATGGGCATACAACGGAAACAAGTAAAATTTCGTTCTGTTTTCATATTACATGTGGGAATGTGAGATCACATGACAGTACGCCATTAAGTTATGACTTAACACAAAAGAAACTGATATGGTATGAAATTAAATACATTTTGTTGAATACAATTGTTTCACTACAACAATTACAATTGTTACAATTACAATTGTTATTGTTGTTGTTATTGTTATTGTTTTGTTATTGTTACAATTGTTGTTGTTGTTGTAAAATTGTTGTACTTCGTTTTATGAGTCATTTCCTTAATTTCTGTTGTAGGCCTATGGCTACAGGAATTGGAATAATAATCGTTTGATTATTATTATTGCAACATCATTAAAAGATAAGGCACATTTTATAGATAGGCACATGGGACTTAGAAAACTTGACATAAGTTCCCATCCTATATTTCGTGGGGCGCTGTGTTCCCGGCCCGCATCGTAGTAATACACAACTTAGAATTTGGAAAGCTGTATCTGACTGCACCATTGCATTATAAGAAATCTGACACGGATTAAGTTTATTTGTGGTCAAGAAGAGTAAGTATGAGCTACGCTGTAATTAATTTATCAAATTGGCTTTGACGTTAGCTTCATTATTATTAAATTAATTTTAAATTATTCACATTATGTGGTTTTTTAAACATATGTTATTCGGTGTGTGTGTGTGTGTGTGTGTGTGTGTGTGTGTGTGTGTGTGTGTGTGACAAAATTATTGGCAATCACACGTTACCTACTAAAATGACTAAAATACAAAATATTCAGAATATTTTATATACAAGCACGGCAATTAGAACAGCAAGAATTGGTTGTGTACAGAACCTTATGTACTTATAATATAATATATAACATATTATAACATAATACAAATGATTCTGGAAGGAAGGAAAAGTTGTAAATAACACTGATAATAAATAGTGTTGTTTACTCTAAAACTGAGCAGTACCGAAACGATTCTTGATCAGGCAGCATTTTATTGAATGATGAAGGTTTACGAAAACGATGTTTTGGTTTTGAAAAAGAATCGTTTTGGTACTGCTCAGTTTTAGAGTAAACAACACTATTTAATTTAAGTGTTATTTACAACTTTTTCTTACTTCCAAAATCATTTGTATTATGTATGCAATATGCATTCAAATATCAGTAATAGGTCACATGCTTGCATTATTAAATGTTGAAATATATTCTTGTACTGTGTATTTGTAGAACACTTATAGACTCCTCTACACAATAAACTTGTGATCTCAGGCCATAAATGTCTGCAGAAAGCTGCGATGTTTGAATTAGTGAGGCCCACACAGGCATACAGAGCTACATAGAGTTATCAGATATGCTATTATTATTTTGAAATTTCAGACGCTAATGCTTGTGAGATAAACTCCCCCGTAACATTTCTTGGGTATAATTTTATATTTTATTTTGAATAGTACTAAGTAATAAATTTTAGTTTTTGTAATGCGTTAAAACTGATGTTAAGAGTATATCTTATATGTGAGCTAATGTAAATGTATTAATTTTTGGTGCTTGGAACTGGGAATACAATATTTATGGTTGTTAAATTTTAATATAATTTTATGTGTTATTTTGAATATGGTACCCTATATTATTTTCGTATATTTTCCACTCACCTTCAAATGTGTTCTAAAAACTAATTCTTTTGGCCGTCGAATATCTTTTATTCCAATCATTTTGTACGTGTTGTGTGTGCCGGCACTGGTCATTTTTGTATAACAAGATGGGGGGATGGAAAAAGTGCGACTTATCTGGCGCATGAGCAGTAGGCGATAGTCGCGGAGTCGTTTTACGGACAGTTTGAGCCACGCTACTTAGAATATCAGACGTAATAACTGTATCCGTTGCAGGCGCTTTCATCACGTACTATATTCGTACGTAGAGAAAAATATTTGTTAATTAAATATGTTGGTACGGTGTTGGTGAATGTACAAATTTTTAGTTTCTAAAGTGTATGACATTTCTCTCATTTTAGTTACACAGCACTCTCCTACACATTGGTAAGTGTAAAACACCGCATATTTAAATAAATAAAATCTTTTGTACTTAACTGAAAAAAAAATAAAAAAATACATTTAGCCTATATAAATAATTACAAATAGTTTATAGCCTATATAAATATTAGTGAACGTAAATTCAATATTACGATCGTCTTTATTCATATTTTTAACAGTGGAAGTCGGTTTTCCTCGGTTTGTAACTGCACAAAATCTTTTATTAAATTGTAATTTACACACACACACACACACACACACACACACACACACACACACACACACACACACACACACACACACACACACACACACACACACACACACATTCTGGTTATACTGTGAGTTGACCAGTTGATCAAAGTTTCACTATAATGCTGTTGAATCTGTGTGCAATACGCCCGGGTAAATTCGCCCAAAACTTGTCAAAAACTTTCGCTCATTTAAGATTTCGTACATATTTTTGAAATTACTCTTCACCTGTAATAGGAAGTTTCCTTCTAGCTTTCATTTAATGTGAGAGAAAATTATTTAGGTTTGAGTAACGTGTAACCGGCATAACTGACGGATAAAAGTGGATTTTTGTTAGATTCTTGCTGCATTAATTTATAAACGTTTTAAAATATTTCAAGTGAGTTTGTACGTTCCACTTTCAACTTCATCACGTACACCTATTTTTGAAGATAACGTAGCCAAATCGATTAGACATAAAGAATAAACGCTTAAAACACACACGGGGAACATAAGAGGACAACACCAAAATGAAACTTCAAAAACTATTAAATAGTAAATTTATGCCAAACTAAATAAATTACAAACCTATTAATTGACTGAACGGTATTAATTTATTAATGACACAAATAGGGGATGATAGTTACTGCGTTGCTATGGCATAATCTGATGACATGAGTTGACAAATAACATTTACAATTTGTGGGAGAATATGTGAGTGTGTGCGAGATACGGAAAGTGAGTGTGTGCGCATATCTTAATGCTAAAATGGGCGCGACTTTTACACCACAGATTACGTTTTTTCAATACATTTTTTTATAATTTAATGCGTTTGTTTGACGATAACAACAGTTAGTGTCTTTTACCGACTCTTCTGTTTTCCATATCGTAAATGTAATTCAAATATTCTAGGAAGAATCTTGTAATTGTTCTGGAGACGTCACTCTGCAACAAAATTTTAATTAATATTTACTGTCATACCTATATCGCTCTGGTTAATATTGGTACATGATGTTCTGTGTGAATTTCAAATATGCTGAGGCAATTAAAAGTAAAAATGTAATTTCTTAAACTTTTCTGTATTCTAGAGGCTAATGATCTCGTCTGCAGAGCTTAATGATACGGGTTCTAGTCTAGAGACAGGTCCGTTCGGGGAGACAGAAAATAATTAATTATCTCTGACACTTACCAAACACTGATAGAAGAAGTCAAAATCACACATCATTTTGCTTGTGTTCATGCGCACAAACCGACAACTCGTAAAGCCGGTGTTTCTCTGTCTGGTTAATCAGATTGGCTGATGAAAACAATTGAAATAGATCCCGTCAATTGATTGCATTCACTGAGTGAACGCATAACAATAATCAATATTTCGATAAATGTGTGATGTATTTAAAATGTTATTCAAAAAATTAATAAAGAGACAATTAACTGAATTATTTTCTGTTTCTGTTTATTCGTTTTAAAAAACGTGAAAAACTTTGACGGGATTTTATAGCAAAACTCTCAAATATTAAAAGGCTTTTGTCCACGCTCAGCATTATCGAAAACTAGAAAACGTTTAACGAAAAAGTTTGCGAAACACTGCGTTGCAACTGTTGAATGTGATAGTGTCTACTTACAGCCCTGAATATTATCAACATTCCGTACAGTCATTCCGCTATACTGCAGCATACATACGGCATAATGAGCTTCAGCGTTGTCACCATTCTAATGTAACAGCAATCGTTTGTTCAGTATTTCTGCCATCATTTATACCGGGCTATTTTAGCCCTAATAGTGAAAACTCGAAGTACAACATAGTCCAAAGCAATAGCTGACAATCCTAGGTTTCTTCTCGGCTATGTCAACACGTTTCATTTAACCTGGGACAATAGAATAAACTTCTATTTGATAATAACAGCACTATTTTGCAGCATTAGTTTACTGTTTAGGAGTATTTACAAATATACGCTTTAACGTTACCATCTACAAAGAAAACTTTCTACCACTTGTGACGTATCGAATTAGCCATATTTTTTTATATTGAATTTATATTTTGCTGCTTTAATTATTCTTTTCTATGTAAGGCAAAACCAAATTGCAAAAATATAATTAGATAACCTACTAATTTATTTGAAGATCTGAAAATACAAAACTAAAAACAAAAGACACAAGAAATATTTGAAGGTAATTTTGTGGATTCTATTACGTCTTATTACTTTTAACAGTAATATATTTATATACTTAATTAAAAAATTACTTAAGTATGTATAGGTAGGAATATAATTAATGGTTATAAGTTGAATTAATGAAAGAAAATGCACATATGAAACATGGAAATTGATAGTTTACTTATGATATAATATTCGATTTGTTATAATGTAATCCACTTTGTTTTTTAAACACAAATAAACACTTTTAAGCGTGACACAGTAATATGCATTGTTGTATAAACTGAAGCAAAGTTTCGAAAGCGCTTACCGGGAGTTGGAAAACGTAATAGATAACTATAAATTTCCGCTTATACAAGGTTCTACATCCGTTATCCATAGCTAATTATATAGGCGGGGTGGAGAGGTCTAAGAAGTTTATGTTATTGTTGTGTTCGTATTCGGCAGTAAAGGTTATGTTTTTGTGTATTTTGTTTATGTGCGTTAGTAACTTTTTACATTGTCTTTTGTTTCCCCTGTATAGTATTAGAATGTCATCAACGTATCTGTGTCAATATAGTATTTTATGTGAGTATCTCTCATTGTTTGTGAGGATTTTTGTTTTTTCTAAGTGTTGGAGAAAGACGTCTGGTAGAATGCTGGATATGGGTGAGCCCATGGGTAGACCACCATACATATTATATTATGGCTATCATTTATAAAAATCGTCATGCAAGGGGTGAACATAAAAAAACATATGTTTGAAGAAAAAGAAAGCCAAAATTATTAAGGAGAACAATATGTGATTGTAATAACACTGATTTAATAAAACATTTTCATTTTCTTCATCTGCTGGAGACTGTTAAACTATGGTGTTACACCTTGTGTAGAAACATAGTTTTTAAAATAACCAAAATTTTTAAAATAAAATCTGAGATGCTTAGTAATTGCAAATATTAAAAAATATATAGGCCTATTTAATGTGACATCTGAAGTCGTTTTTTCTATCCTAGCTTCCAAACTTTACGATTTTCCTCTCATTCTCTTTCAGACTTTTCTGTGTCATTGCATTCCTCATTCCTTCTATCCAAGTTTTTCGAAGCTTCTCTCTATTTTCCCCATTCTCCTTTTTTGCAAATTTATCTTACCGATAGGACACACATGCCCTTACCATCGTAATTTTTTCAAAATATTGTGTTATTTCTGCTGGTGCATATATTCATTCTTTCCACAATTTCTTAATTGCTAAGCCTATCTTTTAACGTAACACTACACCAACTTCTCCATTATTGTATTTCCATGGCCAGTAATCTTTCCTCATATGTTTTGTAATTTTCTACCATTCAGCCTCATATATCACAATATTTTCTACTGCTTTCTTATATATTTTAATTTTGTTTCGTGTCTTAGTTGATTGCCGATAAAGTAGAACGCAAGTGCCTCGTCACTTGATTCCCATGCCGTATATGGTTTTTAATTCTGCTACACATTTACCGTCTTTTGTAACCATAACAAAGTATTTGTATGGATCTATTCCTTTTAAAGCTCCCCATTCCTACAACATATCTTAGTATTTCATACGACAATATATCAATCTTATTTGTATTTACATTTAAGCTCCTTTTCTGGTATTCTTCATCTAACTTCCCAAGAATAGATATCATCCTCATCTTTAGGTACAATTACTTGGTCCTCTATGAAACACGAAGTAAAGAGCCTATCGTCATTGACAGCTGTTCTCATTTTGCAACAAGGAACTCTCTGGAGTTTTAAAGCTAAATTCAAGTATACCCTAAATAACGAGGACGCTGAAGCACAACGTTTGCGTAATCCGTTAGTGGCTGGAAATTCATCAGATAGTATTGAACCTATCTTTATACTGCTAGTAATATTTGTGTATAGCGCTTTCACAGCTCGAACATATATACAGCGTTGACAACATTCTTTACTAAAATCGGCCATATCTTAATAAGTAGAATACAGTCACATTCTTTTTACAAGAATTTTTAAAGTATAAATGTTTATTATAAAAAACAACAAAATTTAATCCCCTAACATATATAACTTACACCGGTAATCGTATAGTAAGAATTTTGAAAACAATTTAAAGGGATTACAGGTTTAATAAAATGACATTTATTCTCTACAACATCACAACTAGTGTTATAAGTTTAATATTTGAATATGACATCTCTACGAAAAAGATAAGTAACAAAATCTTAATTTCGACAATATGTGGTAATAATGGTAACTTTTCCGTTGAAACAATGTAACGTTACGAGAAAGTTTATCAAAAAAGGAAAATTTTCGTATAAAGTGTACTCTGCATGCTGTGTCATAATAATGTCTGAAACGTATTACTAAAAGTTTTATGTATTGACGAGGTGAACACTTAAAGTATGAATAATATTTTCAACAATTTATGACACATGTTAGTGTGAGAAACCTAACAATTAATAAACATAATTTTATTGATAGAAAATTATTCTCGATATATGATCAATCATAGAAATGATGTCATAAAATAACTATGTAATCTGTTACATTTTTGAGCCTAAACTAAACTTAATCTGCCCATATGATTGGATAAAACTTCCGGGCTGAAAGGCCGTGGTCGATTGCTTGATGCATTGGCGCTATACGTTTCGGCCGCACCACCGGTGGCCATCTTCAGTAGCAAAACTTGTTCGAATAGATGTACGCCGAACACTATTCGAACAAGTTTTGCTACTGAAGATGGCCACCGGTGGTGCGGCCGAAACGTATAGCGCCAATGCATCAAGCAATCGACCACGGCCTTTCAGCCCGGAAGTTTTATCCAATCATATTGACACCGGCCGTGAAAGCCTACGTACTAAAATTAATCTGCCCATGTTTTCTTTAAACAATGGATTTTGAATCTAACGCGTGCATATAAAATGCGGTACATGGTAGGCATCGCCCTGTTACACTCTACGGTCGTGCTAATTCATTTAAACGATCCCATTTGATCAGTGCTCCATTTGATCACTGATGTGTGGCGGTTTATACACACACAAGTTTATCAGTAAAAATATCGTATCAGGTAATGTAGGCATCTAAACGTGTACACGTTTAAACGATTCAGAAATCAATTTATTTACAAATTGACACGTGTTGGATGATTACTTATAATAAATTTTATGCAACCGGCAAAATTTAACGCGGAAAGGATGACATAAAAGATTGAGTCAGCAGAATACGTTCTTACAAAACTCGTACTCACGACTTTTGGTTTCTACTCGTACCAGGAATCCAATTCACAACAAATGCAATAAACAAAGTATACGTAAAAAGCAAAGAATTAAAGAAAGTTTATAAATGTACGGGCAAAGAGCGTTCTGGAAGGGTATTGTTTAATAATTATAATTAATAATATAACAATGTTGAGAGCTTTAGTTAACGCTTATTTGTAAAGTTGTTGAGTCCACTTTTTATATATGAAAGTTTGGTTTGAAAGAACGGTTTCCTGTAAAAAGGAATTCCTTTCCACCGATATTATAGTCATCTAAATATAATTATTGTAATTTGACTTTGCTACTAACTTCATAGGTATGATTCAAAAATGCCTAAATTTAAATTAAAAAATGAGTTGAGAAATATTGTTATTGTGATTATCTCAGTAGTACAATTTAAAAGACATGTGCTTTTGCCTTTGAAAATAAATCAAGGAGTATAGTAAGGTAAATTTAAAAATTTTAACGATTTTGACCAGCTAATAGTTACAATTTAATAAGACGTCCACCTTTCTTATTTATTATATATCACAATTAAAAAGTGTAATAAAATAAAACATATTAGACTTCATGAATAATTTAGTAAAGTATATTAAAATAATCGTCTATATTTTAATCGTCGAATATCTTAGCAGCATTACAAACTTGTGGTAACCATTGCTATGTTTATAATTAACGAATAAATAGGAAGTTATTAAGTATGTAGATACTTAATAAAAACACAAACTTTTTCTATTAACTGCGTTTTAATGCTAATAAATTTTAACTTATGTACGGAAGTAGCATACGGAAATAATAATTTTTACATACTTGACAGGCAACTAAGAATAATGATCAGTGGTGGTAGAAAGGAATCAGTTATCAGTGATATCACAAAAACTGGAGATGAACTGCCAATCGTAGTTGCCAAATTGAATTCAGGCAGCGCCAGTTATTTCTGTGGTAAAAAGGACACATTGTATCCTTTCTCTCAAGTGCTACGCCTTCGAGTGTTACAGGTAAGTTTTTGCACTAGCGTTTTAGGCAATGTGTAATACGCGAAAAATTCAAAGTTACTAGACTACTCAGTAATTATATAAAATAATGTGCCATAATACTAATACACTCGAGAACGTAACACAGATTTAATTGTACGATGATACCTCCTGTGTTTCAAATTATTTTGTTACATTTATGTGTTATAATTTGCAGCAAACATTAACAAAATATGAAACAATAAGTTTAACATCATAACATCTTACAAACATTAAAACTGGATAATTGATATTCTCTACGTATATGCCTTAGGTTAATGTAAATATATAACGTTAAATTGATAAGTGACTTTTTTCTATATAACTGTCTAGGAAACATTGTGCTTGACAAAAGTTTATGTCACAGAATTAGGGTTTATGTCACAGAATTAGGGTTTATGTCACAGAATTAGGGTTTATGTCACAGAATTAGGGTTTATGTCACAGCATTAGGGTTTATGTCACAGAATTAGGTTTATGTCACAGAATTAGGGTTTATGTCACAGCATTAGGGTTTATGTCACAGAATTAGGGTTTATGTCACAGAATTAGGATTTATGTGAGGCCACACACTAATAAATGTAATTTCCTTACAGTAAATAGAAGAAATTAAGTTTCAGACATTCGAAACGTTTACTTAATTAATGGTATGCAAAAGGAAGACAAAAGTATTCTGTAAGAAAATTTAAATAGAAGAAATTTGCACACCAAGAAAGGACATAATAAAATAACTTTCAACCAGAAAATTTACTTAAATAGGAGGGATAACCAGAGAGTAATTACTATTTTTAAATATTGCCGTGGTATGGATGCCTTCACGCAGTTGCTTATACGCGGCTGGTTTGTTGAGTCGTTGTCAAGGCAACAACTCTATTTGTAAACAACTGTGCATTGGGTAAAATTCGTTGGTATGTCTATAATGTCAAAGGAAATCACAATGCTGCTACATATAGAAGTAAGCGTAAGCTTTGTTTCTTGAATTCAAAAGGCATTAAACTAATTGAATTTCACCGTTAAATTTGCAATGTTTGTGGTGGTGAAGCAGTAAATGATGCTATACTGCAGATACGGGTATGACACTTGTTAATGAAGGACGCGAAAATGTTGACGATGATAACGGTCGCCTATAATGCGTCGGTTCAATAATGACTTATTGAAAGACGATACGGTGCGGGCAGGTGAGGAGGAGAAGGTTATAGAGGACAGGTGATTCACCGGGACATCGCATCGGTCTCCCTAAAAATTTACAAAAAATTTCACGTTCACTTATTTGTGAAATTGTGTCCTAATAAGTAAACTACCGAAAATTATATGTACCCTAGGTTAGAAAAGATCCTATATAAGAACACAAAATAAAAGGTTGGAATCATGGCCTTTAACACGATTCACAGAGCAAACAGATGGCTTCCTAGACTGTATTGTCACCGAGAACGGGTACGGGTAGCACACGCTACTTCTACATCAAAATAAGAATCCATAGTGTAGAGATACACTTTGTCGCCTCTAAATAAAAAAAAAATCAAGTCGTCATTTTTCTCTCGAAAAATCGTGTGCACTGTCTTTTGAGATAGAAAAGACCTAATACATTTGTTGCCTTAAGACTCTACAATCAACTCAGATGTCTATTGAAAAATGTGTACGAGATTGCGTCGTGAGATCCAGAACGCTGCGTTATGGAAAATGGTTACCTAGGGCATTGTTTCATTGTTTCGTGGCGATATCCGCCCTGACGCTGCCACTGCTACGCAACATCACCTCAGTCTTCGGCTGGGGACAGTTTGATCGTCCCGCGTACAACGCAGACCTCGTACCAGGCGTATACCACCTTTTCAAGGATCTGAAAAATTTTCTTGCTGGCCGGTGGTTCAAGACCGACGACGATGTCGAACAACGTGTTAATACGTGGTCCAAATCAGAGGCGGGAAATTTCTACGTCGGAGGTACATAACGCCTGGTACCTCGCTTTGAAATGTGCTTCAACAACGACTAAACATTATGTACGAAAGTAGTTCCAGTTGTTTATATCAAAAGTTCCAGTTCGATCAAAAGTATGTACAAACTGTTTTAAAAATATAATCTTTGTTTCTTTTAATAACCTATCGGAACTTACTTTCTAGGTGTCCGTCGTGCTAACATTATGATTGAGATAACTGTTACACTACAACTCAACAGTATGAATATCCGACGATACTGAAAGAGTAGAACTCAAGGATACTCTACTCAACAATGTAGAAATAGCAAGAACAATAGTCACAGAAAACCAAAGGCAAACAAACAATGGGGATCATCAATAATTTGTACTCCTGAATGAAGGATATATAACACTAGAATGAATTTCATCTTCACAACGTGGTTACTGGTGCTAGAGGAAATTGTCCACACTGTGAATATGAGCAGGAAGGCCCTTACTGTATATTCTTGGTTCGCAACAAATGTAGACACGGGATGCAAAATTTTAAACGCACAGCGGGACCAATTAATTCACCAAATGTTGTTGAAAAAGCTAGTGTACAACATTCAATCAGCAAAGTACAACCATATATAATGGCTATCTTCGTGTCAGTACAAAACTGGACCGTACCGTCCAAGACAATAAAAATTTAGCAACATAGCAGTAGGATAACAGGCTTTTGGTGGCCTGATGTCAAAGCCAGCAATTAGAAAAAAATTAGAAAATACTATCAACAAGAAAAATGACTATAGTGGCTTTTTATTTCATAAAAATACTTCAAAAGACGCAACATCCCTTCAACATTGTAATACGTTGGAAACTTGTTAGTCTTGTTAGGACAATGGACGGGTCGTTTCAGTACACATCGGAAAACGCCGGTTTCTGATGGTGCTTAGGCATTTTCATCCCTCTCACTGTGGAAAAACTACTAGCTACTACTATTACTACTCCTACAGTACTCCTTAGACTGCTATTATTATTTCTAACACTACTGCTACTACTACTACTACTACTACTACTACTACTACTACTACTACTACTACTACTACTACTTAGTATTATGATTATTCCTATAATTATAGTTATTACTAATATTAGTAGTATATCCCTCAGTAATCGTTCAGCATATAACAACAACAATAGTAGTAGTAGTAGTATTACAAGGTTGCAACTACTTTTATGTGAAACCATAGCAACATGTAATTAATATAGAAACGTTACACTAGAATAATTAAAAAATATTAGTTTACTTCAAATCAATTATTCGCTATTTCTAATTGTACAGTACACGAATCAGCAAAATTTGTAGCCGAACCCCTTAAAGTCTTTTCTATTTTATACTTTTCTTTGATAATTCTCATTAATGAATGTAATATATAGATTTAATTTACCAAGTCTAAAAAAATCGTGTAATGTTAAAATATTTTAAAATAAAAATTACATAGTGTCATAAATTTTGTCCACCCAACTTAAATTAAATGTTTCTAGTCAGCAACTTTTCATTGGCTTCTATACTAACCTTATACAAATAAGTAACAAGGAACTCTTTCATTAAGGCAATACTGTGTAGTACCTATACATACCAGAATAAGATGATACTACCAGTGAAGACACCTGTTGTGTGGCTGTAAGCAGTGCAGTAAGCCATTGTTTGTTGGGATCAAGGGAAACCGGGAAGTGAACTCTAAACCTACTCGTCCCCTCGTCGAAACCCCTTTCCTACTTGATGTATTACGTAAGGAACCTGATTGATTTTGATAACGCATGGTGATAATCAAGCACCTAATTTCAATCAACTTGTTCCAGATAGTATGCGGGATACTGGTCCTGATAATGGGCGTTGTGGCGTGCATAGAAGACCGCGGTGCAGTCACTAGCCTCGGTTTGGGAATCCCGGCTGGATTAGTCACGGTATTGGCTGCAGGTATAATCTGTGTCCTTATTCAGTTCGGATGTTAGATTGACTTATTGATAAACATTTTACCACCTACTTAGTATGAATGTTCTAAAATTAATTTTAAGTGTAAGGCTTTTGTTTAGCACACCCAGGCTTTTCCTCTTCATTAATCGTATTTATGTATGTTATGCATGTATTGTTCTATTCGTTAGCCTCTGTAATTCATTTTGAATGCTTAACTAAAAAATATTTTAAAACGAACATATTATTTAAGCTGAAGAGTGTAAATTTTAGGAATCTATTGAAGAGTGTAAATTTTAAATACACATTAATGATGACGGTAATAACAATAAATTTTCAACGTTGTGGAACAGGTGGGGTAAGTTAACTATACAAATGAGAATAATATGTATATATAGGCCTAACAATACGAATCTTAACTATTATAAGAATGGTGATGTGTCACCATGCACTACCTTATTATTAACTTACATTATTTTTTCGACAAGATGTGTCAGTCCGGAAGCTAAAGAAGGCACCTTCACGTTTACTGTAGTGTCCAGAATTATTTTGTTATTTTGTAATGCTCTAGTTCAACTTTTACATCACAAATATTTTAGATAGAATATTAATATGCACATTGTACATTTGAATCATCTAAATTACACAATTGAAATAGATTAAAAACACTTGGTTGAAAAATGTCCCAAACTCTTTCACGCAAAACGCAGAATTTCAATTTCAACACCTCAACACCTATGCTTCCGGTAAATCTGTAAATAATTCTGAAAGAAATCAGACCTCCCAGAGCCGTATAATTTGAACAAGGAATTATTATAAGTAACAGGAAATTAATGTAGATAGTTAACTAATTAGTTCTGGAAACAATTAACTAAATAATCCTAACTAAAAAAAACATTCACATCTATAAAAGTCTGAAACAGGTCATCCATTTCATAAATTCAACAGTTTCCATAATTTGACTGATATATTGTCTGGATAATACAAATCAATTTGCAAGTATATTAATAGGAAATATAGTTATGTTCATGCCACGTACGTGCACTGTTCAGTTACATGTCAGAATAGTATTAAATAATAGCCTATCTTTAGTCAAATAGTTAACAGATAATATTAAAGTATAAACACCAGATCTCACATAAATTCTTATAACTAGTTTTAAGAAAAATATACACTAGCCCAATGTGTGTTTCAGCGGTGAGCATTCACACGAGCCGCGGGTTCGGCGGCTACCAGCCCTCGTGTGGCAGTTCGTCACTGCGTTTCCTTGGGCCCAATCCTCAGGTTGCAGGACCTCTGACAGCGCTGTGGACCGGAGCGTGTTCATTGCACACGGCTGTTCTTGTCGAGTCAGTCATTACACTGAGACATAGTGATAATGGCAGGTACCATTCGTATGTTTTTAATTATATAGGCCTTTAATATATATTAGGCAAATAAACTAATTGTCATTCATGGGCTAACATATGAAAGACTTTTTTGTTTTGACATGATAATGTCTTTTGGCTGGCCATCATTTGAAAATTTCTGTAACGCTGTAAACTGTAACATGTAATGCTGTATGACGTCATCATTGCGTGACGCTTCCACACTTTCGATTCCCCACAGTCTAGAAATTTGATATGTAAACGCATCAAGACAGAAATGATCGCTGCTGACATTGAATTTAAGCAAACGTTTTAGTGATTTAACATGATAATGTTTTGACATGATAATGTCTTTTGGCTGGCCATCATTTGAAAATTTCTGTAACGCTGTAAACTGTAACGCATCACGCTGCATGACGTCATTCTTGCGTGACGTCATTGGGATTGTTGTAAATAAACGTTTGTTTTGATACGTCGCAATATATATAATGTGTTAAAAATAATATCACTGCAAACAATTAAACCAGATTTATAAAGCGTCCTGAAAGTTTAAAATCAAGTGTTAGCACCATTTACCAGCCGGGAATCGTTAACTAAAACCGCGACCGCTAACATGCTAACGTCGTCGCAGATTAAAGACCTAACAAGCAAACAACACTGCATAGCTGTAGATAGGTTATTGTTTCTAGTTAATGGTTGTCTTCGTATGTGATTCATTGTGGTTACTGACTGACTGATTGTTTCCTTTCTGCAAATGTTGTGTTTAGCTGGCGGCCGAAAGACATTATCATGCTCTTTAGCTTTTGCCACTAGGCAGACGGTACTTGAATTTTTTGATTTGAAAAGCATCACGTAAATTTTAGTAATGTCCATATCTCTATTAGTTTTATTGGTTTACCTTACCACGTCATGTGCTTAAAAGTTTTAATTTAATTTATAAAATTCTTAAAATAATAAAGTAATTAAAAATATAGAAAATATAACAAAAAGGATGAGAAAAGGAAGACTATTATTTTTGGGCAATTTTAAAGAATAGACGACAATAGTTTAACAAAGCAGATCTTCAAATTTCTGTGGGGAAAGAAGTTAACATCAAGTTGAATTAAAGAAGTCCAAAAGGACGTAGAAAAAATAATATAAACGCAGAAGAAGCAATAGAAATAGAAGTTTTTCGAAGTGTTAAAATGGAAGGAGTCCAGGGTAGGAGAGAGAAAAACGCAGGTTTAAAATGGACTGAGGACAGGAAGAAGAGACATAGTAAAAAGATGAAAGAATATTGGAGAAAAAAGAACAAGGAATAAAGAATTGATATTGGCATGCAGTTTTCAGATGGCCGGTACAAAAATTAAAAAAAGTAATTAAAAATTTCTGTAAGAAGTCCTTTCATGTCATTGCTAACAATAACCAAAGTACACATAAAAAACATTTAAATAAGAGGAAATCGTATTATACTTTTAATAATAATTACCAGTCACCCTTAGTTGCTAGGTACCTGGAAATTGAATAAGATATCAAATAATTTTAAACATACTTGGTGGTTTCAAAAGATATTTCAAAGTTACACGAGGCTTTTTAGAGTTACACGATTATTTTAATTCCAGATTTTACTGACATGCATATGACGAATAATAATATGTCTTTCCAGTTTTATGATTTAAAGTAATTTTTGACATCACTGTCATTATAACATAATTGTTATTGATATTATACGATTAATTTAGTGCTTGTGGAGGGTGTTAGGTAAAAACGAGTTGCTTGTTATGTGGAGGCAAACGAGAATTGTATTAATTTGGGAAACAACAAAGCAAATAATTAAAATTTTAAAATATGTATTCTTTAAAATTTGAATAAAGTAACACTATATACAACTAAACAATCCTACTTCGTAATCCATAAAAAACACTGAAAGACTCTGGATACTACGCCAAACGGAAGGTCTGTAGCTGAAAATTATAATAACAGAAAGCAAAATATAATATTTTTTTGACTGGACACTTTACATCAGTATGTACTTACAATTATTTACTATTGTCCAAACTGATTTTAAAACGGATAGATTAGAATGATATTTGAATTTATGGTTTTGGGTGGACCAAAAACAGCAGTTTTAATCTTACGCAATATTTCAAGGAATACAAACGGTGGGCCCTGTTTCGTAAAAGACTATAACCCCACAATGATGCTTACGGTCAAAGTAATTTTGAGATTTGTAGTACGAAAAAATGACTGCAAAATACAAAAGTAACAAAGATAACAAAGATTAAACAATACAAATATTGATCGCATAGTTGGCAGAGTAAGTGATGCAGATTGAGTAAGAGAACTGAGTAAGAGAATGCAGATTGACGAGGAAGAGAATCCCAGATTAATCGCTTAACAGAGTTGAACAAGAAAATGATGTAACTATTTTGAAGTGTAAACACGAAAAAAAAAGAAAACCTCTAATACTGATGACGAATAGAGTTAAGTGATATAAAATTCATTGTGAAACTTGAGTTTGTAACAAAGTAAGCATTTTAATTTACATTGGGATTGTACACAGTGATTCATATACAACAATAATAAAGTAAAACAAATGTAGTTTGCATCAAATACTTTTCTATATAAAAATGCATTTGATTAAAATCGCATAGTAATATTTGGAATATTCAGGAAGTGGATAATTTAGCTTTACACGATGTCAGCACTACCGGTTAGTGTTGTGTCTAGTTAGGCGATCAGTGACACTCCGTAATACAGACTTTTCAATCATCCCAGACACAGTCAATCGATTTACACGACTGCATGCAACCGGACACTAAATCCACTCAACCGTGATGCATGCTTTGACAATTACAAGTTGGCCAAGCTCCAAGACATGGATTAACCCAGCAAACTTGATGGAAATTGTAGACGTGACTTCTTTTCCAGCAACAGTACTAGGTAGCTCCCAAAAAATCAAAATACAAATTGTCATTAATTTCCATCAGACTTTGGTAAACTTGAACTTTTAGAAACCCGTAGACCACATTTCTTTGTACGTGCCATAACAAATGTGATTTACCGGGGTTAGTCATCGGATTGTTATGAATATTATTAATTATAAGGAATTAATATTACAAAAACATATATTAATTCTCTGAAGCATATATTATTTCAAACACATATATGAGCCTCTGAAGAAGCTTTTTAAAAGCAAAAACCTGTTAAAACTATAAGGTAAATCTTTTACGTTTTCACCTATAAAAAACTTTGCGTTCCAAGTCGGTAGTGAATTAATTATATTTACTAAAACATAATCGAAACGAGCTTAGGCTACACACAGACGTGTAATTAATTATGTGCGGTGTAATTTCTCATTAAAAATGTAATTTGAATTTAACGTTTCAAATATATGCTGCTATAGACATGAAGCTAATTTATCGCCCAGTGGTCTGTATAAGCGCAGTCAGCCTCTTTACTGCGCAAGGCCGTATTATACTTTATGCCTTCCAATCCATCTTTTTGTGGTAGCAATTTTCTTGTGTTGTCTGCCTTCTCTTTCCTTTACACTAGAACAACAATCGTGTACTATAAGATTAAAATTATATTTATTTCAATAAAATAGAAAATAAAATAAAATATACAATAAAAACTGAACAATTAAGAGTTAATCAAAATGAACAAAACAAAAATAATAACAACAATAAAAAGTGGGGCCACATTCACATACATAAATAATAAAATGACAAAGCTAACAAAACTGTTTAAAAACACAGACATTAAAATAGCATACAAAACTAACAAAAATTATCTACAAAAACTAAATAACCCACACAACAAAGATAATACAGCAACCAATGTTATATACAAAATTGAATGCCATGATTCCAATAAATGTTACATAGGACAAACAAAAAAAAACTGAAAAAACGTTATTTTGAACACCTAAACGCATACAAAAATCAGAAATATACAAATCTAATTTGGCCACACATGCAATAAACACTGGACATGAATTCCCAGACATAACCAACATGACACTAATAAAACACATACACACAAAGGCACCATAATGAACATTTGGGAAAATTTACAAATATACAAACATAAAATACAAAACAAACTAATACCTGAAGAGATACAAATCAATACAAAACATAACACAATTTTCAAAGCTCTCAACATCGAAAATACACAAAATACTAATAGATACACCACAATCACACACAATAATACCGCTTTAAAATACCAGAGACCAACAAGAAACCACAATAACGACCAGCCAACACACAAATACTTCACCAGACGCAAAATCACGAAAGCTGATGATGAGAACACAATGGTTCTCGAAACATGTTCCTAATAAGCGAAAAAAATATCTTGAGGTAATTTCAGTATAAATATTAATTATATTTATTTCAATAAATACATTACTATTGAAATTAACATCCGGGCTATTGGGCCGCGGTCTGGTATAATTATCATTCTGATGGATGTTGTTATCAGACATTTTAGCCTCTCCTCAGGAAACCATCTTCAGTGAAACACGGTTTTAAGCCTTTGCTACAGTACTGTAGGTTACTGATGAACACCGTGTCAGTTGTATTTAAACCATGTTTTACTGAAGATGATCTCCAGAGGTAAGGCCGAAATGTGTGATAACAACATCCGTCACGATGATAATAATAGTAGACCGCGGCCCAACATCTTCTTTTCAATAATTATGACGGAGGCCGTGAAAACCTCAAAAATAAATACACATTATTTTTCATTTATTATTGGGTGGAAGAAAGTATCTCCTAGAGTTTCTGCAGGCACCTTCCCTTTAAGACAAGAGCTTGCAACAAGTAACATACCATATTTATTGTAGATGGTATGAGTAGATGGTAACCCGCCAATTACAAAATTACCAGTGTCTACTAAACTTCTTATTCATTTTAGAAAAAATTATTCATATATTTATAATAAAAATTACTTAATATCCGACAGGTTATCAGGCAAAACAGATCTTGGCAGGTTTACCAACAGACGACCTAATCTCCTGCCGTTTTCGAAGACTTTGCATTTTTATCTGAAAACTAAAGAATCAGATAGTTTCTTTAGTTGTAGACCAGCAACAAAGTCATTTTACGTTCGTCTAGACTTAGTCTTTTAGTTGTAGGTGCTACAAACTAAAGCAACACTATTATAAAATTTAAAGCCTGAACAGGAATTGTAAGTAAGATCTGCTTTACTTATGAATTAACAAACGTTTAAACAGAGTAAAAAAACCGATTAAGGAAAAGACCGTGTTATTTAAAGTGAAAGTTCTTGTTTATTAGAAGAAGTAAGAATTTCATGAATAACAGCATTATAATTATACTTTACTATTTCAGTGTTATGACACATTTATGACTCCGATCAAATGCTGAGACTAAACGTTTTGTTTCTATAATCCAAAATTTCTAAATATAATTTGAAAATATTCTGTTATTATTAGAAACGTACGGTCATTTTTAACCAAAGGAACGAAATACCACCCACCTCTAAATTACAATGTTTTTGGTTTCATAATTTTCTTTTACGCTTTTCATTTTTTCATTATTTAATTGGGTAAGAATGCCGACTCGCTTGCCATATTCACATGTCCGCTCTTTTGTTGTTTTAAATTTTCATATCCTTGTTGACACTCCCAGATTAAAGCGAGTGACCTTAAAGTTGCCAAAATTGGTTCAGCAGTTGCAGTGTTACAAGTTTACAATCAAACGAACCTAATGACTAAATACAGTATCCTCAGACTTTATAGTGGAGTAAAAAGTAAAAAGTGGCTCATCTTTAATTAGTTTTGACATAACAGGAAACAAAAAGATGATATAGAAATTATTTAACAAAAATAAGTTTATAGGACTTACAAAAATGGTATTACATTCACAACGTATACTTGTGTTGAAAGGGAGGTTCTGTTAAAATTGTTTCTTTCTGGTTAAAATTGCGCTGGAGATCGTAACATCTACTCAATACGAGTAGAGCTGAAACGTTAAATGTTACCTTTTAGGATAAGGCTAAATACCGAGTTTTCTCTCACCAAACACGCAGAAAGCGCGGCCGATAAGGGGAGACCCACAAGCTTCTGACACTAGAGGTTGAGATCTGTATACTTTATTAATTATTTACAATGTTTTACAATTTTTCTCAAATCAGTTGATGTTTCCTAACAAGATGCTCTTTGACGTTTGCTATCAGTGATAGGACATTATACGATCTGCACATCCATACAGAGATTTGCTTAATAACCGATTTCTATGGTGTTCTAGCCCACACAGTTTTCTAGCTGTAATGTAATTCACAGAACTACAAGTATTTCAGCAGAACAATCGAATACGTTTTTAAGTATTCCATTTGCTCTTTTTTAATTATAATTTTATTATGAACATACCAAAATGGTGTATAAGGTGTTGACCCAATTTTACAGAATGTGTCCTGTCAGATTAGAGAGCATTAGTAAAAATGAGCGTTTTAACATCAATTACAGTCATAAACAATTTGCCTTCATTAATCGTTTGACAAGGTAATTAGATAATTTGAGATATTAACTAACAGTGTGACCAAAATATAATGGTAGTATTTATAATGCATATTTCCTAAATGTAATTTTATAAATCAAATATAACACTCTCTCACACACACACACACACACACACACACACACACACACACACACACAATCAGAAATATATATTATTACATACGTTACTAAAACTATACAAGCTGTACAACACAATTCATATAAAAAGCAATATAAAACTACAGTACAGTGTACACAGTTTTCTGCTCGTAAAAAATGTTGTACCAAACTACTATTCTATGATCATATTTTACATGTTTTCCTTGCGTACATACTTCTCTTAGCTGTGTAATATTTATTACGTTACGCTATCTGCTAGTATTTTACATTTGTTATTTTTAAAATATTTATAATATATTTACCAAACATTCTCTTGTTTTAACAAAACATCTATTTATTATGTGTAGTGTATTCTGGAATTCCAAATAGTTTCATTTCATTGCCCTCTCGTTTTGTAAACGTAAGAATTAAAATATTAGTAGCGGTATGTATTTCTAGAAGTAGAACTACAATCAAGAATTCACTCAGTAGTGTTAGCGAAATATTACACACAGGCGCGCGCGCACCACACACACACACACACACACACACACACGAAGAATCATAAAATTTATTATATAATAGTTTAATATGGTTATGAATATAAACTTGAAAATGGAATTTTTAATACATTTTTCAGATCTCAACGAAGTATCCCAAAGGCAAACATGTACGAGTTACTCCTATATTTCCATCTGCCACTCTGCTCTGTCAGCAAGGACTGTTGGATGGCACAATTTTCAGTCAAACTTTCCAAACATATTGTTAGCTTCAGTCTTACTAAGAAAATTATTTAACAATTTTTTGGAGGGAAAATATGTGTTTACTCATAATGTATTCGAATTCGTAATAAAGTTACGTTTTTATCTGTTTAATGCTATGTGCACTCCATTTTGTCTATTATAGGTTGTAAATGATTCCGCAGGAGAAAATGTCACTTAACGCTGCAGTGCTGACAAACAAATTTAGTTGTAATTAGAGTAATTATTTCTGTCTTGTAATACTCGTCATGTTTCCAGGACGACGCAAACATCATTCCTTTTGGCTATCGTGGAACTGATACTGTCAACACTCACTCTGGTGGCGGTTGTTTGGATCGTCCATGTAGACTGTTGCTACGACCCGGACTGACCGGACGCTATTAATAGGGCTGGCGGCGAATACGGAGGCTCAGGAACTGGAGTGAGCATGGTGCCCGTCGCGTCCAGTTCTTCCGAACGGGCCGCCCCTGACAGGACTGAATAACCTGAAGCACTGTTAACAGTGTTAAAGACTGACCCTCTGCGCAAATTAAGAATACGAAAATTATTGTATGCTGTCTGGAGTATTGTTTGAAATTTCAGATGAATTTATACGTGGTTTAGTACCATAAACGGAAGTTAATCAAGGTGAAGTAAGAAGGTAATCAAAAAAGCAGTAAATTACCAAGAATATGATTCAGGGTAGAAATTAATGTAACGTTTAGTCTCGTGTTGAGTTTAATGTTAAACAAGACAAAATTTTCTGACTTCGGTCTCATCCTGAATTTTTCGACAATTGTTTTGGTCCTAAAAGGTCAGTTTGCTGAGACCAAAACTAAATCATTAAGGTAGAGGTAGCTGTAAAGTAAATATTTATGAATGTTCTAACGCGCGACCATAGGTATCAACTACAAGGTGCGTTTTATCAACTGTCTCCGTCGACGCCAACTGTACGAAATGTAAAATTGGTAAGTATTATTTTTATATGTAATTGAAGAGACTATGCACCCACATATGTGTACAGTTTCATATGTAATTTTATGTAACTCAATACATTACTACTTCTGTTTTGTTCCAATTTAGCTTGGGTCACTCAGCATAGTCTCTAAATCAGTCATGACTGACAGCTGTTTTCTGTATTAATCAAATCAATCAGACACCTCTAGGTAACATAGGAAAAATGAAGGGCTACACATCTGTCACTCTTACATTCCCAAAGAGAAGTACATAGGGGCAAAAAAGTGTGTTACAATTATTTACTTAATAACATATGGACATACACACTTATATTTTTTCTACGTAGGCAACTCACGATGTTTCTTGAAGGATTCGTATATTATATTTTATATGCAGTGTGTGTGTGTGTGTGTGTAACTAATTTATAATTATGTCCGTAAGTTTATTTTATTAATTTTGTTTAATGTACAATTTTGTTTAATGTTTAATGTATTTTGTTTAATGGTGAATGTAAATTACTGAAGACGACAGTAATTAAAATTGTGAAAGAAGTGTAAATACAAATAAATAAAATCTATACTTGTTAAAACATAAAACATTGTTTATTATTAATGTTCACAATAATAATACTAATGTTGGCCATTAGCCTATATGAGCATGTTTGTTAGCGATTAAATTCGTGTGTTTTAAGGTTTTTTAAATTTGTTAAGACAGTACCACTACAAATGTGTACACGAAATCACTCTCTTTACCTCCAAAATAGTAAGTGAATTGAAACACTTAGTTAAATTTATAATTACTTATCCACGTTTTTCGTTCAGAATTATTCTTTGTGAAGTATTATTATATTCGAATATAAACAGCAACTGCTCTCACAAATAGGTATTATCCAACACTGTTACATTTCTTGCAAGAAATTAACGCAGTTCCTTGTAATTGCAATGTAAATTAGAGAAGTATCGATAAGCGCGTATTTAGTTAAAAAGTAAAGAAACACGTAAACTTTTTTACGGTGCCAACCAAATTCTATCTTTGCTTTCTTGACGCTTTATAAAAGTGGTACAGTGAATTGCAAAAAAAATCTCCTTTAAGCCCCCCGCACACGGGGACAGTATTGGCTTCCATTTTAAATGTTCTAATGGCAGCCAGTAGCCAGTTTTGTGTGGACGTGGTGAGTGCAACTTTGTCAGAGGATGTGTGAGAACATGGAGGAGGTTGATGAAGAGTACGAGGAAGCTGTTGATGAGGCTGTAAGTGAAATTTTACATTGTTTAAGTGAAGAGCTTCAAGAAATATTAACCAAAAATAGGCCGTGCTGTGTTAAAGACTGGGTGTGTCGTAGAGATCACCTGGGAGCTTCGTCTACAATACTTCGGGAACTTGTCGAGGAGGATCCTCTGGAATTAAAGAGAATTTTGAAAATGAGTGTGTGGCAATTTAACGAACTGTTTAATTTAATTGAACATAAAATATCAAAAACAGATATGCTAATGAGGAACGCAGTTCCTGCCCGTCCAAAACTAGAGGTTGCCTTACGATTTTTAGCTAGTGGTGACAGTTACCAAACTCTAGCAATCATGTTTCGAATAGCAACCAACACCATTTCTAGTTTTATGCCAGAAGTACTTATAGCAATAAGGACAGCATTACAAGAATATATGAAGGTAAGATCTCGCAAGTTATTACTTGCTAACTTGTTAATTTATAGTAGGGTAGTAGAAAAATCAAGACTGGGCCTGTATTTTGTATCATAATAAACATTTGTAAAAAGAGTAGCAAATTCTTAGTAATACTGGTGAGTTCAAAGTAAATAAGTGCAGAAATGTGCATATCTTTTAGGGGTTGTCACTTCCAACAACTATGCTAACCATAAAAGAGGTGATTAAACAAAAATTATCCATTTTCTTTAGTACAATTTATTATTAAATGTAATGTTAATTATAATGATTTGTAAAGTACACAAAACAAAATTTGTTTGTCAGGAAATGTCATTTCAATGTAAATTTCTGTAACAAAATCTTCAGTTATAAATTCATTTTGAATACTAGCGTCGTCATCAGAATCACCGCCGCAGGACGAGGTACCAGATAACATCGGAGAAACTGAAGGTCGTGGGGATTCCAACAATTTCAATCTCTCTTTTGTTAGCATAGATTGAATTTTGTCCTGGCAAGTAAGTCGGTTCCTCATGGGAAGGTCCCTCAACTGAGCTGCAACATATTTTCCAAATACGTCAACCTCGTCGGGCTGGACTTTGTTTGAAGTTGACGGGCGACTCTCAGTTATTTTTTGCAATTTTTGAATCGCACCCTCAACTTTAGATAACTTGCTTACACGCCGTTTTTTTTGTATTAGGTGTTTGAAAAGTAGGCACAACTGGGGGTTGTGATGTGTCCTCTTCAATCGAGTTGTCGACATTCTGTTCACTTTCAACAGTTTGATTTTCAGATTCGCTAATTTCTTCATCCATCCCACCATCTTTAGCGCTGGTAGCTGGTGTAACCTGAAAATAAAAGACAACCAATAATTTACCGAACTCACAACTCTCTATGTTTGTGTAAATGTGTTTGTACGCACTTGCAAATTTTAGTTTGTAACTAATATTTCTTTTTTAGGTTCCGCAAACATCGGAGGAATGGGTGGAAATACAAAAAAATGTTGAAACAAAATGGAATTTTCCTTTATGTTGTGGTGCTATTGACGCAAAGCATGTGGCCATAAAACGTCCGCCTGGGAGTTTCTCTGAGTTTTATAACTACAAAGGAGGTTACAGCGTTATACTTTTGGCGTTGGTAGATGCTGATTGTAAATTTCTATACATAGATGTGGGAACCAATGGAAGAGCCAATGACGCAAGTGTATTCCGGATGTCCTCGCTTAAATCAGCTATAGACAATAGTAAGCTAAATTTTCCTAATGACTACTTTATTTTGGGTGATGACGCGTTCCCTTTGTCACCGAACTTAAAGAAGCCGTTTTCGAAAAAAAATGTGACATTATTGGAACGTATATTCAACTATCATTTATCGCGTGTACGCAGAGTGGTGGAAAACGCGTTTGGTATAATGACAGCAAGATTTAGAATCTTTGGAAAAGAAATCAAAGTTGATTTAGAAACTGTAGATCTAATTGTACAATGTGCATGTACTCTCCACGACTGGTTGCGAACAACGTCACCAGCAACGTACTTTGAAGAGGATGGGTTGACCATGAAGACACTGACACAGTAGTTTTTCACCCCGGTCCACTGGGACAGAACTACCGCCATTGAGAGGAGCTAGCTCGACAAACACTCATATTCGAAAAGAGCTTCGGAAACAAGGAAGAAACTGGCTGAGTACTTCAGCGGAGAAGGACGAGTGTCTTGGCAGATGTAGGCTATTGGCATGTAATCAGTGGCACAGCAAATGTACTTAGGGCCTACTTTGTTATTGACGAACTCTGTAAAAATAAAATGTTCTTAAAATCTTACTAGTGTTATTGTTTTTAAATAGTTGTTATTATCCTTTTTCTCCTTATGTTTAAAAATATGTTTGTTGATTCTGTTTCTATTTTGGCAACTAAGAAATCATATGACCTAACCTCTAGACAGGTGACAATTAATTGAATACCTATTTACCTTGGCACACAGTTTTGACCTAACATACTCTTACGTAAGGATTAAAAAATCAGACTTACCAAATTCGAAGTTGACTTCCTCGTGATGACTACATCTCTCAAGAAACTGTCGGCTGCAGTGAACCATGGTAGTTTCGGTACGTAGACGTCGTCAGTGCCCGCTCCACTTGTTTTTTGTTTTTGATTCACTCACTTTCAGGAGTTCACCTCTGTACGTGGCCTTTACAGCCTTTATACGGGCTCTCAAAAAACTCAAGTCGGGAACTGCGACCCCTAGTCCTATTAATTCATCCTTTAACTTTATCATTGAACTCTCCCTCTTCGCCTTGTTGGGATAATCAGAATGACGAACGTTCCATAGTAGTTCATAGTTTATGTAAGTTTCTAAACTTATTGCGATATTGTCCGCACTCCATTTTACACTAGCAGTTGGTTTTGTCTTCGCTTCTTCAGATTTTGAACACATTTCGCAACGAAAGTAAATACTTGAAATCACAAAAGTAGTTCCTCCCTCAACAGAGTCCAGCGCTCTACTGGCGGCCAGTACCTTTTAAGACACGTCCAATAATGGCTGCCACTAGGTCACGTGACCCTGTTACTGGCCCTCTAGCGTCCACTAAACTCAAACCTGTTTGAGTTTGCTGGGCGCCAGTAGCCAACTGGACGTTGAAGCGGAAGTACCCCTGCACACGGGGACAGTAGAGGGATAATTACTAGCGGCCATTACTGGGTAGTACTACTGGCCGCCACTACTGTACCCGTGTGCAGGGGGCTTTACACTTTCTGGAATCTCCACACTCTACACAAAGGTTAAAACCGCCAGATCAGATACAAAATTTAGAATAAAAATGGAAGCAATCATTACGATCTTTAGTACTATTACGACCACAAGTCTACTAGCCACAGAATTGCAGGACAGCTGATAAAAGCTATCAGCGAATTACTATTATTCGTTTTGTAATAACAATAAGACTTTGGCTTTTACACTGTACAAGAGGTCTATCTTGGAAACTGTGTATAGGTAAAGAGACTATATTGCGTCCTGTTAAAAAATAAATAATTTGACACATTAAGGACGTAGAAGCGCAGTTAATAAGTCAAACCTGCTCTAACCTGTATGCACTTCAACAATATTAGTATCTGGATTTGTCATTATTAAGGAAAGAAAGGCAACATTCATTCAGCTATACTACTTAACTTGATTTTTTGACAACTTCCAGTTCAACCTAGACTGTAGAAATAAGTCTGTAAGGTAATATCGGGAGATTATAATGGGAACAAATTATTTGTAAAGTATAGTCTGCACAAAAAAAATATATGAACTACCATCTGTTTTGTATAAATTGCTTGTATAAAAAGGTTATAATATTTAATTAAATACAAAAAAATGTGATGGTTGTAAACGTAGCTAATTAACTCAAGAGTAAATTGTCAATTGACAATTAATTAATGCTTGATGCCTTTACCTGGTGAAAATCCATTGTAAATTATAGTAAAAAATAAAACCATAAAATAGTTTTAGTGATTTTTATTCGTCAATTTATTAAAATTATAAATCCATGACAGCTGTTTCGGCAGCACAGTGCCTTCATCAGATGGTGTAAGCTGACTAACTTTCCTACAATATAATACAGATTATAAAATATAATACAAGTGCTGTTGTATAGTGAGCGATAGTTACATTATATTTTATATTCTGTATTATATTGTACGAAAGTTAGTCAGCTTACACCATCTGATGAAGGCACTGTGCTGCCGAAACAGCTGTCATGGATTTATAATTTTAATAAATTGACGAGTGAAAATCACTAAAACTATTTTATGGTTTTATTTTGTACTACAATTGACAATTGACAATTCGAAAGATGCATTACAATTGATTAAATTGAAGGCTAAGGTGTATGGAAGAATGGTACTTATAACATAGTACGCAACATAGCTAATAAAACAAAAATAAATAAATAAAAAAATAAAAAAATAAAAAGTGATTTGAAAATGCAACTTACACCAACTAAATTAGTATAGGAAACAAAAACTCTATTATTAAAAGTTAAATATTTTTGTGCTTCTTCATGTTTATTTTTACTAAATCAGATTTAGTTACTAACGTTTACGTTATAGATTTTTTACTTCCTCTATGTTATCTTCACAGGTCAACATGAAAAAATAATGAACGTGACACATTGAAGTTTATAAAGATACGCTCATTAGCAAAGCGTGAGAAAATAATTTGGGTCAGAGTGAGAAAATATCAGTCAAAAACAACCTCATACTAAGATTTTTGGCGTTCTCAATTTACCAGTAAAATGATGGTTAATGCAGTTATCATCTATCAGGTAACAGCTAAGTGACTGTCCAAAACACATGCATTTAGTTATATACTTCCGCTTACAGACAAAGAAAAATCTATCCTTTAGTCATCTATGAATCGTAGTTTGAAAATATTGCTAGAAAAATTTCAGTTTTATCGACATTTCTATATTATAACGAATCTGAATTACTTTAGACGTTATTGTAGTCATTCATGTTTTCATGTAAATGAGTTCCACACGCCGCGGCTTGAAGTTAGCAAACATATCTGTCATCCCTTACTTAAAAGTTTGGTCGAATTGCAAATGACAATTCTTATAAATTGACAAAGCAACCAAGTGTGATAATCTTTTATGTTTCATAGCATTACGAAGGTATGTTGGATTCTCTTCAATGTACTCACTGAACGCTCAGTCGACGCCAATGTAACTGGAATATTTGGTACCAATTTCAGTAACTTTCATAACACTATCAACTTGATTCTAAATAATACACTTTGACAGTTTAACATAGGAAGCATTTTATCATCACTACTTTAATTTAGGTGTTAATAATTCAATGTGTCTGCTATGCAGTGAAATAATTTTGGAAACAAATATTTTGAGTTGTCAAACTAGAGTTGAGGATAATTCCTACAAAATTCAACAAATTTTTTCTGACTTAAAACTTTACGAAAATTATATTTTCAAATTCACCAAATTAGGCTTCTTGAAAGTTGCACTGTCACAGAACCAAGAATTTTGTAAACAACACATGTCATGTATGGCAGGATTACTTACAGATTCCTGCCATACGCTACAACTTCTCATCTACGTCTTCTTTTTTTATTGGGATCAACGTTCATACATCCATGTTTCTCCATATAGTTTTACCACACTTCAACGCATTGCTGCGATATTTTCTTTTACTGCCCTAATTTAATTTACGCATAGATTTGCATCACTGCTAGATTTTATGATGATTTGTATGCATGATTTGTTCGATCATATTAGAAAAATATATGAGGAAAGAATAACTTTAAAAGTGCACGAGGTAAAACCACTAAGATGACAAACAAAAACAGATCTAGTAAACTAAGGCAGAATGAAATGAGAAAGGTTTAAACTGGTGCATGTAGTCGAAACATCAAAAAGCGGGAGGAAATAAACAAAAAATTTGAAAATACTCACCTCTAGAAAACGCTGTCCTTTCATAAGAGGAGCATTCCATTACCCCTGGAGTAATGCATATATGTTCAAGCATGTGGATTCTGTTACATCTTGCTACATTGTTAACTGTATACAGCGATAAAACCTAAGGAAATTAGCTGCACGAACTGAGATATATTTTGTTTCCCGTTTACTGCTAACAATAAAACACCTAGCTTTGAAGTAATTATGTTTCCACTTATATCTTAGGACGAACAGTTGGCTGTTCAACGTTATAAAAGCCTGTTCAACACTTATAATTCAACACTTTTAGGCAAAATAGTAGTTCTAATACACCATTTATTAGCCTAGTTTTACTCCAAACATATGTTCTACGGGCACAGATGTATATAGAAAAAATTATATGACAGATACAAGAAATAGGAGTAGAATTAATCTTACAACAAAAATCATTTTATATTCATACACTGAGGAAATAGGCAACGCCGCAATCGCTGAGTGATTAAGTGACGTCTTGAACATATATTTACCCGGGCAGAACTACGTAACGCTGTGGATTGTTCAAGATGTCTCTTCCAGACGATACTCGACTAGTGTACCAAACCCAGGCCCGCTGTGTCACTACAATGCGAGATGGCCGTGGAATAAATACTGATTCACGAAGCAGCTCAGTTCAGTTGCACATGGCGATATTACAAGTTCGGATCGAAGCAGTTGTTAAAATTTAGAGGAAAGTGATTTTTGTGTTAATTAGTAGAAAACTGTAATAAACGTGTTGGACAAATTTAACTTGAATTATTGTGAACTTAACCTTTTTTGTCTTTTAAGTGATATTTGTATCTGACTAAAGTTTGTAATTTGTCCTTCATTGGTTTTAGTTATTCTGTTTCCGCTGCACAACACAACGATCAGTGAGACCGGCGTAACAATATTCTTGTAGACGAAGAAAGAAAAACAGAATTATTATCGTGAATCGTGAGAATGTGGTTACACAAACGGAGCAGCCGATAGTCAAGTTAGAATATAACTTCGCATGACCGATTACCAGTTCGGTCTTCGCATGACCGATTCCAGTGTAAGTGTCAGTAATATACGTACTCAGGCCCGCCCAGCGAGGGGGGCAGGGGTGGCATTGCCCTGGGACCCGGCCTCTGGGAGGGCCTGAGTACGTACTCAAACTGTACACGAGTGACCTAGTATCGTACGACTCCTACTGTGTTAACTGTGCCTTAAACTAAATACTCTATCAACTATAAACACGATGAACACGTTTATCAGGAATATAATTACGTGTTATAGTTAATATTACCTCGTGTATCCGGGTACACTGGTGCTCCTCCTTGCAACTTCATTGATTTTAATAACTACGCGTTTCGGGACTCATGGTCCCATCATCAGGTTGACAGGGGAGGATGAGACTATTACCTATTCCTGGTTGTCAGGGGAGGATGAGACTAGCTTCAAGGTTACATCCCCCTATTTTCTTCACGACAAAGGAAAATTGCAGGGTTCAAATTAATTTGTGTACAAACACAAAATTTACTCCATAGGTTTTGTAAAATATATAAAAAAAAGCAATAAAAAATAACAAAAATTTAACCAATGAACAGACTGAATTTTGTGTATCCCCTTTATTACAATCTGTTATTCAGTTTAGTTTATTTTATATTATTTTGGATGTTCATCATTATTTTAAATTTTGCATTCAGTTTATATTTAGTTCAGTTAATTTTATATTTTACATTCAGATTATATTTAGCTTAGTTAATTTTATATTTTGCATTCATGATTGTATTTAGTTTTTAAAGAACCTGACCTTCCCTTGTCTCTTGTACCCCCCTCGCCATCTCAACACAGATGTTCACCACCTACACTCCACTTACATCCTGTGTATTGTAATTTTCATTCATTCGCCTCTTTGACAATGGCTTAGTTAGTCGAAACAGCTGTCAGAGTGAATTAAAAAATTTGTGAAACTTACCAAGTGTTTTTATATATTTTACAAAACCTTTGTATTAATATGTTTCACCAAGTGCCCAACGAGTCATCAATTAATATCGTGACAAAATTTACTTTTCGTGTACAAACGTCCGTAAGTTAATTAATTATTTAATAAGTTATTCAAATTTTTAAACATTTTCTTCCTGACCTAACAAAAACTAAAATACACTTCCAACTTTTTAGTCAATAATCTTTCTGGTACATTAAAAATATTTACTAATATCATCAGGGTTAAAATGTTTATTGCACCAATATTCTTTTACCAAATTATATCAAATGTGTACCATTACTCAGCAGACATATATCCTCGGAAATTCTACACTGGAGACAAAATGAAGCAACTTATACGAGAAGGGTTCACTTTGGTAATGGTCAACACATACACGTTCGCAAGCTCATTTACCTCGAGCGCCGTTGTGGTGTGTAGCAGTTTACTCAACGTTCAATCTGGCCATTTTCGTACATCCCTGCTTGACGGTGTAGCAAAGAAGAAATTGTTATAGACCCTCAAACGGTCTATAGAAATGGTAATTTACCGGTAAATGGCAATTTACCTTCAGCCAATTAACATATTGCGAATTGGAAGCTACATTGTATGTTTTTTGTAATTTCTGTTGCAGGATTTTCAGGTAAATTTCAACATGGATTAACGATGAAGTTAAAATTGTTCATGTCTTATTTCAGTTCCACGTCTTACTATTTCATTGAACTTGACATTGGTATCATCCATAAGTGGACTGAGCGGACTAAGTAGACAGGACGATCCTTAATGGATCTTCCTGTTTTCCTCACTTCTTGCTCAGTAGTTTCTTAGATACACAGTAGTTAACTGTCACATACTGTATCCAGGCCATCTGTGTCACTGCCGTGCCACACGGCCGGGTTACATGTACTGGATTTAGAAGCAGAGTTGGTTTTAGTTTTTGAACTGCTATTTTACTGTAAGTTGTCGGATTTTATGTCACTTGCGGCTTAGCGTAACGTGATTATTGTGTATTAGTTAATGCGATATTGTTATTAGGTGACAGTCATTGTTGGTTACGTTACTGTGTTAGACAGTCATTGTAGGTTACGTTACTGTGTGTTAGACAATTTTATATGAGTGCCTTTTTTTATTTCTAAGTTCAATTAAAATTAATTATCAACTTTATCTGGTGTCAGTTATTCTGATTCCACTGTACGATCCGAGCGAATATCGTAATAGTAGGCCTATGTATGGCAGTAGTGGTACACATGTCCCCTTTCTGAATAAATAAAACTTTTTTGTCTGCATCAATTCATTACTGATTTTTTCCTCTATCTAAACAGATTTTCGGATATAAACTCAATGTGCACTTCTACACAACATTAATAACAGAACAACATTTTTTTATCGTAGGCCTATGTTTCCTCTTAGCACAGGTAAATCTATTGTATACACATATGTCTTTTAATTTTTTTTTTTATTAATTGAATTGTTATTAATACAAGTGTACGGGGACCGAGATGAGCAGTAGGTCGATATGCAATTATTTACAAAATATTATTACAACAGTCTCCTAGATCGTCATAGGTACAGAGGAAAACAAAATACAAGACACCAATTAAGTCACTAATCACCAGCTTTAATTTTCACAGTTAAACAGTTCGTAATTAACAACACAGTCTCTTACAACAAACCAAATAAAAATTGTTCACACGCAACAAAATGTCAACTAATATAAAACACATTTGTATTACAATTATACCGCCCGATTATAAAACACAACACTTCACTAATAACAACTTGAACGCACACAGTATTGCCCGACAGTAAACTTGAACCGCACTGTAATATATCGCAACTATAACTAAACCAGAACGTCGTTGAGTACTGGTATTTATACAACCCCTCCCCGATATACTAGATTATTCCATACTGCGCATTAACAATAAAAGAAAACTTTACATCGTAATTCATTGCCGCCTTGACACAGGTAGCGCGGCTTCTGGACAGTCTAGCTAATGCGTCGAGAATCACGTACGCCACACAGTACAGCCGGATTCCACTGGAACATTCGATTAACACGTAGATTGTTCTGTAATGTCGTAACACTACGTTATAACTGCAGAGTCACGTTTCAATAAACTTCTCATTTGCATAATTAAAACCAATAGATTCATTCACGTAATTGTTGCAAATATACGCTTGTAGCTGGAAACGTTTAGGACGTGCGTAATTTACGTAATGGGTGGATGGCAGATAAGAAAATAACACATCATCAACAAAATAGCGTTTTCCTCTTACTAATATTTTCAGAAATTAAAGATTAATTTAATTGTAGTCCAAAGTTAAGATAAATATTATAACGTGTAAATCAAACAATTAAATATTGTTTAATTAATTAAGCACTTACTAATAATATTAATAAACTATTAAGGGGAATTCAAAGAAAGCAGCAATGCAAACCCCTATGAATATACGTCTAAGCTAACAACTACTAATATCTTTCAGTACACTTACACAAGACAAATCTTCATGTACAATTTTCTACAAGGAAATCAATAATTCTTACTCAAGACTTCTCTTTTTTATTCATGTCATATAGTATTACTCATACAAAACCATCCTTTCTAAAGCAACGAATCTAAAAACGTTGTACACAGACTTTCTAGTGTTCCTTTTATTAAACATCGTTTCTAATCATACAAACATGTACTTAAACGTTTAAGTACCAACAACTTTTAAGTCTAGTTTACTAATTTCTCATTACGCTATATATGTACTGTTAAGTCTTTCATTAAAACTCTCTTTCTCTCATTAAAGGATCTTTTACATCCTCCTTTGAGACTATGTCTTGAAAACGCCTAATTTGGTTAGAAATCAATGTCTGAAGTTATTATTTAGAACGTGTGTATGTGTGGATTACTGAATATGTCTAAATTTCCTTCTACGGAGTAATTTCAAAATGATATTTCTTTCCTATCATTGCTTATAATCATTTTTCTTCTAATGCTTATTTTTCTTAGGCCTTATCGAGTACTATTATCATAGTATGTTCCCCGGCTACTGCGTTTGTTATTTAAAAACCTTCGTTCGTAAAACATGCTTTATTGTTGTCATAAAAATATACATAAACATGGCGTACTGATGCCATGTTGGAAATTTTATTGGCGTAACCATATCAGACAAGTTATTTTTAAACTGATTGAAATAAATTTATTTCAACAAAACAATATATAATTTTACTTTGTTTGTCTCATAAATCTTGTTAGTTAAGTTTTGCAACTGTTATCCAAAACATTCACACTATAAAATAGAATTCTACGTATTACAGCCTAAAATTAAACTCCTGAAGTCAGGCCGGATCGTGTGGGATTTAAAGGTGGGCTGCAACTTAAAAAACAAGGGGGCAGATTTCTCTTGCCTAAAGTTTAATATTTGAGACTATTTGTGTTTGGCTATATATTCTGCAACGACGGGGCTATTTCATTCCACCAATAATCATACTATTAGTTTTTTATGCTAAAAAGTATATTGCAACTGAGAGGAGCTTCAAATGATGTATGTACTGTTCTGTCAGAAAACCATAAATTATTATTTGTCAGTATTACTCCAAACGTCGTAACTCACAATGCAGATGCTGGCAAATGAGTTCGTAACATACTATATCTATATCTTTTTAAACACCACATATTGTACATATTAGAAAGTCTATGTTGTTTTCAGTTCTTGGAAGTTGAGTGAGTTTTCTTCTCCTTTTTCTTCTTCTACTCGTTCTTCTTTTTTCTTTTTCGTCTTCTTCTCCTCCTTCTCATTTCAATAACTCTTCTCCTCCTTAGGCTACATCTATATTTTTTTTTTATTATTTGATGTCTAAAATAATCATGGCAGAAGATGTCTCCCAGGCAGATAAATATTCGTTAATGAGTGTTTCGATTTGCCGATTCTGTAGTTATTTTCGTCCTTGTTGGCGGTCTTTCCACTGTTGTTTCACGGTTTTTCAAGAGTGCTTTTTTCAACGTTTTTGCTTTGTCTGCTTTAAGTTGACAAAATTCCATTTAAATATCTCAGGCAACTCCCAACAGCTACAACAGCAATTTGTAATGAAAACTATGTACGTGATTTGGTTCTTGAATGAAAAACGCATTAAAACGATTAACAACCACCGTCAAAATCACTGTCAAATTTTCCGTATTTATGGAGAAGATGCAGTAATCGATTCAATGGCACCAAGATGGATACGACTTTTTCGCTTAGCCCGATCCAGAGTAAGCGATGTAGGACGCTTACCGGGGACATTGCGATGAATCGTGGCACTGCACACACACTGCCACTGCAACGCAACGTTCTTCACAAAGTTTAAATGGCAACAATTTAATGATTTGAGAAATCCTTTCTTGGCGGCCAACGCTGTCAAACAAGCTGTTACTACATGGTTCAAATCACAGGCGGGAAGTGTCAGCGACGAAGGTATACAACGCCTGGTGCCTCGCTATAAACAGTTTCAAAAAACGAAATCGCGACTGCTTAGGTTTGCGTATTAAATGATCAACTGAAGGTTGGATCCAACCGCTTGTACGATACCGCCTTGAGTCTGCTCGCTAAAACACGATAAAGTAACAACCGCTCAGTAGCAGATTGAACTTGAACGGGTGCGCACCCAACATCGCTTACAGTTCATATGCAAACTGACATTTTATTAATTAACGATCTTGTAAGAGTGACATAGTTTTATTTTACTATCTGAAGATGGAGCATAGTCTCCGAAACGCGTAATAGACGAGTTTTATAAGAAGGCACACGGCGGATTATTGAAGGTAAATTAATTTATTAATTCGATTAAGTGACTTGGATACCAGATTAAACATGAATTCAACTAACTATTGTAGCGTGCAAACTGGCAGAATGTGTTGTGCACCATATCGCCCAGAGAGCGGTATATGGACTCGTCACGTTATTATTGTGTTACATACGTCTCCATGCACTTACAGTGCTTTGAGTATGTCTAGTAACCTCACCTGGAAAACCAAATTTTCAAAAAACAACAAGAAATTATTTATATAAGTGACGGAATATAAAAAATGTTTATAATAAATACAATTAGAAATGTATGATTGCCTTTAACACAAAATTCAACATTTTAACACAAAATCTATTTACTTAACTTTTGTTTGGAATTAAAACAAAATATTGTAAGCAGGACTGACAGCCATTTAAAGATGAATGGATGATGATAAAGGTAAAGGAATGTCATTTTAAAGATTATGGAAATTTAAGGCAAAAAATATTAATTTTATCTCAAAATTCTTATTTTGAATAAGAGACATTTGCAAAAAGTATTTGACAAATTATACTACCTCTTCTTGACGGCAACATAAAACTTATTGCCTAGTAATTAAATTACGTTACAAAATAAATAATAAGTCTATTAATAAGATGTTAAGAAACTTTCGTAAGACGAAATACACTTTTATGGTTTTTATGCGTTATGGATTTATGGAGTTTCTTTTCATTAAGAACATACTGAAGAGCTGTTCGAACGTTATTCATTTTTTATTGTTTTATTTGAACATTTCCCACCGCATAAGCTAACTGAGCCGGAGGTGTTGCTGGCTTTTGTTTTAAAGCAATTCATAGTATGTTTTCTTAATCTATTTATGCTGTTGGATGCAGTAATATAATATCATTAATCTGACGTATACAAAATGTATATAAGTTGTGTTATGTAAAAATGATTTAATGAAGAAATTTGTGTTAGTGGTTGAAATCACAATCAGAATGATCACAGTTGCACACCACTATATATCGTGATCGGGATAATTTTTATATAGTGGTGTGCAAATCGGGATAATTTTTATATAGTGGTGTGCAACTGTGATCATTCTGATTGTAAAAATAATTGTTTCGTTTCGTGCTCTTCTAGTTCGTCAGAACTAGTATGTTTCTTGTAAATCTTATAGTTTTTAAATTATAATTTTATAAAACCTACTTTACCAAATTTAAGTTTTTTAAGCAAACAAATTCTTAGTTTTCTCGTTTCAACAATATTTTTATTAAATCATGATTGCTGTAAAATAAATTATTATGCCTTAGATTCCAGACCTAAGTCTCTACCACATGGGAAAAAACATATGGCTTCTTAGAAGGAAGCGGTTTTTTGATTTCTAAAACACTTCAGTATTATATAAATATAAGAGTAATTTTTCGAATGTCTGATTTTAATTTTTGCTAAAACTCTTAGTTGCGTAATATTATCAGAAATATTTTGAAAGTAATCATCTAAAAATGAACACACTTCGTTAGGTTTATTTTTACATTCTCCTTCACGATGAAAGTATATTGTACTTCTTTCCTGTTTAATATAACTAAAAAAATTACATTAACTGTAAGCTGGCGGAGATGAATATATTTCTGCACCATTGTCTTAGGAAATTTTCTTTGCATAAAGTCAATCGAGACTGAAAGAATATTAGCGTCTTCCTTAGCAACATGTAATTATTCATTCTATAATTCAGATTGAAATTTTTTGTTTGTTCTTTCGTGTACCATCAATTGTGGAACTGCACTTCGTTTAAACAAGGGGACTTTATTTTCAACTTCAATTCCCTGCAGGTACAACTTGTAGGTCTATCAATTGTGCTCTTCTAAAGCGTTAGTTGTAGTTTTCTGAAAGAAACGTTCCATAAAAGTTATAACTAACTTTTAAATCAGGGTACCTATCTACGTATAATTTATACATTATTTTTACATTTAGGTCTGCATTTAAATAATAGGTTTTTTTCACTGCAATGTGATTATTTTTAGAAACACATTCATTATGGTTTCTCATAGCAACTAACTTTTTTCCAGACACATTTTCCTGCTTTAGTTTTCTTATTCTCCTTAATATTTTACAGTAACGGTAAATATATAAACATGTATTTTCTGAACACAGCTTTCTTCGTAAACTCATCAAGTAAATGGTACTTGAAATTTAGAGAGTTAATTTTGAGGCTTCTTTTCTGGGGCTTCTTCAACATCTTCCACGTCAACCAAGCTTTGAAAAAAGATTAGTTGATCGTCCTTAGAAACAACTTCACAAACGTCTGCAAATTTTTTTTTTAAGTTGTCTTTGCCAATAGATTCTAGACCATTCTTGCTCCGGTATTACAAACGTACTATTACGCGGACTGATCCAAAACATTTGCAGTATTATTGATCCAAAATAGTTGAAAGTTTACATGTTCCAATTTTTAGGAGATAAATATTGTTTGTTATACAACTTTAAAAGCTGTAGCCATAATATTGTGAATACTCCAATTTAAAAATTTAAATCGTCTATTTGATGGACAGGTCAGACAGAATGGAATGTAATATGTAAGTAGAGAATAAATTGATATTTAACAATCAATAAACCTTCTTTGAAACATCGCTTGAAAGTGGAAGAATAAAATCGCCTTGTCAATTATGCTTTGCATGGAAATTCATAAAACGAAAATAAGTGTAAAAGGTTATATAACATGTCAATAGGCAAACCAACAAATTCCGTATTTATACATGGAAAACAATCTATTACGTTTATTTTCTAGTATCTTGTAGTGGAAGACGATTTTTTTTCAGATGTTCTGCTTGTTTTTATTATTGCATCTATTAAGATGCTTAGGATATATTTTGATAGTATCCCACGCATTGTCCTGTAAGTCCTGCTGACTGTTTTTTCTTATAAATGTTGATGTGTTTCCATTGCGCTCATTAAAAATCAGAAATGAACGTCCAATATAACTAGATTTCTAATAACAAACGAACCTTTTTAAGAATTATATTAAAGCAATTGATTTCTATGAAAACGTTATCACGATCATTAGAATCATCATACACACAATGGAACGCATTATTTCAACGGCTTAGTGGACTTGCGTGTCCAGTAACATTAGCTGAATACTGAGTAAAACATTTTCAATAATTGTTTTGAAATAAAAGTATAAAATATTTAATAGTAAAATCTGAAATTTAATGTAATACAAATGTTCTCAGCGCCAGGAATATACATGGCAATGGTTTTTGGTACGTTCGTAATATGGCCTAACATAACTATTAAAACATCAGAATTCTCTAGTTTCATTTTCTATTTCAACGTCCAATATAAAAAGCAAGCTTAGTGTTTCAAGAGGAATGGATTAAATCGAATGTTGAGCAGTAATCAAATACTTCGTCTTAATTTGTTCAACTCCGCGACACAAGAAAAAACGAGTTGGATTCCACTTTTGGATACTACTCTTCAATATTGTTTTCAACAACAGTGAAATAGGCTGCTGAATTCAAACGTAGTCATTTGTCCATTTTTATGATAAATTTTAAGATTTAATAGGATTGAGAAGTAAAAAAATGTGATGTAATCGTGCAGGTCACACACCTCATGCAAGGCGTCATGTACCCACACATAGGCCTATTATCTATTGCCTCAGGGTGGCGTGTGAATATTTTTGAATATACACCTACCGGCAATAGACGTGCATAGATACATATAAAATGCCATTATACGTTTAGAATCGGAACAGGTAAGACTGCTTAACCTTGAATACTGTAGAAGTAAAAGGAGGCTGACGAGGAGAAGCATGATAATAACAATCAGGAGGAAATAGTAGACGAAGATGAAGTAGCTGAAGAAGAATGATAACAGCAAACAAATTAAAAACGTAGGAGCTTCACGGCTTTTAATAGAAGAGTCAGCCTTAAAAAGTAATATTTTACAACGTAATGAAACAACACGAGTTGAAGTTAGGGGAGTGCATGTTTGTAAAACTTAGTGTGAGACAAGGTACTTTGCTTTTCATTAAACGTAGTCGTTAGTCTTGCTTGGTATGTTTATATCAACAGAAACTTGTTACATAAAACGGAAAACTTAAAACCCGCTGACGGGCCTTTACGTTAGTTAACATTTTGTACATCTCATCCAGTTTTCAAAAGTCAACTCTTTTGTTCAACGTGCATTATTGTCAGTTCAAAATATGTTGAGCTGCTTATTTATAATTTTGAAGACATTTTCGAACTTACACGCAGCGCACACAAAATACACAACACACACACACTCTCTCTGTCTGTCTGTCTGTCTGTCTGTCTCTCTCTCTCTCTCTCTCTCTCTCTCTCTCTCTCTCTCTCTCTCTCTCTCTCTCTCTCTCTCTCTCTCTCTCTCTCTCTCTCTCTCACACACACACACACACACACACACACACACACACACACACACACACACACATACACACAGAAGAAAACTTCAGAAAATGATGGCTGTTAGAAGTCAGAATATTTCATTTAAATCACTTTATATATTTCATTTTATTATCAATTTAAGGCACAGATACTTTCCGTACAATACTCTAACTTAATAGTGTTAGAGGAAGAAAGAGAAGAGAAAAGTCTGTTAAATGTACTGAGATGAAGTATAGATTCTGTAGGACTGCTCGACGAAGACTTAATGAGCATTTAACGTCAACAAATATAATTAGTTGCGTGTTTAAGATTTTCTTAATCGAGTGAAAGTCACTTCCGAAACCACTTCAAAAAGTTGTTGTCGATATGGAAGCTAAAAATATTTTTGTTCGACTTCGAAACTGTCAGTTTGGATGAAAACTTTCATAGGAATAAAGGTTATAAAACAACGAAAACGGTTTCCTTTGCGACAAGTCTCAAGAAATATTTTTTGAAAAAACATAAGTCCCTTAAAGTGGTCACACGCTGATAACACTAAGCATTACTGCTTACACAGTGGCGTTGGCTGTGTCAAAGTTGGAAATATAACAAAGCGGACCGCCCCGCCTCCTCACAACGCACAGAACAAGCGACCCTAAACGTGCAGCTTGTGTAAAAGACGAAAGCATTAATAGGTTTTCTTAATTGTATCTAATAGTCATAAGAATAACGTCTTTCATAGTCCCATCCGATTTAAAAGACTCAATACCTGTATAACAGTATTCACCACCGATCGCCTGCGGTTGTTTTAATTTGTATTTATAAAATTGTATAAGTAAAAATTAATATATCCATTTACTATAGCTGTTGTTTTAATTATACTTAGTTGGTATTTGTTCTTTTGAAACTTGCTGTAACAAGTTAACTATGTAGTGAATGTCCGTTCCCTACACTAACCATTGTCATTAGAAATTGAATTGGGTGATTCACCTACTGTCATACTCCAACCGCAAAATTGTCGGTTTAAACTTTTCTATTATATGTTTAAAGACCAAAACGTGTATATTGTTAACTTGTTTCCGTAATCTATTTTGTGACAATAGTTTATGTAATGACGAAACATTCTCTCTTTGGTTTGATAATAATGGAGTAACGCTTACATACCCATTATAGAAACGGATAGATTCTCTGTCATCAAACTGTTTTAATGTGGAAGCAAATGGTAATCAATAATTATTTAAAATTGCTTTCAAATAATTTCATCTGAAATTACTATTTTATTAGTTTCTTTCTAACACGTTTGAACTAATAACATTGAATACAAAAATAAAATGTAGCCAGAAACAATACGTAAAACTAAACTAAAAAAGAACATTAAAGATTGGGAAAATGAACATGTTAAGCCCTGAAACTCTAGCCTCTTAAAATTACGCGTATAAACGCCATTTAACAAGACGTAATTGTTCTGTGTCAGTTACTATTAACTCTCAGTTGGTATCTATGCTACGCTACGCTTTGACAATGAAAAGCAGTAAACATTTAACGTATCATAAATTCTCTTTAAATTGTATACTAGTACACTTTGTATGCGACACAGGTCTAAATTTAAGTTTGGTGTTTGTGCGTCCATGTACAGGAAACGGGGAAGAAGTGTCAGTGTCAGTATATTGAACACGCGACAAACGGCTTCGCCATTCGATAGACTGCGGTAGGAGCGCAGAGATCAAAATAAACCTGCTAGTGATATCGACACAGCATAGATGGTTACGAAGTGTTATTTTAAAAACTAATGTGTACACTACAAAGAACAAAATAGGCTGGAATAAGACTTTCAGATTTTACGTAATTTTTCTATTAGGCTACTGTTTTTACAAAATGTTAAAAAGAATTGATTAGTAAGGCTTAGAGTGTACTACTATATAATATAGTACATTCTATTTTATGTGTTTAGTACACTCTGTTTCGTATGTATAGTACATTTTATTATTGTCAACAAAGGTCTACATATAGTAACACCATACATAATATGCAAGCTTATGAAAGACGAGAAAAGACAGAAACCATCAACGTTTCCATATTTTGGTGTTTGTGAGTGTGGTTACGTGGGACAAATGCAATGTGTCGTTTCGTTAGAGGATACATTAAGAGACGACACAATTAAATACCGATAAAGATATAAATTCGATAAAAATTAAATACAGAGGCGATACAATTAGAATTAACATAATAAATTTATTTCTAACCATCTTCAAAACCAACTGCTCAAACTTAGTGCTTGACCATCGGTAGTTTTTTTTTTAATTTATATTACAAGTTTGAAAACCATACTTGGAAGGCGATAATACTTTTAAAAATGGCAAAGTAAATCATTGTTGTTTCTGTAAGTTACTTAACACTACAGATTACTAAATACAGCTGTCCTATTGCCATAACTCTAATTTTATTTTGCTGCTAAATTCTTCTTCACTACTACTATTTGACACAAAAATATCTAATAGTTTTTATAGTATTCAAATCTAATTTTCCATTGTTTCGTTACCTTCAATAACCAGCTGTTTGTTTTTTTTTCTAAATTTAAACAAGACTTAAGATTTTAAATCTGTATTAAGTGTTTGGATGTAATTGAAGCACTGATAGTATGATGTCACGTCAGCCTGATCATACGCAAACGGAGCGTGTACAGACAGACGTCGTTCATAGATATATCCATTTCACATCAGAGTCTTCACAACATGTTTAAGGCTATTAAGGACAATTTTTATTAATCCTAAGGCTGCCTATTAAACCTTTTGTTACTTCAAACGTTTAAGCCATTACTTTTCTGATGGAAGTCAATAAAAAATAATTATTGATATTGACACCGGTTTGCGCCAATTAGGACACACAGTCTACTTGCCATTACTCAATTTCTATTGACACCGGTTTGCGCCAATTAGGACACACAGTCTACTTGCCACTACTCAATTTCTTTCTTTAACACACGGTATGAAGATTGCCTTTCCTTTGTGAAATTACACCGAAAGACACTGTTCTCCATCTTCTTTTCTCCATCATCATCCCTCGTGAGGCTTTGTCGGTAGCCCCAGGCTGGAGGAAAACGTTTTACTTCGTTGCGCTGGGTACTCGGAAGCACTTATCAAATGATTCATGTAGTCGATCCCAGCCCTGTATATAAAGAGGCCTACTGAGAGTCATTCAGTTGACTTCAAAGTTATTCCTTCTTTCTACTGCGCTACGTAATGCCCAGACGAAACCATACTGAAGTTACAAAGCAAACGCACTCTTTTGACTCTACTTACTTCAAATCCTTAAATATAAAATAAAACAGATCACCAGTTCAATTCATATGTTCTTGGAGTATCATATCATTATCAAGCACTGTTACCTTTCCTCAGTAAACTGTATGCACTACAAATTGCAGACTATACACATCTATAGAAATAAAGTCTTGGATGAAAGCAACAGGACAGGCAATGAGAAAAGAACAGAGCATTCTAAGAGAAGAGAATTATGAGCGTTGCAAAGAAAGGTTATTAGTTTTTGAAGAGTCAATATTGCTATGGTATAGAATAAAAACAAATCTTGCATATAAGTATGTAATTTATGGGAAAGGATATGGAAACTGGAATGCATAAGGTAGACTCTTGTAATTATGTTGTGTATTTACGTAGTGTCAGGTTGCAGAAGATCTCAGCACTACGGGCTGTGGAAACCATTTAGAAACGTTATTTTTACATTAAAACTTAGAGCGTTCTTGTTCTTCTGTTGCACTTTGCCAGAAAAAAATTCATTAATACGCATTAAAACAATAAATCCAGTAGAATGGTATTTTATTTGTGTCGGGTCTCGGAAACTATTTTGTAACATAATAGACGTCGTTCAAAGTCGTTACACCCTGATAACGCAGAGACATGCTGTGCGCATGGTACATTTAGCTCTGCCGAAGTCACAAACATAGGAAATTAGATTGCGACGCCCACACACAACCCACAAAGGACACCCTAGACGTGCAGATAGCTTGTGCAAAAGAGGAGGAAATTATCGATTCTAAGTTTCTTTTGTTGATAGTAAAAGTAAATGTTTCCAGAGTCGCAACGCTTACGAACAAATGTTTAAAACATGTTTATTAGTAAACATGGAATAATGCTTAACTACTTTTAATTTATTATTTATAGAACTGGAGAAGTAAACGTTACCAAATTTTTAAAGTATTTTGTTCAGTGTCAAGACATTAGAGAGAAAAAGAAAATAACGCGTTTGTATTCGAATTATAGCTAGTTCTTCCACTAATTCTTGCTTATAATAACAACAAACTATGGCCGTACTATATACTTAGTGAATCAATAACAATCACTATAGCAGTTACTTTTAACTGATTGTAGTATACTTCGTATTGTTTAAATTAGCAGCCATCCTTACTATTTCTTTTATGAATTTGCTAATTGCTATAATTTTTTATTGTTCGACTAAGCTTTTCGTCATTACTGACATCTTCAGGTCTTAAACAACGACCTTCAGGGTTGTTTAAGACCTGAAGATGTCAGTAATGACGAAAAGCTTAGTCGAACAATAAAAAATTATAGCAGTTAGCAAATTCATAAAAGAAATAGATTGTAGTATATGTTCCAGATTTCAGTACTGGTTATAACAAGTTATCTGCCTAGTCAATGTTTTGCTTCTAGACTAATTACAAGTAGACATGTGTCATTTAGCATTTGTTATACTTTAAACAGTAAAACTGTCTATATTGCCTGTTCTTTTTGCATGTTGCCTGTATTCAACGTTTGTGAAATTGTTAATCTCTTTTTGTAAACAATTTTGTATCTCTTGTTTTTACAATGTGGAAATATATATGTCTTTTGTTTCGAACAAATACAAAGTAGCGATATACCTCTAAATTCACCATTAAAACGCATTGCTTCTTGGCAATTGTTTTAATGTGTAACTGTCACACAAAAAAATTTCTCACACTTAATAGTGTTCACTTTATTTAAAATAATTTAGATCATCTCATGTACCGTTATGAATACCAAATAATATCGTATAAAAAAAAAATCAATCCCCAACGTAAAATACAAAAATAGAATCAAAGGTAAATGAAGCATTCGTACTGTTTAATTTTAAAATTATAAACTTCATTTAATAGAATATTAAGTTATTGTCTACTATTGACATTTTTGTCAGCAAAGGCTGTTTACAGTTTCGTGGATCAATAAGCTCACTCATAAAATGTGAGAGTATGTATAAAATTCTAATACTTCTTGCTTGACAGAATAACTTACTAAGATTTCATTGTGTATCCTAAAGTTTCATACAAAACAATCATAAAGTTTTATTGTGTATCCTAACGTTTACAAAGACAAACAATGCAAGTCATTTCAATCAACTCTAACATAGTTTAACTACATTTAGGAGAAGTTGACAAAATATAAAAGTGTTATTAAAGGAATTATTTATATTCGACTTTACAAATTTATATAAAGTTTTACAGTGTTATGAATAGTAACTTAGAAGTAGCTATCCAGTTTACAATGCTATGAAGTTTACAATAGGCTATTCTAGGCAGAAAAATTCTCTTTAAAATAGTTTTTTGTTTCTGAATCTCGGCGTTTTCATTCTTCACTAATATAATAGTTGTTTATATTTTAACATTATTATTGCTATCACTAGAAAAGCAGAAATGATAGAAGTATGCATGTAAATCCGTGTGGAGCTGCTATAATGAGTTGCGCGGTAATTGCTATAGCAATTGCATCACGTATAAATATCACTACGTTCCTATGGGAGTTTGAAAAACAAACAGTACGACAATAATAATAAACAAAATTAATTCTTCATAAAGTATTAGTTCACTTACAAAACCCGGTAATAATGCTACAATTAATTCCACTCAGAAGTTTAATTAAGAAAGTTGTGTTATTGGTTATAATAATAAACAGAATGATCACTGTTGCACACCACTATAGAAATATTATTCCGATTAGCGTTTTCAAGCTTCTCAGCTCATCGTCAGATCGGACAAAAAAATCTTTTAAGATTTTTAAGTTATTTCTTTTAAGATTTTTTTACAATCTGACGATGAACTGAGAAGCTTGAAAGCGCTAATCGGAATAATTTTTCTGTAGTGGTGTGCAACAGTGATAATCCTATTTGTAATTAATTCTACTGTTTACCACTTACACTTTACATAATTATATAAAACTATCTGTTTCTACTCCGTTGTGAAGATTCAAATATGATCATTTAGAAATGGTTAACTATGTACATTGTTCAAATTACAATGTTTTTTTAGCAGTTACATGTTTCTCATATAAAAATTTAGTTGATGCTGCAGAGACTAAAAATCGTATGTTATGAAACATATTCATCAAAAGCTGCCTTTAGGAAAATATTCTAGTCTATCACTAAATCTATTTAAATTGGAGTGTAGCGCTTGTTACATGCTACAAAAGACATATACCTTAAGGATGATATGTGTATGTTCGTATGCAGAAGACGGAGAAAGAGAAGTCTCAAGGGTTATGAAGAGGGAAAAAAGTATTCGCTAAGGTTAGGTTAGACATATTGTCGTCACAGAGGTACAGAGTATAAACAAAACCCACTCGTAATATTGAGAGGGTAGATGTTTCGGAATGTTGTATAAAAACCACTATTAAAAATATAAATCTCCCGTAAAGGTTTTGTGAGGATCGGTCAAAAATATAACACAAATTTTAAATTATTTGTGTCGATGTTTCGACAGTATTTATTGTGATCATCAGGACCTGTGTATGAATACAAAAAGAATGTAAAACACCAGAACAATCTGAGTGAACGTGTGTGTATGTGAAAGTGCGCGCGCGTGCGCGCGCGCGTATGTGTGTATGCTTGTGTATGTGAAGGAGTTGAGACAGTTTGTTTCACATCATCAAATGTTTTCTTTAAATACAACGAGAAAATTATAATATCCCTTAATATATACAATATATAAACAATATATATACTATATATACAGAACTTAATTTATACAATATTACAATTGAAATTACTCGTAATGTAATGGTATTTGTAATTAATTATAAAAGCAGTAATCAACAATTAAATATTAGAATTGGTACAGAAAACGTTTATACATATACCTGTCAACATATAGCAAGTAAAACACAGATTATAGGATGTTAAATTACGTAATTATTAAAAGTTATTTTTACCATGTTTCACTCACTACTGGCATTAAAAACACCGTCATTCTTTAAGAGAATAATTCAATTCTAAATTACACAATAACTGTAGAACTTTACGAACTTACATAAGAGAATTTACATACTATTACAAACACAAGTTTATCGTGCTTTTAATACCAGTAGTGAGTGAACCTCCTTATAATCTGTATTTAGCTATAATGTGTTTTACTATTCTATATGTTGACAGGTATATGTATAAACGTTTTTTGTACCAATTCTAATATTTAATTGTTGATTACTGCTTTTATAATTAATTACAAATACCAAATACCATCAAACTGTACATTAAACCATTACAAATACATTAAACTGTAATATTGTGTAAATTATGCTCTGTGATATTATAATTTTCTCGTTGTATTTATGATGTAAAACAAACTATCTTAACTCCTTCACATATACAAGGATACACACATACGCACGCACACGGGCGCGCACAGCACACGCGCACACACTCATATACACAAACACGTTCACTCAAATAATGGTTCTGTTGTGTTCGACATTTATTTTGTATTCATACACAGGTCCTGATGATGACAATAAATATTGTAGAAACGTCGGCACATATATTTTAAAATTTGTCTTATATTTTTTGACCGATCCTTATAACGCTACACCGGAAAAATTCATTGATTGACGGTCACTACGAATTTAGGAATTAAAAATATAATTTAATAATATATAAATAGAATATAATATTACAAAACAACTTAGGATGTGACTTTCAGAATTTACGTCATTTATTTATTAGGCTACTACGTATAACAAATGTTAAGCAGTGTAACATACACACAAGCGTTATTGTAGAAGTAAAACACCATAGGCAATCTTTTCTGAATGATTGCTTTTTCTTTAGGTCTCTCAGTTATAAGGAGTTAACTAATGTTCTGTATGAATAACATTTCGTTTTTATATTGTGGTAATTCAGAGATAATTTATATAGTTACGACATCACAGAACAATCTACGTGTTTATCGAATGTTCCAGAGGAATCCGGCTGTAATGTTGTGTGCGTACATTACATTTTTCTAGACGTCGCCAGCCACGCGCACTGGGTCAAGGCCGCAATCAGTTGCGTTCTAGTGTAGAGCTGATGTGTACTTAATGGATGTTTCTTGATCTTCGGCGGGGTATAAATACAAGTGTACTCAGCGACGTTTAGTTTCAGTTTGAGTCGCGATTTTTGGAATGCGGTTCGTAGTATTTTAGTTAGTTTTATTGTCGGGCGATTACACCTTGCGTTTGAGGGTGATTTACACAGTGCGGTTCGAGGTAATGTGGCCAAGTGTTATGTGTTTTATAATCGTGCAGGACGATTGTAATACAATTGATTGTGTTTTATATTAGTTGACATTTTATTGCGTGTGAACAATGTTTATTTGATTGGTTGTACGAGACTGATCTTGTTGAATAACTTGTGATTACAAACTGTTAACTGTGATAGTTAGAGCTAGATTTAGTAACTTTATTGGTGTCTTGTATTTTGTTTTCCACTGTACCATACGACGATCAAGTAGACCGCCGTATCAATATCATTATAGTTTTTCCTAATAACTTAAGTATCAAATGCAATGCACTAGAAACAAACCGATCGTGTTGTTATATCAGTGATATTGGTGTTAATAAGGTTGCATGTATAGTAACCCCATTTATGACGTACGTAGAGCCTATGTGACTCCTGACATGTATTTAGTAGTCAGTAGGGTGATGCAATGTTTACTGTTCCAGATAACGTAGAACTTCGTTGAGCTTTCAGGTAAACATTGTACGCCACTAGTGACCGCGTCTGATTATACGTTGGGTAAAAGAGGCAGCTGTGTCCGGTGGGTTGTTTGAGAATTCGGCAAAATAAATTGTATATTGTTATTTTGTAAAGTTATATAGGTTTCCAGTACGTTGTTTTTGACTATTATAGTTTTGGTTAACTTGATGACTGTAATTTTCTTTATCTTGTTGTTGTAAGTATACGTGTAAACGATGGTGTAGTAACATTACCTTTTTTAATATGAATGCGGTTTCTTTAGAAAAGTATAGATACAATTGTGTTAACCGACTTTAATAATGTTTAGTAGTTTATTCCACTGTTTCAATACATACAATCCTGACAACATTACCTTCTTTGTACCGTGCTAACAATAATTCCAACAAGCGGTTCAGTAGACACGATTATTGATTTTACTTGGTTTTCATTGGTTCTTTGAAATTATATATTATAAGTTATGCATCTGCATAATAGAATTGTTCAATTGTGTATAAGTTGGACAAATTCATAAATGTTCTATTAGATTTACACGAAACATTGTTGATAAATCAGGAATAAATTATTTTAGGAAAACATGAATTGTGTACTATCTCTGGTGTCAATGTACGTCATTATATAAAAAATCATTTTACTCCAAGCAAATAATTGCACACAAATTAAGGGTATTATATATATATGTTAGTCTTGTAAATTTCCAAAAGTTTTATTTAGAAGTTGCTTAAAATTTAATACAATTTTTAGGAAAGTGAAGTAAATGAAATATACACAATCATCTATGCTTGCTCTCTTAAACAACACGTATTCGCGCGCGCATGTCTATGTGTAGATGTGCATGTGCGTGCGTGCGTGCGCCCGCGTGTGTGTAGTCAGGTGGGGCGCGAGCGGTATGTTGTTACGTTTGGGGACGTGATGAAGGACCCAATTACACCTGACAAAATTAGGTCTATTCATTTCAGCTCACACGCTTCAAAGTAATCTCAGTTTCTACCTCTTTACCCATTCTACCTTCACGTAAGTATAAAAGCCCACCAATATCAGTGAAATAACCGGCTAAAAGTACTATACGAATGAGATAATTTTATGTTTATCTACTGCGAAAATAACTAAATTCTGCTGACTTCCATATAACCAATGGAAGTATAGATTATATCTTACATATAGGTATAGGATAAAAGGTACGAAATGTAGAGGAGAAATACGTAATACTATACACAGGTGAATCAATAAAGCTTAAGATAATTCAAATTGTAAAACGATAGTAAGCCTATGTAATGAATATACCAATATTTGTGGTCTTGAAAGAAAGGTGATGTATTGCTAAATAAAAATGGAAATAAAGGCTGTAAAGAAATTACACTACAAGTAATTAAAGGCAAACAATATTTTGGATGACAACACGATGATTGTGGTGAGGGGAAGGCTAGCAAATCATTATAAAAAACAGAAAAAGCTGAAAGGAATAAGAAGAATGTAAATAGAATAGACATCAGTGTCATGAGTTACATGAGTTAGGACACATCAATCTAACTCCTTCACGTCTGCTTTGAATGTATAGACTGGATATTTATTAATTCGTAAATGTCAATAATTTAAGTGATAATGCGATGTGTTTGTGTGTGTGTGTGTGTGTGTGTGTGTGTGTGTGTGTGTGTGTGTGTGTGTGTGTGTGTGTGTGTGTGTGTGTGTGTGTGTGTGTGTGGAGGTAGTTAAAAAAACAATACTGAGGTTAGGTTTACTTAAAAAAATTTACAGGCATTGCACAAATGTAATGCACAGAGAAGGGCATTCAAAATGCTTCAATAAATCTAAAAAATATATATATTTATGTTCATTCACCAATCAATGAATTCATTCTTCATTCACCAATCAATGAACTCATTCTTCATTTACCAATGTACAGATTATAAGTTGAATGTAGTCGCATTCATAAGCGAAGTTTTATATGTTGACAACAAAGAAATAGTTTCTATGGAAAATCACCGGTTCCCATTTTCGATAACGCACCAGCGATCGGCCGCAAATGTGCGACACATCCTTATAAACATTTTCAATGTTAAAAACTGCTTGGCAATGGACAAGTCTCCGTTTGCTTCATTATTTCAAAAAAAGAGGACTCTCTCAATTCTAAATACACTGATTCTTATGATAGGTCTATTGATAATATATATGACGCGTCATCCAACAACGGTAATTAGTAATTTGAAGTTCTAAGCATTTTTTTTAAATTTTGCATCATATAAGGTATGTTTTTTAATTCTATGTGATTATTTCACATGAAAATTGATGTAACTTCGCTAAAATTGTCAATACAATTATTATACCGATTATCCAGATCATACGCAAATTACAATCTGTCTATCGAAACACGAAAGTTTTTGATACATTACAAGTTTTTGAAACATTACTGATACACGATAACAGTCAGCTATGACATTCAATCATTGACACATGCGAGTACAAATGCTGCTACTGTATACTGCCGTCTCTCCTACCCTGATCGCGAGCAACATACTGTAGTTATGAAAGACAGTTTGACTACTTTTTTATGCAACAATTGCTTTTTTATGCAACAATTGCATTTTTTACGTCGTTATATAATATGACACACATTATGCTGTTCGGCAATTCTTCTGTCTAAATAATTTCCTATTCTAATAATTTTACGTCTAGTACATCAATCCCAGATAGGTTCATAACAACATCGAGATAGAGGAGGACACAATTGAGGTGGTGGACAATTTCACGTATCTCGGAGTGAATCTAGCAAAGACTGGATCAGAGGAGCCGGAGATCCAAAGACGGATCACCATGGCTAACAAGGCGTACTTCGCATTGCTGCCATCATTTAGGTCTGGGGATGTGCACAGGGAAACAAAAATGAAAATATATAGGACTGTCATCAGACCGGTGCTATGCTACGGGTGTGAGGCATGGGCAATCACACAGAAAACAGTCGACAGAGTAGACACCTTTGAAAGGAAAATCCTCAGACGCATTATAGGCCCAATACAAGAAAATGGCTCATGGAGACTGAGATACAACAACGAACTGTATCAAATATATAAAGAGATACCAGTCTCAAAATTTATAAGAATTCAAAGATTACGTTGGGCCGGACATGTTATGAGAATGGAGGGTGGCAGGACCCCTAAGAGGGCTTTGCTGGGTACATGGGAGGGAGCGAGACCTAGAGGTAGACCGAGGAAGAGGTGGGAAGATGGCGTTGCAGAGGACGCGAGAGACATGGGGATAAGAAACTGGAGGAGGTTTGCAGTGGATAGAGTGGATTGGAGGCGGAGATTGGTGGAGGGCAGGGCCCGACTTGGGCTGTAGCGCCATAGGAGAGAGAGACATCAATCCCAGAACTGCAGAAGACCTTTTTTAAAGTCCACTCATTGAACATGGGGAGTTTCTTTGATTTACCTTGTAAGTTTCAAAACTATAAATTACTAAATTTTTCAGGCGGTACAGTGTACCATTTGTTTTTCCTTTCAGTTTATTTGACACAGAGAAACACTTACTCAGCTTATCTATTACTATTTTCCTCTTTGTACGTTGTTGTCAATATATTCGTCACTACTACAGGTTAGTCTGTGTCACAACAGAACACTTAAAAATAGATTTATTTTCTTCTCGCTACTTCATTTCCATAAACAAGGGTTCGTTTTTTTTTTTAATTTACGTCGAGACCCTAAAATTTTACCTTACGTAGTGTTTTCTTGTATGAGTGGTTTACCCTTCATAGGGGTTGGAAAAGTCTTTTCCATCTAATTCTAACACAATGCGACCATCTCCAAACAAAACCCTGTGTTGATAGTCCGCATTTATTGAGTCGTCCACTTCAAGAGGTGTTTTTCACTTTCACTGTATAAAGGTTTTTAATAATAATTGAAATTTGTTTTTCATGACGTGTCCGTTCTTAACTTATAATTAGATTTTAATAAAGGACAAACTGTGATAAACAGTAACATTAAACATTAGTTAATTCAGACTCTTCCGATTTCATTTCATCAAATTGTATAATGAATTATATTTTGTATTTTTATTTTACTGATAAGACTATTTAACCGATTTATTTCAACCGGCAAACAGATGTAAAAATATTGTTACATAATTTACGTATTTTGTAATACTTAAAAGCCTATGCACGAGCTTTAGACCTCGCACATGAACAGTTTAATTTATATTTTACTATTAAACTCAATTTTAAATTACGTCTTCAGTATATATATATATATATATATCTTTCTATTCATTTGTTTGCTTTCAAAAAATATTTCTCTGCTTGTGAGGTATTATGTATAATGTATAAAAGTGTTTGCAATTTCCAGGAGTAGTACAATGTTTCAGAATTCATGAGATCCGAATTTATTAGGGAACTAGTAACTTGTTTTTGGATTATGTCCCGTGCATTATTTTTGTAGTAGAAACCCTACAGCTAACACTAAAAAAAAAAGAAAATTTCCCGCATGTAACAAATATTACACACGCGCGCGCGCGCGCGCACAGATAAAAATACAAATATAAGAAAGACTGGCGTTAGTGTTTAAAAAATATTTCATTCTCTTTTTTCTTTTCTTATTTATAAGATGAAACGATAAATTCAATTCCTATATTCCGTCCATTTGTGAAAATTACCTTTTGTTATAAGAACATTTTTAATGAACCTGGATTCTCTGAATACCTCTAAACCGCGGTATTCAATATAAACTCTGGCCGCAAAAACGTGCAGCGATGTTTGTTCTAATTAATCGAAGGAGCCCCCAAACGTGGTCATACCGCAGCCATTCCTATAGTTTTAGATCTGGGTTTGGGAAGCTTTACAATAATCTTTAGCTAAAATTATGTAATACTAAATTAATTATTACTGTTTCATTATTGAAATACTATAAGAATTACTTATACCGTACTGCTTTTGTCGAATGTGAAGGACGATGAGGATACAGTAGATAATGTGATACGCAGTAAGCTAATCAACGGAACAGTTAATACTAGAATTATACAAAAGACACAAATAGTACATTATTAACATGCTATTCGTTACCTCACATGCAAATTATGTAATCACAGATTGGACGTAAAGTGTAGTTAACGGGGTTATTTCACGTAGACACATTTGCCGTTTCTACAGACTCCAAAGTCATTAAACAATTAAGCTATTTTTTTCTTTAAACGGAATATCGCATGTTGTTACTTGTAATTATCGTGGATTGTTTATTGTTTGCTGAACACAAGCCGAATTATTGAATAAATGTGACTTGCATAAATAGGTACGGAGCTCGTAAGGATTGTCGTGTTCTACAGTGGAAACAGAATAACTAACACCAGATGAAATCGACAATTGCCACTCTAATTAGAGTCGTAAATAAACAAAGACACTCGTTTGCAATTCAAGCTAAGGATTTTCCAAACAGAAATGTAGAAACAATAAATGTCCTTTCTAGTCATAATAAAAATCACTCTAAAACGCCCTGTTATGTCGCCAGGTAGCAAACTAAACTTGACTGGCCGCCAGACGCTTATGTATACCCCGCTGAGATTGGAAGATAGTATGTCGTTATTCGGGTAACGCATCGAAAAAATTGCGTACTTACAGCCTCTGTGAACCTCGCCAGAGACTGTGTCAATGTCCGATCTTGACGTAGCATGGCCCCATCCTTAAGCCGGTTTGTCCCGACCGGCAAACTGTCACTGCAGCAGTAACAATTTACCGGACAGTCTAAATGGACGAGATCGAATTTACGCTCTCCTTCTTGTTGTATCCGGTATACCACTTCATTGTTCCTCATTTTCACAGTTTACGCTCCTTCCAGTTGACTTGAAGATTCGGGGAATGATCACAATGGCGCTTTGGATTGTACAGCCAAACGTGGTCTCCTTTCTCAAAATCCACACTCTTACAGAAAAATCTGTCACTTTATAGAGAAAAATTGCTTAGTTAAACCCGCTCTAGAACTGGCAAGAAACTGTTTCAACCTTGTACAATCCCGGAGATCAAATTATTATTGTCATTTTCTTATTATTTTATTTGATACATTACCCTTACTTAAAACACTGTCACAGGGTTACTTACTTGTTCCCATTTTGTAAGTACAAAGTTCTTAAATGCAACTGGTTATAACAACGCTTTTCAGGTTTCCTAGGCGTTGTAGTCTTCTGCTCTTTCTCCAGACAAGTTTGTTCAGCAACTCTTCGGAACAAGTATTTACGGTAATTAAATACGAGTACAAAAATCTTTTAAGTAAGCAATGAAGAGAATTACTCTAACTTAGAACGATAAGAGCAGAAAGTTGCTTAGTCAAAGAAATGTTACATGAAATTATCTTGAAATATTTTGCCGATACAAAGAAATAATAGCACACAATAAAACCCACAGTCGATCTAATGCTTCTAATTGTCTAAGTTTGATGGGATTATTTCATCCCATAATAAAGAAAGTTAGGGTAAATGCTTTATAATTTTCATCTTAACTTACTGCCGTCACTGTCTGTGGCGCATTCCACCTTTCCGTTTCACCGTTTCATTAAAATTTAAGTATTTATACCAGAATTAATTTTACTATTTCTCGTGCTTTATGAATAATAATAGTATATTAGCATTTTTCGTAAAATATTTATATAATTACACGAAATTAAAAATTAAAAAAATTTTAAATATATTTCAGACATAAAATGATTCAAATTTTTGTAAATTTAAAATTAATTTTCTTTGTTCGTTAAGTTTAACAAAGGCCTGACAATATTTTTCTTTCGTTTTAGTTAGTACTCACAATTTTTTACTACGTTTGTATTTATTAGAGATTAAATTGAACAACAATTGGGTTCTACAAACGCCTAGACTTTATTATGGCATTAGTTTTCTGTGACATATTATGCGATAATAAGCAGAGTTCAAAATTAACTTTGTTTTTGTGCTATATTATGTTGATACAATTGTGCATTGTGTAACTCATGCAAAGTGCTTACCCATTTATTAGATTTTAAAAGGATTTTACAAATCTTTGGAGTAAATTATAAAGAGTGTAATCTGCCATTAGCAATATAAGATCATAATTTGTGATAATGCAGAAGAACTGTGAAGTAAGTGTGATCTTAGTGGAATAAAATATTTTATAGACTATATGGATTTTCTTCTAGTTCACCGTTAATTGTACCAATTAAAAGCATGTGCGTAACATATTATTCTAGAATTTTAATAATATTATTCGCAATATGCGTGGTTGGCTACGAAATGTCTGTCTCATATAGTTGTAACTTGAAAGTATAATTTTGTTATAATTATTAGTCTGGGACGGAAGAAAGATGTCTCAACCGTACGGACCGTCAATCGTAACCGTAACTGTATACTGAGAACTGTCATTTTCGTCTCAGTTTAAGTACCTTATTCAGTCAATCAGTAATTCTTTGATATGAAAAGATAAATTATATATGACTGCGTAATTACAACCTATAATTGTGTTGTTAGTTACTGAACCAAGACGGAATTTTGTGACTAACATTTTGCTTGAAATTAATTATGGCTTTTTAAGCTTCAAATTTAATCACTCAAACATGCTGGTGTAACTTAAAAACAATGCCTTCTACATTTCAAAATCACGTACTTTCATAGTAGTACTTTGATTTGAATGTAAAGTTTGAATTTTAACTTTTACATGTTACCAACCAAAATAATTATTTTGTATTTAAATAAGTATATGTCACTAATTAAACAGTTCAAAAAATATTTTTTTTTTTTTTATTATTTTCTTGTATATCTTCGGATTTGCCGAAATATTTGAGATACGGTGTAAGCCATATAGTAGGGCTTATTGGAACTCTCGGTATAGCGCGTTGTTGTAATCTTGATTACATTTTTATGCCTCGTTAATTTCCCTGGCAGTAACACAAATCATATATAATGCTTCGGCTCAAGGTCCAATAGTCGTCTAGAAATGGCTACCAAGGGTGACTCTATAACTGAAGTGTAGTATTAGCTATACTGACGTCCATGTGTCTACAGACTGTACAGGTCACTCTGTTAACATACCCTGCCTTTTCTAAATCATTACGTTGGACAAAGAATTATTTGCCAAGATAAAAGCATTGCTTTCTTCATGCTTGATACACGTTGTTGCAAACATCTTCGCTTAGCCGAAGACGAACTTTGATAAAGTATGTATACATATTAAAAAGAAAGTATTTAATCTGGACATGCTGCGATGTGGTTAGTAATTTGGTGAAATAGAGCATGTCTGTCATATTCCCAATCACGACGTAATAATATAGCCGCACATCGATCTAGAAATAGAGATTAGATCGAGGTGAAACAAAAACGTTTGTTTTATCAAAACGAAATAAAATAAACCATTTGGATTCTTAAAAATGCACAAGTGTGATGTGAACCATGTTCTGTTTCGGGTAATGTAGGTGTTAAACTCAATAGTAAGGGAGAAAACGCTGCCACTCAGAACGGTCAGCAGCAGGTGACCTTTTGTTCGCTCTAACAAAAATACGTCTGACGATTCTATTGATCAGGTTTACAAGTGTTTCTGCTGTTATAAAAATAGAACTTTCATTTAATCAGTTGTTGGCCCGAACATAGGGACGCGTGCACGTTCGTGCTGTGACATCTTACAAAAGGACAAAAATGACAGGATATAATTTGGTTACTTTTATTGTAACGTTAAGTGTGATTGACATTAAAAAGCCACAAAAAATAACATTCTACATCGCGCGCGCGGTCGCGCACACACACGAACGCACGAAAGTATAAAAACCACCTTTTTTAAGTAAACAAATAATCGGCTAAAATTTTTTTATGAATAACATTGACTGCCGTGTATCTGCTGGTGTAATAATTGATTTCAGCTTACTTCTCTTATAAACAGGAGAAAACAACTAAATTAAATTGTTTTACATATAATTATAGATCGTTATGCATGAGGTGTACAGGAGAAATAAACAAGTGTAGGAGAATGGATGTAGCCTGAGGTGAATCAAACTCTGGAACAGTATTTAAGTTCAGTACCATGTGTGAGGCGTCGTTACATATTGTGGAAGCAGATGATTAGTACTGAAAGATAAGACAATATTGTCAAAAAATAACACAAAATACCTTAAGGGCATGCGATGTTTTTCATAATGTGATATCATGCAAATATTAGGGGAACATTTCTCTACCCTGTTGACCATCTACAGCCGCAGTAGCCGGCTTTATCAAAATTCCACATTTTCGCGCTACCCAATTCGTTCGATTTTTCTACAACGATAGTAAATGTTATAGTATGCCTCTTGCAATATTTCATTATGCATCGGACCAGATTAGATTGTAGTAGCCGATATACTTTACATTACCCGTTATCGTGACGCGATTTTTACGTTATCAGTCGTTAATTTCAAATTATTATTCGCATTCACATTAATTTTATTTTCATTACACGTTGTGATTAAAATTATTTTTATACGTTTTCTAACCTTTACAGTTGCTTTGATTAACTATACGGAAAATAGTGTGTGTCATACTAATTTGTTTCAATTAGTTACCCTGTTCACAATTTTATTGTTAAATATAATTTACCTTGACCGTCTTTGTGATTGCTTATCTTCTTTCTTCTTATACTAACGCGTTTCGGATTATTTCAATCCATCATCGGAGTATAATAAAATCAGTCGATTATAACTTCGTTAAAATATTAAAAGTATACAGAAATATTCATACACATGTCCCACAAGTATGATTAACGTACGCGGATGTGAGTGCGCACTCGACACTTGTTGACAACGTACTGCACAGTTTACTTGATCGTTCTCGATTGTTATGTTGAGGCGTGTAATCTATTTTCGTGTTATCTATAATTTCATCATACAGTATATGTGATTTGAACTCTAATTGTTCATTTAGTATATTGTAAGGATCCTTTTTGAAGACCCGGTAAATTTCAAAATCTTCTATTGCATTCATATATCGTCCTTTTTTGCACATATGTAGGGGTATGCAATTTGATAGTAAAGTTAGTATAATTGTGACTTGATGAAACGAGGTGTTTAGCATAAGTTGATTTAGTTATATTTGAATTACTTCTGGGTAGGTGTTCTTTATATCGCTCGAAAAAACCTCTGCCAGTCTGACCTACATGTAGTGCTTATCGCAGTCATCGCACACCATTTTGTATATGCCCGTTCTTTTTTCAATTGGTCTTCGTGTGGCATTGTTTAGTATTTTCTGGATATTATTATTTGTTCTAAACGTAATGTGGATGTTATGCCTTTTAAACGTATTTTTAATGATCATTGAAAAATTGTTAGTGTTATCAATTGCCATATATGTAGCGTTTTTCTGGATGCGGTGAGCGTTATTGGTTCTATATTTATGTTTAGGTATCAAATGTTCAATCAATGAGCTGCGGTAACCATTTGCGACTGCAATATGTTTAATTATGTCTAATTCTTCTATGTGGTTCGTTGGGCCCAATGGTACACTGTGTAGTCTGTGTATGAGACTGTTAAACACGGCCATTTTTTGCGAGTGTGGGTGGAAGGAATTGGCATGTATGACACTATCGGTTGTAGTGGGTTTTCTATATATCTTGTAGTGAAATCTATTATTATGTTTTTTAAAAGTTAAATCCAAGAAATTTATGGCGTTGTCAGAGTGCATTTCGAGTGTGAACTGTATATTTGCGGTAACGAACAATTAAACTGTGCAGTACGTTGTCAACAAATGTCGAGTGCGCACTCACATCCGCGTACGTTAATCATACTTGTGGGACATGTATATGAATATTTCTGTGTACTTTTAATATTTTAACGAAGTCATAATCGACTGATTTTATTATACTCTGATGATGGATTGAAATAATCCGAAACGTGTTAGTATAAGAAGAAAGAAGATAAGCAGTCACAAAGACGGTCAAGGTAAATTATATTTAATAATAACCGTGACGCGGATACCAATACAATGGCTTTACAATTTTATTGTCTCCCCAGAAAATATTCCGGTCGATTAATTTTGTGTGATACTGTTTATTACTGCAGCGCTTTGACAAACGGTGAATAGTAAAGTAATATTTTATGAACTAGTAATTTCTAAACCTCTGATGATGGTGGTTTAATTAGTAAAACGTGGGCAAGGTGATAATACAATATCATTTTACTTGTAGAAATAGTTAAAATTTGAAGAACTATTCATAATGAAGCAATATTATACGTTTGACAAATGATTTCCAGCGGTTTATGCTTTGTAGGTTTCTGCGATAAATGCCTCGCATATTGACTTTTTCAAATTGAATTAAATTTCATGCCCAAATTACATTTCTTAATTACTTGAATTTAGTTACCTACGAAAGACTGACTTAGTAATACGCAAGTTTCATAAACACGGATATAGTCAAAGCCTTAGAACCATACTAAGTGTGAACATAACCACACATTACTACAAAGGTAAACAATAACAGCAAAAATATTGAAGCTAAATGGTAGTGATCCATCCAATAACAGTCTGTTTCAGAGAATCAATTCACTGTGATATGTAGACTTTAAAAACTTAAGTGTAAAAATTTAAGAAGGAAAGATATTATAACAGCCTCAAATAAATATGCAAATAAATATGATTCTCTTATGGGGGGTCAAAGCTTTTCTAGAAATAAGATGAATAGTGTTTTGTATGAACCCGACTGGCCAAGCCTAAAAATGGAAGAAAAATAACTAAATTTCAAACGAGTTTTACAAGAAGAGGAAGAAAAAAAGTTAAAGAATCGTAATAATTTTTAAATTCAAAACTCACAAAATCTTAATAGAGATATAGTTCTTTTTTTTTAATTGGAGATCTGTAATCTGTTCGACTAAGCGAACATTTAACAAATTGGCTGACAACACACACAGGATTATGAAGAGCTGACCATTGACAGCTCTTCTTGTTTTGATAATAGATTAAACAGGTACACGAAATACAAAACCAAATGATAAAACATGTAAACAAATGAACAAAAATCACTTCCACTTCCTGCTGGCCTGATACAATAAGTTCAAATATTAAACACTGGGCCCATAAGGCACATATACAGGTTGACATGAACACGTATGAATGACACGAATAAAAAACATACAGAACAGATATCACAGACAGTACAATACAGAAAATACAGAGAATAAATTATTAGTTAAACGTGAATGGTAAGTCTAATAGTTTGTGTCTTTTTAGTCTATAAATATCTTCACTGTTGTGTAACAAGTTAATTGCCAGGTGGTTAGGATGCTGTTCTAGTTTGGAGATGTGAGTCCTTCAGAGGCGCATGATTTCTTCCTAACGGTTGGAACTTTGAGGTCGCGGTGTATAGAGTTGTTGGAGACAAACCATGGATCGTCGACTATTGATCTTACAGTTTTGGACTGAAAGCGCTGGATAATGTCAATATTACTTGTACTTGCAGTACCCCAAAGTTGAATACCATAAGTCCATACCGGTTTAAGAACTGCTTTATAGATCAAGAGTTTGTTGACGAGACTTAACCGTGATTTTCTGCCTATAAGCCAATAGATGTTTCTGACCTTGTGATTAAGTTCAATCTTCTTAGATATTATATGTTTTTTCCATGTTAGTCTCCTGTCCAGATGCATACCAAGGTACTTAGCACTTTCAGCTTGCGGTACTGGTTGACCGTTAATTGTTACTGGAGGGCAGTTTGCCTTACGTGTGGTGAAGGTAACGTGGACTGACATGGATGAAGTGATTTTTATGCGCCATTTATCAAGCCATAACTGAACGCTATTTAATGATTCTTGTAGTATAAGAGATGCTACTGAGAGGTCGGAGTGTGTCGCTAGGATTGCTGTGTCATCGGCGTAGGTAGCAACATTGGTTTCACTTGCTGACGGTAAGTCCGAGGTGAACAGGAGGTAGAGCAGAGGACGCAGGACACTACCCTGCGGAACACCTGACCCCACTGGTAATAGAGGAGAAGTAGCATCCGAGTACTTAATTTGAAACACTCTGCCCACTAAGTAAGAATGTAGAATACGGTAACAATTATGTGGCAGATTTTTCTTTATTTTGTATAAGAGTCCAAGATGCCAGACTTTGTCAAACGGCTGGGAAACGTCGAGAAACACACCTGAGCAGAACATCTTCGATTCCAGCGGTTAGAGATATAATTATACACAAAATGTAGGTAAACAGCTGGAGATAAGAAAGGAAAAACGATTTTTTTTATTGTTATCAGGAATATATACCAACAAATTAAAGATTTGAAAAATACCACTCCAAATGAACAAATTTTACAATTTTTAATTTGTACATAATTTTTATAAATTAATAAGATAAAATAATAATATATTTAAAGTATTCTTCTGTATGAACCGTGTCGAATATATTTTCTCAGACAAAGCATATTTTACGCAGTACGTAGTGCAGTAAAACTTTAATTATGTAATGGACACCACCAGCGGAAACGTTTTGAGAAAACCCAAGTTTTTGTTATATAGAAAACTCTTACATTTATTTTATCTAGCTAATTTCAGTCTCTACCTCAGAACTGGAGTAAATTGGCGGACAGCTTGCCAAACGTTTTCCGACACTGAAGATGGTCTCCGATGGAAGGGCCGAAACGTTGTCGACACTAACAGTTTTGACACTGTTGACGTCAGCCGTGAAAGCTCAAGGCATTGCATTACACAACCAGGAAGGATGTTCTTACTTTTAGCCCTCGAACTATTGTGTCAGTATCAAATATTTCAATTGCTTTGGCGCAGAGTATTTTATATTAACATTTTCCGACTGCCTAAGTACTGTAATATGGTTGTCGTACAACAGACTCTAAATCGTGGTAAAGTTACAAACGTTGAACTGTAACTTCAGTTACAACCTTAAGTTAATTACATCATTATTAGGTCTAATCGACTTCCTGAATGCGAACATAAAAAGTTCGAAAAAGAAATCAGTTTGCCTAAACAAAAATCAATTACTCTTTTCTATTGCAATATACTCAACATGTTATCATGTCACTTACAGTATGAATATTCTGCACACTACGGGTTTGACTAACGACAGCTGGCTTACAGTTACGAAGATGGATGTTGCGTGAGAGAGAAAAAGTCCCATTTTGTTTTACAATTTTTGTCCATTACGAATTAAATAATATATATTGAATCTACTGTCAGCAGGGAGAAGACAATAATGTGTAATAATACGGATCATTAATCACGTCTCTTTTTCGATTTTTACTATAAGAGGAAAACGTTTTGCTGCACAGAGCAGCGAGTCTAGTTAGAAAGAACATAGTTCATAACACAGTTAATGAGTCCGCTATTTTTATATAAATTTAGTTGCTTTAATTATATTTTATATTGTGTACAAAATATAGTCTTAATTCCAATTTTACTTTTTTTTGTAAAACCGTTCGTTTCTCTATTCTTACAGTTGCACTCACACATGCAACTTGCCTTGTCTTAATTCTGTAGACCTATGCATCCAAATTTATTTTCCACATATCACAATGCTATGTGGCAATGTAGCTTAGTTGTGTAAACTTCTTTCTTTATTTTTAACATATGATTGCTTATTTAAACACATTCTTGAGTTTATTAAATTAACTACATATGTACTTAAATTTATAATTTGCCTTTGCTTCTCATCATCTCACATTTTTCGATTCATGTCTTGTTTTGAACTGTGTTGTTGTCAATAATTCCGCCTTATCTAAGATTTACGAAAACGTTCTTTATGCATTTTTCTCTATTTTTTTAACACGTAACTCAGCTCTAATTCCAAAATATTAATTTAATAACTTACATCAGTATGCTTGTTTCTGTCAATATATCATACCAGAAAATTACTTGACCATTCCAACTGAATCTGCTTTTATATTTTAGTTGCCTTGGTGACTGTAATAAATTTTAATACGTATTTTAGCGTTTTAAAATAAGAAAATGAAACAAGCTTATAATCGTGAAAGACTTAAGTACATCAAATATGTCGAACGTAATTCCTTTAGCAAAATACTGTGCTGTCGACTACATTATAAACAGGTGCGTTTAAAATCGTTCTCAATCTCATTGGAAAGTAAATTTTGCCATACATAAAGGTACATGCTTTAAAAATTACACCTAAACTTTAAAAAAATATTTTAAGGGAATTTATTTGTAAAGTCTTAGGTATTTGGTAGTTTAATAGTAAAATAGCGTATAAAGTTTCTTAGACGGTTGCAAGAGTTTTGCTCTTCTCATATTATATAAGAATAGACATCAATAAACATTTTCGTAAAAATCTGCAGGAGGTAATAAATGTTAATTAATCTGATAGAAATAATTACCAGAACAGTTAAAAAGGTACATTTTTGCCTTTATTACGGTTTATACGGTTGAACGGTTCATACATTTTGGAACAGTTTCTGGTTTCATCGTACTGTAAATGAAAAACTGAAAACTTTTGAAGTGTAAATACCTTGATAAAATGCTACGTCTCTACACATAAACAATGTATTTCATTTGACAAACGTTTCGAGTTTCTAGATGAATGTATTTCACAGAGATATGAAATTCTTCGTTACGAATTGAATTATACGGTAGCCGACAACGCTTGACAAACTCCATTCTATTAACGGGTATCGGAGTGAACCGCCGTTATATTTAAATCCCCTTTCCTTGTCGTAAAAGCGTGTTAATATTCTATTAGCGGAGTTGCACCTATTCAGTGCCTATACTACTAAAGTTTCAAATTTGTATAATTTAATTTTATAAAGAAATTTCTGATTCTATCCGTGAACAAATGTCAACAGTGAATAAATGCAAACTTCTTAACTTTTGAGTTTCCAATTATTCCATTTGGAACACCGTTTTCATTAAAGTTTCAGAATGAATTACTAATTAGGATTTAGCCAAATAATATATAAGTCATTATGGTGGGAAAACAACGTTGATACTAACTACTAGTATATATTTTGTTTGCCGCTTTTTTAGTCACTTATATAGAGAATACAAGAAACAACAATACGCATATATACTATAGCGGAAGGCAATGTCATAGGAAAAATTGTAGGAGATAGGGAAAAGCAATTAGCTCTACACACACACACACACACACACACACACACACACACACACACACACACACACATATATGTAATACAATTATAATCACTTCTGCAAGTAGATTGGTTAACTGAAAAGATAAAAATAGCAACAATGTGCTTGCAGAAGTAATTATAATTTTACTATATTATATATATATATATATATATATATAAATGTACGTGCGTTGATTTGTATAGTCATATGTCTACAAGCGGAAGAAGGTAACCCTTTAAAAGAAAATTAATTTTATAATGTTACCAAGGTTCACTGCGTTACAGTTTCGTATATATATTTTACTCACCCTTTAAAGTAAAGGTCATTGATACTCAGTAGCCTTGTCTAATTAAATTTTGTGTTAGAGTGTCAAGTAAGTGAAATACAAAAACATTTAACAGAATAGAACTAGCTTACGGAAATTCAGTCACTGCCTGAACTCAGGTATTTAAATAACTCTAAGAATTTTTGGACGGCCCTGAAACGGTGGATATTGAACACTCTTCTAAACGGAAGTGAGAGGTTCATCAAATCTTATCATCGATTCATTGTTATAGTGATTAACTTTTAGATACACTTAAATCACCATTTTCTTCTTGAGAATTTTGTGTGTTAGTCAAGTCTGCAGGAATCAATAGGTATTGGACTCCTTATACGTCCGTGGCGCACAGCGTTTTCTGAGAACAAGTATTTGCCCAAAAAAATTATTCTTGTACACTCTTAGGCCCATTACACTCGTAATATTAATTCCAGGGCACTATTTTAAAAGAATGGAGGACATATAAAACTGTATGATGGAGCACCTAAAGGTATTGATATTTGAATAATTATAGAACGATGCGAATAGTTAAATAGTTGAACAAAATGGGAACGATGCGACATCTATATAAAGTGTGTGGCTTCGCTAAAGAATAGATTTGTTGAGGATAAATCTGTTCTTAATTAATGTGCTAATAATCTTATAATCAGTTAAATTAACTTTTTCCAACCTTGTAGGCTATATTAGTAACATAAATCATTATCAACAAAAATAAATATAATATAAATTTACCAGTTTTTGTACATAGATATTGCTTCCTAATATAGACTACCTTAATTTAAATGTGTCAATAGAAATATTGCAGGTAAAATGTCGTTCTTCCCTTTCTTATTCTTGTTCTTCAACATCTCTTCCACTATTCCTTTCTCTTCCTCCTTCTTCTTCATCTAGTACTAATAGCACATAGTACTTGCCTGTTGAAAACAGCAAAAAATTTTCTTTCTTTCCTTTTTCTCCTAGTTTCTTTGTGCTGCATATTGTTACGTGAAGCGTAGCGAACAATCCAGAAAACTTTCTACTCCCCCCGTCAAGTGTGGCAGCTGTTGCGTCATTCAAGTAGATGATTCTAGTGAGTTCCAGGAACACTTGAGATAAGCAGTAAGCCGCCGGCGTGTAGTTGAGGAGGGAAATCTGAACTGGACATCTTTGCGGCGTATATAAAGCTGTAGCAGCCGGGTTGTCAGTCAGTTACGTGAGCGATTTTCGCTAGTGCGGATTGAGTGCTTGTCAAAGTGAAGAATTATTGTGTTATGTGTTTTATAATTGTGCAAGACTTTATTAGTAGACATTGTTTATTGCGTGTGAACAATTTTTATTTAATTTGTTGTAAGAGACAGTGTTGTTAATTACGAACTGTTTAACTGTGAAAATTAGAGCTGGTGATTAGTGACATAATTGGTGTCTTCTATTTTGTTTTCACTGTACCTGCGACGATCAAGTAGACCGTCGTGACAGTGGTTTCAGAACTGGGATAGAACGGTTAGCAGTGGAAACAGAGAACACTTCGTAAAAGACTGGTGTTAGTGGTAGTTGATAAAAGTAAAATGGATACCCGTCAGATCATAGGATCATTCAAAGCAATGCTACTGAAGATCGAGGAACGACCCCAACAAGAAGCAGAAGAAGCAAAGGAAAGACGCCGGCAAGAGGCGGCAGAAAAGGAAAAACGACAAAAAGAAAAACGATGACAGGAAAGAGAAGAAGCAGAGAAAAGGCGCCGACGTGAAGCAGAAGGAAGAATAAGACGATATGACGAAAAACATAAGCGTCAAAATGAAACAACAGAGAAATTCCAAAAAGAAGAATTTAGTCGTCAAGTAGACGACGTTAAAGCGTTCGTACAACATGATATCACTGCAAAATTCATCCTGTTACGAGGTGAGCTGAACAAACAAGTTGACAGAATATCTGAAATAGAAAAATCTGTGTCAGCTATGAAAACAAATATGTCAAGTTTAGAAGATTCAAAATATCAGAGAAATCAAAGAACGCTATTAACTAAAGTAGGGCCAGTTTTTCCAAAGGCCCCATCGTTTAATGGAAGCACTCACTGGGCAACTTATCATCGCCAATTTGAAGCTGCCGCTCGCTTAAATAACTGGACAGAAGAAGAGAAAACCCTTTCACTCATTCTTGCTTTAAAAGGACCTGCCGCAGAGCTAATACACAAAGTGCTATCTGGCAGCCAGAAGACATATGCCAAATTAACAAAAGCTCTGGAATTACGGTACGGAGACCAGCATTTGTGCGAAGTGTACCGTGTTCAACTTAAAGCAAGGTGATAATTTTCAGGGGAGACCCTTCAAGAATTTGAAGCCAATGTCGACCGACTGACGAGATTGGCTTATCCCGAAAAATCGGAGGACTTCCGAACGTGGATTGCTCACATTGTGTTTATTGACGGTATCAGAGATAGTAAATTACAACAAGCGTTAAGAATGGCACGGCATCAGAATAGCTCAGACGATCTTGTTCATGCTCTCCGTTTTTTGAAGCTGCCAAGTCGGCGACCTACATTAATTAAAGTATGTCATCACGTTGTGGTCAAATGGATCCAGTATCACAGTATCGTCATAACGGACGGAATAAACAGACGGTTCAAGAACAACAGTTTAAGAAGTCAGTAGCGCCACAACGATCTTTTGAACAAAAGAATAAAGACACAAGACCTAAGAGTTTTAGCTGTAGGAAAAGTGGCCATCTACAAGCAGATTGTTGGCAGACGAAAAATCGGAGAGAAGAGCGTGAATGCATGAATTGGAGATGTCAAGATACGGAACTGCACACAGTTTCCACGCTTCATAAAACCTGGGGAAATGTAAAGATACGGAACTGCACACAGTTTCCAAGCTTCATAAAACCTCGGGAAATGTAAAGATACGGAACTGCACACAATTTCCACGCTTCATAAAACCTCGGGAAACATGATTTTCAAAGGGTTCACTAAAGGCAAACCTGCAGCATTTATAGTTGACACGGGCGCCACAGCGTCCATCGTGCGCCCAGATTTAGTCAGCAACCGCCACCCTCAATTTAGCTCTTGTACAATACAGACTGTGACTGGAAGCCTCGTCAATGTGTTAGGAAAGACAGACGTACGTGTACGCCTGGGGCTTCTCGAGTTTAGCCACTAAATGGTTGTTGCAGACATTGTTGATGAAGTGATTCTTGGCACTGACATTATGAATGCCTACGGATTCGTTGTGGACTTAAGAGAGAACGTCCTGAAGGTTGGACAAGAGAAGATAAAGCTTTGTATGGCTAAAATGTCAGGGTCTGCCAAGCATTCAATCAAGCAAATGGCACTGGCAGAAGAAAAAGTCAACAGGTCTGGTCAAGAGGAACCTTTCCTATTCCAGGCGGAAATGGAAGAAGAACTAGCAGAGGAAGTACACATACGTGAAACGGCAAAAGAAGTGACTGGAAAGCCAACTATGGGTGTCAAGGAAAACCCCGTGTTTGTTTCTGAGTTACTAGAAGCTCCCAGCGGAAAAGTTGCTAAAGATGAAGTTACGCAAGAGGTCGTTGTTGTGATCCAATCGGACTTGGATCAGCCAGTGGTGTTTAGGTCATCAGTACATGACGCAACTGGAGTAATTCCAACAAAACTAGCTGTTGAGCGAAAGACTCGTATTCCTGGGACTTGATGTTCGGATCACAGGAGACCGAATTCGAAGAACCGGAGAATTATCTTTCGCTAGGACGTCCACCTAGATCGCCTGGCCAAGTATTTCTTCAGAGACAGTTTGCCAGTTCGGGACGAACAGGCTTAAGGAGGGGGTTGTGTTACGAGAAGCGTAGCGAACAATCCAGAAAATTCTCCACTCCCCCCGTCAAGTGTGGCAGCTGTTGCGTCATTCAAGGTAGATGATTCTAGTGAGTTCCAGGAGCACTTGAGATAAGCAGTAAGCCGCCGGCGTGCAGTTAAGGAGGGAAAGCTGTACTGGACCTCAGCGCGGCGTATATAAAGCCATAGCAGCCGGGTTGTCAGTCAGTTACGTGAGCGATTTTCGCTAGTGCGGATTGAGTGCTTGTCAAAGTGAAGAATTATTGTGTTATGTGTTTTATAATTGTGCAAGACTCTATTAGTAGACATTGTTTATTGCGGGTGAACAATTTTTATTTGATTTGTTGTATGAGACAGTGTTGTTAATTACGAAATGTTTAACTGTGAAAATTAGAGCTGGTGATGAGTGACTTATTTGGTGTCTTGTATTTTGTTTCCACTGTACCATACGACGATCAAGTAGACCGTCGTAACAATATTTTTACTATCCCCTCCTTCTTCTGTCTACGTTAAGCCTCAATTCGTATCTAAAACTTAATTACTACAGTTGTCCATTTGCATGTTTTCTTAATAAACCGATTTCCTTTGCTGTCAATTTTGACCTATCAGCTAGAACATTCTTTAACGACTAATTTATGAATAAATAGTTCATGATACCGTGTACTACAGGATTCACATAACTTAGAAAATATGAGGTCTGTGATAAATTGGTTATAGAATGGTAGAATTTGTTGTTGGCACAATGAAGGAAGGCACAGCCACACATGCTCACTTTGATGCTTTATTTGAAAATTTTAAGATAGATTTCATTCTTTATTGTTGTATTGAAGGACCAGAAAATTTTTTAAAACACACTCCACGTACATAATGCTCGACACTAGTGACGCAAGATAAAATTCCAACAGGCAGTTACTTATTAGGAAAGCATACAACCATTTACTACAGTCAGTTACAAAAGAATAATGAAATCATTTTTATAAATGTAACACTGTGAACAAAGAAAAAACTGTCTGCATGGACAAAGACAAACAAAACATAAACCATAATTAGTGAAATAGTAGAACCTTTACCAAGTTTGAAACCTATAGATAATTTTAAGCCTACAAAACCTAAACTTGGTGTGTTGTTGATAATATTGATCAGTTTAGGTTAGTATTCTATGCAATTCTAAAGATATTGGAAATACCACATTTAGAACATTGTAATATTTGTACCAACAGGCTATGGAAAATTTATAAGACAAATATTATTACAAACTGATAGTACTGAACTTGACGACATAAACAAATTAGAACTAAAATTAGCAAATGGTAAACATAATAAGAAGGTACAAATTTTACTGCATTACCTTTGTCTTCTGAATCTTCTTTAAGTAATGTCGATATCATAAAAATTAATGCCTTTCCAAATTTTACAAAATGTTAGTCTTATTTAGTTTACCAGTGATAGAAATTGATAATGCTGTAATTGCTTCTTATTAAAGTTTTTCATATGTTACAGTAATTAGTAACTAAAGTACTGGCCTTATTAATTGAATGTATCTGTAAGGATGATCTTGTTTTCTAGGCTTATATACTTTTAAGCTTTTGTTTCTTCATTGTCCGTTACGGTTAATTAGAATTTGCAAAAGCAGCATCCAATACTATTATGTGTGTCTATATATTAAGCAGTAAATAAACAAAAATCCAATTAAGACACGAAAGTATTATCACTCTGTCATCTGTATGTCATAAAACATTGGGTCAAAATAATTAGAAAAAGTATATTTACAGTTGATTAATATTTCATGTTAATAGATGCCCTATTACAAGATTATAAGTAATATTTTAACTATGTCTTCACTTGAATAAAAAAAGAAATGTTTAACAGATTTGTCATACGACAAGCATGTTACAATATAAAAAGCCTTCATGCATATACATTTGGAAACCCTGGCCAGCCATAAGTAGGTCACCGCTATCTACAATCTGGACAGTCTAAACAGTTAAACACAAACCAGTTCGTGAAATAATATAAACGTGTTATGTTTTGTTACACACGTTTTGTACTAAATAATGACACATATTTAAACTTGCAAAATAGTTACCGGAAAGTTAACCGCTCTGTACAGAACGAGGCTTTTTAGTGCCCACCATGATTACGTCAAACATTAATAATTGATTCATCTAATGCTTTTACCGCCAAAGTGTTTTGTTTTTACACTTTTTTTTTACTTCTCTAGCATTTTCCACTTAAACTTTTATTTATGTTTATGCAACTTTAATTTTTCTCCCTCTGTCCTCGTTCTTTTCCATTGGCTTATTTTACTGTATTTACATTCAAGGCCTCGACTGTTAACATCAATAACCGTTTTAATACTTAAAACTTTTCATTTCCATTTTTCTTCTTTAGTGTTGCTTTACTTTAGTTTGTCTCTGTCACAAACATACATGTAATATTAATGTATCCTAGAATATTTTAGTTGTTTTGAAACAAAATTATTAATATTGATTTATATTTTATATATTTCTGCTAGCTGATTTTTTACCTTTCTAAGTAATTAACAAAAACGTTTTAGCATATTATGTTTCCTATATATATCTTTATTAGTTCTCTTAAGATCTGTGGATACTTTAATTAGCTTACATGTTAATAGGATTCACTTCCTATTTACTTAAATGAATATCTGACTTCAAAGCATCTGTATGGCCATCGATCCAAATGTTTATTTGCATTTACTAATTTTACTTTCAATTACGTTATTTGCTATTGGTTTGTACAAGACAAGATTGATGTATTGTGTATTTATCTAGCTACAGTATTCTTGAGACATTAATATCTAGTTCTTACATAGATTTTATTTTAGCTTTCTGTGTTTCTCCTCCAGTTACAAAAAAAAATACCTACATTCGGAGCTGCTGTGTGTTATTTACACAATTTGTTTCTATTACCGTTACATTTATCTTTCATAGAGAATTGACCTCTTACGTCTACAATTTATGGCACAGCTGCCACCACACAGCTGCTGAAAGAAACTATTTTCTAATGAACTAAGCACAGATGCAAACTGGTTGGAGGAAGGATTGTTAGGTGATTTTAAACCTAGAAGTCCTGTTTTGTCTGACTGAGATCAGTATATCTTAACCACTTATGAAATGAAACATTTAAAGAAATGATATTGGCTTTACTATTGCAAATTTTACAGTCTTACGAATAAAGAGTATAGTACGTAATTTAGTTCATCTCGATGTATGTAAAGGCATTCAATGGACTACCTTTATTAACTCCTAAAGGCAATGCCTTGTCGCTGCAGCCACGTCACTCTATCCCTTGCGATATTCTTCATTTCTTCATAGGACCCACTATTCACGACACTCATTGTGCTGGGGAAGTATGCAGTTCTTGGTCTTCCTTTGGGCTTCTTCCCCACTACTTTGCCCTCAAAGAGGTTAGTTAAAAAGGCACTATGTCTGATCTCACACGCCCTATCAACTTAATCTTCCTCACCTCTATACTCCTAAGCAGTGTTCTATTCTCATTTATTACCTCTAAGATCTGTTCATTCGTCTTCCTATCTGTCCAACTAGTTTTTGTCATTCTCCGCCAAATCCACATCTCCATTGCCTGAAGTCTGTCACTCTCCACCTTCCCTAAGGTCCACGATTCACACCCGTAAGTTAAAACACCCCATACAAATACCTTAACAAACTTTTTCCTTGTTTCAAAACTAATATGGTTGCTTGTTAATAAGTTCCTTTTGCTCTGGAATGCTTGTTTTGCCAGAGCTACTCTCCTCTTAATCTCTGCCAGACACTTATTCTCACTTGTAACTATGCTACCCAGGTAACAAAATTCAGTAACGTGCTCCAATATTGTGTTGTTCAACATAGTGGTTGATTTAATGTCTTCTCTTTTTTACTTACAACCATTATTTTAGTTTTCTTAACATTTATCCTCAATCTCCAAGCGTGAAGAATTTTGTTAAACGTACCTAACATTCGGGTCATATCCTTTTCTGAGTCAGCCATCAGTACAATATCATCTGCGAAGCGAATACTGTGTATCTATTCCCCATTTATTTTAATTCCCCTAGAACTCCTTTTCATCTGAGTTACAACATCTTCTATAAACAAATTAAACAAGTACGGTGACAGTGGGCAACCTTGTTTTACCCCTCTTCTTATTATTGCTTCCTTTTTACATCCATTTATGTCTATTTCAGTAGTTTGCAACCTAAAAATATTGAAGATTACCCTTCTAACTTTCCAGTCAAGTCCTGACTTCCTCATAGTTTGAAACAACAGCTTCCAATCAACATTGTCGAACGCCTTCTCGAGATCCACAAATACTAAATAGGTTTTCCTATTCACTTCAATTCTCCTCTCCAAGATCTGCCGCAGAGACTACCTTATAAGCAAAAAAAAAAAAAAAAAACTAGAATATAAAAAGCAAATGCCACCTATAAAAAGCTCTCTTTCTCTGAGCTCCCCAACCTTGTATACAAGTTTGTTTTCTTATCTGAATGACCATCGTGACTACGTGCTCTGTGATAACGTTTTGTAAATCTACTAAATTAGGAACAAATTTATATAAATCTGCCACATTTGCTTATTAATTTGACGAAATACAAAATATTATTTGCACAGGTTTCTTCCTTTAAATACCAACGTCGGAGTTTTAGTTGTTGCTGAAAATCTAATACTTTCGATTTACCGATAAATGTGTCAAAGTGTTTCTGAAGTAGAAATTTCAATATTTCCGAATACTTGATTAGTGAACAAAAGTTAATTGATGTTGTCGATAATAATCACTATTAAAATTGTTAATGACATACTAAGGTGAAATAATTATAAGCTTGGCAATATCAATCGCTTTTCTAGTGCCTAAATATAGATCTGCACGTTTGTATGCATATGTGTAATACATTGGCAGGCCCACTAGTTCCCAATGTGTTAAATTTAAGTGTACATAAACAGATTGGCGCCATGTGTGTCTTTTATTGATCCGCATGCGAGAATCAATTACTGGTAACACATTAAACTGAAAATTTATAGTGTCTTCACATATAGAGAGTTATAGAATACTTCAGTTTTATGATAGCATTTACTATCATGGTCTTTCAGGACAAAGAATGCGTTCATTGGTATTCTCTGTATATCGTTAAGAATTCCACAATTGCTTGTTCTCATCGGATAGGTTGGTGACTACACGAAAGAGAAAAAAAGGGAAAGAAGGAGGGGAGAGAGAGAGAGAGAGAAGAGAGAGAGAGAGTTACAGAGATGGTGTGCTAAGGGAGCTGGTAGGTCGGAGAAACCGTCAGAGAGAACGAGTAAATATCCAAGTTTTGCTCAAGAATCATATGAAACGTTTGTAACTTAAAAATTATCATAAGCATACTAATAGAAAATACCAAAGATATGTGTCCCTTTCTAGTAACGGATATTAGATACTTTATTTCGAAGTTCTTAATGATCTTTTGTTTTTACTTTCTTGACATGGTTCTCGAAGAAGCCTTACGTAGTGGAGATAACAGGTAAGCAAATGATTACTTGTTAGTGTCAAGAACTACTAGTAGCTTCCCTGACAAATTCTATAGTCCAAAGTTTTATAATGCTGATAATCACAACAGACAGAGGTGGTTAATGTTTGAAATGCAAGAAAGTGTGAGACGCTGTATAACACACACACACACACTGAGTAACTCACTGATCCTTTCTTCACACAAAAAAGTATACATTTGTACTTTGTGCATAATTTTTGGTAACGTGTAAATTCATCATATGTGCAAATTACTTCATTTACACATGAAAGTTTAAAAGATTTTCAATAACTCTTACTTATCGCCGTTAGGATAATTTCCAGAAACAAACCTTTACTGGCAAATAGGCAAAATGGAATTTAAAACAATAGTAAAAGACGCAACGATTTTGATTATAATTTTAATAAAGCAACCTCTCATAGACATTTACTAAAATTATATTTACAGAATAAAAATATATGGGCTTAGAAAAGGTAGTTTGGCGATGCCATGAAGTTACGATGTTAGGAAGACGTAGTAAGGATGTTACGAAGACGATAGGTATTATTGCTTATAAGAATATTCTAACCGCAACAACTAAAAATAAGATGATAAATCTCAAAAATGAAAGAAATGAAATGGAATCGGGAAATGTAAACAGCCCAGAGTCGTCTATATCTATGAAATGTTTTACAAATGTCGTAGCCACATTTCCCTACATGCTTATCGTTAGTCTTAAACTGACAACCTACCTTTCTGTCTTTTAGTATTAAAATCTTATTTAATGAAGAAAGTTGTGTTAGTGGTTGAAATCACAAGCAGAATGATCACTGTTGCACACCACTATGTAAAAATTATCCCGATTAGCGCTTTCAAGCTTCACAGCTCATCGTCAGATCGAAATCGCCATCAGATCTGACGATTCAATTCCGATCTGACGATGAGCTGTGAAGCGCTAATCGGGATAATTTTTATATAGTGGTGTGCAACAGTGACAATTCTGCTTGTAAAATCTTATTAAAAAGTCAATCATTATAATTAATTTATGTTTTCATATATTCTATAAGTTTACTCTCTGTTTACATACAATTCTGTTACTTTTAAAGACGACAAAAATTTAAGATCTAAGTTTGTCGGTAATCTGATAAGTCGTTAACCCATCAAGTAAAGAGCACTTTTCCCACTATTAGCAACGGAAAATTACGACGATGAAATAGCAATAAAAAGCATGAGATAAACATGAATACCTGATCAACAATACCTGGGCAAAAGCACACACACACACACACACACACACACACACACATTAGAGCTGCACTCTGCTGGGATAACCGGGACACGCGTAGATGTTCCGTAACGGCGTAACATTATATTTGTTGAGACTGCCACATTGCAAGTCTCACACACACATAGCCGATCCCAAAGTTTCGTACCCAGTAAACCCATATACCAACCACGTCTCGGTATCGCGATCTTATGTAGTCTAATTAGCAGATACATTTACCCAAAACTCGTGCTCAAATTACTGGCTGATTGTCAATAACTTTACATTTGTTTGTTATTAATTTTACACTGTTCTATGTACATGATTTATATACTCATTTTTGTACATAATAGATGGTAGTATATATTATTTTACAACCTACTTTAATTAGTTGCAATTTTTAGAAATTGAATACGTTATGCACTACTTGGATTGTAGAACTCTGTGTTACATAAATAAAGGACAAAAATGAGTTTTGAGTTATTGTTGTTTCCTGCAGCGTACATTTATTATGACTATACGATAGATCGCTTTATTTGAAACTGTTATATCTTTTTAGAAGTTTTAATCTTTTTGCGCCACAGTAGTATAATTCTTAAAAAATATTTCCAAAGTGGTATTTATATAGGTCTACCATTATACCTACTTTAGTTAGTTGAAATTTTTTGAAATTTATTACGTTATGCGTTACTTGGATTGTAGAACTCTGTGTTACATAAATAAAGGACAAAATGGAAGTTTGAGTTATTGTTGTTTCCTGCAGCGTACATTTATTATGTATATACGATAGATCGCTTTATTTGAAACTACTACACTTTTGTAGAAATTTTGAATTCTTTGCGCCACAGTAATATAATTCTTCAAAATGATTTCCAAAATGGTATTTATATACTAAGTATAGTTAATATAAAATAATACAAAAATCAATAAAAATTTTAAACAACTAATTAAAAAACTCTGTCAAAATATCGTAAATCAATATATTTTAGTTTGTATGCTAACCGGAGACACGTAGGATTAAAATAAGGGTAATTGTTAACATGTTGGAGTAATAATTGTTGGTTGTCTGTTTGCGTAATTTTTACATAATTTAGTGTTACAAGCTTTTGTTTTTAAGAAATTTTACAGTTACATTGTTTGAAAGTGCCCACTTAATTTTAGGTGTTATACTCCAAGAAAATTAAGTATGATTTAGGTATTCCGGCAGGGGACTTTACAGATCGTACTTTATATCTAGACGTACAGTTTTCTGAGTATCAAAATACACTGTGTAAGCCTAATAGTGTGGCTAAGCTCACACGGAAGCAAAGTATTTTACGCAGCTAAATATTTGTCGCTCCTGCGTAAAATACTTAATCGCGTCACTTAATCAGCTGGACTCAACGATACGTGGCACAATGTTCCTAAGTTTATTACCTGACACTTTTTGTACTGATGCGTTATAAATTTATTTTTCTCATTGCCAAAACTTACCGCCTGATAGTGTGACAGTTGCATAGGACCACGTGCAATAAAACGGGTGGTGTGTACACTGTTACGCGTTAGTGCGTGAAATTGCGTGAATAACTGACAACCGTAGTCTACCCATTATTATTTTATACTATTGTACTTAAATCGATTTAGCCTTTAATTTTAATATTATGTTAAATATAAGATTAAATTATATTCAATATTATAAATTCTATTGGAAGCAAATACAAAAATATTGGGAACAGGAAGCATCAGACGATTCTTATAACTTGTTGCAAGGAAAAACATCAAATACTAAGACCATTCAAATAATAAATTAAATTGTACAAATCAGTAGCTGCTTTTGTATTATTATATGCTAACCTGACATTACGTTGGACTGTAAGAAATTTACAAATGAGATAAAACTCAATCTTAATACGGTGTTTTTACAAAGCGTACAAAAACGATGTTTGGTCTAATACCACAATATTTCCGCTTGAAATAATCACACAATTTGCAATCTGGAAACATTTTCGAAAAACTAGGTATGTATACCATTAATGAAATAAAATGATACATCATTTACATTAAGGAATCAACTCATTAAACAGCACGTAGTGTATAAAAATGTGTAACAGAAATTCCTTAACACACTGCCAAATGCAAGCCAAAAGCAAGAAGAAATGTGGAGTAACCAAAAGCAAGATGCGCAGATGATACGCGTAAGATTCATGTACTAAACCGAGGACTGCGCTGGCTATGTGAAGCCCACTGTCTACCATCAAACCAGACCATTAGAAAATTTCTTCTTGTCCGTTCCCTGAACGCCACCATACGGACACCTTCCAGAACGTTCTACAGCCACTGTGGCCGCTTTCAGGTCGATCCCATAACCAGCGCCATCGGTCAAAACCAATTCCTGCTAGGCCTTGTGGAACCCTCACGCTCAATTAGTTTCGAATTGAAATACTACGGCCGGTGGTAGAAAACATCTAATTTAAATTAGTCTTTTGTGCCCGGGTGGAAACTCAATAAGAAGCTCGGGACGCGGCTCAACAGCAAGCGACGGGCAAGCACATAGCCTCACACAACCCTTAACATCGGGTTTCCTGAGTAATATTTGATGTAGATACCGTTCGCAAGGCCTTTTTACATGAAGAACATCGCCAAGCAGTTTTCTCAGTTGCTTGTACAGCAGCTACAAATTCAGTACACTGCGAGTCACATGATTATAATTTTCATAAGAACCATTACATTTAACACTAACATCATCTATTAGTTATTGCAATGCCCGAACATAACTTCATTCATTGTAACACAATTAATGTATAATTATTAAACTACACTACCACTATGTAAAGCAAGTAATCACAAGGATAAAGCGTGACGTTTAACATCAGATCGGCCAACCTTTCGCTCCGGCAAATAAGACGGTCTACTCGATCGTCGTAGGTACAGTGGAAACAAAATAAGTACAAGACGCCAATTAAGTCACTAATCACCAGCTTTAATTTTTACAGTTAAACAGTACGTAATTAATAACACAGTCTACTACAACAAATCAAATATAAATTGTTCACACGCAATAAGATGTCCACTAATACTAAAACTCAATTGTATAACAATATACCATCCGATTATAAAACACAACACATAAATGACCACTTGAACGCGCACAGTAATATCGCCGAGAATAACTCTCGAAACGCACAGTCAATAATTCGCTCTAATACTGAAAACTAAGGCCGCTACCGCCATGTATTTATAGTCCCGCTCACACACCAGAAGCTTCCAAACTGCGTCTTATCTCTCGTGTGAACTACGTAATTAACTGCGGCCTTGACACAGTCCGAGCGCCCAAGCGAAGCCCGGCACAGTCGAGAAGATTCTCGCAAAATGCGTCTACAAGCACGTACGCCACACGCTTTTATTCTGGATCTCTCTGGAACGTTCGATAAACAAGTATATTGTTCTGTGACGTCGTAACACTGCCTTGTGACGCAATAATTTCTCTCCGGTTTAGAAAGTGTCTTGCTGTAATACGCTATTACTCGTTCTTCACCATTTTGCACTAGAGACAAAACTGCTCCTTGATTTCTTGCGTCTGTGTCTACGATGTACTTCCCTTCGGAAGCTGGAAAAGCGAGAATTAGCTGCGAACATAATGCAATCTTCAACGTTCTAAATGCTTGGTCACATTCTCTCGACCACTGGAAGTTTCGTTTATTTTTCGTTAGCTCATGTAGTGGTTTAGCAATAGTAGCGAAGCCTTTCACAAAACGTCGGTAATATGAGCATAACCCCAGGAAACAACGAACTTCGTGTTTACTCTTCGGAACTGGCCAGTCTCTTACGGTGTCTACTTTATTAGGATCCATGTTAAAACCCGCTGCTGAAACCAGATGGCCCAGATACTGTACTTCCTTCCGGAATAGAGAACACTTCTTCGGGCTCAGCTTCAGTTGTGCACCGTGAATTCTAGTTAGAACCTCCTTAAGGTTTTCCAAATGGTTTTCGAAAGTCTTCCCGATCACTATGACATCGTCTAAGTAAACAAGGCAAGTTTTCCACCTCAGGCCTCGGAGTATCAGGTCCATCAATCTCTCAAATGTTGCAGGTGCATTACAGAGTCCAAATGGCATGACGTTAAGTTGGAATAAGCCACTTGGGGTCGAGAAATCGGTCTTTTCCTTGTCTTCTTGATGAAGACCCACTTACCAATATCCACTCTTCAGGTCCAATGTGGAAAACCACTGTGCTCCGGACAACGTGTCGAGTGTACCGTCAACGCGAGGTAATGGATAGCAGTCTTTCTTTGTAACGTCATTTAACCTCCGGTAGTCTATGCACAAACCCAATCCACCATCCTTCTTCGCTACCAGCACTACAGGAGAAGACCAAGCACTTGACGAAGGTTCGATTACTCCCTCTGTCAACATATCCTGTACTAACCGAGACATTTCCTCTTGTTTAGATAATGGAGGGCTTCGAGGAAGTCACCGGTATTGATGCGATGTTGCACAAGAGAGGTTTTTCCCAGTGACTGTCTCCGAACTGCAAAACAATCTTTGAATTCGTGTAAAAACTGTCTAAGTTCTTTTACCTCACCACTTGAGAGGTCGTTATAAGATCTGTTCAATAATATTCTTATAGTTCCTCTGGTAAGTTGGAATTATCCGAAGCACTGGATAAGGAGTCAATTCGCCTAGGAGCGTATTGCTTTGTAAAGTGATAGCTTGATCCAAAATATTCGCCACGCGAATAGGTTCATTTCCGGTTTCGTCAGGTTTTACTAAACTTCTGGCAACTAGTATGCCCGGTGCGCTGATTACCTGGGGTTCGAATATAGAGCACTGGTTGTCCTACATCGATTCCAACCATGATGATCTTTTCGGAGTTTGGCGGAACAGTTATGGCCACTTGGTTTATGACGTCCATCGATTTTTCTGCTGTCGTCATTGTTCATAGCATTACCTCTTCGCCTCCGATTCTCAAGACATTGTTCTTGAAGTCGACTATAAATCCGTATGCCTTCATAACGTCCACACCAAGAATTGCTTCATCCACAATGTCTGCAACAAGTACTTGATGATTAAACTCAAGTCGACTGAGGCGTAGATTTATCTCTACTCTTCCATACACTTTTACAGTCCGTTCAGTAGCTGTTCGCAAGCTGCAAGTGCACCAGATTGGCTTGAGATCTTTCACCACGTCGGGCCGCCCAATAGAAACTGTTGCGTCTGTGTCAACTGTAATCGAGGTTGGCCTTTCTTGAACAAATCCGGTAACTATCAAGTTACCGCTGTTTTTCTCAAGTGTAGAAATCGCGTATTATCTAGGGGCTTCGTTCCTCCAGTTAGTCAGCACACGCCCCGTTCTATCGACTACTCCTCGTTTCCCTGCTGCTGACACTTCGGTCTTCCATCCTTTCTTATTTTATTCTGTGGCGCCGACCGTCGAGTCTCTGTTCCTTGTTCTTCTTCCTCATCGTCTGTGACGTCGCAATCTTTTAGCGCGCGTACTTTATGACTTGTCCAACCAGACGCTGATTTGGCGGCCTCAAATTGTAAAGCATGTACCAGGGCGTCCGCACTGTTCTGGTGTCTTGCCATTCGTAAGTCTTGCTGTAGTTCGTTATCTCGGACAACGGCAGTGAATGTCTGCATCGCAAACTCGTTCGAAAATCTTCTGGCGCTTCAGGATAGGCCAGTCTAATTAGTCTGTCGATACTTGCTTCAAACTCTTGAAGGCTCTCCCCGGAATGCTGTCGCCTTGCTCTGAACTGGGTGCAGTATACATCTCGCAAATGTTTATCACCATACCGTAATTCCAGAGCTTTTATGAATTCGGCATAGATGTTCTGGCTGTCAGGTGGCACTTTCTGTAGTAGTTCTGCCGCGGGTCCTTTTAATGAGATAACGAGTGATACTGCCTTGTCTTTCTCTGTCCAATTATTTGCGTACGCAGCAGCTTCAAATTGGCGGCGGTACGTTGCCCAGTGACTGCTTCCGTCAAAGGTTGGAACTGTCCCTACTGCAGGCAAAGTGACTTTCTCTGTTAACTTATTTTCTCTGTCTTTTTCTGTCTTTACCATTGGTATCTGTTCACAAAGTTGTTTTGGTTGTATCTTCAGGCACTGCTCAACTTCAATTTTAATTTGCTCTCTTATGTTTGCCATTAAATTTTCTACTGCAGATATTTTATTTGACATGGTTTTTTCTATGTCAGATATTTTTGTGGACATCGATTCTTCAACCCCAAAACAGATTTCTCTACTTCAGCTATTTTAATGTTATTCAATCTTGTACCTCCGACATTTTAGTAACTTGTTTATTAAGCTCATCTCGTAGGAGACCCAACTCTGCGGCGGTTTGTTCTTGTGTCTGCTTTTGCTCCTGTATTAACTCCTTGATGTCTTCTGTTTCACGCTTCCGTTCTTCTTTTTGTCTTTCTTCTGTTTCTAGAATTAATGCTTTCTGACGTTCCTCAGCCTCTTCTCTTTCTTGTCTTGGTTCTTCTTTTTGTCGTCTTTCTTCTTCTTCCGCCTCCTGCCTGCGTTTCTCATCCTGTCGTTTTTCTGCTTCTTCCGCCTTCTGTCTGCGTTTCTCATCCTGTCGTTTTTCTGCATCTTCCGCCTTCTGTCTGCGTTTTTCATCCTGTCGTATTTCTGCTTCTTCCTGTGTCTGCCGCAGCAGTGTTTGTAAAGCTTCCATCATCCGACTGGGATTCATGTTTACCGATTAATTACGAATCACACTCGTCTTGTACAAAGTGTCCACTGTTTCCTCTGTTAACCTTTTATCCCAGTTCTGACACCACTGTTGCGACGGTCTACTCGATCGTCGTAGGTACAGTGGAAGCAAAATAAGTACAAGACACCAATTAAGTCACTAATCACCAGCTTCAATTTTTACAGTAAAACAGTTCGTAATTAACAACACATTCTACTACAACAAATCAAATATAAATTGTTCACACGCAATAAGATGTCCACTAATACTAAAACTCAATTGTATTACAATATACCATCCGATTATAAAACACAAAACTTAACTAATGACCACTTGAACGCGCACAGTAATATCGCCGAGAATAACTCTCGAACCGCACAGTCAATAATTCGCTCTAATACTGAAAACTTGGCCGCTACCGCCATGTATTTATAGTCCCACTCACACACCAGAAGCTTCCAAACTGCGTCTTATCTCTCGTGTGAACTACGCAATTAACTGCGGCCTTGACACAGTCCGAGCGCCCGAGCGAAGCCCGGCACAGTCGAGAAGATTCTTGCAAAATGCGTCTACAAGCATGTACGCCACACTCTTACATTCTGGATCTCTCTGGAACGTTCGATAAACACGTAGATTGTTCTGTGACGTCGTAACAATACTTTTATTATACATTTTTATTACAAAAGTAAATATTTGATTAAAACTTATTCTTATAGTGCAAAATTAGTTCCCTCTGAGAAAATATTATTTAGGAAAATAAATAATGAATAGTGAATAATGAATAATGAATATTTTGAAACTAAATAATTTAAAGTTTAAATGTTTGACTGTAATGACAATTACAACGTACCATAAAAACAATTAAAAATATCAATTGGATACAGTATATTTTCTACGGTAAGACTTCGTGACGTAAAAATAACACGATGAAAGAAAGTTTATAATGTTAAATTTCTTATAAGAGAGGTATGAAAGCAGGAGATAAGATAATGTTTGATCCTTGTGTACCTGTTGAAACTTACTGCTAATAGAGGAGCTTACAAAATCCAATTCCATTGCCGGATTTCATTTCGCCATATTGCCTTTGCTTCTGCTGCAAGGTTTACAATCCACATAAAGTGTCATTTAACGTGACATTCTCTGCGCGATAACACTGCTATAGGCCAACGTATAAATAATGCGCTTAGTTAACAGGTTGTTTCCCTACCTGGAGACTGTTTCTTTCTTTTCTCCAATCCAAATTGAATAGATAGCAGCGTTCCAAAAGGCTTTATTACAACCAAGCCGTTACGTTTGTGAATAGCCTGTTATTTCTACGATTGTAATAGTTACGTCACCACGAAAATATTGTGTTTAGTTAAAATTATTTTTTTAAGTACAGGTCGTTAGTTAAACTATTATCAGTAATACCGTACGGCTGGAGAGGATGAGCAATACCCTACGGACTCATTCCTTGATGAAGGGAAATATCCACCCGCACTTCCAAGTGGTAGGAGACGTGCAATACCTACAGGTAGCTCTTGAGACCGAGTGACAGCCGGTATAAGCTATCCCTCCTCTACTTGCCATTGTCTAGTAGAGGTTAGGGTACCCTCTTGCCCTTGGGGTGAGAAATTGCACCTAAAGACGGATGATCTATTATTGGTCAACGAAGTAGGATGTAGGAGCAAATGGGAAACCACCACGTTAAAGATCGTTATGGATATCTCAACAGGGAAAACTGGTCTCTTTAGTCTCGTAAGACAGCCAATTTATGGGAGAACACCCAAACAGAAAATCGGGCTGGACGTTAAGCCTGGAAGGTGGCATATCCCTACCAGGAGCATATCTTACCCTGCGATATGCTAGTAACATATTCAGGCGACATTTAAATTATTAAATTGTTTCATATATTATGAATATACTCGAAAGTACTGGCTAGTATCGGTTGAGTTGGTGGAAACATCTTTGCTAAATAGATGACTGCCGCATCCCTAAACAACTGTGGAACTATAAGCCGAAGGGACGGAGGAGGTGTGGGACGTCCCAGAAAGCGGTGGGATGACCAGCTCTAGACTCTTTGACTTTTTGAGACCAGAAGAAACCATTGTTGGTTTAGTCCCTGCAGATGATGATCACAATGATGACCATAACGGCTTTCTTTATAAACAATTGGTCGAGTTAGTCTCTTTTCTTAAATTTCCTTCAAATTTTCTTTTCCAAATATATTCGTATAATCATGTAAACGTGTTACTAAATTGTTTTAATGGATCTATTTATAAAGTCGTATTTTTTAAAATGAGGAAATAGGCCTATTAAGTTTGTTTCCTGTCTGGAAGTTTCAATTTTGGCCTGTCATTTGCCAAAGTAATCTCTGATCATGTAACATGTTTTGCATGTATAGCTTCCCAAAAAACATATAATGTTCCTCTTGTTTTTATATTCTGTAACAACATCCCTTTAACGCAAGAATGCGTTCTACTCTTTCAAGTTTATATATACAGGGTGTCCCGGGAGGAGAGGGAAATAATTTGAGAAATGTTCCTATAGTGTAAAAGAAGAAAAAAGTTCATATAAACATTTAGGTTAAAAAAAGTTCTAAAAAACGTTTAGGTTAGAAGTACAATAACTTTGTTAAATGACTAATAAATGCATAAAAGTTAAAAACAAAACTTGTAAAGAATTTAATTCTGAGAAAAATGGTGTAAATAAAGTCAATAAAAATCAACAAAAAATTCCAATTGTTTCCAATTTTCCAAAATTTGTTTTTAGGCAAAGAGTTTTCTGTTTTACGTCGGATATCATGAAACGTATGGGAGATACAGTTCTGCGACCTGTTTTATTCAATTTTTCAGGTCAAAAACCATAAGAAACAGCAGAATTCGCCCCTTCCCAGAATTTCAGAAAGTCTTTATTTACCCGGGGGAACCGAAACCCGGGCGAAATCTTTCGCTAGCCGTAACTCGCTTACAAAGCGTATCCGGACACATGATTATATGAACTTTTTTTCTTCTTTTACACTGTAGAACCATTTCTCAAATTATTTCCCTCTCCTCCCGGGACACTTTGTATATTTAAACCAACAGAAAAATCTGTATTGTTGGATAATTTGTGATATCTATTGTGACAACAGAGGAAAAGTGTGTCAAACGTGATATACAGTGTTCCTCTACATTTTGCATTTAGTAAACTGTAGTAACGTTGTATAACTGTAACACAATCTAACAAAATATACAATCGTGAAACTATCGTGAAACTCGCCATATTTTTTTTTTTGATTCGATGAAAATTTTTTATAGCTGCGAAATAGCGTGTTTTGTTATTTATACAAATTTCCGAACAAAACCTGAAACACACATATTTATACTGTACGTATGCTACAGTGGTTACCTGTTTGCAGACGCAATATTCTGCAAATATGTTTTGCACAAATTGTCAAAAAAAGATTTTCTGAATTCAAACAGCTCTTCTACATGTCTACTCACCATGTATAAGTAAAACAACTAGGCCTACTCAAAATGTAATGTACATTTGCATTTATTTTACAAAGAAAAACAATACACAACATTTAGTGCTTCGGATAGACCTACTTGGTTTGTGAGTGAATGTTAGGAAAACTGAATTAGATTATTCAATAATAATCTTAAAACATAACGTATACTTCTGCACCACTAGTGCTGTCGGTGGTTATATGGTTATATGATAAGGTGTCATTGACACTTCTTCGATAATCATAAATACAGAGCCTTCCTATTTTTGCATATAGTTATACACTGTAGTTTGCTTTTCCAACAGCAGTATTTCGATTTCCAAATTGTATAACCTTATGCAACTTGTATAATAACTTGTATAAGTTAATAACTTGTACAAGCTTATAGGCTAAAAGTTCCTTTGCATTTTGCTAAACATTATGCTGTATGAGGTATTTATAAATAACCAATTTGTGGTACCAGTTTTTACAAAAAAAACATTATATGTTTGAAAACACTACATCTCCGTTAATTTTTGACTGAAAGATATGAGCAAAGAACAAAATTAAGGCACCTTTTGCACAGATTAATATCAGTGTAACAATTGTTGGTTTAGTTTATTTTGTTAAACTGTTCTAATATCTAATAAATAGTTCTAATGTGTGTGTGTGTGTGTGTGTGTGTGTGTGTGTGTGTGTGTGTGTGTGTGTGTGTGTGTGTGTGTGTGTGTGTGTGTGTGTGTGTGTGTGTGTGTGTGTGTGTGTGTGTGTGTGTGTGTGTGTGTGTGTGTGTGTGTGTGCATTCCTTTTAAACCTACCCGCCTTCCTCTCCACACACGTTAGTCAGTCACACACCCTTATTTTAAAACATCCAATTAGTACTAATAAGGGTGTGTGACTGACCCACGTGTGTGGAGAGGAAGGCGGGTAGGTTTAAAAGGAATGCACACACACACACACACACACACACGCACTGAAACACGAGGAATTTGCTAGAAAAATATGTAACTGTCCAGATGGAGGGACAGGGCTCAGGGGGTGGGGAAGGGACATTTGAATTATAGCTTGTTGTGTGTGAGCAGGGTGGGGTGAGATGGAGGTGAAGGGTTTTGTTTCCACGTTGTTTGTCTCAATTCCGATCTGACGATGAGCTGTGAAGCTTGAAAGCGCTAATCGGGATAATTTTTTATATAGTGGTGTGCAACAGTGATCATTCTGCTTGTGATTTCAACCACTAACGCAACTTTCTTCATTCAACTTTTGAGTTTTAAACGGCAAAGTGTCTGTCATTTTGTAACATACAAGAACCACCGATTCGTTAATAATTGTTTACTTTAAAAAACTACTAATGCATATTTTTTAGAAATGCATGGACTAAATGGTGGTATATTTAGGAACCACCACACTTTTTCCACTTTCAACTCATTAAAAGTCACCTGCCCTCGATCCAACTCTCAATTTAATGGATTCTCAGAATATAACCTTTGTAGAATGCCTATGAAAATGTTCAATGACTAAAGGATTTCTTCTTCAAAACATCAATTTTACATCTAACAAAATTATCTAGAGAAGACCAACTTCCTTTTCTAATAAAAAATAAATTTGTTTTCTATGTTAACCACCCATAACACTTATGGGTTATACGATTCTCTCGCTGTCCACAACAATTTAAGAAACCGTTTGTACACAGATTTCATTTAGTAAAATCACATAAATTTCGGAGAAGATTATTCGCTATTTTTTAATTCTTTTACAAAAGAGGGTGATCATCTGATAAATAATATTATTGAATGTTGAAAAAGTAGAGTGGAATGTTGAAAAATGTGGAATGTAATTATTTTGCACTGCTAGTTGAAATTAATTTTAATAATTAAGTTTACTCACATCTAAAAGCGGGGTTTACGATTAGACGATTAGCACAGAAATTAGAAACTAAACAGATATAAACCATCAAATTCAACAAATGCTTTAATAAAATCTATACAAAAATTTTATTTTGAGTGTTCTAAATAGTCACATACGAATCAAGAACTTAGACATACACACAAGGAAATTACGGAAAGGGCACAAAAATATCTTATTCCACTCTATATACAAATTATGTGATTCTCATTGGTAGAATAAATGTAGTCTTCTTCCATATCAAAGCATTTTACGTAGATGAGACACATGAGACACTACTAATGCTAACCTAATGTGCAGTGAACAAAACCCCAGAAGAATAAGCGAATCATGAAATGTTGAATAAGAAGATAAAAACTCAAAAATTACAGGATCTTTAAAGGGAGATGCACGGCACCAGTCAGGAGGCAACGAAATTTTAAGTAGATTTTAAATTAAATAAATTAATAAATTTAAATTAAGTAAATTTTAATTTAGACTGTATACAACAGACAGCGTTCTAAAACTATAGAACTATATTTGAAAACGAACCAAGTAAGCTTTGCCTTACAAGCAAGCTAGGTACAGATTCCGAGTAGTATCAATCTACTTTTATGACGTAAAAGAATGAGGGTGACCAGCCTAATTTGACTTGGTTAATGATAATGCACTGAGACGTACATAACAAATTTCTCAACTGATGTGTATTATATTGTATTGAGCGAATGTGTAGTCTATCATCTCGACCTTACCTTATTTTAGAAATATTTGCGAATACAATAATATCTCCTTTTAGCGGACACTCGGAAAACTGGATAACTCTCTATAAATGACAGTTTTTAAATTCATTTGGAAATTTTGAAACGCCTTTCTAATCTTTACGTATTTTAATAGATACGACTTTCTCAGTAGCGGTTCCCAGCAGCTGGTAAAAAAATCTATGACCTCTTTTATAAGCGTGATTACTGTTACGCTTATCACGGAGGCAAAATTCCCTGGTTCGGGTTTTTTACTGCAGCATTCGTATATTAAAGAAAGATTGCTTTGTTATATAGTTTCAAAAATGTTTCAAAAACGCAAACGTTTATTGTTAAAATATATCGATATATTATTAAACAATGTAAAAAAACGTGTTAGAGTGTTCAAGATGGTGCAACCAAGTTTAGTACACAAAAAGTCAACACAAATAAAACAAATTTAAAGTCCTAAAGAAAACTGTTATCACTTTGCTAAAAATGGAAGTAAACAACAAAGGAAAGGAAAGTTTCCAAAAACAGAGGGACTAGTAAAAAAAAGTTTTACTAGTAGTCCATGATATTACGTTAGCCTTTCAATTACTGATCAGAGAAAGCGCTTATAAAATGCCATTGTCGCGTCCCTTGATTCAAGGAAAAGCGTCTAAAATTGGTAAAATAAGGGTTTTTTAAAACTGTAAGCTTCTTATGGATGCCTTGATAATTTTTGTAAACGGCACAAAAATCCCTAAAAAAAGCCACTGAAGAAGCAGGATCGGTGAATATGGGAGACCTTCAAGAGCAGAATATTCTTAGGAAGACATTATTGCTGACTACATTGAGGAAGATATACAGCGCGATTCAAAAAGGACTTTACAACTTTGAAAGCATACAGAAATTTATTCAGATAACTTATAGAGTCGGTTGAGGTGTCATTTCAAAGCAAAACAAAACAAGTTTTGACTCACATAGTCCATTAACACCGAATACACCCACCAGTAGCGCTGTCACCATTGTTGTTGAAAATGGCCACTTTTACTGGTACGGAACGTGCTAGCTGTGTGTATTGGTTTCACGATACGCAATCAGCAATTGCAGTTCATCGTAAATTCCGTACGGAGTATCGTAGGGAGCCTCCTATTAGGCCTACAACTTACTCTTGGGACCAAACCTTCGTTGAGACTGGTTGTTCTGTACGACATACAAAATCACCAGGACGTCTACAAGTTCCTGAAGCTGCTGTGGAACAACTCAGAGAAAGCTTTTCCCTTAGTGAACAACTCAGAGAAAGCTTTTCCCTTAGTCCTAAGAAATCAACTAGACGTGCGTCACGTGAGACTGGCATTCCACAACCGACTGTTTGGCGCATATTACGTAAACGCTTGCACTTGAAGCCATACAAACTAACCATGTTTCAACACATTACAGATGAAGATAAAGTCGCTCGCCAGCAATTTTGTGTGGAAATGTTTGATAGAATTGCAGACAACGAGACATTCCTAGATAATGTAATTTTTAGTGATGAGTCACGTTTTACATCAGTGGCAAGGTGAACACTCATAACTGCCGAATATGGGGTAGTGAAAACCCCAATGAAACCTTGCAGGATATTCGTGATAGCCCTAAGGTCAATGTTTTTTGTCCCCTTGTATATAAACTCAACGACTCCTATATCAGGATGTGCCTATGAAAACGATGATGGTATCAGATGATTTGCACTTTGGTGTCAATCAGTCATAAAAGTAATTAACGATCATGTTGTGTGTGTGCATGGATGAACATTTTGAACAACATTTATTAACTAGGTGTATGAAAAACGCTGTTAGTGCTCTGGTGTTAATTTCGGTGTTACACAAATAGACCGATGCTCAAACCAAACATGGATGACAACGGTATTAATGAGTAGTGGTTATCAGAATTTAAAAAAATATATGAGAAAATAAAAAATAAATGTGGTTTTATTTTTGGACAACGCGGCGTCTCAACCTGTCACTTTAGAATCTACTAACGCGAAGCTCACGTTTTTCCTCCAAATGCATGTGTTTTTTTAGCCTTTAGATAATGGAATCATAATTCGCTACAAATGGCGGGTGTTAAAACATTTGCTAAATAATGCTGATACATCGAACATCTGTTAGCTGAAGTACCAAATACAATTGTGACTTTTTGGACGCAGTTACATTGATTATCACATTGTTTAACAAATAAAACCACACATGGCTTTTATTTATCTTACAAAGTGTGGTCTCTAATTAAAACAGTATCAGTACTTTTATCGAACCACAAGACAACGACACCAAAGGACTAGTATTTTAGACGTATTTGGAGTGGACCGCAGTGAATTTTGGACATAGACAATAAACGTGAAACGAAAGACACTCCACACGATACAGAGGAGATGTAAGATCAATAAGCAAAGTAGCTGAAGACATAAAGTTATATCTGCTTGTAATAAAACAGATAATTATGACGATAAGCTAATTGAAATGAGCATATTTTGTAACACGATTCGCCGGTTAAAGCGTAATAGGCCTATGCTTTGAAAGCTAAAGCCTATAGTTTGTAAAACAAAACTAATAAAGTTTTTTAATTATATTTTCTATTAGGCCTAATATGACACACGATAACACAAATTAAAAGAGGTTTGCAAACTTTCGTAACTTTTATGGTTTGCTTTGATACTAAGGATATCAAAGTTTCGCCTTAATTAATTTCATAGGGGAACTGTAAAAGTGGTTTACTCAGCAACCCTATACGTACATGCAAATTTGCGCTTGTCGCTGTAATGTACGAGCCTCACATCCTATTGAGATGACGTCATTCCATGCAAATATTAGTTGGTTACATATTCTGCGGTATATTCACGGCTGAACTATTCTGTTGGTATTACTATAGCACAGTGAATTTATACAGGCGGTGTCCAAGCTGTTCCACATAAAAAGTAGCACACACACATCGCCAGTGGTCAGTGACCATAAGTAATGAAATTTCGTATTCACATATTCTGTGTTACCGGGAATTAAATTACCATCTAAGTAGAGTATCTGATATTAAACTAAGCCAGCAATAAACAGATGAGCTACCTCTTTTAATTGAGAAAACATTATTAATATTTTACTGGACTAATTAATATTAGCATTAGAGAAGAGGTTGGAATGGAAATCTTACCTTTTCTACATTGATCTTGGTACATAAAAATACAATGTAAATATCTTCTATTTATAGAAGTCCGTACGTTGAAAATGATTGACTGGCAATAGATCAAGTTACAGAAAACTGATGGAAACAATGGGACTGACAAACACAAATAAAACGACAATTTAACAAATTTTTAAAAGCCGCAAGGTACCGCCATGATGAATAGAAGGTCAACACTTTTCATGATGGTATCAGTGGCCCTTTGTGTTATTAACAAACAGAATTGTCACTGTTGCACACCATTATAAAAAAATTATTCTGATTAGCGCTTTCAAACTTCTCAGCTCATCGTCAGATCGGAAAAAGATTTGAAAGCGCTAAACGGAATAAATTTTCTATAGTGGTGTGTAACAGTGATAATTCTGTTTGTGATTATAACCACTAACACAACTTTCTTAATTAAACCTGTGTGTTATTATTAGATTAAAGACGCCCTATTTTATAATACAAGTATTGTTGTGAGTCATTAATAAACACAATGAGTTTATAACACTATAAACTACATAAAATTGTATAGTGCCTACAGATTTAGCAATACATATAAACGGAACGTTGTACAATGTACGGTGTTAGTGACATGTACTTATCTACATGACTGACGAAGGCTACGTGAACTCGTAAGCTAACGGGATGGTCAGGTAGAGGATTCAACTAACAGTGATGGAAATGTTGACTTGGTCAGTCAACTATGTGTTTGCTTTTCATTGGATGAACTGAGCTTGAGTAACATATAGAAATGCTCTGTACATCAGTTCATATTAATTAATACAATCTCCATGTTTTTTCCATAGTTTTTATTTCACAAAGTTGTCGTATGGAACGACTGATTTCGGTATGAATTATTTTTGTTTATTCAAACTGAAATTGCAGACCATGTAAACGAGCGTGTTGAGTTATGGCTGTTGGATCTTTTTATTGGTTTTCGTTTTATCACAGCTATATTCATGCTGCTATACTCGTCCTTCAAGATGTTAGTTATTAACACCCATATCTTTCATTGCACTATCCTTTAATTGGTGTTTCTCATTAACTTCTGTTACAAAACGTTCTCTCAGTATTGTCATTTTTGTGTCCATATTGTATTTCAACGTGAGTATTGTGTTGGAGTTGGGCGGGATAGTTACGGCCACTTAGTTTACAAAGTTTATTAATGTTTCTGAAACATCTGTTGAAGAGAGAATCATTTATTTATCTTGTTCAATTCTTAGAGCATTGGTTTTGAAGTCGACTACAAACTCGAATGCGTTCATACTGTTCATACCAAGAATTGCTTCAACCACTATGTGAACCATGAGTTCTTGGAGATCAATCTCAAGTTAATATGGATCCAAAGTAGGTGTATTCCACTTTCTGAAACACTTTTACGGACCTTCCAGTAGCTGTCTTTAAACCGCAAGAGCACCGATTTATTTTAGCACAAATAATTTCAGTTCCCTTACAAGTATTTCTACAATGGTTTAGAAATAATTATTGACAAGATTACAAGTATGTATGATCTGACGTCTGTGGCTCCTTCTTTGGCTTAGGGATCGTAATAACCACCTGCACTGTAAATAATTACGAGTAATTTATATCATGACGAAAACAAGACGGGAAGTCAAAGTAGTTTTTACAAAAGGATATAGTTAATTAGTACAATAAATTCCAACAAGAATAATGAGAAAGATAGTTTTAACTAGTTTTAGACACAGTTTATGACGCTAGAGGTAACCCACTCTTCGACAAATTTAGCTTGCACGCTAATGCGTATGTACAATTTTATGCTTGCAGATTTATTGAATAGAACGTTAACATTATGTGTGCCTGTGTGTGTGTGGAATCAAATATAATGAGATATTTATGGTGCTAAAAACTACATAACTTTATATTGACAATCTGATAATTACTGCAAGCAGATAAAACCATGAACTCTTGTAAAGTCTAATGTCATTGAGGTTTTGAAAATCTGATACTTAAACAACTAAGTATTTCTGTACTCATAAAAAATTAATCATCAGAAGATTTCAGAGTGTGGTTATCGTAGATGAATAAAATTTTCAGCATTATCTAAAGTATTTATTTAATTCAAAAACAAACGAATTAAAAGAGCTCTACTAAATGCCAACCTATTGGTATAACTAGTTACGAAGAAACATACTTACTTATCTTCCTGACTTACTTATGTAACGAGAATAATTTAAATCCTACGAAAATTAAGAAATTATGATTATCAACAAATTTTTATGAACAAAACAATTATTTTGCTCAATATTCTAAGCGTAAATATGAATTGCTCATCATTTTTGTTGCTTTAAATTTAAACCATTGTTGTAAGTCAGGATTACTAAATTACTTTTGCAAACTTATGTATTGTGCTATAACATTTTAATAACAAGCACGTTATTGATTGGTAACAGAATTTGAACGCTTCTCAGATAATAAAGTGATGCGTGGCAAATTATAGACATCACATCGTGTCAAACGTTATAGAATATTTGAGTTAGTTCTGAAGACGTCAAGATATCTTTTACAGAGGGAAGTCACCGAGTTGTTTTACAAGCTAGCGTACTATAATTACTCTATGTGAAAGTGTGTTTAATCTTTTGCCATATGGTAAAACTAATTACATCAATTATTGTTACTGGATACAGCTAATAATGCAAAATGACTGTGCACTCATTGTGTAGTGATTGTGCCAGTCCTCACAAGATACGCTGTAGCGTGAACTATGTAATTAACTGCGGACTTGACACAGTCCGCGCGGCTGGCGGCTTCGAGAAAACTCTTGCGGATGCGTTGTCAGTCACGTATGCCACACACATTAGAGCGAGATTCTTCTGGCACATTCGACAAACATGTAGACTGTTCGTAACAATACGAACCATTGTTTTTTCGATAGCTTTACTTACAAGTACTACCCTTGTTACTATTAAAATAAATTGCTAAAAACGAATGGTAAAAAAATGGATACGCCTTAAAAAAATAAGTTTACAGTACTCGTTTAAAAATGACTAGTTCTTGTCGTGGAACAATATGAGTGGAACTGTGAGTGTTGTGGTGGGTACATAGAATGCGCTGATTACGTTGAATCCTTGTTGAGGACACAAAATAAAACTTGTTTTTTGGGTGTCTCATTTGTAGGACGTCGTAATACCAGCGAGCGTTGTCCTAACACACACAGACGGACACACATAATTGCACATATTTGTATGTAGAAAGCTCTGCAAATAGATATTGGACAAAGAGATAAATGTATGTGTTTCAAATCAAAAACCAACGAGTTCAATGCAAAATTTCGTTACAGTGTATACGTCTATATGGTAAAGCAGTCGATAATAGAGGTGGAGACGAAGACTGTAATGAAGGAGAAGGAGAGCAACCAGAAGAAGTCAAAGATGAATTACAAGAACAGGAAGGAGAAGAAGAATTTGGAATCAAAGGAGGAGAGCAAAAAGGAAAAAATAATTACAACAAGAAAAATGTTATCATATACTATTAGATATATTATTATTTAAAATTTTCCTCTTTGAAAAATCATATAAATTTTATAAATTATTTTTAACAATACTCAAACGTACTAAAAACCTTGTCATATTCATTTATATGACAAAATTGAAATGTTTACAATCTAAAATATTTTTGTTAAGTACACATAGTTTAGTGCTGTACATTAAGTGAAATATAAATGAATTTTGAGAAAACTAATGTTTGTGTTATTTATATTCAAAAAGGTGAAACGGTGAAGCTCTGAGTAGTGGTTTTAGTTGATCCACGTGTCACACAAACCTACCTTCGTACAGCGGAGCTTACTGACTTCTTCTGGTTCCCCTCCTTCTCCTTCATTACAGTCTTCGTCTCCACCTCTATTATCGACTGCTTTACCATATAGACGTATACACTGTAACGAAATTTTGCATTGAACTCGTTGGTTTTTGATTTGAAACACATACATTTATCTCTTTGTCCAATATCTATTTGCAGAGCTTTCTACATACAAATATGTGCAATTATGTGTGTCCGTCTGTGTGTGTTAGGACAACGCTCGCTGGTATTACGACGTCCTACAAATGAGACACCCAAAAAACAAGTTTTATTTTGTGTCCTCAACAAGGATTCAACGTAATATGCGCATTCTATGTACCCACCACAACACTCACAGTTCCACTCATATTGTTCCACGTCAAGAACTACTCATTTTTAAACGAGTACGGTACTGTAAACTTATTTTTTTAAGGCGTATCCATTTTTTTACGATTCGTTTTTAGCAATTTATTTTAATAGTAACAAGGGTAGTACTTGTAAGTAAAGCTATCGAAAAAACAATGGTTCGTATTGTTACGAACAGTCTACATGTTTGTCGAATGTGCCAGAAGAATCTCGCTCTAATGTGTGTGGCATACGTGACTGTAGACGCATCCGCGAGAGTTTTCTCGAAGCCGCCAGCCGCGCGGACTGTGTCAAGTCCGCAGTTAATTACGTAGTTCACACGGGCGCTAAGACGCAATTAGGAACGTTCTGGTCTGTGTGCGGAGGTATAAATACATGGCGGCAGCCGCCTTAGTTTTCAGTATAGTGGCGATATATTTACAGTGCGGTTCGAGAGTTATTGACGCGCGATTACAAGCGATATTACTGTGTGCGTTCAAGTGGTTATTAGTGAAGTGTTGTGTTTTATAATCAGGCGGTATATTGTAATACAATTGTGTTTTAATATTAGTTGACATTTATTTGAATGTAAACAATTTTTATTTGATTGGTTGTAAGAGACAGTGTTGTTAATTACGAATTGTTTAACTGTGAAAATTAAAGCTGGCGATTAGTGACGTAACTGGTGTCTTGTAATTTGTTTCCACTGTACCTACGACGATCAAGTAGACCGTCGTAACAGTATCTAACGCATATTGCTCTTCAACAAATTATTCCTTTAGCTAAGAAACAGGTTAATGTCGTTACAATGCAAATCTCATTATAACGAGCACTTTAAAACAAGCGCTGCTCCTCTTTCTTTACACAGTTCATATTAATGAAATTAAAAACTACACTTTACACAATATCTGCAGGAAATCAATTTAAAGCTAGACTCTCAGAATTTTTAATAAGCGATTTTTAATACGACTTGAAAAAAGGCAAGTTCCATCATTAAGAAAAGAATTCTAATTGACAATACCTTGTTGTATATAAAGACGGTGTTTTCAAAAATCTTGTAACTTACAAATTAAATAAGAAATTCAATTTAATAACTAGATTCAAGTAATGGCGCTGTCATCAAAACAACAATTTCTTTTTCTTCTCATTTCAGTATTAACAGTCCACTTAAAACAATTTATATACGCATTTTGATGTAAGGGTTTAGTTTAATTCTGCACTATTTAAATTTTGATGATTTTTTTTAATTAGTTTCTATTTACTATTGTATCCTGTTAACGGAATTGTGGTCTCGAAAAGTGTTACAAATAAAAAAAATACGTTCCTATGGAAGATACCTGATCACAGTAAATATATTAACATATATTAATGTATAATATATTCTATATTAAATCTTAGAATCTTTACTAAAATTTGAAAAGCACAACAATGATTATGCTTCTTTTGTTTTACCTATTCAATGATAATCGGTGGTATATCTTCTAATAAGGTTTCACTAAACTAGCACGTTGGTTTCTACGGAAAATAGTAGTTTATATGTAACATCAGCGGACTCGCGTAATATAAAATAAGGGAACAAGTTGTTCAACTTTCCTATGATGTAAGACAAACAGCTTCTAAGCATCACGTCCATATATTAACAGATCTCTCCTTGGTTTGGAGTTCTATTTTTGTTGTACGATTGGTGCAATATCAAATTATAATTCTGGCTGCCCACATCATTAGTCATGTAACACAAAGACATTAAGATTTAAATTGCTCTCTCTCTCTCTCTCTGTCTCTCTCTTTGAATGGGTTTCAATTCAGTTAACCTTTTAACCTTGATACTCTTGATCCACCTTATTTAAAATCTAGCATGCTGTATAATCATTAAAGTATCACGATCTATATCAATAAAACTCTCCAAGACGTTCAACACATTTAGAAGTGAAAATACTTCGCTGACTCCCTGAATCTAAGATACATCGAATAGTTTGGCGATGACCGAAAGCATCTTCAGTTAGAATCTTGGCGATACTTGAAAAAACATTTTTATTAACAGGCTTAGGCAGTGTGACATGGCAACAATAATCCCATGACAAGAAAATGTGCAGTCACAAGTACATTATCTCACCAGTGTGAGAAAATGTACTTTTGATATGTGAAGAAATGCTTTGCTCTGGCGGCGACGTGGATGAAGACTGGCCAACGTATAATAAAGTTGAGAACGTTGAAACCTTGGAATTTTTGTTGCACAATAATTCATTGTGTCTTTTACTTCCATATTGACGACACTGCTTGCTGGAGTCGTAGTGCTGATGGTTGTGCGACGAAACACCCTAAGCAACGTTTATGTTGTTCGATTACGTTATGCCGTTTGCCAACAGATATTTTATTAAACCGATCACAGGAGAAAATGGTGTGGAGACCATGGCATTTAAAGATTTTGCGGAATCATTTTGTGCTTCTGACAACAAAGTTCTGGGAGCGTTAAGTTTCGGCCTATGTAAGATTTTTTCTCGAATTGTTTTGATCCTATTGAGGAGGGTAACTATTCTGATTTGATAATATTGTATGATCTTTTCAAATTCATCAGAAAGTTGATTAACCTTAAATAGGTTTGCAAAGTCGTGGTGTTACATTTTTTTTCAAAACCTAGACGTACGCCAGGAGGAAATTTATGCAAAGTTAGCCGAAAGAGCAAAAAATGTGGCTACTTAATATCTGAACTTTCGAGCGCATTTACTGATGACTTACATATGGTTAACAAATTTTTTATTGTTTCATGCTTGTCAGATCTAACTTCAAAATTTGTCATTTGATTATAAAAGAGATTTGCACACGAGCGTTTGTTTAAGCACACACATCATGAAAGCTGTTGTTTAAACGTGACAGCAAAATCGCAAAAAAATAATTTAATCATACAAAACTTTACCTATTACTTTATTTGAGGTAACAGTGACTTTATTTGAAAACGGAATTTGAAGTAACAGTTAATATGTTAGAGATGGTCGCTTTGAATTCATTCAGTTCTTCTCAGATTTTCGGAATTTTTAGTTATTCCGATCGCTTATTTGAATAAAACGGAAAAATTTTTCTAATATCTTTATTTTTTGGAAACTGTATTCCACACAATCTTAACAAATTCTTGTTATTAAAGAAATTAATTTTTCTTAATTTGGTCAAATAATCTTATAAAATGCTGAAGTCATATATCATCTCTCATCACAAATTTCTTTAAATTTTTGACTAGGAATCAAATTTTTTTAGACTAATTTAGAGGACAGGTTTAAAATAATAAGAATGCAAAATATCCCTGTTGACAAAATATAATAACATTTTGTTGACCGAATTAATTACCTGACTTATTGATCTTTGTTACGGCGAGGTGCATAAAAAACTTAAACAGAGCAAGGTTCATTAAAACGTATCATATCCTTTATTTTTCTAACAAACAGCTACACTTATTATTAAATTAGTAGTGCTTTGTTGAGCAGTTGCTTTAAATCTAATCGTTCTCAGCGTCTGCCAGCTACCGTTAGCAGTGTAGAAATAGCAACAAACATTCTACACATAGCATATTAAAATACAGTCTTTCCCGGTATTTCTGACGAACCTTGGTACGTAAGGGACGACTGTGTCCATCGAAACCTAAACCTACCTACAGTTACTGATGAGATCGAACGATGTGCAGCTAAATATTGAGAAACGTTTCATAAATGTCAAAATAAAGAGATATTACAACGTCTTAATAATGCTGGATTAGTTCGCTGTTTGTGGTAACGGAAATCATTTGAACTAGTGCAAGAAACAGAAGTACAGTATTTAATGAAACAGTTTTACATAAACGAACTGTAAACTGTAGTGAAAAGTACGCCAATGACAACACGCTCTATACACTGGTAACATAGTTGTTAGAAAAAAATTGCTTCTTACATTGTAACTAGTTGCAGTCTTACTAGTTACCACGTGGATCGAGGGTTATGAAGAATGTAGTAGTATGCACGGATGCTTTCTCTAAACACGTAAGTCTTTATGCAACAGGACGACCCACTACGGCGGCTGTATTAAATGTTATATTAAATAAATACATCCCAAAATATGGTCATGTTAAAAAAATCTTATCTGACCAGGGTAAACAGTTCACAAATAGGAAGTGCCAATCCGAATTGGAAAAGCACAATATCCAGACGGTGTTGACAGCGATCCGGAGACAGCAAGGCAACCTCGCTGAAAGGGTCAACAGGGAGTTAGGTCGACTGTTCCGTATGCATTGTAATACCAACCAAAGTATGCCGGATTATCTATAGTTTTTCGAGGCGTCCATCAACGGGGTGTTTACAATGACACGACAGGATTTACGCCTAACGAGTCGCAAACTGGAGAAATGCCCAAGCGTGTCTGGGATGGGTGCATCAGGAGGTGTTCTAACGCAGAATTTGCCTATTCCAAATGAGGTGAAACGGATAGAAGCCAGGAGACGCATTAAGAAGTGTGCCGAAGAACGGACTGAAAAATTTAATGCTGATCACAAGCTGGTAACTTTTAAAATTGGCGAGAGTGTACTCCTGCGGGCTTTGAATTTAGGTCGTAGGGAGGATAACACCGCAGCCAAATTCTTTAGATTGTACAATGGTCCATATATCTTATCCGAGCAAGTGGGTAAAAAACACATATATTGTAACCAACCCTAATACTAACCGTGTGATAGGGAAATTCCATGCATCATCGCTAAGAAAGTATTATGTTAAAGATAATTGTACCTAATATGCCAGGATATAGGTGGTATGAATGTTTAAGAAATTATTTGAAAATGTGTATAAATCAAAGAATATTTGTTGAAATGTTAGAAAAAATGGTTTGTTGAACTGAAATATAAGTTTCAATTATCAAAATGACGTCAGAAGTGTTGATAAGCTTATCTGTGTTTGGGAATATAGGTCAGATCCAACCACGTGTATTTGTTTATGTTATTGCTGTCAAAGTGACATTTGAGGAATGTTTTGTTTTGAAAGAACTTTATTTACTTATTTTGATTTGAATTTATTATGTTATTATTATTATTATTGGAAGAATGATGGTTTATTTAGTTAAATATAAAAAAAATTAAAAATTTTGTATTTTATGTGAACAAATTTTTTTTATACGTGGTGGGGTTAATCCTGCAACAAAACACAGGATGATGTGTTATATTAAGTATATCAGAGCATGGATGACGGACATTAACAGGTTTCAAATGGATTTATACAATTTTTTGCCAATTAGCTATAAGTTTTGTATTTAGTGATGAATAAGGACCTATGTTATATAAAATTCTTTGTACAATTTTGTTCTTTTATGTCATGTACTTTATGTGTTAAATTGTGCGCGCGTGCGATAAACCTTTTTCGCTATATCTTCCGTGTTAATTAACCCATCGGCTTGAAATTTGGGAAGTGAATTGGTTGGGAAAATAGCTACATTTTCTATATACTCTGTTTTTCTCAGCTATTTTATAAATATGGTTTTTTTAATAGTTGAAACCTCAACTTTTTACTCTTATCTAGGGAAGTGTAATACAATTTCGAGATTAAATCTATGCAGCCTCTCGTCAAATTATAGAAAGATTTGCGTGCAATCCGTCTATATTTTATTTTATCAACCACGTATACTGCTGATTGACCAATCAGAAACCCCTAATTTCTGTAAGATCCGTACGTCGTATGGCATGCATCGAGGCAGTTTATCAAAAGCCGTTGCATAGTGGACGTATGTTCCTCTACAAGAGTTTTTCTTGCATGAACTAATATAAATCGAAAGTAAAGCTTAGACTTGGGACTCTTTCGAGTTATTCGTCAAGAACAAAGCCGGTGAAAAACCATATTATTATTATTATTATTATATAAAGTACTATCCGCGTGAGTGGAAGATATCCGCATAGGAAGATTTACTGACCGCGGTAAATCTGTAGTTCGCGGAACACTTCAAGATTTGGCGGAAGGTGTAAGCCCAATACACCGCTTTTTAAATATTACTCATTATCACCCTGAGATTAAATAATCAATAACGTTTTAAAATAATAATAACTTATTGCGAGCGAGAACGCTAATAATTCCGAGACTGACAATTGGTGGATGTGAAATCTATAATTAGTGTTATCACTTTCTACGGACCCAGCGCAGCACAGAGAGAGATAGATTGAGGAGAGCGGTCAGTGCAGACGGAGAGAGCTCAGAGCGGTGTCATCGTGCAGAGATTCGCAGCAGAAGTGGCAGCGGAGAGAGCGACGTTACGCCGAGTATAAGGAATTCGTCATTTCATGTAAAAGACAACCATATTGAGCTATATAGACTCTTTAATAAACAAATATAAAATATCCATGACATTTATGTAATTTAATATAGGCCTATATCGTATAAACTATCATTTATTGTGTGTTAATAAATAATTCTTCATTATCTCCAATACAGATTTGTTTGTAATTTATTAACACACACAATCTCCTATGCGAAAATAGTAATCTGTATCGTTGCAATATACAAACAAATCAATATAAGTACACGAAATGATTTTATTTATAGAACATTAATTCATTTATTAAAACTGATAGGCGTAATAAGCAGTCATACTTTTTTGTAGTTATAGTTTAAATAATTAGCTATAAGAGTTTTTTCATTACCCCGATATGATATTAAAAATATGAACTTTTAAAACTGATTAGTAACATAATTTGTTAAGGAACAAATATTTTGTTGATTTTAGATGTGTTTGATGTAGCACTTTGAGTTAATAATATTATTGTCAACTATGTTATTGTACAATTACATAAGTTAGATAAATTATTAGATAACTCATCCATGCCTCTATTGAAATGAACATTTTTTGTTTTATAAAATCCATTTGAATTGAAAGACAGCATATTTTGTATGCGACACAGGACACAATTGAGGCTGGTGTTTGTACGTCCGTGTGTGAGAAACGGGAAAGTACAAGTAGCAATGTTATTTTATGTAAATCTAGAAACGCCTTCAGTGACAAAATGTTACGTCAGTCGAATTACTGTACGTAAAAGAGATGCAGAGATCGAAGTGAACTTATGGGGAGTAATGACCAGAGTTGATGATTACGAATTGTAATATGAAAGTATATATATATATATATATATATATATATATATATATACACACTCACTACACAGGACACAATAGTGTAGAGTGGAACATACAGGTTTTATACGTCATTTGTTTGTTAGTCTACTACTTATAAGAAATAGTAAAAAAAAAACCGATCAGTCTATCCGTTAGATCTGATAATTATTTAGTTAATTATTATAATCTCAGGCTTATTTATACGGGTTGAGTAATTAAAGTATACAAGCGCGATAAATTATCACAATCTTGAAGTGTTCTCGCGTACGTTAAAGTTATAACTCCGGATGGCCATAATTTATCTAAGGGGACACCTACTCACGCACACTGTATAATACTGACCCATAGGCTACTGTTAAATATTTATTAACGATTTGAGTTCCCCGTAACACTCAGCTTGCGGCACCTCGCACGAAAAACTCGTAGGAGGAGAATGTCTGCTGTGGTCAACGTTTTCAAAAAAAAACCTGCTCGACTGAACCATACAAATTCACGATCTGACATATCGAGTGCTCCGATTTGTTGAAATGCTTTTCACGTCATCGATTAAAACATGACAACCGGATGCTCTTGTCAGGCTTTGCAGAGAAGATAACATTTATGTCCAATTGTTATTTGCAATTTTATGACTCAATTAAATATTCAAAATAGATAACTGTATGAAAAACATATTTAAATATTTTCAATTGTTCATACGACATTAGAAAGCTGTAGCTTTTAAACATAATTCAAAAGCTCCTCTGTAATTACCTCTGCCCAAGTTCCATTTCCTTACGTTAATAAATAACGAAATTATTCAACTCTTTTACATTGATTCCAGCACATGCGCATTCATATAGTAGGGATGCAAATATATAGGCTAGATAAAGGGATAAATTATGAACAATTTGAGGTGTTTCACTTCAGACGTCTAAATCTACTACAATGCGTATGCCTAATTAACTAAATCTGTATAAACTTATAGTCTATACGTGCTTAAACGCATGAAAAAGAAATTTTACAATCCTTATTATTCAGTAATCTGTAGCGTTTCCGTTTCGTTATAACACAGACACTCGCGCGCGCGCGCGCGCGCGCGCTCACAAAACAGTACTCTAAAAGTTTGAATTTAGAATCTGCTTTAAATGTATTATAATTCTTACGAATATTGAAAGACAATAAAATGGTATGTTCATTTACTCCCACACATTTGTGTGTTTGTTTTTGTGTTTGTGTGTGTGTGTGTGATTAGGCGTATGCGTGCAGTCTGTTGTCTATTATTAGAGGATAGGATAAGAACGCAATGTGACCTGACAAATTTAGCTTTGGTTACTTTAGCCTGTTAGCTCAGGGTAATCAGTGTCTACTATCTCTATGCCCATTCCACATCTACATATAAGAACCGACCCTTTGTACGTGTGCAGCTAAAAATACAAAGCGATGTTTTTGTGTGTCTATTGTAATTTAATTTTACATATTATATACATTTTGGATTTGTGTATATTGTTCCAAAATTGAATTGTGCTCACTTCTTCTATAACCAAAGAATATAGTTGGAAATGTTTATATATTTTATAAATAGAAAAATGCAAGGTAAAATATGTACAAGGCAAAATGCATAAACAATTGCACGTACACGTTTGAGTTTTAAGATAAATCCAGTTTTGTAAAAATGTTATGAAATTACATCTATAAGGTTCTGTGTTACCTCTGATCATATTTCATCTATTTTCTTACATTTTCTTTTAAGCCTGTCTTTGCTTTCTTTATCAGCTTTTTTTTTGTCAAGTTTCTGTATTTTAAATTGCTGTTTTGATGCCCTGATATTTTACACTTCACCGTTCCTTCATCGTTTGAACTTCTTGTACCCACGGCTTCTATGATATCTTATCCTCACTATCAAAATAGTCTTCGATGGTTTTTATTTCTCATTTAAATAGTTTCTATTTTCCAGTTTGCAATTTTTACTATATGTCATCTCCTCCGGACAAATTTGTTTCCTCTTCAGACGCAGCTCATTATGATGGACACCAGGCACGGTTATGATCGGAATCAACGTCACCTCAGGATAGCTAGTAGCAATTTTTAGCTGGTTTCTAACATGTTTTTACTAATGACAGTTTAGCCGACAATGTTCGCCATCTCTTGGCATGGTCTACGATATCTTCGATATCTTTTCTTTTAAGTTGCCGGAAAATGGTGTCAGCAAGAGTGAGGTTGTGAGTTTCACAATAGTCTATAAATTTAGATCTTTGTACGTCCCACTTTCCAATTCATACCTAGAGTAATAAAATTCATGTTTACAGCATCCAACATCCTGTACACAAACGTGTCTGTTAAAGAAACGATAAGCATTTTAAGAGATCTCTCCGATGAAGGTAACAAACTGCGTTCCCAACGAATTGATATACTGTTAACTTCACTGAAAATAGTATTAGAACAAAATTAATTTCACATTTAACAATAAGTACTTTTGTTGCGTTGAGCTTGCTGTCCCCTTGCGTAGCTTGGGGTTAACGGCTGTTCACACTTTAAACCATAGGCTGGGTTTAAACAAAATATAAAACGATAAAGTGGACGGTATAAGCGGTTTATTATAAAAAACAGATTTAATCATATTCATGCGATTCTGCGAATCCGCGTACCCGTACGACTGCATATCTAATAATTTAAGCTAACTAAAATTAAATTAATTGAATCATTCACATATTGACGGCCGTAAATTGAATTTTGCGTAACACACGCGTGGAACAGCCTGTTGCCTCCTGGAGCTCCGTGAGTCGACTGCTAAATTGGAAAGGGGTGGGGAACCGACCTTAGCTCGTCCGGCTATAACGTGATATGCAGCCGAATCATGGTTTGAATACATTTTAAATCTGAACATACTGCCCGTCAAAAATCGAAAATTTCGATTTTTCCCAAGCTTGACGCAGTGAGCAGTTTACACACCAATGACGCCAACAGCGGCTACATAAATTGATTGTAACACATAATTGAATACAATACGTAAATTGAATAGAATACATGAATCGCACAAATCACATAAATTGAATACAACACATAAATTGAATAGAATACATAGATTGAATAAAATACCTGAATCGCATAAATCACATAAATTGAATGCAATACATAAATTGAATAGAATACACAGATTAAATAAAATACATGAATCGCATAAATTACATAAATTGAATACAATACATAAATTGAATAGAATACATAGATTAAATAAAATACATGAACTGCATAAATCACATAAATTGAATGCAATACACAAATTAAATAGAATACATAGATTGAATAAAATACATGAATTGCATAAATTGAATAAAATCCTCTGCACAAGACAATTTACTGAGGACCAGAACAATAACACCCCTTCGCATAGAGTGAAACCCATACGAGTGACGACAGTCCTTATTCGTTGGACACAGGTAAAGCGCACAGCTTATGAATAAGGTCGACGCAATATACCACGGGGAGTGCGGACGTCAACGACGCGCACCAACTGGTCGTCGCCCATGAAAGCCTTAGTGACCACACCCAAACTCCAGTGTAATGGAGGGGCGTTATCCTCTATAATTATGACCACATCAAACTACGCGAGGTTCCCCTTGTGTGTCTGCGATTTATTACGCTGTTGAAGCTGGTGCAGGTAGTCCTTGCACCACCTGCTCCAGATAGATTGTACAAATTACTGCAGCAATTGCCAGCGTCGCAGTTGGTTGCATGGAATGGCTACAAGGTCAGCGTCGGGGAGGGCTGTCAAGGCCAAGCCAATTAAGAAGTGTCCCGGTGTAAGGGGCTGCGGATCCCTAGCATCAGATGAGATGGCAGAAAGAGGACGGGAGTTCAAACACGCCTCAATTTGAGTAAGGATCGTGTATAATTCCTCAAAGTTAAGAATGGTGGCGCCAATGGTGCGGCGCAGATGATGCTTGACGCTTTTTACACCACTCTCCCAAAGCCCGCCGAAGTGCGGTGATTCTTCACAGGTAATTAATTTTTATAACTCACGCAAAGTGGAACTCGCGGCCTTTGTCAGTGCCGTTGTCAGACATCATTTCCCCGGGAATGCCGCGATGGGCAATGAATCGTTTAAAGGCGGCAACAAATGCCTCAGCAGTAAAGTCAGACACCAATTCCAAATGAATCGCCTTCGTAGCGAGACATACAAACAAGCATATGTATGACTTTGAGGTAGTCTTGGATCGCTGCCCGCCATGACGTATCACGATAAGGCCGCCGTAATCTACAGCAGACGAAGAAAAGGCCTTGGTCAATACCACTCTTGACGAAGGCAACTGACCATGTTTCTGCGTCTGCTTGTGCGTTTTGAAGCGAAATCATTTGATGCCCTTACGGATGACAGAATTGACAACAATTTTGCCGTTGACGATCAAATACCTTTGACGAACAGAACTAGGCGTTAACTAAACGCCCGCGTGAAGCAGCATCGAATGCTCAGCCTCTATTATTAATATAGTGAGGTGGGCCTTTGGGTGCAGAATAATCTGATGCTTAGTATCGTAATGGAAATCGGAATGTTGGAGACGATCTCCAACCCGAAGTAACCCCGAATCGTCGATGAATGGATCAAGAGAGGTAATTTTGCTAGATTTGGATAGATTACCATTCTTTATTTCAATGATTTCTTTGTAAAAATACGTCAATTGAGATTGGCGTATAATGAAATTTAAAGTGTTGTTAATTCCTCCCTGGACAGTCGCAGGTCATGTCCCGAACCAAGGTAATTCGATCTCAGATTATAGATAAATATGAAGCAATAGCTGATAACGCGTATCAATCTCTGAAGAGTGGAAAAGTCTTCACTTATATCGGTAGCGACGACGCTAGTCATACATTGCCGATTACCGATTGTCTTTGTTCAGATCGGCACTCCCGTATGGTGGCCGAATCATTTGTGCTGAATTTGGGGTGGCGAATTGGATCTTGCAAAAGCCATGCCGGACCATGCCACCACAATTGGAAGTTCCGCAATTTGTCTGGATGACAACCAGGAGACAGAATATCGGCGGGGTTATACTGGGACTTCACATGATGCCAGTCAGCGTTATTGGAACCCTGCTGGATTTCAGCCACACGATTGACGACGAAGGTATTCCACCTGGAGGGCTCACCGTGTATCCATTGGAGGGCGACCATGGAGTCGGAGTACAAATGAATCTCATGAGCATGTATGTTTAATGCACGAATAACCTTTTGAAGCAAACGGAGAAGCTGAAGGCAACCGCATAGCTCAAGTCTGGGCAGTGTAATTTGTTTTAGGGGGGCTACCCTGGATTTCGAACACAGTAAATTAGATGAGACACGCCTATTATCATATAAGTACAATTCCTGCGTATATGCAACAACCATAACCCTCACAGGAAACATCCGCGAACCCGTAAATTTGAAACGATCTCGTGTATGGGTTTGACTTTGTGCAACGGTTCACATTAATCTTATTGACTAGATTTAGTTTAGTATACAATTCCCTCCATTTGGGGAGAAGAGAATCTGATAAGACCTCATCCCAATTCGTTTTTGCTTGCCAAAGCTGCTGCATGAAACGTTTCTATAAAGCAACTACGGGACCAAGTAGACCCAAGGGCCATAAATGCCCACAATTACTGAAAGATCAGTTCTTTTGGTAAACGCCTCATTGCAAGGTTTGAGCGTTGTTTTATAAACAAACACATCGGAACCGTTGTTCCATAGTAGCCCTAAAGTACTCACAATTTCACCCTTGTTTAGGGGTATGGTAGTGCCGCACTAGTTTATGATTTCTTGGCTGTTGGAAGACCATTTGTGCAGGGGAAACCCATACTGTCGAAGTAATTCGCTTACATCCGATCTCAACCGTTTGAGCTCATGTATATCATCGCAGCCGGTAATTAAATCATCGACGTAGAAGTCGTTAACAATAACTCGGCATGCCAATGGAAACTGATTGAGGTTGTCATTCGCAATCTGGAATAGACACCTGGTAGCAAGAAATGAAGCGCTGGCTGTGCCATAATTCACAGTCCTGAGCACGAAATGTTTCAACTCCAAGTCGGGGGAATCCCCCCAAAGCATTCTTTGGAGGTTACAATCGCTTGAATCGACCAAAATGTTTCTATACATCTTCTCGATGTCGAACGTTAAGCCATAGACGTGGGTCCTAAATCTGAGTATAATATAAAAAATATCCTGCTGTATTGTCGGCCCTACCAGTTGCGTATCATTAAGTGAACGGCCATTAGTGGATTTTGCGGACGCATCAAATACCACGCGGAGCTTTGTAGTCAGACTTGAGTTTTTGAAAACCGCGTGATGGGGTAAGTAGTAGGCCTACACCTTGGAGCGATGACCCAAATTGTCGCTGGGACTTTGTGGTGATTTGTGCCCCAGGCGTTGGTACTCCTTGATGAACTTAGAATAGTCATTCCTCAACCCAGGATTCCTCATGAGTTTACGCTCAAGTGTCTGAAAACGCTGTTTAGCATGGGCCAGCGAATCGCCCAGAGCCACATCACCAGCCCTACGGGGCAACCTAACAACAAATCTACCGTCACTATTTCTCAGCGTGTTATGCACAAAGTGTCCCTCACATGACTCGTCGGCAGCTGAGAGCAAATCAACAGGATAGTCCTCGACCTGCCAGAATTTCTTTTCATAGAAGTGAACCCTTTATTGTCACTTCTCGCAATAAATGACGAAGCACGATAAGGAGATTTCAATTTGAAAGGAAGATTTCCGAACACAATGTAACCCAGTCTAGTTTCCTGAAGAATGGGGAATTTCCCGTCCCTGAAAAATTTGCCGAGCTTAATCAAACTTAAGAAGAATTGGGTGGGCGCCCAGCAGAACGTCAATGCTCGAGGACGTGCTGAAGTTTGGGTCCGCTAGGAATATACCCTCGGGCTATCCCAACTGCGCAGGATCAAAGGACTCCGTGGAGAGATTGGCAGTAAGATTAGGCAAAATTGAGCATTGTACGCTAAAATAACTTTTTCGTACAGCGATTGCAAGGTGATAGTGGTGCTGTGTTGGGACCGACAGGACGCATTGTTGATGCCTGTAATTGGCAACTCATTTTTTACAAGGTTCGATTCAAGTTTTTTAGCGAAGGCCTGTTTATTGAAATTCGCCTGGCTACCAGAGTCCAGTAAAATCCTGCAAAGACGGGGTTTACCAGAATTGTTTAATGTTTTGCATAACGCAGTAGACAATAGTATGTTCCTATTAGTTTTTAGTTTGAAGGCACAGTAGGTGCCCTGTCCTGTATGTATTAAGGAGTGATGCTTCTTAGAGCAAATTTTAAAAGTGTGATTATTTTTACATTCCTTTACATAATGGCCCACCCGCAATCAGTTAAAGCAGCATTTATTTTTAATTAAGAACTCCTTACGTTTGTCAATGGTTAACCCCTTAAATTGCTTACACGTATATAAGTGGTGGTTAGAATTGCACATTTCACATTGAATGTTTTTATAATTAGCATGATAGCTGACCACCTTGCCTTGTTTTGAATTGTTTACATATTTTATCAGTTGTTTAGGCCTTGCTGAGTAGCCAGCCCGACCACTCTCGGAATCTGCTGCAACGGTTTGCAGCACCAATCTCCTATTGTTCAAAAACTCAATCAACCCTTCAAAATCGGGAAAGTCGATGTTAGAGAGTGACTCCTTCCAACGTTTGGAAGTATTCGGGTCCAATTTCGACGCTAATAGCTAAGTGACAATAAGCTCATAAATATTTACGGGTAACGCCATAATCTTGAGCGCTTTTATGGTTGCGCTTATTATATTAAGAAATCTAGAAATGCTACCCACCGATTGCCTATCGATAGAATTGATTTTCAGTATATCTTCGACATGGTGGATGGCGATAATTAGGTTATTGTCAAATCTAGTCTTGAGTAACCCTAGGGCTACACCATAATTCTCACCAGTTACAGGCAGCGATTGTATAACTTGGAGCGCTTCATCCTTTAATGAATTGTGTAAGTAATGAAACTTTTGTATGTAGGTAAGATCCAAGCAAGAAGCTACCAAGTCTTTGAATATGTGTATATAGTGTTGCCACCCCATAACATTTCCGCTAAACTCCGAGATTTTAATGGGCTCCAGTTGCGTGACGAGCGAATCTTTCCGCTCTATTGTCATTAGGAGTAGTATTAGAATTCTCAGTAAGGTTAGTCGAGAATTTTTCTATAAGATTGTGCAGCTTGCACTCGATTATACATAAATCATCTTCGACCTGGATTCGATCGCTATCCGCGTCAAAAACAGCGTCCTCGCACAACTCAAGTTCGGATTGAATTGTGTCATATTTGCGCTGGAGCTCCGCCAGCGACCTTAATTTAACATGCAACGCGTGGACGTCATTTTTTATTATGTCGAAAGCATCCGCAAAAATATTGATTCTTGTTATTGAGGCCTTAATAACGGCCCTTTGCCTTATGAACTCTTTGCTTTCGGCCATATTGAGCGTATTAAGACGTCGAACGAAAGTAGAACAGGCAACTCAGTTCTCAGCAATATGACTACGTATTAAGAGTTAAATAGAATAATTGCAAACAAATAATAGAACATAACCGAATGAATACATAATAGTTCAAAACATACTATGGCAAAAACGTCTTACTTGAATTTCCACTGATTCGAGATAATGGGCCGTATGCATAAACAGAAGGAAATCCTTTTACTTGCAAAATCAGAAGCAAATCCTTCAAGTAGTATGAATAAAAACAGAAGGAAAACCTTTTAATTATATCAATTAGCAAATCCTTCTTCTGTTGACGTTTTACTCAAGTTGTATGCATAAAACTTACCTTTTACTGGAAATCAAAAGCAAATCCTTCAAAAACGATGCATCTAGTCAGTAGTAGACTCAAGTGCAAAGTGAAAGGTTGTGTTTGTGCTATGGCGGAGATGGTTAGTGTGCGGAATGTGAAACTTTATAAACTTCGTTCAAGCCCATATGCTAAGGACTTCAAAAGTTTGTTTCGATTTGAAGAAGACAATGTTCATTGGTTAGCAAATACGTTCTTAGGCGAATCTGTCGAATATCGAGGTGGTGCACTGACTTCATTACATAAAATGAAAATCTGTTTAAGATATCTTTCTGATCCGGGATATCAAAAAGACATCGGCGAGGAGCTAGGGGTGGACCAAAGTACAGTCTCGCGAGCTGTGTCCAGTGTTGTTGACAGTGTAATTGCACAAGCAGATAAGTGGATTAAATTTCCGACTACCGAAAATGAAATAGTTGAAGCAAAAACCCTGTGGCAAAGTAAATACCGTTTCCCCACGACGATTGGTGTAGTAGACTGTACCCATATAGGCATTGAAAAACCTAAGGTCCATGGAGACGAGTACGTTAATCGTAAAGGTAAAACTACACTAAATATACAGGCAACTTGCGACGCGAGAGAAATCTTCACAATCGTTGATGTAAGTTGGCCTGGGTCAGTCCATGATGCTCGTATATGGAAAAACTTACTAGTTAGAGAAACTGTATCCAGAACACAAAACACGGTAATTATTGCTGACGATGGATACGGAATTGAGCCATGGCTAATGACGCCATATAACGACCCGGACGATGCTGCAAATGTCGCCTATAATAAACTACTAACAAAGGAAAGGGTAATAATAGAGTGTTGTTGTGGACAGCTGAAACGGCGATTTCCAATTTTAAAGTATGTTTGCAGAGTAAAATTGGAAAATATTCCAAAAATTGTGGTTGCATGTGTCATCCTACACAACATTGCTAAACTTTTAAGTGATAGAGATTTTGAAGACCTAGAAGAGGAATCTGTCGAAGATGTAAATGGCCCTTTCACTGAGAATATCGTCGAGGGTGTTGTTGCTATTCGCCGTGCGGGTCAAAGAGTAAGAGACCACCTGGCTGTTATAATAAACAACTTTTAATGAAAAGACTTTAATTTTACAACATATTTTCCATTATTTTGATTTTACAATTACATTTGTAATACAGTTGTAATACCTGCTTTGTAATACCTCGTATAAATGATACTGCTGTTAACAAAAAACATGAGCAAAAATATGAACATTGCTAAATTGTAATTACATGTTATAATAAGTATCATTTCCAGGTTTAACTATGTTATCTGAATTACACATTTTCTGTTGTAAATATTGTAATTTTCTTTTAAAATACTGTTCTTGGACTTCTGCGGTTTTCAGCTGTTGTAGCAAAACTAAACGTTGCAGTTCTTTTTGGATCAGATTCTTTGTAACATTAGTATCAAACGGATCCAGAGCTGTTTTTTTTACTTCCATATTCCTTAAGGAATGGAAGTATGGTGATGGCAAAAAAAATCGTGTTCGAGATTATTGCAGATTCTGATTCTACTATACTCAAAACATGAAAAAAAGTCGTTTTCCGAAAAGTGTCTGTGTGTGTGTCTGTCTGTCTGTCTGTCTGTCTGTCTGTCTGTCTGTCTGTAGATTTTTTTTCTATGGCAAACGATAACTGCCGCAAATTCAAACAGAATCAAATAATTTTTTGCATACAGCCCGGTTTTGCAGAGTTCTCGCGACCTATTGTTTTTGGTGAAGATCGGTTGAGGGAAAGGGGTAGTTTACCTGCAACGGTTTTTTTTTAGCAATGGTAATTTTGTTTGTTTGGCAAACGATAACAGCCGCAAATTCAAACAGAATCAAATAATGTTTCGCATACAGCCCTGAATTGTAGAGTTCTCAAGACCTATTGTTTTTGGTGAAGATCGGTTAAGGGAAAGGGGTAGTTTACCTGTAACGTTTTATGTTTTAACAAGGGTATTTCCTATGGCAAACGATAACAGCCGCAAATTCAAACAGAATGAAAAGATTATTTGCATACAGCCCTAAATTGTAGAGTTCTCAAGACCTTTTGTTTTTGGTGAAGATCGGTTAAGGGAAAGGGGTAGTTTACCTACAACGTTTTTTTAACAAGGGTATTTTTTATGGCAAACGATAACAGCCGCAAATTCAAACAGAATCAAATAATTTTCTGCATACAGCCCTGATTTGTAGAGTACTCAAGACCTATTGTTTTTGGTGAAGATCGGTTGAGGGGAAGGGGTAGTTTACCAGCAACGTTTTTTATCATGCGTATTTTCTATGGCAAACGACAACTGCCGCAAATTCAAACAGAATCAAATAATTTTTTGCATACAGCCCTGATTTGTAGAGTACTCGCGACCTATTCTTTTTGGTGAAGATCGGTTGAGGGGAAGGGGTAGTTTACCTGCAACGGTTTTTTTTATCAAGGGAAATTTTTTTTTTTGGCAAACGATAACAGCCGCAAATTCAAACAGAATCAAATAATGTTTCGCATACAGCCCTGAATTGTAGATTTCTCAAGACCTATTGTTTTTGGTGAAGATCGGTTGAGGGAAAGGGGTAGTTTACCTGCAACGTTTTTTTAACAAGGGTATTTTCTATGGCAAACGATAACAGCCGCAAATTCAAACAGAATCAAATAATGTTTTGCATACAGTCCTGATTTGTAGAGTACTCAAGACCTATTGTTTTTGGTAAAGATCGGTTAAGGGGAAGGGGTAGTTTACCTGCAACGTTTTTTTATCAAGCGTATTTTCTATGGCAAACGATAACAGCCGCAAATTCAAACAGAATCAAATAATTTTTTGCATACGTCCCTGAATTATAGAGGTCTCAATGACTTTCGATTTTGGTGAAGATCGGTTAAGGGGAAGGGGTAGTTTACCTGCAACCTTATACGTTTTAACAAGAGTAAAGTACTTGAAAATTTATTTAAACTTTTTGAAACAATGGTAATTGTTAAAAATAAAATAATTTTGTTGCCAGGCAATAAAATTATAATTTTTTCATTTAATGTAATATATTTTTCATTTAATACAGCAATAAAAAGGCAGGTAAGACACAGCCTGGCTGTTTGGCTGAAAATGATTTTAAATATAAATCTTAGAATATGGAAGTCATGTATGGTTCTCCATACCGATATTTCATGGCGGTAACACAGGTTCTTCTATTATAACAGGTTCAGCTGTGTCTTCCACAGATGATAAAGCTACACTTGGACTGTCTTCACGGCGTTTTACGCCATACTGCATGGCCCCTGTGCAAAAACATTGTACATTGGAGAAAATATTTTATAACTAGCGATGAAGTCCGTTGCAGTAAAACAAACAACGGGCTCTATACAAACACATGAACTTGTATTAGGGTCCGTAGGCTAAAACCGAGGACCCTTAAGTTTGCTGTTCATTTATGTCTGTCTGTCTGTCCGTTTGTCATTGAGTTACAGTATGTATGAGATATTTTTATTTTACACAAAATATTTATAAAAATAAAAACGTATAAAAATAAAAGCATGCAAGATTTAATATATTACATATTATATTTCATGCATTATATTTATTTTATACCAAAAATCAAATAAATATAATATAAAATATAAATAAAATATTTAAAAAGTTTGACAAATTAAAAAATGTGTTAAATCCACAAGGACGTTTTGAGATACGAATTTAGTTAACACAACTTACCTGGAATCCGTTTTACAGTGGGATTTGATGCGCCTTTCATTGCTACCAACATCTTCTTTTCCCAATCAAGTAACTGGATGTTTTTATTCCCAGTTCTATTTAAATCAGTTTTCTTCTTCAGTCTGGTTTTCATGTTATTTATTTTCTTCATGAGAGTCTTTGCATCAACCTCTTTTCCAAACAGTGATTGATACTTCAATATGAATTTTTTAATAGATTCATCTTTCAGCTTCTTCATTGTCGGAATTTGAAATTTTTCAAGTATCTCCGGGAATGAACACAACTCACTGGCCACGAATACTAATTCGCTATTCACTTCCACGTTATCGGGTTCTTCATCACTTGACGACATAACTATAATTTTAAAATCAACAAGCACAACAAAACTTGGTCACAAACAAACACTTCCACACTCCTGCAAAATCACAACTGAACTGGTCTTCAAGAGGTGGTAAGTCATACAACAGTTGATTTTCATGTCTCGACATGAACGATTTGTTGATATCTTTTACTCGTCGGTCGAAGGATTTGCTTGTAAGTAAAAGTAAATCATTATACATATCAAACGAAGGATTTGCTTTTACCTCTACCTTTCCCTTAAAGCATTTGCTTTTACTTATACCTTTTCCTTTTCAGCAAATACTTTTTTTTATGCATACGGCCCAATAAGTTGCATACGGTTGTAGAGATTATCAGCTGATGGCGGATAAGATTTAACCAGGATGACGTATACTATTATTAAAATTTGTTTGGTATTGACTTTTGTACTGAAAGGGAAACAACGTTGCCAAACTCTGACCACGTGACGTCTACAAGTTGATAAACACGAAACAATGATTCACATACATACAACTTACAACACAACCACGCTCAAGGTCATTTAATACGGCTTTTCAAGACAAAACAGTTTACTTTTAAAACATGATATGATATCTCTTAATGTACTTTTAATTACAGTAAGGCATCCAGAGATGCTTTTGTAGTGAAGTCGCGTAGCTTATATCGTAGTGAATACGATTATTTAATGTATGGTTGCAATAACATGTACGTATTATACTGTACATTACCTTAATCATAGTGCACACTGATCTGTTCACAATCGCGTAAAAAATCTTTTATTTTATGAAATGACATGAACCGTGTTACGCAAATTCTAGTTAAGTCCAACTATGGTAATATGAGATCTTACTTAATATTTTGGTATGGATTTAATATCATAATAATTTACTCGAAAAACGTGATAAATAATTACTCTATTCTATTATCATGAACTTAATAAATACAGATAATTTGGTATTAAGCAAGCATAAATATTTGCGAATTATAAATAGTGAAATATTAATTTATAATTGATAGAAATTGTAATATTGGACTATAACATTTCGTTTGTTAATTTTTGTTTAGTTAAAGATTAAATTAAATACTTTTATATTGCAATTTTATATTTAACATTACTTCTAACATTAAACAAAATAAAAATCTACGTTTATAATGGGTGAACTCCGCTTAATGTAGAATCACTATCTTCAGATTCAACTGATTCACTGTCACTCGAACAATTCACAGAAATGATCAAATTTTCTACCTGCTGTTCCACTATACCTTCATTTTTCCAAGCGTCTTCAATAACTGACTTGGTGTGTTCAACTACCTTCTTCCAGTCTTCTCCAGTAATCATTTGCATGGCTTCATTTGTTAATTTTTCTACTTCAGTCATCGTGAATTTTGTATTATTTATGGCAACGTATTTTTTAACCCTGGCCCATATTAGTTCCATGGCGTTAAAGTGACAATGATATGGAGGCAACCGGATGACTTTATGACCGTAACTTTCAGCCAACTCGTCAACAATATACACAGGAAACTTTGGTTTATTAAATAGTACCAATTCCATCAACTCAGCCTTTTTCATATCCTCTGTCAATGGAATGTTTCGACGTTTTAACCATTCAACCGTCTCTTCGTTTTTTGAAGCCATTGTTGGAGCCTTGTCTTTAATCACTGAATGATATGGGGCGTTGTCCATCACGATCACTGAATTGGGAGGAATATTCTTTAACAGGAATTCTTCAAACCATGTTTTAAATTTGTTGTGATTCATTTCTTCGTGATAGTCAGAAGTCTTTTTCGATTTAAATACATAGAGGCAATTGGGAATAAACCCCTGAGAATTTCCGGCGTGGATAATTATACGTCTTCCACTTTTTCCAATTCGCACTGGCATAGTTACCGTCGTAGAATCATCCGACCAACACTTTTTAAAGACATCCTGCGTTCACCCATGTTTCGTTAATCCAGACGACGTTATTAAAATTTTCATTTATTACACCCCTAAGAAATTTACAGCGAGAAGCAACTACGTGTTGTTGCTCCATTAATACTTTTCTACCCGAAACGGTAGTAAATTTAAATCCCAAATTTTTAATTACGGACCGTAAAGACGAGTGGCTACCAGTGAAAAGCTCTGCATCATGAAGAGTATCGAGTAGCTTTTTTATTGTAGGATACTCTTTACGACTGTAATACTCATATACGTGGCGACGGATCCCATCTTCTGCAAAAGCATCCAGATTAGTAACACGTTTTTCTATCCGTCTTTTTTTACCTGGTGTTTCCAGTTTAGAAGGGCCAGCTTCCTCGCTTTGTTTAATCTTCTCCTTACCTATCGTTACGACCGTATTTTTACTTATAGAGAGTGCAGCTGCTGTTCTATCAACAACTTGACTAACTCAAATCAGAGGCCCACCATGTTCCCTCTCTTTCTCGAAATAATCTCGTAGAGAACAAACGAATTCTCTGGACTGCCCTCTAATTGGTACTCCGCGACCGGAAATACGTGTTTTCTCTTTTACCGGGTGTATTCGCGGTCGACCACGCTTTTTCCCAGTTTCCTCACTTTCAGACATACCTTCTGTTTGAAAGTAAACGCGTATAGGTTAAAGCTGTTACGTATTTTAAATAATTCAAAATTTAAAAATGTAGATATTTATACAAATTGTTTTAAAATAAAAATCGCACGCACAAAGTTCCGTAAAATGAACAAAATAAAGTAAATTTATACTTAGGTAAACATGTTATTTAAACATGCTTATGCTTATTTAGTTAATAATAGATTCACACGTTTTCACTACACTTAGTTAATTAGTCAGAAATTAGTTAAGTAATTAGAAATTAGTTAGCAATAAACTTGTATCTGCAACACAACTATTTAAGTATTAAACTAACGTACACCCACGAATAATCAAACAAGTGTAACCGAGAACACAGCACTCTTAACAAACAGACTAACAGTTCACTCTGTGGCGCGACATTCCACACTGGTTTTAATAACAGCACGTGTGGGACATTATTGGCAACAGTGTGCGTTGCTACGGTTACTGTTTACAGTTTTGAGTACGGCGATTGGTTGAGAGGCACGTAGCAGTCAGTTGTTTAATCAACAGTTCCATCTGTCAATACCAAACAAATTTTAATAATAGTATAGTTGCCGTTGAGCAGAACGGGTTGTTATCTCTTGACAGCGGCAGCTCGTGACGTCGGATTATGCAATGCGGTGAGATAAAGATGCGTCCCTGTGTCTCTGCGTAGATGTGTCGTACCTGTCCAATTCTGTCTGAGTTGAATGTAATAGATTGTCCGGTAGACACTTGCGAATTTATTGGAAACCGCAATTTTACGCATTTGATTTCCAAGTTAAATGATTTTGCTGAACTTACGCATAACAGTTTCAATGCCCGAACAATACTCGGATGCATACAGCTGTGCCACACTAATATCCGAAAACGGGCACGCACTAACTGCCTTACGACGCTTAATGTCCGTCACTCCGAACGGCTCGTAAGTTTTTTACGCACTTTGAGATCGAAATTAAATCCGGCTCTGGTGGACCATATGTTGCGTTGAACTTGCTGTCCCCTTGCGTAGCTTGGGGTTAACGGCTGTTCACATTTTAAAAAATAGGCTGGGTTTAAACAAAATATAAAACGATAAAGTGGGCTGTATAAACGGTTTATCATAAAAAACAGATTAAATCATATTCATGCGATTCTGCGAATCCGCGCGTGCCCGTACGACTGTAATATCTAATAATTTAAGATAATTAAAATTGAATTAATTGAATCGTTCAGATATTGATCGCCGTAAATTAAATTTTGCGTAACACACGCGCGGAACAGGATGTTGCCTCCTGGAGCTCCGTGAGTCGACTGCTAAATTGGAAAGTGGGGGGGGGGCGGACCGACCTCAGCTCGTCCGGCTATAACGTGATATGCAGCCGACGTCACAGGTGAATCATGGTTTGAACACATTTTAAATCTGAACAACTTTATTCAAGAAAGGGGCTCGCTATGGATGTAGACTTTCTAGTCTGTTATCAGATATTTATGTGAAGAATTAAATTTTTTTATTGTCCGATAGAAATAAAATATGAAACAAAATTATCTTTTGCAAACGCTATGTTAATCATATTTTCATTATTTTTTATAGGACTCTGTGACAGTTACATGAAATAAAAATTATATGAACAATAAACATAAAAATATACAACTTATGCTTGAAGCTAAAAATGACAATAAATTAATTTTTCTAGAATTAACAACCATAAAAACAAGAAGTAAATTCCAGTATTACGTTTACAGGAACCCCCTTCATCTCTGACATTACTATACAAGCAGATTCTCACCAAGCAATTACGCAAAAAATGGCTGCATACAACAGTTTTATCAACAGATTAAATATTGATGCAGTAGAAATAAATGCATTTCAAAATAAATTAAATATAATAAAACATGTAGCCCAATAAAAGATACAGAACAGTACAGAAGACGCCAAAATAATGAGCTGTACACACATGTTGAGAAAATCACAGATGTAATTAGAAAAGGAAGAATTACTTTCTACGGACATATTCAAAGAATGGATCTTGACAGTCTAACAGGGAAACTTATTAACTATTTCAAAAGCTCAAAATTCCCAATACGTGGTACGAAGAAAACAAAAAGACATAGAAGAACTCCATATTACTCAAAAAGACATTTAAGACCGCTTACCACTCAAAAATAAATGACATATTGGCCAAGGTTTTCCGGAAAAACCCAACAAAGGGGTCAAGTGCCATCTGGACTGACGAAAGGCGGGAGAGACATCGATCAAGAATGAAGGAGACATAGGAAAGTAGGAAGAGAGAAGAGAAGAAGAGAGGAACCAGTTGAGCCAAACGTAGACCACAGTGGGTCTTAGAAAAAAAAAGTGTTTCGACGGTCTACTGATCGTCGTATGGTACAGTGGAAAACAAAATAAAAGACAAAATTCAGTCACTAATCACAAGCTTTAATTATCACAATTAAATAGTTAGTAATCAACGAGATAGCCTCTTGCAACAAATCAAATAAAAATTGTTCACACGCAATAAAAATGTCTACTACTGTAGCATACAACAAAATACTCGTATTGCAATTATCACGCACATTTATAAAACACATACAAATAGTTCGCCAAAATATTACTAACCGCACTCCAATAAATCGCGACTCAAACTGAACTGTGCGTAGCTGAGTACTTGTATTTATACCCCGCCGAAAATCCAGAATATTCCATACACTACGCATCAGCTCTACACTAGGAAGCAATTGATGGCGGCCTTGACACAGTGCGCGTGGCTGGTGACGTCTAGAAACGTCTCGCGAGCGCATGTTGAAATCACGTACGCACACAACATTACAGCCGGATTCCTCTGGAACATTCGAGAAACTCGTAGATTGTTCTGTAAGGTCATACCAATAGGCATAGCCAATGGATACAAGAGTTCTATAACAGATATTAATTTAACTAAATATCAACGTGAACATTGTAGAGCACCAAATAACCTGAACAAGACAACTAACGTATCGGTTCCTTATAGTAGTATTCTCCCACAAATTTTTATTAATTCCGTTATCAAGTTAAACATAAATCTCAGTTTCAGTACAAATAACGCCATATACAAAACACTTAGACCAAAAATGGTTAGCCCTTAAGTAAAAAAATAGGAGTATACAGGATTACATGCAACGACTACCACTTATTTTATGTAAGCCAAACAGAAAAATCATTTAATAAGATATTTAAAGAAAATTTATCCAAAAAAAATCCTAACAACAAATTTGAATTTTAGACGACAGTTAAAAAATAACAATCATAATTACTCTAACTCTAATATAACTCAGGTACCTTTACACATATGTAATACATGTTTATATATAGATACTATTAAAAATATAACAAAATATATTAGGCATTTAAAACAAACCTAGATTACACACTAAATGTCATAATACAGTTCCAATTTAATGCTTTGTATGATACTGCGATTAGAGTTCATGTAGCTTACAACCAGATCCCTACGAATTTCGCCCGGCCCGTTTTTAAGTCAGTGTCCGTCCACACGCGACACGGTGCAAACCGTTAAAGTAGCGTGTTCGCAGATAAGTTTTTACTCTGAACGTGTGTTCCGTTATCATTAAAAAAAATAATGTTTTACGATCTCTTATGAGGGATACATGTCTGATAATAGAACGATCGTTCCGAAACGCGTAAAAAAAAGCTACTAGAGGTCACGAAACGGAACTGAAATAGGTGAAATAATAATTGTACTTACAGTACATCTTTCTTTGCCCTCTTAACCGCTGCATTAACATCACCCGTAATAATATCATTAGCCCTCCCTTCAACTTCTATTATAACTTCCTGAATTTGTTAGTACACATCCTTTATCGGGCGTCCTATATTTGGCATTAAACCTGAACTAATACCATATTTCTTGGCACTCCTTTAATGTTTAGCATGAATCTCTCACTGTAACCTAAATTATTAATTAAACTGTGAGCTGAATTCCAAAGCCAACTACTCCACTTCGAGCTTTGCTTCGTGAATACAGAATCCTAAAATCATCACTCTAAAAATCCTCGCTGTCTGCCCACCTAACCTCACTTATTCCTGAAATGTCTCCAGCCCATGCTTTCCATTTCCAGTTCCAGATTTCACAGTGTCCTATTTTTTAATAAATATTACGTTCTACATTACTATTATAAGTGTATGACTTTGTGTGCATCTTGAGTGACCCATCCTTGAGATCCGACCGGGAAAATATTACTCAGGAATTTTTGACTACAGAATGCTACACCAATCTGTGAACAAAGCGAATTCTATTGGGTCTCTAATAGAGTTTTTTCTCATTGCCTTTTATATACTATGCAACTGACATGACGGTTTATCCGCCTTTAGGGACGGTTTCCTATCCCAAGTGCAAAAAGGCCTTTGGGAACTGTTGAGTATGTTTGTGAAGAAAGCTGAACATAATAAACTGGAAAGCCAGGGCACCCAATAAGGAAAACTGGAGTCAATGCTTGGAGCAGGACCGAGACCCACCAAGAGTTGTAGACCCATGTCTGATGATGATAATGATGGGTATCTTTGTGATACTTCTAGACTATATTAAAAAGTTTAATACAACATGGATTCTAAATCAGCTTTATAAGAACAGTTGCATTAGGAAATCTAACTTTAATTTTTTTAGACTGATTACTAAAGATTCTTCTCTGCCGTCTAATAACACAATAGGCTAAGTGATCTGGTTAAGATATTTTAATTAAGCCAAACGTATTTAAAAGGTTTTTAATACGAGTCTGCGGAACAACATTTGGCTTTAAGATTTAAATATAAGTGTATTGGGTACACTAACTTACAAGATTAGTCTGTTCATTTATAAGATTATTTGAGATCCGAACAATTTCTGTATAAAGGTTAATCAAATAGCTAATCCGCTACTACATTTTTCTTTAATTTCATATTCATCATGCTTACATATTGACGGTAAGACATCTTTGTTGACCTAATTTTGAAATTTTTCGGATAAGGTGAATTAACATAAGTAATGGTGTTTATTCTAACTCTATGTATTGAACATAAATGTCATGGCTGGAGACAATCATGCTAAAAATACGTTAATTTTCTTTGCTCTCACCAATGACAAAATTCACTAGCTACTTGGCTGGATAGCATAACTCAACAGTGAATCCGAGTTATAACTGAGAAGAGGATTACAATAATTATTGGCTAATTTTTCTTTACTCGAATTTTAATTGGATTATACTCTATGATGAATTCCTATTTTTAGTAAAGCTTGTATTCATTTAATTAATATTTGGTCACATAAAATGTTCTTTATCGTGATTAGCGTACATAATACTCTGTTTGTTTGTACTTCACAGCCACAACCACTACGATCTAAACGCTACATTCACTCGCCCTGGTTTTATCTGCTCTCTACACTTGTTGTTATTACTATAAAGAGTGTAAAATCGACATTGAAATGGACACTCCCGTTTACAAATATGCAGCGACATATTTACATACGTAAAATTTTAGGTATAAAGTAGTCTTCTTTAGGTATAAATTTTAGGTATAAAGTACTCGTAAGAGTTACCAATCTCTTCCTTGTTTAGACCTCTTCCTCATAATGCGTTATAGAAGGTGTGTTATTTATTCGATGGATTACAAAGATTTCTCTCCACCAATTGTTCTTATACTTACTTGAGAAAGTGTCTGCCTTATTTACAATATAAACTCTGTCGCCAACTGTAAACATTGAAGTACTTACAAAATCTGGCAGCGTATATTCAAAGGCCGTTTACAATCAAAATTTCTCTTTATCTATAGAAATTTCTATAAATAGGTTTTATCCCTATTCTTCTGTACGTGTAATTGTTATAACCCACAACTATCTCTTCTAAGTTATTAATCTAACTATAATTCTTATTGTCCTCGAATATCACTTTTGTACGATCTGAGTTCTTTTGTATCTTTCTATAATAGACTTCTTCCCCCAACATTCTGTGTGATAGAGCCTAATGTTAAACTTTGTCATGAATAAAACGGAATTATTTATTTTTAAGCACTAGACCCTGATTGCTATATAACAGGTTTGGAAGCTAGTGGTCAACACTAATAGCATCCTTTATAATTTCCTCAAAAAATTTGCAATGTTAGCTCTAGTTCTGTTCTTTAGTGGTATCTATGTAGCGTACTTTGAGAAATTAGATTTGCCAATCGCATTCTTGGCTGCTACTCTATTACAACGCTTGTAGTATAAACGTGTCTTAGAGCCTATACTTAGGGTCTTCTCCTTACACTAAAAAGGTGACTCCGTTGTGTATTAAAGCATTCTGTATTCAGTTCATTTAAATATACCGATAACAGTTAAGTTTTTTCTTCATAAATAGAACTGAAAATTCCTAGCGCAAACGCTATATTCTATCTGATCGGAAAGTGCTCGTATATAGAGTTCAATAATAATAATTATTTTGAATTGAATAAAAAGTATAAAGAAGAAATGTTTGAAATGATAAGCTTTCAAATGTTTGACATCTAGAAGAATATAAAGTTTATTTGCCTTAAGGATAAAGATAGTACTTAACGATTTAAATAGGGATGGAAATAGAAGTTTAATCTCTAAAGGGTTAAAGGACGAGTAATTTTGTTTAGTAGAACTTGAAATTAACTAAAATTTTATGTGACGGTTTTCTATTTGCAAATTCTTTTCTAAAGAATTTGGAAATACATTTTTATTATATGCGCTCTTTTGCGAGAGAGAGAGAGAGAGAGAGAGAGAGAGAGAGAGACATTGAACTTTGCGGGATCAGTAACATTCTGGTCAATTCCGTGTATGATATGCAGCGTTCTGTATTTGAAAAGTTGTATCAGCAATTTATATCAGAACGCCGTGAACTCAAAGCGCCGTTGCCAAAATCTGACTTTTAAATGTTCGAAATCTTAAAATCACTAGACTGTTGCGGGGATCAAACTAACAAGCTTATAAGTAGCTGACATGTAATTATACGATCATGACCATTCTGTCGGCGAGAGTAATTTAAATTTCTCTTTTATATAACAATTATGTCACTAGGAAAACTCATTACTACATAACAGTGATCACTGTATAGAATTTAAGGAAACGCATTCTCCATAAGTTTAAGGATTCTGCATAAGAACCATCAAAAGTGCTCCAGAAAGAGACTTCAGAATTGGTCGTTAAAGGTTATTGCTGAAGATATCTCTGAAAGGTCACTAAAAAATGAAATAATGAAAATAAGCTGTGATGTAGGCTCTAACAGTGATCGCTGAAGTTATTTCTTAAAGAGAACAAAAAAAATGCTGATGGTATCTATTGAAAATCATTGGAAATTAATCGTGACATATAATTCTAAGATAAAACGAGCATTTTATAAAAATCCCCGTTTTATAATTTACTGTTCTGGTACATAATTTTTCGGCCCCTTGGTCCATATTTTTATACTAATTTCCCATAACTGGCTTAATATCGTCATATATAATTATGCACGCTAAAAATGAACCTTTAGTATGCCACTTAGTAATTTGTACTTTATATAGAACAGTTAGTTAAACACATTTATAAAATTGTTTAGATTATTTGTAAAACAAATAGTATACATAACATTTGTTGGTAATATTCTATCGATATTTGTCAAAATATTATAAAATATAACAAGAGATGCACTCCGAAATAGAAGTATATATCTGTAAAATAGATACTTAGTATCCCAAAAAACAAACCACAGTCGATAATAAATTCACAAGACTTTCAGCCATTTTTCTCACTGCTTAGATTGCTGCAAGTGTTACGTTGGTTGCGGTCATTCAAGTATTATGTGTGTTTAAACTTTGTACTGTTTTATCAGCTGTAAGCAGTCTACTAACATTGCACGGCACGCGCGGATGACGTCACGCGTTATCAAACCTTGCAACCGGCCAGCCTAGCCGACTGCAAGCCAGTATTAGTTCAGTTTATAACACGACTCCGAGCGCAACTCTCGTTAAACACATCTCTTACAGCCGCGGCTTTTGGCTATTATTCAGCATACATTTATAACATTCAACTTTAATCGTCTACCTGCGTCCATCTACCATGGACCACGATTTCATTCAAAGTTGATTTCGGGCATTATCGCCTCAAAATGCATCCGCACGTGCCGATCGTAACTAACAAACCAAATTATTCAATAAACGCATGTTCAATATCTTGAATACAGTCCACTTCTTTCTAACAAACAATCCAGCCTTCCTTATTAGCGTCTTTGGAATAACTCGCGATTCTTCAAGAGCTTCCAAACCGCATCATTTTTGGTCCCACCGGACCGGATATCACATTTCAGGCCAAAAACGACATCATTTTTGGTCCAATCAGGCAGGATTTCATATTTTCAGGCCAAAACAAACTACATCATTTTTGGTCCCAACGGCACAGATTTCTCATACCTGAGTACACAGGCGACAGCATTTATTTATGTACATCATTTCGGGAAAAACCAATCTGAAGTTAATCACGACAGACGGGCATCATTTTCGTCCTGAGCGACACCATTATCGTGAGGCACGTCGCAGTCATCTCGACAAGATTCAGCCAAGCAGTAGACCAGAGACGACGGGACGAAACAGGACAACATTTTCGAGATTCCACAGCTTTAATTGATGGAGGGTACAACATGAGGCAACGGCTGACCGGCAGAGACAGGAGGTGTAGCAGCCCCAAACGGGATCGAAGCCAGCTTCATCACGAATGAATCGACGGCCACGTGACTATAAACTTTACCTATATTTGATTTATTTTTAATAATATTTCACCCAGTGTGTATTTTTTGACATATTTATATAAACAATTAACTTATTACACAATATAAATTAATAGATGGTTGGCAGCTCATTATCAGTCAGAACTTTAAAGATAAAGCTATACTTTGTAATCATTTAGATTTATAATTTCAATAATTTAACTGCCAACGAGTTTGATTAGTTAGAGAGAGTAAGTTTATGTTCAAACCAACGATCGCTAGCCACCAAACGTATTTAAACTCATTCAAAATTAAGTTTGTGGTTCACATGCTCGATGCTCAATTGTTTCTAAATATCTTTCCTTTTTATCTCAAACTGTAATAATGGCCGATGTAAGGGCTCTGATAAAAAAACGAGGTACAATTAAGGCCTCAATATCCCGAATAAATACCTTCGCGGATAATTTTGATGTGTTAAACAGCGATCCTCATGCGCTCAAAATAAAACTGCGTCATTTGATGGAATTATCCACCAAATATGACGAGATACAGTCACAAATCGAGGCTGAGGAAGCAGACGTTGCGTCAACAAGTGATAGAGTGCAAACGGAGGACGATCTCTGTGCTATAGAATGCAAATTGCAACACTTGTTGGAGCAATCTGAGCACTTGAACCAAAAACCACTAATTAATACTGATGGTAAACAGCCTAAAACAACCCCCATTCAATTGGAACCAATAAAATTACCACGGTTCGAGGGTAGTATTGTGGAATGGCAACATTATTACCATATTTTTATGGAACTAATTCATGTCAGAACAGACCTGACAGATATACAGAAGCTTCATTATTTGCACTCGTCATTACATGGCGAGGCGCTTAACGTAATAAAATCATTGCCCATAACACATGAGAATTACGCGGTGGCTATCGATCTGTTGAGGAATAGATATGATAGTAAGCTGATTGTCTCCGCTCACCACGTGTGGAATGTACTAGACGTACCATTAGTCCAGCAGGAATCCCAAGGTAGCATATCGCAATTTATTGATCAAATCTCTGGAAATATAAACGCTTTAAATAATCTCAAACTGCCAGTCAACACGTTTGAAATTATTGTCGTAAATTATCTAGCCAAAAAACTTGACAGTTACACTTTACGTTTGTGGAAAGAGAGTTTATCGGAGCATAAACTCCCTGATTTTAATAATTTTATAAATTTTTTAAATTCACGTAGGAAACTACTGCAAAATATCGATAACGCGACTAGCCCAACGAGCAGGTTGAACAAAAGCGATAAGTCTCCTTATCGCAAGGCAGTTAAACAGATAAGCACTCCAAAGGGCGCATTCCACTCACATATTAGAAATAATTTATGCAGGCTATGTAACGGTGGACATAGACTTAGCGATTGCCCACAATTTATATCGCTGTCTATCCCTGATAGAAAAAATGCGTTACTAAAAAACAAACTTTGCTTAAACTGTCTCCGTTCGGGACACGAGGGTTCAAAATGTCCCTCCAAATTCGCATGTAAAAAATGTTCTAGGCGTCACCACACCATGATTCATGTCCCCAACAGGGACGTAACTTCTGTTAACAACCAGTGCTCACTGAAATCACAGACCAATAAATCGGTATTGTTATCTACCGCCGTCTGTATGACATACAATAAGGTCGGCAAAAAATTTCCCGTTAGGATATTACTGGATTCCGGTTCTCAAGCGAACTTTTGCACAATGGATTTCGCCCGCAGGTTGGGCCTCCAATTAGTTAAATCGCAATTGCCCATCACGGGTATAAACAACTCGCTTTCCCAGGCTGACTTCAGTACTAACGTAAGGCTACATTCACGCTATAAACCCTTCACGTTAAACGTACATTGTGCCGTATTACCCAGTATAACTAATAATTTACCGGCGGAGTCGTTCAATCTTACCTCTTTAAATTTACCCAAGCGCATATTCCTGGCGGATCCTCACCTACATTGCTCATCGCAAGTCGATATATTAATCGGCGCTCAATATTTTCTACAATTAATTGAACCTGTGAAATATACGCGCGGACCACACTTTCCTATAATTCAGGAAACCAAGTTAGGATTTATTTTGGCCGGTGACTTACCATTCAACGTCGACATGACTAAAACGGTTTCTTCATTTATGGTCTGTAAGGATGATAATCAGGTTTCCTCGCAACTAAAGGAATTTTGGAAGTTGGAGGAGATCTCTAGTCGCGAAGCCCGATCTGAGGACTCACCGTGTGAAAGGCATTTCGTGGAAAACACTAGCCGCAATCGCGACGGGAGATTCGTGGTAGCCCTGCCCCGCAGATCTGATAAATCGTATTTGGGAGATTCTCTCCGCGGAGCAATACGCAGATGCCAATCGTTAGAATTCAAATTCAAGCAGAACCCTACCCTTTACAAGGATTATAGTGAGTTCATGAGTGACTACTTAAGACTTGGCCACATGTCGCCGCTTAATGAATACGATCTGTCGCTTGACAGGTCAGAGATCTTTTATCTGCCCCATCACGCAGTCTTCAAAGACTCTAGCTTAACCACTAAATTGTGCGTGGTATTTGACGCATCCGCTAAAACCACCAATAATTTGTCCCTTAACGACACTTTAATGGTCGGTCCTACGATCCAGCAGGATCTGTTTTCGATAATGGTTCGGTTCCGCACCCACCGATACGTACTTATTGCGGACATTGAAAAGATGTATCGCCAGATCATTGTTAATCCTAAGGATTCAAACTTGCAACGCATTGTTTGGCGTGATGCACCGCATAAGGAATTGCGACATTACGCGTTAAGGACGGTTACATATGGCACTGCTAGTGCCTCCTTCCTTGCTACGCGTTGTCTGGCTCAAATAGCATATGAAAATAAAGCCGACTACCCTACCGCTGCTAAGGCCATAGCAAATGACTTTTACGTAGACGATCTCATAACGGGTTCGGATGATCCGAACAGCTTAGCTGAAATGAAAGGCGAGATCGAGATGTTGTTGAGGAGGTATGGTTTTTCGTTACACAAATGGTTCTCTAACCACCATAAGATTATGACTCTTCGCGCCCAAGTAACCCGTGACTTCAGCAAGGGTCAGAACGTGCGTACCTTGGGCATACAGTGGAATGTTGAGGGGGATAACTTTTTGTACACCGTTAGGGGTGATGACAATCTAACCGTTCTCAACAAGAGAAGCGTGTTGTCAATCATTGCCGGGATCTATGATCCACTAGGTCTAATTGCTCCCATCACATTTTGCTGCAAGCATTTCGTGCAGCAGTTGTGGTTGGCGGGCACTGATTGGGACGAACCCTTGTCCGGGTCACTAGCCGATCAATGGTCGGAATTATACGCCCAATTAGTTTCTGACACCCATTTTGAGATTACGAGGTCGGTTAAGAGTTCGAACAGTTACCCAGTTAGTTCATTGCAGCTGCACGGATTCGCCGACGCTTCGGTTAAAGGTTACGCGTGTTGCATTTATGTGCGGGCGGTCTATTCGAACGGCGCCATATCATCAAACTTGTTGTGTGCTAAATCTAGGGTCGCTCCGCTGAAACAGATAACGCTTCCTAGACTTGAACTTTGTGCTTGTTTATTGTTGGCTCAATTAACGTCCAAGGTTTTAAATGCCGTCGATTACAATTTTGACGGATTATATCTTTATTCGGATTCGATGATAGCGTTGTACTGGATACATCAGCAATCTTCCCGCTGGAAGGTATTTGTGGCTAACCGTGTCGCAGAAATACAGCGTCTTGTTAGCAGCAGGGGAATTTGGCGTCATGTAGTATCGAATGACAACCCTGCCGACGTTTTATCGCGCGGTTGCCTCCCTCGTAGTCTGCACTGTCATGCTCAATGGTGGCATGGTCCTTCCTGGTTGGCTCGTGATGCGGCCTCATGGCCGGTCAGCGCGTTCGACATTAATGCTCCCTGTACCTTTCCCGACATTGAAGAGGAACGTCGAAAGCAGGCTCAAACCTCACTAATTGTCGCGTCCTCAACACATAGTTACATTGAAAACTATTCATCTCTTACGAGGCTTATTCGCGTCTTCGCATACTGCCGTCGATTTCTTCGCAATTCTAGGCTCGCGGTGGTTGATAGAGACACGTCCTTTTTGTCGGCTCAAGAATTGTCTGACACGCTCTTGGTTTTTGTCCGGCAATCTCAGAAGTTGCATTTCGACGTAGAGGTTAGGGAACTTGAGGCACACCGGTGCCTTCCACGCAGTAGTAAAATTCTTGCTCTCAACCCATTCCTGGATAAATCAGGCATTTTAAGAGTGGGTGGACGCTTGCAATTCTCCCCACTTAGCTACGAGACTAAACACCAAATAATTTTACACCCGCACTCTCATCTCACGAGATTAATAATTGAATACGAACACATCCGTTTGTTGCACGCTGGAGTGCAATCAACTCAAGCTTCGCTTAGGCTTAAGTATTGGATCATACACGATAAGTCCTATATCCGCTCAGTGATACATAAGTGTGTCACTTGTTTTCGTTTTCGGGCTAAAGGCGCGAATCAATTACTCGGTCAATTACCCTCTTCTAGGGTCACGCCGTCAAGGCCATTCTCACAGTCGGCCGTGGATTACGCAGGTCCGGTGTTTTTGCGCCATGGCGGGCAGCGCTCTAAGTCCACGACCAAGGCATATATCGCTCTATTCACATGTGTGTGTGTATGTGTGTGTGTGTGTGTGTGTGTCTAGGGATTATCTGCACCAGCTGCAGCAGCGCAATAAATGGCGCACCCCATTTAAAAATTTGAAGCTCGGACAACTTGTCCTTATTTTGGATGACAATTCCCCCCCTCTAGAATGGAAGCGTGGGGTAATTACCAATGTTTTTCCGGGTCAAGATTCCTTAGTACGCGTCGCAGAAGTACGCACTGCGCTAGGTATCTTACGCCGACCCATCCACAAATTATGCCCCCTTCCGGTGGCAACAAGCTAATCGTATGCGTGCCATACGAGACACACGAGGTGTGTGTGTGTGTGTGTGTGTGTGTGTGAGTGTGTGCGTGTCACATTACATGGAACACGCCCGGGACATTACCCGGGGCGAGCATACAAGTCAATTGTATCATAAGCATTGTAACATTGTTAAGTGTCGCTAGCTACTACAGCAACAGTGACTATGTCTCATATGTACTATCAATTATTATGAATGTTGTGTATCGTTAATATGTTTGTGTGATTCAAATTCTGAGAACCACAAGTGTCAGTTATAGTGGCAATTATTCTATATGTGTATTGTATTTTTCAATGTCATGTACCATTGAACTTTGATACGATTATGATAACATTATGTTTCTATCATTTCTATTACTATATATGAAGCAGTGATCAAGATGATTTCTCTTATATAATTTAAGAATATTATTTACGTTTGTCAAGGTTTAAATATATGTATTTTTTATCCACATGTTATGCTTTAAGAGAGATCATGTTCAGTTATGTAAAGGTTCATTTTTATCACGATTTTTTATTTGTTGTACCTTTTCTAGCACAGAAATTGTTTTGTTTTGACTTAAGCTTTGTGCTAGATTAATGATTTTTGTTTTCTACAAATTTTATGTATAAGTCTTTAAGTATATTATGTTTATTATGTCTATGCTCTCTGGCCAGTGCGCCAATTATTGTATCGCTTACGACATGTAAGTCTAATTATTATATTGTTCAATTTAACCGTTAATGTACAAAATCGTCCCGATTTTGGCGGGCAGTATGTTTAAACTTTGTACTGTTTTATCAGCTGTAAGCAGTCTACTAACATTGCACGGCACGCGCGGATGACGTCACGCGTTATCAAACCTTGCAACCAGCCAGCCTAGCCGACTGCAAGCCAGTATTAGTTCAGTTTATAACACGACTCCGAGCGCAACTCTCGTTAAACACATCTCTTACAGCCGCGGCTTTTGGCTATTATTCAGCATACATTTATAACATTCAACTTTAATCGTCTACCTGCGTCCATCTACCATGGACCACGATTTCATTCAAAGTTGATTTCGGGCATTATCGCCTCAAAATGCATCCGCACGTGCCGATCGTAACTAACAAACCAAATTATTCAATAAACGCATGTTCAATATCTTGAATACAGTCCACTTCTTTCTAACAAACAATCCAGCCTTCCTTATTAGCGTCTTTGGAATAACTCGCGATTCTTCAAGAGCTTCCAAACCGCATCAATGTGTGTAAACAAAAGAGCATAAGAGAAATCATAAGAGCATAAGAGGTTAATACCATCAAGCACATAGCAGCGGCTAACGGATATAAAAGTTCATTAGTGGATAAATTAATAAGTAAACACAAAGAGAAGAAATTAAAAAAGTCGAACAATGATAACACACTTCCGGTTAATAAATACATATCTGCAGATTACACAAACATTTTACCAAATATTCTAGTTAACGAACTCAAGAAACACCATGTAATTGTAACTTTCCGTACAAATAACAACATTCAGAGACTTCTTAGCCGGAAAAACAGTATACCAGAAAGAAAAAGAACCGGCGTATACAAGATGAATTGCAGCTCTGCGACATGTTCAACATAGGCCAAACAGGCAGACCGTTTGAAGAAAGATATAACGAACATCTTCCCAGAAGGGAATTACATAAAAAACATCTAATTTTGCCAGGCACCTGATACTATGTAATCATAACTACAGTGATTTTGAGACAAATTTCCAGCCTTTGCATTGCTGCAGGAAAGGAAAATACATGGACGCGCTTGAGGAATACGAAATATATAAAGCCGTCAAAATCAACAGTGATTATGTCTTGAATGATAAACTTACATTTTCACATAACATATTGTACGACACGGCAATACTTGCACACGGGCGCCGGTAAATGGAATGTCACAGTACATACGGGCTATAATAAGCAAAACAGGTTTATCAGTGGCTACATAAACAGTGAATCAGTCGATCGATATTGTCCACGCGAAAGCAGTCGATCGATATTGTCCACGCGAGAAACGTAAACTTTCATGTTCGCGTCTGTGAGTTTCCAATGTCGTAAAAGTGCACTTTTACTGTAATGATTTTAGTGTTTTTAATTTTTTAACGATCTCTAATGAGTGATTAAGATATCTGAAGATGGCAATTCGTTGCCGAAACGCGTCAAAATAAGACAAGAAAAACGAAGTCGCACGATGGATATATGGTAAATATCTATTATATTAATATAAGCGACTTGGAGACAACTAACCTAAAATGTATTATATGAAATATTTAATCATCTTTAGAAAATGTTTTATTGTAGTTTAGCTCTATTATCCCGTGGAAAATGTAGCAAAACTTGCCATTTTTCTTTTTGTTTTCCCTACAAAAATACAGAGTGTCGTATATTTATGACAGTGACAGCAGCAAATTTACGGTTACAGCACGTTAAGGTTATAAAATATATTTTCTTCGTACATATTATTTTCTTTATCTACATTCATAGGAAAACTGTTCCACAATAAATTCCTTCCTCGCGCATTATAAATGCTTCTGATGCATCATATACTAAAGTTTACACACACACACACACACACACACACACACACACACACACACACACACACACACACACACACACACACACACACACACACACACACACACACACACAAGCAGACTGCATAACTGCTTATGGAATGTGGCTTGACGCGGCTGGTGTGATGGTAAAGTATCGCTTTTACGTGCATGTGTTTGAGCTTCATAAGAATCTCTAATGCGTGGTAAACAGCAAATGATTATACGCTGGGAGTAACATCGACAATATATTAATATTAAAAATTGTATTGAATGTATGTAGAGATAGAATGTATTGTAGATACATAAATGATTGTTTACACGAGTTAAATTGTACAAGACTGTTGTTGGATGCAACAAACAAGATTTATGGGATAATTTAATCTTCTGTTTTATTACCTTCCTCATAGTAATACGTTTTTGTTGTTCGTGCTGTTCTTACACATTATGTGATATCTAATGGCGTTTTCATCGTGAGTCCTGGTCACCGTGTAGATGATCTCTTTCTCACCTGCACTCCCGCAAGTCCTTTTGTATTGAAATTTATTTATAAAGCCAGTTACTCAATAGCAAATTAAGCATATCAGAAAACAATTTATTTCCTCCATTACATATTTCAATAATTTAAGTTTATTCTTACGTTTGCGCATTGAAGAGTGTTAAGACTTGAAAGTGGCGATCTTTTTCCAACCTATCAGTTAAATCTCGTATAACAGTGCACATAATTTTTACAGTGCAAATTTATTTCAACTACATTTGCTTCATTACTTTAAATGTAAAACATTCTTGTGAAATTAATATTAGTTTAAAACATTTTTGAAACTTTTGGTAGCTTTTTTTGGAAAACCATATATGTGAATTTAGTGGCTTTCAAATACACCCACGGCTAGCAATACAGATATAAACTACTTACTTTTCTGAAAATAAACTATGCCAACTATCGTTAGATTTCCCTAACTCTGAAACTAGAAACAAGACAATTGAATTTTAGTATAAAATGCGGACCCTTAACGAAATATTTTTTTTAGTTTTGTTGTATGTTTAATTTTCTATTATCAGTTTTTAGCGTTGAGAGTGGATTTTTATATACTCCGTAGAAGCGTATATCAGTAAGGTGAACACAATCAAAACAAGAGTATCTATGTAAATATATATACGCATCTCTACGGATGGGTACTAAATACTGAATATATAAGTGTGTGTGTGTGCGTGTGCGTGCGTGCGTGCGTGCGTGCGTGCGTGCGTGCGTGCGTGTGTGTGTGTGTGTGTGTGTGTGTGTGTGTGTGTGTGTGTGTGTGTGTGTGTGTGTGTGTGTGTGTGTGTGTGTGTGTGTGTGTGTGTGTGTGTGTGTGTGTGTGTGTGTGTGTGTGTGTGTGTGGAACAACCCAGTAAGGGAAGGATTGCGATTGAATTTGCCAGGTCTTAGATCTCACAAATTATTCTGCACTGCTGTTTCCAAAGTAAGGTAAAGTTTACGGAAATTCCCTCTTAAAACTCAAACCACTGTTTGTATGGACAATGAATGAAATGTTGAACGTTGTAGGTTATATGTCCCTAAGATGGGCGACTTGTCTATTACGTAGCTTGTGCCCACTCCTTAAGCCCGTTTGTCCATAACTGGCGAACTGTCTCTCCTGTAGTACTTAGACAGACGTTCTGGTCAGACAACCTTGAAGAACAGCATTGATTTCCGTTTTCGTAGTACCTGTTATTTTAGTTCAAGGTTTCTCACATTTGTAAGACTTCTGTCCATTTCCCATCGTCCTAATCGTTGTGGCGCTCTTGCTTTTCAATCGTTTGTCTTGTATCATTTCTTGTCTGCTCCAATCGTAACGGCTGATTGGAAAGTAGCGCCCTAGTAATAAAAAATGTGTTCAGTTTTGTCAGTAAAAAACAATAGACAGTAAGGAAAGAGGTCTCACTCTAGACATAACAGGAGCAGTGACGTTAAATAAAATGAAATAAATAAATGCGTCTCTTATCCATTCCATTTAAGAGTAAATATAACATTTCAATAATACATTAAATATGAAAATGGGCATATTTTTATGTTGCAAAATAACGAACAGAGTAAAAGTCAAAATTTACAGAAAAAAGCAAAAACAAATGTTAGTACATGAATCTAAAGTCAAGAAACTCTGTCAAGATATTTAATTTCGTTTATATGCCTAAATACATAAAACGTTTAACAACATTAACAAGATTATTATAATTGAGTATAAGTGACAATTAGTATACGCGTATTGTGGATAAGTGAGTATAATATGGAATAGCGTACTGTGCTTTGCGTTGAATGAAAAGCCCACTAGCAATGTACAAGCGGAAACAACGTTTATACCCCTCTTCCACATGTACAGCTACGAATAAACTAAATAAGGTCTTACTGTTTTTTGGCTTATACTGTTTAAACTTCACATTTCACTGTTGCTTACATAAGTTTCCTAACAAATTCGGATGAGTTTCAAGTTCATGAAGTAAAAGGATTACTGTTCTGACAAAACTCAATGCTATATCTCGCTACATGACCATATTAAAGAGATAGCCCTTTTCATATTTATTTTGAAATAAGAATGTGATATAAATTGTTATGTTGAATTTTCTGGCAAAGCACATAGGGGATTACTTAGAACTTAAGGGGCTTACCACAGATTTTGTAGAGCAATAGATTTTGTCTCCCGAGTAGATTTAAAATATCCTACCAAAGATCAGACAGTTTCTTACATAAATAAGCCAAATTCATTGAAATAAATAAAAATGCTATTCTATACGTAGTCGAGAAAGCTTGTAACTGCAAGCTATCATAAATGTACGTCAAAGTAGGCGTACACAATATTTTGTGTAAATGTAAAATTACGTTTTTTCATTACTATAGTGTCAATTGTTGAATAACCCTGTATAGTGTATATCATGTTTCTTTCTCGAAAAAATGACAAATGCAAGTTATGTTTGCATGCAAGAGACCGATAGATGGCAGTCTAGTCTACAATAAAGCATTGATTGCCTCATATCCGTTGTGCCAAACAGCCTAGAGGAAACTGTATATTATATACTATGATAAAAAATTAGGCAGCACCTGTAAACTCAACAACAAACCATCTTGTCGAAATCAGAATTGCTTCCAGTCAAGAAAGAAAAACGATTTCTTAGTTAAGAAACCAAATATAGACACTCTATTCTTAAATAAATTTTATTAACAAATAAAATGAACATATTTAAAGACTTAAAACATTTTTTATACAATTAAGAAATCTAATTATAAATTTCAACATAAACATAAAATACATTTTTGAAATACTGAAATCCATACCTTTTTATCGAAGTGAGACCCAGATTTAAGACTTAAAAATATTTCTATCAAAATTTTGTTACAACTTGAGTAAAGAGTCAATATTCTTAAGCTTAATACTGAGTCTCTCAAGGTTGATATGTGTTCTGATATATTTTAGAATATTGTGTTTATTGTAGTGCTTGAATAATATATTTTAAATTTTCAGCAGTTAAAAATATTTTATTTTACAACTTGTTAAAGATTTTTTTCCAATTATTGCATAGCCAACATGAGTATGATTTCAGCACCTTAAATTGTCTGACCAAAACTGAAAGGGTTTTTTGTTTAAATTGGCGTTTTAATTGAACCATAATCGTACTGATAAGGTGTATCTCTGATAATAATATTCAGTTTAGCGTTGCGCAAGCTAGCTTTATAAAAGCGGTTTGTCGCACAGGAAAGGTCAAGATTTCCTTCGTAATGACTAATTTAGTAAACTTTAATTACGGCGGTGTGGCTAGAAGAGAGGCTTTCTGTTTATACTTTTTTTATCATTGGATAACTCAAAACTAAATAAATATGTATATATTAAAATTAACTAGTTTTTTTGTGCTTAATACGTGCCATTTTATAAACCTCTTTAATAAATAATTTAAATTACAACAAAGAAACACTTCCGTCTAATATCACAGTGCGTGGTGTTGATAAAAACATTACTCTTTGGATTTGAAAACATTCAAATTTTGTTAGTTTCAAATCAGATTTTGTTAGTCTGATTCTTCGTAATAATTACTACTATTCTATAAAAGTGAAATCAATGTCATTATTTCAAAACAGTTCCTGGTATTGCCTGACACAGCATCTTTCCCATACGGTCCAGGGAATGTTTCTACTGTGGATCCTTTACTTATGTAGTGGCCAGCACTCGCCCATTTTTTGTTAGTACACTATATTTTTATGTACGTAGGTCTCGAAAACGCTTGGATGACTCTAGCATCTACGTGAAGCTACATAACTTCTAAAAAACTTTGTTCATTAATTTCTCAATAGTTAAATTCAAAATCATAGAAAACCTCTAATCTGAAGAATAAAGTCCCACACCTAGATTACTTTTCCCAATGTAGCAAGTAGTTTTAATACAACGAAATATTTTCTATTTCTTAAAAATTGTTGAGGATTTCAAGAATTTTAATTATACCTTGTTGTGATTCAGATATCTCAGATGTAATAAATATAGATAAAATTCGGCAGGAACTTCTGAAACTGTACCAGATGCTCACGTTAAATGCTCTTGCGGTGTATTTTTCTATGTTTTAGCGGTACGTTACATTTTACAATTCAGTTTTCTCCTTTTGTTTTCTGAGAAGTCCCATTACGCTAGACCTATTGTTCTTGCCACCCAGTCCAGATAACTTACTGGCCGCGATGAAAAGTCCGACGTGCTTACTTCGGTCGATTAATATACTAGCGCTTCCGCCAATTGCACTACCTCCGAGCCTGAGACCACTGCTTCCACCAAAAACAACAATTTTACGAATCCGCTGTTGTGCGCAGTCGGTCTCTAGGCGCACTGCCTAGTTGCTCCGACAGCTTTGTCCACGGCGTCCTTCCGGCGTACGATTTTCGCAAAGTCGCCCACACCTTCAGGTCAATCTGCTTCAGCCTGAAGATTGCTGACGTTCCCGAGAGGATGACGGAAACTTTTAAGTTCTTCTGAGTGAACTTTTAAGTTTTAAGAACATTTAATGTCTTCTGTTAGTGAGGTCCTCAAACATGACGTCCCAACAATCTCCACGAATGCCAACCTGTGTAGCGTATAAACTTCAGGAACTCCAGGAATTCATGGTCCGACTCAAACCAGATTGAGCTTCTTCTACCTGACTCCTACGAGGCGGTTTTGATTTATCTGGAAGAGCGGCGCAGGTATCGCAGGAGGCGATAAAGCCGTAAATGCCAAAGCTTCTACAGTCTATCACCTTGTCGGTCTACCGTAAAGAACCTACCGCTGTTCCACTCTTGTTGTGCCAGTTTATAATCCCCCCCCCCAATAGGGAACTCCTGCACCCCGACTTGGCGGCCGTCTCCGATTCCCACCGAAGGGTTATCGTTTCAGGCGACCTGAGCAGCAAGTATTGCGATAGGAATAATCGCTTGACTACTCCGAACGGGAAGCGCTTGCACAGGTTTTTTGAAGGTCGCCTGGCGACGGTGACTGTCCCCCCCCCTGCCCAATGCAATGCGGCTCCTGTTGTCTTAAAAATATTGATGATAGGCCTACATGGCATTGCCTGTCCGGTAGATGTAACCTCGCTGACGTAACTGTCATTGGATCGCGGTCCACTTTGCTATCCAGCACACCATTCGCAGGTATGTCGGGAAGGTGATAGAATTGGCTTCCAATGGTATCGCTATGTCGTCGATTGCTGATTCGTAACCGTTCACCACGTCGACGGGCCAGTTGCTGCGTTCGACGAGACTATCATATCTATTAATATGAAAGCCCCGGAAAATATTTTACTAATATTAAAAACTCCGTGCGTAAGAGTTTACGTTGTTCAAGAAAAAATATGTTTTTATTTATTGGCAATTAGTGTGTAGCACAAAAATGTGAGTACCGAATGTTTCAGTTTGCTGCACTCTAAAAATTCCAACTATAAGTGTTACTTTTGAGTGACTATAATTTTAGTTTACAACTTACAGTCCCCTAATGTTGGTTCAAACGTGTACAATTTTTACATAACATTTCCATAATCAAAACATGATGTTATAGCCAACAATAATACCCTACAAATTTCTGTCAAAAAATTGATCGTTTTCGAATGAAAGCAGTGTACATTTGTACAAGACCTAATATTTCTATTCACTTTTCCTTCAAATTGTAGACACTACTTTAGCTTTAGAAGTAGCCTTTAGCCTTAGAAGCGATAGAATCATGGGTTCTTTAATATTTTGAAGTCAGCGACACCTCTTTTTATTATGGCGTTGCGGGTTATTTCGATTTTGTCTCAAGACTACACACCACAAGTAACGTTAATCAGTTGAAAAACCGTACTGCCTGCCAACCGTACAGAACTCTGCTTTCTATCGTTCTGATTTTTACGCAATGTAGTTATAATTTCAAGACTTTCTATATTTGTATAAATAATGTATTATTTTGCTTTAAACATGAATTGTTATTGTGTGAAACTCTTTCTCAATTGGTGACTTTTATTTTTGTTTAATTTATACTGGGTAATTGTGTAACTAATAAAACATTGATCATTAACGTTTTTTGCCACCCATTATGTTTCCCAGACATCGATGTGTTTTAAATTTATGCCATATGTCCTTCTTAACATGTCGTAACAACATATTTTGTATTGCCAGTATCTTCTGTCGTCCCTTTTAAGTCTACCTAAATGTCTACCTTAATATATTATTAAATGATCAGTTAGATCTAAATAGCTCGCCTTTGCTTAATTTGTATAAATAGATTTGGTTTATGTTATGTTATATGTTTGTGTAATGTGTATTAAATCTTATTGACACGAGATTACTATCGCTCTCTAAACAATAGCACTTGCCTTATATCTTATATTCTGTATTATATTGTACGAAAATTAGTCAGCTTACACCATCTGATGAAGGCACTGTGCTGCCGAAACAGCTGTCATGGATTATAATTTTAATAAATGACTAGTGAAAATCACTAAAACTATTTTATTGTTTTATTTTTTAATATAATTTACAATGGATTTTCACCAAGTAAAGGCATCAAGCATTAGTTATTAATAAACCATTGTAGTAGCGTAACTAAACTACGATTACAATAACTACAAAGAGCATATAATTTGCTGTATGCACCAACACACAATTACACGCATGGATACAGCACATGCACAGAATAACAGGAAGTCGTATACATTAAAACATAATATTCCTAAAATTCTTTACAGCGACATATTGTGTTCCAAATATGTTATTATAGCGTGCATAAAAGAGAAGAATGATGCATTCAGATTAATATTGCGTTTGATGTTGCAAAGGCTTATTTTCATATGCAGTTTTTAAACACAATGTATGTGTGTTACAAATACAATATTGAAGCTTGTTAAAATTTCTTCTATTATAAAATCATACTGTCGCACGTAAAGCAAAGTTACTGTAGAAGTTGGTTCGAAAACCATTTCTCAGCTGTGTCCAGTCAAAACACCTCTCCTTAATACTTAAAAGACCTTCTCCATAACGGACACATTGAAACTTATTCTTTTATCTAATAAGTTGTTTCATAAAAATTTCTTTCAGTCGTACAAACGTATAGCTTTTTTGCCAGCCATTATGTTTCCCAGACATCGATGTGTTTTAAATTTATGCCATATGTCCTTCTTAACATGTCGTAACAACATATTTTGTATTGCCAATATCTTCTGTCGTCCCTTGTAATGTCTACCTAAAAAACCACGAACGTCCCTGGTAATTCTTCCACATGCTATGATTCTGACTCATACTTAGCTAGAATCTGCATGTTAATATTCGTAAACTGATTTAATTAGATTTTTTTCTTGTGATGAGATAACTCTCTTTTTCCAAAAAGCTAGTTATCTCTATGATACGCTGGATTCTACTCTATTAAGTATAATGCCCTTTTGTAATTTTCATATATGTTTGGACTGAATTTTATATTGTATGATTTCCATGTAAATGTGAAAGGAAACTGATGTCCGCTCTATTTACGTCGATTGTCGGGTAATGGTTTCTAGTGTCTGTTTGAAGTTTTTAGTGTGTCATTGCTGTAATTGTGCGTTAGGTTTCTGGCCGTACAAGTATTGTGTACCATGTAGCTGCTCTCATGTAACGTGTTGCACTGTCGTTTGTGTACAATTAATCAATCCACAGAGGCTTATGTCGATGGCTCTTCTTTATGAGCGACGCAACGGTGTTAGGTAAGTTCAGTTGGAATATGAAATATTTTAACTCCAATTTTTTTACAAGCGCATTATCAGCGTTTTAAGATTCCAAATACTGACAAGCGCAAAGTCTGTTACTTTCAGGGTAATGGCTTTTAATAACTACATTGATTATATAAATTCTTTTAACAGCAATAACGAATACGTCAGAGGATTTACCAAATAACTTTACTGGCGCGTTTAAAGACGCAAACCAAAGCGAGCAACTCAATAAACTTTTATTGTACAACAGTTGTGTCGTCGTTGGTAAAACACATGTTGCACCACTGAATCACCACTTTGTAACTTAAGCAGCAGACCAAGTGAACTTACCTATAACACAAAGGCACTAAAACACTAATGAACTCTAAGGGAACAACACAGTCCAGATTGCTCTATCCTACTATTGTCCCTTGACATCAGCATAACCAGGTAGTAAAAGTAAATGTTGGTGAAACAAATTGACGCAGATTGTACACTACAAGTATTGACCCATTACTTCCAATAAAATTTAAAGCAAACCAATGTTTAAAATCATTTATTTCAGCGAAGAGATTGTGTTGAATTTTGAAGTAAATTTCATAACAGAAATGAACAATAAAAAATGTTCCTCCTATAGATTTTTATGGGCTAAAATTTTTATAAAATTAAAAAAGAAGTAAATAAGGCTATTTTACAAAACAAATTTACTAAAGTTGTTTTGATTATCATCTCTTCTTTCACAGCACTAACACTTATCTAAAAATGAAACTTTTTCTTGTGAACTTACTGTTTATTCTCTTCTCGTCGAACGCGTTTCGGCGTACGTATTCGCCTTCTTCAGCTTAGAGACAGACTGCCATCATTTAGTAACGGTTGTTGTGTGGAAGGTGTAGTGGGGGTGGTGCGTGGAGGAAGGGGATTGGCGCGGGGATTCAACTTAATGTTTGTTTTCTGTATAATTGTGTCAAAAAGTGTATGTGATTTATATTGTAATTGATCGTTAAGTACGTTGTTTGGTTGTGTTGTGTGGTGTTTATATATTTCGTATTGTTCAGTTGTGTTGAGTTTTCGACCTTTGGGTAAGTACGAAATATATAAACACCACACAACACAACCAAACAACGTACTTAACGACCAATTACAATATAAATCACATACACTTTTTGACACAATTATACAGAAAACAAACATTAAGTTGAATCCCCGCGCCAATCCCCTTCCTCCACGCACCACCCCCACTACACCTTCCACACAACAACCGTTACTAAATGATGGCAGTCTGTCTCTAAGCTGAAGAAGGCGAATACGTACGCCGAAACGCGTTCGACGAGAAGAGAATAAACAGTAAGATCACAAGAAAAAGTTTCATTTTTAGATAAATTTACTAAACTTTGACGTCAGTAGTAGTAAACATTGAATCGTAATACAAAGTCATTCAATTGTCAGGTTGCCAAAATTTACATAAAACTAAACTATCTGTGTTTAGTTAAAATCAAACACGCGCTGTGATTGCGCAAGGTTTCTACGTTTTCGGACACGCATTATAGACATCTATAGATTATTCTAACGGCGTACAGGATATCAGATCACACAGCAAGTTACAAAAGCACCGTTTCCGAAGCAGAGAGTTTTAGTTTCAATCCCGAAGTATTAGTGTGTTAATATGTTCTGCACCAAAAAAATATTTCAGGTTTACTAAGGGAATCGTTATTAAAATTAATCAACGTTAATACCTTGTAATAACAAAGTATCATAATTTGTAGTCTAATAGTTTTCGGCTTACAATAACTGAAATGTATATGATTAGAAAACATTTGAATTTATGTGAAACAAATTTTTGCCGCCCTTATATTATTGCAGTATCCATTTATGGAAATCTGTAATCATGACAGGTTTAATATATCAGATAATTTGACGGCATTCATGGATTTACCTGTTTATCTCCATTTCCATCCACCGAGCGCAAGGTGGCTTCACTGGTAAGATATTTTAACTGCTATAAATTTATTTTGGCAATATATTAAGATGGAGTTTTTCCTATTACTGCATACCCACAATTACTCTTGATAACTAATTTTTGAAAGTAGTTTTTCTCTTTAAAAATTAAAGACTTTACATTAATACTTCATTATGAATCTGTTGCAACAAATGTATCAGATTATGTTGTATTCTTAAATTTTGTATTTGTATTTGTATTTGTATTTGTATTTGTATTTGTATTTGTATCTCGGCTTCTATTTGGTTTTCTTTTCTTTCTTTGAATTAGGTGATCGTGTTATGTGCTTATAAAACAGCCATACTTCATAAATTAACATTCATAAATTAGACTGCTCAGTCCATTATTATTGAACTCCTCTTGTCCATTTCCTGAACAATGCACGATTTACATGTAGAATATGTCTACACGCATTGTAGTGTTTAGCTTTTAGCAGGCTCTCTGGTAATAACGTTTTGGTCATCTCCTTTATGATATTAACTTATATTTACATGTAGAATATGTCTACACGCATTGTAGTGTTTAGCTTTTAGCAGGCTCTCTGGTAATAACGTTTTGGTCATCTCCTTTATGACATTATATTTTTGATGCCACCGTACACTGTAAACATTAGTCACCAATTCTATGTTGTTTTCTGTATTTCCGTCGTCTGTAATTTATCCTTGCCTATTTTATACAGAGAGTGTATAGGAATGTACACTTACCCTGTTTAAATTTTACATAATTTATCTGTTTTTTGTGGGAGGATAAATTTGTGCACTACCTGTTTTTTAGTACAGTATACTGTCGACGACTTATAAAAGTTTCAATATATAGATTTTTCATTACCAAAAATGAGAAATATATTTTACATATGTGTCATGTGTACGCAAAAACTCGAAATATGTTCGCTTTAGCTTAGCCTTATTATTAATGAGTATCAGAATCATGGCCATGTTGTTATCAAGCTGCCGTCTGCAACCCTGATGTAATTTGTTCAGTTCAGATTTTTCTTTATTTTATTTTAATTTAAATTGTCAGAAAAACGCTTTATTTAATACAAAAATTTGTACGGACGCTTAACAATTATTAAACTTTTTTTGAAAAATATATTTAATAAAATTATTAAAGACATCAATGATTAGAAACTAGATTCTTGTATAATTAATTTTTCACTGTTTACAGTCTTAGCCTTTGCTCTGTAAATTATATTGAAATACGTTTATTTGGATTACGCTTTTTGAAGCATCTTTTCTTTCAAAACGCGATAATATGGAATCTGCTCGTGTTTTTTTACAAGCATCAGACATCAACATTGTAAAGCTACTTACAAATTGTAATTATAACGTATCATTTGAATTATAGTGTAGTGAGACTATTTGTAATAAATGTTCACTGTTAGTAATAAAATTTCAAAAAATTATGGAGTTGTCTGAGAGCTTTTAAGATAAATTAAAGGGTAATTATCCATAATAATGAATTAAAAATTGCTTATGGAATATTCCCAACGACTCTAAATAATAAAATGCTTGATGATTCGTTGAAATCGTTTTGGAACAATGCTCTCTTATCTAGCACTAAAACAATAAATACCTGGTTACTAGAAATATACAGTAAGCTTCTGTGTGAGTACTTGTAAACAGGCACCTAACACATGGCACGTCAACAAATAACTGCTTTTGTACTGTTGCCCGTAATTAAAGTACGTCATACTCTTTTTTGGAGTTTTACGTAGTTGCAGGCAGTGACCCTACGATTATTATATATATCGTATACATCGATGGATCAAATAATTCACCTTTCCACTAATCGGTAATATTTTTATTTAGTTATTGGAAAATACTATAAAATAATTATATGTACTCTAATTCAATAATATTATTTCGAGCTGAGTGCAAAAATAATTGTCGTTACCGTTAGTGATTGTTAACAAAAATAAACTATTTGTTAAAGATCAGTGATAACGTTTAAAAATTTTCCATTCCAAAGATATTTTCCATTATTATGGACTAAAAATTAGTTAAGATTAGTATATACTACTGACTATGTGTTGCCTAAAATTACCATAACGGCTGTATTAAATTTTGTAAATGTGTCCATGGTTTACAATTCTAATCACAGGATAAACGGATATTTGTAGACGAGAATGAAATTACAGTATATTAAGATCGTACGTGTTACTTTTGAAAATGTTTAATTGGTTTTTTAATTCTATTGGCCTTTTTTGCCTCGTGGTGGAACTCAACATATTTTTTGATTAACCTCCTAATGCATTTGCTTTACTGTTTTAGATACCGTTTTCTCTCATCCCCTGATACTCCGTCAAACATTTGGCCTCCATCTTCATGTTGCTCCCTTTATTGATATATTTAGACATAACAGGTTTTTTTTTGTAAAAACAAAATCGTCAAAAATCACTTAGTGGAAGTATTATGCGTACACTATTGTAGTTGAAAGCCAGTATGCATTTAGGCTCAAAAATTTGATTCGCCTCACCGCCATGGTAGCTAAAACAAGCTGTATTGTTTTGATTTCATGAGTCAGAAAGAGATCTCAGTTAATCCTAGAAAAAGAGTGATGTACTAAAACAGACCATTAAATTGAGACAAAAAATATATAAAAATGGTGTTAATTTAATAAAATAATGTAAGTGAAAATGATTCACTGAAACCAAACGACTCTTATCACATTAGAAATCAAAATTCCGAGCGGCTTCATGAAGAGGGAGATACAGCTTTTTCATTTTTGCAAACGAAATTAGAATTACTCGAACGGTAATAGCTTTAAACTATTATCATCATTAGCTCTAGGCTGTAAATCACTTATAATTTACTCCAACATTATTTTAGGTTACATTTCCATTTTTTTTCTTGAATGTTTCAACATTTTATGACTCGAGTAATCGTCATACGATAAATTCCTATTTGTTCCTACATATTTCTTGTCTACAATTTATATTGCATACCTTACGTATTTCCAAAGTGAACGTTTTACTTCGTCCGTCAGCTAAGTAATATTAGGCAACAGCTCTCGCAAATCTCATTTCAGCGGTTTGTATCCATCTTGCAGTTCGTTGATTAATATTCAGTTTCACAGCCGTAAAGGAGGACTGGAGGTGCCATTACTTCATAAAATGTTAACTGTCTGACCAAACCAAAAATTTAAAAGTCTCTTTGTATTGTGCTGCATAAGTACTGAAACGTTTACTGTTTACTTAAAAAAATACCACTGTAAGAACAGCGTGCCTCTTACTACAAAAATAAGAAGTCATTTAACAGTGTAAAGTGTCTATTGTTAAATATATTGTTAGCTTGTAGAGGGTCGCAACCCTAACTTTTCGCTTTTGTTTTGGAGGGCATCTAAGTGAGACAATTGGAAACTTTCGAAAACTCATAGTCTGCGCTGTATATCATGTTCTATTACAACGCGAAACACGAAAACTGAGGATACAAGGACACATATATCATATGCAGGTACAGCACCGAGTTATAAACATAAGAACATAACATTTATAAAAATATTGACGGAGGCAAATATTATTTTACTACTGTGCTCTTATTACTTATATGAGAAAGGAAATAACCTATAAAGAAGTTAACCTATAAAAAGAAGTATATACAGATGCCGCTTCAAACCGCCGCTATTGTTGGTTGCCAGTTTTGTGTAGGCATTTGTTCTAATAGCTATTATATATTTCTTACAGATGATAGTGTAAACAATAAAAGTCTGCTTACCTGTTTAAAAATTATTTTTCTAGCAACGTATTGTGCTCTAGCGTCTTTCGTCATACTTGCAAGTTGTAAGATTCATTATTAGTCTAAACTTTTAGTTTGTAAAGTTAGTATTTATTATTTTATATACTTTTAACTTTTTACATACTCTATATTTTATTTCGTAAATAACTCTTTTTTCTTATTTTATACGTTTCAAGTGACACAACTCATGTTGCCACGGTTTCACAAAGCACCTGTCGTTTTTATTTGTTAAAACGTTCAAGTTAACAAGAAAATTGTAAATATTCCTGTTGTGCTTCAACTTACAGTCCACAGACATGTGATTAGCCAAAATGACAGTACCGGATAAATATGCTACGCTATCAGCTTGCGTGAATTGAAGAAACTTGCTCGAAATACGGTTTGGAGACAAATCGTGCGTGGCTTTAACAATACGAATGTTACAAAGTAATTTCACCATTAGAAAGAATGACATATTAGCTTAGCATACTATTGTTCCTTAGAAGATTTTGGAATACGGTATAGCCTACTCTGTATTAGAGCTTGTGATACAAATAAGTCCATAAACGGATAGCACACAGGTAGCTGAACAAGAACTCAGGTTGCAAGCTGAGAAGACGATATCCAGGTGTAATTCGAAGTTATAGTATTTTCAGAAATTTCAGTAATACCTGTGCGTGTGTTCTATGCTCATAGAGAAGAGCTAACTTATTCACACGAGACCCCTAAGTAAAGGACACTATACAATTGGTTCTACGATCTAAAATATCTTGAAGAGTCAATTCCGTATATCATAATATAATGTAGAAAATTTGGTTACCTTCAAGCACGTTGCAGATTTGACGTTTTTTGCTAGGTCTTCCCATAATCAAGCGCAGAAAAATTTATATTATCGTTCGTAAACAGTTCTTTTAACTAGTATTCTTGAATAGACTTAAACGAATAATTGTTCTAATACTTGTATAACTTTTTCTAAGAATACCTATATATTAGTGCTTTAACTTCATTATGGTTAATTCCTCAGAACAAAATAAATTCCTCCATTAAAAGCAATCTGCCCTAAGTTCTCCTGGAACAATGGCCTTATAAAAGAGGATTCTGACCACTTTTTATCCGACACCCAGGAAAGATTATGCAAACCTATAGGTCATTTTCAAATTAAATTTTTTACATTCTCATAATTCAGTTATTTCATTTATCTTCAACAGCTTATATCAGTTAAAAATGTACTCTGTTGATGTTAAGAATATTTTCTGTAGCAGAATGCAGAACGCAGTGCGCCGAATGTGGTATACAAACATGTAAACCAGAATGCCGGTTTCTGACTGGCGTAACTGGATTATATTTCTTGTTTATAATGGATGGATATTATATGTTGTGCCTCCCTAATTCCAAAACGAGTTTCGAACATGTACTATATATTATGTGAATACAGTAGTTTCTGTCTAGAGCTGCAAATCCGCTTTTGTACAGCAAGCAAGAATTACAACACAATTCGTCCCTATATTGTACAAAAGTACCTGGTGCGCCATTGCTGTCTCTGGTTTGTGTGCAAAACACAGTGATAAGATTTTGTCCGTATATTGTTACTGGTTATATACGTAGATCTAATAACGACACTTGTCTTTTTGTGTCGCCCCATCTTGAATTGACAGATAACTTTAAGAATAATGATTTTTCAGCAACTGTTCTGATAGAACTGGAGGCTTTCGACTAAAACAAAGAACAGGCATAAGGCGGGTCATGGATTATACCGAGTTATTCCTGGCAGAAATTGTGTTTCCATGGCCGCTCGTGAATTCACAATGACCATCAAACATTTCTTTCCCTCTCTCTTACTCCGTCTGTCTGTCTATCTGTATTTCTGTCTCTCCGTCTCTCCCTCCCTCTGTCTCTGTCTCCGTCTCTGTCTCTGTCTGTCTGTCTGTCTGTCTGTCTCTCTCTCTCTGTCTCTCTCTCTCTCTCTCTCTCTCTCTCTCTCTCTCTCTCTCTCACGTATTATCGCACACACATATGTAAACACAACTCCGTGGGAACCGACTTTTAACTAGCATTCAAAGTTAATGTACCCAATAATGAATCCAATAAATTCATAAAATACTTTGTAATTGCGTTTTCTCTAACTATTAAGTTTCTAGTCAATACTTGTTGTAGTTCTTTAAAATGTTACAAATATTATAAAAAAATAAATATTTAGGTACCAGGCTTAATGTAATCACATGTTCTCCATGTAGTTATGCTTAGTAGAATTTAATAGTAAGCTATACTAACTTTGTCGTTACTTGTAATAAAACTGCTATTTTCTTCGTAATAGACAATGCCGTTCCATACAGCCAATTTTTTTTAAATTTAAACAATTATTAAACCTCAAGAGCAACAATCGAAGCAAGCATCAAGAACAAACAAAGTTGCAAATACGCAAGTTCAGGTTTAGTTTCAGGTTTCAGTCTTAACCTCACCTAGAAGTATTGGAACATCATAAGAGTAAAGCGTAAGTTTTAACATCTTATCATACGTTGCAGTCACAAATTTTTTAATCACTATTCTTATATGTAAAAGGAGTTCATAAATAACATTACTTAAATAGGAAATATCAACGTTAATTTTACTTCAAACGTACAATTTTATTTACAAATTAATTATGAATTCACAATGACGGCATCAGCTGACGTCTAATTAAATGAATCACCTAATATTATGTTAGTTAATGTATGTAAAGTGTTTGTAATTCCTATGTTACTATTTCTTTTTAGTATGCAGCCAGCCAGAAGAAGTAACCATTAGCTTTTATTGTGCTTCTTGCGAATTGTGTTTGTTCCGAATTTAGAGTGTGTCATACCACAGTACATTTTACAGCTAACTAACTTAGGTTACGGTTTCTGAATTTTTTCTACGCGACAGTAATACCGCAAAGGAAATTTATTTCAGATACCGTTTTTTAAATAAAAAGGGAAAACACTTACATTGTGACTGATAGAAGGGAATGATAATAATATTTTTTACACTCTTCTAACTGGGTTAGTACTTTGCTATTAATTAAACCGACATACGGATGCATATGGAAACTTTAACTCATTTAATTTAGTTTTCGCCCTGTATTTACCTTTAGCAGTGACAACACAAAACAATTATCTAAATTCACTAAAACGATTTTCTGCCATTGACACTCAATCTGTTATCGCGTCTGTGACAGCAGAGGTCAGCGGACTACTACTACCATTAATCTCCACTTTTCTTACAATAAATCAGCTTTGCCAATAATACTAATTATCTACTAAAGCTATTTATTTTGTCTGTAACGTTCATCAAACCCGTATAAATAGCTATAATAGCAAACCAAATGTAACGCCATGGTAACTGCTCTGTGATTAACAAAACGTAATTTACTATGTCAAATACCGCCATATATATGACGTTTTATATGCCACAATACATATAATGCGTATTTACCCAGGCCAGTATTTTATAAAGAGAGTGTAAAAAATTGTTTTAACAATTTTGCGTGTGAAAGTACAAGAGTGGACTGCCTGACACTGTATGTCAGTGTATGTGTGTCTGTGTGTGTGTGAACCAGCAGGAATCTACAATGTACTACGAGGGGGAAAATGCCAAGTGCTGCGTATGAACTGTTGGTTTTTATTATTAAATCAGGTATTTCCATAATTAACACAAATTAGTAAATATGTGTTTTACCTGTGACAAAAAATATATCACAATTCTAAAAACGCCATTAGAATAAAGACATTTAAACGCGTATGGTAATGCAAAATTATTGCAGAAAAGTGCAATAATAAAGACATCATGCAAGTTAATGTTAATTACTACCACAGTTAACTAGTAATTAATGAGCGCGTCATATGTAAATGGCGAGTGAAATATTACAAAGACAACGGAACCATTCGTCTAAAGATCATGTTTTTGGTATAGCGAAAACAGGCTAAAAAGTGATTCATTTTTGGTACGGTCTCCAAGTTGCGTAATTTAATAAATTATATAGATTGGTAATTACCTTTATCTAATTCCGTCCTTGCAACTTAATTATTTGCGTAACAACGCGTTTCAGGATCACAGTCCCATCATCAGGTTATAAAATTAAATCATGCACTAGTCATTCGTCGTTAAGTTTTTAAAATATAAAACCACTGCACAACATTCGTATTCCCGCAAACACATAGCTATGTGTATTCACTCACGTGCGCGTCGTCGTAAAGTTAAAAGTTGACTGATTTGTTATCACGAACTTACACAGGCAGTCGTCTGCTTTCTTCTTGTTGTGTGCGTATTACTGTGTCAAAGAAGACTTTGGATTTAAATGACAACATATCATTCAGTAACTCATCACGCTGGAACTTACTTACTTTGTAGATTATAAATTCTTCCATTGCATCCATGAAACGTTCTTTCTTACAGTAATGGAGAGGTTATAAATTTTGCACAAAACTGGTATAATTATGGTTGTATTCCATTACATGCTGCGCGTAACTGGACTTTACATTATTGACATTCTTCTTGGGCAGATGTTCTATATATCTATCTTTAAAACCTCTTCCTGTTTGTTTAATATAGAATTTATCGCAGTCATCACATACAATTTTATATATGCCAGAACATGTTTCAGGATTTTTGTTTCTTTTTGCGCGTAATACGTTTTGAATATTATTGTTTGTTTTAAAAATTACTGTAACGTTATATTTTTTTTAATTGATTTTTAATGATTTGTGGTATCAAGTTAGTGTACTCAATGGATATAAATTGATTGTCATGTCTCGGTTTGTTTGTTCCTAGATTCTTTTAGCGTCTGTGTTTATCGATTAATTTGTCGACAATCGTGCTGCTATATCCGTTGGCGATTTCTGTGCTTTTTATGGTGTCAATTTCTTTGATAAAATCCTCCTTCTCTAGGGGTACATTAAGGAGTCTGTGGACAAACGCGTTATAAGCAACCATTTTTTTCTGACCATGGATGGTATGAGTCTGCAAGTAATGTAATGGTATGCAAGCAAGTAAGAACTTAAGACCTTAACTACAGACCTTAAACTTAAAGCAATCTTTCTGTTTAATTAAACTTACATCTAAGAAATTCAAACAATTATTATCGTCAGTTTTTAGAGTAAATTTGATTTGGGTGTTTACACTGTTCATGTATTTACTCATGTTTTCAAGTTGTCTTAATGAACCGTTAAAAACACAAAATGTGTCATCGACATATCGATGATAGGCTATAATATTCTTATGATGCATATTGTTGTTCGATAATAATAGATATTTATTTTCAAAATGGTTGAGATACACTTCTGCTAATATACCATTTAGGGGAGAACCCATAGCGAGCCCCTCACCGTGTGAATAAAACTGACCACTCAAGGTGAAATAGTTCTGTTGTAGGATTTTTTTGAACCAATATAATGAGTTCATGTATTTCTTGAATGTTCATTGTGGCTTTTCTTGTTAAATTTTCTTTTAGAATTTTAACAGTTTCTGTGACTGGCACATTTAAGACACTTAAGAGATTTAAGACTATATGCTATTAATGTGTGCTGAATAGAAAAATATGTTATGTTTTCAAAGTGTAACCTTATAAAAAATAATATCTTAAATTTTTTAGTTTTAAATTTTAATAAACATTTAATTTTTTCTAATATTTAATAAACCGCTGATTGATTCTTTTAATATGTTTTAATTAATTATTTCATGCCATCAACGTCTCACTCCCTTTTTAATAATACGTTTATTGTGCAACCACATTAAGGCCTACTTAGCGCAACGAACACACAAAAATCCTACGACCTAGCCCGTGTTTAACACTATACAGTTGCGTTGGGTACATGGACAGAAGTGTATTCATTTTATAATACTTGTAACGTTGCAATATGTGTGTGTGTGTGTGTGTGTGTGTGTGTGTGTGTTGTTATATGTCAGCAAAATAAATCCGAAGGTTAACGTCATCTATTGTAACCAAATCACTGACGTATTTATGACGAAATTCATTGCTCAAGCGTATTTCAAAATGCCATGTTAAATACTATTTGTTACCGTAAAGATTATTTTCAATAACAACTAATGTATCCGACCGTTCTCCCTCGTCAAAGTTTGTGCGACTTCAGTTACTTCCAAACATCGGTAATTTCAGGGAATGTTTAATCTTATTTCCTGTTCGCTTTGCCTATCAATGAAGGCCTATCAGCGAAGTCTCCTTGCACCTTATTCTAAAACGCATTTTTAATTTTAGGTTTTTGGTTAAAACTTAAAGTGGAATACCGTTACTTCATACAAAGCTTAAACTCCATTTACACGGCAAATATGTCTGCAGGTCGACAGAAAAAAATCTCATTGTATGAACCGATACAAATTTTTATATTGTTCACCAGTAGATTTTGTTTACAATTAACAATAGCGTTCTATAAAAAAAACTTTAAAATCTAACCCTGTAAGAGGATTGAATTATTCATATTCCACATTTACATGATTTCCACTTGTGTACGAAAATCTTTACAAAACTTAGTTACTACTTCGTAGACTATTTGAGAATTATTGTCTTCTACTATTTACTAAAACCCTCTGTACTGCGCAGTCATCGACGTTATAATTACCGAATCACTGGTACAACTACAATTATATTTATTCGTCTTCAAATTTTCAGACAAAAAGTTTGTAAAAAAATACAACACGTTATTACATGTTTAAATTTTTTCAAAATTTACATACTCGCACGATAATTATTTTTACATAGTGTTCCTAATGAATTACTCACATGTGTTGCGAAATTACCACCTGAATATAACTTTTTTACGTATAGTGTTACAACGCACAGTAAATGTAATGCTCAAGTGATTACTGTAATGATTACTTCTTACTGATTGGCCACACCCATTGTATATAACCAGGAGCTTTTGGATATACAACTAACAGACATGATAATAAATAATATACAAAGTGTTCTCAAAAGACGGTGACATTCTTTGGAAAATGATTCACCTCGTTGTAGTAGACGATAAACATCTTATGCACAAATTCCGAAAAATCTTTTCCATCCGCATATCTGTGGGTTTTAATTAATTACGCTTATTTCCAAACAAGGTGAGATGAGGAGTCTAAATTAGGTATACACAGTACTTTTAACATTTTTTATAAGTAAAAGTAAAAGCAAACCAAAATTTCACCTTATGAATTTTTAAAATGGTGGCTATTTTAATATTCTAATTCTAAACTTTACAAAACGCTGTAAGCAAAATAATTTACATTTCTTAAAAATTAACATTTGCATTCTTAATCCAACAAATTACACTGGTCAACAAAATTTAATTTTTGGTTAGTTAAATGAAAGTGAATAACTGATTCTTATAGTATTTTTGTGCTGATTTCAAATATGTTAACAGTTTTTTTTTTCCTTTCGGGCATAGTGTTTCAGTAATTAACAGTTTTCCTTTGCAAAAAGAAAATTATGTGACGGTAATATAACAATATGTTACATGCTCTTTGTACTTACCTAAAATCTACTTTTTTGGATTTTCTGCTGTAATTTGCTATAGGTATATTCCTCTTTAGATTCCAGCAGTAGTCAGCTAGCATTTATGGGTTCCATTTTCCGTGGTACCGTGTTTCCATGGTAGATATTTCCTGGTCAAAGCTTTCACTATGTTCGTCACTCACGGCGCCAAGATTGTTAGGGAGAAAATCGAAATGTTAATCTAAGAAATGAATTTTGAGTGACATATTACATCCAAGTTCTCTGTAGTTTTGAAGCTCAGTTACAAGTTCTCTGTAGTTATCCGCCTGGTTTCCCAGGATGTTAACCACATTTTGAAATTATTTCCATGCAGCAACATCAAATTCATTCAAACTTTCTTCAAGTGTAGGATCATACATTAGTTTTCTTATTTGTAGTCCAACAAATATACTTTCCATAATCTTAGCATCACTTATATTAGGGAACTTGTTTTTTAGAAACTGAAATCCTACACCATTACGATCCATTACTTTAACAAAATTTTTCATTAAACCGAGCTTAATGTGTAGTGGCGGAAGATAGACTTTTCAGGTTTCACTAGTGCTTGAATTACAACATTCTTCTCTCCTACAGTCAGTGCCTCTCTCTTTGGCCATTGCTTTTTTATGTAATGATTCTTCCTATCCCTGCTGTCCCATTCACACAAGAAGCAACAGCATTTAGTGTACCCAAGTTGCAATCTAAGTAAAAGTGCTCTCAATTTCAGATCTCAACAAGTATACCATGAATATTGCTCATACTGGATCCTGCTCAATACAAAATTTCATGTTTTTGAATGACTCCTTCATGTGAGCAGAAAAGTTAAATGGGTTGATGGGTATTTATTTCCAGTGTGAAGTAAGACTGCTTTCAAACTAAGCTTTGAAGAGTCTATAAATAGACGCCATTCTTCAGGATGGTGCATATGTCCCAAAGCTTCCAGTAAAAAATCCACGTCATTGCAGTAGACTAAGTCCTTGTACTGGGAGAAGAAATGTTCAAATTCAGACTTCCTTCCTAGTAATTGGAAAACACTTATTTTAGTATTCTGGTGTAAAAGATTCCATCCTTTCAATCTTGATGCCAGTATTTTTGCTTAACTATTTGATAAATTTACATCAGGAACGAGGTCATTTATTTCTGACTGATTAATTAAGTGAAGTTCAGTATATGTATTTTCCAAAAAATCTGGGTCTCTTCTTTCTTCATCACCTGATGATTCTGCACAAGGTTCAACATCAGTAACAACTTCATCTTCGTCTAAGTTCCATGTTTCTGGTGGTACTGGAATTGGAAGCTCTGGACTGTGTGGCATTGGCCTTATAGCAGAGGGAATAGCAGGGTATTTAACAATACGTCTAGTCTTAGCTGTTATCTCAGATATTTTTGCTATAGAAAAATAACAATCTGTGGTGTGATCCTTCGGTTCTCTTCAAACCATTTTAACTGCAAATGGCTTGTGACGAGATCCATTTAGCCATCAATAAATAAATAATGATGACTATTCACTAACCCAAACAATTATATTTGACTTATCAATTTAGTTGCTGCAATAAATATACCAAAGCTATTTAGTTGATATTACTTAACTTCACAAAATTCTATGCATATGGAGTTCATGAATGATAGTTACTGAAAAATAAAAAGGGCAGTTACAAAAAAACTGAGGCTGATAGACAAATTATGACCACATATACAGAACCAGCACCCAAAAAAACATAAGAATTACCAAAACTTGAGCTTTTAACAAAATAATTGTTGACCAGTGTTATTTATTGTTTATGTGATTTGAGTAAAAATTTACGCAGTTATTATATTTATTTCCTGAAAAAACCTGTGGCTTATTTCCCTATAAGAACTGTGTATTTTTTCTGCGCTGCTAAAAACTTAAGAACATTTTTTCTAATTACCAATGTTAAAAAGAGTATATAAATATTAAAATATTTTAATATTTAATTATTTATTTAGTTTTATTTTTTTAAATATTTAGCATGGTGTACTTTTTTATCTTCAACTACTAAATATGATTGAACATCAGTGTGAGACATGAATTGCCGTGTGTGTTAAATACAGTGTAACTCAGTAATATAACAAATATTAAATCATGGTAAACAACCTAAATCAACTTCAATCAACTAATCAGGGTAAAATAATGTAAATGCAAATACAATACTCGGTTACTGAGAAGTAGGCTAATAAGGGTTTTATTAAAAAATAATTGTAATAGACTATATCTGTTATTTTATTTGGAATTCTATGAACATGGTACCACTGGATATGAAGAGCTGATGTTTTATGTATATTTATGAGTATGTGTGTGTGTGTGTGTGTGTGTGTGTGTGTGTGTGTGTGTGTGTGTGTGGTATTCAACGCACGTGTGCGTTCTGCTAGCTTTAACAGGGATAGCAGAACGAAACGAATAACGGGAAATCTTTGTGAACGTATGTATTTTATTTGTTGTAACAAATGATTCATTGCTTCAGACATGTATAAGTAACAATAATTAAAAATGTTGATTTAAATAAATTTTAAAGTAACAAAATAAGTATCGTCAATCATCAAATTCTATTTAAAGACGTGCTCGTCGATGCGTGTGTTGATATAAAATTTTTGTAATCGGTGAAAAAGTAACAAAGTTATATAAACTGAAATTAATTAAAGTTGTAATTGATAAGTAACAAGCAATTACGTTATATGCACACTACAAGTAGAAAAGTTCATATTAAATGCCACCGCGTTGGTTTGAACACCAATTCTGCCGTGATTGCAAACACAGGCAAAAAGTGAAGTGGTGCAAAGGTAAAGCTACGTGGGCTTAGAACAAGTTCAAGACCGAATTTTTCCATACCTGGCATGTCAATTTACATAAGATTATAAATACCTCCGGAAATTTCGAACAATGCTAAACGCTAATAGTTTACTCACAGGACACTATGTCGGTATGCCCCGCGACATAGACTTGTCATCAACATCAAGATACAGCCGTAAGCAGTACATAGAATTATTGACGGAAGAGTGCCAGGAGTATTGTCATAGGAACACAGACAACAAATAATCTACGTGGGAATCACCACATCACATTAGTGCACCATCATCATCAACATCCAGAAGACGGGCACACACACACACAAACACGCGCAACAATAGCTTCTCGGAGGTACATAACATTATGCAAATGAAAAATGAACAATTATTTTTAAATCAAGGACTAAAATATGACCTAACAAAGTAAAACAAATACATAAATTTAAAAGTGTATATATTCAAATTTCAAAACAAATATATAATTTAAAATTTTTGTTTGAAAATGTTTTCTATTTAATTCAAAATAGGGGTACTGCTGCAAATAATAATTCTTTTTGCTTGAATTGAATATTATTTTATTAAAATATCAATAGAAAAACCTTCAAGTTTTATTTAATAGGCCTAAATATAATAATAGCGTGTATCTTATTTGCTGTGCTTTAGACAAAATTTAATGATTGAAATTTGATCCTCATGTCAGAAACCTAAGCAATATCAATAGTCCAACAATTTGTTTCTTTAAGTGAATGTTTTATGATATGATATTTGTATGTTATTCTTGTGTGATACATATAAGAATTATTCTATGTTGTAGCGTAGTTTTAGTGTAATATTTAAAAAAATAATAGTTAATAAACCTATAATTTATTTTTCAAATTGTAATTAGTTATTTTTTGCAGTCCACGTGTCACGTCTCCATATACGAGTATTAAAGGCACAGAAGTTTATTTTGTAATAATTATACTTAGCGCAACGAAGAAACAATGATACGAAGACCTACCCTGTGGTATAAACAAAACAATTGTGTTAAGTAATAACACATGATTGTATCCATAAAAGTAATTACTTGTAACGTTGCAATATATTTATACACACGCGCGCGCGCGCGTATAAATGTAAGATATAAGTACCTACTTTTATAAGTACTGATTTTTGTGAAATTTGGAAATAAAAATTCATTTTAAATATTTAACATAATCGTTTGGTTTTCCTTGAAGGCCTATTTCTAATGAACGGCGAGTGTATTGTGTTCACCTAAAATTTCAACTACACATCTAATTTCTTTCAGCAGTAATTACTTTTTTTTTTAACACGTAAGTTATATAAAAGACAAAGAAGCATGCTTCGGCACACATTTTGTTACATAAGTTTGTTTCAATTTAATCAGTCGAATCATTTCCAGATACTTGGCACCGTGTTTTTGGGAACACTATCTATATAGTATAACAGTAGTGGCAGTGGCTATCGGCAAGTGACAGAGTAGGACAGAGTACCAAAGTTGTATAACATCGAACAGATGTCTGCAACTCAAAGGTATTATGTCAACTTATTTCTCACGTGAACGAGTGTTAAGCCTTGCTGTATTGTGATTTGTGAATATACTAACGTCAATTTATATATTGCGACAGTACAACCTTATATGGTACTGTGCATTGCCAAAATAATTAAAAGAATTGATAAAAATAAATAAATATATGGTTGGTAAACATGATTCAGATTGCAATCTGGATTGTTTAAAAAATAGGGAACGCACAGTTCATTCATGGGCATGCATATCTGGCCACCTGGCGCTAGAAGTGTGTACATGTGTACTTTGTTTGTGTGCGTGAAACCTGTCTGTTCCTGGACAGTAACCACTCCTGTATAAATGATGTTAGATTTTAATTATTATTTTAATTATAAGAAAACTATATACAATAATGTAAAACTAAATGCACCAAAGTATGTATTTTATAAAGATGCGCAAAGGATTAAAAACCCGTTTAAAAGTGACGTAAAGTGAAATTACAATGAATAAAAAAGTGAGTAACTCCCTGAATAATTATAATAAAGAAGTGTAAGTTACATATAATAGGCATATGAAAACTAGCGATCGATTGAGCAGAGTGTAGTGTAAAACAGACTTCGCAATTTGCGAAGATAAGCGAAATTAATGAATCGAACGAGAGTGGGAGACAGGACGCTTTCAACAAACTCTGACAAGACCGATATTGTTTAGACAGGAGTTTTGTACGATGTGGCTATAAATACCAGGTCGCGCTAATAAAGCTTCTTCTTCTTAATTCAACTGTTGCCGCTGGAGGCTGTCAGTCGACAACGCTGTCTTGAATCTACTGTAAGAGTCACAGGACGGACTAGAAGTCAAAGCAGAGTAGCAGGAGCACCTATGCAGAGGTTCTATGGACACACCTACTGCCCATGATGTGAGGAGAGACAACAAGTAGCAGTACATGCAGTGGAATCCTGGAAGAGGACCCGAGGACACGGAGGACACGAAGGACACGGACGAGGACCGGAGGAGGACACACCGATAATTTACCATATCAAACGAGGTGATAAAAAACTATAATTATTACCTACAATTGAAAGACAATAATTGTAACTAGAATGAAATAAATTCGAACTGTTGATAAAAAAATAACTATATTGTACATAGTAGTGTAAATGCAGATTGTTAATTTAGAATAATATCTCATGTAAAGCAATTAGAATTTGCAGATAACGTGAATGCTATAAGAGCAATATCTGATTGAAATCGAAGTAAATTAAAGTAATAAATAAAGCCTTTATTTGACGAGAGTAAAATGCATATGCAGTAGAAAAGTATTAAAGCCAAATAAGATTAAAGAAATTGAAATAAAAGTAAAATCATTGTTGAAATAAATTAATAAGCAATTGCAAAGATGACCACACTGAATGAGTAAGCCGAGAGCAGAATATTTGATAGTTAACATTAGATAATAAGATTTCTGTATAACCTGTGTAAACGCAATTTGTTCATCAGAAGTCATATACATAAGATCGCACAAGCGATGAATAATGAATATTTTTGTTATTTCCGAAATAAGTAAAGAGGTTGATAAATAAATAATGTAAATATTTGAAAAACGTATTACGCATTCTTGTTATTACGATTACACCTAACAACATTGATATGTTAATTACGACACATGCAAATTAAATTACATTGAAAATTTGTGTTGCTGTAATGTGTGTGTGTGTGTGTGTGTGTGTGTGTGTGTGTGTGTGTGTGTGTGTGTGTGTGTGTGTGTGTGTGTGTGTGTGTGTGTGTGTGTGTGTGTGTGTGTGTGTGTGTGGCGATTTTGTTTGTGAAAACCCCTGGAGACAATTCAATAGTAAAGAGATAATTAAAATAATTTCTATTTCTATTAAACATTTGCATACAAAGAACACTTACTTCTATAACAGTCCTTCGAAAGTATCTATCCACTTAAAATATATGTATCATTTCACTTGTTGCAATTAACAAAGACGACCAAAAAAATCATTTTCACTAACTGCAGTTACAAAATATACTACATGAAACACTTTCCACATACTATAATGTACAACAAAGGCCAATTAAAACAACTACTAAGGGAATGACAGCAACCCCTTCTTCTGCCTTTTAAAGAAGTCGCCCTCTGGGAAGACAACCACTACATAATTATCATAATACAGTTCTGCTTAAAATTCATTGTGAAACAAGCTATTACTTACACCTTGTCACATTATCATTTGTATGTCTGACGATTATATTTGTAACATTTTGATACCTTAGCAGTCTTAAAAGGTTTCGTAAAGCACAAGTAAGGTTAACCGACGTTATCCTTCATTTTAAAAGGAGACATATAATGTAAATCAAAGTAGGTAGAGCCTAGCCTACTTTAATAGAGCTTTGGTAAAGCAATATTCAATGAGCTGTTGCATTAAGGAGCGGGCTAAGAAAACCGTCTTTCTACTGCTCGTCTGCTGACTTAATAACGACTTGCAAACCGTATAATTTAATATTTGCTTTATTAGATTTACGGTAATATGGTATATATTACTCTTCAATCTTAACAGAAAAAATTACGTTTAATATAAAAAAATCCAAACTTACAGTTGAATTGTTCCTTGGTTAGAGTTAATAAAGTTTTGCAGAAATTGTTACTTTATTTGTGACCACGAAATGAAATTAATTACATATGTAGACGTATTTACCAGGTATCCGTCGTGCGACTTCGTTTTTCTTGTCCTTTATGACACGTTTCGGCAACGAATTGCCATCTTCAGAAAACTTGATCACTCATTAGAGATCGTTAAAAATTAAGGATATTATAATATAATTATATTATATTATATTATATTATATTATAAAAGTTCATTAGTGGATAAATTAATAAGTAAACACAAAGAGAAGAAATTAAAAAAGTCGAACCATGATAACACACTTCCAGTTAATAAATACATATCTGCAGATTACACAAATATTTTACCAAATATTTTAGTTATCGAACTCAAGGAACACCATGTAAATGTAACTTTCCGTACAAATAACAGCATTCAGAGATTTCTTAGCCGGAAGAACAGTATACCAGAAAGAAAAAGAACCGGCGTATACAAGATGAATTGCAGCTCATGCGATATGTTCTACATAGGCCAAACAGGCAGACCGTTTGAAGAAAGATATAAATAACATCTTCCCAGAAGGGAATTGCATAAAACAACATTAAATTTTGCCAGACACCTGATGCTATGTAATCACAACTACAGTGATTTTGAGACAAATTTCCAGCCCAGGCATTACTGCAGGAAAGGAAATACATGGACGCACTTGAGGAGTATGAAATATATAAAGCCGTCAAAATCAACAGTGATTATGTCTTGAACGATAAACTTACATTTTCACATAACATAGTGTACGACACGGCAATGCTTGCACACGGGCGCCGGTAAATAGAAAGTTACAGTACACACGGGCTATAATAAACAAAACAGTTTTATCTGTGGATATATAAACAGTGAATCAGTCGATTGATAATGTCCACGCGAGAAACATAAAATTTCATGTTCGCGTATGTGAATTTCCGCTGTCGTAAAAGTGCACTTTTACTGTAATGATTTTAGTATTTTAATTTTTTAACGATCTCTAATGAGTGATTAAGTTTTCTGAAGATGGCAATTCGTTGCCGAAACGCGTCATAAAGGACAAGAAAAACGAAGTCGCACGACGGATATCTTGTAAATACGTCTACATATATTAATATAAGCGACTTGGAGACAACTAACCTAAAATGTATTAAATTAATTATGGTTGTAGTGAGGTTTTGCCAGTTACCTCACCTAACACGGAATTCTAAAATACTTGTAATTACGTCTTGATTGAATGTATTATCATCTTAAAGATAACTATAACTGAATTATTATGGCAAAATAATTTTTAAAAGCGGTAACGCAAGAATTCTAAAACTGTGACAATTTATTTGCAAAAAACTCAAGAAACATTCATAAAATATGAAAAACATTACTTCCTGTATTCGGAAGTTAGATTGTATTTGTATTTAATGGCATCATTAAATGGCTCTTTATATGTTAGTTTGAAACATTTACTTAAAATTGGTAACTTCAAAACTGATATAATGTCATTTGTTTATCTGGTGTCATCGTCAAGGAACTAAATTCACTTCTTTGGTTACGTCAAAAAGCATAAATATGCGATCTTTACCCTAACTGATACATGCTATACGACGGATAATATCTAACACATGCTATGAAAATAACAGTGCTACTTTACTTTAGAAGCCAGTAATGAGTTAACTTAAAATATAGTATTCATAATCACTGTTATTAAAATAATTAATACGAAATTTTAAAATAGAAATTTTAAAAACTGGACCTGTGAGTACTCCCAGTGATTAATAATGAATGTTGTAGGAAAGATTTGCTTACAAGAGTTATACCCTTACGAATAATGTTTGCTCAACTGCAACTTACTAGGTAACTACAGAGAAAAATTGATTAAATCGTAATTTGCAGAAATTGTCATGTTTTGCGTAGAACATTATACCTGCTGCTGTTTGCTCGAGTCCAACATTCCGCATACCGTTATTCCTTCACATATCTTAATCATAAACATTTATTATATGTATATAAATTTTATCAGTTTTATAAAACCACGTTATTAAAATTCGCCAAAAGTGAAGAAATTTGATTATAATACAATTTATTTAGTAGGAACTCCGATTTGTAAAATGTTTTTTAAAACATTTTCATATTAAAATATATATATAAATCGGTTCATAACGTTATCCTACGACTTCCGATTAATTGGTCTCCATTGGTCTTGATCTAACCAAGATTCTTCTTCCAATTCCCGCCCCCCATTGCCCGGTTGATGCATTCTCTCCAACTCAACCTAGGTCTTCCTCGTAGCCTACGACCAATGGTGTCCATCTCAAAATTTGCTTGGGGAGTCGATTATCCGACATTCTTTACACATGCCCAAACCATCTTAGCTGTTTTGTTTTTATGTCGTCGACAATAGAGCACTGTACCCCCACTATCTCCCGGATTCTGACATTCATTACTTTTCCAGTTTTGACCTCCCTGCCGCGCTTCGCCAATACTCCATTTCAGTAGCTTCGAGCAACTTTTCTGTTATTTGTGTTATTGGCCATATTTCACACTCGTATGACGTAATTGGTTTCATAATTGTATTGTATATACGATGTTTATTTTGTTTTGATATTTGTTGGTCTCACAATATGTTGTTCAGCAATGCCATTGATTTTCTTTCTCTTATCGCTTTCATAATAATATAATTTTTCAAATCGTTATTACACATAGACTGTATAAATCTATTAAGTTACACTTAGAAAGCATAAGTGTAATTATTTCTAATGTGTAATGATTACATTACATCAAGAAAATGCAAACTGTTCGCTGTGTTGAAACGTAAATGTAAACTTTCGAGAAGTGGATGTTGCGTTTTAAGACTAATGTTCTGAAGGAATAACTGCTTATTCAGTCGCCAGTATATACAACCACCTCGTTAAAGCAATGTCGCCTGATATAGTGATAAAGGTATATACGATAATGGTGTTTATGTATATCGACTCTGCCACCTACGTAATGGGATATAAATGGGAGTTTTAATTTCTAGTTATTTACTACTCTACTCATTCTATTTATTTAAATAATGAAACATGGTAATTTAGCATTGCGAGTATTTCAATTTTATCAATAAAGTACAGTAATAATGATAGTGCACTAATAATTAAATGATGCGTTTGTCAGTTCCTATTCATTTTCTGGATTACTGATTTTACAACGTCCAACCAGACTCGAACAACCCTAATTTGTAACAGGGAATATATTAAATGTGAAACGTTGAAGGAAAGTTAGCCTTATTTCTATCTACAAAGACTAACGTGTAATCATGAAGTTAATGAATACTGACCTCACAACATGTCAACCATACAAATACGTAACTTCATATATAATAGAGTTAGGCCCTTGAGGTAAACTGTGCCAACTACAGGGTTAGTTAGTCGGGTCACTATGAAAACAGTTTAAACACAGTATTTAAAACTTCTGGTGTTTAAAAATATTGCAAAAAATATTTTGCAGTTTGCAAGTAATATTATCGTTACATTGATTTCAATCTTTATTGTTACAAATCTCGCTTATTAACTGGATGGTCTGTTCTTTCAACTGAAAGCGTGCCAGAAAGACAGCGAAGCACAGTACCAATAAGAAATTTACAGATTCAGTAAGTTATGAAAGTATAGTACAGTTAGCTAGGAAACATGGTAATTTACCACTGTGAGTATTTAAATTTTATCAATAAAATACAGTAATAATGATGGTGCACTAATAATTAAAAGATGCGTTTGTCACTTCCTATTCATTTTCTAGAGTACTGATTTTACAATGTCTAACCATACAGTTGATAGTATAACCAGTATAAGTTAGTGTAAGATAGTATAAGTTATGATAGTATAGTACAGTTAGCTATATTTAGATGGCTACAAGAAAACTGTAGTGGTATTTGCTCGTGTAAAGCCCCAGAGTGCTGCAGAGTGAACATAATTAAAATTAAATTAAACCTCCGCTCAATAGTCCGTTAAGGATCAAGGCGTACGCACGGCTTTTGTGTTAGTGTGACGGTGTATGGCTAGTACTACGCGCCACCAGCCGCTAGTTGCGGTATTCACAGCCAGGAGGCGCCGCTGTTATCTCAGCGCCTACTCAGTTTGCCTCACGACGCTGAGTGCACGCCGTACGGAACCTCCGCCGGGAATTGAACCCGGGACCACGAGCGCATCAATCGCTCGCGTTAGCCACTAGACCGCCTGGAGGCTCAGATTGAACATAATATGCTAGTATATTTCAGTCCAGACACGTTACCACGGTGATTATGGCAATTGAATTTCTAATATCGTTTAGCCTAGTGTCGCCTTCATAATAAAATCGGATGACTGATTACATAATAATTGCATGCCTAACAAATTACAAGCAGCATACAGCATTTAGTGCTTTGATCTACATAAAGTACATCTACGTTCTCAAACATCGTTGTGAGATGTTTTATCTCAAAGTAAATGTGATTAGTTATTAGTAAGCAGCGTAGACAAAGTTTATTTATTTTTAACTGATGTGCAATTTCCTTTATTACAAGTTTTCCTTCTTTACTGGAATGAGACGCAATAGTTTATTTAAATATTGTAAAATGAATATTGAAGTAAGTGAGAATTAAAAGAAAGAGTGTTATTCAGAATTTAGCTCCTTTTTCAGCCGCGTATTACATCAGTTTTCGTTCTAAAGACATATTTGATCTAATTGTAACAATGTATAAAATTTAAAAATTTGTTTAGAGATTTACACGCGAAATAAACTAGGCGATTGTGCGGCTTACTTGATGACACTGTAATGGAAAGATGAGAGGACTGTAACCTTTTGAAGATAACCTTGTTTAGATTGGTAATTTTTGCAGTAGATTCATTCCTTTTGGATTTTCCGCTGAGAATTCATCGGAAAACCTATACTTTGAAACCTTTGATTCTTTTACTACCTGCTAGCTTTAGCGTTCCTAATTTCAAACGCACAGATGTCCACTTGTACTATCAAAGTATTAGGCATCATTTTTTTTTTTTATTGCCATGTGAGGGTCACTTCAGATATTCGTTTCTGTGCATGTATATGCGCATGTGTGTGTGTGTGTGTGTTTGTTTTTTGTTTCTGTATTCAAACATACGTGTTTTAGACGAACTTGTAATATCAAAGTATTAGGCATCATTTTTTTTTTTTATTGCCATGTGAGGGTCACTTCAGATATTCGTTTCTGTGCATGTATATGCGCATGTGTGTGTGTGTGTGTGTTTGTTTTTTGTTTCTGTATTCAAACATACGTGTTTTAGACGAACTCCTTTCTCATCATTTCTTACAATAAATATTTCTACCTACAACTTAAACTTAAAGTAGGCCTATGGGATATATCTGAAATATACACTGCCTTGTTACAGAATTACGACGAGTACATATTATAAGTATTTCTATTTTTGAATCCTGACTACACTAAACTCTCCTCCTCACTCTCATATCTTACGACTTCGCATGTCACACTGGGATTCTTCGGAGCCCAAAAGTAATTTGAGTACAAAAATTGAAATATTTTTTTCCTATTAAAAGTCAATTTTAATATTTTTGTTAACAAATAAATTGCTTATTTCACACTTTGTGATGAAACGCAAAACACAAAACCAACCCAAAGTGAATAATTACTAGGAAGGTAAACAGCAGAGAACGGATACAACGTGGGAAAAACTATAAGGAAAGCTAAATGAAATCATCTGCAGTAACAAAATTTCTAATCTGTTTCTATTAGTAACAGAACTGACTCTAAAATAAATCGTTGTTTTAGGTACAATTTGTAATTAGTGCTCAGAAGATTTTCTTATAACAGACTTCTTTTAAGGCTGCACATTTGAAAATCACAATTTATTATTACGCGTTAATAATAAACATCAGAATTTAATAGGCAGGACTTTTCCAGCATGGAAACATTTAGAAATAACGTTTCGGTTACCCAAACCAACTGCATTACAAACTAACACATTACAAGTGAAATGTACAATAAAATACTATTGTTTGTTAGAATGTTTCAATTACAATTTTTCGCGAAGACGACCGGCGATTGCTTACGTAGCCAAAGCGTCTCTTTTTAAATATTTAAGAATAGTAAATGGTCCATCCGTTGAATTCTAATACCCAATGTTCATTAATATTACCTTAAAAAACAATTTGTAAGCAAACATCAGTTTCTAGATATTTAGAGTTTTAAAATAATTCAATTAAACTATATATTACAATCTCCTCACTCCTATTCTTTCTCTCACACACTTAAGCAAACGCACGCAAAATAAGACGTACATCGCAAATACTGCAAAAATATAAACACAAAGACTTATTTGGAAAGTAAATGTTATTCAATTTTAAGGAAAAAGTTAACCAATAACATACACAGCACAGAAATTACACAACTCGAATTGAAATAAATTATTCTTAAATTTGTATATTCTGCTGTTTATAGTATAGGCTATAATCTGTCCATACTTGTAATAGGCATACTTTTGTCATTTTCCTATGTTCCAGAACATAAGCAATTTTAAAATGTGTATAACCATTTCTAAAACAGAATTTCTGATCACAAAATGTCTTAAATTACACAGTAGAACTTACACAAAATCTCCATGTGTTGAACAAACTGTGTCGAGGCAAATATAAATATTAAAATTTCCCGGCCATATATCGTGCCTACCCAGCTGACTAGATATCAGGACAGAGGTTGCGCGAGTTATTTAGTAACTGTTTAGTTAAACTGTGATTTAGAAAATGCCATTTTGAATAAATGTTAATACATAGCAATGTCGGCTTATGTTAGAACAGTGTACATGAATGTGTTTGAATAATTTGTTGTTTCTTAATAATAATGCCAATTAAGATTATTACTACTTAAAAGATACGTCTCTATGAAATGAAGATTGAGAATTTAATCGTGTACACTGTATTAAAAATGTTATCATGATAAAATGAACACTAATAAAAATGCTGTTAATGTTACATAAGTGTTTTATTGCAAGTCCTGTCACTCTGGGCTAAGCGCATTTTTTTTCTTCCATCTAGGCCAAGTGTCTAGTCTTAAAAAATTAAGTAACGACCCCCCCCCACAAAAAAATTACAAAAAGTTTTAGGGCCGTTTCAAAACATCTTCAATTTTACCTTGTAAAGTCTTCAATTATAAGCTTCCAAAATTTGACATTTTGTTCAAGAATTAAAACAAATATCATAAACAATTTTATCTTTTATGATATAGAAGAAGAAATCAATAAAGTATTATTGTTTCTATACATTACCCATTGGGTACGATACACCAGTTCGAACGTTTCAAAAGCACATGACCAGCTCTAATAAATAATGAATTCTTTCAAGAATTCCGCACTTCATTGTCGTCTGTATCGCTTCTTCGGGCCTTAAGAACTTGTCCATCATCGCATTTATGGAAAACAAAAACCCCGAAAGTCATCGGCTATAAACGGCAAATCCAATGAATTGAGTGTCACACTCTAATGCCACTCCGCTCAATGAATGTAGAGGCTACCATACATTATCACATTCACGCTCATTCACTTGCTACTCAGAAAACAGATGAGAGGGCGCTGTTGCTGTTTGCTTCATGGTGGATGCTGGTATACCATGCATATCGTCTATGACTGTTGCGTCATGATGTTGAGTTGTGCCTTCTTACTCTCAACTGTAGGCCATTCTCCATACGTTGAGCGTCACTGTTGCCACCAACGACTGAAAAGTTTCGATCTTACACTATGTTATATTATCCTGCAAGTTCTCACGCAATTCAAACACGACAAAGTGGGGTTCTTTGAACCTCTCCTTGTCCTAGGTGGACGTTAGTATACTTACTTTGCCGTGCTGTACTTACGGTACACATTAACTTCAACAACGCTAACTATTTATCGAAAAACATTAGATTTCATAAAAATGTTTAGATATAAAAAATGCGCGTATTATAATTCGTGTGTTCTATATTGTCAGACGGCTATGATTATTGCATTTTTCTGTTTGTGGTTACATTGTAAGTAATGGTATTCAGATACAGTTATAGTTAATACATTTATTTTATTTGTTGTGCGGAAACCGCAGTTAACTGCTTTAAAATATTCCACGTAGGTAGTTTTGTGACGTCTCCCTTGTTAAGACATCACAAAAGTCGGGAACTAGTTCAATTCGTTACCAGTTAATTAAACTAGCTGCCGTTGTTAGTAAAACTTACTTACTAACAAATTATAACACATTAGTACATAGGAAATAATCAAGGATTGCATAAATTTATTCACTCGCTAGGTGTTAGCAAAAACATCTCTTTATTATTATTAAAATCTCATGGTTTACCTTTTTTTTTTAATTAATTACTCTAGTAAATTCTGTGTTTAATGCTTTAAAAATAATAAATGTCTTATTTCTTTTATCTCAAAATATTTATCTAGATATAGTTTTAAGTACCTCGTATCCGGGTCTGAACTTTGTTAAATTTTAATTTATCACAACTTTAACCAAATTATTTGAAGAATAATGTTGGTTGTAAACTATAGAATTACCTTACATTTAGATATCGTGATGTTACTACTACTTCATTACAGAAATTACACATTTATAAGTTATTCTTTACATTATGAAAAGTTCTTTACTGTTCTTTTGTTACTTCTCTTGTTGAAACAAATTTTTACAAATGTTATGTTTGGATATCACCTGAATTTAACATGAGGTTGTTGTGGGGTCCATGATGGTCATCTTCTGTCGTCTTCTAGGGTGCAATACATGGTTCCTCTTGATGTTACATTGGGTTGATTGTATCTGGTAGTCTTGACGATCGGATTTTCTTACTTGAAGTTCATACTGCTGTAGTTTGAGTTTTCCACTTCTGGAGTTTGTAGTTCACATTTTACACCTTAATTACAGTTCTTATTTTGGAGTTCTAAAGTCTGGTAAGTAACATATTTTACCACTTACAGTTTTATTCTTTAAGAGATGTGTCGGCTAAGTTTTCCTTTCTTTTTTTTTTTTATAACTCTTCACACACTACATTATATATTTTGTATTATTTTCACGCTACATCTTTCAAAATAATATCCGCACAAACTGGATATAAACTTTTAACGGCATACACCTACGTGTATGTGGACAACACAAAACTGACATCTTTATATGTCGAAGTTTCTCTAGCGACTCTGTATAGTTTAGCGGCGAGGGGTCAGTAAGCTGGCGCGTATTTACGCACTAAGAAAATATTTCGTTCTTTTAAGTTATATTAATTATTTACTAATTAAGTCGTAATACATTATTTTACCTTTTGGTTACGAATTATGAATTTCTTTATCTATTTAGTAAGTATTTTCTTTAATTAAAGTCATTATTATTATTAGCTAAATAACACCGTTCTTAACGTGTTGGTACGGGAAAATTTGCACGTTGTTGCATGAACCTAGGCATAGGTAGGTAAGGGTGGATAATACTCTTACTTATATTGAAAGCAATTTTTTTATTTGTGCGATTTAAACATTTTTTTAAAATCGTCACAGTAGCGATCTGCAGTGAAGTAAAATTAAAGAGAACATCATAGACAAAAGCTTTATTAAATAATTCACCAGATTCAACAAACACAATATGACAGTAATTCCACGCATAAACCACATTTTCTTAAACTGTATTTACCGTAAATGATAATAATTTAGTTGCATTAAATTTATATTATCTTATTCTAATACCTGTATTAGTACAACAGTACAGGTATTACTACCTGCTTATTACTGTACAACGTTCTACCTGTATGTGTGTGTGTGTGTTTTTTGTGGTGGGTGTATTCATTTATATTTATATGTGACAGATTGACTGGATGCTTTCCTCAGAAAAAATGCAACATTCAATACTTACTGCATAATTATTCAAAACGTCAAATACATGTAGCATAGCTGTTATAGCTATTGGTACTTCCACCGATATGACACAGATTTATAAAGGAATAATTTGTCTCTTTGTCAAAATGAAATTAATTTTAATTTTTCTTTGAGTGAATTTTAAATAGAACAGTTTTCCAATGCATGAATTCTGTCAAACACAGAGAATACTCTAAGGGTTGAAATTCTTAAACTACTTAAGATTAGCTGCACACCCCCGATTCTATTGAGTGAGTCCACGAATTTTACCAACTACACAGTATTCCATTATCTCACCATCGCACTATCTGTTCAAATAAGCAATTCTATTGCGCTAATCATTTTACGTCTCCTAGAATTGTCTTGACTGCTGCTTTACTAACTGTAAACACATTTTGTTACAAAATAACAATAACAAATGGATTAAATTAAATAACTTTCGTGTAAATCAAATGTCAGACATAACACTTACACCAAAATGTGCATAAAATAAAAACCTATCAGGTAGTAATATTTTTTGATAATTTGAAGAAAGATATATATAAGTTTTTTGATAAAAAAGGTTTTTATGACCCAAAGAAAAAGCAATAAAATTATACCGGTTTTATTTGCATATTATACCGGTTTTTTAACTTAAATATTATTTATTGTCGCGACAGAAATATTTTTTTTACAGTGTCATCTAAAATTCTAAGTTTCCGTTTGCCCTGGTTGAATCCAATAACATTTTCTGTCAACAAAGTTTTTACCACACAAGACACAATTTCACACGCAATTAACAAAAACAGTCTGTAACAATTGTCTTACTTTTACATTAACTCTGACTGCGAGTAAGTGATAAAAGTTTATTCCTTAGTTATTTATCCTATCGCGATCCGGCTTTCTTGGTCAACTTAAGAATATCGGCATCTTCCGCAATTACGGTATGATTGATCCCAACACAATGCAGTGTATATTTGTTGCACTTGTTCAGGGAGCATCCACCGCATCTTTTTCTCTTAGCCCGGCAGAGAAGCGTTTCTAAGTGTCAGAATATTCTTGTTTCCCGTATTCTGGCTGAATGAACACGGCTGTTCTTGAATTCTCAACGTCTCATGAAACTCACATTGGTTCCAGTCTTATTTCATATTACACAATTAAGTAGCTCCTACCTTACTTTTCCATTATTAATACTAATAGGACATTAGTAATACTGTGAGTTTTTAATACTGAAATGCATTACTGGACACCAAATAATTAGTTGCACAGACTTTACCCACGTATTAATAACAAAAAGTTTTGCATAGTAAAATTATTTATGTTCATGCAATTGTCTAGTAACCAATATGATTGCAAATTTAAAAATCCTACTATAATTACCTGAAATAAAAAAATAACTGCCATAATACAAATTTTCAAACACCATTTTCCAAAATTTACAATTTTTATTAATCAAGGTTTTCTAACGTTCACAGAAACACAAGCACAGCTGATTAAGTCACCGAGATGTTGTTTGTATACGTAGTAGGCAGAAACAGTTGTGCTGTATGATAACGTATGTACAGTACGTATTATTGTCGGTAGTCTCGCTGAAAAAAATTTATCCCTTGCTGTTATATAATTATTTTGTGTTGAGAGAGAAAATTTTGATATAATTTTCCACCTCATGGATAATCTTACTCAACAAATTTTTACTACGTCATTGAACGGTGTACACTATATATGCCAGTATTAAGTGACCTAAATTGCGTAGGAAAAAATACGAGCATATACATAGTAATGTGGCTATAGTTTTATGTTTACGTAAATATCACACGGTGTCCAGACTTGCAAATTGCATTATTGCAGCGTATTTGCATATAAATATGAAAACTTGTCAATCTACCCTTCATGTGTGAGAATTTAATTACATTTTGTAATCTCTTTGTCAATTATCACATGATGTCAAGAATAACGATCAAAATCCAAACAAAATCAATTCTAAGTGTGGATTCTCAATATTACTTGTATTCCAAATTCTTAGTGAAAGCCATTAAAAGCTGTTAATACATGTTTAGGTTCACTTAAAAATACAACTTATGTAATTTGTTTTAACAAAACTTATTTTCATCGACATAAAACTGGAAGCTTTAATAGGAACAATTTTGTGTACAAATATTAATATATTCAAAATACTAATTTCAGAATATCCTGCTGTTATTAATGGCCGCAAGGTTTACAAAGTAATCAGATCTTGACTGCGCAACCAAAATACCTACACATTTCTATGTGTGAGGTATTTGTGCTCTTGAATCAAGGTAGAAGTCTATCGCCACTCAGGAGAACTGTACCAGTATCATCATGTACGATATGGCAGACACACAAATCTGTAAATTAAATTTATTTTGATTAAATATGCTATTGTTATTCGTGTAAGAAGCTCACACAATATGCTATTGTTATTCGTGTAAGAAGCTCACACAAAAGTCACATTTTAGAACGGTCTTCTTATCCACAACGTTAATCATATTTGTCGTAACTTTTAATTTATGTGCCGGGCAATAAAATCTATGACGGTCTTCAGAATTATCACATTCTCTAAACCCGATGTACACACAAAAGTGACCTTAAATTTACACGTCCAAAGATTCAGTAAAATCAACACCCACGTTATTACAATTTTGGACACTCTAAAGACATGTCAACAAGATACTTCACATCTTCTGCACTCATACATGTGCACCTACACATCCTTCCTTGCTCATCAAATTTTATTGTTGCTTTATTTACAGAAGCGTAAACTTTATACCGTACGCTTATGTAATGTACTACGTCATACTACATTCATCCTTAAGCATTACAAAATTATTTCAAGAAAAATAATAAAATAAAGTAGGATATTACTAAGCAGGTAATGTATGTAAAATTTAGGAGTTCAGAACGCATAAACGTGATTACCTAACTTAATAGACAGCTCAAATAAATTTAAGTAAGGGGCACAACGTCCAATGTTTGAAGTTACTCAGGTAAACTAATTATCATTATCATCATCTGCGAGGATTAAATCAAGGATGGTTTGTTCCGGTCTCAAATAATAGGCAAAGTCTAGAGCTGGTCACTCCAGCGCTTCCTCGGGCGTTCCACACCTCTCCGTCCCTTTGGCTTATAGTTCCATAGTTGTTTGAGGATGGGGCAGTCACCCATTCGGCAAAGATTTTCCTACCAATTCAGCTGATACCTGTCGAGTATAGTCATAATATTCAGTTCCTGCCGTACATCTGTGTTTCTTCTGTGATCATGGAGAGTATACCTTGCCACGTGCCTGAGAAATCTCACTTCAGCCGCTTGGATACGACTGGCCTGGCTTTTTGTTAAAGGCCAATTCTCAGACCCAAGAAGAAGCATGGGAAGGACTATCACCTTTTAGAATTTTAGGCGTATTTCATTACTTGCTGACTCGAGAGTTCTCCTAATGTCCCGCACGTAAGGTTGAACGTATGCAACTTATTCACATCGTCGTTGCTTGGGTAAACTAATTAGTTCTACAAAAAAAGTCACAAAATGTGACATGACTAGGTGGGCAACTTAAATTTTGACTTCACCTATTTTACTGACGGACGAAAACATACGTGAATGACTGAGACAGAGGAGAAAAGGTTTCCGCGTAAGAAAAACAATACGATTAGAGTGAGACTATATACAACATGAAGTAAAAATTAAAGCCAGTAGCACAAACACCTAGAATCCCGCAGTCCTGAGATGTAAATATGGATGGGACAAGTCACTGTCTTATATGATCTAGGAGGCGGTGTGACGACGTAACGATAATATGGCATTGCTAGCGTGGATAATGCTAGCCTAGGTAGAACGTTGGTAGTAGAAACTAAAGAAAATGGAAGCACAATATTTTGCGTGACTCGGAGTAGTCAGTGACAAAACTACGTAACTGATAAGCCTTTATGTTTTTGCATGTGGACCAGTTACATTATACAATCTAGACTTTCTCCGATTACTCACCATCTGACTCATAGGGCTAAAAGACGACCGAAAGTATAACCTTTTCAAGTTAATGACTTGCTGAATTTTCTTTTATGTGTTGTTTTTAGCTGGATATTAACCCTGACAAATACATCACACCGAGGCAGATGCATAACATTAAGTTGAAACAAGTAATTTTTTTGCTCTTTACATGTCTGTTTTTTTTATGCTGTTTAAAAATTACCTCAAATTTTCATTTTCCCCATCGTTACAGTTACGTGATTTCCGATAAATAAACTATTCCTTCTCATTGTAATATTGTTAACTCCCAGTTATGATAAACACGTGCAACTAATAATGTTAGTGCTAAAAATGTAACTATAGCATATTCAGGTTTTGTTGAAACTTACGGATGAAACCATACGCAAGTTGACTTTGAAGATCCCTAGAGGAAACAACTCCGTGGACGTAGCTTGGATTTCCAACAGCAACAGATGCAACTGAAAATACAAAGTAAAATCAATAAATGTTTAATCATCGCCATTACGAAAAGCATTACATATTATTAAATTTATATATTCACTTAAGCGTTAATATTTCAATTATAATTTGGGTGGAGCTTTATATAAAAGAACTAAATGCCTAAACTGGTAGTACTGCCTGGTGTACTGGAACTAATCTCTCTCGGTCTTTCCGACATGCAATAATGTTTGCTTTACAAGTATGAATGAACTAGAAGTGCTTTCAAGTGTGGAGTAACACAATGTTATTTAACGTATTACGAGATAACACATGGAATCATGAGAAATATGTGAAAGACTTAAAAAGACAGTTTGTCGAACACAAGGGTCTTTAAATAGAGTGAAGTTTCCAAAAATAGGCGTGAACGTGTATGCAATGAAGCTCCCTACGACATTAAGACACATCGCCTACAAAATAGACGGCCGACAAGATCGACTCATTTATACATAATGATAGTCAAACAACGCTGGAGAAAAGTGCTTCTACATTAAATGTTAGTATTAGTAGTGCAAATAGGTGGACCGTAAACCATCTTCATTGTCTAAAACTATTCGCGCGTTGGATTCCATGATGTCGCCTGCCGAATAGGCCTACAAGCAGACATGCCCGCAAGTGTTTCATTCTTTATTGGCAGAATATAAAGAAAAGAGGGTTTGCCTTATCACAGTCTGTTCTCACTACATGGATACATCATTTTACCCTACGAAGAAAAAAGCTTCGATGTAGTGGTGGTATCCTCCACCTCCGAAACCGTAAAAGCAAAGACCATATTTTCAACAAGAAAAGTCATGGCATAATTTTCTCATGAGACGTGTAATATAAATTGAGTTTTCTACAAAAAACCGGACTATAAATACCGAGTAATATTATATTTTATTCCAGAGTAGTAAAAATATTTATCAGAATCAAACTTTAAAACCCGTACGGTGTGTGTAGCTTGTAATGCTCGTTGTCACGTCGCCACGCTCACGATGACTACGATTGGAAACAAAAGTAGATAGTTCTCCCCATCCTCATTATAGTCCGGACTCTGCCCCTTCCGACTCCCGTGGAGAGAGAGTCAAGGAAGGAGTCATCGTTGCTGTTCGAGAGTGTGTCCGTCAGCTGCCCGTAGACTTTATTCTAAAGTAACAATAAAAAAGGAAACTGCGCACACATGAACATAAAAAACGATATTATCAATTTAGATTACTTGTAGTAGTATAAATAATACTATCACAATTACTTTAAATTTTGGAATGAATAAAGTATATTGTATTTGTAAGGTAGATTTAAAATATTACGAAACTCCACATGATATGTAGGTTTTGTCATATATTATACGTAACTATTTCTTGCTGAAGATGTGCTAAACGTGTCTGAATAGTGTTACGGAGTGTTAGCAATCGTATAGTTGTCCGTTCAAACCCTAGAGACCCTTCAAACTTAGCGGAATCTGCAGTGCTTAATCAGGGTCTTGACCGGCAAGTAGCAGCTAATCTAAAACGGTAATTCAAAAATAAAACCCGTGTAAGTGTTCACATTTATTTAATCCCAGAGCCCGAGAGCACACACTGGAAATCAGTCCTTTACGGAGTCAATAAGTCTCATTTTGTACATTAAAAAATTAGAAAATACTGTGTCTCTTTACCGAACAAGCAAAAACAGATATCCAGTTTAGAAATAACAAAATATCTAACGCAGATTCTAAACGCGATTCTATATATAATGAGATTGTACGCTTACTTTAAAGTATAATTTATGCCAAAGAATTATTCACACATTTGAGAGAAATATTATTGTAACGTCAAAAAGAAAAGTACAAAACTCAAAAGTGTTTGCTACATAACGTTTATCTTTAAAATAACACAATGGATTAAAGCTGAATAGATTAAGTCATTCAAGATTTCACTAATGCAATTTAACAAGATGAAAAAGAGAAAAACTAAAATAAGATACGTCGTAATAAGGTGACACCATAAGGTAATAATTTTCAAATAATAAAATTTAACAAATAAAGAAAACGGTAACTTTGAGTAAGAAATTTTGTATTTTAAAGATGGCCTCAAAACTCAAAAATTCGGAACGGTTTTGTTAAGAGTTGTAATCTAAAATGTAGATTAATCCAATCCCATTGTATGCAAGATTTGTTTGGAAGAAAGCGTAGGTAAAATTGTTACTCTTTATACCAAAAAAACTGAATTCTGCAAAGTAGGCTTTAAAGTAGTAAAAGCGTTTTAGTAATTCATTCAGTTTAAAATACTTAATTTTAAAATGTCTGAATTTGGAGGATAGGGCTTTCTTTCGTGTATATACAACACAGGTTAGGTTGTGTTCAATTTGTTTCTTTATTTTTGAAGAAATTTCTTTGCCTCTAAAATTATTACAGTTTTCCTTTTTACAAGGGCTTTGCTCAAATAAAGAGCTTGGGTACGTTTTAAATAATTTTCAGAAATAGTAGAAGAAATTTTATATTTAAATTGTACAAGTTAGAAGACATTCATACTGTATACGTATTAAGGTGGTGTTAGGGATTAAACATATTTCATGATTGCTAAAAAGTTTCGTTTTCCAAAAATAAATAAATAAATAAAGTAATAAATTACTCATTATTACGAATTACCAACTTAAACAGTTAGTAGAAAAGATAAAATAAAAATAATACAAAATATTAAAAAGTTATAACTATAAAAAATACATGAAATTAGTAAATAACAACGTACTCGTACGGGCGAGTCCGACACACGCTGTACTTTCAGTAAGCTATTTTCACAACCTATTGCCTGACCATGCGTTTTTATTGTCAGACCTAGAGTTTTCAGCTACAGCTAAGGGAAGGCAAAACAGAGGCTTAAAACGGGGTTGAAAACTGACTTCACTATGCTGTTGCGGGCACTATGGAGTTTGTCGAGGCTAACCTATGATTTACTGACAATCGTTACTTTGGCTGTAATTCTAAATTGAATTTAGGATACACATACACACATGTGAGTCTGTGTGTATTGATAATTACTCACATTTTTTCTCGTTTATTAGTGAATATTAATAATAGAATAATGTTTTTAATACAATAATATTCTTTTATATTCATTTGTATTTCATATTAGTTATAAAACATGTATTTTAACGTCTTAGTTAACATGGAAATAAACAAGCTAAAATAATAGCATGTAATATACTACTTGATAGGCCTTTCTAAAAGAGTTAAATTATTTATTTGAAAATTATGTTGGCCTACGAGCATGTGAGAAAGAAGATTACAAACTACCTTGATCAATAATAATATTAATAATTTATTTAATAGTCTATAACACTTATTCCAGTGTACCGACTCTTGATTATACCTCAGGGCGCCAGTAATAATAAACACAAATTAAAATGTATAAATCAACTTTTAATGAACAATTTGCATTTATATACTACAAAATTTGTTAATATGACTTGGATCGTTTTATCTTACAATTTGAATATTATTAATAGCAATGAGTTCTTTTCTGACAAATTGAGTCACTATGTTTGAATACAAATATATATAGTTATCTAACAATATAGAATAAACTGTTCATTTATTGGTTACTTGCGTAAAGAATCCTTCCGATGTGCGTAGTCCTGGAGATGTTGCAGATCGGTGAGTCGTCAGCAGCTGTTGTTGCGTGTTAATCCTGGTTATAAATGCACTAATTCACTTTATCACAGATGTACACTACACTTGACATATTGGTTATACATAGAATTATGCCGTATAATTATACACTCTGGACACAAAGATTATTGAATTGACCTTAAGTGCATCTAACATAGTTCGCGTCGCGGGCGTTCCGATTATTTCACACCGTCGCCAACTTTAATCTGAACTAATCCGCTTTCTTCCGTGATTTTACCACTACGTATCGAATTGATGGAAATTTATATGTATTATTACTTCGTGTTGTTTGTTGTTACTCCGATCATTCACTCATTTACCTATTACTTGTTTAAGAAACTTTATAACTTTAGTATTAGTAATTATCGCGTTCCCGTACTTCTGTTACTTCTGTGAATTTACTTTATTTCTTACATTACTATTAAAATATACAGTTATTGTAAAACAGCATACGCGAGTCTCTTCGTGTAATTTCGCCGATATAAAGAAGACTAACTTATTTCTCTCTAAGTTCATAATATATACTTGCTTTGAATTTCCCTTACCTACGTTCGATAGCAAAACGATCCTATAGGTTTAAACTACCGCTAAATACAAATTCGCCCAATCCGGTTACCGAAAACCTCCCGCGCAACATATGACGCTTTTTCTGATTCAGCCAACATTTTTCCGTGTTCCACGTGCTTAAAAAACTAGCGTCTGTAGTTATCTCGCTCACACAACGCTCTCTCTCGTCTAACGGTACCTATTGTTACATGCACTTAAAGTTTACAACACTGGCAAAAACCCTTAATAACCTAGCGAATAATACATTTTGTGACAGTTCTGTCCCAAAACGTGACTTAGCCTAAAATTACCTTCCTTACAGTCATCAGCCCCAATGCCGGCGTTGTGTTCCTATCGCTATACTCTACAGCTTTTTTACAAGTTAATTTCTTTCAAGTAATGCCGCCTAACGATTCAGGCGTCTCATTACCTCCCCGCTTTCTAAACACACCCATTTCTTTGCGTTCAGCATAGTTGATTGAGTAAAATTAGCAATTGCTCAAATTTTGCGTTACAAGCATACAAATAGGAAATTTAACAGATGAACATTTTCACAAAATAGAATAATCCTTAGAGTTTACAATTTCAGAGCACTTATATCTAACTTTCCTATCTAGTACTGTAATAAAAATAATAAAACACAAATGAATATAAAACTACATTCTTATAAAGAAAATAATACAATATAATTTATTAAGTATATAATATATTATTCATATAGTCATACATTGTAACGGTACAAATAGTGTGAATACTGTATTACGATACATATGTAAATTACAACAACCATGTAACGCAAATAAATTATTGAAGGCCCAGTAGTGCTGCTTTAAGCTGACAATGCCGGTAAATCCCCTCCTGTGACGTTATGAGGGGTTAGTTCTGTGTGTGTATTGTTGAACACTGTAAGTTCTGCGAATGGGTCGACAAAGAATTGAAAATTGAACGCATGCAAAACTATACGTTTTCGCGAAATTATGTTTATCAGCTGGTTGTGCAGAATGTTACACGCGCGTGGACTCGCGGTAATGTGAATTGTATGCGTGTAAGGTGAGACCAGTTTTTGATTATTACTTTGTTAAGCTAAAACTACGTAGTAACTAACACTCTCATAAAATGTAAATGTCGAAAAAACAAAACCAAGCGTTGTATTTGCCAAGAGTGTTCTACAGGCGATGAAAGACGCCAATGTAGGAAAGTAATTTTTCATATTGCGAAAGTGACACTAAGCCGGTTGTATATAACAAACCTTGGCCGAGCCAAGCCTTCTTAGTGTATCTTTGACAGGGTGCAGTGCTAAGACTATATATTACCCAAGTCTGGTAAACCATTCCCTCTTCCATAAACCGATCTCCACTGTTGAACGTTTCGCAGGTAGCGCGTGTTGGCGAGACGTCTGTCGGGCTGGATCAATACACACGCGCGCTCGCGCTCAACCTTCAGGGGGACCACCTTGAAGACTCACATACCAGGAGAAAATGATCAAAAGTGTCAGATGGCAAGGAATTGAATTACTTAAATATAAAGACAGTAAAGTAGCGTCTTAATAAAGAAGACAGTTTAAAGCAGAGACAATAATGGATAAATAAAGAATCGCTAAAAGAAATTAATACGTAAAGAGTTTCTATAAATTGTAAAGAGGATAGTAATTATACAATTATTGATGTAAAGTTTTTTATTAAAATTACAAAGAAAGAGACTAGATATAGAGATTTCATTGAGTTCGCTAAGCATTTTAAACTAAATACAACTATTTCATTAACGACTAGGAACACAAAAATTTAACATTTTAAATTGTTGAATTGTTAGTTACATTGCTAATTGTTAATAGTTTAGTTATTAGACAATGGCTATCAGCAAAACAAATTTTGTTTTAAATAAAACACAATTTTATTCTTTTTAATTTCTCTTAATTATTTCCTCTGAGATAATACCCTCTCATCGCCACAAAATTGATCTTTATATATCATATGATGTAGTGTTTACACATAACACAAATAAGCTTAAATTGTATGACCTGGCAGGCTATGTAAATCTAATATTTTCATTCGTACCTTCAACATATGAACATGCACGTAACTTAATCTACCGTAGCAATATTTGTGTGTATGCGCGCAAGCTTTTCATTGGTAGGAAATTTTATTTGTTCCTTTATATAGGCCTACATACTTACGTAGGTAGCTTGAGCGTTATTGGCGTAGAAACAGATGACTTTTTGAATATACTCTTGCAACGCCAGTACCTGGAACACACTACTATAATGTATAATCTCAAAAGCGTTACTGTTTAATATTATTAAAAGGGCAAATAAAAAAGTTAAATTAATACACATTCAAAAATGTATAAGTAAATAAAAAGAAAAATCCTTTATGTTTGCAACTGAAATGTCCTTATGTGACGTCCCTCTTTTGGATGTGACGTCCTGAGGGAAGAAAAAGGAGACGAAGAAGACCAAGGACTGTCAAGATGGAAGCAGAAAAGGAGGGGAAGTCCTTTGAAAAGCTTAGAGTTCTCGCCCAAAATAGAGTCCGTTGGAGTAGCTTCGTCGAAGATTTAGATATTATTATGTATATATAATACTCTGCAGACAGCAACAGGAATTAGTAGTAGTATAAGCATTGGCCGCTCAAATAACAATTGTATTGTAGTTAGAAGGATCTCTTTCAGTGATCCGAAGTATATAATTCTATCCAATTAGAAGGAATGAATATTTATCGTTGTGGGACATATCACCTGACGAGAAAACATCTTGACCAAGATTTAAAGCTGAATATTCTTTAAGCGTCTGAAGTCATGAAATCCGCTGTAGACAGAGGCTGTTGTCGAAATACTACTACATTCTCCCGAGCACAATAACACATGAGTTACGTTTTTCGGTACCAACAGGATAGAAAACAAGATTAATAACTTCAAACTGTATACTCACAGCTGCTTCATTTAATCCCTGCCAAGCATTAAATGATTAAAAGATTATCAATTGGGCATAGGCTATTTTTAGTACTACACAAAAGGTGAAAGTAACTGGGCTAATATGGTAAAGTAAAGTGGGACCATAAAGCACGGACTCTAAATGCGGATCTGACAAAGAGTAGGCATAACACAGTTACACCAATCGCAAATAAAGATTAAGAACGATATGAGTTCATCAAATATAGTGGTATAATATCAATGTTTCTGAATAATATTAGTTATCTGACTTTCAAAACAAATTTAAAAAATTTTGTTTACAAGGAAAATTTTTTATTTTAATAACATAATCGGTTCTAGCTTCTGTTCAGAGCACGGGTTACGTTGCACTTAAGACTCAAAAAATTGGAAAAAAGCTCCTCATACGAAGGAAGCATAAACCTGTCAACTAATATCGAGAACTTTCAATTCATAGACGTGCTACTAAAGTTTTAACCTATATTAATGTACTTACATAATGTTAATGTTAATTCATTTTGATATGAAATCAATTCTTAATATCGCACTTACCTCTTGGCTATCGGATTCGCCAATTGAAGCCATTAACATGATGTGCATCGAGCGCATAGAAAGTGTTAAAAGAAGATAGTATTTGAATAACGGACTACTGGAGTTGACAAACAGGTACCATGAGAAGTAAGTGCCTGCGAACACGCCAAACAATGATGCACAAATAGTGAATACTATGTGAATGCCATAGTATTCGTTTACACAACGACGTTTGTCCGCTATCATTCTGTAGACATTAGCGACATTATCAATTTTGTCCAACGTTATTCGTTTAGTCTGAGCATTATTAATGTCGAAATATGAACGTAAACACTGATCAGTGTTGGCTTCATCAGGTTTCAGGGAAGTTTTCATCAGCTGTTGTATTTTACCAATCTCCTCATTTACATAATGCATACACAGTGACCACTGCAAAGTGATGGGTATCCCAACTAGGCGGCAAAGGAGTAGAGTAATTCTTGAGAAAGAAAAGCTCCATATGCACAAGACAAAGTGACATAAGAGATCACCAGCGTCTAATAGGAATAGAAATAGTTGTCTGGTGCAGCGATTTCTCTCTGCAGAATTATTAGTAATTTTAAAGACGGTGTTAAGATATTCATCATTGGCGAAAAAGGTTTGATAAAATTTATGAAACTTATTCTTAAAATAATTATGATTAAATAAGTTTAAAGATATCCAAGTAAGCAGTAAGATATAATAAAACATAGCTACTACTGAAATAATTCTACTAAATTGAGTTTCATAATAATAGACGGATAAAATCAAACTTATATAAGGAATGAAATAAACAATATGACAATATACTTTTCGGGGAACAGAATATTGTACACTGATAAGTGAAGGTGTGGACAATCCAAGATTTCTGCACAGGTGTTGATCCAATTTTACCAGCAGCCTGGTACAACTCACCATTACTACTGTCACTAGTTTAATCTTTTATATGAGCTTTCGGTAAATACGACAAACAACAATTGATCAATATTTCTTACAACTGGAACAGTAGAATCGGCATTTGTTGTTCAATACTGTTACTATGGACACGTTATTTGTTTTAATTTTTCTAATTGATACACTTTACCGGTGTGTAACTATATTGTCCTCTGCTATCAACCATAATCATGTCTACCGTTTACCACATGCAGTGAAAATGCTCGACCCCCAATAACGTTTACTCTTTCTTATCAAATTTCTCAGACAACTTGATTCTGTCTGTTAATAATTACTGGTTATTTGTCTATATCACTGTAGTTGCATTTTTGGTATTTCCTACTATAGTTTGAGACTTTCTTTTTTATCACTAATGATCCAGTCGTTTTTTTGCTACCCATTGTAAGTAGGGGGAAAATGGGGTTCCTGACGCACAAAGGAATGCCGCCGTTCCCACGGTCTAGATCAAAGAGATGCCGCCGTTCCCACGGTCCAAGATTTTTTCCCACGCTCTCCCCACCACCGCTGGACCACAGCATCCCAAAGGACCGCGAATTTCCGCGAATAAATTTTTTTATTTTTTTTTAATTTGATATTTTTATTTTTTTAATTAAATTGATTTGCATATCCGCGAATATATGCCGCCTTTCGCGAGCCTAAATCACTTTCACTTTCTAATTTCCGCGAATATAATTTTTTATATGCAGCCTTTCGCGAGCCTAGATCACTTTCACTTTCTACTGGACCACGCGAATTTCCACCAATAAAATTTCATGCCGCCTTTCGCGCGCCAAGTTTAAATATATGCAGCCTTTCGCGAGCCTAGATCAAAGAGATGCCGCCGTTCCCAATTTTTTTATTTTTTTTTATTTGATATTTTTATTTTTTTAATTAAATTGATTTGCATATCCGTGAATATATGCAGCCTTTCGCGAGCCTAGATCACTTTCACTTTCTACTGGACCACAGCATCCGCGACTTTTTCGCTGATCTGTGTCAAGATCCGCGACTTTTTCGCGTATCTGGACCACAGCATCCGCAATGTATATTAAATCTATATGATCAGGTTTACCAACCTATGTATGGGTTCAAACTTGATATGTATGTGTATTATAGTGTATATTAAAATATATGATCAGGGTTACCAATCCTGCATTATTGTGTGTGTGTGTATAGAACAGATCTGTCAACATTTTTCTTCGGTGGGAAATTCAAACTATATTATAGTAAATTGTTGACGACGACTTCGATATCAACTCTCTCTCCCCTCCTCTCTCTTTGTCTCTAGACACAGTTGTCATCAGTTTTACATAAGCGTCGTGCTACTTATGGATTATTGTAAGTAGCGATACTAAAATGTAATCACCAGGAAATATATATTTATCACCTATCTCGTGGCGTCCTTTTTTGACACATGACAGTCATTGACTACGATTTAGAAATTAATATACTGTCAAGTCTGTGTGTGTGTGTGTGTGGTAAAGTGTTACGCATAAAAAAATCTCCTTGAAATAAGGTATTTTCAAAAGTTTTGTGTACACACACACATTGTATAATAATTTTCGTAATTGTAAGATACAACCTGCAAATTATTAAAATGTCTCTCTCACACATTTCTGATTACTATACAAATAATTGGATGCATATTCGAAGATTTCCCTTATTCAAACGATTTGTATGTGTGTACACGAACTTAAATACAGACGATTGTAATTTTAAAAATTCATTTTTTGCATTAAATATATATCGTAAACAATGAAATAATAATATTTCGTCATTGTAAGATTTTAATAAAACAATTATCAGTTTAAATAATAATTTTCATGATTGTAAGATACAACCTACAAATTATTAAAATGTCTCTCTCACACACATTTCTGATTACTATACAAATAATTGCATGCATATTCGGAGTACGTTGACAGTCAAACAAGTCTATGCACACACACACACACACATACACACAACGATACTGAATTAGATATAGTTATTATTCGCTAAATTAAACCAGAGGTCATTAACCTTGTATACGACGTCCTACATTCTAATTTCACACCTGCTAGTCATTAGCAGTGATTAGGATTATAAAGTATTTACTCTAAAAACGGACAACTCTACTTTCTAATTTGACACCTGTCAAGCATTAACACCGCTTACAGTAATTACTCTAAAAACGGACACACACACACACACACACGTGCTTTCCCCACTACAGTGTACACTATATATACGCTAAGTAAGTTAGCGGCAATTTCTTATTTGTCGACTTGTACATCCTGATACTGCACGTATTACGTGTCTTCACATCGTCTTTGGTAAGTGTATAGATTTTATTTAAACGTAAAAATATCAAGTGCATTATTTATTGAATTTAATACATGTGTGTGTGTGTGTGTGTGATCAAATTATTATGTCTGCTACAATTATCTGAAATATATTCTTAATGTATTTTTATATTAATTTTATTGTATGTACCGATTTTATTTAAACGTAAAAATTATTTGCATTATCAAGCACATTATTTATTGAATTTAATACATGTGTGTGTGTGTGTGTGTGTGTGTGTGTGTGTGTGTGTGTGTGTGTGTGTGTGTGTGTGTGTGTGTGTGTGATCAAATTACAATTGTCTGAAATATATTCTTACCGTATTTATTCTTTTTTATAGTGGCAATTTCGCATTTGACTGCCTGCGTGAAAGCTATCACTGCATTTTTTAAATAGTTGAAAGACTGTTGTAGTATACACACACAACTTTCATCATTAAGGGTGTATAGACAACACACATACTATTTGGTGAGTGTACAGATTTATTTAAACGTAAAAACATTATCAAGCGCATTATTTATTGAATTTAATACATGTGTATGTGTGTGTGTGTGTGTGTGTGTGTGTATGATCAAATTATTATTATGTCTGTTACAATTCTCTGAAATATTGCTTTAAACAAACATTTTTAATGTAAAAAATTTAGAAAGTAGGTCACAGCGTATGATGACATTTATATCTCTCTCTAATTCTGTTGTGGACATACATAGCTGTAAGCAGTGACTATCTCCTTATGAATGCGGAATGTAGACTTTCCTAAAATTATTTGCATTAAAACATTATCAAACGCATTATTGAATTTAATACATGTGTGTGTGCGCGTGTATGTGTATGATCAAATTATTATGGAGTGGGTTATACAAATAATAATAAAGTGTGTGTAATATATATATATACATTTATTAAAATACAAACACACAGCTCCAAGATTATATTAAACAGTTTTACAATTAAAAATACATACACAGCTCGAAGATTATATTGTTACAAGTATGAAAATATATCTAAACTAATATTTACAATTTAAAAAAAAAAACATACACAGTTCCAAGATTATATTGTTACAAGTACTAAAATATATCTAAACTAGTTTTACAATTAAAAATACATACACACACATAGCTCCAATATTATAATGTTACAAATATGATGAAAATATATATATATATTTAAAACTAGTATTTACAAAATATGTATAAAATAAGACTTAAACACGTCTATGTACTGTGTTGGACAATGGTGTATATTCTACAAGCGAATCATGTAGTATCATACAGTAGGCGGTTGTCTGTCTAGGAAAATTCATTGACGATTCAATGTGTGTGTGTGTGTGTGTGTGTATGATCAAATTACAATTGTCTGAAATATATTCTTACCGTATTTATTTATTATTTTTTTTTTTTATAGTGGCAATTTCGCATTTGACTGCCTGCGTGAAAGCTATCACTGCATATTTTTTTTTAAATAGTTGAAAGACTGTTGTAGTATACACACACAACTTTCATCATTAAGGGTGTATAGACAACACTAGTTGGTGAGTGTACAGATTTATTTAAACGTAAAAACATTATCAAGCACATTATTTATTGAATTTAATACATGTGTGTGTGTGTGTGTGTGTGTGTGTGTGTGTGTGTGTGTGTGCGTGTGTATGATCACTTATTATTATGTCTGTTACAATTCTCTGAAATATTGCTTAAAACAAACATTTTTAATGTAACAAATTTAGAAAGTAGGTCCCAGCGTATGATGACATTTATATCTCTCTAATTCTGTTGTGGACATACATACATAGCTGTAAGCAGTGACTATTTCCTTATGAAAGCGGAATGTAGACTTTCCTAAAATTATTTGCATTAAAACATTATCAAGCGCATTATTGAATTTAATACATGTGTGTGTGTGTGTGTGTGTGTGTGTGTATGATCAAATTATTATGTCTGGTACAATTGTCTGAAATATATTCTTACCATATTTGTTTTTTTTTTTTTTTATAGTGGCAATTTCGCATTTGACTGCGTGCGTGAAAGCTATCACTGCATTTTTTTAAATAGTTGAAAGACTGTTGTAGTATACACACACAACTTTCATCATTAAGGGTGTATAGACAACACACATACTATTTGGTGAGTGTACAGATTTATTTAAACGTAAAAACATTATCAAGCGCATTATTTATTGAATTTAATACATGTGTATGTGTGTGTGTGTGTGTGTGTGTGTGTGTGTGTGTGTGTGTGTGTGTGTGTGTGTGTGTGTGTGTGTGTGTGTGATCAAATTATTATTATGTCTGTTACAATTCTCTGAAATATTGCTTTAAACAAACATTTTTAATGTAAAAAATTTAGAAAGTAGGTCCCAGCGTATGATGACATTTATATCTCTCTAATTCTGTTGTGGACATACATAGCTGTAAGCAGTGACTATTTCCTTATGAAAGCGGAATGTAGACTTTCCTAAAATTATTTGCATTAAAACATTATCAAACGCATTATTGAATTTAATACATGTGTGTGTGCGCGTGTATGTGTATGATCAAATTATTATGGAGTGGGTTATACAAATAATAATAAAGTGTGTGTAATATATATATACATTTATTAAAATACATACATACATACACACAGCTCCAAGATTATATTAAACAGTTTTACAATTAAAAATACATACACAGCTCCAAGATTATATTGTTACAAGTATGAAAATATATCTAAACTAATATTTACAATTAAAAAAAAAAAAATACACAGTTCCAAGATTATATTGTTACAAGTATTAAAATATATCTAAACTAGTTTTACAATTAAAAATACATACACACACATAGCTCCAATATTATAATGTTACAAATATGATGAAAATATATATATATTTAAAACTAGTATTTACAAAATATGTATAAAATAAGACTTAAACACGTCTATGTACTGTGTTGGACAATGGTGTATATTCTACAAGCGAATCATGTAGTATCATACAGTAGGCGGTTGTCTGTCTAGGAAAATTCATTGACGATTCAAATTCTAAACGTACATCAACTGCTGAAGACTTAAGTGTATCGTCTTGCTTGCTACAATCGAAAACAACCAGCGGGGGTTTTGATTTGAATAATTCCGGTGTCAGTACTGGGCTGCCGTCTAAACGGTGGTAATACGAACTTTGAAAACTGGTGTACATATTGTACAATAATGCAAAACGGTCTTTCCCAATATCCAAGTTGAAATTATCGTAAGGATAATACTTGTCGTTTAGAAACAGTCTCGCATTGATCATGTTACAGTGATCAAATTCATCAGCGCGTGCTGGCAGTACATTTTTTCTTGCTGTCTGAAACGCTAACACAACAAAGCGTGGTTTTTCTAGCTGATTTCTTCCTATAATCAGAAAGAATATCGGTATTACCACACCTACGTTTTAACATTAAATTTCGAGTTTCATTATTTAATTTGTCGTCAGCAGGTAATTTGTAATATTCTTGAAATATAAGGAGGGCATTGGAAACATCTGAATCATTTACTAATTGCAATGACGTTTTATCTTTCGTATAAAGATATCCATATTCATATAAGTAACGTTTAACTTGATCCAATTGAAACTGTGTTGTGTTATCCGTTAAACATTTTGTCCATAATGTTAAAAAAAAAATATTACCGATTTAAGTGGCGTCATGGTTTCCGATTGTACTTTACAATGACAAATACCAAACAACGTTGTTAATAATTATAAAAGAATATGTTATTATCCCTTCTCCTCAATATTTATAAAAAAGATTTTTAACAAAATATGAATTAACAGGAATCGAACCTACATACTTACCTTCTTACCTTCACATTTACCATTACTAGTCTACCATTTAATCGATTAAGCTAATTCATATCTTATTAACGAACGATTACTCACGAAAGGAAAAACAGTTTACGTGTCAACGAACTCGGAATGTTTATGTTTACATTTTAAGTGTGCAATGTTTACGTGTCAACAAACACCGTCTGTTTATGTTTACATTTTTATGTTTGAGAGTCATTACATCGGCGGAGATGTCAACTAGAGAGAGCTCCCCCCTTTCAAATAGTATTCATCAAAACTTTGTAAATTAGAATCTGCACTACAGTCAAACATACGCACACACAAATAAATTAAAAATAGAAATTAATTTCATCATATGTCTGTTGGTTGCTAGTAGTATGGGCCTGTATTTCCTCATATCGTTCTTATTGTATTTTTTCGATAGTTTCATAAACAAAAGTTCATACAGACCAGGTGTACCCTCATAAATTTTTCCTACACACACATCAACGCATGCACTATATATTGTCACCGGACAATATAGATAGAATGTGTCCACACCGCTATGTCTCCCCATAGCAAAATACTTTCGAATATTGTTTTGTCTTTCACACGATACATCATCGAATACGATAACAGAGTCGAGACCAGTGGTTCACTCGGTAGCGGGACTTCTTCGTTCTCGCTGTATGCATGCACGTATCCTGCATTGCAACATCCAGTGAGCGTTACGTGTCGTTCTCTCTGGGTCCCTTGCGTTTCGTAGACTCTTTTCAATTTCTTAATCGCTCTCTGGACACACTCGTTACGTCCGTCCGTCCGACTGTCTATATCTGTCTGTCTGTCTGTCTGTCTGTCTGTCTTTCTGTCTCTCTCTCTCTCTCGTTGTCAAACGTTATGTTCAAACCGTTTCTCCTCTCTATGATCATTACCGTGCATGTATATGATTTTAGAAAGTTTATATATATTCGACAAATATTAACTGTGTACGTACTTACAACGCCCGCTCTCTCTCTCTCATCGTCAAAACGTTGACTTCATTTTTCATTGTATTAAATAATTAACAAATATTAACTATGTGTGCGTTGTCAACTACTTACATGCGCGTTCTCTCTCTTAACATAACGCTTCGTGTGAAGCGTTTTGTAGAGCAGGTTTCAACTGTGGAAGGTTTCATCGGACAAAAGGCTTGCCGCATGACAACTGGCACCAATCGTACACTCTAGTGTTTTTGGTGGTCCTAAAAAGGACCGAGTTGTGAGAACGGCGATGTTGGTAGTGCCGCGCTGAGATGTTCGGCGCAGTTCGGCGGCTGCGCCTGCTGTTCACGGCGTACTGCAGTCCTCCTCTTCTTCCGACACTGGTTGTAGAGTCAGCTGCCGACCCAGCGAAATCCATCGCTGACGCGGAACTTTCAAAATTTTTTGTCGGCTCAGGTTTTATTAACTAACTGGCATCGCTGATTGGCTAGCTCCGAACACGAAGTTGGTTACGTCTCGGTGACTGCTGATGTCTGATTGGCTCGCTGTGTCCACCGCTGGTACCGGAGAGCAGATGTTCGCATACCGCTGCCATCACAATATATAACCGGTGAACTTCACAATCGTTCGTGTTGACGAAACCAAGAGCTCCGCGGTGCTATTCACAAAGCGCCGGAAAGAACCACGACGCCGAGTGAGACTCGGTAGAACGTACCTGCCCTGGTCGAGGGAAGTTAAGTACCTCGGTGTCCACCTAGATCGTCGGCTCACCTGGCGTACCCACGCTGAGACGATGCGAAAGAAAGCGTCCGCTCGTCTCGCGCAACTGTTTCCGCTACTTGCCAACAAGGCTATGACCCGCAAGCTGGGTAAGTTGATTGTCAACGCGTACCTGTTGCCGATCATTACCTACGCTCTTCCCGTCTGGGGTTACCTCGCAACCGTTCATAAAAGAAGGTTGCAAAGCGTTCTCGATAGAGGGCTTCGGCTAGCGGCCAAAGTCCCCTATCGGTTTTCTTCTCGTCTCCTGAGAAGAGGACTCGGTGTCCGCTCCTTGGATGACACCGCAAGGCGACTTGCACGTAAATTTTACGTCCGAGCTGCGAGGACCCAGACAAACCCACTCATAGCTGGCCTTGGCAGGTACCGAATACGTCCAGGTGAATCTTGGAAACGGCCTCGACAAATACTGTACTAGTCGACCTAGTACGAGCATGTCGTTGTAGCGACCATTAAAAATTAATTAACAATATTCCGTCTGGACAGGACCACTAGGCAGGAGCCCCTACCGGAGGCTCGGTACTAGGAAACCATTGGGTCGTCTCACGACGCTCAACCCAACAGCTCTGACCACTCGTTCGTGTTGCTGAACACTACTGTGCTACAAATTGTATGTTACAAATTGATATTCTAATTTACTTTGTGAGATATAAAGCGTTTAAGATACACTAACATAATACCAGCGTTATAACAGTTTCTTTGTTTTTCAGTATTCACTCTCACGTCTGAATATTACCATGTCTGACCTTCAGCAGAATCCAGAACATCAGCAGGAACAGGGACATCCTCAACAAGGTAAAAATTTTTTTAAATACCAATTGTCTCTCTCTATAATTATGCAGCAAACCAAATTTGTTTGATATGAATTAACATGTATAAGATAGTCTCTTGACGTTGTTTAGAAATTGATATGACGGAGAAAATTTTTTATGTTCTGACATAGGTTTGTCACCTTCTCCCCAATGTATTGTCTCTTGACATCGTTTAGAAATTGACATGACGGAGAAAATTTTTCATGTTCCACCATAGGTATGTCACCTTCTCTCCAATGAACTAATTCAATTCCGCAACAAAAGCATTTAACTCTATCGTCTATGAATGACATACTATGTCCACAAACATCATAATTTAGCGGATAGTAGTAAAACCCGGCAAACGCTAACTCGTCGGGACTGACAAACGTCACTTCCCAATACTTGAACGATTTTCTTCTTTCACTTTCAATGCTAAAATCAGGAGTAGCTGCCATCTTCACAGTTTGCAATAAACTAGCCTATTACTAACGTGTACTATCTATTTACCTCAAACATGAATTTGTGTGTGTGTGTGTGTGTGTGTGTGTGTGTGTTATTCATCATTCATATTAGCTAATACATGTGTTTCTATTGTTTCAGATATGACACGATTTTATATCGTGCGAAACACGAGTATTAGAGGATGTCTCACAACTTTTAATTATCTGCCTGTGTACACAGAAGAAGAAGAAGATCAAGATATAGTACCGATAATGACCGAGGTGCGACCTTTATTGTGCAAGGATATTCTGGCAGAACAAGCACGTTTACGCAGTATCAAATGGCATATTGCGTGCAGGATACGTTTCACTAAAACTGCGTTAGATGGTGACAGCGGCGAAGAAAAAGAGGTAACCAAAGACGCCGTCTTCCACGGACGTTGTCGTACGTTGCTCACGGACGACAACGACGAGTTGAACTGTCTACTCGATGAATCCTACGATAAAATCATGAATAGCATATCCAATTTTACCCGTGACGGGAGCGGATGGTCGGTGGATGCTGTACTGAAGCTGGAACTAGTTGTTGGACGGTACAGGCCTCTAGTAGCATCCTTCTACCTTCCAACCCCGCGAAAACTTGCACTCACCAAGGCAGTAGTCAACATCAAGAACTCCCAAGATGAAATGTGTTTTCTATGGTCCGTACTAGCTCACATACACCCTCAAGTAAGAGATAAAGAACGTGTTTCAAAATACCTCTTATTCAAAAACACAATAAATATGTCCGGTATCGAGTACCCTGTTTCTATAAATTCACTTTCTAAATTTGAAACACAGAATCCCAACATTTCTATAAACGTTTTCGGCTATGATATAGAAGACAATATCAGAAACGAATCAAAAAATGAGGTTTATCCGTTAAGAATTACCCCCAATAAGGACAGATTACATCATGTTAATCTTTTACTTCTGTCCGATACAAATAGCCGAAAACACTACTGTCTTATCAGTAGCATTAATAAATTGTTATTTTCCCTAACAAAACACAAAGAAAAATCATTTTACTGTGACTACTGCCTGCATCGTTTCTCCACAGAACATGGTCTGTCCGATCATCTCCCCTACTGCACACCTCACGGCGAGCAGAAAACCAAAATGCCTACAGAGGAGGAGAAGTTTATGTCATTTAAAAATTACGCGCACTGTCTTAAAGTACCCTTTACCGTCTACGCCGACTTCGAGTCCCTCATCACTCCGCTTCAATCGTGTTCACCTGGTAACAACGTCCCGACGACAGTGCACGAGTTAGGCGAATTCTACTCAGTTGATAGCAACGGTGCCCGTCAGAAAATAACTTCTCCTCCTGTATCGTCCACATCATACGAAGCGATGCATATTCCGTCAGGTTTCTCCTATGCTATCGTGGATCATACACACAGACTCTGGAGAGAGGCTAACGTTTATCGAGGTGAAAACGTTGTAGACACTTTCTTCTCGTGGTTGATGAAAGACGCCGAGGATATGATGAAGGTAGTACGACATAACGTGCAAATAATTATGTCCGATGATGACAATGTTGCGTTCACTAACGCCACCGTTTGTCATTTGTGTGAGCGCCCTTTGACAGACGATGACAAGGTACGCAATCATTGTCATCTTACGGGGAAATTCTTGGGAGCAGCCCACAATAGCTGTAATCTAAGCTACAAGATGCCTCGTCATATCCCCGTCTTCTTTCACAACCTTCGTGGCTACGACTGTCACCATTTAATGCTGGGTTTAGGAAAATATAAGGACCAACACGTATCCTGCATTGCAACATCCAGTGAGCGTTACGTGTCGTTCTCCCTGGGTCCCTTGCGTTTCGTAGACTCTTTTCAATTTCTTAATCGCTCTCTGGACACACTCGTTACCAATCTGTCCACGTCCGGGAGCCAATTTCCTTTGCTCAGAGAGGAAATGCTTAGACGGGGTTTCGACGAACAGACCAATCTGCTCGTACGCAAGGGAGTATACCCTTACGAGTACGTTGACAGCATTGATCGATTCAACGAAACAAGTCTACCCGCTCGTGAACACTTTGATAACCGGTTGTTGGAATCGGCTATTTCGGACGCAGATTACGAGCACGCACAAAACGTGTGGAGTGCATTCAATCTGCGTACGTTTGGCGATTACCACGATTTGTATTTGTTGACAGACGTAATGCTGCTGGCCGATGTCTTTGAAAGTTTCCGAGACATGGCCTTACGCGATTACTGCTTGGACCCGTGTCATTTTTACTCGCTTCCCGGACTCGCTTGGAACGCGATGCTAAAAATGACAGGGGTCGAATTAGAGCTGTTAACAGAGATAAATATGCATCTGTTCCTTGAGTCTGGGATCCGCGGAGGCTGCGCGATGATATCCAACCGTCACGCAGTCGCTAACAATCCTCTGATTCCAGATCAGTACGATGTATCGAAACCGACCTCCTTCATTCTGTATACAGACTGTAATAATTTATACGGTGCAGCCATGTCGCAACCACTCCCTTACGCATACTTCCGATGGCTCGATCGTAACGAAATCGAGTCCTTGGACGTACGTAATGTGAGTGATGATTCCGACATCGGGTACATCCTTGAAGTCGACCTACACTATCCTGATACCTTACACGACCTGCATTCCGACTACCCACTTGCACCTGTGCGCCAGCGCGTAACACCCGATATCCTTTCTCCCTTTTCCAAACGTTTACACGAGAGTATATACAGATCATCGTATAACGAATCAGGGTCATCCGTAGAGAAGTTGTTAACAACTTTGGAGGACAAACAAAATTACGTTCTCCATTATCGAAATTTGAAATTGTATTTAAGTCTTGGCTTAGAGCTGAAAGCGACTCATAGGGTGTTGTGTTTTAAGCAAAGCGCTTGGTTGAAACCGTTTATCGATTTCAACACCCGCAAGAGGCAAATAGCCGTCAACAGCTTTGAAAAAGACCTTTTCAAACTGATGAACAACGCCGTATACGGTAAGTCGCTGGAGAACGTACGGAAACATATAGACTTTGAACTAGTCTCGAATGAACGACGGCTTCAAAAACTAGTTTCCACACCTAGGCTAAAACGTATGATTCGTTATACGAACGATCTGGTGGGGCTCTCACTCCGTAAAAAATCCATTGTTCTTTCCCGTCCCGTGTATGTCGGCTTCACGGTGCTTGACGTTAGCAAAACGATAATGTACGACTTTCATTATCGTTATGCTGTCGCCAAGTACGGCCGCAACGTTAAATTATTAATGACAGATACAGACAGTCTGATGTATAGCATTCAAACATCAGACTTGTATGCAGACATGAAGAAGGACCTACACGTTTTTGACACATCGGATTACCCTACGTCTCATCCTTGTTATAGCCTTAAGAACAAAAAGGTTGTCGGTCTGTTCAAGGATGAAACGTGTGGTCGTCCTATTAGAGAATTCGTGGGTCTCCGTGCGAAATGTTATTCGTTCCTTGTGGCCCACGAAGATCCCACCCAAGAGTGTCAAAAACGTGTATGTAAAGGTGTGCCTCGAGTTGCGATTAAGAGGAGTCTGCGACACGATATGTATCGCAAGTGTCTCACTGATCATTGTCAGTTTTCTACCAGTGCGCTTTGTTTACGTAGCGATCATCATACACTGTACACGATGCGTGTAAATAAGCAAGCGTTGTCACCGTATGATGATAAGCGTTATATATTAGACAATGGTCATGATACACTTGCATACGGTCATTATCGGATACGACAACGCATCAACATGGAGAACGACGACGACGACACCTCCCCACCTACTAAAAAAATTCGTCTCCATGTATAGTAACCCCCCTCAACACTTGTTTCTTTCGTCAGTTGATGTCTCTCGGTTCTTCAGTCCAGACGTCTGTAAACGTAAGTTCGCATATTAATATCTCAACGATATTTGTATGTTTAAACATAATATATACATATATAGAGTTTGTAATGTGTGTGGTGGTTTCTTTGTCTTACAGTATTATGGATAACACTGCAGTTATAATCGACTTCCAGTGCTTTTTCGACGACAACGGAAAATATATTGTGAAGGAACTGTCAATCACGGACGTTCTGAGATTTGCTGGTAGACATTGGATTTTGACACCGCCTGCTACATCCGTTACGAATCCCAAATACGTTAGGACAAACCACTGGTTAACAACAAATTATCATAGACTTAGATGGAGCGAAGGAGAGACACCATACGACAATCTTGTTTCATTGTTAACATCACATACACGTATATATAAATATGTGTTTGTGAAGGGTTTTGAGAAAAAACGTTTTTTGCAATCAAAGATAATACACAATAATATCATCAATCTCGATGACTTTGGTTGTCCTAAAAACATACCGTATATAATTCATGGAACAGAATGTCTTAGACATTTCAATTCTTCTGACCGTTGTGCCAACTATAAGGTGCATGCTATTCGGGAATGGATGATTCATGATTTTTGCTTTAAACAAACATTTTTAATGTAACAAATTTAGAAAGTAGGTCACCGCGAATGATGACATTTATATCTCTCTCTCTCATTCTGTTGTGGACATGTACATACATGCATAGCTGTAAGCAGTGACTATTTTCTTACGAAAATGGACTTTCCTAATGACATTGTTATATTTTTGGTGTCTCTAATTTCGTCTGTGGGACATGTTCATACATGCAAATGAAAGTGGGACACCGACGTTACCACCACCACTATCACATTGTACTGTCCTTTTGTGTCGAATATTCTGTCATTGTTTGGTTCTCTCTGGTTTGATACAGACGTGTTCACTAGTGTCTTCTAATAATGTCGTTTCTTGTAAAGTTTAATGCTGTAAGTGCTATCGAGTACAAACGATGTTCAGAATTGATAGTGAATAAAAAATATCCCATCATGGTCTTAACAAATGTGGACACAAAATATGGGAACTCTGTGCTTGCTACGTTGGAGGATGGCGACCGTCAGTATCGTGTCTATCTTCCCAAGAGGTATGCAGGTGTCTTCACGAATGAGGAGCTCAGACATATCAAACCTAAAGAACTACATTTAGTGTATCGAGGGACGAGAAATCAAACAACACAAGTAGAGATTGAGTCCTAACGTCGTAAGTAGCAATCGTGTTAACAAACAATTTATTGATGTGTGTGTGTGTGTGTGTGTGTGTGTGCGTGTGTGTAGTTTCAACTCTCTGTACTTAACACTTTAATAATTGAATTTGTATGTACATGATAAATGTATCATTGATTCTACAAGTTTCGTTGAATAATAGTTGGTTCGATTAGAAATTATTTGAAAGTACATTAACTTATGCGATAAATGTATCATTGATTCTAAGTAGTATTTACAAATTTCCAGTGAATAATATTTGGTTTGGTTTGATTAGAAATTATTTGAAAGTACATTAACTTATGAAAAATTACATATACTTGAAAAAGTTTACTTACTTAACACATTTGATTCTTTCCACTAACTGTGTGTGTGTGTGTGTGTGCATGTGATAATTGAATATTATCGTATCAGTGATTCTAATATCGACTGTATTGTTATGTTACAGATAAACTTCCTTGTGAACTGTATCTACAGCCGTGAAATTATTATTTTAAAATCTTACAATGTCAAAAAATTATTATTAATATTTATTTTATATAACAATGTTTGTTTGTGATATATGTATATTTAATCAATGTAAAATGTATTTTGAATAATTGTATTATAACGGTTTGTAAACTATATTTTAAGTTTGTGTACAGTGCTGTAAATATATATTTAATCATTTAAAACATTATTATTAATATTGTATTTATTTTATATATAACAATGTTTGTTTGTGATATATATATATTTAATCAATGTAAAATGTATTTTTTTGAATAATTGTATTATAGCGGTTTGTAAACTATATTTTAAGTTTGTGTACAGTGTTGTAAAATATATATATATTTAATTTTTTAAAACAAATTATGGTTTTTTTTTAATTTATTTCGTTATAAACCTCCGAATATGCATGCAATTATTTGTATAGTAATCAGAAATGTGTGTGAGAGAGACATTTTAATAATTTGTAGGTTGTATCTTATAATCATGAAAATTATTATTTAAACTGATAATTGTTTTATTAAAATCTTACAATGACGAAATATTATTATTTCATTGTTTACGATATATATTTAATGCAAAAAATGAATTTTTAAAATTACAATCGTCTGTATTTAAGTTCGTGTACACACATACAAATCGTTTGAATAAGGGAAATCTTCGAATATGCATCCAATTATTTGTATAGTAATCAGAAATGTGTGAGAGAGACATTTTAATAATTTGCAGGTTGTATCTTACAATTACGAAAATTATTATACAATGTGTGTGTACACAAAACTTTTGAAAATACCTTATTTCAAGGAGATTTTTTTATGCGTAACACTTTACCACACACACACACACACACACACAGACTTGGCAGTATATTAATTTCTAAATCGTAGTCAATGACTGTCATGTGTCAAAAAAGGACGCCACGAGATAGGTGATAAATATATATTTCCTGGTGATTACATTTTAGTATCGCTACTTACAATAATCCATAAGTAGCACGACGCTTATGTAAAACTGATGACATAAAGAGAGTGTTTATATCGTGATCGACAACTGTGTCTAGAGACAAAGAGAGAGGAGGGGAGAGAGAGTTGATATCGAAGTCGTCGTCAACAATTTACTATAATATAGTTTGAATTTCCCACCGAAGAAAAATGTTGACAGATCTGTTCTATACACACACACACAATAATGCAGGATTGGTAACCCTGATCATATATTTTAATATACACTATAATACACATACATATCAAGTTTGAACCCATACATAGGTTGGTAAACCTGATCATATAGATTTAATATACATTGCGGATGCTGTGGTCCAGATACGCGAAAAAGTCGCGGATCTTGACACAGATCAGCGAAAAAGTCGCGGATGCTGTGGTCCAGTAGAAAGTGAAAGTGATCTAGGCTCGCGAAAGGCTGCATATAAAAAATTATATTCGCGGAAATTAGAAAGTGAAAGTGATTTAGGCTCGCGAAAGGCGGCATATATTCGCGGATATGCAAATCAATTTAATTAAAAAAATAAAAATATCAAATTAAAAAAAAATTAAAAAATTTATTCGCGGAAATTCGCGGTCCTTTGGGATGCTGTGGTCCAGCGGTGGTGGGGAGAGCGTGGGAAAAAATCTTGGACCGTGGGAACGGCGGCATCTCTTTGATCTAGACCGTGGGAACGGCGGCATTCCTTTGTGCGTCAGGAACCCCATTTTCCCCCTACTATTGTAATCTTAAATCTTTGGTGAATATCATTAAAAAAAATATCTACCTTTATTTTCAACGTGATCCATAAAATTCTCGTTTAGATGATCAAAACTGTGGAACTATACAGAGTAATCGTGGCTACTAATTTTTGGCACTAATTATAACATTGATTTGAATTCTATTTACTTTTATTAGTATTTGCTGTGTGTGTGTGTGTGTGTGTGTGTGTGTGTGTGTGTGTGTGTGTGTGTGTGTGTGTGTGTGTGTGTGTGTGTGTGTGTGTGTGTGTGTGTGTGTGTGTGTGTGTGCCAAACATTCCCCTATATGTGTACAAAGGGAGGTCTTATTAATTGTAATAAGAAATAGAATGCCTGAGAAATTTGATTTCTGGTGATTGGATACGACTGGCCTGGCCTTTCGTTTAAGTCCAATTCTCAGTCACGTGGCAGCGAATACTCTCTATGATCATAGAAGAAACACAGATATACGGCAGAAACTGAATATTATGAGTATTCTGAACACAATTGCCCACTATCAGCTGAATTGTTGGGAGCATCTTTGTCGAATGGATGACTGCCGTATCCCCAAACAACTATGGAATTATAAGCCGAAGGAACGGAGAGGCGTGGGTTGTCCGAGGAAGCACTGAAGTGACAGCTCTAGACTTTAGCGAGACTGCAGAGACGATACTGATATGCAACAACGTAATAATACCTTCAAGTAATACAGGAACGCGAGGAACATGCTAGAAAAAAGACATCATCATAAGTACTCTCAGTTACGAAATCCGGCATCGTTGCCACCGAAAAAGAGTGAAATATTAGCACATTTCATTAATGTTATAAAAGAAACATTTTAAAGGCGTTTATGGGCAAAGTAATAATTTAAAAAATTTAAAGTTATGAAGATCACTCAGAAACAATAATTGTAATATAAGTAGTGTGTTGGAGAGGTACGGAGCAATCGACGGGGGTGGTGATGGTGGTGGTGATGACGTCACGGAATACGGAACCACCGATGGAGGGGGTGGAGGTGATGACGTCACTGGCCTAGTATACTAAGCCAACAATGAGGGTTATTTTTCTCCTACCACCAACCCCCTGTCTACTACTGTTTCTGTATCCTCTCGAACTTTTACCGGTAGGGCGGGGCTGGCTGTCTATTGTTTCGGTATCGCTTATTGTTTCCGTATCATCTATTGTTTTAGTACCACTGGCTCCGTATCCTCTCCAACTTTTATCGGGAGGGCGGGGCAGGCTCTCTATTGTTTTAGTAGCGTCTATTGTTTCCGTATCGACTGTTGTTTTAGCGATGCTATTGTTTCCGTAGCGCCTATTGTTTTATTCGCGCCATTGTTGCCTTATCGGCTATTGTTTCCGTATAGCCTATTGTTTTAGCGATGCTATTGTTTCAGTAGCGCCTATTGTTTTATTCAAGTTATTGTTTCCGTATCGCCTATTGTGTGCGAATTTTTTCGCAAAATATTTTGCACTCGTTCATTTCGGCCTCGGTCTGTGTGAGTGCAAATTTTCTTCGCAAATTATGTCGTTCTCGTTCAATTCGGTCTCGATCTGTGTGTGTGCAAATTTTTTCTCAAATTGTGTCGTTCTCGTTCATTTCGGTCTCGGTCTCGGTCATAAAGTTGATGCCCTAGGATTCTCTCCAAAAGTCTCAGGGGGATCTCGGTCTCGGTCATGACGTCGCTGGCCTAGTAGTCTCTCCAAAAGATCTCGAGGGGATCTCATTCTCGTTCACTTCGGTCTCGTCTCGTTCATTTCGGTCTCGTCTCGTTCATATCGATCTCGGTCTCGTTCATATCGATCTTGGTCTCGTTCATATAGATCTCGGTCTCGTTCATATCGATCTCGGTCTCGTTGATATCGATGTCGGTCTCGGTCAGTCGGTCGGTCATTTCGGTCTCGGTTCGGTTCGGTTCGGTTTCGACGGCGGTCTTCTCGTGATCGATGCCGTGGTCGAGCTCTGGACGATGCGTCGCTCGCGAGTGTTGAGATAAGACTGAAGGGTTTCGCGAACGAACCTCGTGTATATAGACGGATCACCCTCTTGTTCGACGACTAATGAGTGGAACTATTGCACAACAACGCGTAACTAACTAAGCAATAAACAGTAACAGATCCAATAATAAAACTCTCGGCTCACGCTGGTCAGCAAGAGGAAAAATAACAAACGTATTACCAACCTCTTATAACTAAAAAGATGAAAATATAAAAAAATGTAATAAATAGTGTTAGATATTATAAAAGTAATAGGCCATATACAGAAATACAACGTTTAATCAATATAAATAGTAAGCCTTTAAAAAGTATAATTAAGAAAAATAATCGTAGATATTAAAAAAATAATATACACAAAAATAAAAAAAATATACAAAAAAAAGGCAATGACGAAAAATAAATACAAAACATGACCGATATCACCTTAAATCAAGAACGCTGCAGTTAACTATTTACAACAACGCGAGGGAATGTATACAAAGTCACGTGGCATCGAAGGAATAAAAAAAAAAATTCTCTACTCCAGAAGGGTGAGCTTGTTAATAGCATACTAGAGACGGATGCGAGGCGGAAGCGAGTCTGTGTGTGTGTGTGTGTGTGTGTGTGTGTGTGTGTGTGTGTGTGTGTGTGTGTGTGTGTACCTACAGTTACACAGCTGGCTTAAAAAAATAATTATGCGTTTATTGTTTTTGACGTAAAGCAAATAATAATAATATTGTAATTGTATTACTACACAAATCAAGCAAAAGACTTGTGCACACCAGTCATCGTGTACTGCTGAGACGTAAAATACTACAGCCTTTCTGACCGTTCTTATCGCAATGGAATTTGCAAACTGTACACTTCCGCTCGTTAATTACACTCTACTCACCAAAAAGTGGGTCTGTACTCGTACACTCGTAATACTCGTAGTACTTGTGTACTTGTTTATTCGTTATGTTGCCTAGGGGAGGGGTCCCGCGACTCGGTACCCCGAGTAATCGGAACGGGTATTTCGACTTTTCAATTACCGGTTATCGTTGAATCGGAACAGGTAGTTCAACTTTTCAGTCATTGATATAACTTTCAAGAAGAATATAGACCATTAAATAGAGAAGTCAAAAAACAAGTGGCTAATAAAAAGAACGAAACATGGACCAAGAAATGTGAATATATTGAACGGTACATTGGAGGTACAAATAGCTCGGAAGCATGGAGAACTATTAGGAGTTTGAGAAACTCTAACACAAATAAAACTCATATAGGTAGCATATCAAGCAAACAGTGGAAGCAGCACTTTGAAGATTTACTCCTAGAAAGCAGAAAACAGTTCATAGAAATAGAGTATCCAGAGGAGACAAGAGAAAAGGACGATATTTTTATAGAAGTCTCTGAAATAACAGACGTTGTAGAAACCTTAGAAAACAGAAAACCGCCAGGAAAAGGAGGAATTTACCCAGAATTAGTGAAATATGCACCAGAGGAATTACATTTTATTCTAGCTCAACTATTGGAGAGATGTATGAATGGGGAAAAACCACAGATGGAATGCAATACATCATAATACATCAATATATCACAGCGATTCATAAAAAGAGAGCTAAAAACGATCCTAAAAACTATAGGGGAATAGCAATGATATATACACTTGGAAGGGTATATTCAAAAATAATAAAAAGTCGCCTAGAAAACGAGATTAAAGATAAGCAGCCAGAAGAACAGGCAGGGTTTAAAACAGGACGACCACTATTGACAACATTTTTACTAGCAAAATAGCTTGCGAAAAGAGAGTGCAAAGAAACAGAGAGCTTCATATAGCAATGATTGATTTGGAAAAAGCATATGATAGTGTACCAGTCTCACAGTTATGGAAGTCTTTGAAATCCTTAGAAGTATCGAACGTGCTAATACAAGCAATAAAGAACCTTATAAGGGAAAACACGACCCGAGTAAAATATCGGTATGGAGAACCGTACATGACTTCCATGTTCTAAGATTTATATTTCAAATCATTTTCGAAATGAAATATTTTCATAGAAACTACTTCTTTCTACTTACTGCTTCAGCCTTAACCACAGGACTGTAGACACTCACGTATACCACCTCACGTTATCGCACTCGATTTTCACTGACGATGGAAGTCGATGGCACTGCCGAAACATCTGGCTTTGCAGAAAACATTGGTCTACGTCCAAACAGGCCGGGAAGGAATTTTAACAACAAACTACTTCCGATAACGTAGTACACATAAAAAAGTATCCCCTTCCCCTTCAACTATAATTTTCATTTATAGAAAATTACCCCCACCCCATTCAACTAGCTTCCTCATTTATAGATATTTCATCTACGTTTCTACAGTGGATTATTAAGATGTTCTTATCAGGATACATTATTTATCAAAATTCTATTCAGCTATATTCAATGTCCAATTTTTTTGCTTTGTCCGTCTACCGTTTCAACCGTTTTAATTCCGAGGCTTGTCACTTGGTTGTTTAGCATATGAGTCTTTTTTTGTGGATAATGAGGTGCTGGCCCATTGGTCCGACCCCCTGACTAGGAGGACGATGATTTCCTGTTAGGGTTTACTCCCTTAGCCGATGTGTTCCAGTTAACACTATTAACTAGCTCCAACTTCTATTTGGGTTAAAATAATTTCTCATCTTAGTCGGATAATTTATGTGTCCTTTTCAGTGGTTTACGATTTTATGAGTTATTGACTGACATTACAAAATTGGAGTGAAAAAGAACAAGAACAAATAATTATTTGAAGTAAATCTCTTAAATTAAAGAAAACACAAGTCTCGCGATTGTAATTGAAGACGCTAGTGAATGTGTACCGCTGTTATATTATATTTCATAACATAGGCCTACATGTATTAAGAAAGCACAACACTGTAGAAAAAACAAAATCTTAAGGGAATAAAAAGACACTTACAGGGTGGAAATTTAAGCGCTGCGGATAGAAAACTTGTTGGATACAAATTCTTATTTCAGGGAGTAGTGATCAGTAGAGATGATACACTGGAAGGGAGTCTGCCAGATTTCTCAACGTTGCTCCACCGTGTTTCACGGGATCGCTGTTGAATAATTCACTATTTACTTTTGTCTAACAACAACAGGCTCAGTGCTAATCAAACCATCTAAACTTTTAACGAATTAACGAATGCGTTATGCGTTATAGAAGCGAAGGACGGTTAAAGAAAGGTTAACCAATACGTCTTTGCTTTATAGTACAAATACATTTCCATATTTAAGTAAATGTACTATAGGGTGAATTAGTGCACACACGTAATGGCTTTGATCCGATTTCTAGGTTGATTTAGCTTTTTGGCTTCCTTACAATGTCCTTTAAATTAAATGGTGAGATATTTGCTGCTGTTTGGCTGTAAGATGTACGCAGAGTAGATGCATGGCATTGTTTCAATATAACTAGTCATTAACTGCCACTATACGCTTTGTGTTTACCCGTTAGTGTATTTGTAATTATTGTTTAATATTATTAACCTGTTGTTGTTAAATATATATGACTACATGCTCATTAACACATGTAATTAAAGCACATGTAGACAAATTTTTTTTTCAGTAAGGTTTACATCTATCCTAAGAAGAAATAAAAAAACAATAAACTTATAGTTTATCTTAGTAATTTAGGACTAAGGTGGTATTGATAATTTAAACACTAGTGTCCAGTTTGCTTTTAATCACAGAGCCTCTGATCATTGTAAAATAACCATGCAACCCGACGTAATCAGAGCCGTCAGAATTTAACGTCGCAAATAAGAAGACCAAAATAAATGGATTTTGCTTACAGTCCTAATGCTACGTGCAACTTTGCGTCCAGCTGCATCAATAAGCTTATGAAATCAGACTGGAGTCATAATATTTCAGTAAAGGTTTTGTCGTTACAAGTGGCACAGGAGAGATGCGATCAACAGGCAAACGATTCAAAAGGTCAAGAGCGTCACGACAATTTGAACAATTTTAAAGAGAGGGAAGAACGAATCACGTAAGGAACATGGCCATTTACAACGAGATTGTTAAAACAAAAAAAAAGAAAAGGGCGTGAATGCAATGATTGGAAGACTGAAGCTCCAGAACAGGTTACGGTCTTCACGTTTTATACATTCATTTGAAACTTCATTGTTTGTTGAAAGTAAGCTGGGGTTTGTTGAAAGTAAACCAGCCGCATTTACACGTGACACTAGACCTACAGTGTCTATTCTGCGCTCTAATATAGTCAGCCACCTCCAGCTCAAATGAGTTCTTTTGCACATGAACTGCAATAGGAAGCCTTGTCAAAGCGTGTTAGGAATTTTACGTCCGAGTAGATGAGTCATCTACGTTTCTTCGAGATTGACTACCAAATGCTTGTGTCAGACATTGTCGCTGTAGTGACTTTTCTTACAGACATTATGAATGCCTGTTCCTCTATAGTTTATTTATGATATAAACTCCTTGAGAGTTGTCCAAAAGAATATAAAATATAAACGGCTGAAGTAACAGACTTAAGCAACCATTCGATCAAGAAAGTGACCTTGGGGAAAGAATGAGTCGATACATGTGGAGGGGATGAAATCTTAGTGTTGAATGAAGAATTGGTCCAAGAATAGTTGTACAACAAACTTCTAAATTGCAATACAACAGAAGAAGTGACAGAAGAAGTCGTTGTGGAAAGACTACTGCATCTTCCCGAGTTAAAGAAATCGCCTCTAGAAGAACCCGCTGGAGACAAAGAATTGGCTTTACGTAAAGATGATTTTAGAACGGAAACTAAGAGACAGAACAGAATACTAGAGCACACAGGATGAAGGAGATGGGAAGTGGGAATACAGTTGTAATGGGGTCAAAAAAGTTGAAGAGGATGGCTTGTAGGGTATACGAAATGGAACGAAAGAAGTAATGTTTGAAACTGATGAGAAGGTGCTATGGAATTAAAAAGAGAACTTCTAGTAGTCAAAGTTAAGGCAAAGTACACAAGGGACTTTGCCAACTCGGGAAACACGTTTAAAATTGGTACATTTTTAAACTGATACGACAGATAATATGTGTTTCAATGTGACGTTTTGCACGTGCTGCGTGATCAGTAGTACTACGCGATGCTCGTGGATCTCGACTTTCTAGACCCACTTCCAGATTATGGTTGATTATTCTTCCGGCATTTAGGTCGCATTTGTCACATGCTATGCCAGTTATTATTGTTGTTTTATTTATTTAAACTGTTTGTAAATTTGTAAATAGCAATTTCCCTGGCGTCAGTCAAGCTATTTCCGCTTTACAAAACGATCTCTGTAATACAGATAGATACAATGTAAAATAATATAGAGTATTATAATATATTGTCTATTACACGATTCCATACTGTGTCGTATATATACAGATTTACAGCTTGCAAAAGGAGATTATACAATACCCAGGCCTACACACACACACACACACACACACACACTTTTTGAATATTGTGCAAATATCTCATTAATTTCACGTTCCTCAACTTTAAGAATTCCGTTCACTGACACATTTTTACGTACAGAATTTGCAACGATCAGACGCTCCTGCAGTTTATGAGAATTATGGATGTTGAAGGACAAATTAGGATTAGTTTTCTTTCCCAGATATAAAGTTTCCTTTAAGAAAATGTAAACACCTTGTGGTTGATGTAATTATAGGTTTTAAATGTAATATTTCCTAAACTTATTGAAATGAATTTATGTATCAAATTTATTGTAGACTTTGTTTTACAGAATTTTGTATTTCAGTGTGATATTAAAGAAACAAAAAAATATTTAGTGCAATTCAAAGTAATAAAATATAAGTAAAAAGTTAATCATCCCCGCTATTATAAAAGATATTATTATTATTTTTCCCCGCTATTATTAATAAAGATGGTATGAAGGATTTACAAAACAGTAAACCACAGGAAACCGTGATAATCCATACCATCTGAATATAATAATGTTTTGTATAATATTTTTAGTTAAAGTTTTCTTGATCTTGAAGCGTTTCCGAGTACAGCTTGTTTCTGGTACAGCGAGCACGAGCTACCAAATGCATAAATGGGTAGTTGGGTAGTGACATTATGACAACACAAATATTACATGAGACACAGCAACGTGTTGAGATGGGTAGACGTCAAAACTAAGTGAAGTGTACCGCAGAAATGTTTGGCTGTTATGTAAAATTGACCTCAATTTTTTTGTATTAGCTTTTGTTCAAAATTATCTGTTCAACTCTCCTTATTAAAAATGCATTATTGTAGAGATTTTGTAATATACACGCAGTGCATTGAAATTGTACGTTATCTATTGCTAGAAGTATTTTATTACTGTAATAAGTTATTTTCGCAATGAACACCGCAGGGCATGGGCTAGGTAACAAGTACGTTGTAAGTCAAGTTTATCACATACTTGACTGTTAACAATACGTCACTATAGTACACTGAGAGTCGTCAGTCCAATACACAATTAGACATTGTGGGTTTTTGTCACCAATACTACACAGCATTTGTGTTGGCATGGGATTTAGAAAGGCTTTATTTCTCCAATCATCAGTTGATTTTGAAATTTCTCTATCGCTAGCGAAACTAAAAATTCTAATGTTTTTAGTTATCAATGGTATATTGATAGTGACTGATATTAGTTAGTGACTGTGAGTGTTATATATATATATATAAAAAATAGAGGCGCAAATATTAAACTGTCTATTTTTGTACAAACTATTTTAATGATTTAACTTGGTAACTTTTGTTATTTTTGTATGTAGTGCGTTTCGGAAAATTCTATACCAGAGAGAAATATTGTCACACAGGTGCCATTGTTCTGCGGGATAACTTCAATAGTATGTAAAATTAATTTCACTGGTCTACTGTTAATTTATTCTACTGTTGCAAGTTTTGAAGCCACACAATCCTCGAAGCAATATGTAATGATTTAATGTTTATGTTTTACTAAGAAACAAGGTCAGTAAAGTTTGAGAAGCTTATAATAAGTACGACCACTCTACACAGACGATAGTAGTTTAAGATGCGCATCAATAACGTAGACAGGCTAGGACGGTAAGACAGGTCATAACAGTTAGTAGTGGTGCAATGTCTGGAGCATCAAGTACACGTCATCCACACTGGACGCAATAACCAGGTCACAAGAAACTAACACTATGTATGCGTGTGACATATATTAATTATGCACAGCGTCATAACCAATTGACTGAAACAAAAGATGTACACACCGTAGTGTACATTACCGAAACCTTGACTAGAGGTGTAAAACATTATATCATTTTTTTGTAAAAATGGATTTTTTAAAATAACATTAACCTACTTTTCTGGTCTTTTAGTGGTACAAAACACAATGTTAATTCTAAATAAATAGGAAAGATAATCCGCTTAAAAATAACCGTCCTATTTTGTTCAGAAACATAGAACACTGTGTAGCCTTGTATTCATTTCTCTCTGTAAGTTTTATTTGAACTACCACGCCATCTGGATATAATCTGAATACCTGAGCACACTCTGCTAAATTGTTCAAAAACTTAAAGGATGTTTGCCATTTGGTTTTATTAACTGAGGTGTATTTTTTCGATTGTTTTGGATCTTTATTATATTTAGTTTGTCAAAACATTAAGAAGAATAAGAATGTATATTCACTACTAATTCCTCGAGGAAGAAGAATGCTACTAATTTGTTTGAAATTTGACTATATTACTGCTTATAACAATATATTGTGAAAGAAACTGGAATCCGCTACAATTTTCCTTGTGCCCTCAAACTCGCGAATACTTCGCAGTGGTTAATGCATTTTTTTATGCAGCAGTGGTGTTCCAAATGTACTAAACTGTTGCTACTTCAATCGTCACCGCGGCCGCCATTAGTTTGCTATTCAGACCGCATTAGCTATTTGATCAGAAAGCTACAAGTCGCACAGGCGTCGAGTACGTGAAGAGAAGAATAAGTCATCCTTTTCCATTGAACATGTATCTTTCATACGTAGAGTTAGTAGCCAGACACTAATATAGTGGAGATTTTCCTGTGTTTCACCAAATTGCTGAAAGTTGATCATTCCTACAGGGCAAAGTAACATTACTGATTTTTTATACTATATTACATCACTTTTAGAAATTTAATCTCTTTAAATTACACAATATTCTTTAGTAGGGTATTAGTCAACTTATTGCACATTTAAAATGTAAAATTGTAGTTCGTAAACTTTAAAGTTACATAAGTAAACATTTTAAGCGCAACAATATGAACTTTTTTTTGTGACACTGCAGCATTTCAAATTTAGTCTGTTTGTTTCTATGACTTTTTAATTCTACATCTTTATTTATTATAAAGCAGAGCAACTGTTTAGGAGCAGAATCAAGGTAGTAAATATCATTTAATTTTGAATTACATTTTTATAAATATCCCTTAACAATTTAGAGAACTCTTTCGCTTAAAGAACCTAATGAACCTAAATCACCAATAACTTAATGAGTAAAATGTAAGATTTCACATAAATGCTGCCTGCACGTGAAGTTAGTTACTGTGAAATTTTATTTTCTTTAATCTCTGTATAAAGTAACCGTGTATTTAGTAAACTCAAAAAGCAAACAAAGTTTATAAAGTATAATATGATATTAATTTTTACAAAACACATACATTTTTAATGTAGATGAATAAACGTTTATCCACTATATATTGTTTATTTTACATATTTTTACATATGATTCCTTGTATCTAATATCTTCAAGTAAATATACTGCAAGTCGGTTCATTTTTTTTACTTGCCCAAATTTCACAGAAATTAATCTGCATCTTCAGAGTTTGTTTGAATTGTAATTCAATGTTTTGCTTACAATACAGTTAAAGGATAATCGATTTTACTTCGATTCTATTTTCTTTGCGTCTGTAGATCTAAATAAGATAATTATAGGAAATTACAGTTAATTCACACTATAGAAATTACAAATTCATTATTGTATGCATGCAAGCGGCAGCAAATAGGCTAAGTGCTAACGATGAAGGAACATAATATTGCACACAAACACACATACACACACATATTGCGATGTACAGGGGTTGCATAAGTAGTCGGTTATATAGAATATTGGAATGCTTCGGATTTATTAATAATTTTCTTTTAAATTGCACTACGTTACTTTAATACTGTTTATGACAGCAAATAAAACTAATTATATTGTCTCTGTTGACCTTTTTTTACAATTTTTAAATAATGTTCTCTTATACTGTAATACGTAAATATTTTATTTTATTTATATGAGATCTTTTGTCTTTAGGTTTATAAATATTTTTAATAAAGTTTATAACAAATAATTTCACTTACCTTAACGATGAATGATGAGATGTCCAGTCCAGAAGATACATGTGACTGTTCCTTCTGCATCCCGCTCATGATACTGCTGCAGTCTCCTCCTGTTGTCCGGCGTTCTCGGGTTGGGTACTTCTACAATTTGTAGTGAATTAATTTTTAATTGTAATTTATTTTGTGTATTAAACATACACACTAATCCAGCAAATTTCAAGTGTCTTTTTAAATGCTTATGCGGACGATCTGTTACTATACCGGATTAGCACTCGATACTCAATCAACTCGCAAACTTTCTAGGCGAGCGGCACACCCCTAAAACGTCAGTTAGAAACAGCGATATGTGACCACGCATTACTAATGTCTAAATTCAATTTTACTTTATGTTTTTGAGGTCGCTGAATATGAATCCGAGGTTATTTTTTACCTAGGAATGGGGGAACACTGCACAAAATGGCGACGAAGTGAATAAATAGACAAAAATATAACGTTTTTTCCTGTTTAACTCGCTATATCTTCGGCAGTTCTTGATATTTCTTTTTGAAATTTTAACCACTAATTCTTTGAAGTATTAACATTAAAACGCAACATGTTAAAAGACTGTAAAAATTGTTTTTGTTGAAAAGTGAATTTTCAAACATTTTCCGCGTGGTTTTGTGGATCATTTCATTCGGCCGCAAAAATTGAGTGACAAAGTTTCGAAGTTCTAAAATCTAACAATTAGGTATTAAAATATCATACCTAAAGAAGTTTTCTGGAAAGTTACAGCTTTTTATCTCGAATAGAAAAAAAATATGCGATTTTGAAGTTTAGTATTGGTTCCGCGGGCGCGCGCTCGCTGCGCGCTCAAGCCCGCGGAAGCGCTTGGCGATGTTTTTATTGCGACCATTACTATCTTATAAGTTAACGAATGGAAACAAGCGACGCATTCTATAATTATTTCTAAGGATATCCAAAAGTTTGGCTGGTTGATGGTAAATGGACATTTAACTTTTGATTATTACGAAGGGTGCACTGCAATAGAGATACTGCAACAATATTTTTGTTCCTGCACTGGAAAGCATGCCTGTACGACTGCAACGTGTCCATGTATAAAGTCTAATTTAACATGCTGTGATGTTTGTTCCTGTAATGACTCTTGTACGAATTTAGAAGTAGAAATTTGTAACGACTCTTCATCAAATGTTCAAATAAATGAGTAATTTAATTTTAAGTTAATGAATTTTCTTTATTTTAAATCTTATTATTATTACTAATATTAATACATTTATGTTAGTATAAATAACTATTTAAATTGACGGAAACCATAGGTGAAAAATAATAAAAATTTATTCAAACCTTATAAGATAGTAATGGTCGCAATAAAACATCGCCAAGCGCTTCCGCGGGCTTGAGCGCGCAGCGAGCGCGCCCGCGGAACCAATACTGAACTTCAAAATCGCATATCTTTTTTTCTGTTCGAGATAAAAAGCTGTAGCTTTCCAGAAAACTTCCTTAGGTACGATATTTTAATACCTAATAGTTAGATTTTAGAACTTCGAAACTTTGTCACTCAATTTTTGCGGCCGAATGATATGATCCACAAAACCACGCGGAAAATGTTTGAAAATTCACGTTTCAACAAAGACAAGCTTTACAGACTTTTAACATGTTGCGTTTTAATGTTAATACTTCAGAGAATTAGTGGTTAAAATTTCAAAAAGAAATATCAAGAACTGCGGAAGATATAGCAAGTTAAACAGGAAAAAACGTTAAAATATTGTTTTCTATTTATTCATTTCGTTGCCATTTTGTGCAGTTTTCCCCCATTCCTAGGTAAAAAATAACCTCGGATTCATAATCAGCGACCTCAAAAACATAAAGTAAAACTAAAATTAGAGATTAGTAATACTTTGGTCACTATAGACTCATTTTCAGGGGGTGTGCCGCTCGCCTATTCTGACTTATAGACCAAGGCGCTTTTGTAAACCAATCGTCTAAACTAGCAGCAGCAATAATACGTTATCAAGTTCAGAGATACACTAGCTTATACAATTCGAAGAACAAAATCAACTAAGATTTAAACCAATCTCTCAAGCGTTCATTGGCTGAAATATTCCCTTTCTCTGCGGCCTAAGTTATAATAACATAATTCGTGCACCATACTGTCTCCTAACAAAGTTAAGCTTGCACAAAAGAGCAGTATAATTTTATTACTTTTTCAGGGTCATACAACTTTCTTTTAAAAAAAAACTCATGTATTTAGTTCTTTAATTTATGAATTTTGAAATTTCAATAATTTCGGAAAGGAAAATGTAGGTTAGCAACGCATTTGATTAGGAAAAGGATAAGTGCCTCTTAAGAAACTACTCCAAATTGGAGTTCAAAAAACGTAACAAAACTAAACCAAGTTGATTAAAAATAATTACACATCGGGCATTTTTGAAATACTATAAATAGATGTTAAGCACTTAGGTTCAGTGAAAAGGAGACGGTCTGGTCTGGAGACAAATTACACTAGAAACACAAGGGAAAGGGTAACAGTCAGCAGTGGCCAGGCGAATCATACTGCAGCTGATAATAATGATGAGCACGGCAATAAAGATTATACGTGAGCGGTTAACCATGCACCCACTCCCCTCCACACACACACACACACACACACACGCGCGCGTTTCTTCTGCATTTTTTCACTTCACTCTTTCGCCGTTATTGTTTAGTGTATCATTTTCATTTCAATCTAAACTGTATTTTTAAGAATGTAATTATTTTATATTTATTCTTTAATTATGCTGATACCAAACTTAAATAAGCGGTTTTATCTTACCACAGATTCATCTTAAATCTTACTACGTAGAAGCTTACTATCCATAAGGTATAATTTCTGATAAATTAATTCGAATGGAATTATTGTATTTTTGTAAACGGGCACTTGACTTGAACAATATCTTCGTCAACAATCCGGCCACCAAGAGTGGCAGCTAGATGTGATAATTCGTTGTTCGCGAGTAGCGTACACTTTAATAGGATGCTACACTTACTAAAACGCTACTATGCTCACACGCTTTTAACTTATAGGAGTACAAAGAGGACGAGTAGGGTTATCTACATTTGCACTTCCGAGCCATGCGTTTTCTGTTGTACATGGCTGGTTTGTCTTTGTTTACTTGATAATTATTATTATAGTACGGGACTTAACATTATAAGCTTCGAGGTCACTCAATAGTAACAGCTGTTCCCCGCCCCTCGCCCTCCAGCGTTGTCGCACGTTACACTTGGTTATGCCTAGGCAATGGCGGGGAGTGAAGCGACATGGCAACACCGCAGTCGCCTCGAAGCTTATATTGATACGTCTCACATAATAACAAGCAGTAATTAGTATTATTGTTATTATTATTAGGCTTCCGCGTATTGCGATATTTATTAATTTCTTGAAACATATAAGACGTAAAGTTTATTGTATTATTGCTGCAATTATATTTTTTCTTCTATGTATATATTTCTATATGTACAGTGGAACATCGAAAATTTAGATCAATTGGGACGGGACCCCATCCGGATTTTCAAAATTTAGGCTACTTTAAACTGCTAGATATTAATGATAATGTGATTTTTTTTATATACTTACACTTATTGTTTTACTCATGGTACCTATAATTCAATTTTCTATTGTATTCCTTTTTATACCCTAAAGGTACCATATTATTTGTTTTTTGTTTTTTAATGATTTTATCGATTATTGAGGCCCATTGTTTTGAGTTATTTGTTTTATGATGTGTACCTCTTTTCATATTGTTTCTTGCATAGAGGATATGTGAGGGCTCGATATACCACGTTGTTGTTTAGTAGTACCTTTAGGCTATAATATGGTACCTTTAGGCTATAAAAAAGAATACAATAGAAAATTGTTAGAAATTGTAATGTCGGAAAACATACAATCTATATTTTGTTCTTTTTTAATGGATGAGATATAAAAATTATGTACTTAAAAAGTAAAAAGCACAGTTTAAATTCTACAATTAACTCCAGCGTACGTACATATTAGCGCTGTTTTAGTGATTTCATAAAATAACCTGATTACTAAAACAGCGCTGAAAGAGTGTGTAAGTCCATTCGCCGTGGCCGATCGGCAGGTTCCAATTTATTTGTTCCGATTTTTGTGCACGTTCCAATTCTCTGCGAATAGAGTGGGTCCACCTCCCCGCAGCATGGGCTCTATTGACTCATCCTTTGTTTAAGTGTCAAAACAAAACACTAGGTCAACTCACCCGCGTCCCTTCATTTTACCATCTCTCCTAGCATCTGCTCTGCTTCTGCAGGCAATTACAAATCTTGCACAAAAAAAGTTTGAGTTAATGCTGATACACTAATAAAAAACTAAAATTTTATTAAGTAATTAAAAATTATTTAACCGCTTATGTATTCTTCACAGTTCAGCCATTCTCCAGTGTCACTTGCTTCACATTGTTCAAAACCTGGAATTACATCGAAAAGCGATGTAACCTCTTCAGCAATTCCGTCATTTTCGTTAACAACAGAATTTTCTTCATGCTCTTCATCCTTTTTTCCGGCTATAGCTTGTTTCACCCATTCTTTTAGTTTTCTGTATTAAGGGGTTTTCAAGCATCAGCCAACATGTATACACAGTCCTTCAAGTTGATTTTCATAATAAAATTAATAATCCTGTCCTCGTCCTGTTGGGATAAGAAGAGACGGAGAAGAGCTGTTCCTGTACATTCTTTTAATTTTTGCAATAAGGCCTAGTCCAAAGTTGTAAAACAGCTGTCACATTTGGGGAATGAAATTGTACAACAAAATTTTTATCAATGCTGTTTTTTGAGACTTATAAATCACGGGAAGGGTCTTAACATTTGTGAAGGAACGTGGCCTTTTGATTCTTCCTATCATTAACAGTTCCATTGCATGAGAACCACTCGCAGTAGCACAAACCAATGCAGTCCGTCTGTCCTTGCGAACTTTAAAACCTTTAATGTCACTTACGGCTGAAGTCTTCACATTGTAGGTTTTAGAAATAGACGCCCCTCTTTCACATTTAGATAATCTCTTTAAAATTTTCAACTTAGTTTTAATTGTCAGAAACACGTTTTCGCTTTCCGCTAGCTTTAGTAACAAAAGTACTAGCCATTCCCAAAAACACTAAAGTAGCTGTACTTGAAATTAATATATTTTAAAGTATGGTGTACAATTTTAAAATATGGTATATTGAAATTAATAACTTAAACAAACGTATAAGGATGTACGTTATATATACACAATACTGCACCATAACGCGATAATGCAAAAGTGACTGACAAATCATGTGAAACGTGCTGATAAGCACTCGCTCCGCTCGTCCTGAGTAGTGTGAATACCGATGGGTAGTGTGACTCTGAAACTACACTTAGTCAGGACTCGGTAAAAAACGTATATTCGTTTTTTGTCGGATCCGGATTTTTTAGAGGTGGCTGTGGTGGATCTGTGGCAGGAAATTATTGACTGTCAACATAACTACTGATGATTCCATATTATAGTAACATAAGGACAGTGGGTAAAGGGTTTTCAAGTAGCATAAGAAATTTTGTGTTAATCCTAAGAATAATGTTCTTTATTCCTTCTTTACACAAAGAAAAGTGTTACTAAAAATTATTCTTATTCAACGCTAAAATCAAGTTAATTGATATATTTGGCGCACAACACAAATTTATTTATTTGTTTTTTTTTTGAGATCATATCAAAACCCCTACGTCGTTCCTGTCATTGTGAGACGTTTGGTACTTATTTGCGCGTAAGTACACGTAAGTATTATAATTAGATTGTGTTTTTATAATTCATTAAGAATCCTTAGACAAAAAACACTTGGTAACAGAAGATAGTAAATTATATACACAGAATTTCTTCTAAAAAAAATTACTTCAAATTAGTATACTTAAATAATTGGTTTAAATAAAACTAAAAACATATTTAAGAAATAATATACACAAACAGTTATTACATTTTAATAATAAGATTTTGTCATTGTACGAAATAATCAGACAGAATTCACTTGGCGCTCTAAGTGTATTGCCTTTACTGGCCTACTGAAAGACGTGATTGTGAGATTGGACATTCCACTCAATGACAATTCATTAGTATTACATCCATGCTGATGATTAATATATTATAATACATTTATATATTGGATATTGTCTTTTTAACGTATTAAAGTAAAGTTTAATAAAAAATGATGAATTAAATTACCGTACACGAAAAAAATTTGTTTTGTTCTTTCTATCTTGGAATAGTACAAGAACAAATTTGTGTCAACATTACGATAAAAATATTTTGTAATAACGCACGCACACTTGCTGTCACTCTCTACCCTTACTCACTCGCTCTCTCTCACACTGTCTCCCCTTTTTCACAAATACGTACACAGGCGGGGGCACGCACGCACGCTCACCCACACAGAAAACAACACGCACGCGCGCGTAAACGAAACATATTTGGAAGGCTCGTTCTTGTTAGTGGCTGGCGTATGTGAATGTCCTCCTCGGTATGTCAACAAAAGAATTCATTCAGTTCAATATGAGAATGTCTGTGAGTGACACCTGTTGACACTAACATAGTGTGATGTCCTGTGAATGACATCATTATTTCACCAATACGAGTACTTATATATTCTCTGAATTTGGTATAATACTGGCAGTGTTTGTCAGTGCGTTTGCTATTACCACAAAACAAAGTACTCAAGTCATTTTATTCTGCACCTTTTTATTGATCACAACGAGAATAGGTTTTCTAAACCGCCGCCTATAATCCATTAGGGTTTATTTTCATATTTGACAAGATATTTGACGATTTATTATATAAGAAATACAGTTAAGAGGAAACGTTTCCAGTTTTTCTGATTACTTTTCTATGTTCTCGTGCCATATGTGAATTGTATATGCATGACGAAAATTCATTTAATAAATTGTTTGTAAAATTCTGTTAGCTCGCATTCACCTAATTTTGTTAGTGAAGTTAAGCCATCTTGCGCTCAGATGTAGTTGTTAACATCACGTACCCGCTATTATATTGGCGTTACAAACGATGTGTAGTATAACATCTTTATCACTACTATCAATAAATTCGACCTCTATTTGTTATTCAACTGTTTACCACTCACTGTCTACTGAACAACAATGAGTGTTTTTATCAAGGAAATAGTTGGCGATCATCGACTTATTAGTACATAAATTTCTATAGTATATCTAATTATACGTAGTTTAACCTAAAGACTTAAGAATAACTATTATAACATCGCCAAATTCAGATCATATTTGATGACTATAAGTATGTAAGAAATGCTAAAAAGTAATATATTTTAATAAATAAATAATGAAGAGAATAAGGAGATAAAATGTAATTAAAAAAGAAGGAGGAAGAATTATAAACTAAAAGTGATTATTAAAGAAACTCACAGACTAGACTGACAGACAAACGACTTTGACCCAACCCCAGAGATTGGCCAGATAAGAACCAAAATAAAAGGAAACAAGATGAGGAGTGAAGGAGAAGAAAAATGAAAATAAAAATGGAACAAACCAACTATAAGGGAAATAAAATGAAACAAGGTGATAAAACACAGACAAGTAGTAGAGAATAGAGAAAGGAGAAATGTCATATATCATAAAGGAAACGAAACCGGTAAAGAACCAATATAAAAGATAAATATTAGTATTGAATAAGTGACAAATGTAATTAATAATTAATAAAACCCGATAAATAAAAATACACTAACCCAAGAATTAGAAGTATATGTATGTAAGAAATAGAGAAAGACATGAACTTAGTAAGTATAAATAATATGTGTAAAGAAAGAGAGAGATATTGAGATAGTGAGAAATAAAGTGAAAATAACTAAGTGACAAGGAAAAGTAATGATAGGGATTACCCACTAATAAACGCTTAAATAAAAATTTTAAGAAGTGCCCATAGTGAAAGTGAAAAACCCCTAAAGTAAAATGATAGAGAAAAAACACTAAATAAATTATAATAAACACAAGATTATTTAAAAGTGTAGGTGATGAGTAAATAAAAATATTGTCAATGATATCGACAGGAAAAATAGTGAAAGCTAAGATGAACACTTAGTAAAAATAACAAACACTAAAGTTTAATAGTGAACAATATTAATATTTAAGAAAGTTGTTAAGAATAGTATTTAAAATAAACAATTAATTAAGAAGTAATGAACACTGAAGAGTGATGTTAACTGTATTGATTAGAAAAGAATCTTATTGTAAAGTTTAAAAGTATATAATAGTATTTAAAAGTGAGAATCCCATGAAAGAGTAAACAGATAGTGTTACCTTGGAGTGAAGGGAAAGATTATTTATAAAATAAGAAGTTTAAAACAATCAATAAACACCCATGTTATAAGGGATAATTATTGAAGTAAGTTCAAAAGAGGTGAGGTTGTTTATCACCCAAAAAATAAAATAAAATGTGATGAATTGTACACCAATATTACCTACTAATTGTTAAATAATTGTTGAAGCAAATTTACGGAAAGGATATGGCTGGGGTAATTATACCAACCATAGACCTAAATGTTGTATTTTATGTGGTACAAAATAGTAAATAATAGCCATATTGTTGACAGTGGCGGATTAAATAAGTAAGAAAGTAAAGCAATGTATGTCTTAGAAAACGAGAAAATCAGTTAGTAAATAATTGGCAATACATGATGTATAAAATAGTAGTAACATACAAATAACACAAAAACAGAACCAAAACACATCAATAGGTAACAAAACTAGTTATAAGAACAAAATAAAGCATTAGGCTAAAATGAGATGTAATGTATATGAAATAAGTAAAAATCAGTAATGGCTACTTAGGCTTAAGAAATGCCTAACTGTCAAACACCAACAAATACAAATTGTATGAAAATAACAAAGTAATTAACAAATCCAAGGCGAATAGTCAACCAAGGATAAATTGTAAATCTTATTAAAAGCAAAATATTAGAATAAGGACTTAAATCAAAGGAGAAATGTAATTAGGAAATATTAAAATAATTGTAAAATTATAAAACATGTAATAACCCAATCTTGTGGGATACCAAAATAATCTTTGGAAGAAAATACAAATAACAGTGATAATAATTAATACTTAGGAAGGAAGATAACTGAATGAAAGCAATCAGAAGATATACAAGGATTTTGAAAAGAATTCAAATTTTGATAACAATGGATTTATAGCCAGATTAACCAATCAGATTTAATTAGTAACCATGGAAACTGCCGTTAGGGACGGAATTACCGTTGAATATCGTTACTCGTAAAGCGACGCTCTTGGAAAACAGAAGCCAAATTTTGAACAACCAAATATTTAATTTAAAATGTTATAAAAGTAAACCAAATTACCATAAATGAACGAGAAGGAAGCGGACGATGACTGAAACCATTTAACTGATGTCGAAGACCATTTAAATCAAAAAGAAATGAATAAATTGCTCCGATTAAATTGAAAAAGATGCCAATAGCCCAAACAATTGAAATTTGAAAACGATTGCAGCTCAAGTCATTGTTACCAGACCAACTGCATACACCCAGTCTACTAAGGTGTTAAGTATCATTTAAATTACCCAAATTTCCGAAAAAAACGCACTTTAAATATTTCTCACTGTACTATGAACTATCACTAAACTGAATTTATTCTCTTTCAAAGATTAAATAAAAAACTAAGACACTGAAAATTTGTCAACTTATAAAATTAACCTGTTGTTAGTTTACGAAATTTTGAAACACTTTTACTACACTCCAAAAAACAAATTATAGCTACACGTTATATTATTTAAGTAGAAATAATGTAAGGTTGTGTATTTTTATTATTGTAATTGCATCTAATCCTTTTATCGTAATCTCAAGAATCCAGACGATCGAACGAAAATATTTTGTATACTACTCCGACAGACGCCATAATGGTGTATCTGTTACGTTCAGAATCGATTCGTCAAAACCCAGATAAAATTGTCTTAGATTAATTGCCGGTGCAAAATAATATAAAAAACCAAATATAACCTGTGTCACTGAATAAGTAATAACCATTAACTAATAAACCAATACTGTGTGTAACCAATGTGTTTTATTTTCATTAGGAAAGTGTATTATAAGTGTTGTACATTGTAGCGAACAGGTATGAATTGACGGCAAGCGCTCAAGCAGTAAACACAGCAAACTGCTGGCTTGATTGAAAAAATCGATAAGTGGCGGGAACCAGTTTGAATTCTCCCCACCGCCTGAGCTGACTCGCCGATAATACTAAATTTTTTAATTGTGTAAAATAAACAATTTGGCGCCACCCGGGATTTATACACCCCTAGTGAAACTCAGGTAAGGACTTCGATACCTGGTTATTCGTACGTTTGCGACGGACTCAATCAGCGTAAGTTACGTTACCGAGCGACGACGGATTGGTAAGACACAATACACCAATTACACTCTGACACTTTTACCCTCTTGCAGAAATAAGAGGAAAGAGGGTCGTTACACTGTTAATTAGATTCACTCGTTTCTTTTAAACTGGTACAAGTCTTTTTTCATGTATTTAAAATATGATTCCAAAAAATAATAGGAGATCGTATAATACACAAATATGTACGGTAATTAAACTAATTTTCAATAAAATTTTTCTGTATACACACATGTTAAGGTGATACAATTTCAAAATATTTTATGGTTTTTAATTACGCTTATATATTGCGGAAAATACTACTACGTATATATACGGTAAATTGTCCGAAATACGCGCTGAGTAGTTATTACTTTTTTTATGGGATGTGCAGCCTTGATTAAGGCCTTTGTGCATTATGAAGAAAGAAAATTCTTCCTTTAATTAAAGTTAATACTTTTAAACGCCCTAACTTTAAAAGGGCCTGGATTGACTGTTGAAGCTTTTATTATAGGCTTGTACGATATATTGTCAATAACGAGGTATTCTGGATCAGTCACGTATTAGAAGTTATAAATCCCACATTACTACCGGTTCCATTTAAAAAGGATCCAATGAGTAGAAAAGTTGTGTTCACTTTTTAAAAACTTCTTATTTATTTAAACTACACACAACGGTGTAGTAATGTGACGATTTTAAAAAATATTTAAATCGCACAAATAAAAAATTGCTTTCAATATAAGTAAGAGTATTATCTACCCCTTACCTATGCCTAGATTCATGCAACAACGTGCAAATTGTCCCGTACCAACACGTTAAGAACGGTGTTATTTAGCTAATAATAATAATTACTTTAATTAAATAAAATATGTACAAAATAAATAAAGAAATTCATAATTAGTAACCAAAAGGTAAAATAATGTATTACGAATTAATTAGTAAATAATTAATATAACTTAAAAGAACGAACTATTTTCTTAGTGCGTAAAACCGCGCAAGCTACTGAACCCTTGCCGCTAAACATTGCATTCATTCGCCCGATAGACACCGAGATGTAAGGATGTAGCTGCTGTGTTGTGAACATACACATAGGTGTATACCGTTAAGCAATATTTAATCAAGTTTATAATGAGTTTGAGTTGACCTATGTAGTATAACAATAATAATAAAAACAAAATTATAATGTAGTGCGTGAGGAAACATGTATAGAATAAAAAAGGAAACTTAGCCGACACATCTCTTAGCAAACTGTAAATGGTGAGAAATGTTAATTACCAGATTTTAGTGCTGATAAAATTTGAACTGTAACCAAAAGTAAAATGTAAACTACCGACTCCGAAAGAAGATAACACAAACAGCAACCGGATGAACTTCTAGAACCAAAATCTAATCGTCTAGGAAGAGACTACCAGAAACAATCAACCTCATTTAACATCAAGAGGAACCGTGGATCACACCCTAGAAGAGGACTGAAGATGACCATCATGGACCCCACAGCATACACATTGTTATATTCAGGTGATATCAAAACATAATATTTGTAACACAAATTCACTGTAAAAACAACAAGACTAGTAAAAAAAAGAACAGTAAAGAACTTTTGATAATTTAAAGTTTAATATATATATTTTTGTAATCACTGTAACGAAGTAGTAATGACATTACGATGTTTAGATTTAAATTAATTTTAAAATTTACAACCAAAATTATTCTTCTAATAATTTGGTTGAAGTTGTAATAAAAACATAACAAAATTGAAACCCGGATCCGGGGTAATTAAAACAATAACTAGCTGAATGATTTTGATAGACAAAGAATAAAGAGTAAAATTTACAAAATATTTAATGCAGAAATTTTTAGAATCTGAGTTTTAAAAGTAAAGTAAAGTATGAGAGGTAAGTATGTTAATAAAGAGATGTTTTTGCTAACACCCAACGAGTGAATAAATTTATACAATCCTTGCTTAATTCCTGAATAATAAAGTGTTATAATTTGTTAGTGATTAAGGTTTACTAACTACGGAAGCTACTTCAATTAACAGGTAACAAATTGAACTGGTTCCCGACATTTGTGATATCTTAACAAGGGAGACGTCACAGTAAAATACTGAAACGTAACGCTTTAACTTGTCCATCGCATGTGTTTAGTCCTGGATGTAAATATATTATCCATGTAAAATCTTCCTTAATTATCTTTACTTATCACCATCATTTTCACTACAGGGATTAGGTCCTAGTTGGCCTGTGCTGGAACCCAACATCTCCTCCTCGGTCTACCATCATCCCTCTTTCCACTCGGCCTGTACTTGAGAGCTGCCACTTGGAATCTGGTATCTGGCATTCGGGCCACATGTCCACACCATCTCCTCTTATACTACTTAATCGTCTCATTTAAAGACTGGATCTTTAAGTCTTGTCTAATGTCTGTGTTTCTTCTCCCATCCAGAAGGGAGAATCCTTGGACACTTTTCAGAAATCTCATTTCGGCAGCCTGAATTTTCCTTTCTTCCCCTTTACCGAGGGTTCATGTCTCACTTGCGTAAAGGAATGTCGGAACAGACATTAAAATTAAAATTTTATACGGGTTTCCTTCCGATTTTATTTAGTAAATTTCTATGAAAATGATTTTTACTTTTCCAACGTTATATTCCATTATACACGACCTGATCATACACAAAACAACTAGACTTGAAAAATATTTTCAGTTCCTTAACACATGGGTACAGAGTTACAGGGAGCTCTATGTAATATCGTAGAATTTATATAGCATCACCAATTTCTCTTTGTGTGCCCTTGCTAGAGGACATCGCGGGGTAGTGATTGAGGGAAATCGATAATGTTTTGATGTTATTTGGTTACACAAATCTTAGATCTTCGGTGATAATTTAAAAAGTTAAAAACTACCATAGAGCTCCAATTTTCAACTGACAGTTTGAAAATATCGGCAAAACTGCTTTAACTGCTAAGCGCACACACGCACACAGACTAAACACTGTAGTAAATAGAGTTGCCTTGCTCACTAGTTTCGCACAGTTTACACTATATAGCTTCCGTTTTATAACAACGCAGTCTCTACAGAATTTATTTATGTTCTTCTAACTTTAGGTCTCTAAAACTAAAGCGTTTCCATCTAAACATTTTACACCAGTTATGTATGTTTCTCTTACAGCTCTGTAATTTATTCTCACCAAAAAACGTTCCTAAATTTCTTCTTTTTTTTCCCAGCTTCAATTCAGATATTGACGGATGACTGATTATAATGTATTGCATTCATTCAGTTTATAGATTTTTGTTTCTAATACTTGATAGTTGCAAGTTACATTCTATAACCGATTAATCCAAATTCTCTTTACTTTCTACCTTTTAAATGTTTTTCTCACCTAATATTTTCTAATTGCTTTATATGTACTGCCCTGTTTATATTGTGCCTTTTTAATACTTTTTTATTGTTTTCCATCGGTTTACTAACGATGAAAAAGAATATTCTTTTTAATATTCATCGCATTACTTTTTACTTTTGATATATTGGTTTGTTGTAATATAGGCGGGAGTACAAATAGCCTACTGTTCAAAGATTTAAAATTTCTTAGAACAAAAAATTTAAATACTCTTTTAGTACAAATTTATGTACATAAAAACGCAAGTTGTTCATTAAGGAACAAGTTTTAATTAGAATTTAATTGTTAACATTTATTATTATTAAATATAAAATTTATATTTAACTAAACGAATATATTGTGCCACATTTCTCACTTGTGTGTGTGTGTGTGTGTGTGTGTGTGTGTGTGTGTGTGTGTGTGTGTGTGTGTGTGTGTGTGTGTGTGTGTGTGTGTGAACATGAAAATTATAAAAAGCATATAGTAAGGAAAATTTTGTAAAATTGCAAATATTTAATTGATATTTCTTAGGAAGTGTTTATTTTTACATTTATGAAAATAATAATTAGTATGGAAAGATTTTAGGGACTCGGGTATTTTTATAATGCGTGTTTTGTAATATTACTTGCAATACTATGGAAATAAAGTTGTTATATAAATGTTTAGTAGGATTTTGAAGAGAAACAAAAACACTTTAATATTCTTTTTTAACGACGTAAGAAAATCTGAAGTCGAAAAACTTGTGTCAAATAAAACAATCCCGTCTCAAATATGGAAGGACTGAGACATGGGACAGCACAACGTTTCAAATAAGGCTTTTTTTGGAAAAAAGGGTTTTGAAAAAAATAAAAGTATTGAGAAAAGTTTTATTTTTACATACCCTTTGTTTCAAATGTAAATAGAGAGCGCGCTTTTATTCACATAGGCTACTACTTTTAACAACAGTCGACTGTCAGTTGTTTGCTAGCGCTCGAAATATGGAATACGATAATTACAGTAATTTACTTGAATGCTACTGTAAAATTGTTTAACGCTGAATCAAGTGAATACATGTTAGCACTAATATGATTATTCTCGGGCAGAATACGATACTCACTTGCAATCGATAAATGTAATGAATATGTCAAACGCGTTGCTTATTTTTCATAAATATAACAGGCTCTCCGCTGACTTACAAATAAACAATAAAGCTTCAAATTTAACAACAAAACCTAAGCGTGGTGATCTAAAAAATATATCCGATTGTCGAGTATCGATTATTAAACAGACTGAACCGTTGGCGTTGGTCAGATGGCATTATAATTTACGTAGTGAAGAGGTTTTGGAATTGACGAGCAAAGCTTCTGCATAATGGGAATAAAACCTGTCATCCGTTTTAAGCTTGATAGAATGAAAGCTTCTATCTTTATTTATAATAAACGTCTCAAACATATGATACAAACAAAATCAACGCAGTCTGTGAGTGTTTGTCTGATGATAAAGAACAGCCGTTTGAACTAGGACAGCCGTTATTTTCCGTATTACACCAAATCAAGACAATAAATACACATAAACGAACGACGAGACATGGTCGTAGTCTACGGGGAAAGTTGAATTTTCAGACCAGACAAGCATGTTTGTTTGCAATACTAATTCACAAAGACGATTATCACATTTGGATGTATTAGACTATTATTTTCCCATATTGTAATGATAAAATCGAGTCGGAAGTCAAACTTCTTATGTGACTTAGTGTTAAATTTTGACCTTGTTTAAGGACACATATAAGAGAAAACGTTTGTTTTTTTTATTTTTAAGAGTAGACCTTTCTGTAGTTCTGCGTACTGGATTTTCTTATTTGACCAAGAATTCTGTATTAAAATTTTGTCCAGGCACCTTTTCGGCTTCAAAGACAATAACACAAATATATTTCTCGGTTAACAATAATTGCTATTTTAAATCTATATGACCGGAACTAGCAAATAATCTGTCTAAACAACACTAAACATTTTATGAAGGTAGACTTTTATAAATTGAGATAACTTGCATAAAATTTCAATAGGCCCTAAACCAAATTTTGGTAATCAAAGGAAAAACAATTTTTACACTTACCAATAGCTTAGTAACGTCCAGCATTGTAGGATGGGTCGTATAATTACTCTTCCTTTTGAAACAAGCTTGCTAGTATCGTTTTCTTTAGTGTTCTTGTCCTCCTGTTTTTTCCACATCACTGACAGTTTTTCCTGCTTTGCAAAAGTCTTCTTGCCTCCATCTAATGCTGAGCTTTCACTATGTTTTTCAATTAATTTAGTCTTTATGTTTAAATAATCACTGTTATATGACATACTCAAACAGAACAACACAGCAAAAGAACTAATCACAGAAATAACAGAGACTCTCAGCCTAATCAAAAAACAAAACTACTTCACATATAACAGTAAATTTTACACACAGAATCACGGACCACCCATGGTTTCGCCCATATTTATTTAACTAAAATCTTTTTGCAACAATTGGAAAAACAAGAATCGTCAGAAAAATTAACAAAAACTTACATACAATATTATATTGGCACAGGCTCTTTGACGAATCATATTTCTGTACAAAGGAAATACTAGGCAATGTGAACAACTACTAACCCACATCAAAAAAATACACAAAACAATAGCCTTCACAGCTGAATACAAAACCAACAATATCATGAACCTCCTAGACCTTACCATTACAAAATTATAACACAGACACATATTCAGTATGTACAGGAAAACCACTACAACAGACACAGTGATACAGAACTTCTCCAATCACCCAATGCAAACTATCTTTCTTCCAAACCATGATATACAGACTAAACAACATCCCATTAGATGAGAGAAAATACCAAGACGAATTAAACACTATCAAATATCTAGCAGAGGCTAATCAATACAATTGAACGGTAACTAATAAACTCCTGTTCTACACACAACAAACAACAGACAGAGACAGGAAGCAACAAATTCATAACACTAACATATATCAATAACCATACTAAAAAAACGCCTGTAAATTAAAAAAAAAGCAGGATACAGTATTGCATACAGAACCACAAACAAAACAGAACACACACAAACATCAAAACAAATTTGGTTTACCTGGTGTCTACGAACTAAACTGTTCAGAATGTAACAAATTCTACACAGGCCAGACAGGACGCAGCTTTAAACAGAGAGACATTGAACACATAAAAAGGTTACACTCTACTACGGAATCCATTTTTGTAAACCTCCTCATTGAGGGAGACACTACACATATACAAACATAAACAACTTGGAAACTCTAAACGTACAGACAAAAGACCGAAAACTATATACTCTTGAACAACTAGAAACATACAAACAAAGGAAAACAAATATAAGAAACATCCTAAACAAACAGGCACAATTTAAATCCTACATACTATTTGAACATATTACGCGACACTCACACAACATCGATTTTTCGAACGACGGTTCCGTCACCAAAAGCAGGATGGAAAACGCTCTTAACGGCAACCTCTGACGAAGACCTAACGAGCGAAAACTAGTTTAGACAGCAAAGTAAAACCTATAATCATTTTTACCTATAATAATTTTTGTTTCCCGTCAGTATTATTTTACATAGTTAGTTGATAACATCGGACGGGTCATGGACAACAAAATCCGGGAATACATGGGAATGTTTATTGTAATCATATACTTAATCAGTTAACAGACATCGATTGTATCCCCACCATGTGCCTTTACCTTTGGGACATAGCTGCTCACTATGCCTTTCATTTGTTAACATTACGTAGAAATATTCAGCTCATAGAGTTGTTTCATTGCACCTAGAGTGTGGATACTTCTTTTCATAGCCAACGCATAGAATGTTTGAAGCTTCTGTATAGCAGCTGCGGTTATTTTATTTGTGTATTCTTTTCAGGCTCTTCTCCCAGACAATTTACTATCTATTATTGGCTTAGACTTCCTGTTAGGTTGTTTATTTAGCTTTGTTCTTAAAGACATTTTTATACGCCTTATTAATGTCTTCTCGTATTGTATTTCCTTACCTACGGTTTTTTTGGTATATGGAACCATTAATGCTGTTTTCTACTCATGTAATTCTTAGAATAATTTTGTATAATTATAATTGTTTTTCAACTAGAATTTGTGCAATCCAGTGTGCTTTAGGGATGTTATAAGGATTGCGGAGAGTAAGTGACAAAAACACTAATACTTTAAAGAACCCAAAAGAAATAAAGTGCAAAGATTTTCTTGTCAGTACATTCAAATTGTGGCCGAACAATAAGAGGTTACTGTACTATATATAAAGTATAAGGAAAAGGCACGAAACGAGAATGAAATAAAGAGAACGATGAAGAAGATAAACTGTTATTTTTCTTAAAAAAATAAAAATGAATAAAAGAAGAAATCCTCAATTGTCACACTTAAGTAATTTAATGTTATGAATAATTTAATTTACATTAATACCCTCAAGACCGACGTAGAAGCTAGGTTTAGGTTTAAGTAGTTAGGATATGCGGGTATTGTGGAATCTAACCACTAGGGACAGGATTAGAACTATCGCATTTGGAGCGGCCAGATGTATAGGCCTACTATACTGGTGTACGTATCGATTAGTTTGTGACGATTTCATTAATAAAAATATGGTAATTAATAAATAGGTAATGTGAAGGCTGAGAAATTTTAAATGTTTAATAAAATCGCACATTTAAACTAAATCTTATTGCTATCATTAAATAATAATAATATTTAATAAAGAGTAATAATAATAAAATAAAAAGGAATACGAATGTACAGAAAGGGTAAACCTTGTTAATTAATCCTGCATAGACATGCGCTAACCGGAATTAACTTGAATTCCGACCCCTAAACAAACTAATAATACTTGTAAATTTGACATTATTTAAATAATTAAACAAGACCACTGTAATGTACTTTAATAACGTCTGTAATTAAGAATATCTCTGCTTAATTAAATAGTCAAACTTTAATCCTTTAAATAAATAAGGAACACGGAACTACTTTTATGCTGAATAATAAATGACGCGAGATTACAACTCTCACCCCTTAACTATTAACCCACTTGCAATGGAGCGCTCACGCCGTAAGCTGCGCACAGCGTTGGTTTGCGACGCAGAGATAAATATGTGAAAGTTCGCTAAAGAATATCTTAATAACTAAATTGTGCGCCGATGACATCTCTATCAAATCTTAAATAAGAAATTATGTAATTAATACAGTACTAGAACCATGAGGTGAAATTCAACTAATAAATAATCATGTTAAGTGAATACGAGTGAAACAAACTTTTGCTTTATTTCTTCTAACAACAAGAATTACTACAGTCATCTAAGAAGAGAGTACCACACCCAGAATGATTTAACATACGTCAGGAACTTCACCTTCACCGGATACTAAGGTAACGACAGACCTTCAGGAAACACACCGAGGACCGAAGAACCAAATCTGCATCAACTACAGGAAACCACAGGTGTTATGGAGGCTTGTCTTCCATGGTTATGAGATACTAAAATTATATCGAAAGAAAGACAATTTAACTAACACTTTAAGACTTAAAAAAAACAGACATTATATGTAACATGTAGTCTGTAATCAAATAAAACTGTTTGTAGTAAAAGAGCAAAAGTTTAAACTGAAAGCATTATTGTTTTAAAAGGGTTAATAAAGTCCATTCTTCAAATGGCACAATTTTCAAGATTGTATATGGGGAGGTGACCATTATTAACATACTATATGCAATCCCGGATCCGTGGAATAAATTAAATTGATGTACATCTTTATTTTGAGGGCCCTTGTGAAAGAATAAAATATATAATCATCTTGTAAACTGTAAGCTGTTGAACCATATATGTTGAGAACTTTAAGTAGAGCAATTAATCTCATTATGTAATAAAGAGATGTCATCTTTAGTACAGACTAAACTGAGTGCATAAATCAACAGTCTCCCCTTCCCAGTTTCCTTTTATATTAATTGTTTTGGTGTTGTGATTAATTTTTCAGCTCGTCACAACGAAGGCAGCCTGTATAATTGGCAGAACCAATTAATGCGGGTTCCCTATGTTATAACACAAGTTAAGATGTTATAAGTTTAGTTTATCCACATGCTGCATAGTTGGTCAGACACCAAGTACTACCTTTGACGATGTCCACAGGAGATGATAGAGATTTTGGCACCTGAAAAAAATAATGATCTTAGTTATCAACAATTATCGAAATTATGTAGTTTTCCCTGAACCGCTTACTCCGTTTGTACTTAATTTCTATACAATTTTATAAGCATAAATAGTCTTTCTATTTATTTTCTAAATATTTGTGTGCTGTTATTGTTACCTTGTTTATCAAGTTGTGAACAATTATTTTAATTTAATCAAAGTGTTGACTTTACTTTCCTTTATTTTTGTTTCTCGAAAACATCTAAACACCTATACCACTGTGATTTATTATTATGCGGAACTGACAAGTCGGTAACAAGTTCTTTTAATTAATAATTATAATATGTTTTGTTTATCAACTCAGAATAAAGAACATAGATTCTGCCGTAGAAAAATGTAGGGCTACACTTCGAAAAAAGAAAAGTAGTGCAGATTGTGTCGTATTTTTTGTTTTCAAACAAATGCCCAACAATAAGCATGCAGTGAATAGGTTTTCATTTTCTACATATATGGAAAATATGGTGACGACTGTCTTCTAACTTTGTATACCCATTGCATGTTTAGCATATTTTAAGCTTGAAGTCTTCGCCACGTCCTCAATAGTTACTCATATTTAATTCAGACATTGTAAAACGTATTGCAAAATGTGAATTTATTATTCTATAATGATAATTATAAATTTATTATTGGAATTAACTGAAGGAAGTAAGAGCTTTGTATAAAAACATTTTAGTTTAAAAAAAATTGGCTAAATGTCTATATTTCATAGACAAAGCGGATAAAGCTCTGATTAGAAATTCATCATCTGATTAGAAATTCAATTTCGAGTTTGTAGTACATACGGTCCCGGCCAAAGCTTACAAGGTATCTGATCCATGGCTCTAAAGTGGATTGGGACTATATTCACAAGGGCTAAAGGTGTGTAACGAACATAAGAGACAGAATACTTAGAGAAGTGTAAAAGCTTTAAAGTTATCTGAATTAACAATATATTTAATCTAATAATTGCGCATAGCACGTCTATGGATAGATAAATGTGACTCCGTTTACCACAGGATTCGTGTGTAAAAATAGATTTAACAATGACAGAAAACATGCTTTACTTTCGCAGACTATTACAGAAAATTAGTGATAACTTACGACGGCAAAACTAAATTTTAGAAAAATCGTAGACCAACATCCATTTTACAAAAGAATTTGTCAATTTCAATATAAATTATACAATATATCCACTTAAACTTTTCCTTGAAAGTAAACTAAAAAATTGATGCCAAACAGAATACGTAGATATAGTCTGAAATAATGTATACATAAATAACATATATGTCTGATAACATTCAAAAGAAATAAAGTTACAAAACTTCATTTTAAGAAAGAGCACGTAATACCCACAAGTAAAACATATTTCCCTGTGAATGTTTATAAATACATACAGAGTTTTAAAACGTTTCGCTTATACAAAATTTAAAGACCAAATATAAATTGCACTATCAAATATCTACTCGCTAAATCATCAACCGACGCGACAATCTCACTTTGTGTATGAGGAGGTGATGCTGATCCTACTCCTGTTTAAGCAAAAGTGATGAAAAAGGTCCCCGTTTATAAACAAACCAGAACGTCCGACTGTAACAAAAATGTTAGTCTAATAAGAACTAACCTTCTGTTTATTTAGTGACAACCAAATTTTAAAACAGCATTACCAGCATCATCTATTTCATTTACATATGCAATAAAAACATATGTGATATTTCTTTAAACCTCCACATGAGTTGGCAATCATGAGTAAATTAGGTGTTACACAGCTTGGGTTTGAAAGAAACAATGTTTTTATATTCAACAAAATTCAGTAAATATTGTAGGTTTTAAGGTCAACAGTAAAGGAGAAAACTAGGATAACACCGTCAGTTACAGATGCCTTTTGTTTGTTGTAACTAGATTGCAGATGGATGTGTTATTGATCAAATTTCTAATAAAAATTGGAAGACTTCCGTTATGAAAAATAGAGTTCTACTGAAGCAAGTAAAAACTCAAAAGTTTGGGAATGACCATCCTCACACAGTAATATCGTGTCAAACGTGACTGTTGTAGAAGAATGGGAATAACAATTACTGTATTACGTGCATTGTGACATATCTTAATCTTATTTTTCTTCTGAAGCCAGAGGTTAGTGGAGTTGCAATTTCTTAACTTCCGTAAAAAATCTCTTAATCATCATATACCTTTTCTTTCTTTTATCTCATCTATGAACACATCTCTCGTTCTTTTCCTCTCCCTACGTCCCTCGACCAGGGTGGCAAACCAGTTTGGTGGGACCAACCTACATGACATGAACAACCCTACTGCTTCACCTTCCCACAACAGTTCCCATAAACGTCTTTCTTTTACCCATTCTCTTTAAAATCTCATCACTTCCGTTTACTGTATTCTCAAAACTTTCCTCCAGCAACACATCACAAATGGTTCAAGATAGCTCTACTCCAATTTTCAGATTTCCGAGCCACTTATCCACATGTTCTAAATAAAATTCTTTAAAAATTTCACTCTGGTTTCCTGGGACACTTTTGTGGATGGTAGAAGGGATTATTTCTTGAAAATTGCTTTTTATGCTTGAGCAAGCCTAGTTTAATTTTTTTCTAATTATTTCAAGTAGCCACATTTTTTTTTAATTCGCAACCTTACTTTCTAAAACAGATTTGTCACAGCATTCGTCTATATTTTCTCACAATAAAAGTTAGCCTCAGAAGTCTTCTTCGTTAATAAAGTTCTGAGAATAATTATGTAAGGTCTGGTAAAATAGTTTTTCATAAATGTCTGGAGCTTAAAACCAACTACAAGATATTTTTAATAGACCTAAAATAAATAAATCATAGTTTTGAGGCTTTTTTATTTCTTAAATCAACAAATTTACTGTATGATAATATTGAACAGAAAAAATTAAATATTTTTTACGCTAAAGTTGAAAGGTATTTTTTACGGAAACTTATTATTGATAATTTTGTGAAATTATAAATGTAGTATTTATCAGGAACAATCCAGAATTTGTTAATTTAGCAAAATTTGGATATGAATGTTGCAATATTAATTTTATGACTTTTCAGTATAACTTGTTGAAAGTTTACTTGTTTGCTAAATTGTGAAAATAGCACTAAAGGTTAAAAAACTTTCCTGAGTAGTTGGTTTGTATATGATAAGAATTTTGCCCTGTTTATTTATGTGTATAAGATTCATACTGTACTAAATTTAACACCACTTCATTGCTGCCACATATATTTTGTCTGTTTCTTCTCATTCTTTGATGCAGACTCACATTGGTGGCTTGTTTAATTACCTGCTGTAACTATAATCTAAATGTGTACATTTTTATGGAAATAAAAATATCTATATTTATTATTTGTACTATTATTTGTCCATTGACATGCCTGTTAAACGACACTTTAACTCCAGTATATTTTTTAAATTTCAAATCCGGCACTTCTATATAATAACAGATATAACAAAAATTTAATCATAGAAATAAAACGTGTAAAAATTATAATGTGTACCTATGCTCTATTTCTGAGTATCCTCAACTATTCTCCTTTTCTCATTGAAGTCTCCCACTACTTTTCCTAAAATGATTAGTAATAGTGTAACCAATACATAAAATAAATCTTACATTTTTTGTTATTGTTGTACAATTTTTCTTTACAAATATTAATTAAACTATATTTTGCACAATATACACAGTTATTCTGCTCTGTTTAGGACGTTGAAAAATGTCATAAAATGATTCTCTTCCTACGATTATTTAAACCATAGTCGCATTGCGTAATATTTGACCTACTTCAGCGTCATAATTTTTATATTGAGATTTTTCACGGTTTAAATTATGTGAGCTGTGTCATAAAATCGACCGTAAATCCTGTCGATTGTACAAAACTGCTGACTTTTAAAAACATAAATACAACCATAACGTAGTCGCAACTATATTAGTTCAATTGCATGTGCTGCAAACAAACATAAACAAAACTGCGTAAGTTATAAAACTTTTTCCAATATAAAACTGTGACTTTTTCCAAAACAACAATTTTGTACATTGCCATAATGTCATATAGAATGTCATGAAGAACATTCTACAGAATGCGAGTTTTAGAGAAGGCAAGTGGCAGTTGTGAAGATATTCTATGAAATAAGCAAAGACTCGTTTGTACCACGTTTTTTTGTCTAAACACAAATTAAATATTGTGTCTAGTTTTCATTCAGCAGACGGAAGACGATTAACAAATTACAGTCAGCACCAACGGATCATCAATAATCCCTCTTATTATACTTACATACACGTAGGCAAGTAAAGTAAACTGTGTATAGCTGACGCTACAACCAAACGAAATATACTTAATGATATTTTTTTTAATTTTACATGCCCTGAGTCAGCTCTTTCACGCAGTTTTGTATTAGACTATATTTTAGATCCTGTCAGTGTAGTCTATACAGTTCCACTTGCAGTATTATTGTCTTGCTGGTAAAATCGTTCGTCCCTCGAATCATACTGCTTCTCCTCAGCAGATTGTATTGGCTTAATTTGGTATGCATCCAGATTTCTCTTTCACATGGTCCACTGTCATGTACCAGTGTAATTTAATAAAGTTTCGACTTAGAGTTGGTATATTTATCTCCTAAAAAACGAAGTTTGGATGTTGAATAGACTTTTGAAATTGTGTAAATCGGTTAAAATTCTTCGGTGTAGATTTGTTTTTAGTTTTTCAAAATTATATACTTATAATTTCAATTATTATTTTTCTTTTACGTATTGTCATCTATCATTTTTCACTGCATCACTTCTTTCTCTTCTATTTTCAATAACTCAGCACTGTCTACATTTATTAAAAAACCGTCATTCACGCACTTTTACCTAGAATCTTTAACATGTAATTAGCAACCAGGTCCTATTCCTTACTTTTGTTAGTTAGTATTAAAATTGACTTATGTCTTTTATTTCAGAATAGGCATTTTTGCTTCTACAAGCATGAAACACATTAACTATTTTAAGAAGTTTTTAAACAAAATTGTGTGAAAAGTATGGAAACAAAAATATTCTAAGCATTTGTTAATTATACCTGAATTAGAATTTTTGGCTTATTTTTTAACTTCAATGGATTGTTAATATTTCATGTTCCAGGACATTCATTTATGTATATTTTGGTTAATACATTTTCGTTAATTTACTTGTCAATTTTACTTTTTAGTTAAATAAATAAAATTGCGATTGACGCTTACATTTATTTCCCATAGTCAGATTATGCTACAGTCGATGTTAGCAAATTTATTTGTTAGTAACAAACAAATTTATGTAAGTAACAGACAATATTTATTTTATTCCGTTGGTAATCTACATATAATATCAAAACATTAATAATAGGACATAAAACTTATGAGAGAATAGTCAATAAAGGTATATTTTTGTCTTTACTGTATTTTAAAAAGTTAAACCGTTCTTTTGTTTGCAACAAATTTCCTCAATTTAATTGAAACAGACAAATCTGAATTGAAACACCCCGATAATATACTCCTCCTGCACACAAACACAGTGTATTTCATTTGGCCGATGTGTCGTGTGGCGACTATATTTCACGGAGATATGAAATTTTTTGTTTTAAATCGAATAAAGGGATAGCAGACAACGCTTGGCTAACTTTATTGAATATGACGGGTATCAGAATCAACCGTCGTTATATTCAAATCAGCTGTGCTGGCTCCAGAAAAGGGTTTCTATATTATTGGCACCGTTACACTGATTTCGCTGGCAACATTATAGAAGTTTTAATCTAATTTATTTAATGCTATTTATAATAATTTATGATATTATTTGTAAAAAGAGTAGTGTACAAACATCACGAATTCACATTAGTTCCTGTTTTTTTACTTATTCCTCTGTACCCCCTGTTTGTCAAAGTTTTAGGGAATGTAAATAGTTGGGTTCAAACCAAATGGTTAATGAGCCATCCTAGTAGAAAAACAAAATCAGTAACAATCAATATTATATTTTGAAAGACGGTGTTTTGAAGAGGTAGCCAGTGTTACAAGGGAATACAGGAAATAACAATAAAATATAACCTTCACAACAGTTCGTTCTTCATAAAAAGTTAATATCATCCGAATTTCTTTTAATATATTTGTAGGTACACATGTCAAATCAGGCGCACTCACCCTTGTCACATAAGAAGGCAAACGTTAACTGATTTGTAGTCCTTTCACAGTGTCTAGGATGTGACTGCAATTGTTTTATTACTTGCATTTTGTATATAAGTCATATAAATGACAATGCGCAGATAGTAGACTAGTCTCATTTCTTTTGGTAATAATTCGCTGTTGGCAACGTAATTTCGTTTTGTAAAACCTTTTGTATTCACAAGCCAAGCAAATAAACCTTAAATCTTTTGTTGCTTTCAATTTTTATTTTATTTTTGTGATTCAGCCATACTTATGTTTCTATGTTTAAGAATGATATCCAGTGCCATTGCATTTTGACCCGGTTCTCTAACATTCCAAGTCCCGATATTAAGCACGTCCATACTTCCCACTCTGTCGTGTTTAAACACTTCCCGTTTAAATGTTCCATTGAAGCCAGTCCGATCCAAGACTGTTTTTCTAACTTATCAAAAACATTAAATTCATTCGGCCGCGTCTGCAACACAGGCTTGCGCGTCACCGGCGGCGCATGATGAAACCAGTGGTGAGGATGCTAACTTAAAGAGTCTGAACGTGCTCTGTGTTTCATTCAGAGGCTCACCGTCCTTTCCGCATTTGGGAAATTTTCTCTCCCGCCTCCGAAAAAGAAAGGAAAATAAAGATCTTAAAGATTCTAATATCTTGAGGCCATATAAACAAGGATTTGGCCAAAATAGCTTGTCAGGAGAGATTAATGTAAGTGATTTCGCCCAAGACAAGTCGAAGCAAACGTAAGTGTCCAGGTAGGCATCCGGGCTTCCCACATTGGTGTTCACAATATATGAGCCCATGGGAACAACAAGTTTGACTATTAGAGAGTAATGAAGTTGATGATTAGCATTTTAATTATATAAATATTTTATTCGTTTTTAAATTGTTTTCCATTGTAAGACACACACTTCATCTCTGAATGCCTTTAGGTAAACTGTACACTCTGTCACTTTTACAGTGATACAATCTCATGAGATGAAAATGCAGTGTTATCTCATACTGATAAAAGTTTAGCACATCTTATACGTACCTGAGTCTACTCACACCATTCATTTTAGGACACATCGTATTGGAACTTAATTTTTATGTCTAATTATATATAATATAATTATGTATTTTTATATGTACAATTATATGTCTTAGATTTTCGTATAATTATTTGTATTCAGATTAATACATGATTTGAAAATGGTTCTAGTTTGTGCGTCTATCATCGGCAACGCTTACTTTATGACGGGTGATATAATTGAGGATGAGTTGAGATTTATCAGCAGTTAGTAAAAACGAATTAAAGAGTTTTTATTTTAATAGCAGATTTGAAACTGCTGTGAAGAATTTATTGCTTAGAAATTTGGTGAAATATATTTAGTAAACAGTGACGTAATTAATTTTTCACCTCCTTACCACCTTTACTTAATTTATGCTTTTGTTCCTTCTTGAATACTAACTCTTTCTTATACCTCTGGCGACTAGTAAAATTATAGAACCTAAACCGAATATATGTTGTTTCTTGTATGATGCCAATTCCTAAAATAATTAAATTTATAGTAATATAGCTTTCGTTTCAATTAATACTCTGATCTGTTATTTAGTATCCGTTATATCTTTGAATAATATAAAAACATAAAATTTCATATGTTTCTAATAACCAATTAAATTTTGTCATTTATTGAACTTATATGTATTTTGAAAACTTAAAAATTTTATTATATTTCAATTCATAAAAACAGTAAATGGTTATATTAAATTTTATACTGTACATTTTATAAACAATCTCCTTTCTTAAACAACTAGAAAATCTATTTGACCTTTCATACTTTATGTCGTCTGCGTAGAGCTTTACAAGTTGCATTAATTTTGTTATTAGGCTAGTGTTGGCAATAGAATAAAAGAAAACAGTCCTAATTTAAAGGAAATAGGATTTTTCTATTTCAAAACATTCAAGAATAACACAAAAAGGCAATTTTAATATTTATAGCATTTTAAAGACAAAATAACAGTATCTCAAAATTACTGTTTTAAGCTTTCTATATTTTAAAGAAGGTAGTATAAAATTCAAGTAATTTAAGTTTAGTTTGTTTCATTTGGAACTTCCGTAAGCTTACGGCATTGTAAGATGAAAAAGTGTTAATGATTTTATTAATTGAGCTAACAATGATTTCATTCACTGATCTAACAAAGTTCGCTTTCCATACTTTATACATTAAGTCCACTTAACCTTTCTTGAAACATCGTGATACGTAAATAATTCAATTTCCACTCTTCAAAAATGTTTGCTCATTTAAAGCCACATTCACTTACAGCCTAACAGCCTAGCCTACTCTATTCGCCATTGTAACAGATATTTATCTAGTTTTATCTGGTTTTACTAACATTTTGCCAATTTGTGTGCCCGGTGTGGTGACTACTTTTGGTTTGAATACAGAGCACTAGTTCTCCTTAGTACCAGGACAAAAAGATGATTTTTTTCGTAGATTAGAGGAACAGTTACAGCCACTTGAACTAAGGACCTCTATTGACTTTTCTGAAATATTTATTCTGAAGAGCATTAATCTTCCTTGCCCGATACACAGGACCCTTTTTTAATTCGACTACAAAACCATATGCATTTACAATGTCCACACTAAGAAATTTTTCAACCACAATGCCAGCAACAACCACTTGATATTCAAACTCTTGTCTATCGAAATGTAGGTGAATCTCCACTTTTCAAAACACTTTTTATTATACCTTTTAGTAGAGCACCCAAGGTTGTTGACGAGAACCAAGCAGACTAGGACCAGTGTATACCATTATTCTGAATGGTGTATGTGTCATCAGTACACGACACAATCGGTATGACTCCAGCAAATTTGGTGTTTGAGCGGGAGATTTGTCTTTGTGAGGATTTGATGATTGGATCACCCAATACTTAGTTCTAAGAACAGCAAGAGTAGGCCTATTACCACAATTAGCAAACCAAATGCGAGAAAATGAATTTCTTGATAAGAGAACGGCTGAAAATAGCCTGTAAAAAATGAAAACGCGGTAACAGTGACAGTGACAGTAATAATAGAGGGGGTTTTGAATAAGCAGAACATGTTTGGTCGTACAACCCAAAGAGCAGACGTGGTTGATCTCTTAAACTTCAAATTAACTGGGAAGATCCTTATACTGTGAAAAAGAGAATAAACAATGTTGTTTATCGTATTCAACAAGCACAGTGGAAATTCAAAATGATCCACCGAGGTCGCCTGACCAAGTATATTACAGCACAGATGTGTTGCCAGTTAGGGACGAACCGGCTCAAGGGGGGGGGGGTCCTACTTCCTCTGAGATGACAGACAATTACGTAACACTCTTAAAAATACGAGTTTGTCGTTCTGCACATTCTCGACTAAGCCAGTGCGTGCCGCCGGCATCATTCGAGGCTTTTCTAGAAGTGGCGCACCTTGCGCGTCTGTGTCAAAGTTGTCCACTAATCTAGTCTCCAGATTGTTCGAGCGTCTGTGACTATGAAAATTGTCTCCGCACGCCGTCCGAATAATGGAAAAGCGTCAACGGCTGGCTTAGCAGTTCAGTTTAGTCGTGGTGATATTCAAAATTCCGATCGAACCATTCTGACAAAATGTTCATTATATTATTTAGTGCGGAACTGGAGACATTTAATACTGTGTAAGACAAATTTAACATGAATTATCCTATTATAATATTATATTGATTTACAACGTTTATAGCTTTGTGTCTAATTAAATTTTGTAATTATTGACTTCACTGGCGTCAGTTATTTTATTTTCACTAAACAACACAACGATCTGTGTGACCGTGATAGCAGTATACGATGAAATGTATCGGATTTGGAGAAAGGGATCGAAAGTATTATAAAAAATACGTTAATAATTCGTCCTTCATACACTGTGATTTTAAAATCTTGTACTTAAAAGAAAATAGAATATGACACACTAGTCGTCAAGTAGTAAAAACAGTTTTGCTACATTTAAGAAACTTCTGAATAGTAAGAGGTGTACACTTCATGGCAAGTGTAAACTTCCTTTCTCTCTTTCAACTTTCTAAGTCACTTCATCACTAATGTATGTATTTAACAGCAATGTTTTGACATACATTTTCTCTACTCGCCTTTACTGTTTCTTTCTAATCTGTGGTTTGCACCAGTGTAAACCATTTACCATTAACACAGCATAGAATTAATTTTAATTATTTTGAACCAATAACAAACTATAATAAATTATTGTTATATCATTTGTTACACTAATTTACACTAATTGTAATGAATACAGTCACGAAACGAGTTCACGTGAAACGCTCATTATTATTACGTATTTATTTATGGATCAATTAGCTTCCACAAGTTAGTGCTCATTATTATTTTAACTGGAATGATTATTGTTGTTTTTTTAATCAGAGCGTTAGTTAAAGTGATAGGCAACTAATCCTCTGGCTTTCAAATAATTACTTTAATGTTTTAAACACTACGATCCGTTGGATTCGTCCTGCCATAACAATAATATCAATATTTATAGAGTCAATTTTTTTTTCTCCGAGAGAAACCCCTTCTTTCTTCTTATTACCTCCCAAAGTCTGACCTAGTCACATAGTTATAATATAAATATTAATACTAACTTTATATTATAGTTATTATATGATTGTTGTTATCTACTTTATAGTTATTAATATTAAGTAGTCATCTGACCTTAGTCTCTTCTATCCATTTGTGTTTCTCTATGCACTGCCGCATCCATATTTTGGCTCTACCAATTTTCAAAAATTTGTGTCTAGTAAGTTTTCAGATATGGTCTTTATATTGAGACACAGTCTTTACTCGTTAATCACGCGTTTGGCTATCAGCGACTTGCAAGAGAATCTATTGTTATGTTATGTGGGACTCAGCAGTATGGGAAGTTTATAGCTCAGCTCAACCAGAATAAATCATCTCCTGTTACTCATTATAATTTATTTGATTTTATTTTCTCTTTCTGCGAATAAATCGATGAATAGGATAAAAGTTTGTAAAAGATTAATTTTATGTTTGTTGGTTTTACTGAAGGCTATAAGAAAAGAGTTAACTAGTTCTATATGACATTTGTCAGTAAATCCCAAAATCACAAAATGCATAAACCAAGTACTACCCAATTCGAAAATGTGTAGAGAGCTACAGGTTGACATAAGGTTCATTTATTTATAATTTAATATTTATAATGACTTTACCTCAAGATGTTTTTCCCTTCATTGAACATGTTTCGGGAAACTCAGTGTTACTATCCTCAGCCTTTCTTATTTTGAATCTTGTGAAGTATTTGTGTGTTGGCTGGTTGTTGTTATGGTTTGTTGTTAGCTTTTGGCACTTTAAATTGGTATTATTGTGTGTTATTGTGGCATACATATTAGTATTTTGTGTATTTTTGATGTTGAGTGCTTTGAAAATTTTGTCAAACCCTTTTTATATATATTCAAAAGTTTTGCTACCGTCTATTTCTTCATGTGAATAATATATATAATATTTATAATAGCTTTACCTCAAAATGTTTTTTGCCTTATATGGAACATGTTTTGGGACACTTAGTGTTTCCATGCTTAGAAGAAGGCTTCTCAGGAAAATACATAGTCTCTATCTCAGCACTAGGGTCATTAGCGGACACCATGCCAATGTTTTCTGACACTGAAATTGGCCTCCGATGGTTGGATCAAAACGTCTGTCCTGACACAAGCAGTAGATCACAGCCTAACAGCCTGGCAAATAATAGTTCCAAATGTGTTAACCTCGGCCTTGAAGGCCTATGGAGGGGTATATATTATTGGTACATGACACAACCTGCATGGCTCAAGAAAAACTAGTGTTTGGCCGAGAGAGCGATGGAGAGAGAAAGAGAGTGTGAGTGAGGCGGGGAATAAAGGCAAATTTCTGAGACGGAACGAAAAACACGGAGAAAAAGAAGACGTAATAAAATAAATGTGTCCAATAGAACTAGTAATGGCGGGGTGAACGACAGGTCGTAACAGTAAAGAGTGGCCGCCATAGAGCAGAAACTTGCGAACATTTATTGTAGTGGCAATGCATTCACATAGTAACGATCTAACTTCTTTTATTCAGCAAAACGGTTTTTTCGCACGCAGGCATGAGGTCAACATTTCTACTGTGCCATTCTATGAATCTTAATGAGTAAAGATATTTTAATAATACTGGCATTTTTAAATTATCCATTAATTTGAAAAATAAAAATTGACACTTATTGTTTATTGATTACAATATAAAAGTCTACGACTAGAAAGGACATCGATGTTTAAACTATTCCTTAAATGCAAGAAAATGCATAACAGTCTACCTGCAACTACATTCAACATAGCCACAGCTTACCCGATGTTGAGATTATCTACTTAATCAAATTACAAGATTTACGGCCTGGTAACATTACAAAACTGCTCCGAACATACGAAACTTTAGTGACAGGAATCAGAATACAATCTTTGATTAATTAAATACCCCCACGTTAAAACTTTGGACTCAAAAAGTAAGCCGAGAACTCCTAGTTTTGTAGGAAAGCATAGGAATAGCACAACGTGACTAACTACAGTGATACCAATATTTAGACAATCAGTACGTAAAGACAGCATTAAAGGTAGTTTAATGTAATGCATAATCATTCCAACTGAACATTAGGAATTTATGTTCTAGGCGTCAATACAAACTATATTGACGTGATTAAAGTCAAGGTTGTAGAACAACCAAAGGTGTATATTCTACAAGCAAACCTTAAAAACATAGTTGTAAGTTAGTCAGTGATCAGTACTTTCTTGAAAATTGATTACATTCAGATGTCATAAACTACCAGAAGTATTCGAATTGAAATACGTCAACTTGAAACAGAAGAAGCCAAAAGACGGAATAAACGATTTCGTTGGACACAAAGGAACGGCAGAAAAATTATCCCTAATAGTAGGAAGGCTAGAAAAGTAGAAATATGTACAAATGCCAACGTGAAGTAGATGAGACAAGAAAAGCTTATTTGGTAAGTACTGATCAATAAATTTTAAATAGTTTGTGTCATATGCGTACGCAAAATTTGTTTCTACAACGTTTCTATACAAGTAAAACTGCATACCAATGATAAGAATGACACTTAAAAATGAATGATATGAATGATAAACACATGATGTGTCTGGAAAACCATGATTAATTTAACATGATTGGTTAGAAAACTGATCATAAAACATGTGGTACATAGAAAAATAGTAGACCAGTCAATATATTCCTCAACCAACTGCCAAATCTAACCTGGCAATATATAGAATCCAAAATATAAATTAAGAGCAATTTAGAAGACGCAGACGTATAACAGAATGTCACAGACCTTTAACCAGCAACTGAAGTAACTTACAACGTTTGGAACGAATACTTACAAAGAATAATTTATGCGTTGCTGACATAATGATTTCATGGATCATTTGTAACGCGTCTCACTTTTTATATTTGTTACTAAGAAAGTAAGGAATGTTTAGTGTTTTTTTTTTTTTGGTAGAATTAACTGTAGTATTATTACTTCATTTTTGCCCATCCCCTGGGGATATAATGCACCGTTCGCGTCGGGTGTGCCTGGCAATACAAATAAAAAAAAGACACTTATACTACACACGGGTTCGTTTGTTTGCCTTTTTTTAAATACCAATAGCTTAAAGGTCATAGCAGTTCTATTTTGCTATAAAATATTACTTCAACTCTTACGAAATAGATTAATTTATAGACGAAACAAGTGTTATTTTAATATATATTACTCTATGACACATGCTGCTTCCATTAAATGTTTTAAGACTTTGTTCCAAAAACTCGTTAGCTTTGTAACTTTGTAACAAAAACCCGTTGTTGTGTAATATTATCATCTGCGCCTCACTCCCATATAGACCATTGAATAAAGGCAGATTTTGTGAAAATCTGGACAAAAATCCTCCAGACACGAAATTTGGTAGAAAGTTAGGTTTTGGGGTCACTTCAATGGGGGAAAAAATTGAACACTACAGCTCACCGCTGGACCCCCCTGGGGGGGGGTTAAAAGGTGGGGCAAAACGGTTTGTTGTAAATATCTCAAAAACTAAGCAAGATATCAAAAAAAGTTAAATACAAAAGTTGTAGCTGACCAAATTTCCCATAAAAATGGTCCTTAGTAATTGTTTTGTCAATCGCACTGGGACAGAGATATGAGCGCTCAAATTTGAGACGTTTTTTTGCAATTTTTCGTATAAGGCATTTTTACGAAAAAAAAACTTACATTTTTTGAGTTTAGGCCGATTTTTGTATAGTACAAAGCGCAAAATATGGGTATGTAAGTGTTTGTACATGTAATGCCAAGTATTTGGATGTAAATTTTTGCATGTATATATTTATGCACACATATACACACACACTACAACTACAAAAACGTGCATTTTTGAACGTAAGCGTTACATGCATATACTACTAATCCATGCGTATAGATGTGCATTTTTGGATTTAGACAAGTATAATATATATGCATGAAAATATTTCTACACATATTTGCACATATATGTGTGTGTATATACATGTATACAACTAAAAACGCTTACGTTAAAAAAAAGTGGCTGTATCTGTACACAGAGCATTATACTATAAAAGTATAAGCACTTTTCCAAAGTTGTCTGCTCCTGTTCCACATTCCGCATACTCTTATTGCCTTTCATATCCTGATATGACGACCTAATTCAGAACCAAATTATTGAATCCAACAAAACTGAAGAAATGGTTTCCAACAGACCTACAGCTTAATTGTTAAAGATTCAGCTGTCGCAAAATTTTGTAAAACGTTTTCCTAATTAAATAATTTTTCGTATTGCCAGTATACAGAAATTGCAAATACCAACGGCGTTATGATTGGACAGCATATACGTGACTACAACTCATTGAAATATAAAATGTTGACACTGTCGCAGACCTAAGAGGGTAAAATTAAATATTCGTTGACGGTATCACTCTATTAATTTTGAGAATGGGGTTTTCAAGTCTACTATTCAGAGTTTATTTCGGTTTAAATAGTAGCTAGTACTTGTAATGGGATTCAATGGTTGTAGCTAGTATTTGTTTTAATTCAATGCATTAATTTTATCTAACTTTTGGATATCATCCAGTTTGTGTGTTTCAACTTGATAAATAGATTGCAATTAGTAATTTTTGTAAAATTATGGCGGTAAACGTAGAATACAGTAACAGGGATGGTACAATGTAACATGAAACAGGACGATGTAAGGTCCTATTCGATATTCGAAGGATCATTTTTTAACAAAGTCTAACCTCACCAACCAGCTCTGATTAATAACTAAAAATACATCTAAATGTCAAGATATTAAGGACACTTAACTCTAAAGAGGTCTACATCTTACTGGAGAGCTAAATTAATGAACAACGAACTACGAACAATGCTGCCAAAAATGTCACCGATAAAAGTGGTAAGCATATATATATAAAGTTTGTTCACCAGAACAGTTTATAAGCAAAACTTATATTTTGTGCAGTTTCTACACAGTTTTCCCTTACCCTCTTCTGTCTAATTATTCCATTGTCCCGTCTCCTGTAATTAAAATGTACTTCCTCCAGAGATGGTCGTAATTTACTAATTAAACTAATAACTTATGACTAAGTTGTACACTCACTTATAACATACGAATTAGCCGGTCAAATCTTATGATATTCAACAAAATTTCCTCAGACAGTGTAAACATATACTTTTAAACAATCTAGTAACTTCCTGCTGGGCGGTGTAAATTTGTATCCTTTGAGGAGGGTGTAATTTGGCTATTTGTTTTTGAGCTGCATGGATATATTATGCACACTTTATAACTGTACCTTAGCCTATTGATATATCGCTTCTACTGTGCTTATTTGAAGTTGTTTGTGATCGGCATGAATACAGTCAGTTACTGTCGGGTGTTTATTTTATTTATTTTTTTGCTACAACATTCATTATTCATTACATGATAATGACGTTTAAGGGGATTCGGTAGGCCAAAAATTTAAAAAAAATTGGAAATTGGGTTTTTTTATAATTCTGTGATATTTCCTAATTACTTTGGTAACAAAATTATTGAAATCGGATAACTAGAAGTATTTAAATAATTAAAAACAAATATGTTTACACTACTTTCGTTTCTACGGTAATCAGTTTGTATAATATTATATTATTTTATATTATTATATATATAGAGCCTTGTTTTTGTTTTGTAATTTTAGTTTCAATTATTGGCACACCTGTGAAAACAGAAGGTGTTGTCATACAGATGTAGTATATTGTTGTTAAGATATTATTGTTTAGTTCATCTCAAAAGAGTATATTGAGATGTTCATTTTTAACTTTATTTGCATTTTACAGAAAACGATTTTTATTGCCACTTATGTACCTTTTTTTTAGGATCCATACAACAAATATTAATATAACTTTTCATAGTTATAAGTCACACCTAGACATACATTTTGAGCGAGATACTTTGTCAAAAACAAGTATAAATTTTTGTAAAAAAATTCAAAACTATATAAAACATGGTAAAAAATGTATATAAACAATTTTAATGATAACAAAACCTACAAAACGAACAAAAATTTTGTACGTTTAAAATGTGTAGAAAGGTTCTTATAACTACCTCTGAAAATTCCATGATGATTGAATAAGTGGTTCCTGAGGAAAAGGTACATAGAAGTTGTCAAATTAACATTAGAAGCATAGGGCCTACCGACTCCCCTTAAATTACAAGAGTTGTTACACTTTTCTTCAACTGGAAAGTACAGCCTAGATGTACAGACAGTAAACGACCACTTAGAATTGCCATTTTAACGTAACTTTTCACTAAGTATAGATAATCTATTTTTATGTGTGTCAGTTTGGGCTGGGGTTGTACACGAATAGGGAATTCAAAGTCATATATTGACATACATTTTGTCTTGTGTTCAGACTTTTTTGTCATCGCATATGACGCTATTTAAGTGTTTTAAAAACAAAATAACCCTCCTTTCGTCTATAAATTAATCTATTACGTAAGATTTGAAGTAATATTTTATAGCAAAATGGAACTGTTATGACATTTAAGTTGGTATTTAAAAATGCAAACAAGCGCACCTGTAGGTAGTATAACTGTCTCTTTTTTATTTGTATTGCCAGGCACACCCGACGGTAACGGTGCATTATATCCTCAGAGGAATGGGCAAAAATTAAGTAATAATACTACAGTTAATTTCACCAAAGAAAGGACAAAACATTCTTTGCTTTCATAGTAACAAATGTAAAAAGTGAGACGCGTTACAAATGATGCATAAAATTATTATGTGTGCAACGCATAAATTATTATTTGTCAGTATTCATCCCAAACGTTGTAAGTTATTACTTCAGTTGCTGGTTAAAGGTCTGTGACATTCTGTTATATGTCTCTGTCTTCTAAATTGCAATTCATTTATATATTGGATTGTATATATTGCCCATTAGATTTGTCAGTTAGTTGAAGAATGTATTGAGTGGTCTACTTTCTTTCAATCTACCACATGTTTAATGATCAGTTTCTTAAGCAACCAATGGAAAATTGTGTTTTCCAGGCACATAAATATTGTCAGGCTTTTTTCAATCAATATTGTTAAGTGTCATTCTTATCATTGATATACACTTCTACTTATTCACCAATTCTGCATACGCATGTGGCAAAAAGAATTAAAATTTTACTGGTCAGTACTTACCAAATAAGGTTTTATTGTCTAATCTACTTCACGATGGCATTTTTACGTCTTTCTATTTTTCTAGTTTTGTGTCAAAAAGAATGTGGATTCCTTAATTATCTAATGATAGAAGCAAAGAAGTAAAGAATAATTTTTCATAGCTGATAATGAATATGAATAATGATATGAAGTGTTTCTCATCATTACGAATAGTAAGTGAACGGCGTAAAGTAACAATTAAATTAGATTTTGATTTCACATACTAATTCAATGCCGGACACAGGCTTACTCTCTAACGGGGAAGGAAATATATCTTCAAGTTTATTGAAATTTTTGATGACACAATGTTAATTAATTAGACACAGTTATAGAGTCTTGCGTCGTCGTCTCAAAAGAATAAAATGTCACAACAACGGCTCTAGTGTAGTGTAAAAATTGGAAAATATTTTCTAGAAGTTGGCATTTTTTAGAAAAACTTTAGGTTTTTCGATAGATGAGTTAATTGGCCAAGTCTGTTATTCATGGTGTTATGTAATGAATGAAAGAATGTTACCAAGATCTTAACTTAGTCGGCAATATATCTGTAAAATTTAGAATTTGTTTTCAAAAGTACTTTGGCTTGCAATAAGTTGAAATGCAACAAATATCATATCACAGTAAACAAAATATTTAATTATACAGTTTCTAGGTCGTTATAAAGTCAGGAGAGTATCAGCAACAACAGATTACTTTAGTTCTCTTTTTAACGCAACAGGTCATTAAATATTAATTTACTAAATTTCTAAGAAATTTTATAAAGAATTATGGCCTATATTTTTTGTTTCTATCATAAGTACCTTTTTTAAGAGAGAAGGGTGCAAGTCGGTTATTTCCTTATTACAAACGTATTTATAAAACGTATTTACAAACGTATTACAAAATAAACGAAATGTTACCAATACGTTACAAACTGTTATGTGTGTCGAACAAAAATAACAGAGCGTTATATAGTAAATTGGAAATAGCACTAAATCCAGAACTGATTCTGCGCAGTAAAATTGCATAACTTTCTGGATTGTTCGAGATTGCGCTTTCTGCACTTTACTAGACTATTGTTCCAGCAATACGTCACTACAACTAAAGCGGTGAAGTATAATTACTGGAATTTAAAGCTGCCCAATGTTAGATGGGGTTCGGATTATTTGGTATCGTGTCTTGTGAATTAGTGGAAAGTGATTATTGTGTTAATTAGTGCAAAACTGTAACAAGAGTGCCTCTGTCGATTTGAAAAAATATTGGTTATGTCTAATTAAAATTTGTAATTAGTGACTTAATTAGTGCCAGTTATAACATAACGATCCATGCCACCGTCGACCTGTCGTGTCAGAATAGTGGTAGAATCTTTTTAACAGTGGAAACAGAGGACACGTGGTAGTAGAGCAGTGCGAGTGGTAATTGGGAAACAAATGTGTACTAGTCACATGACGGAAACTTTCCAGCGTTGCTGTTGCGGACAGATGAACAAATACCGACGGACAGCCGAAGTAGCAGAGAAACGAAGGATGAGAAATGACAAGCAACAGAAAGACGACAAAAAGAAGAACGACGACGGGAAACACGATAGGATGAGAAACGCAGGTGTGAAAGAAAAGAATCAGTGAAGCGACAACAAGAACGTAAGTAAGAAGCAGAGGAACGAAAGCATGAAACAGAAGACATGTATAAGCGTTGATACAGGAGCATAGGTAAATACAAGACTATACTACTGCAGAGTTTTGTATCTCCTACTCGGTTACTTCAATAGACAAGGGAGAACATTATCTGCAGTAGAAGATTCAATTGTAAACATAAAAGAACAGATAAAAACAGAAGTCGAATAGGTAATGAGAACACCCCCATCCGTGTCAAAGCAAAATACTGAACAGAACCCCCAAATGGTAAGGACAGAAAAACACACAGAAAATAACATATTACGTGGGGCCAGTTTACGTAAAAGTCCCAAAAATTGAACGAAGCACTCACTGGACGACGAATCCAGTGAAGCAAATTATAGTCACTGTATGAGAAAATTATTGGCCGGAGAAAGACGAAGTGTAACTACACTCGTTCTCGCTTTAAAGGGATCTGCCGCAGAGGTACTACAGAAACTGCCACCTGATAGCCGGAACACCTATGCTGAATTGATTAAAGCTCTGGAATTACGGTATGGTGATAGACATTTGCGTGATGCCTACTGCGCTCAGTTAAAAACGACATGCTGCTCGACTATTCTTCCAGCATGCAGGATCGCTATGCCACTAAAATGCTAGGCGGCCGATAGTATAAATACTGGGTTTTGAAGCGACCCATTTCAGTTGTAAACAAGCTGTATTATACAGTGAGGTTTGGAGTGTTTGTTATGGTGAATTGTAGAATGGTGGAAACTGGTTAATGTGTTAATTACTAAAAATCTTTAACATGGTGACATTTATTACACTGTTTATGTGCGTTGGATAATTGTAATTTGAAGTATTGTATAACAATGCCTTCGTTTATTTTTAACTGTTGTTTGTGTCTAATTAAAAATTTTAGTTAGCGATTTCATTGGTGTCAGTTATTCAGTTTCTACTGAATTCCACGACGATCAATGACACTGTCGTAACAATACTGATGTTTAGAAAGCCTTGCTAACAGTGCGTACGATAGTAAAGAGAGGAAGGAAATGATTAATGGATGGGAGTGTAACATGTGCAAAGGATCTATGGATCAGGAGCGGAGAGGGATACGTTGAGAAATAAGACTAACCAAGAATGAAGAACCTATATAATGACTCAATCTTAGCGGGAAGAATAAAACGCAAAAGGATTGACTGGCTTGGACACGTTCATAGGATTAAGGATGCAGAAGTCCAAAAAAATTATTTCTAAGCTACCTTGTGGGATATACATATTACAGGAAGGCCAGGATTAAGATGCGTGGATAAAGTGGAGAGTGATCATAGACAACTGAGTTAAGAAGGTGAAGTCTAAGTGTCTAAGGGTACGAGACAGGGAAGTGTGCAAAGCCGTTGTTGCTGACGCCAATGTTCTGCAATCCCGTAGCGCCATGCAATGAATGAATGTAAATGGGAAAAACAACGTTTTAGTGGTTTTAAAATTATATTATATAATTATGAAAGTTATCATGAGGCAATATTACTAGAACAGGTAAACGTTGTAAACGATATGTGTAATTTCAGTTTAGTTGTTCTTTCGTGTTCATTGCCTGTCTTCGGACCTAAAATGTGTTCAAAGTTCAAACCATGATTCGCCTGTGACGTCGGCTGCATATCACGTTATCGTCCGCGCCCCCCTCCTATCTAGCAGTCAGCACACGGAATTCCAAGAGGCAAGAGCCTATTCCGCGCGTGCGTAACGCAAATTTACTTTACGGCCGTCAATATGTTAACGATTTAATCAATTAAATTTCAATTAACCTAAATTAATAGATATGCAGTCGTACGGACACGCGCGGATTCGCAGAATCGCATAAGCATAATTTAATCTTATAAATTAACCGTTCTTTATAATAAACCGTTTTATACGGTCCACTTTTATCGTTTTATATTTTATTAAACCCACCCTATGATTTAAAGTGTGAACAGCAGTTAACCGCAAGCTACGCAAGGGGTAAATTGTGAGTGACAAATTGAACTTGAACGGGTGCGCACCCTACTTCCGCGTGCAGTTCATATGCAAATTTTGACATTTTAAATAACGTAACGACCTCGGCAAGAGTGATAGTTTTATTTTAGTCAATATCTGATGATGGAGCATAAGCTCTGAAACGCGTCATAGTAAAAAATTACAAGAAGTGACAAGGCGAAAAATTTAAGGTAATTTAGTTATTAATACGCAAGGGGACAGCAGGTTCAACCGCAACAGCCTGTCTATCGTCGTTTAAGCTTCGTCTATCAAATGGCTTTGTTTAGTGCCAAGCAAGAAGCAGTTCTGCAACAAGGAACAAAATCGTTTGTGTATTACTAAAAACGCTACTACTCGATATTGTATTGTAAACGAATGACCACATTATGCTTGGTAATAAACAGTTAGGTAGTCTTTATAGACAAACGTAAACTTTCAAAAATTATACGCAAATATATGTTGATAAGAAACAATTTGTAATCAAAAACATTATAAATAATTTCACTAGTAAATTACTGGGTACACTAACTAATCAGCAAAATAATTTCATAATCAGCTAAATGATTTCATACTAATCAGTTAATCAGCAGTGGATTTCCTTTGAGTTCTTTGTACGTGTGTGTGTGAGAGAGAGAGAGAGAGAGGGAGAGAGAGAGAGAGAGAGAGATAGAGGGGGTGTTTATAATATGTAACTAAATGGGTTGAAGACCATGTTTGAGTAGATAATTCGTCACAAAAAAACAATTACTGTCGACAACAACCCAATATTACCCACGTGTCTCCTGTGGCTGTTCTTTGTTCTTGTTCAATATTTTAGATTCTCTCAATTCAGATCCGTCGACAAGCGAAGACAACTGTCGTCGATGTATCACGAGCAACAGTATACGGACAAACATTATTGCTGAGCAGTATACGCAAACAAGAGATAGTAATGGTGCACTTATGTGAGCAGAACGTACAGAGGAATTGCAGTTAATCCGCATCAAAGCGAACATGCTCGTGTACACAAATACTAATATATTCAACGTTTCCATTAAAATTAGAGCAGCACAGTGTTAGTATTGCCACAACATAAACAGCAAACAGATAGTTCAGTTGCTGCCAAACACAAACTGATGTTCTGCTCTAGGTGATCATGTATCAGTATTAAACATTCTGCTTGCTTACACTATCCTGTTATCTTTAGGACACTGTAGGATTAAATGATAGCTCTTGATGATATAGAACGTAACAAAATATTTTTAATTAACGTACTTGCAAGCAGAAATTTAAAAAATGTAATTTTATAAAAGGTTCAGTACATTTTGTTAGGCGTTGCGATAGCAAGTGGCCAAAATACTCATTTCTAGTGGCAATGACTATTCTAGTCTTTCTATATAGTTGGGATAACCCGGTATTAATTAAAAAATCGAAAAAAAAATCCGTTAAAATGGCTTCTGTTGAGAGCTCTTGCCGGATATTCCTTAGCGGATGGAAGGAAATATGTAAAAGACTTAATATATTTAATATAAATTGTGACATGGAAAATATAAGAGCACCACATGTTGGTGTTTGCGTGTGGGTTTTGGAATTCGAAACGTAAGTAAGAATTATAAGCCACAGCATGGCAGCAGATGCGTGGGTTTTTTTTTCAGGAAAATATAAAGTGATCAATTACAGTGAAAGCGGTATAAAACCAAAACAGGTTCAGAACTTGTGGATGTTACTAGCCCAGAGAAAACACAGATAATATTTTGTGCCTCTTGCTAAATTAGACATCTGTAAACAAAACGTCTTGGTAAACTAGCTACGTGGCACATGAAATCACTGTAACACAAAACACAGAAATCAATTAACTGCTCCTGCCAGGGATTCTTTTTAAAAACAAGGAACATCACTTGTGCATGATGTTGGTAGACGAGAATAATCAAGATGTGATTTCATTAAATGGGACATTACTAGCATATCCTATACATTATACTAGACAACAGTTGTAATACTTCAGTTACCCTCTGACGTGGTCCTGTCAGCAACACATATGTCATACATATGCTGTTGAAAGTTTATTGTTATTTACTCCCATAAAAACTAACGCAAAATTTTGTCCTTTTAACTGCATAATGGTGATTGTCTGTGATGTTTGCAAAATGAATAGTAAACTTTTGTATAAGTGTTTAATAAAGGTTTGTTAGTTTCATTCATTATGAGACCATTTTACAGTCGCTGGAAACACTCGGCTGAAAACCATTGTACCTCAAGCTGTAATGGTTTTTGAACTACTAATTGAACTAATGGTCAAGAGATCTTACAGCTTTATAAACAAACCCAAACTGCTATTCGCTAATTTTCTTTTGCATATTCTTTACAAATTACATTAATAAATTATTGTTACACATAATACAGGCATAACAAAATGTCTGTTATAAAACTCGCGGTCTCCTAACAGTTCATATTTAAAACCACTGCAATAAAGTCAACAAACACTGGAAGTTGGAGACTAGAGGTCTGCCTGAAAGAAGACATAATACACTGGACCACACCCTTAACAGTCGAACAAATTCCAACATCAACTTGGCACTTTGTTCAAGTAACGAAGTATCAAGCTCTGGTAACAAAGTACCATCAGCAAATTTTCTCAAAAAATTTTTTCAGAACCGCATTGGCTACAAATCTATAAAGCCACAAACAAAACATCTACTCTGTAATCAACCTTTGCAGATAGTTTTGTTATTAGGATATAAATGTAGGATAGTTGTAGGAAGTACGAAAATATCAAGTGCGTGTGTACAATTCGCAGTCTGGTGAAGCAAACTTGTTCATGACGACTGCGCTCACTTACTGTGTTTATTTAAATTATAGTATTTACTATTTATATTAAATTATGTTTATTTACTTTATAGTGTACCCTAACTGTTTGGACTCTGAGAAAGTTAATTATTAAAATTTGTAAAATACTGTACAAGTTAGAGATGATGTGTAACCTGTAATCTAGAATTTAGTAAAATAGATTTTATTTGTTAGATTTTGTTAATGGTTTGGAAGAAAATTAAATAAGGAATTTGTTTTGCTTGAAGTATAACATTTGTAACGCTAGAAGCTCCATTTCCTAAATAACTTTATGTTTTAAACAAGCATTAGTCAAATACCTTATATTTGTAGGCCTATATTAAAATGTTGGTGCAACTATAATTTATGTAAGTTTTTTTATTTCGGACTTTTTAAATATGTCTGACAGTATCTGAATTAATATGTTTATTCTAAAATAAAAATGGCAACGTCAGAATGCAGCGTCCTTCTCTTTTCCGTTAAGGGACTTGTTGCTTTGTTCGCGCGACTGTCTAGGTACCTTCTCCGGTACGGATCATGGGGAGCTCCCGGAGGAGTCCTGCAAAAGCTAGCATGTCTCAAATTACCTACTAATCACTCCAGTAAGACCTGTCTTTGATGGTCGGAGATAATCCTTGAAAACAATAAATGACGCATAGTCACATATTGTCTGATAGACAAAGTGAATCTGAGGTTCATCCTAACAGCACGAGACTACTAACTCATCAATGCAATAAATACAAAAATAACTGAATATAAAGAAAGGTGGAAACAACATGTAAATAGAATGGGAAATGGGAGAATACCCAAAAAATACTTAACTACATCCCAAAAGGGAAAAGAGATATAGGAAAACCACGAAAACAATGGTCGTAAATTTGTGAGGATGGAACAGGCAAATGCCTAATCCTTGTAGCATTGTATGTTCGGCAAGGGTTGAACAAACAAATAAACATAAAGATTGATTTGAATATAAATAGTATACAGTTTATTTAAAATTATAATTTAGATTTGTAAAAGAATACATAAATTGTAGTATTATTAAATATACGAAGGAAACGATGATTTTTTCACACAGAAATGAACAAAGTAAGCTACGACGGAAGAAATGAACGACTCGTCCACCGTAGGGACTCATAACATATAACGTCCAACATTTCATTTATTGCCCATAAAGCCAGTAGGGTCTGAGTTTCAAGGGAGTTTTCTCTTCAACTATATGTCACTCTGGAAATTGTGCAGAATCCCTTGTGAGCTTTAAGAACACTATCACATAAGGTCACGTTCCCTTTCTTGTTCCGCAATTCCACACACACACACACACACACACACACACACACACACACACACACACACACACACACACACACACACACACACACACACACACACACACACACACACACACACAAATTCTTCTAACGAAAACTTAAATTTATCTTAACATAATCCTGGTGGGATCTAATGAATTATGGCTCACTGATTTTAGTCTTCACTAAGGAAAATTACGAGTAATTTTCAATTGCACGACCTTGATTGCTAACTGACATAATTGTTCCTTCAACGAATTCTGCCTCTAAACAATGTATGTAAGAAAGTTATGATCTCTTTGGACCATTAGCGTGTGTCGCCAACTTGCTGGAATTACAGTTCATTGAAAATTCCACATTCACCAACTTTACCATGAAGAAAAACATTTTTGTAGTCTGGTAGATTCCACCTTTAAGTATACACGTAGAATTAATGTCCACTGGCTTCAGCGAAAATTTTACAAACCGTGGCAAACTTACAACTTAAACGAGATGAACCAGATCGCAGAAGCATTTTTTTTAGTTTCGTAGTAATAGATTTCTCATACTTATGCGTTGAACAACAAATATTGTGTTTTGTGCGTTGGGTTAAATATGAAAACTAAAGTTGCGTCGGGGTTTCAATTTTTCCGGCGCGGTTATTTCTATTCAGTGCTGCCAGCGCGCTTGGGAGCTGTCCTTGCCACAGCCACCTCGATAATTAAGATGTGATTGCCACGGCCGGGACTACGCTCCGGCGACGCGATCTAATATACCTAGTCAACCGTGTCAGTTGCTCGCTGTACGTTGTTAGTAAGCAGGTTACCAAAGGTTATTATCTGCAAATTGGGACAGGTCATTTTATGCAAGATGAGTGACCAGCTAATTCTGGCCTAGTCCTCATTCCTCTGCCAACCTTCGAGGAGAACATCTAGTGGTCTCACGGCCCAGGTTTTGAGTGCAGATCTTTTCACATGAGTTCGTAATCTGGTAAAGGCTTCCAGGTTAGACTTAATTATATTATTCTGTGTTCATTTAATTATAGATTATGTGTTATGATTGTGTAAGTGTTTGTGTGTGACCCAAACTTCTGTAAAACCTATTTTATTGTAAAACCTTTGTATTGTAAAATTGATTTACACGTTACTTCCGGTCTGGAAACACGTGGTGATATTGTATTCAATTGTCTTTTGATAAAGTTGATTAAAAGTAATGACTATAATTGAATAAAATAAACAATGCTAAATTAATCAGAGCAAATAAAATGTTGATAAAGGATTGTGAAAGTGAGTGCGGTGTCTGTGTTCCGAGACGAGAGAGTGTTATGTGTGGGTGTACTAACTGACGGCTAATCTCCAAATAAAAATGTTATACGGTCCCCGTACAAGCCAGGAGGAAGGGGAAGCAGCGGTAGTAACATCAACGCCTGTGACTACCCGCAGAACAGAACACCAGGATGCTCCCCGAAGCCGTCAGGTTCAGGAATACTGATCCACAGAACACACCGAAGGACCCACATCTGCCCGGAACGAGACCCACTGTAGAATCACAACAATCTAGGGACAATCTGCAGCATTCATGACACACTGTTCATCATGGTACCGTTTGAGTTCTTCTACACAAAAGCACAGGTGGAAACGTTTTAATTATCACCCTTCAGTCAACATCAACTCAATAGACCGGCCACTTGGTGTTCACGTTAAACATCTTGTTAAGAACTCACAAAACCTCAAATCAAGAACTCCAGCTGTTTAAAAAATTGTAACTGAATACTTTGTAACTGGTCATACTTTGTAACTGAATACTTTGTAACAACATAAATTAATGATCTTATAGAAAATTCAACATGATTAGAACATTGTGTCACAAGTTAAACATTAATAAATTTGTTTCTTGTTAAAAGAGTGTTGATTGCAAATCCTGTCACTCTGTTTGGGCTCCAGCACACTTCTCGCTTCCTCTAGGTTAAGTAGCCTAGTCTTAAATTTTGCGTAGCGGCCTAGCGCCGTTACAAAGTTAACAAAAATATGCTATTTTCACATAGCACTAATTTTGTAATATATTTATGATACAAGCACGTTGTTTTATTTTGATTTAAATGGAATAAATCCTATTGTAGTCCCAAGCCACGTGTTTGTTAACCAAATACACTGTTACTCACCGTCTATGGCCTTTCCGTAATGTTTTCTCGTGTTTACATGTTTCGAGGCACTTGCCTCATCATCAGAACTTATAAAAACTAATCTATGTCATAAATGATGACATTTGTCAAAATATTAAAAACACAATACGGCAACTAAACTATGTACATAACTTGTTTTAAAAATGTTAGGTGTGCCTTGCATGTAGTAATGTTTTTAATATTTTGACAAATGTCATCATTTATGACATAGATTAGTTTTTATAAGTTCTGATGATGAGGCAAGTGCCTCGAAACATGTAAACGCGAAAAAACATTACGGAAAGCCCATAGACGGTGAGTAACAGTGCATTTGGTTGTTTTATTGTGTAAAACTCCTCGACTACAATTTGACGGCCAACAGATGGCAAGTCTGATGCACAATCAATTTTTTTGATTACCAGCAAATATCAAACTTTGGAATATGTGTACGAGGAACTAGCAACGATTGGGTGATTCGTTCGAAAAAGCAAACGTCTTAATATGTAACGTGATTTCATTAACAAAACAGCGTTAATCAAGTGAGTGCATTGAATGGTAAGGCAAAGAATTGTGTACACTGTGTATTGTGTGTGTGAAATTCTGAAATGCAACAATTCAAATGGTTGAATACGAATCAAAAATTGTTTTTGTGTAAAGAAGTGTAATCATGTAATCAACAGGTGATTGCAAATGAAGCGGCCAGAGCTGTTACTTATGCTTCGATAAGTATATAATTTTTCTCTATTTAATAACCCTCTACTCACTGCAGACTGGAAACATTAAACGAATTTGACATAGTGCTCTGCCATCTAATCTAAAACTCAGGAGTTTCCAGTGCGTATGGAATAGTCAGAGAAATCTCAAAGGAATAATAATACACTTTAAATCCTTCAAACATGTTACCGGGTATTAATCAATTTATTTCATAAGTCAAAATTCCTGCCAGCTACAGAGGATGTGAGGTGGGCAAGCAACTACAGCAAATGAAGAATCAAAGACGCCAAAACAATAAGCAAAAGACTAGTGGTGTCGGGAATATGGCTTCCGGGGAAAAAATCCCGTTATATCTACCTACTGTGACTTCGAGGGGCAAACAAGCTCCTCTAGCAGCGAGAGGTAGGGATACAGGGACGAACAGCTATGCAAGAGCAGTGAAACAACAACAACTCAAGACCGCAGGAAACGCTGGGAAAATGGATCAAGTGCTTAGCGAGGTCATTGAAAGACTTGACGTCCTGAATAAGGCGATGGAAAAACAAAAAGATTCTACTGACAAAATTCTCGAGAAACTCGCTGAGCAACAGCAAATAAACAACAAATTGTCGAAAAAAATTGCGCAGGTGGGCGCACAAGTAACTGCTGCCCCTCTAAGCCAAAAACATGTATAACACCGTAAGAATTGCAACGTGGAATGCAAATGGACTTCTGCAACGGATAACGGAGCTTGAATTGTTTCTAAATATGGAAAGCATTGACATCTGCCTAATCTCGGAGAGCCACCTTACCAGAAATGCGATTGTTAATATAAGAGGATATAGCTGCTATCATGCGGCTCATCCAGCGGATAGAGCCAGAGGAGGCACGGCCTTATTGCTGAAAAGCACTATCAAATATTATGAAGACCTGAAAATAGAGGAGGACTCGTTTCAAGTGGCAACTGTCAAAGTGCAGCTGCTTGGTAAAGGAAACTTTAAAATTTCTGCAATATACTGCCCACCAAGGCAAAATCTGAAAAAAGAAGATTATGTTGAGTTATTCAAGATGCTGGGGAATCACTTCATTGTTGGAGGTGATTTTAACGCCAAAAACACCTTTTGGGGTTCTAGGTTATCGACCACCAAAGGCAGGGAACTATACAAAGCTGGGATTGAAGTAAAACTTGATTTTCACTCAAGCGCTACCCCAAATTATTGGCCTGCAGATGGCAACAAATTACCTGATTTGATTGACTTTTACGTTGTTAAAGGATTATCCAGCAGGTACATAGATGTTAAAAACTGTGAGGATCTCTCATCGGACCACTCACCGGTTGTCATGACAATAAATGATGAGGTTATTTTTCGGTCATACCCGTGCCAGCTTTCGAGTAACAAAACGAATTGGACCCTATTCAGGCAACTACTGGATGAAAGCATAGACCTTCATGTCCCTTTGAATGATATTTACCAGTTAGATGAAGAAGTCAAGAGATTTAATACTAATATTCAGAAAGCAGCATGGGAAAGCACTCCCCAGATCAACAGAAAACTGATACAGAGAATAATCTGCCCTCCTCCAGAGGTGAATGAACTTGTCAGGAAAAAGAGGAAGGCCAGGAAAACCTGGCAGCGAGTTCGCACACCAGAAAATAAAAGAGCCTTGAACTTGCTCTGTAATGAGCTGAAGGAACTGATAAAAAAGGTTAAAAATGAGGGGATTGGAAAATATTTAAGCAAGCTAACAGCTCAGAAGGATACAGACTATTCACTTTGGAAGAGTACTAAAGTACTGAAAAGGCCGAAAACCCACCAGTCGCCCATCAGCCGGGAAGACGGGACATGGGCGAAAAGTGCGGCGGAGAAAGCCGTTCTCTTTGCCAGACACCTTGAGGAAATCTTTCAGCCGTTACCTAGACAAACAGCAGAGGAAAACACTAACTTTGAGCCGAAAGTAGATAGGAAAAACATACAGAAAGTAACGTTACAGGAATTGAGAGAAGAAATTAAGAGCAATCTAAGCGCAAAAAAATCCCCGGGTTTTGACCTGATAACAGGCCAAATACTAAAAGAACTGCCTGGAAAAGCCATGAGAAAACTACTCCATTTGATCAACGCTGCCTTCAGGCTGAAGTATGTGCCTAGTCTGTGGAAGGTGGCTGAGGTTATCATGATTCTAAAACCTGACAAAGCACCAACAGATAAAAAGTCCTACAGGCCAATCTCCCTGCTACCGGTGATCTCAAAACTATTTGAAAAACTGTTTTTGAAGAGATTAAAGCCTTTGTTAGAGGAAAGAACCCTGTTGCCGGATCATCAATTCGGATTCAGAGAAAAGCACTCCACTATTGACCAGGTACAAAGAATCACCCATGTTATTGAAAAGGCTCTTGAAGGGAAGAACATTTGCTCAGCCGTCTTCCTGGATGTAGCGCAAGCTTTTGATAAGGTCTGGCATCATGGGCTTGAGTACAAGTTACATAGGGATCTCCCAGAGGAATTCTATCTGATACTAAAGTCTTACATCTCAGAAAGATACTTTAGGGTGAAGCATGAGGATGAATATTCAACTTTAAAGAAAATATCCGCGGGAGTTCCCCAAGGGAGCGTATTGGGTCCAATTTTGTATTTGTTACACACGAGAGATTTACCAAAGAGTGAGGAAACAACCGTCGCGACTTTTGCGGATGATACTGCTGTTCTGGCGGTAGGTAACGATGCCGAGACAGCGGCCAATAAACTGCGAACTTCAATCGCAGAGGTATGGGATTGGACTCGACGCTGGAGGATCAAACTCAATGAAACGAAATCAATACACACCAATTTTACCAACAGAAAAATAGAAGTACAAAGGATCTACATCAATGAACAAGAAGTGCCATACTCTAACACTGCTAAGTATTTGGGTATGACTCTGGACGCAAAACTTAAATGGAGGGAGCATGTAAAAAAAAAGAAAGAGGAACTCAACATAAAATTCAGGAAATTGTACTGGCTGTTAGGTAGGAATTCACAACTAACAGTTGAAAACAAATTGCTGTTGTATAAACAAGTGCTGAGACCTGTGTGGACTTATGGTGTACAACTCTGGGGATGCACCAAGAAATCTAACATTCAAATGATACAAACTTTTCAAAACAAAGTACTTAGGAGTATCGTTGATGCCCCCTGGTATATTAGGAATGACAATCTGCACAAACATCTCAAAGTAGAATATGTCAGTGAAATCGTAACAAAATATGCAGTTAACCATGACATGAGAATTCAGACTCATATAAATCCTGAAATGCTTTGCGTGGTGGAAGAAGCTCCCCACACGCTAAGAAGGCTTAAAAGATTGAAGCCCCAAGATTTGGTGACACATTAGTGCATTTAAATCTGTAAAACTCTAAAAGAGAGAAAGACAATAATCTCAACCCGGGGAACAGCCAGTGGGCTTCTACCCCATAAACCGTGACGTAATATTAAAGAAAAGCAACTTGTTGGGCTCGCTCAGTTGTTGCAAAGGGAGGTGTTTTTAGTGGGTTAGAGTCCCACACTACCTGGAGCTACGGGGCTCCAGTGTGTCTATAGAGATTTTCACCTGCCCTGCCGGAAAAAAAAAAAAAAAAAAAAAAAAAAAAATGGCGGCCACGCTAAATCTGGCGGCTTTTCGATGCAAAAACGTAAGGATTAAATGGACACCATTAAATTTTGCAATACAAAACGTAAAATGTCTTCTCATCTGTCATCTGTACTGCTTACTGCTTACCCTCCATTTTTAACACTTTTGCCAGAAAAATTCTACTTCAATTTCTTCTTCGGCACGTATATTATTTTTTCTAAATCCTTTTGAATTTCTTTAATCCAACTTGATGTTGACTTCTTTCCCCACAGATATTTAAAGATTTGCTTTGTCAACCTATTTCGTCCATTCTATATAAATGTCCAAAAAATAATAGTCTTCTTTTTCTCATTGTTTCTATTATATTTTCTATATTTGATATATTTCAATATTACTTCTTAATTTCCAACCTTCTAAAGTTTTCGTGGGCCTAATATTTTCCTAATAATTCGTCTTTTCAATATTTCTAGTTTGTCTAAATTATAATTCAATGCTAGACATTCACTTGCTTATTGGCATTCTGGCTTCACTACTGTACTGTAATGCCTTATTTTCGCATTTTAAGATACGCACATTTTATTGTAAATATCTTTAGTTATACCATATGCCCTTTCCATCTTGTGAAGCCTTTCTTCTATAGCAGATTTTTCCAAGCCATTCTCTTGAATTATCTCTTCTGGATACTTAAATTTTCAAACCCTCTCTATTCGACTAATCTCTGATACGAGGAATTTTGGTGCGTTTTTAATGTTTGTGAGAAATTAATTTTTTCTGCAGAAATTCTTAAGCCTGTTCTACTGGCTATGTCCTCTAAAAAATAAACTTATGTTACTGCAGTTGTCAGATGTTCAGAAAGTATAGCAAAGTCATCTGCGAATGCCAAACAGTTTATTTCAATACGTTTGTTCCTTCTTCCCAACATGATTGGTGATATTTTCCATTCCTTTGATTTTTCATTCCACATTCTCATTACTTTCTCTAGGACACAGTTAAAAAGAATGTTAAAAAGAAATCACCCTCTCTTACACCTGTATTTATTTTGAGTGGTTGAGATATTTCTCCAATGAATTTTACTTTTGAGACTGTGTCCGAAAGGGTTTCACGGATTAGATTTGCCAATTTAGATTTAACACCAAATTCTCGAATTATTTTATCTATAGTTTCTATATCAACAGAATCAAAGGCTTTTTTGAAATCAACAAATGTTACTACGATTTCCTTTGAATTCAGTAGCCTGTGAGGGATTACTGACTTCAGAGTGAATATTTGTTCTGGACAGGATCTGCCCTTCCTAAAACCACCCTGATATTCACCCAAATGGCTATCCAATGCTTTTTCCACTCTCTTCAATAGAATCTTTGAAAATATTTTATATGCATCTGGAAGCAAAGATATTCCTCTGTAGTTATAAACCTCTTCCTTATCACCCTTCTTATACAGCGGATGTATTAAGACCAAATTCCATTCTTTTGGGATTTTTTCTGTTTTCCTAATTTTTTCAGAAATTAATTGTAGATCATTTTTATTTTTGGTAGAGACCATTTCAAAAGTTCAACTGATATGGAGTCTTCTTTACTAGCTTTATTACTTTTCAAAGTTTTAATAACTTCTTCAATTTCTTCAATAGTCGGAGGTGTATCTTCTTCTAAATTTTCATAAATGTCTGACAGTTCTAACCTCTAAATTGGTTCCGGACAATTTAAAAGTTGACAAAAATATTTTGCAAACATTTCACAATTTTCCGAATTGCTTAGGCCAGTTCTACCACTTTCATTTTTAAAACAAACACTTGGTGATTGGTAACCCTTTAACACTTTACCTTATTTGAAAAGTCTAATAGAAATCTCGACAACTATTTTTTATAAAATTTTCCTGGATTTCAACAAGTTTTAATTTTTCAAAAGATCTTTTAGTACTCCTTATTATCCTTGCTGCTTCCTTTCAGTTTTGCTTAAATTGCTCGTAGTGTTCAGGTTTCCCTGAGCATTTCCACTTTTTCCATTTTTTTGCTCTCTCTGCTAATGCTTTTTCACACAATTCATTCCACCATACCTGCCTTTTATTTTTAACTAAACCAAATGTTACCTTTGCTGCATTATTGATTTCTGTAGATAACTCTTGTCAGTTACCATGCTTAACAATTTAGTTTCTTCTTGATATTTTCTTATTGATTCTTCCGTTATGGCAAGACTGTCCGTATTATACTTTAGTAGCTTTTGTAATTTTCGATGAACTTTATTAGGTAGAAGTTTGAGTTTAATTTTAGACAAGTAGTGATCAGAATCAAATTCGCCATTTCTTATTACTTTCACATTCATAATTTCCTTTATATTTCTTTGAGAAATAGCTACATGCTCTAACTGAAATTCTCCTGACATTGGGTTTGTTTCTTTTTATTATAACGAATATACAGTTTATATCTGGTAATTATTAATTTAATGGATACAGAAATTGTTGTGTGTTTTACCGTTATCAATTAAAAGAAGAGAATCCTTGGTTGTTTTATATTTTATAACATAGTTTTTCTTTAGACTTAGAATAAAGTATTGTATTAGATTTAGGATTGTGACGTGAGATACCACAAGTCGTTCACAATTTGTCCCTATATCTATATACTTACATGCATAGTCTGTGACTACACGTGTGCGTGAGTGGATTAAAATAAGGCGGAAAATTCACTTATTTATTTATTTATGGAAATAAACTTGGACATATTGTACATCGAATTTTTCATTAGAATTTTCTAATGTCGTATGTACAACTCATCATTATGAAGTACGTTGTTTTAAGTTCAGTTTTATATAATAAATATTTTAATAGGATCATAAAATATCCATATATCAATCAGACATAAATCTGAAAATTTCTGCAAAACCTGACCACAGCTTTGAGTTATCTAGTTTGTAATAATAAAGTAGAAAGCAATTTAAACCAACCTAAAGCTTTAATATGTCAGACAGTTTGCGAATTTGTGCGGTGGGGTGTGGCAGTTCTTCAAAAAGCGCTGACAAAACCAGACGAACTCCTCGGTGTGAGATTCTCGTGCGAGGTGCTCCAAGCTTAATGTCACGTGTCATTTCAAATCATTCTTATAATTTCAAATACCATCCTGGGATTATCAGACAAATAACACATATTATCGTGATACACTTAATAATATTGGTCAGTATTATGTAGTGCTGTCCGTGTAAGACGTTTGACTAAATAAGTTATGCTTAAGTGATAATTTTATAACAAAATTAATTCGTCTTTTATAACAAAAATATCTTTATGTTTGTGTTTTCTGGGCAGCTTCGTTTCTATTTGCGTTATTACTTGCTCGTTTATTGTCATAGGCTGTTAGGGACTGAGATTTTCTGAGAGGTAGGAAACGCATTGAATTTAACACACAGGCAGCAATGAAATTGGTCACACGGACGTAAAAAAAAACGCACGGTCGTCAAGTTTGCTGCGTGTTCAACGTCTTCCGCATCGAAACTCAACCTGCTGCGTTTTAGTTACGTTTTTAACGCGCACTAGGGTGGGGTCACACGGACTGTTCAAAGATGCCTCTAAATAGCATTTGTTTATTTACTTGTTACTATGGTAATTAATTCTACTCTCCATGGTGTTTTTGACACCTTTATACGCGTCACACATCCACTGTGCATAAACCGCACAATTAAAAGGTCTTAAATCCTGCAAACGGGGCGGAATATCAAATTCCAAGCTAGACAATGTTTTCTGCCTTGTGTTAAGGTTACTTGTGCAAAATTTGGTCGGATTTAGAATCTGTGTTATGTACGCTTTTTTTTATTCGACTTTTTAAGCCTTCTTTATAAAACAACTGTGCTTTGCACAAGTACTGAATTTGTAGTAGCACAAAAAACAATTAATTCCATTATTATAAACTGATAATAAAGAAGCATATAATTATTGTCATAAAGTTTGCTACACTAATTATAATATGAATTAAGCCTCTTTGCAAGTTCCAGTTTATGGCTTACTATTATTACTTATTTCTGTAATAATTAGCTTCTACAACTTATTGATCATTATTACTTTAGGTTATGTAACAAAAATATCATTTAGAAAAAGCAAGAAATATAATAATGATATTCTCAATCACATTTTCTTAGATAGTACAGACGTAATTATTTTGACTCCTTACATTTCAATAAATTCAGACATAATTTAACAAAATTACTCAAAAAAAATGATTGACTTATAGTGTATTTATTAAGATTTAATACAAAGTTTACTGCTAACAAGAAATATTATACTACAAAGTTCGGCAGATATTTCAAACAAACGTTCAAGTTTAACCGCCATTTCAATTTTGTTGACAATGGTGTTTAGTTTAATTTGTGGATTGATAAATCTTTTGTCTTTTGTTTAAGATAACATCGCAGGCAAAATTGTAGCAATTTTTGATTTGTTGTTAGGACTGTATCACGTTATATATATTTTAACTAAATCCGACTGTGTCAGATCTCTTGTAGTTCAGCTGAATACACTTACCAATTTTATGTTTAAAAGTGGTTTACTTAACAACACTGATGTCAACAAGTCTGAGTGATTTACGTAGAATCAACAAGTTCATAAGGTATTTCCTGTTGTCGACCCTTGTGGTAAGCATAATTTTTAGTCTTTATTATTTGATGCTTCATTTGACATATCGGTGTAACGATCTGTTATTTCCCGTACCGTACAATGTTCACATTTGCCCGCGGTTATAGGCTATCCAGTAACGCTGGCTGTTCAAACATTGTCAATTGCTGGGGACGGAGAAATTGTGTACTCAATTCATTCCTTATTTACATATAGAATTTTACATATTGCCAACTGCCTGAAGCGTTTGCTGCCTATATCTGCAAATATTTTACACAACACTATTGTAAAGGAAAATGGATTAAAATTAATTATAACAAATCTTTATAAAACACACAGAAATTCAAAAGCAGCTGCAACATCGAAATTGATGAAACTTTTGCAAATGGGGAGAAAACCAACACAAAAAAATAATCACAATTTTAAACCTATCAGGAAATGAGTTATTTCGTGTAATTTGAAAAACTGATTACAAATTCTTAGTAAATTCTTAATGTAAGGTTAACATTTGCTAGAGTTTACAGTTAGCTTAAATTTTAACTTCTAAATTATTTTAAAACAAGAAAAAACACGTAGTTTAAAATGTTAATGTACAATCGCAAAGGGTGTACACCATCTGGCAATCATTTCTTATGCAAATTTCAAAGTTAACAAGAAATCTTGAACATTATTTTGTAAGATCTCAATAAGGAGTATCGGTGAACATAGCAATAAAATAGTAAAGCAAGGTAGGAAGTAAAAATAATTGACTCTATAATAATTGAACATAAACATAAGAAGCTAGCTCTGATAAAAATGAATACATGCCAAATTATACGCAGTTAATAGTTCAAGGAAGTGAAAATTATATGAAATATTTGTAGTTATAATATAGTTCTAAGGGTGTCAGTAGTAAAGGCTGAAACCACAGTACCACAGTAGCACAGTACTGTGGGCCTGATGTTAACAGCCCGCGTTCAGGTAGACTCGAATTCCACTGATGATAGCAGCCAGTGGTGCTATCGAAACGTTTGGTTTGTTTGAAAACCCTGGACTATGGCCAAACAGCCCGGTACATACTTTTAATACTATTTGCAGTTATACTTGCTTATTGTGATTGCACTTTGAAACTTCTGTATCTACATTAAAACATATTTCTAATACTATGGTTGAAAACTCGACTCGGGTATCCAACCACGTGAATCGTGTCACAGATAGCAGATATCCTATGCTACTATGCGACACTTTAACCTGGTATGTTTACTAGGTGTTCAGAAACGATTCGCATATTCAGGAACATTTCGTTGACCACAAATCAGCATTTTCACTTCTGTCTTACTCTTTGTTACTCATCACGGACTAAGTTACTTCCTCTGTATGAGTTTAAATCGGTAAATCAAATAAACTAATCAAATGTGCCAATTGACCTTTTCAAATGAAAAATATTATTTTATTGTTGTATTGGAGTGTTAGTGGTCTCAAATATTTCTACTAGTAATTTTGTACAAACCACTATGTTATCTTTGGTATTGACGAGCGCTTTCGGCAGTCAAGCCATCTTCAGGTCATTTATCAACAGAGATATATAAAACTGTTCACTTCTTATATACCGTTCTACCGGACCTATCTAGCCCCGCCCCTAAAACTAACAGAATCAAATTCGGAAGCGTCTAAATTTAAATGTCAGATAAAACTGCACAAAGAAAACCTCCCAGTTAGGCCAATAATATCGTTTATAGAAAATAACAAAATGTTGATAGAAGCACTGAAATAAGAAGTACAAGTAAAGGAAGGTTCAAGGTGAAGATCGCTTGATGTAGTAGATATGTTTACAAACATCCCGGTTGAAAAAACTTTATCACTAATTGAAAAGAACACATTGAAAGGATACGAAAAGAAAGAAGAATTAATAAAAGTAATACAAGAGTGTTTGAAGCAAAATTACTTTACGTTTAATAATAAGTTTTATATTCAGAAGAAGGGACTTCCAATGGGATCATCAATGTCACCGATAAAGGCAGAAATTTACATGAACTATTTTGAAAATAAAATAATGTCAACGGTAAAAAATAAAGACAAAATTAAGAAATGGATGAGATATGTAGACGATGTCTTGTTAATATGGGAGGGCGATGATGAAGAATTAAAGGTATTTTTTGAAGAGGTTAACAAATTAGAAGAGAGTATAACATTTAAAATGGAAGTAGGAAACAAGGAAATAAATTTCCTAGATTTAAACGTAAGAATAGCAAGAGAAAATAAACTAAAATTTGACATTTATAGGAAAAGCACATATACGGATGTTATAATACAAAATGATTCATACCATCCAATACAATATAAAATGGCAGCGATAAATAATTACTGTCATGGAATAAACAGCTGTATAGAAGATGAGGAAATCAGAAAGAAAGAATAAAAATAATTATAAAAAACAACAAGTATAATACGAATGTAGTAGATAAAATATTTAATAATATAAAACGAAGAGAAGAATCAAATACTGAGAATAGTAAAGAAAAGAAGGAGTATAAGGGTTATAACACAAGAAAGATACAAAAATGTTTTAGAAAATATAATATAAAGGTAGCGGTTTAAATATCAGAAACCGTGTTTGATATAATAAAAACTACGAATTTGAAGAAGATGACATATTGAAGAAAAGTGGAGTATATATGCTTAGTTGTGGGGAATGTGACAAAGTGTATCTGGGCGAAACGGGTCGTCAATTTAGCCAGAGATTTAAAGAACATAAGAGGGGTGAAGGATAGTTAACGACGAATTCATTATACGCTAGGCATTTTATAGAAGGACATAAATTCAGTTGTAAATTATAAGATAATAAAAGTGATGAGTAAAGAAAAAGAAAGGAAATTAAAGGAATAAGTGGAAATATTAAAAATAAGAAATAAAGATGAAAAAAGACTAATGAATATAAAAACCACATTTGAAAATGAAGAAATATTTAACAGCTTATTAGACAACAAAAAAGAGTAGAAGATGGGAGTTAACGTGAATTGTAACGGCTACAAAATTGGTAATGTAAGACAACCCACTATGGGTGGAGCTAAGTAAGACGTTAATCCGTCAGGGGGCTGGGCTAGATAGGTCCGGTAGAACGGTATATAAGAAGTGAACAGTTTCAATATTTCTCTGTTGGTAAATGACCAGAAGATGGCTTGACTGCCGAAAGCGCTCGTCAATACCAAAGACAACATAGTGGTTTGTACAAAATTACTAGTGGAAAAATATTATGTTACTTAGGTATGTGTTATTAACTGGGAAAAGAAAGACACTTTTCTTGTTATTATATACTATGTGACATATGGTAATTTATGTTCTAGGTTGTTGAACAATCTCTACTTACCGTTATTGAGGTTACATCATCAGCTACTTTGTACTTGGAACATTTATAACATTACGTTTAACCTAGTTCCCGTTACTTCGCGCAAAAAGTATATTGTATCTTCTTTAAAGTTGGCTCTACTACATCTCCATTATTCACCAATTATTATAATTTTATATGTTACATTTTTTTTTTAAACAATTTTATTAGTTTTTTCTATTATTACTTTCTTTAATAAATCAATAATATTAAGTAGGATTAATAAATTATTATGAAATTAAATTAGTTGTCCTAGAAAACTGTATTTCTTTAATGCATATCTTTGTCGAAGCACAGTGATGTTACGAGTGCAACCGTCCTCCGTCTATACATACAGTAAGCTTTCTCTGAAAGGTATGTAATTTAACAAAAATTCTAAGTGGGTCTAAAAGCGGTATAACATGTTTTAGGGTCTAAAATCTTTGCATAACATGATTTAGGAAATTTGCCATCAACTTTATTTGTGAGAATGTCACAAGCTACCCCATTCTTCTTATCAATGGAAATATTTCGGTGTTAATAAAACTGTTTTTCTCTAACTTCTAAGCTCATTGCCGTGTATCTCAGATGCCTATTGTTGATCTATACTTTTGTCTTTGAAATTAATTTTCAACAAGAACAAGAAAAGATATTTTACGGTTAAATATACTCTCATTTATGGTTTTAAATTAGCAGTTGGTGAAAGGACGACTCTATTTATTTAGGCTGCTGCACTGCTTCTAAAGTGTTATGATGAAAACTAACAAATATACTCAGTAAAATCAGTATTCCTTATTATTTCTGCTTTATCGTTTCATTTGTAATATATTTTGTCCAAATTCGTTCTCGGGAAGATTTTATTCAGGACTACCCTATAATTTCTTGTCACATAATTTTGATTTACCGATAAAGATTTATATTCATATAAAAATGTGGGTATTGCTGCTAAAGTAGTCTTGTTAAAAACAGAACATCATTATTCATTGTTCAACACGATTTTAATATTGACCGAATACACCATTCAGGACAATTTCTTTAACATAACATTTAGGGATACATGTAATATATTGTCATAGAAAATTATATTCATAAATGCTCACATTTTTCTTGTTACATATTTTGTATTATTATGATTAATAAAACGTTTACAAGAATATATTTTATTTTGTAAATGACAGTGTTTCAATAGCATTAAACTATCATCATTCTATAGCTGAATGATATTGAAACACTGTAATTTACAAAATAAAATTAAAATATTGACTTGTAAAAGTTTTATTATTAATAATAATGAGTCACAGAAAAGTAGAATGGATTAGATAACGAGTGCCAGACTTAGATTATTATGTAAGAGGTTTATTTCTGATAAAAAAGGAACAAAGTGGAAACAAATACAATATTTGCGAGGCTTTCATAAGATAACCTGGAAAACCATCAAAATAACTCATAACCATGTTTGTGCTTTGCAGTAATAAAAAATGATTTATCACATTAAAAATTAAATTTATTATGTTCCTGTTTAACTTTCTCATGTCTTACTCTAGTCAGTTCTTTAAAAAAATGTTAAAAACATTTTGGTTACAGTTATTTCAAGTATATCACAATAAATGAGCTTCTATTAATTCGGTCTTATCAACTTTTATTAGGTTTAAGGTGACGATATTAAAATTTGTGTAGAAAAATATTGTAACTATATAAACAGTATTTCTTCAAAAGTTTTAACATTTGTTCAAAAGGAAAAATCATTTTTTATTAAAAGTGTAATGTAATTTAAAATAAATTTAATAGCTTTCACCAAAATGTGTACTCAATAAATTAAAAAATTACACCGTTTACCATTAACTAGAAAGTAAACACTACAAAACAGATTCCGGAAAGTACCAAAATGAATTCGACCAAATGAGACAAGCGTAATTGGAGGGCTGGTTACAGACACTACATTATGCGATACGTGAGTAAAATAAATAGAGTAATAGAGAAACTAGATTTGTGAAGAATTAAGACGATAGGGCTAAAAATATTCCAAGAGCTCATTTCAAAGAAAACTTACCTGTCATGTTGAGATACTAACACAACTGTACTCATACTGTAATTTACAACTTTGTACATATAGTTTTTATATTGTTACGACTTTCTACTTGATCGTCGTAGGTACAGTGGAAAACAAAATACAAGACACCAATTAAGTCACTAATCACCAGCTTTAAACAGTTCGTAATTAACAACACAGTATCTTACAAGAAATCAAATAAAAATTGTTCACACGCAATAAAATGTCAACTAATATAACACACAATTGTAATGCAATTATACCGCTCGATTATAAAACACAACACTTCACTAATAACCACTTGAACGCACACAGTATCGCCCGACAATAAACACTCGAACCGCACTATAATATATCGCAACTATAACTGAAACTGAACGTCGTTGAGTACTGGTATTTATACAACCCCCCCCGCCTGAAATACTAGATTATTCCATACTGCACATTAACTATATAGGAAAATATTAGAGCGTAATTAAAAGCGGCCTTGACAAAGTCCGCGCGGCTTTCGTCACAGTCTAGCATCTAGCTAATGCGTCGAGAATAGAATCACGTACGCCACACAGATTCAGCTGGATTCACCTGGAACATTCGATAAACACGTAGATTGTTCTGCAATGTCGTAACTATATATTCAAATTAAATTGCATAGCATTATTTATTTTTGACACCGTAAACACACAAAGGTATTAAAAACAGAGACGAACAGTTTCTGTTTGTGTGTGTACAAAGTACATTATATAAGTAATTGTATAGTAATTTTAGACACAAATAAATATACCCAGCTTGGAGGACAACTAAATACCAGGTGTGGGTAGTACTGATACACAGAGCCCACGGACACGTCTGTAACACGATATATTCATATCAGTCGGTTCGCAAGTTTTTACATTCCCTGCCAAATATGAATAAAGCGGATCCTTGTAGTTACTGTCACATTGCACACATATTGCTTTCTGGGCGGCATAGTACGGAGACAATTACACACAACACACGCTGTAACGGTTCCGTGTTACCTGAGAAATACAAGTTTTGCAATTTCACTTAACCAGCGTGTCCATTTTTACATAATACAAGGCGCCCTCATGCATATTTAACTATACGCATTTTGATACTGTTTATGTTGCTGAAGCTGTGTGTACGTGACAGATATCATCCACTTATGCGTTACATTTCAATTTACACTTGGAAATCCACTCATTCAATGTCACCCATTTAATCTATTAAACCTGACGGCACCTTGATACTTATTGATTCGTAGATAAACCGTTCTATATATCTTGTAGCGATGAAACTGTTGTTAAACTGTAGGGAAATAAGCGTTTTAATGTTATAGTTGCACTTCTGTAACACACCTTGAATTAAAAGTCTTCAGTTATAGTCCGTGGTTGATTGGGGCGTCGTGATTTGCAGACAGACGTTTCTACTGCGTCCATGACAGTCATCTTCAGACGCGCAACAGAAAATTCCACAAAGTCCTCAAAAAGGTAATAAAAATTTTCTTAACCTATGAATATGAAGGGAAAGCTTTCACTGGTGGTATCCGTTGTCGATCACTTTAGGACTAACCTCCCTGGCCGTGAAAACTCGCCTGCAGTTGTACTTCTGAAACCACGCGTTTACGGGCCAAAATGGAGAAGCGTTTGGTGTATTGCATAATTATTACGAAGGGCCAACTAATTTTTCTATAACATCTGCTCAAATGAGCTATAACTATTGAAGTCTGTATGCCCCTGTCTACTGGATCAATGAAAATATAAGAAGAGGAAACAGATTGTTGTCTGATGTGTCATCACATTTTGCAATAAATACGTTCGACGCTAGTGAATTGCATTTAGCAAAACATGATATGGAACAAAACAGTCACCGTGTTTACCTGTTTGTTGATACCTTTACAGTTGATAATGCAGTTTGCATAAAGCACAGTTAACCGTGTGGTAATAGTATGCCCTTGCACAACAATATTACTACGTATATTATTGACACATGCCAGACAATCAGTCGTCCAGAGTAGGCCATATTGCAACGTAACTATCAGGTGCTCCGTTTGTTTAAATCAACTGGTTTTTTATTTATATATTTAAAGTATAGTTATTCCATTTTATTTTTCTTCTACCAAAACTTAAAATGATTGTTAATATTAGTTCTAATGTTTGGCTGTCTGTAACCATTTGTATATTTTTATATATGCTTAGACACATAACAAAATTATTAAAGTTAAGTAATATGAATAAATACTGTATTAGAACCATATTTAATTTATAAATGTTTGTTTAGCGTAAACGTGTTTGACTGTAAACTTTGAACAGATCAACTGAAAGAGATCTTACCTTATTTTTCATAGCTGTGGGGCTCACACTTGATAGTACTTGGTGCAAGAACCATCTCCGTTTTTGCAGGAGATACTCTTTAAAGCCATTCAACATTAAGTGAAATCTTTGTGTACAGGTAGCAACGTGAGAGAACGTAATAGAATCTTCGTGCTTACACATGAACGCAAGGGGTGTATCGCAATGGGACAGCGTGACCTCAAACTAAATAAGCAGTACATAGTACACTATACACCGTAGCAAACATTACACTGTCACTTATATTGGATGCTGTGTATAGTGGTACATTTATTGAGTACAGTAATCCTAGAACTTTGTATTTTACCCTCACTAGTCCTGCTTGCAAATACGTACTTTCCACAAAGTATCCAGAGGCACTCGCTTCGTGTAATGAAGTCCCTTAAACAAATCCACCTAAATCAATAGACATGTGGTTCTGTGCATTTTACTTATTTACTTGCTTAACCGTTAAGAGTGAAAATAGCGGTCCGTAGACGTGAGTATTTTGTATATTCGTTTCCATTTCCTCCCGTACTTTGGTGTTTTGACTATGTATACCAATTTCCTTTCCACTTTTAGAGTGCTTTTCTTGTTTTATCCTGTCATGGTTTCGTAGACCTGCCTTTGGTTATCAGACTTAGTGGTATTGCATCATACAATCTTTTAGTTATCGTTTCTCATACATTCTCTAAATATGACCGAAGAATCTCATTTTATTATATTTTTATCATAAAGAGTATGAGTTCAGTTTTTAATTTTCCACCTGACATTCCCCAGTTTGTTCATTAGTGCTTTATTGCTTACTTTTTATTAACACCTTCCTTCTGTTCCTTCTATTTGTCTTCAATTTTTCTTGGCTTTTGTCATGGGGTCTGACTCTTTTTAATATGAAACCCATTCTTATGAACCTTTATCTCTCGTTTCTCTCAGAATTTTGTTATTAACTAGGAACATAATTTTTATACTGATAACTCGCCTTCCAGCTTTTCTTTTCTTTAATAATTTTGTAATTTAGACATGAATTGCCTAACACAATACGCCTAAAGGTTTAAGCTATCTTACTTCTACATTTTCCTCCATTATATGTTTTTTTTGTTTTTTACAAATAGCGTGTCACCGTGTGTCCTTTATCCCTGTTCATATATGTATTGTATTTGTTATAATTTTTTTAATAGATTTGTAAATTAAAATCCATCTTGTTGTGAGGACAACGATCTCTGTCGTATTCTATGGCACCAAAAGACGTAGTCTGCCATACAGTCATTGAGGGCACGCATCACCCCGTTGAGTTTCAGTTGACCAAGCTCAACGTCTTTTACTGTTATACGTTCGGGCCATCGCGTCAGTATACCCAACCAACAAGGACTTCTCAGGCAGCTCTACTCTTAAAAGCTGTAATAGAAATTCCATAAGTTAAGCCCCAGGATAAAAATCTGAACCGCTCCAACCGTCACCGCCATTTTTCGCATTCTTTTGTGGTTTTATATAGTGAGGCACGGTCCGTCAAATAATTATTCGCCATCGTCTGCATGTATCTGGACACTTGAAAAATGTGTTCAAGAGCGCTGAACACATTACTGCACTTCTCTGAATTATGAGCGTTTTTAACGTGCAAGGTAACCAAGAGGATAACGCGCTTGAATACTGCTTATAATCCTCAGCTCTTCTGACCACTTCGATGGCTTTTCAAACAGCCTCTGTCGTCGATCGCCCTACTTTAAAACCATATTTTCTTGGTGACAAGTCTCCGGCCTGCCGAATGGCTGCGCTGACAGCAGTCTCAACTTGAGAAGTTCCTCAAAAACCTTTCCAATACGCCTAAATGTCGATAAGTCAGTGAAGCTTCAGGATCTCCTTTGCAATTCCTAATGAGGACAAGAATCATAGTTTCCCCGAAGGAGTAGAAACCCCTAACTGCGAAGCCTGCATTATATATCCACAACAGAAGGCGAAGCCTCTGCCTTACTACTGGTTTTAGTACATTGCCGAGAATACCATCAGGCCTCGTGGCTTTCTTATTCCGCAGGGATTTCACAGCCTGGCATTATTCCTTCTCATTAAAGAGCGGAATACCTTCCACATCATCAAAACCGGCTTTTCCCTTCTCTTTGGATTTGCGTGAAAGAGAGTTTGCTTAATTCCCAACTCACGGTGAACGCAACCACGAAGCGACGCAAGGAGATCTGAGACCCCGGCTTGAGGCTACAATCTTGTAGGTCAGGTCCCATCGGTCAACTTTTATTCCTAATCCAAACCTTTCCACCTGGGACCTTTACTTCTACCTATCGCATGTCTTAACTGTTTCTTGGCGGGGTTTTTTTTTTTTTTTTTTTGAGGCATAAATGCCTTACAAGCTGTGACAGTGAGCTTCACGGTCGCTGCGGTTAGCATTTAAGCTTCAGCTTTCCCAACGGTTCTCTACACTGTAGTCTTCACTATTTCACTATATGTGACCTCATTTAAACTCTGTTTATCCATCTTGGCCGAGTACCACCTGCATGCTTTCTTCGGAAACTTTACTCGTTGTCTTCGGTGGCGGATGTTAAGGTCTGACATATACTGATGGCCGCTGTTAGAGTCTGCTGTGTATGACATATGACGGTCATAAACTGTCATACAGTGTATGACAATTTATGACCATCTAGTTTTCAGCTCGAGGTGCTAGGCCCTTAAAAACTAGGTAAACATGGTCTCAGTCTACCAAGAGCAAAATTGTGTTAACCCGACAAGGAAATCAATTCTGGCAAGTATTTTTATCACGTAGTTGCTTCAGGAATCTGGGTGGGGCGTGTCCCACTCCAAGGCCCTTACGTTAATGTCCCCAGCTCCTATGTCGCACCTTATTTAGCTAATATCGTATTCTACAAGTGGTCCATCATGCACTGAAAGTAACGGATAGCCTTTTCGGGTGTGAGATAGCGACTGGACCCCATGCTTAATCCAAACAAAGCTCACGCCGCTTCCATGGCAATTGACTCAGGTCCACCCATGTGATGGCAGCTGCACCAACGTAATCAGAGAACCACAGCGATGGCTCCTGGTTGGGACACTTCTCGCTAATTAGCCGTTGGTATGCTTCTTTTTCCGCAGCAAATTGATAGAGAAAGTCAGTTGCTACTGTCCTGCTATGAAAGTTAACTTGCAAGATCTGGATCACTTTATAGTTTCTTAACTTTTTCTAGTACACTCCAAAGTGGTATACACGCTTTTAAACTATAAATGTAATTGTTCCGTTCAAAACATTTTTTGAGTGTCCAGAAACGCTCCAACTGCACCTCACGTGTCTTTTCTTTGTGATCCGACTTCCAACACTTAAACCAAATATTGCTCCTATCTGGATCTTTATAGTTTTTGGTCATGTGTGTTATATCCAAAGGATTTGAAACACCGTGCCACAACAACTATTTAGCGAATTCTACAATTTATTTAGCCAATTTTGATACGCTTGTCCTAGGTTGGCAATGAAAATAACCATCTTCAGTTTTCTACAATTTGTCGGATTAAGCGGCACTTTTAATTTTCCAGCGTATTTCTTCATCTTCTTTTTATTTGCATCTTCCACTTTCTCAACGGTTGTGAGTTAACCATGTCTCAGATCTCAATTGTAGTCTTGGGCTCCTACCGTTAGCCCATGATGGTTTTTAAATCGTCAACAAAAGCTGGCCTATTTGCTGTCTTACAAGGTGTGTCCTGAAAGTAAAGATACAAAGGTCGTAATTGGTCTAAAAATATTTATTTACAAATCATTAACTGACAATTACGTAAATACATATATCTTTATTTCTCTACATAATTACCGCCATTATCCAAGCACCTATTAAGTCTGGGAACCAGCTTTTGTATCCCCGTGTCATAGAAGTCTGCCCCCCAACCCTTTGAACCATGTCAGGACCTCTTCTTTTACCTCGTCACACAGATGCATATTGTGAGCCACTGAGACGTCTTCGAGGGGCTATTCAAAACAAAAGGAGAGGAATGCTGACACGTGGCATCTGCCTGCTCCACGACAATGTTCGGCCCCATACTGGACGCGTGACCTCTGCGCTGCTCGACAGTTGGAAGTGGGATGTTTTGGATCACCCGCCGCATAGCCCGGACCTCGCGCCCAGTGATTTTCACTTGTTCCTTCACCTGAAACAATATCTGGCCGGAAAAAAGTTCGATGACGATGACGAACTTTTGCAAATTTTACCAACCCAACAGCTGGCCTAGTCCGCCTCACTGACTTTACCTCGGTCTAGATGTCATCTGGTTTGACCCCACTTTACTACACCAAACAAATACAAGTGTTATCAAGAGAAGTTAAATTGATGTGTAACTATTCGATTTGAGGCAGAAAGTCTCGAATATCTTACTGGAGTGTATTTATTAGTGTATAGCTCTGTCTGATGTAGCGTAACTGCCGAATAATAATTATGCAGGAAGCGGAACGTGTGAATAACATTTTCAGTCTACTGAGATTATAAGCATCGGATCCAACCGGGGCGTTTGTGGTCCTTTTTTTCTGAGCTGATGCCCTTGCAGTAGCTTGACACTCTACCTACTGCTTCCTTCATTACGGATTTCTTTGTTGGGTGGCTCCTTTCAACGTTTGTCCAGTGTATCTTTTAGGCACCCCAAGCCTCAAAAGGTCTTTCTTCACGACAGACTTTACGTTAGACTGCCTTTTCTCCGCCGCTGACATAGCCACAATCTCTTCTAACTAACCTAACAACTATTCCTCTTCTTGGGTTTTGAACGTTTTAATGTTTGGTCGTAGAGCGTCCATCAGCTTTTAAGCCCAAAATTCTCTCTGTTGGTGTTCTTGAAGGCCGGGTACCTTTTCGTTTGGCTTGTTGTTTTTGGTAATGCTAAGCGCTTTTGCCGAAGGTTGACTGCCCGAGGGCGGAGACCTCGCTATCAGTAAGCTTGTGGTAAAAGGATCAACACTTTTCTGTACACTAGTCGGACTATCTGCTAAGGAGGCCAGAAGTAGCACTTCCGTCGCATGAAAACTACGACCCGAGGCAGGTTCGTCAACCAGCGGCGGTCACCTGTTCTGGAATCCAACCCGCTGGATCGTAAGAGGATTAGGTTTTAAGAAGTCCATGGTGAGTTTCTTCTTCTGAGTGTCTTTCTCATATCCAAATATCACTATAATATTGACGACTCGGAACACTAAGTTTTTTGTAAGTAAAAACGTAAAGTTTTACCTTACAGCCTAAACCGGCTTTCACCTATAGAAGGCTTCATCAGAGGCTGTCGTAAGTAGCGCTGTTCGTCTTGTTGTTGGCGGCGAGATAGTTTTTCGAAAGATCGAAGCTGTGTGTGTGTGTGTGTGGTGAGATGTGTTCGAATAATGCGTGCGATTTGAATTGTGTCTGTTCATTTAGGATGTCGTTTTTATTTGTTTTTGTGTGTTTGTATATTTCTAATTGTTCTAGAGTGTCTAGCTTTCGGCCTTTTGTGTGTACGTGAGCATTCGACAATAACATGAACATACTACACGTACACACAAAAGGGCGAAAACTAGACACTCTAGAACAATTAGAAATATACAAACACACACAAAAACAAATAAAAACGACATCCTAAACGAACAGACACAATTCAAATCGCACGCATTATTCGAACACATCTCACCACACACACACACAGCTTCGATCTTTCGAAAAACTATCTCGTCGCCAACAACAAGACGAACAGCGCTACTTACGACAGCCTCTGATGAAGCCTTCTATAGGTGAAAGCCGGTTTAGGCTGTAAGGTAAAACTTTACTTTTTTACTTATAAAAAACTTAGTGTTCCGAGTCGTCAATATTATAGTGATATTTAGTTAAGTAACGGACACGTCATGGACAACGAAATCCAAGAATTCTCATATCCATTTCAGGCAGTGCATTGTATATTATATTGTAACGTATTACCGCAAGGGCAAGAAAAAGACAATAATAAAATAGTAACGTTGACTTACTCTTATAAAGTCGGGGGAATAAACAAGAGGCAGTCATGAAACACCGGCAGAGCAGGTGAAAGGAAAGGACTTCATCTAAGACATGATCATACACATTTCAGTGCCTTTTGTATGCTATAAGCAAAAATTGAATTAAGTTTACATAATATATAAAATAACTCGTAATAAAAAACGGAATAAAATTATTCTTCCTTGATAATGAAACTTCTATATTTTCACTATTCAATAAAAGAATAATAGCTTTATTTTATATAAAATAATGGTATATATTTCCCGCTTATAGTGTGTTAGAACTACGAATTTTATGTCAATTAAGGAGGTGAGGAAAGCTTATCTTCTAGTCTTCACTACAGCAAACAAATACAAATGTTATCAACAAAGATACGTGCATTTGTGACTATTCTGTTACTAAAAATAATTGTAAATATCTTATGGAAATGTACTTATTGCGTGCCACCTGTGTTTGATGTAGCGTAATTGCTGAACACTAAAAATAGTGAAATACTCAAAAGTTTTTGTTTACCACTATCAATAGAAACTGCAAGTAACACAACAATAATTATACTCGTACTTTGCAAAGGCTGATAACTATTACTCTGTGTTTGCAATATCGGTTAATGATTACAAAGTTGCTGTGTTGTTAATCAGCGTGTATAATCAACTAATACCAACACCAACGTACTTCAGTTGCTTTCAATAGGTTGTCGCTTCTGTAACAAGTTCATAAACTATTCCGTAACTACGCAACTGCTCGTCTTGTGGCGCGACATTTAAGGGTCCAATCAAGACAAACAGGAAGGTATCGAGTGGATTAAATGCGAGAGTAAACTAGAACGTGTGTGGTACCCTGCTGTCTAAAGTGGTTTACGCATTACATTGTCAGGTGGTATGTATTGCTTATGCAGTCTAACACAATCGGTAATTGTTTAATTGTATGTACGGTGTGCTTGTAATATAGTAAGATTTACTGAAATCACATTACAGATTTAATTAAAACAATTGGGGTATTTGTTTTTTGGCCTAATGAACTCTATGCGCACATTGTTATTTCAGGTCAGATAGTAGAGGCTCTACTTAACAAAAATAAGTACCACCTCAAAATCATAGAAAGTACCGAAGTGTACTTTCTCAGTACCATGACAAAAACAGAAGCTCAAATAAAGTGTTGTAATAGAACCTAATGAAACGCTTCAATGTGATTACTAAAACGATTAGACTTTTATAAAACTACGTTGCGTAAAATAACTAAAAGAAATTTATGCTGTCCGATTACATATAAAATTACTCTTTCCAAAAGGTGACATTTTGTTTTCTAGTTATTGTGTAGGGTAACCTGGGGTAAAGGTGCGCAAATTCTACGTTATGGATATTTTCCAAGTCAATTTGAAATATTTATTAATAAAAAAAATTCTACGCTATACTTACGTCTGTGCTTTATATTATGATGTATAAAAAGTCTGGCCAGAAGCACACAGTAATTAATGAAAAAAAAATATTTCAGCGTAATGCAAACCACGGGGGTATTTGCCCCAACCACGGGGCAAAAGTACGCATACCTTGTAACGTTCTGAGGCAAATAGAGCGAGTTTAATTTGGTATTGTAGGATTTACGTAGAACATCTGTAAAAATTATTTTAATAACATATGTTTATTAACAGTAAGAAATTGATGTCATGATATGATAACAGTAAGAGATTATCATAAATTGGATATTTATTACCGTGTAATAAAAATTGAAAAATGTTATGAACAACAAACATTAAAAAATAGTAAATATAAAAAAATGACGTTAAAAACATTTTACAAATCTTAAACACAACAGTTAAGGCTAATACTAAAGACAATAGTCACAGATAAAATCTCCTTGCTCATAAGAACAATTTTAATAGTTCTCTAAGGGAGGGTTCTTTTAAATGCAATTTAGTAGCTGCCTGCCTACGTGAAAGCCTTCACTTATCAGATTCCTAGTTTTTTTTCTAATAATTCTTCGGTGATAGGAGTAGCGTCTGTTTTCTGTTTGTATGTTCTAAAACAGAAAAGAAAAACGACGAGGCTATAGTGATAAGTACCAACATGGCGCAAAGGTACACACGCGCACTTTTGCCCCGACAGGAACGCGCACCTTTGCCCCAGAACGCCACGTTTGTTTGTCGATACTGCTCACGCCTTATTATAGGTTAACTTAGAAGTATAAACTGTTCTAATTACACACAAAAATACGGGTATTATCATAACGTATTTGAAGGATCTTGAACGTTTCAGAGCACTACGTTTTTTCAATCAGACTATCGCTTAACATCTAGAGTTGAAGAGATTAAAACTAATTTTTGCCTCATTTTGAAGCAAAGCAATGATGAAGCGTAACGTAACTACGCACAAGGACACACCACAATGGCAGCTTACCGCTGTAGTAGCAGTGCTGCCAACATGAAAGCGATAGATGAAAGAACCCTAATGCGTACCTTTGCCCCATGCGTACTTTTACCCCAGGTTACCCTACTAGTGCTTCTTTTAAACGTGTTGTCACGCCATTACACACATTCTACGTGCTTCTCGGCTATTCCAGCGGAGCCCGGCTGTAATGTGTGTGTGTGCGCGTATATACCGCTGCTACTTTGAGATGAAGGACAATTACGTGACACTAGTCACGCGTCCGTAGCCGACACTGATCCAGACTTCACCGGTCCGCGCACACTGTGTTCAAGGCGGCAAGCAATTACGCTCTAGTGTTTTCTACTAGCGTTGACGCGTAGTATGGATTATTCTGAAATCTCAGCGGGGTATAAATACAAGAATTCATCAACGCTTAGTTTCAGTTTAAGTAGAGATTTATTCAAGTGAGTTTTAAGTTATTGTCGGGCGATTTACACAGTGCGTTACAAGTGATATATTAATAAACAGTGATTATAGTGTGGAATTCTTTATAGTTGACATTATTATGTGTGTGGACAGATTAACTTAAATTATTGTACGAGTATAATCTTGTTTAATAACTTGTTGATCACAAACTTGTTAATTGTGATAATTAAAACTGGTTATTAGTGATTTCATTGGTGTCTTTTGTTTTCCATACGACGATAAACGAGAGCGCCGTAACAGTGTGTACGTTTGTGTTAGAGTACGCGTTACACTTCACGTAACAAAGAAATGAGAATCTTTTAGTTTCTAGCAGAAATGTATATTTTCCTCCATAGAATTCACCACCGCGTGTGTACGAGTAATTAGAAATTCACAAACCATTGTACGTACGTACGCCCTTACTCTGAAATTAAAATTTTCATAATTTCTCGCTCCAAAATTAAAACTTTGTTTTCCTCTATTAGGCCTACTGTAAAAATAAAATAAAACTTGCTAAATTACTCCGCTTTCTCATCAATGTTTACTAGCTATTTTCTTATTTTTTAAATGCACTGTTGTCGTGTGGATTGACAAGGAATAGTACATTGTTACGACGGTCTACTTGATCGTCGTATGATACAGTGGAAAACAAAATACAAGACACCAATTAAGTCACTAATCACCGGCTTTAATTTTCACAGTTAAACAGTTCGTAATTAACAACACGGTCTCTTACAAAAAATCAAATAAAAATTGTTCACACGCAATAAAATGTCAACTAGTATAAAACACAATTGTATTACAATTATACCGCCCGATTATAAAACACAACATTTCACTAACAACCACGTGAACGCACAGAGTAATATCGCCCGATAATAACTCGAACCGCAATGTAAATATATAGCAAATATATTTGAAACTATGGCCGCTGCCGCCTCGTATTTATACCCCGTTCACAGACCAGAACATTAGATATCTACGGGTTATCTCTAACTATGACGTAATTAATTGCGGCCTCGACACAGTCCGTGCGGCCGCACGAATTCTGGCACAGTCTAGCAAATTCGTCGAGAATCACGTACGTGACACGCGTTACATAACGGATCCCTCTGGAACATTCGACAAACACGTAGATTGTTCCGTGATGTAGTAACAATATTATCACAACTTTGTAAAGTCGTTTTAAAATTATAGGCCTACTTCTATTGTCAAGTACCGTTACAATAATTTCCTATTTTCTTCAATTTAGTTAAGAGGAAGGTCGTTGTATTTAATTAAATAATGAAAAATTATAGGTTTCATAGGTTTGACAGGTTGTCAAAACTATTAAGTTTTAGGAAGCAGTCTGTAAATGATGACTTAACTCAATAACTACCTATTAAGTAATTATCACGACTGAACAACATTTCTAATTGAGAGAAACGGGAAGGGTAAAAATTGTAACGGAGTTTGATACCTGTCAAGCTTTGCATACTAATTATTGGCAAATTCAAATAAAGGTGAGTAAACGTTTGCTTCCATTAATGCGCTGATCAACAACCAATTCTATTTATTAGCCCACTGACAGAAAAGAAACACACCATTCTTATAAGAAGCATGCAACAGTGTAAAATTTCTGTGATCATTAGATTGCTTGATAACAAAAGCCTGTACCTTCTTGTTTCCCTATATGAATTCCTGTAATAGACGTATTCCATAATAAGCCTATTATAGCACATATAGCGTCAAACCTGTACCTTCTTGTTTCCCTACATGAATTCCTGTAATAGACGTATTCCGTAATAAAGTCTATTATAGCACATATAACGTCAAACCTGTACCTTCTTGTTTCCTTACATGAATTCCTGTAATAGACATATTCCGTAATAAAGTCTATTATAGCATATATAGCGTCAAAAGTTTAACGAATGCATAAAATCCATAGCCGATACGTTTACCGTGTTGCATAAAATCCATGGTTAATAAGTTTACCGAGTGCATAAGATCCATATCCATAAATATTCATACAATCGCATATTTTGGATACTGCCTGTTATGCTAGCCATCGGTTTGTTGATCGCTGATGCACCTGAATTCTTTAAGCAATGTGTCACTGGTTATCCAGTTCTGACTTATCACGACAACGACAAGCATTGGACTGGATGTTCAATAGTGTCTTTCTATGTTTTTATACTATACGTGCCAATAATATGCAACAAATCTGAATCTGATTATTCCTTAATCTATCTCTCCTTCATGAACCCTTCAATGTGCAAAATAATTTTATCTCTATGTGCAATAGTCCGGCAGTCTGAGGACACTACTCGCACACATGTTTGTAAATGAATTACCAAATTGTATTTTCCTTTACTATCAGTCATAAGCTTGACTGAATGCTTGTTCAGCAGACACATTATCATTGCAAACAGTTTTAATGTATTTAGTTATCATCAATTCCATTTCAACCAACGGTATCACAATTATCACTGTTAAGTGTAAGTCTTCCTAGTAACGTAAAAATTTCTGTTCCATACACTATTGAACGTACGTATCATGGATCAGTATCACTCTATCATTTATGAGACTTGTCGCAGTCTCTTGATACATTGTACCCTTAATGTAATGATCTTGTGACAATCGGTCAAAATTTTTGCCACTTACATTTTTATCTATATCCTACTGTTTAACTTTCTTATAACATTCTAAAACTATCCAATGGTGTGTTTTCCAATTTGTCTCCTTTCAATTTTGTTTAGCAAAATTTCTTCCTAGAGTGTATGTGTAATCCTCAGTTTTTTGTATCATCATGTTGTCGAATGTACACACGCTGTGACTTTTCTGTGCTCTCAATATCCTAAATTTCTTGAATCAAACTTCAAACAAAATAATGAAATCAGTGTCTCAGATGTTGCGTCATCACAACCCCAAAGTCACTAGTCACAATTTTTGCCATTTATGAGAACGCCGATAGAGAAACACAAAATAATTAAGTTACTTTGATTTAAACAAAAAATTTATGTCCGCATTATTAAGCCGTGTTCGATTGCTTTGATGTGTCATTGTCTAAACGTTTGGACTTCCTACCGGAGGCGATCTTCTTACTCGAACATACCTTACTCGTAACCGAGGTAAAAGGAATCGGTTAGGGGTACCTTGGTTAGGAGTATACCTTGGAATTTTACTTTTACTGTAATTACTGACTGAATTGCCACACAAGTTTTATTACAAATGATTTTTTGTAGTTAGTTGAGATCTTCGGGTATTAAAATGAAACCATGATTCAGGTGATTGCGTATTAGTTTAATTATAAAAAAGGAAAAGATATATTTTAAATTAAAACAGAAAACTGCTGATAGAAAGATTATATCATATACACGATATACATTATGTGTATCGGCAGGAGTTGTATTTTTGGTGTAGGGAGAGAAAACAATGAAAATGTGGTTTTCCTGCATCCACAATGATATACAACAATCACCCTCATTTGTAAAGCAACTATAAGGAAAAGAACAATTGTTGTTATACTAAACACCCAACAATGTGTAATGTCTGAAGTAAACGAAGTGTGTGGTGAAACACTACAGACGTGAGTTTGAATTCAATGGTTTCGTAGTTTACAAACACAACACGTAAAGTGTGCCAAAATTGTGTGAAACGCTTTTACTCGTGGAATAATTTATCGTATCTTGCTCAAGTTAATCTTTATTTACTGTTCAGGAAACTTTACACTTTAATTTCAGATTGATAATTTTACCTAGTTTTCTGCAACTTTATACCAACAATGTCAGTTACTTTGAGTAAACATGTTAGCGCACTTATTTACAAATTTCTTTTCTTCTTTTTTATTAAATATTATTATTTCACTACGACTTTTGTTTTTATTTCATAAACTTTTATGGGTAAAAACATAAAAGTTTTACCTTATAACCTGAACCGGTTTTCACTTTTAAAAAGCTTCTTCAGAGGTTCCCGCTGGTAGCACTGTCCGCCTTGTTGTTGGCGACGCAATCTTTTTTATTATTGACCTACTCTTGACATTATTAGTAAACTTGCTGTTCATCTCTTTGCTATCTCGATTATTTACGGTCCAGCAGGCAAGCAATTTGTGTACGCGTATTCTCAAAGTATATACTAATATTCGGTGACAATGGAACTGTAATTCAAGTAGATCAGAGTGCTTTAAGGTACATGATTTGCAATCTCAAAGATGAATATGAGCCGTTAAAAACAGAAAGAAGACTCACAAAATCAGATAATCTTTTAGTTGTGCATGAAGGCGAAGACGTTTTCCTACAGGAACGTTTTATCAAAAGCTGTACAGAATTAAAGTACCTTACCTTACTTTATCTTACCTTAACTAAGAGTATACAAATTGTAAAAGGTATATAGAAATTCTAATAAATTAAAAAAATTAGAGCAATGCTACACAGATGAATGGAGTATTGTGGAATGGTTTTGGAATGTAAGACAGTAAAAACGAGAGAATATACCTTCTGGATTTGTGCCAGGAAGTAAAAAAGAAAGAGTCATGAACAGTACTAATTAGTGTAATGGAAGTCTAAGAGCTACGTACAAGACACTGCCTAAAACTCCATCTAAGAGATGGACGCCATTCAAAGAACCGAATTTTAAATTTTCAAACCATATTCAACACAATTATTAAGGAAGGGATGCATGTTAAAGACAATACCCAGATAAAATCGAGGAAAGTAGGGAACTATGGTGTGGTCATCTCATGCGAATCCAAGAAACAAAGTAGTAGCATATCGTAAGATAACTATTTGGACACCGAGTGTAAGAAGAAGATCCGATAGACCGAGACCAACATAGAAACAAGGCCTAGGCAACATTGAAGAGTCAATTTACGGGTGACAAAACGGAACCACACAAGTTTGCTTTATTTGATATGGGAAATGAGAATTGCTGTAAACTATCTGTTACTTATCTATAGACGGCTAACAAATACTGCTTTCTCCTAATGTAAGGGATTATCACATATACATAGATTGCATAACCATTCTTACTTATTAATCCAGGCATCTATACATTAGTTTAGGCTACACAATTTCCACCATTCTTTACACGGAGTGGGATGTTCACAGTCGGGTGTTAAGTAGAATTTCTTTTCTGTCATAAAAAAAAATTATTTGACTATTTCGTTCCGTTGATTTCTTTTGCGTCCAATACATACGTTCCGTATAAGAATAACCAGTGTATCTGGACATTTATTTAACATCCCAGCGTCTGCGACGTTATAACAAAACACATCATCTTAATAACGTTGACTTGAGCGTATTGTCACCGGACGTGAGGACAGAAAACCGTAAACAATTAATCTCTGCTGTACTGTACTGTGTTTGAGCATACATACGTAATCACTTTAAGAATTACAAAAAATATTGTTTAAATAAGCATAGGTCAATCATTTTGTTGTTTACTGAAAACCGAATTTTAACTAATCTTTGTGAAAATCCCCATAATGTTTATTTTTCTACTCAATAATATATACTGGCAATTTTTTGCATACCGAAGAATATTATAACCTATGTCCATTCTATAAAAATTTTAAAATAAGAAAATATTTCTTGTCAGTGTAAAGTTATAATTCAATTTGAAAAATTTCTTACATAAACTATTAGTTTTATTTTGCCGATTTTCTTTAATTCAGTCTTCAGTATCGTTCAAAACATTTTACTCACATTAGTTAGCCATTTTGTGTCTTGAATTGTTATTTCGTTATTTTTAAGAATCATCTGGATAGTGTTCAAGGTTGTCATCTACATTACCATCTAAAACATATTGCCACCTTATGAAACACTATCTATGGTGTCATTCATTTGTAACTATGTTGAGTTATATTTTCATGCCTACGGGGTTTATCTCACCCCTTTTATTTTATACGGTTAACCTTGTCAGATCCTTACATACCATACACAGTGCACATAAAGATTGTAGTATTTATGTATAAACCTCTCTCAAGTCACTCTCTGGGTAGCTTTCATAAGTGCTTATCCTTTTCTTCTTTCCTCGGACAGATTTTTCTGGGATTTTCTGGTTACTGTTGCACATCAATACACATTTCTGCTGCTCCTTGAATAATTACTATCAACGTAAAATTTGTTTTTTTATATATATACAAACTTTTCTTAGCACTTGTTTCTTCAAAATCTTTCATTACATTGTACTATGAGATCAATGACTCTTGATCTTATTATTTCTTCTTGCAAAAATGTACGTTGTGTTTATGGACTTATAATTTAATCGTAACTTTGTAGTTATTTTTCTCTGCTTTAATATTCCCCATCGCGAATATAATTTATCTTTTAACTACACACACCGAACCCAAAATATGTAGTAAATTTATTATGTGTAACACCTACTGAGCACATTTGTGTGTGTACTTTAATTGGTACTTTCCCTCCGGTTATTACACAGTATATAAGGAATCCGATGTAATCCAGATTAAGGCCTACAGTGCAACCCGAACATTTGTGTTTATATGGCTTTTAAAATCTTTTCCCCCAGTGCTTGTTATTGTCTGGTTCCTTAACAGAGCACTGAGATATCGAACTGACATAATAGAGGCCTTAATATTTCGGTTTTTCATTTGCTGTAACGGTCATGGAATTTTTCACAGTCCTCTAGTTTTCCTCACTTGGATTACGAAACATTATCTCCTGTGTTATTACCAACATTGTTTACAATTCTTGAAATACTTCTGAATGTATCAAAAGGCATTCAGCACTTTTTCTTTACAATCTACCATTAAGTAAAGTTAATACAAAAAAGAAAACATTAGAAAATTTACTGATCTTATGATTTAAATGATACGTACCTAAAAATACATACTTTTTGTTGATCGTAATTCAGCAAATAAGAAACTTTGATTTGTCAAAAGTAGGTTGAGTTATGACAAGTGTTGTAAAAAAGAAAGAATTAATTTTTCTGTAAGTAAGAATTGAAACGTTACTTTACATGACTACACAGTATCCAAAGTTACCTCAAAACTGTACGATATGATAAACGTTTTGCCTGTTGTACTGAAAAAAGGCAGCTCCTGACAAAAGGGTCACTAAAGGTAGCCTATTAGGTATAAGACATTTATACAATTAATTGTTATTAAATTCAAAATTTTGAAATAAACGAAGTGAAAGGTTTCTTCTGAAGGTTGTTAAAGACTTGTCGTATTTATAAAAATCTACGTTTAATATTTTGTAGTTTTTTTTTAATTATTCGGTTAAACGGTAATGTCGTATTAAATGTATTGTTACGTAATGCGGAAAAAGTGTTACGTAATTTGGAACGTTCTATAAGTATCTCGAATATTCCAGTTGTAATGTGCGTACATATGCTGCTACTTTACGGTGAAAGACAATTACGCGTCAACTATCGAGTCTATACCGGACCATACCGGTCAGCGCAGTGTGTTCAAGGGCACTGTTTCCAGTGGATTCTCGAGAGCGCCTGTTTGTTTAACAAAGTGACAGATTATTCTGGCAATCAGCGGGGTATATAAATACAGCTATTCAGCGACGGTCAAGTTAGTTATTGTCGGGCGATAACACAGTGATTATACTGTGAATTTTTAGTGGAGAATTATACACAGTGCGGTTTGAAGTATTGTGGCGAATTATTATGTGTTTTATTATTGTGATGCAACTGTGTTTTATATCAGTTAACATTTTTATTGCGTGTGAACAATTTTTATTTGATTTGTTGTAAGAGACTGTCTTGTTAATAACAAACTGTTTAATTGTGATAATTAAAGCTGGTGATTAGTGACGTAATTGATGTCTTGTATTTTGTTTCCACTGTACCATACGACGATCAGTAGACCATCGTAACAATATATTTTTACTTTTGAAGCGTAATACCTTTCTTAATGGAAGTAGTATCATTGTAACCAGTGTAATAATTTTATTATTTATCTTTTCAGTGCGGAAACTAGTTATTGTTTGTTTTATCTCTCCTACTCTAAACAAATATCTGTAATTCAAAACACGTTTGTACTTACTGGAATGCCATTGTTCAAATGTATACCAGATTATTGACTTTTGTAGTATAAACACGTAAGAAACTTATCGTATAAAATGTAATTCTAGAAACAAGACTGATTTAATGTTTTTTTTCCAATCTTAAGTAATTAGGTAGATTTTTATAGTTACTCCAAAATTAGAAATAATGCATAAAATTATTATTACAATGTACATCGATATATTCAAAATAATTTGTAATAGTTGTGTTGACCCGTACTGGTGACGTCCATTTTATGATACCTAGATAGTGAGGTGGGGTCATGCAGCCCGCAAGGTTTTATTTTGTTCGAAAAAACATAACAGCTAAAGTAAAGTTCTTTTAGTTCTTGTTTATTGCTATCAGAATATTTTATCCTAATACATGCCAGTTTGTGGTGTGTTGTTATAAGTATCTCTTGCAAAGTTTCACTTGTCACAACGCATTTCAAAGCACTTTTTTCACGGCCGGAAGATACGACATTATATTGCTATTTCTGGTCATAACATTTTTGACCGGTATATTGGCACTCTACGTGTAAAGATTTTTCCCATAGTAGGTCTAAATATTGTTTGGAGAAGTACTTGACTCTTGAATGTCTTGAATTAGCTCGTTATCTTGATCAGAAACATCCCCTTCTACGCGTTACTCATACTTTGTCTCTGAGGTGCTGTCGTGCTGGCTAATGTAATCAGAATCAGAATCAGGATCGTTACCAATAAAATTACTGTTTTCGGTCGCCAAAATACGTATGTTGTACCTACTCTTTAAAACGTGGATCATCACTTATCATGATTCCTACTTAGGAAAAGTCTAGTTTGTCCTAAAAATATTTATCACATGAACAACCCACACAAAATCTACATTTCGGGCCTTAGCATAAATTTCGGTTTATTGTTTATGTACGTCTTTTTCTGGTTTTCAAACACACTGTTTTCAAATACATGTTTTAAATTACATAACCTAGTATTTTTAATAATATCTCTACTTTACTTGTATTTTGCTCTCTCATATTAGGAAATGACTTTTCTATCGTAGCGTGTAATTCGACTGACATTCATTCTTCCACACTTGAGTACTTCTTACTTATTGTTCACTAAAGTCACTAAAGTCAGCACGGAGGAGACTCAACTCTAGTGAAGTATGGAATTTCATTTCCTTTTGTCCCTGCATCAATGGTTTTATATCATTGTTTCTTACTTCCGTTCCTCTGCTCCTTGTTTAGGATTTCCGCAAGCTTTTAAGTAAAACATCCGTGTTTTCATTCTGTGAATGTTAAAAGATGATTTTATTCTTTTTTTCAGTGAGGCGTAATGAATAATCTTGAATAGCCACAGAATAACTCACACTATAGACATCGGAACTCGCTGACTTTACTTGGTCATTTACCACCAGTGATGCTAGTACTTTTCTTAATACTCGGGAGAAAAAACTGAAGTACACCTTAGACATGGCGAGAGTGTTCGGTACTTGAAACAAACGTGCCATTAACACAAGTCAGTACTTAATGTAATCACTAGATGTCCTCTAACTCTTCCTTCTGTCTTGTATTTTCATTAGTTTATTTTTTTATTTTTTTATCCTTTAATTAACTCTACTAGAAAATTGGCAGTTTTTAAAGGAGTTTCTGTTTTCCATAATTTTATGTAGTCTGCCCTTAAAAAATGCAGCGCTTTTATTTGTTTAATTCATGTTGTACGTAATTACTTTGTCAGCAATATCTTGAGATTTTCAATTCTATCATTGTTGTAGATGAAGTCCTCGTCATCCTTTTACACTTCCTAAGAAAGTGGTCTCAGAAGACTGACCCTACCAATTTGTTTTTGTGCTGCACCTGGTGTCACGTTTCTCCAAAATATAATAGCAGCAGCTACGGTTTCCTAAAATTTAACTCTTTATTTGCACTCATTTTCCACAACTAATCTATTTTAAATACCATATGTCATTTGACATTTTCTTATTGTCTATACATGCATCTCTTATCAGGAGAAATTACAATTTTACTTAAGAACCTAAAGATTTTGAGTATTTGAAGTATATAAAATATATACAATAACTATTTTTAAAAACTTTTGACAAGATATTAAGTCCATGTACTAACGAACAGTGGTCTACATGTCACTCGTAATATAACGTGTGGTCATTTGTATGTATCATAACTATGACAATGATAGGAGATAAGGTCTATTGATAATGCTGTAATTATAACACAGTAGACATGAACCAGTTATTATAAGTCGGTTGAACAGTACTCAATGTAAGGAAGTAAGATTAACAATAGAGTGTTACATACTGTTAAGCAGACTCAGCTTCCGTGATTACCTCTTTGTCATTGCTGCTCAAGAAACACTCTTTGTTTCAGTGTGTGTTTTGTCATACTGTCGGGTTTTCAAAGTTTACTTATAGGCTCGCTCGTGCAACTGTAGGTCTGCATACAAAGCTATGTGTACAACCCCTGCAAGACCCCCATATTTATCGCAGTAATTTTTCTTAGACGATCTGAAACACAGAACATGTAAACACTGTCAAAAATTATTAACATTAAACTACATAAAGTAAAAAGTTATAAAACAAAACACCGACTGAGAGCAACCCATTACTACAGAAATTGGTTATGTTAATTTTTCTTGGTACTTAATTGTGATCTTATGTATTTAGTGTTACCACAACAAATACAATATACCCATGTTTGTAATTTTAACGTAAATTACTTTTTCATTTGGTGAATGTACATAATGTTATTTTTATTATTGGAAGGACCAAGGACGTTTTGGGGACGCAATGTTAATTCTTCGTGTCTATATGCGGCAAATGGTTGTTCTAGATAAAATTAGAAAATCATGGAAATTTCAAGAAAAGTCATCAATAATGAAAACAGACCTAAAAACAGGGATTTTAACGTCTTCTATATTGTTAACGTAATGCGGAAAAGTGTTGCACCATTAGAAAACATTCTATGTCTTTCTCGGCTATTCCCGTGGAATCCGGCTGTCATGTGTGTGTGCGTACATCTGCTGCTTCTTTGAGATGAAGGACAATTACGTGACAAATGTCACGCGTCCGCGGAGACCGATCCAGATTTCTCCAGTCCGCCCTCTCTGTGTGCAAGGCCGCAGTAAATTACGTTCTGGTGTTTTCTAGCGTTCTTGTCGCGTAGTATGGAATATTCTAGTATTTCATCGCAGTAAAAAATACAAGTATTCGGCGACGCTCAGTCAGTTTGAGTTGCGATATATTCCAGTGCGGTTCGAAGTATTGTGGCGAAGTGTTATGTGTTTTATAATTGTGAGTGAAAATTGTAATACAATTGTGTTTTATACTCGTTGACAGTATTATTGCGTGTGAACAATTTTTATTTTGATTTGTTGTAAGAGACTGTTTTTTTGATTACAAACTGTTTATTTGTGATAATTAAAGCTGGTGATTAGTGACTTAATTGGTGTCTTGTATTTCCATTGTAGCATACGACGACCACTAGACCGTCGTAACAATACAATTTTGATAATGTCTTCTATTTATATTATACACAGCTCTAGAAGCCGAAGAATAAGCAAGATATATTTTTAAAAATCGCAACTAAGTAAAATAAATTACTTAAAATGACACTGCAGTAAATACAGCGTATTAAATGTACGCCATGCCACAAGCAAATTTCTAACTTTGAGCTCGTACTTCTGTAGGTGTATAAATTGTAGACTACGTAAACGCCGACGCTTGACAGAATACTGGAGCGCCAGAATTTTTACTATTCGTGTCGTAGGGAAAAAACATAATGGCAGCCTGTTCATTGCTCATTACGCATCCGATTGATATTATACAAGTCACCACGTTGTGTTATGCCTCTACGTCTTACTATGCAATGGCAATCCTTTACTGCAACCTAGCCTCCTACATGATGCGCCTACAAACTTCCCTATAAGTTTTCGTCCTTTCTGAATACACTGTGTACCTAGATTTCTTGTATTTCATCTTCTCAGAATTTGTCCCTTTGTCGCCTTCCTTGGCATACTTTCTTTGTCCATTCATTCTATAAGACCTGAAGATTTGATTTTATGTCACAGGAAAGATGTTCGTGAAAGTTTGTTTGCATACCTGTATCATTCACCTAGTTCCATTTGGTACCTTAGAAATGGCTGTTGACTGTGGTTTACTGTTATTTTGATTACAATATGACCTATGTTGACGCCTTTGAACTGGTATGACGCCCAAGCAAATCTGTAGGTTCTTTATCGTACGAACATTAAACAGTTTCTCTGTGAAATCTCGGGACAACTCTTTATAATGGTAACGACAGTTGCAGGTTGCCTGAAACAAATAAATTAATTTACTTTCTTAGAATTTAAGTAAATTAATATCTAAAACATACTACATTTCTTTGTAATGGTCCATGTTTTATTGCCACAACACATACACATTGTGTTTCAGAAGGCTCAGTTATATTCTTATAACTACATACACTTGTAGAATTTGATTTATCTTTATAAGTCTTATCTAAGGACACCACATGGGAGTTGAACTGTGCCGCTAGGTTGCTACTGTTTCATTAAATTCTCTGCTTTGTTATCAAGCATCAAGTTTTATGAGCTCCCATTTCATGTTTCATTTTAGCTTTCCATGATCCAGAGACAAGAAACCAATCTCAGCTTAAAAGACTTTATGAAACACTTTACTGCTTTATGAGGGAAACCTCTATATGTAACATAAAAGTATTTACTGTGAATGATACGTGACACATCTTAGACAGGTCGCTGTAACTTACACTTAACAGGTTTTATGGCCAGGCCATCAATTTGTACCCACTACTTTTACAATGATATAAAGTTTTATGATTTAATTTTGTTATTCTGAAGAGAAAACCTATACCTTTTACCGTAACGCTCACCGCGCTAAAGTGCTTCTAAGCCTTCTTAACTCTTGATCACTTCTGCACACTGCTCATCTATACAACATTTTATATTTATGTTAAGCGAATAAAATAGAACAGGTCTGAACTACTTGAATTGTTTTAACGACCAAACTCGACGTAAACATAACGACAAACAGACCAATTTGAACCTATAATTTTTGTTAATGTAATTACAGGTAATACCTACAATACACGTTCCGTAAACCTATAATTAACAATAATGTAAGTAAATAACAATAATTTTACTCAATAATAATATTAAATAAATAATTATTGCCTATAATTAGATATTAATTAATACACGATTAAGTTGTAAGGGAAACAGAAAATATTTAATAACCTGTCTAGGTATAAGTTAGGCAAGCCGCGACTAATTCAAATCAACTGAAAATACTAAATAAAGTCAACAGCTATATTTTATACATTATTTTGACAGATAAAGATCAATATTAATTTTACTTTAGAAGTCTGTTGCTTTATCAGGACACAATATGGAACATTCGGCGTTCTGATTCTTTTCTAACAGTTTTTTCTCTCAGTAAATGTCATGCCAGCACAAACAATTTCTTGAGATCGTTTTAAGTTTACTTTTGCGGCAGCTTCATTTTTTAAAGTCACTTGTAAATAAATATTGCTTGCTACTAAGAACATTAAATTCATTTGTCGGTATTGCTTGTTTTTAATTTTAATCCAGTTGATGGGCTATCAAAACCAATGAACATGAAAAAATGGTCTCTTAATTCAGTTTGTATTTTAGTGGAAGGAAACATAAATTCCTTAGTTATCATGTACACATATTCTTAGTCAATTTGCACTAGATATGCGATGTAGTATTAGGAGTCTCAGTAGTTTACGTATTATGTTCAAATGTTCAATTACCATTGTGTAGTTCAAATATATGACATTTAAAATCTTTTAATTGTTTCAATAAAAAACCGATATTTTCAAGTCACATACTAATTTCGTTTGATTTAATAAATCATTAAATTCTGTGCAACAGATGTTTTTTTATTACATTTAATACCATACGTTTTGAACACACTACGTTGAGGCATCGTAGTCACTGGGGATGCCTTATTAGTGTGGACGATACGTTTGGTGTTACAAGTAATAAAAAGACGTGTGTTGAACCAAAACATATAGTAGTTACTATTAAAGAAGCCTTTGTATAAATTATTTTAGCAAAATTAGAAAGTTTTAAGTTGTGCACTCTTCTGATTTCCCTACTGATTAAAACCCAACATCCTTATTCTTTTATAATATCAGTGTACGTATGCAAAAATTAAATACCAAGCAACGCTTTTACATTTAAAAGATCATTAGTTTAATGATCCTAACTTAAAAACACAGGGTTTCTAGATCTATGTTTGGACGAACTTATGAAATTATTCAGTACGATTTTACGGCCTGAGTATACCATGCTATTTATTAAAACTTTCGGGCTTGTCGATCGTGGTAGTTAAAAAAATCCTACTTGTTAGGTACTAACGTTTTAATTGGATTGACAATTCATCTTCATAAAAGTAAGGTCAACAGAGACATAGAATGGATGTCCCAGAGATGGATAACAAACAATGTTAAAATCCATAGACGAACTTTCCTTTACAACTTTCAGGAATGTTTTCTATCTGTCCCTATTCAAATGATGTCGTCCACTCGAACCGGCGAAACTTTACAACGGAACGAAGAGACTGTTTACAACAACTGACCACGGTCGGAATGCTAGAAAGTTATAATAAATAACATGGTTATGAAATTACTGTTTCTTCTCAGTTGTTGAACTTGTTTCGAAAATGTTCGTTACTTGGTGTAATGTTCTCTTATGAGTAATGAAAATAAACCAGACCAAGAAAAACATACTAAAGTAATATCAGAGGAGATTTGAAAACAAGGAAAGACATTACATAAAGTTTCTTTTTGGTATCCTTCCAAGATTCTGTTAAATTTTTCTCTTCTTCAATTAACTATTTCACGTGTCTTCCACAGATTAATAATTACGTCTGATTTACTCAATCGCTTTCAGTATCCTTGATATTTGTTTTTGCAGACAAGGAGGAGTTTTAAAAATTGTTTACATATATTTTCACGATTTATAAATAATGGAAGCCAAATTTCACTGTTTTAATGTAAGTACTAAATTAATACAAGTTACTTAAGTCTTAATTTTTTAGCAATAAGTTTAGAAAGAAATATTAAATGTTTCTTTATTGTAATTTTCTATAACAATAAATTTTCCGTTCCTAGACAATCGATCGAAATTAATACAAATTATTTGGTTATTTTATTTATTCTAAACCGGCAACATTCACAGTCAGTGTCCCTGTAAATAAATTCTCCCGTGGCCCGTTTACCCATTGTGAAACTTCCCAGGTAATAGAATTGTTATTATCATGATTGCCGTGATGAGGACACGGGCATCACATCACACTAACACACCCGATTGGCGGATACATGCTGGCGCGCAGTTTCCTTGTTGGGGGGTGACTTGCATCGACTCCTGCATGCATTCTCGCACACACAACATGTGACCCCGTGTACAGACTCACACCACACCTCTTGAGCCGACACATGTTCTGCGTTGTATATTGCGTGTTGTGGGTCAGTGCGAGTGCGCGCGCCTTGCATCGACTCCAGCACGCACTCTGGTACGCGCACGCATGTGCGCTCGCGGTGTACACACATGCTTTGTTGTTCTAATCGTGGCAATCATAGTATTAATTTTCTAACTGGAGTATGTTCACAATAGGTAAATATAGTCAGGGAGTATTTATTTCAGAGACTGTATTAATTTTATTTTAAAATAAAATAATTATCATCAAAACTCTATTGTCTGTAGTAACATACGACGAAAGTATTATTAGTTACGCAGTTACAAACATAAACTGTCACTAAATGAGGCTTAACAGATATGTTTTTTACAGCACAAGTGTGCGTCCTTAGTTTCTTTATTTACACACACACACACCACTTCATATACGGGTTGTTTTTCTCTGTTACTTGTATTTACAAATAATATTTCTCAATTCTATTTATACCATACTTTTAAATTTCGTGATTGGTTAATTTTGTAATAGTTTGCAACTAGATCATAAATATAGTTTTATTTTAATATACAGAAAGTTATTATTATACTATAAATGAAGATGAAATTACAAAATTTGTACACGAATCATACGGACCAAGTGAAAAAGGAAAACTATACACTATAGAAATGAAACACCTCTGTGTGTGTGTGTGTGTGTGTGTGTGTGTGTGAGTGTAACTTTTAATGTTATTTTCCAGTACTGTATTTCCTTGGTATTTAAAAGACAAAGTGTCTCGTAGATAATAATCAATACATAAGTCTGTACCTTGATTTAAATCATGTTAACACTGGTGAATTCTACTGTTCTGTAAATTCATATAACTTAACTAAAAATTACCGCCCCCGCACACTTTTTTAACATTGCTTACTCTTTTTCTGTTGTTACCAACATGTTGTCATACTGTGTTATATGAGAAATAGTATAATTACAACACATCTTCTACTTTGTCTATTTTGTATAATACGATCTCCAGTGACTATGCCAACATACAGTAGTTTCATCTAGATTTGCCAACACAATACTTTATATCACAGGTTAACCTCTTTCTTCCTGAAGCTCAGGTTCCTGATCCGTTCAGCGTGAATTACTTACCCTAAAATTTTATTTTTCTAACGCTTGAAAATTGAGATACGTTATTGAAATATCAGCAATTTTTACAGAAGCAGATTTCATGGAATCAGAAACAGATAACATTTATGGAATGTTATTTCCATAAACAATTGGAACATTTTGTTCTAAATACTTAGCTGACCCACATAAATTAGAATTCTTGGCCATATGTAACACCACATTAAAAAATTTTATGCAATATTTTATTTTATTTTTATTTAAAAAGTATATACAGTAATGTGTTTTCTCCTGTCTTTGTGGATTAAAAAAATTTAAAATTACTTTTGAAGTTACATTTGAGTTTTTTACGTTTCTAGTTATGTTTATTCTTCTGCAAGCAAATAAATTCTCTATCATTTATTATACGTAACGTTGTTAGTGAACACAAAAGGATTGTGTATAGCAGAATAAGTAATAAAAATTTAATACTATTGCAGACATTCACGTCGAGCTTTGTAGTAAACTTGACACCGTGAGGTTCGTAAAACGATAAGCTGAGTATTGTTCCACTTATTAATGTTATTAATAAATCCCAAACATACTCGTTATCCAAAAAACTCATTATTTGTTATCTCTCGTCTGGTAAGAATTGTCGTTAACATATAATATTCTGATACATCGCTACAAAATTTATATTATATTTAGACAAACTTTTTGATAAACTTATTCATATTTCTCATCACATTATATGTTTTGTAATATTTTTACCTTGTCGTTTTTTGTAATAACTAACAACTTAATTTCATCAAAAGTTGCTCACAAATAGCTGTTATATTTAATTAGCTGTTAAGATTAGATAGGAATTTGTACATCGTTGCAACTGCCACATATGTATAATATATGAAAGATAAACTATACCTTGTGCTACCTTTTGTAATCGAGCACCAACTCTTACAAGCTTCCGATCGTACCTGTCTCAGTTTACAGCGGTCCATGACTCAAGAACGAACAAATCTCAAAGGTAAATGCGTAAGTCAAATCTCAAAGGTAAATAATTGGTATAAGTCAAACGTTTAGTTACGCGGATAGGAAAACAATGTTAATTTTGTATCCTACTTCATTAATACTTTTAAATCTAAGAGACGTGATACACCTAATAAGAGTGTCCATGCGTTAACAAATCCATGCTGAAAAGGTGTAATGGCAGTCAACCAAACATATTTCTACAACTTTACCAGTGGTATACAGTGTTATGTTTAGTTTTCCTATTATTCAGGGGTACTTTATAGTTTTTCTTCAATTTCTTTAGTTTCTTTTAACCTGCTTTGGCCGCAATATATTTCACAGTCGAACCTAAGTATCGGACTTATCCCATCACATAAAAAAATAAATGGGACGTTTCGGCCACCTAGGCTTTTATGGAAAACAGTGACAAATCTATCAACAAATGAATACTTATTAAGGAAAAACACGCGACACTAAACGAAACACAAGCAGAACACACACGAAAACTTGCACATGCTCAAGGTCAATAAAACAATCGCAGTTTTTGGCAAACGAGTGTGATGGCAAGAGTCTGTTTTCAGATTCAGATGTCTACAATTCATTACAGCAATCTTTTAAACAAAGCTTTTCTCTTCTTCGTCATTTTTTGGCTATAGTATAGAACGTTTTACACAGAATTTTATCTTATTTTCACTTTCTAATTTATTAAAAGCGCTCTAATTGTTTTTAAATTATCTTTTAATTTGACTTTATAGTTCATTAGGTTTAAAGCACTGATTATTTGTCTGTGAAATGAAATATTTAGTAGATATTTTATTAAAGTTGGGGAAAAAATTTTCTAGCAAAAGGGCTATACGCCCGCGCGCGTCACGTGTGTGTAATGCAATGAGACAAACATTCACACTGTGATTATATGGGTACATATTTACAATTAGCTTCAATTGGTGTCCTGTGCAAAGAGGTAAGAATAGTATAAGACAGTGTTGTTACTAGAATAAATACTCCATGTTAACGCAGTATTTAAGATAATCATAAAAAATTAAAAAAAGCGGTGCAGCGTGTAATCTGTAAGTGAAAAAGTGTTGTGCGCATAACGAATTATGTAAAAATAATTAACAGTAAGCTAATTAACAGACACTATAAGTCATTTATATTAATGTGCAAATTAGTATAACTATTAGTAAGTATCTATTTTAATATAAAATGAATTTTAATAGCATTTATTCAACTGACAATCTAATTAGCAATCAATCACATGCATTTGAAAACACGTGGTTTAGAAAGTCCTAGAAACCGGAAGTACACGTATATCGGCACGTGGAAGATTTTCTCGTCCCATTCGTAAAGCATTTAAGTTGTTGGGTGGCCATAGTGGTTAGTACGTAGGCGGTGCTTGCCGTCTACTCTGACTCTTAACTATAAAAGTGTTGCCCCAGTTAGTGTTCGGGTGTTTGTGTGCATTGTGCTTGTGTTTTGTGAATGTTGTGTGTTTCTTCACTAAATAATTATATTTATTATTTAGTCGTTTGATCACATATTATGTAAACTTTTGAGATCATGATTTTATTTACTTTCTATTAACCGTTGATAGAGTATTTTTCTGTGATGGGACTCAACTCTCCATTAATTTTTAATTTCAGTATTACTCCCTTAACTGTTAATTGTTGACTAGGTTTTATTGAAGCAGACGAAAAGAATTATGAATATTGCGATAATCAATGGAATCACTTTGTTTTATGAAAAGCGGTTATCTTTCTTCACCACTCACATAGCCTAATCAAAATTAGGGTGTACTCAAATTATTTAATGTACACGATTAAACCACTACAATGCTCTATATGTATTTACGTTGTTTGTGTAAATGTTACAGTCGATAAATACACCTTAATAACTTAATAACATAATTAATAGCGTTTTTACAATTGCAAGACTTCACTCTAATACAAGTTATTTGCTTAGCGATAACCTGTGTATTACGTTCCTGAGAGACACCAAAGTTTAATATATATTAAAACAGGTAAACGGTGCCTATTAAAATATTATGAAACGGTGCACGTTAATATGTGTTCAAGTAAAAAAACTCTAGTAATATGAATATGTTGTTGTAGAGAAATGTTATATAAAGTATATGCTTTTCTGGGTTTATTTATCTACTGAACAAAATTTTACGATTTTAAAACCTTCCCAACGTTGTCCGATAAATAACGTCTACTCTCTTTGAACATTCCATGTTGCATCCTTAAGTTCTAGTGCGTTATTTGCTCTTCGGACTTTTTTTTCATGAATTTTCCTATTACCATTAAATATCCAAACCATGTAAGTCAAATTATCCTCTTATTCTTTGTTGGTAGATTTCAGATGCATTCGTTTAAGATTATTTTGTGTATCTATATAAATGCGTGTGCAATGATATGTTAAAAACGATGTCCGTGCAACGCTTAATACAGAAACACACGTACAGATAAATTGTCAGATCGTGTAAAGAAGGTGAAATTAAACAACTATAAACTGACATTTAAACGTCGCCTAGTGTGAAAAGCTCAAAATCTCAAAAAAGAATCAAATGTCACAAAGATTGTAAAACACATGAAGGAACATGTGTTTTAATTGGTTGTGTTAAATTTACTGGTTACAATTTTGCGAATAGTAAATGAGAGAATTAGTATTTTAAAGATACATCTTTTCATAAATTATTTCGGAAATTATCTTTTAGAAAAACTGTGAGAGGTATTCAGAAAATAAGTTCTTTTCGTTAATATTGCCGCGGTATCGATACCGGAACACTGTTGTGGATATGCAGCAAGTTTTTTTTTCCTTGGCAAGGCAACAACGCCATTTGTAAACAGCTGTGTGCTGAGAAACGTCGTTGGTCGCGTTTATAATGTCTAAGAAAAACGAGACACCTATCGCGTGCGACAGCAGATGTACGATTAATTTCTTGAAGGCGAAAGGAATTAAACCAGCTGAAGTTCACCGTCAAGTTTGTAATGTTTATGGAGAAGAAGCAATGACTGATTCGGGGATATCGCTTTTTAACAAAGAACTCGAAAATGTTCATGACGATGAACAGAGCGGGCGGCTGTCTTTAGCGAATGACGACATGACGCGGGTCGTTGAAGAGAAGATTACAGACAATAGACGATTCATTATAACGTCACTCTCCCTGCATTTTCAGCAATTTCACGTTCACTTCTTCATGAAATTGTGTCTGAAAAACTAAACTGCAGAAAATTGTGTGCACTCTATGTTCCAAAGAGGCTTACGAAATAACTCAAAATAAAACGATGGGACAGTGCATTGGCTTTTTTCGACACGATTTAGGCAGCAACCGATCCGTATAGTCCGTACGATTTTGATCCGTATACTCACCGGGGACAAAACACACGCAATCTGTGAATGAAAACATTAATGTATGGCGTGGAGGCACACTTCATCGTCTGCAAATAAATAATTGGAATCAGTTTTCCTCTCGGAATATAGTGCACAGTCGTTTTGCACGGAAAACAGGTTTTGCTTATGGATTTTTTGGCTGGAGGCTCGACAATCAACTCGGATGTCTATTGCAAATTTCTTATAAAATTGCGTCGTGCGATTCAAGAAAAGCAATGTAGGATAGTCGCCCGGGCATTGTGTTGATTCGTGAAAATTCCCTTCCACACACTGCCACTGCAACGAAATGTTTTTCACAATCTTCTACTGGGAACAATTTGATTATCAGCCTTACAATCCAAACCTTCCACAAAGTTAATATTACCTTTTCAACCATAAAATTTCTTTTCCTTGGTAGCCAGCAGTTTCATAACGACGACAGTATCAAATAAGCCGTGAATTCGTGTTTCAAATCAAAGGCGGGAAATTTCTACGACAAAGATTTACAGCTCCTGGTGATCCGTTATGAAAAATGCGATACCTCTGTAGAAAAGTAGGTTAAGGTATGCACTTCAAGTAGCAATAAATGTGTTATTTTATTTATACTGTTATATTTATATGGTTTGTTTTATTAACCTATTGAAACTTACTTTCTGGAGATCCCTCGTATATTCGGTAAAGACCAAAGACACCATAAGTGATGTTAACCTTTAAATTCTGAACATAATTTCAATTCTGAACATATATATTCCCAAGAAATAAATAAATAAATTTTAATAAAAGTAGATTGTCCAATTTAAATTCAGGTAATTGCTTAATCTATACAAAAAAGAAACAAAACAACCTGGCAATCAAGAGAAAAAACATTTGGGAAAAGTAATGTTTAATAAAATCATGTAGAAGAAATATTGTAATATCATCTTTTCATTCAAACAAAAATTTCTAACTGCTAAATCTACGCTTACATATACTAAATTTAGTTGGTTTAATGTATAAAATTGTTTCCGTATTGAGATCTATGCCATATATTTTAATCACAAATTACAGGTATTGTAAAAATAAAATATGTGAAGTGCCCTGGTGGGATTGAGATTGTAAACCTGTTCAAGTTTGTGTTTTATTTAATTTTGTTTCCTGTTATGTACAATACGGATACATACCCCCGACGTTCATAGACAGTCAATGTAAAACCGAATTTATCCCTCTGTTTAATTTACAATACATATGATTGTAAAATTTAGTGTGACAGCAGACTCTGTTTACAGACACCTAAATATATTGTCTGAAATGTAATTGTCCCTCTGTCTGTTTGTATGTACTGAAATTTACACACACACTTGCGAGCAATGAAATTTAACAAGGAGTCGCTGCCACGGCCAGAGTAAAACCTGTACATCACACTCACATACTGCAACTCTAACACACACAAAATTGCACAACACATTCAGAAAACACAATTACAAAATAGCATACAGAACTAACAATACCATCAAGAGACGCATTAACGACACAAACAAAGACATAGACATATACAACAAAACAGGCTTATATAAATTAAACTGCAACGATTGTAATAAATTCTATATAGGCCAGAAAGGAAGATCATTTTACTCCAGATTTTCTGAACACACACAAGCTTTATCCAATAAGAACTTACAATCCACATTTGCCACACACATCCAGACAGAAAACCACAGTTACACCAATATAAAAAACAATCTAGAAATTTTACACTACATACCCAAAAGTCGCAAACTCAACACCGCAGAACAATACGAAATATACAAACACAACCAAACAACATACTCAATGAACAATTACAGTTTAAATCCAACACACTACTCGACACAATAATATACAACGCATACAATTCAGAATCCCGCGCCAACCCCCTTCCATCTCTACACCTCAACCAGTCACCAAAAAACCATTACAGATTACCAACGCCTTGACGCATTCCGCATTTATACCTCACTGAGGAAGGAGTAAACCACTCCGAAACGACGTTTGAGGAAATAATAAAAAAGTAAGTTTTTCACAAGTGAAAGTGCATTAAATATTAATTGTTAAAACCTGTAGCTTATACAAACTTTCTCTAGTGAGTTACAAATGCGTTCCTTTTCCTACCAGAAGACTATTATATTTACATACGTTAAATTATTATCTAATCAAATAAATGTTATTATCAGTGAAATGTGACAATAGGTTGTATAATATCAAGTTAACTAATAGTTCTTCTATTTAGCTTAAGTTTAAAAAAATAGTTTGTTATGTCTTTGTTAAGAATATAATAATTTACAGAAGCGCGCAACTTACATATTAAACCATAAAGGAAAATGCAGTGTCTTTCCTTTCCATAATTTTAGCAATGCTATATCAGTACATTATTATTTCTTCATTGTCGACATTATGTACTGTTACCAACTTCCATACGACTACGAACGTTTTGTCATTCCTAACACTGATTTGAAACGATGACGTTAACAAAGCTCAAATACGACAACAGTTTAGGCCTTGCAAAAGAGGGTTACTACTAAAATTGTTTAGAAGTGAAGCACTTAAAGAATAAATGGTTGAAATAATAATATAATTTTAAGAATTATGAAGTGTGAATACACTAAACTCACGTATATAATTATAAAGTATGAAGATCTGTGAAACGACAAATGTGAACGAAACGCGAAACATGATTTACTGTTGATTATTTGGGCAATTGAATTCTGTTACACAAAATGCACAGAGAGAGAGAGAGAGAGAGAGAGAGAGAGAGAGAGAGAGAGAGAGTAAGTCGCGAAATAGTTGGGCATAATATACACGATGCTTAAAGAGAATATTTTACAATTATAAAGATTTTATAGTCTTGTGAATTAAAACTTTTCATTCAAATTTTCTTTCGATGTTCACAGAGTTATTTGTGTATGCAAAAATAAACCAATTTCAACTTAACAAAATTCGAAAGATTTTAACGTGAGATTATTTCAGCCGTAACGGATTGCAATAAAGCGTTTGTCATACATTTCTATCCAGTTTAAACCGTATGTGGTTTTAGCTATGCTTAATCTTATTCAGGATATCGTGATAACGTAATGGAATTCAGGTCAGGTCTCAGAGCGCGTTGAAGTCAGCACAGTTCCAATTGGAATGCGATAAAACGCTCGTAATATAAAACAGACTTGAACAGAGACGCTAAAGTGTTTGTATAATTTATATTTTACTAAACATTACTGTTTCTAGAGTTCCGTCTATTTGAGAACGCTAGATTCTCTCGTTCATATTTTAAAAGTTCGTTGAAGGCGAAAGAAGGAATTCATTTTCCTGAACAAATTCTGTTATTTAAACCTACTTCTTACATTAGCATTTTGTTGTTTTCTTCAATCCAATTTGAATATTAGTGCTATTTCATGACATGTTTTACCGTTTTCTGTAAAAAAAACTTTATAAAACAGACATTTTTAAAAAGGCGTTAAGTCACAATTTTTACAAATTTGAATTGACAATGGTTTTTTTATGCCAATGGTGCCGTGAGATTATTATTATTTGTCAACAAGCGTGTGTCTTATGCACGTATTCTTCCCAATACCGTTGTCGTTTGTGGACTGAAAATTTTTAAATGCCTTGGTTTCAAATAGAGACAAGTCATTGACACGCTGTTCATAAGTTCAGCCTTTGAGAACGTAATCATTTGATCTTCCTGAAACGCTTATAAATAAAATAAGGGAGTATGATAATCTGTATGATACTATTAATTTTACCTTACGGTAAAATTAGATTAAGATTTACTATCAAATCAGTTTAAGATGACTCAACTTTAGTGGCTCGGTGCCTTCACTGCTCGCGTAATATATAGGCCTATCTTTCAAATGAAAGCATGAATGTTTCCTGCAGTAAGAAACCAACTTTCCTGTCCTCACCGTACATGATGTTTTCATACTTAAATGACGATTTGGGTGCACTAAGCAGGTAGTATTTATTGATGGTATACAGGAAAAAAACTTTTGTTCTGATAAAATACCATTCCGTAACGGATTTACCAGTTCTTACATTGAAGTTTGACAAACAGTTCCTTTATTGCAAACAAACTGGAAAATATTAAGAAGACTATAAAATATGATGTCATTCAATATCTAAACTTTTATAATGAACTGGTCACATGGCCAACAGTAGGGAATATGGCCAACAGCGATGGGAAAGAAAGAATGTTTTCATTGATACAATGGACGATGAAAATTAGTATTCCTATGCTAAACGCTATTATTTCACTGCTTTTGCAATTAAAATGTTTAAATAAAAGGAATGTAATACAAAAATTAATTTCAATGTGTTTTTTTTTTAAACCCACGTGAGAGGACCGTTGATTACAGAAATAAATATATTTCATATTGTTAGTTTTAGGTCTATATATAGACGATCTTGTGCGACAATTGAAGGAAAACATAAACCCCGGCATTAAGTTGACACCATTCAGTCAGTGCATCAATACATTGTTATTCGCATGTTATCAGGTTATTGTGCAAAACCAGAAAAAATCTCCAGTTAGGAGTTTTCCACTTGAGCCAAGTATGCAAAGAATATAATTTTAGAATGTCAACAAAGAAAACAAAAGTCATGGCCTTTAGAGGAAAAAATCCGATACGTTCCAGGATAATTATAAACGATCAGTCTGTAGAACAGTTATCTCATTTCAACTCTTTAGGGTATGATGTAGCTTTGAGTTTACAACGACATCGATGTAAAAATAAATAGATTTCTAATGATATACGGTACAATACACAGAACACTTGTCAATAAAACAAGGAAAGACACCAAAATAAAATTCTATAAATTAATGGCAACACCTGTATTAACTTATGGAAGTGACACTTGGGCGATGACGAGAAATGATGAGCTAATAATACAAACAAGTAAAATGAAGTTCTTGAGAAGACCCAAAGGTTGCACACTTAGAGATCAAACGCGAAATGAACTTATAAGAACCGAGTTAAATGTACAGGCAGCAGAATAAGAGGAGGACAAACAAAATTGAGGCAGCATATCGAAAGACTGGAAGATATGAGACAACATAAACAAATAATAAGATACAAACCTCAAGAAAGACGAGATATAAGTAGACTAAGAAAAACATGGTTTCAGTGAAGGCGGAACAGGCTGTAAACCTATAGCTGGACGTGGAGAAGAAGAACAAGACTTTTAAAAACAAATTATTAAAATATATTTGAATAACCACAATAAACAACATAACATTATCACAAACTGTTTGTTATATTTGATAATGTAATATGTAAGATGATAGGATGACTTCAGTGAATCCTGAAAATTCTAGTTTGGTTCCTCAGGCACTTCATAAAATCAAAGAGTTTTTCTTCTTCGTACCCATACATGTATATTAAAACCTGAACAAAGTTACCAAATAACATGTACCTTTACCAAGTTATAACCCTATCTATTGCATGATCTTGTAAATTTACAAGATGAACAAAGTAGGTCGTACTTGATAAATTAAACCTAAAGATAGTTGTACGTCAATTTAGCAGTAACACCGCAAAATTTCAAAATTACATTTATAGTTGGGTTTTCTCTAACAAGTGTAAGTTTTTTGCAGTTGGACTCGTGAACAATAGCATTCGTGCACAATAGTTGACTCGTGACTTCTTTATTAACACTTTACATAATTTAAGTAAATAATATGCATTTGTACTTCACACAAGGCTAACTACGTTATTTATAATTTGTGTGATACCGTGCTGTTAGTAAGGAGAACATACCGTATAAAGTTAAATCCAGAAATCACCACCATTGGTGACTATTAGTCTAAAAACGTCAAACTATATTTTAATGAATTAGTGCCATACAGTTAACATTCAAAGCCCTACCTAACATTCAGTATTTTCAAATGAAAAGAATAATATAAACCATTTTAGTTCCTTTTTAGTTTAATATGTTGAATTTGGTATTGGTTTGGATACAGTTAGTACATTTAATTTTACCATAAAATTAAATTTATACAGAGAATAATTTATTGATATAACATTTGTAAACTTTGACGTACTCGATCATGTCTACCCAAGTTAAGTGCCGGAATGTGTTGAGTTTTACTCTTACTTCTATAGTCACAAAAATTCTACATGTATTGTCTGCTTAACTTAGTATCTTAAATTCTTACAACTTAAAAAAATCGAAAAACAGATTAAAATTTTATAATTATTGCAATAATTTTATTTTTAAGGCGACATTAAACATTTACAACACATTAAACAGAACTACACAGTTGCTGCTGTTTGATCCTAGGAGGAGTATTTATAGTCCATTTGTAAGGTTCATGTTTAAAATCACCATGAACATAAGTTCAGGTACCTTATTTTTAGCTATATTTACCTCCTGCAAAAATTAAAAGAAGCAGAATCTTGGAAAAATCTTCATGAAATTTTTTTACTTATAGCAAAAAATGTTTCTTGCATTTGCTATTCTTATGATTGTTGTAATATTATTTTGGATAAAGCTACGATAAATTGCGTGTAACCAAAAAATAACTGTTTAGTGACTAAAAAATGTCTTGTTTTAAAAACTCTATGAATGTTACCAACTGGGAAAGCAATAAACTAAAACATGTAATAGTTAATTTTGTCTGTTTTAAATTTTATCGTAACAGTTTAATTTAGAAATTACTCTAAAACATATAGAAAAATTCTAGCGTATTTAAAGCACTTAATACTAAGTTTGAAATGAAGGACTGTCAACTGTGTCGCGATTGTGTGATTCGTGAGAAACAGTTTTTACAAATTTTTCACAATTGAACTATATGTAATATGTGAGCATGTTATCATTCGTTTGAATTTTTCAACGAATATAAGATACCTTTACAAATAATATGGGAGTCACTTAGGGAAAAACTAGTAGACTACAGGGCGGCAGTTCTTAAGCTGTGGGACGTGACCCCCTAGGGAGAGATTGCCTTAAAACGGGAGCAACAAGATAACTCAACGTCTTGTGTCTAAGTAGGACGACATACAACCTATTTCCGTCCTCGGTCAATCATTAAAAAATGTATCTTATACCAAATAACGAGTTTTCTCATTTGGGAATAACAAATTAAACTCATCATACAAATGTAAGAAGTTCTAATTTCTTGACATAACGTGACAGTTTGATTTCTCGTTCGTAATTTGACTGCAGCCGTATCCTGTACAAGCACTAGCTAGAACGAAACCAAATGACGTGCGTCTCGCAGAACTAGTTGAGTTTCGATTTAGACTTGGCTACTTATGCAAATTGTCTCTATTCGCCTTCATTATAATTTTTGGTTTTATATAGTTTTTCTATTTGTGAGTCTTTTGTAAGTTAACTTGAAGGTGACAAGTAAACATGCAATTTTTCCTGATTACTGATATTGAAAACAACAACTTTAATGATTGATTAGAAAGAAAATGAACTTTGGTGTAAAAACAAGAAAGTATGATGAAAGGTATTCAGTTCTGTGCAATGCGAAGACTATTATTAACAGTGAAGAATCTCCTCAAACATGGATTTGAGTTTTGTAATTGCAGATAGTGTAAAACCAAATAAATTAACAGTATCTTGAAACATAACACCCGGATTTCAAAAGTAAATCAAAATAGTTTTTCGTTTAAAATCTTAGTAATGTTTTAACAATTACTAACATTTACGTAGTCAGTATTTTAACTGTTACTAAGTCGACACAACAATAATTTGATAAAAAAGTGAATGTATCTTAGCGACTACCGTTAGCTTTTGTACCTAATTGCTATAAGAATTGCCAAATGCAAGAAACCACATAATTACCGATGAAAATGTTATCTTGCTTGACGAAAGTGTTATCACTTCAAGTTGGCAAAGTGACTGATGTTCATAAATATACTCATTTGATAGGATACGTTTGCTCGCTAATTAGCAGCTGCGGGAATAATTACTCTTGTGTGAGCCAAACTTGTAATACGGTGATAGTTCCTTTGACAGTAATTACACCTTCCTTTCTCAAAACGGAATGTAATGGGACACTGCATTCCCATAGAGCACACATAGAACTTGTGAAATGTCTGACTACTTGCAGGATTACGAAAAATTAAAGCCGTTTCTAAAAAAACAGTGAGGTTTTTCTGCATGCTTCATCGAGAGGCTCTAGAAACCAAAGAAGTCCCTTCAAGGATAATCCAATTATTTGTCTAAATAGAAAATTTTTTAAACAAGTCCACAGAAGTCTAGAAATGTTAGGCAGTCTGTGAAAAACTGTTTTGTGTTCGGGAAGTTTCAAGACTCCCATAAGAGGAGGTTTTTAAGACAATACTTGAGCTGAAGCTATGTTTGATCCTATGTTTCCTGTGTAAACAAGACAGCTCACTGGCTAACAGTTCCAAGGCCCAGTTGTTAATTTTTTAATTATTTACTTTGTAAACATTTTTAACAAAATAAATCTCTGAACACGTCTCTTTCTACGATATAAAAGTATTTTGCTTATTTGGATTGGTAAATTAGAAAGAATTATTACAAAATTAAAACTTTGGAGAAAGAGCATAAACACTGGAAAGTTAGTCATGTTTCCTACACTACTATTAATAGCGCGAGGAAAAGTAAATCACGGCAGTGCAATACTTCTTTTATTGCCATTAAAATTGTGCCTGCTCGCTTACTTAGTAATGCTAAACCAGCATTTCATAAAGTATTTTGTAACAAACATAATGACTACGATTTAGTCTAGATCGATTTCGTCCATCCAAAGTGATCCTAGACCAACACGTATGAAAATATATGGCCAAAACTACCGAGTCATCTAAGTGAACTACTTTCACAAAAAAGTAAATCAAAATAATTATATATGACAAAATTCTGGTTTCGCGTTAGTAAAGATTCTTTCAATGCATTTGCATTGCCTTGCTTGCTTCACTTTACTATTCCAGTAAAATTATGGTCTACCACTTACTCCCTTCGATCCACTGTCCGTCTTATGGCTTCCTTGTCCATTAATATTTATTCTTGAGTTTACTTCCCCCAGATTCTATCTAATGATATATAATATTTCCTTCTGCTCCAGTTTTTAAATTTGTTCCTTCTTATAATACAAAATCTCCTATTTCTAAATTTCATTCCACTAATTTATTTTCTCATCAAACTACTTTTATATTTCTCATGTGTATGGTTTATATAGTGTATTAATTTCTACTGCCTATTTATAAATTTATTTTCTACACCATTCACCAAATTTTATTGTGTAAAACTATGTGAGGTTGTTGTACTTAGTTATGAAAAAATCTATAATATTCCCTTCCCGATTAGTGCTTATTCAGATTCTAATTTCAAAACCTTCTAAATTTGACACTGTAGTCCCTAAGCTTTCAGGCTAGACAACACTTAACTTAGAACGGCCTTTCATCTGAAGATTATATTTTCTTACTTTCTTCATCACCATGTGCTTTGACTTGTTAAAATTTAATTGTGTAGCGGTCACAGGACCGCTACGTAATATTTATGACTAGGTTAATGAACCTAGAGGAAGCGAAAAGTGTGATGGAGCTTAACAGAGTGACAGGATTTGCAATAAACATATTTTAACAAATAACAAGATTTATTAGATTTCATGTGGGTGACACAATGTTCCAGTTTCATATCGTTCTTTACATATAGTCATTAATTTATAGAATGTAGTAAATGGACAGAAAAGACATACATAAATATTTCCAGACTAGCATACCCCATGAGGGAGAACAACACGAAAATTAATATATTAGAAATCACGGCCCATACGAAAGTTAACTCAACCACTTAATAAAAAAACACTAATAACCCTTCAAGAATACTTACAATAAAAATAATGGTAATACAGATAATTGGACTCCAAATAATCCAAACAAGGAAACCATGCTTTAGTAAAACTATTTAACCACCCCATCATGGTGTATGTTAGACAAGTTACAATGGAACCAGTTACAATTTTTAACAAACTTGAGTTCTTCTGACTTTGAGATATTTTCTTAATAAGTTGTTACACAGATTGAGTTAAAAGATATTTATTGTTAAAAATAAGGGTGGCCAGTCTATGGAGTTGATGTAGAGAGAGGCATAAATGAAACGCTCCCACCTGTACAGTATGTAGTGGCGAAGTAAATCATGTCACTAAATCGCGTCGCCGTCGCTTCGACAAAGCACTAGCAGACAGTGCTGCCAACCGTGTTGCTGAACAACTCTACACGCGCCGGGAAATTCAAAGTCCCGGCACAATTGAAGATTGCATGTTTTAAAAGAATTAAAGTTGAATGTTGTAAATAAAAGCGTTGCACCATGATATATGTACATTTACATATTTGTATTAAAGTTAAAGAAAACCTCAAAACCAATTATTGCCAATAACATAGCTGTTAAAAAATTACCTGTAGACTTGAAGCAGAATATTTACAATAAAAAGAGACCATCTTTGAATTTTTAATAAAATTTGTCTTACTACACTTGCCAGAGAGCGTAATAGATACATTTGCCTCTGAAAACTATTCTTGCTAATACGGCTCGTTTATTACTTTTGCCTAATTTCGCTAATTTTGGCGTATTGTGAGCTTCATGAAAGCGCTCAGTTTTAATGTTGGCAATAGCGCTGTCATTTGCATTTGTCATTAATCATTTTTGTGTGTGTAATGTGTTACGCAGTCAAACATTCTGTGTGTTTTAATTTCAGCTAATTAGTTTAGAATACCATTTCTATATGTTTAGCGTGTCTCTATATTCATTGTTGGTCAAGAGTGTTTAGTAATCGACCTTTTGTATTTACGTGTAGGAGGAGATTCTAGATTATTAAAATTTAAAGTTTTTTACCTTAATCCGTCTCCGTTTCGGATTATGTTAATCCATCATCAGAGATTAAAAAATTTGTCGGTTAAGACTTCGTTAAAACATTAAAAGTTACACTAAAAGACATTTAAGTATATATTCCACAAACACAGCGACGTACGCGGAATATAATTTTTCTAGATTATAGGTACGCCTTAGCTCTTACTGATACAACGTTTAGACGCAATACCATTACGTGAGGTAAACAGACTACAAGTGACACAGTTGTAGATAACTTCTCTGATCACCCCAATGAATTAAATACAATTATAATTTTAACCGAAATAAAAGGTTATAACACAACTCTAACACACAAATTCCAATGCATAATACAAAACAACAGAACACACTTGAAATAACAGAACCCAACAACAAATGTCTAACACTAATCTACATTAACAAATACGCTGAAAAACTGTCAGAAAAGCAGATCATAAACGTGATTACAACTTTGCACGCAAAACCACAAACAAAACAGAACCAACGCCATTGTGTGGAATACACATGCATAAAGTTAAATAAAATATATTTACATGGTAATTTCTAACTAAACTGGTAACTGGTCAGAGTGAAAGACATTCTACGTAGCCCAAACATGAGGTAACTCAAAAAAAGGTACAATGAACGTAGGCAGGCATGTACTCTTTCACGTTTTCAATAACTCAACTGCCTCGTCATCTTTTATTCTATACAATATGTATTGTATGAAACGCTTCCCGATGGTAAGAAGTATTAAGTGCTGCTTCAGCATTAAAAGGACAAGGACGGAAATTACAAGTATTCCGAAACTATTCTATACTAAAGTATCTGTAACCCTAAGAGCATTTTTGCAAATACAGTGTCAGTGGTTGCACAAACTTCAATTTCTTACTTGTTGAACCTTGTAAATTTAAGAAGAAACCTAAAACACCTTATTTTCTTTGATTGGTTCTTTGTTTCTAATCAGATGCTGACGTTACTCTTGCCGCCTAATGTTGACCACACCTATTAATTCTAAAAACTCCATAGGATATTAATTGTAGTTTCATTGATTAATTATGGTACATTTTTATCTTACAAATAAGTAAACAGGATTGTATTGAATATTTTTGGAAAATATTTCTTACAAAATTATATGAACATACTTTTTTTCAATAAAAGTCAATTTCGGCTTATCAGGAAAATGCTGCAGTCACTTTAATCTACGTGTGACAAAATAACTACTAAACAATTTTGTCTATTAGATTACTTTCATCTAAGCATCAAGTCGTAGGCACGTATTGAATGTTACGTAAATCGTCTCTTCCTTGGCATTATTCCTTGCAATTTTCCTTCACCTTAATCATGCATCCGTTTTCTAAGGCAGGACCAGGTACTGAAAATAATTTAAAGTTTATGAAAGATAAATGCCACCCATCTGCTAAATCTCCAAAACCTTATGAAACAACTATTTCCATCAGTGCTCTCTTGTAATTTTTGGTGATCCAACACTATATCGCAAGCAGCACTTGCACCATATTGTGTCATGAAAATTATGTTAACCCTAAAGCCTGGCTGTCACTCCTGCAGAATCCACTATTCTAAAACTCCTCTTCTTCAGCATCATCTCCGACGTAGTTCACGCCTCGAACCCTGACCAGGAGACAACGTCATCCTCCGGCCTCGTGTGTCTTGTGCTGTTCAGCAAAACTTACCCAATTACTTTTAACGAATCTGGACTCACTTGTGGACACCTCTGCTGAGAGTCATCCAAATAAGTCTATAGGTGGATCTGGTTTGCACTAGGCTTGGTTAATAGGCACGTGTTTGATGCCATAGGAAAACGCAACATTGTCATTAAATTTTCCTTAAATCTTTGATTACATTCAATTTGAGTACATTGTATAAGTAATTTGTGATAGCAAACATTGCTTATAATACTGTTGCCTAATTGAAAGTTATATTATGAGCTACAAAATAGAAGACTCCAAGAAACATAGATTATATGTACATTGGTTATGAAAATATAAATTTTATGTTAAGAGAACAACAGCAAAAAGGCCAAGAAAGATTAAAATAGGATATTATCTGATAAGAGGAATGACGATTGTAGAATATGATATAGTAAAAGTTGCAAGGGATTTACATTATAATAGTATATACATACATGGAAATTCGGGGTAGAAGGTTGCAAAAAACAGGAGTTATTTTGAAAACAAATAGACCAATGAGAAATGGATGGTTGCCTGATACTTGGGCATTATCATACTTGCCTATCTTACGCATTAAAATAATAAATCAGCTGAAACAGTATTTTTGTTCTAGTCTGAAGAAATATTGTTTGAAATACAGACGTCGCACCAAGTGGTCACACCCTGATAACACTGTGGTTTATTGCCCACGCTACGGTTGGTTCGGTCAAAGTCGCAAATATAAGAAAGCAGACAGTCCTGCCCACTCACAATGCATTGATAGCGAAACCATAAATGTGGGAATAATTTACTGGCAATGTGCATATGGCGTTCGGGTATTATTTGTTAGCTACTTCTAGAATCAAGCGTACATAGCAATTAATTTTGATGTTGTGAAATCTCAATATTAAAATAATTATCAAAAACTACAAACATAAAAACATCGGGAGCTACATTGCTGTTGATAAACAGGTTTTCTTTACACAACTCTTTATTCTTAACGAATTTATAAAAATATTTTTAATGCAATTGTAACATTTTCTGAAAGTTCATAGATATGTAATCACTAATTTCAGATACTACAGTGAATAATTGCGTAAAATCCTACATGCGCGGGAATGTATTTTTTTCTCCCTAACCAAAAACTAGAAACGTTTTTAAAAACTGCACTCATTTATTATGCTCTTACTTTGCACAGGATACTGTGATTAAAACATATATTTCTGTTCAAAAAGTCAGAATTTTTTAACGTATTTTCGTAAATACTTTTTTAACTAATATTCATAAAATATTTTAATTATAAATTACTTATTACTTTTACAACTGCAGCATAATAAAGAAATGTGGATGTCGATTATCAAAAATTAGATTTAAAAATTATATAATATCTTACATAAGAATATTTTACAGAGTTTGTTACGATTCCCTGTACCAATATACGCCAAGGTGGGATAGTGGAGAACCTTATTAATTTTACTACTCTAAATTCGATTCGGACAGTAGTGCCTCGTCTTAGAAAGGAGAATTCTGATCACGTGTTATTCGACATCTAACGGAGATAATTTTAAATAACGTCATAGTTAAAATTATTCTCAGTCATAAACTTTAGTTAATTCTTTTAGCTTCAACAGTTAGCTATTATCAGTTTAGCTTTAACTCTATTAGGAAACAAATATAGTGTGTAAGAGAACGTTTAATATTGATATGAAAGCATTTAAAGCAGAATATGAAATTAACTGTGATTGGCTGCAAATATTACTATCTGCTTGCTGTTCATAAATTGTGTCCGTACAAACACTATTGTGTGTGTCTCCGTAATTGTGTCCGTACAAACACTATTGGGTGTGTCTCCCTAATTCCACTGGAAACGTTCAATACGTACTATATTTTATTTGAATATATATTAGTATCTGTGTAGAGCAGCATATCCGCTTCGGTAAGGGAAAGAAGAATTTATACAGTTTCTGCTTACAGTATGTCCATACAAACAGTATCTGGTGCGCCATTGCAATATCTGCTTTATTTATGTTACACAATGGAAACGTTTCCTCCAGATATTTGGTTACTGGTGATTAACGGCAGTAGTCTTTTCGCCCGGACTTGACTTGGACAACTTTGAGGATGACGATTTTATAAATCTCACTGATGAAACTGGAGAATTTCAACCAGAGCCCAGAATACCCTGTAAGAAGGTATAGTGTTTTATCGAATTGGAATTGTTTTGGTAGAAATTGAACTCTCCGTCAACTAAAAATAGCAGTCAGCCCCCCCCCCACACACACACACACACAACTTAATAAGAAGGCACTTATTATTGTTATTAGGAGGAGGAGTAAACCAATGTTCCCAATATAATGTAGCCAATCAATTCGTGAAACAATTTAATATTGTTTCAGTTTTAACTATTACGTTTATCAGTACATGTTTTTATAATTTTTCTAAATGTTAAATTTATTCTAAAAGGAATGAGTGTTTTGTTATGAAGCATAATGTAGGCATAATTCTGTAATTTAGTTTTTAGTTTCCGTGGGGTCGGTACAGTCTTGAAGACTAGACGCATCGAAAACTATGCTTTTTCGTAAAACTCATTAAAGCCGCTCAAAAGCAATTTGTGTTGACTAATTGCGCACATTCTCGGGCCCGCGTACCAGCAGTAGTTGGAGTTCGTGTGCGTTCAAAGCTGCAGAGTAATTATGTATTTATTATCCCCTACAGTGCGTAAAACCACTCCTATGAAGAAGTGCAAGGTGTAGCGAGGCAAAAACAAGTGTTTTTATTTATTTTTTTGTCAAAAGCGTCTTACAAATAATGAAAGTTGCCAATATAAACAAATATTATTTCTATCTACTGGTTAAGGTGACACTAGGCCTATGGTCACAACTCTTGACATACCTAGGACTGCTTGATCGATCTTCGATAGTTAAGGCATTGGAGGAAAAGTATAAACATGCAAATAGTTTGAATAAATTAAAAGTGGTATAATTGATGTACATTTTTTTATTCACGAGTACAAAGTAAGAAACTGAATACGAAGATTTAATTGAGCGCGCTAAACATTTAAATTTTTAGGCGCACATTACTGTTATTAAAAATAATGGCTTTTGTAAAATATTTATTAGTATAATTTTAAATTGTTACTAATGATAATGTGATGTATTTTATACTTACACTTATTGTTTTTTATTAATGGTACCTATAATTCAATTTTTTATTTTTTTGTATTCTTTTTATATAACCTAAAGGTACCATATAATGTTATTATTTATATTCTTAAAGCTATCGATTTCGGTCACAGACCATCATCAGGTTATATAACACATTCACAATATTATAAAACACTATTCTATATAATATTGTTTTATAATATTATTATATTATAGTGTTTTATAGTATTGTGAATGTGTTATATAACCTGATGATGGTCTGTGACCGAAATTGATAGCTTTAAGAATATAAATAATAACATTATATGGTACCTTTAGGCTATATAAAAGAAAACAAAAAATAAAAAATTTAAATTGTTGCTAAGTTGCTGTGTAGTGTCTAACTGCCAGATTTGTTACGTAGTTGTGTAATCTGGCAGTAGATTTCCTGGTTATAACAATTGAGTTTATTGTTGTTATTATATTCCTGTTATCAGCTAGCAAATCGAAACTTGGAGAATAAATGTGAAATAAATTCCATTGGTGAGAAAAAAACAAACAAATCCGGCATTTATATTGTGTCCGTGGGCTAGTAAGTAGATGCACCCGTCGACAAGAAGTTGTAGTTCGTTTGTTGGATAGCCCGAGCTAGTCTTCTGCCTCTAGTGGTTAACACACTGGAACCCTATAAGGTATGATTACTCTTCAAGTCTCCGCCTACTACGTATTTTAATCTTAAGTTTGGTAAGACTACCAAAAATTCTTTTTTTTAAGTTGTGTATGTGTAGACAGTAGATTGGTGTAACAGTAAACACGTACGATAATGTTTGAACATTTATTGATGGCGATAGTGTGTAGCTTTCATTGTATTTTAATGGCTGGAAGTGTTTGATGCTTTCTTTTATAATTACTTTAGAGCTTCTATGAGCTTTGCCGTTTATGTTGGTTTTGTAGTAGCCCTAAACGTTGTATTTGGGAATGTTGAGTAGATTCTGATGGTAAAATGCGTTTTACTGACAAGGGACATCTCAATTACGTCTATACGGAATATACTTTTTTCTATGAGTTTTCTGACTGTTTTACGGTAGGATTCGGGCCGATAATGGTAATTTAATAATACAACATTATCGGTCAAAGATTTCGTATGGAGTTGAGACAGTTTTAATACGTCATTAAAATAATAACATTCCTTACAAAATATACAAAATTATAATACCCTAGAAACCATAAACAATAAAATATTACAATTTAAAATATTGATAATGCAATAATCCCGTAATTACATTATTTTTGTAAATAATTGTAGAAGCAGTAATCATCCAATGTATATTAAAATCATTGCAAAGATAAATACATTTCTGCATACACAGCATAGTAAAATATGTTATTGTTGAGTACAGATTGTAGAGATATTCAAATACTAAGTAAATTGTTAAGTGAATTCCTTAAGTTCGGAATGACCGTCAATCAATGAATTTTAACAATCAATGGTTTGCGAAGGTCGGTAAAAAAGTATAACAGAAATGTTTAAATTTTTTTTGTCGACGTTTCAACAATATTTACTGTCATCATCAGGACCTGTGTACGGATACAAGAGAAAATATCAACCACAACAGATAAATTAGTTGAGTGAATGTGTTTGTGTATGTAAGTGTGTGCGTATGTGTATTCGAATTAGTATATATGTGAACGAGTTGAAACAGTTTGTCTTATATCACCAAAATAATTGTATTTTTAAATACTGTTTTCCTTAAATACATTGGGAAAATTATAATACGCCAGAACATAATTTTTATAATATTACAATTTAAACTTCAATGTTAAAGTTCCTTAATGGTAATAATAATTAATTATAAAAGCAGTAATCAACAGTTATACGTATATTAAAATTGGTACAGAAAATATTTCTACATATACATGTCTACATATAACATAATAAAACATATTATAGGTGAATACAGATTGTAGGGGTGTTCAATTATGTATATTATTAAATGTTATTTTTATCATGTTTCTCTTACGACTGGTATGGAAAACACCCTTATTAATTTAGAGAATTATGTACAAAATAACTGTAGAGAATTACAAACTTACATCAGAGAATTTACAAATTATTACAAACACAAGTTTATGGTAAACCATTCTATCAAGTAAAATATCTATACCAGTAGTTATTACAAACACAAAATTGTGGACAACCAATCCAACATATAGAAAGGTTTATTACTTATTATTTATATTGTTGTAAAATAATATTTATTGAAAACTTAGTTCATATATAGTACTATAGTCTATTGTAAAATTATACATATTTTGACAGTCATACTCTCTCACTCCCTTCCTCTCTCTCTCTCTCTCTCTCTCTCTCTCTCTCTCTCTCTCTCTCTCTCTCTCTCACTCTCTCTCTCTCTCTCTCTTTCTATCTCTTTCTTTCACACTTTATCTCTTTGTAGTTCTCCCACTCCAACACTCTCTCTATCACTCATTACACTCTCCCGCTCCCTCTCTCACTCACAGACTTAAACATATCCCTAAACTTCATCCCACCCACACACACACACACACACACACACACACACACACACACAAACAGACGCTTACACACACGCATGGGCAGACATACAAACACACACGCGATGAAGTATCTACATATACATTAATCTTGTTTCAATTATGTAAAACGCGAATGATAAGTGTACTTCGTTTGAAACAAATCGAATATGTGTCATTATGAATTACTCATATGGTTACACTAGCTGATAGTGAATAATATGATGAGTGAAACAATAGGCCTACAGTTTTCGAGAGATGTGTGTCATTTACATTGTGAATGTAATTACATTCATTGTGAATCGCACTATTATTTACACTTCATCACATTGTCCTATATACGATTATGTTCATAATCGCATCGCTTCGTTTCCTTTGTCGTGGTGTAAGTATTCTTAACAAACAGGTAACCGAGCTTTATCTTTTGCTTAAAAAATGAACTTATAATGAAAACCAAAGTAGTTAGAACGCAACTTATTTTAAAAGTATGTTGGTAAAGTGATATTCAATGAGCTGCCGCATTAAAGCGAAAACTAATAAAACCATTGTTGTAGTGTTCCTCTACTGACTTCATAATGAGTTGCTGACTGTATAATTTAAATATATTCTTAACTGGATTTACTGTAATATTCTGAACATTACTATCCAGTGTGTGTAAAACCTATGCTCTTAGTAAACATCTAAAATTTATAATTAATGACCCTGGTTAGGTTCACAAGGGTTTTTTGAAAATTCCTAATTTATTTCTGACCATGAAAATCATGAGTGTTTACTAAGATTCTGTTAGAAACCTCACCTAACACTAAACTGAAATACTTCTAAAGACGTCTTGTTAGAACTTATTATCATTTTCAAGACAGTTGTAGAAACATTTTATATTAAAATATTTTATCGAGGCGTCAACGCAAGTGTCTTAAAACCCTTTTCACTTAATTAACAAAACATCAAACAAACAAATACAGCAGATTTTACGAAATATTGTCTCTGATATTTCATAGTTAAGTTTTGTTAGAGATTTAATGACATCAGAAGCTCTTTTAAATATTACTTGTAAAATTTTGACCTGATATACTGTCACTGTTTATTTGTCAGGTGTCATTATAAAGGAATTAGCTGCCCCGCGTCTGTTGTATAAACAAGCACACATATGTGACCTATAGTTAACCTGTGCTACGGATAACATTTTGCACGTTTAATATGAAACAACAGTGCTTTTACATTAAAAGCCAGTAGTAAGTTAACTTAATGTTTTGTGTTACGACATACATTGCCATGAAATTGATCTAAAAGGAATTTTAAATTAAAGTAACAACACTTGAAGTCATACGTAACTTTAATACTGTAGTTGGTAATAGCCCCAGAGATTAAGGAATGTTTCAGTGACGATTTGCTTAGGAAATACAAACTCCGCCAATGTAACTTGGTCAGCAGTAACTTACTGTGTAACTACAGAGAGACATTCATTAAATTCTATTGTGCGCTAGCATTGCATAGAAAATTATAACTATTCAAGTAAAGAGTGTTTATCAAATATTGTCGGTTTGAATCCCGCATTTCTCGCATTGTTATCGCTTTAGTATCATAACATTACACATATTATGTTACTGAAACGCCAAATTTTGGAACTACAGTAAAACTGATAAAAACAATTTCTAATGGAATTTATTGATTAAAAACTGTGACGTTGCAAATGGTTTTTAGAATGTTTTCCCAAGAAAATAACTTTCCACAATTGATATTATTAAGAAATAAAATAAACCTACTAAGTTAAAACTAAGGCCTAACGTTGCTTTAAAGTCACATGGAACTGAGCTCGTAAAAACGCTGCGAGGAACGAATGAAGAATTTTCACTTCTTCTATCAAGTGTGAAAGGATGATCCTGTATTATGAATGCGTCAACACGACCCAGCACGTCGTCCTTCATGACGGAAGGACGATCACTTCTTTATCAAGGGCCTTCTCTCCCCTTTGTCACAGTTACGACACTATCTACTTACTAATGATCCATCGATTACATTGCCTTAAATTTCACCGATTTGGCGTTTAATCTAGCACGTCCGCACATCTTCTTCGTGAAGAAATTGAATTACGGATCTCACTTCTCTCGCGGCGGTATTAACGATATTTTAAAACATTTTGAACACGTACAGAAAAACTGCCAATGTTATTAACGCGGTTGGAACATTCATGGGTTAACCAGACACGTTACTAAGACTACTGAAAAACAGTAAGCATGAACGGGAAAACTGCATCCCTCTGTGCACGCAAACGGATATTACTTTCCGACGTTGCCTCGTACATTTTCAAAACCAATCCAAATTTCCGCGAAATGTGAAGTTCTTCTATGATGGGTTTCCTAAAGGCACAAGGTAAATACCAAGCAAAACATTTTTTAAAAATTCTAAATTCAAGGGTGTTTATGTTTTGAAAAAATATTTTGAAATTTTTCTACCAATTCTGGAATGAAGAAGTAATGTTCACCCTACGTACAAACGAGTCGTGAGTGATCCTTGATCTATGAAGTCATTCTTCGCAGGATGAAAGTAAGATTCACATAATAGATCCTGACGGTGAAAGAATAAGACGTAAGTTGATTCCTTAAATGTCTAGGACTGTGATTCATGAGACTGTGAATACTAGGCTACGAAAATAGAATTGCGTCTACCTGCTCCACTACGACGCTCGATCTCAAATTTTATTTGTCTCATATTCACTACTTGACACTGAAAATACAATAGCTGGAAGCTTTACTGCAAAGCTCGGACCTCGCGTCTAACGATTTTTATTTGCTTCTTTACTTCAAGATTAACCACACGAAGGAACCACTGGCCATAAAAATGTTTGGAGTCGATAAAAATATGGAAGGTGAGGTCTTGTTGTGGTCGAAAGGAATGGCAAAAAAATTCTGTGACTTGGCGATATAAACGCTGGCTCTGTAGCTGAATGTGTGCACAGACAATGGAGATGATTATTTTTAAATATAAGAATGCTCTATTGTTTATAAGTGACTGCCAATTAAGCAATAAAGAATGTTTTAAAAAGTGTTAATGTCTCCGTAACTTTACTCTTCGGACATGCATCGTAAAATGTTAAATGAACGTAAGTAATAAAACTTATGTAGAATTAAATTAAATTGTTGTGTACACGTGTTTCATATGCTCTTACTTAGAAGCACTATTTTTATGCCAATACAACTTAATAAGACAGCAAAACTGTACGTACTTACTGGCTAACGTAACTGTAGCTCATTAATGTTAAGTGCGGTTCTTTTGCAACAGCGCTCGTTTGTAATGACATTATAATCACGTTTAAATGAAGTTTGTTATTAGCGTTTTCAACAGGGAAGTACAATGGAGCTGTACAAAACGTAAAGAAAAAGTCAGTGTAGCATCTTTAATGTATGGTGTCGGTAAGGCAGCTAATCTTCTGTCACTCACAGACATTGACCCAGACACAGACACGCGCGCCCGCTCACGTGCGTGAAAAATATTTACTTTCCCATATTAAGTCTCAATTTTGCTTATGTTCTCAGACTCCAACCAATTCGTACTCCGTCATGAAATTCAATATAACAATATGAATCTATTTGGCAAACAGAGTAACATACTTCTTTTTCGCAATAAATCATTTCATTAGGTAGCGGTAATAGTATTGCCTTACAGTCAGTTGGAATTGTCATTTCTAAACACCGTTATTGTAAAATGTTGTTTAAAGCTTTAAGAAAGAGAGGAATTAGTGAAACGTAAAAACGCAAATCAATCGACAGCTGAAGTATTCAATGGTTAACGTATTCACAAAATTGAGTCCGGTAAAGTCACTTCAGATTTTGTAATACTTTGTATTAATTGTAATTAATTACTAAATTAAGGCTGACAAACAATTTCTGAAAGGATTTAGCAGAGAAAACTAGATAGAAATTATCAAGATACACGTGGTATATATGCTTTATATTGAGTTAGTTGCGAGGCTTTCTTTAATATTGAGCGACGCAACAGTTTCGTATTAACACTATGTAAACTCTGTGTAATCTCTTGCGAAATATATTGTGTTACGTCTCACGCCAACGTATTCTATTATGTGACACACGAAAACAAGCGCGCGGGCGCGGGCACGTTCTTATAAAAAGCACACAGGTAGACTATTTCATTTCTCTTTAACACTTTCTTCTCAGCACACAATAATTTGATACCTCCGCACTACCTTGCAACCAGTCTCATCGCGTCTTCCACCACCTTGTTTGAATAGTAATCTTCACTACACAATAAAATTGTCATAAGTCTCTCACGGCCGGTGTCAGTTGTATAACAAGAGTTTTCCCGGCTGTTTGGCCGTGGTCTACGGTTTAATGACAAACCAAACGTTTCAACAGCACCAATGGCTGCCATCATCAGTGGAATTCAAAGAAATCCAAGATCTTCTGAACGCTGAACGTAGGTTGTTATCGTCAGGCCCAAAGTACTGTGGTAAAGGCTGAAACAGTACTGGTGAAGGCTCAGTACTGTGGGCTGACGATAACAACCTACGTGCAGGAGGTCTTGGATTTCTTTGAATTCCACTGATGATGGCAGCCAGTGGTGCTGTTGAAAAGTTTGGTTTGCCAGTAAACCACAGACCACGGCCAAAAAGCCCGGAAAACTCTTCTTATTCACTACACTATGATTCGTCTGCACCGTTCAATCCGTTATTCTATCAATACCAAATTCACTTTCCATGCTCCACAGAATATCGCACCACTCACAATTGACACCTGTATAGTTTCATACATTTCCAATCCTTCTGACATAAATTTTAAAATACTCATGACCAATTAGAATTTGGTTTAAATATTAATCCAACATCCTGTGCTTGGAAGCTAGCCACCTTCCTCTTATGGGATGTTAAGGTGCTTGGGGTGCGTTTCCTTTGTATAAATCCTTTGTATAATTTCCCTTCCATATGCCATTTTGCTATGTCTGGCTATACTTCTCGCTGTCTGTAATTCGATAGAATGGCATGTTCAGATATAACTTATATCTCATGGTAACGTCAATTACTATTAGCTCTATCGTAACTTGCAAAACACGTCCACAAAGCTAGGTTTGGTCAGCAGACGCAGTTCTAAACAACGCCTTTCTTTGCACCCAACAAGTATGTAATTTTGTTTTGGAGATTGAAGTATTCTGTGTCCATCTGAAGGTCCATTAAAAATAACCGAGTAGATTACACAACAGAGTATTTTTATTGTACACTACATCGATAATATCTTACTATGAATAGAAATTCTATCCTCCCCTTAGTACACCGCATTCATTACATGGTGGCCGTAACGTTCGCACTAATCTAGGATTCCGCGATACCATGTCATACCTTTAGAAATCTGTGTGCAGTCTTAGGTGAAAGACGTATCAATACGAATAACAGCAATGCCTTACTGAATAACCCATTAGAATGCCACACCATACCCTACCATACGCTACCATATCATTGATTAGAATCCTCATCCGTCCTTTCCTACAAGTTTTTATTTTCATATATTAAGTTTAGCATTTAGTAGTTGTTCTTGCAGTTACGTACTGTATTATCTCATTACATCCTCCTTTGCATCTGACTAGTATCACGTTGCAGTTCCAGCTTCCAATCGTGACTCGGTTTATTTCCCTGTTCTCCATCATTTAAAGCACTAAAAATTTATGCTCCTCACCGACTCTGCAACATATTTCTATTTTTTTTTTTTTTACATTGCAACTAATCTTAGATTAACGAGCAATTTGACTCTATCAGTATTCTAAAACTAAATGTCTATTTACTGGGTTTACCCACTGGTATCCCTCAGATTACTCTAATGGTGAAAACATACACATACACAACACTTCACACTGTAGTCTGCTTTACACACACCACACTAAACCAGGTCAATAGGTTTGGTCCTCTTGAGCCTTCTCAATATCCCATGTTGGTCAAGCAGATGAATTGCCTCTACGTTAACGTGGTTATGAAGCCGGTCTTCATGCTTCTGTGCAAATTTCTTAATCTCGTCAGCAACAATTTCCACACCCAGGTCTCTGTGCAGGTCACTATTCCTTATGTACCAAGGGGCATTAACAATATTTCTCAGTACTTTATTTTGAAATCGTTGTATGATTTCGACGTTACTCGCACTGGCACACCCCCACAGCTGGATTCCATAGGTCCAAACTGGTTTGAGCACCTGCTTATACAGCATAATTTTATTATGCATTGCAAGCTCGGAGTTTGCACCAAGGAGCCAATACATTTTTTTAAATTTGAGATTCAGTTCAACACGTTTTTTTTAATGTGCTCTTTCCATCTAAGCTTAGCATCTAGGTTCATGCCTAGATACTTTGCTGTGTTTGCATACGGAATAGTATGATTATTTAGAACGATTGGTATTTGTTCAGTTCTTCTATTGGTAAAGTTGACATGAACTGATGTATTTTCATTAAGTTTAATGCGCCAGCGTTTTGTCCATGCACTAATCTTTTCTATTGCTTCCTGCAAATTATTATTAGCCTCCAGCTCATTACTCCCGACTGCCAAGACACCTGTGTCATCCGCAAATGTAGCAATCGTTGTTTCTTCTGTTTGTGGTATATCACATGTGTATATCAAATACAGCAGCGAACATATTTCTATGATTTAAAATTAATTGTTTAAAAAAAATCATTTATTTTTAATAAAGAAATTACCTCTGTCGGATCCTAGATTTATTAAGTTCTGAAGAACTTTCATTCACTGTGTGACTGCCGTGGAACAATTAACAGACTTTATATAACTGAAAGTTCTTAAGAACAATGACGTGACATATTTTCTTTAAGTTATCTTGTTATTAAGTTACTGTCAATCTTTAGTTTACTTTGGTCAAATAGCAAAGTGGAAAAATGTTTTGCTGGCAACTATTATCATACAAGAATATTAAATACTTCAGTAAGCTTTAATAATTGCTTTGTTAAAGAAAAGTAACAAGTAAAGTTTTTTTAAAACGCATGCACTTTAGACCTCTTACACGCGTTACGACAAAGCTGCACAATACATTAATAATAGTTATGAAGCAATAACTTTATAAAGTAATAATGCTTTAGAATTAATACGAAGTAATAGTTTCATTAAAAATTCTAAATCAAACTTAAAATAAAAGTAGCAATAATTGAAATCAATTATTAGGACGTCTTATTTAATTTAAATTAAAAATGAAAATTGGATCTTTTGTTTGAAAATAAATTAAGAAATTCAATCAAGAATAGCAAATAACAAAATGAGTTCTAGATGAGATTTTCAAATACTGTTAATTAAAAACGTTTGAAAACAAATATTAAGAGTTTTAAAATGTTTTATAAGACTTGAGTAACTGCATTCAGCAATTAGTTGTTTGTACAGCTGACGAAATTAAAAAAAACGATAATTTTCTTCGTTACGTTTAACACAAAAACGGCGAAATATAAATATCTGCATTGTTGTTTTTCTTTAATTTACTATTTTTGGTGAGGATGTTTAAGAGCCATAAAAATTTGCATAAGGAATCCACTGTTTTATTGATATCTTTTCACAATTCTCCTGCGTGGAATATTGCGTTGCCTATTTTAGTGTCAGTAAAAAGCAGAGTATAAGGAAGACACCTAAAGAAGTAGTACGAGACTATTTTACTAATATGCTAGGATTTGTCTCTTAAGTACCGAGCTTACTTTGTAATATTTAGAATTACTCTGAACAAGACTCATAATTATAGAATGATGACGCGTACAGTACGTGCCTGGTTTCCACTATCGTCGCGTTTCCACTATAATTTGCCTTCAACCGGCAATATCTACTCGAAAAGGCAATAACGAACCAGGCAAGTGCTATCGTTAGTTTGTATAATCTAATATAATTATAAAAGTAGGCTATATCTGAACATAAGCGCATAAACACACAGCACCTTGGCCGGCTATGCTGGATATCACGATGCATGTGGAAGTGAATGTACAGATATATATGGTTGGTAGTTTATACAAACATTCATTTCTAAACTAATACTGTAATATTTTGTAATGCTACAAAAATATTACGCTAATGCGTTCAAAACGGGATACAGTGTGCAACTACTGTCATGTGCTGTTATTATAAAAAATCAACACCTCGCCTCTCTTTTAAGAGTTTCCACATTACAAATTTTTTAATTTCGAGTTTTTCAGATAAATTTTTACTTGTGTTTGTATGTGGGAGGGTGGCTGATTTGCAGAAAACGGAAAAAACTTTCAGGATTTGTTGTACTGGTGAAAATAAACAAAACAATTCGTATAAACAAAGGTCCGGAAACGGTTCGTTAGCGAGTCGCGGCTTGCAAACAATTTGGCTCAAATTTCTGCTCCCGCGGTAAAATAAGTTGATACTGGAATTCTTGAGGTATAAGATTAAGGGGCGATTCGCTGGTTTAATACGAGATAGAACCTGAAAAGTTTAAAACAATGGGTCCCAGAATTGTACCTTTTCTAGTGTTTAAGATTACTAAATTTAAAACAGTAAATACAATTTACAATTTAGAGCTAAGAATAAATATTAAAACACAAAATTTGGTGTCGAAATAAATAAATAAGTAATTTATATAGTCATAAAATAGGCATAAAATTTATGCACAAAAATTGTAAGATTTTAATTATAGGAAAATTAATGTAAATAAGCTTGTTAAACAAATAAAAACTTAACAATCAAATTCCTATTAAAAGCAAAACTGATCACAACTTCACATAAAAATTTCGAACTAAAAATTGGTTTAGTACTACGGTTCACATTTTAATACTATGTAAAATAATTTTAGGAAAAATTAACTATAATAATGCATAATTAAAAATTAAATGTAAATAAATTACCCATTCAGTTCAGTGTACATTTGATTACACTCATAATCTACCTGATGAATTATCATTTTGCAACAAGTAAAACACTCGTGTTTCATTACATATCTCCGTAGCCAAATATTAAACTCTGCACATTCACGCGTAACGCGAGCACCCGCATTTACTCGATCGTCGTAGGTACAGTGGAAACAAAATAAATACAAGACACCAATTAAGTCACTTATTACACATTTACTTTTTACAGTTAAACAGTTCGTAATTAAAAACAACACAGTGTCTACAACAAATCAAATGAAAATTGTTCACACGCAATAAAATGTCCACTAATATTAAAACTCAATTTATTGTATTATAATAAATTGTAATTATACCGCCCGATTATAAAACACAATACTTCATTAATAACCACTTGAACGTACACAGTAATATCGCTACCATAACTCTCGGACCGCACTATCCAAAATCGCAACTCATACTCTCGAACCGCACAGTCAAAAATTCGCCTCATACTAAATTGAACGTCGTTTGAATACCGGTATTTATAGCTAGTCGAATATTTAGAAGATTCCTAATTGCGTCGTAGCGTGCGTATGAACTACGTAATTAACTGCGCCCTTGACACAGTCCGCCCGGCTGGCGGCATCGAGAACTTTCTCGTAGATGCGTATACAAGCACGTACACCACACCCTTACACTCTGGATCTCTCTGGAACGTTCGACAAACACGTAGATTGTTCGTGATGCCGTAACAATACACCCGCACGTATTCTCATTTGTTCTGCGTAGATTAAACCTAACTGCTTGCCACAGTGACAACATCTTCTGTTATATTCTGCTTTTTGTTTTAATATTTTTAATTTTCGTTGTATATAAAACAAAAAATACAAAATATTATTAAATCATTAACCTATACTCTTTCAATAATAAAATCTCACAGCGTTTTGTAATAATTCGGTTCTCGAAAGCGTTAACGCCACATCTCCCAGTCCTCTTGGACAAGTTAATAAACTTAGTAAAAGTTTGTTTCTGCCTTTTTTGATCTCTTTCATATAGACCTGTACAAACGTTTTCTTTCCCTTTCTTTGTTCAGTTCTTCCACTTTACTTTTCTTCAGAAATGTTCTACATTTTTGTATGGATGGTTACAAACTCCTAGGTATATTTAGGGTTTAATAAATTTAACATTATAATTAATGCTTTTAATTACGCCGTAATATCAAAATGACCACTTATAATTTTGTTTCAACATTGTGTATCTACAATCGTCTTCTTCATCTCATGGTAGGCCTACTACAGGACGTACTGAGCCCTCATCTCCTTTGACTTGAGCGATCGCTATCTCAATTTATCACCTTCAGAAGAGTCTCATCATGTCGTGGAACTGTCCTACTAGCGGTCTTAAGTTTTGCTCTCCGACTGATGCCCGAGTTATGAACATTCATTCTTTATTTTAGGGTATTAGGGCGTCACTCATTTTTTTTAGATGTCTTGATTCAATTTCCATATTTTTGAGGCTCATAAATTATCCACAGTACTCGACGATGAAATATGCAAGCATGTCTGTAAATTTTTTTATTCTTGCAATTGTTAGCCGTCATAAATACAAAGCGCCTGTTTTGCTGTGACCACATGGAACAATTGCCGAAAGGGTTGTTATACTGGGTTCCACCTAATTTAAAGGACAGTTGTGATGGATTATAGAAATTACTATTCAATGCGGCTTTTGGCATCACAGAAAGTTTATAAAATAGCTGAAGTCCGTCATTGTGTTTGGATTCCACTTAGACGAAGGAAACGAATAGTTACTGTAGATCGTGGAAGGAGTACAAGATGAGATGCAGACAAGCTGCCGTTCATTCACAGGTCGTTACGTCACGGAGACAGGAGGGATCACCACGTGGAAGGAGTACAAGATGAGATGGAGACAAGCTGCCGTTCATTCACAGGTCGGTACGTCACGGAGACAGGAGGGATCACCACGTGGAAGGATTACAAGATGAGATGGAGACAAGCTGCCGTTCATTCACAGGTCGGTACGTCACGGAGACAGGAGGGATCACCACGTGGAAGGAGTACAAGATGAGATGGAGACAAGCTGCCGTTCATTCACAGGTCGGTACGTCACGGAGACAGGAGGGATCACCACGTGGAAGGAGTACAAGATGAGATGGAGACAAGCTGCCGTTCATTCACAGGTCGGTACGTCACGGAGACAGGAGGGATCACCACGTGGAAGGAGTACAAGATGAGATGGAGACAAGCTGCCGTTCATTCACAGGTCGGTACGTCACGGAGACAGGAGGGATCACCACGTGGAAGGAGTACAAGATGAGATGGAGACAAGCTGCCGTTCATTCACAGGTCGGTACGTCACGGGGACAGGAGGGATCACCACGTGGAAGGAGTACAAGATGAGATGGAGACAAGCTGCCGTTCATTCACAGGTCGGTACGTCACGGAGACAGGAGGGATCACCACGTGGAAGGAGTACAAGATGAGATGTAGACAAGCTGCCGTACATTCACAGGTCGGTACGTCACGGAGACAGGAGGGATCACCACGTGGAAGGAGTACAAGATGAGATGGAGACAAGCTGCCGTACATTCACAGGTCGGTACGTCACGGAGACAGGAGGGATCACCACGTGGAAGGAGTACAAGATGAGATGGAGACAAGCTGCCGTTCATTCACAGGTCGGTACGTCACGGAGACAGGAGGGATCACCACGTGGAAGGAGTACAAGATGAGATGCAGACAAGCTGCCGTTCATTCACAGGTCGTTACGTCACGGAGACAGGAGGGATCACCACGTGGAAGGAGTACAAGATGAGATGCAGACAAGCTGCCGTTCATTCACAGGTCGGTACGTCACGGAGACAGGAGGGATCACCACGTGGAAGGAGTACAAGATGAGATGGAGACAAGCTGCCGTTCATTCACAGGTCGGTACGTCACGGAGACAGGAGGGATCACCACGTGGAAGGAGTACAAGATGAGATGGAGACAAGCTGCCGTTCATTCACAGGTCGGTACGTCACGGAGACAGGAGGGATCACCACGTGGAAGGAGTACAAGATGAGATGGAGACAAGCTGCCGTTCATTCACAGGTCGGTACGTCACGGAGACAGGAGGGATCACCACGTGGAAGGAGTACAAGATGAGATGCAGACAAGCTGCCGTTCATTCACAGGTCGTTACGTCACGGAGACAGGAGGGATCACCACGTGGAAGGAGTACAAGATGAGATGCAGACAAGCTGCCGTTCATTCACAGGTCGGTACGTCACGGAGACAGGAGGGATCACCACGTGGAAGGAGTACAAGATGAGATGTAGACAAGCTGCCGTTCATTCACAGGTCGTTACGTCACGGAGACAGGAGAGATCACCACGTGGAAGGAGTACAAGATGAGATGGAGACAAGCTGCCGTTCATTCACAGGTCGGTACGTCACGGAGACAGGAGGGATCACCACGTGGAAGGAGTACAAGATGAGATGGAGACAAGCTGCCGTTCATTCACAGGTCGGTACGTCACGGAGACAGGAGGGATCACCACGTGGAAGGAGTACAAGATGAGATGCAGACAAGCTGCCGTTCATTCACAGGTCGGTACGTCACGGAGACAGGAGGGATCACCACGTGGAAGGAGTACAAGATGAGATGGAGACAAGCTGCCGTTCATTCACAGGTCGGTACGTCACGGAGACAGGAGGGATCACCACGTGGAAGGAGTACAAGATGAGATGCAGACAAGCTGCCGTTCATTCACAGGTCGTTACGTCACGGAGACAGGAGGGATCACCACGTGGAAGGAGTACAAGATGAGATGCAGACAAGCTGCCGTTCATTCACAGGTCGGTACGTCACGGAGACAGAAGGGATCACCACGTGGAAGGAGTACAAGATGAAATGTAGACAAGCTGCCGTTCATTCACAGGTCGTTACGTCACGGAGACAGGAGAGATCACCACGTGGAAGGAGTACAAGATGAGATGGAGACAAGCTGCCGTTCATTCACAGGTCGGTACGTCACGGAGACAGGAGGGATCACCACGTGGAAGGAGTACAAGATGAGATGCAGACAAGCTGCCGTTCATTCACAGGTCGGTACGTCACGGAGACAGGAGGGATCACCACGTGGAAGGAGTACAAGATGAGATGGAGACAAGCTGCCGTTCATTCACAGGTCGGTACGTCACGGAGACAGGAGGGATCACCACGTGGAAGGAGTACAAGATGAGATGGAGACTAGCTGCCGTTCATTCACAGGTCGGTACGTCACGGGGACAGGAGGGATCACCACGTGGAAGGAGTACAAGATGAGATGGAGACAAGCTGCCGTTCATTCACAGGTCGGTACGTCACGGAGACAGGAGGGATCACCACGTGGAAGGAGTACAAGATGAGATGGAGACAAGCTGCCGTTCATTCACAGGTCGGTACGTCACGGAGACAGGAGGGATCACCACGTGGAAGGAGTACAAGATGAGATGGAGACAAGCTGCCGTTCATTCACAGGTCGGTACGTCTCGGAGACAGGAGGGATCACCACGTGGAAGGAGTACAAGATGAGATGGAGACAAGCTGCCGTTCATTCACAGGTCGGTACGTCACGGAGACAGGAGGGATCACCACGTGGAAGGAGTACAAGATGAGATGGAGACAAGCTGCCGTTCATTCACAGGTCGGTACGTCACGGAGACAGGAGGGATCACCACGTGGAAGGAGTACACGATGAGATGCAGACAAGCTGCCGTTCATTCACAGGTCGTTACGTCACGGAGACAGGAGGGATCACCACGTGGAAGGAGTACAAGATGAGATGCAGACAAGCTGCCGTTCATTCACAGGTAGGTACGTCACGGAGACAGGAGGGATCACCACGTGGAAGGAGTACAAGATGAGATGGAGACAAGCTGCCGTTCATTCACAGGTCGGTACGTCACGGAGACAGGAGGGATCACCACGTGGAAGGAGTACAAGATGAGATTGAGACAAGCTGCCGTTCATTCACAGGTCGGTACGTCACGGAGACAGGAGGGATCACCACGTGGAAGGAGTACAAGATGAGATGGAGACAAGCTGCCGTTCATTCACAGGTCGGTACGTCACGGAGACAGGAGGGATCACCACGTGGAAGGAGTACAAGATGAGATGCAGACAAGCTGCCGTTCATTCACAGGTCGTTACGTCACGGAGACAGGAGGGATCACCACGTGGAAGGAGTACAAGATGAGATGCAGACAAGCTGCCGTTCATTCACAGGTCGGTACGTCACGGAGACAGGAGGGATCACCACGTGGAAGGAGTACAAGATGAGATGTAGACAAGCTGCCGTTCATTCACAGGTCGTTACGTCACGGAGACAGGAGAGATCACCACGTGGAAGGAGTACAAGATGAGATGGAGACAAGCTGCCGTTCATTCACAGGTCGGTACGTCACGGAGACAGGAGGGATCACCACGTGGAAGGAGTACAAGATGAGATGGAGACAAGCTGCCGTTCATTCACAGGTCGGTACGTCACGGAGACAGGAGGGATCACCACGTGGAAGGAGTACAAGATGAGATGCAGACAAGCTGCCGTTCATTCACAGGTCGGTACGTCACGGAGACAGGAGGGATCACCACGTGGAAGGAGTACAAGATGAGATGGAGACAAGCTGCCGTTCATTCACAGGTCGGTACGTCACGGAGACAGGAGGGATCACCACGTGGAAGGAGTACAAGATGAGATGCAGACAAGCTGCCGTTCATTCACAGGTCGTTACGTCACGGAGACAGGAGGGATCACCACGTGGAAGGAGTACAAGATGAGATGCAGACAAGCTGCCGTTCATTCACAGGTCGGTACGTCACGGAGACAGGAGGGATCACCACGTGGAAGGAGTACAAGATGAGATGTAGACAAGCTGCCGTTCATTCACAGGTCGTTACATCACGGAGACAGGAGAGATCACCACGTGGAAGGAGTACAAGATGAGATGGAGACAAGCTGCCGTTCATTCACAGGTCGGTACGTCACGGAGACAGGAGGGATCACCACGTGGAAGGAGTACAAGATGAGATGCAGACAAGCTGCCGTTCATTCACAGGTCGGTACGTCACGGAGACAGGAGGGATCACCACGTGGAAGGAGTACAAGATGAGATGCAGACAAGCTGCCGTTCATTCACAGGTCGGTACGTCACGGAGACAGGAGGGATCACCACGTGGAAGGAGTACAAGATGAGATGGAGACAAGCTGCCGTTCATTCACAGGTCGGTACGTCACGGAGACAGGAGGGATCACCACGTGGAAGGGGTACAAGATGAGATGCAGACAAGCTGCCGTTCATTCACAGGTCGGTACGTCACGGAGACAGGAGGGATCACCACGTGGAAGGAGTACAAGATGAGATGGAGACAAGCTGCCGTTCATTCACAGGTCGGTACGTCACGGAGACAGGAGGGATCACCACGTGGAAGGAGTACAAGATGAGATGCAGACAAGCTGCCGTTCATTCACAGGTCGTTACGTCACGGAGACAGGAGGGATCACCACGTGGAAGGAGTACAAGATGAGATGCAGACAAGCTGCCCTTCATTCACAGGTCGCTACGTCACGGAGACAGGAGGGATCACCACGTGGAATTCATTCGCAGCCGCATGATGCAAGTATTTGCTTTCCTCTTATCGTTCGGCGCAGTACGGTTGCAACACAGCCTGCTTTCATAATGCAGCTTTATGGAAAACTCTTAAATCCCATTAAGCGACTTAAATTTTGTGAATAATTGTTTGTGTTCGTCATTGTTTTCAATAATATTTAATACTGAAAGTTGAAAAACACGAATGCTTTACAATTAATAATTCACATACTACTTCAGTAAATATGTAGAGAATAAAGCATGGTTAGGAATTCCGATATCCTTACTTCGGCGCTAAAACATTGCCTCCTTTTCGTACTTTCTTTAGTAGTAGCCTATCAGAACTGATAATAATTTCCTCAGACTTAATGATTGTCATCCCAAACATACGTTGAAATATATTATCAGGTTATTTTAATTCTTTGCTTCTACAAACAATCAGCACATGACATTACACTGAATACAGGGAACGGTTCATAAAATATTGATTCTTTTTTCTCCTTAACCTACACAGCGTAGCACACCTTCTCCATTACTACACGATTACATCCAGTACACTGGCATTCATAGAATATACAGTAAACGTTTCTTTTGCACGACGAGAAAATTTAGCGCAGTACAGCGCATGTCATTTTAGGGAGACAGGCCTAAGCGTTTATCAGTCGTTATTGGTACGTTATTATCACATTCCAAAAGTGTAGTATTTTGAATACCTTAGATGGCGCCAACGACTCTGCAATTTTAGACGCCAATGTCAAGGGAATACGAATCAGAGCCGAATGCCAATGTCAAGGGAATACGTATCAGAGCCGAATGCCAATGTCAAGGGTATACGGATCAGAGCCGAATGCCAATGTCAAGGGAATACGGATCAGAGCCGAATGCCAATGTCAAGGGAATACGGATCAGAGCCGAATACTAATGCAAGACAATCTTCCTTGCGACAGACGATAACTACTAATTGTAACTTAATAAGTTTTAACATAAAACCCAACATTATTTCAATAGTCCAAACTTTAAGCGACATTAAATTTAAGAACTTTTTTTGTTTAAAATTTACAATAAGTAGCCTAAGCTTAGTAAGTATAAGCCGTAGCCATTTGGTGGGTGGGCTGAGTAGCTCTCTGGATATTGATGACAGTTCCAAGCCCAGATAAAGAGCAGGGTTCCAAACCAACCTACAGGGTAAAACACTCTACATGCTTGTAGAACAACACAAAGATGTTTAATCAGCCTGGATCGTCTGGTAAGGACCCGGCAACGGAAAAGGTAATAATAAAAAGAAGGATGGAATATTACGAGTTCTGACATGAGACATTAGGTCGTGGAATATAAATTAACATAAAGTAATTATGGAGATCGCAGAGTAACACATAGATATTTGTACTATAATAGTAGTCAGGAAAAAAAGGTAGAGGGACGCAAATGGTAAATGTCTATAATATTTTTTTTAGTGGAAAGAAACGAGAGAGTCATTGGTGTATGCATGTTCTTACATAAAATATTTAAGACAATACCGATGACACAGATTATGTTGAGGAAAGGTTACTTGTAATAAAACCTAAAGTAACAATTATGTACACATAATTAGTGCTCCTGATATGACCAACCCGCCACAGCAATGCCATTTAATGAAGAATTACACAATACATTATTTACAATACCTCGAAAGCAGTGCATTGTAACAACAGGTGATTTAAATTTACAAGTAGAAGGAGTCAAATCGGTGTAGTAAAACAGCAGTTTTATGAACCATTTAGAAATAACTATGGAGACCTCTTGTTGGCTTTTGCGCCCAAAATAATGTATATATGAAATAATGCTTATTTTTATTACACAATATAACCTGCAAAAATGAATACCTCAGACTTGAAGGTAAAGTGAACATATAAAACATGATGGTGCAACCAGGGCTGGCTTACGGAGCTGCCACGCGGGTTGACACTAGTAAGACAAAACGACTGTTAAAGATGATAAAAATGAGTACACTGAGGACAATTGTTGGAAAACAAGACGTAACAGAATACAACACTGAGACATAAAACGGCAGTGTCAGATAGAGGATGTCGTAAAATATGCCAGTAGGCGAAAAAGAAAATGGAATGATCTATCTTCAGGGCAAGAGCTGAAGACAGATTAATATCAGTAGTGAGAGATTCAAGACTATTAGGGAAAATCAAAGAAGAAATAGACTAGGGACTTGGAATTGACCTCTTGTAAATATCTTTGATGCGAAAAGAAAAACAGGCTATTAAGAAAGTAAATACGTTCTGTTTTGTTATATGTTTATTCAACAGTTTTTACTCAACCTATTTAAAATTAATTTACTTTTATACAAAGGATTTAATTAGGAATTTCAATGGGCTTTATACAAAAATACACGTTATGAATACAAAAAAACGTTTGTTTAATTTTAATTATAAAATTTTTAAAACAATTTACAGTGTAACCTTAATTTATTAAGATAAGTCAAGTTATTTTAAGTTGTAAAGTTATTAGTTTTCCTTAAGATTACATAAATTTTACGTATAATGTACACATATTTTTGGTTTCATACTAAGTACTAGCTTTTCCATTGTACTGTTTTGTGTATTCTCATGTCAAATCTTACCTTGCTTTTTTACAAACTCGTATGCTCTGCGAAGCTCTGTAATTCAATCTCTATTATTGTACTTTCCTTACACGTGAGGATTATTTACTGTACAATATTATAAGCGGATCAAAATCAACAAACCTCTGAGTGTATACATTAACTTCCTATAAAAGCGTAATTAAAACGAAAAATAGAGTTGTTTTTGCATAAGCTGCTTTACACTGCCGAGCCGTTTAGATACAAATAATTGATGTCAAGTGGCCTGAATGTTTTCCTACAGGTTGCTAAAACCACAACGTGTATTAATAATTACATTTAACAATTTGCAACTTTCAACGGTATGGCATGATGTTGGGTTGAAGCATTTACACCAAGTTATTGAGTATAATTTTTATTAAGTAATTATAATATCTGCCATTATCGTATTTTACTCTACCGGGAGCAATTCTTGTAAGTATGCAAAAATGTTTCCAAAATTTTTTTAACGAAATGACAAGGATTTACGTTAACAGGTGCAAAAAATCAATTTAGCAGGTACTTGACTTTGGAAAAAAATTTATTTTATTTATTTATTATCAAAATATCCTTATACCATATTGGTGTCGGGTTACATCAACTACACTCTATATACAAATTTGTTCCATCTTACTCTATCCATTGACAATGTCTTCGCTTCACTCCAGCCCAAGATTCTATCTCTAAAAATGTTTCCCATCATTCCATCCCAAGTCAGTCGCGGTCTTCCTCTCTTCTTTCTCCCCCCTGATTTTGCCTCCCAAACCTTTTTTACCATTCTAATCACTATCCATTCTCTGCACCAGCATAGTTGTCTCTGTTCAATAAAATCCAGAATCGATATCATTTTTATAAAGCATCTCTTATTTGTGTATTCCTAACTCTATTCTTCCTTGTTAATCCTACTACTCTCCTAAGATATATCTTATCTGCCGCCTGGATTTTAGTTTTTTGGCTTTTGGATAGCACCCACGTCTCACAGCCGTATGTTAAAACCGGTCTCTATATACTGTTTTATACACACTTATTTTCGTTTTTCTTGATGTCTCCTTCTTATTTTTAAATCTATTGTTTAATGCATAGTATACTTTTATTGCCTTTTCAATTCTTTCATTTAATGCGGCTTCTTGATTCCAATTACTATCTACTATAACCCCTAAATATTTAAATTGTTTGACTTGTTCTATCTTCACTCCTCCAATCTCTATATTTATTATTTTCTCCCCCATTACCATTACCTTTGTTTTGGTCTTATTAGGCAAAAAATTAACCAGAAAATAATGTAAAGAAATACAAAATAACTCTAAATATTCAAAAAGTAAACATTTTGTAAATTTGATCAAGCCCGTAAACGCCTAATATCTTGTAAATTTTAAAACAAGATATCCCTCTGCTGTGATTGTTCTTTACAACGTTCCTGCAGTGAATTACAATTTATCTAAAGTTTTGCTTAGTATTCTTAGTAGAGGTGGGCTAAACTGTTATTTTAAAATACTAGGTATGAAAATACCGTTCCAAAAAAATAACAGGTACAAATACCTGTTATTATATACTATATATACGTAACCTATATTATCCTTTGTAAGTAACTCGTTCTGAGTTTCCTGCAGGTCTCCTATGTAATATCTTCAAATAAATACACTGCAAGTGGGTTTATTTTCACCTAGATAAACCTATTAATAAACCTACTTGCTGTGTATTTATTTGAAGATATTATATAAGCTATACTATATAATTTGTTAGAAGAAATAAATTGAAATTAAAAGTATTAACAGTGTTACTTTCCACTGTGACTTTATTAAACTATTACTGTTTAAATGAAAATAAGAAACAAGAGAATTTATAGGCCTATCTCCCTTTGGGAATACCAATTTAAGTTTTCACTAGTAGTAAACAAACTAACATTGGTTAGACAAATCAGTTGCGAAACTCGGCGCAATTAAATAATTTAGAGTAGGCCTACACGTAATACCACAAAAAATAATGTGAAAAAACATCAGAACCGTATAATAAAAACATAACAGTAAGCCACAAGAGTGAATGAGAATAAACAAAATTTTACAAATAAAAATAAAAAACAAATTGTAATAAAATAAATATAAATACATAAATAAAAACTAATAAATAATAAGCAACAACAAAAGTAAATTAAATGCATTACAGATATTTAAGGGACAGGACTAGATAAAGTGCATAAATGTCCATTACAACAATCTCATCATTTACGTGAGATGTGGAGTGAAGTTAAAATCACATTAATAAAAAGTATAATATAGCTTATCAACGTCAGCCACTCTATAGGTTATAACTCAATATAATTAAATACAACAATTTCAGTAACTACTCGGAACATAAAATTTTTTTGAGTAAAAACATAAAGGTTTACCAACCGATTTTAGTTACAAGTTGGTGACTAGTATAATATATAATTTATTAGCATATAATCTGTATTATATATATGCATATCACACGAGAATAAATGTAACATCAGAATGAATTTTTTCCTTTATTAAAAACAGCTCCGTCTCTTTGCGCAGAATGAAGTATACAGGACGAAAAAGTGGCTCATACTAGTCCCTACTCGAAATATGCTTGATACTACCTGTTTCTAAAATACTAGGTGTTCCTAAAATATTAGGTGTTACTAAAATACTACTGTTACTCTGGAACGCGTTGTTCCTTGTGTATCGGTGATACCACTAGTATTTGAAATACCTAGTATTTTAAATACGCGTTACTGGCTGTTCCTTGCGTTCCAGCGATATTTTTTTACGCCTAGTATTTGGCCTTAGCATATTCGTTTACGTGATCTTGCGTACTTTTTGTATGTGTGTGTCTGTGTAGGTGCGTAGGGGTTGTGCCTCGACTCGGAACAGCGAGGGCGGCGTGTCTCGACTCGGAACAGCGTCGCCGCGAATAACAGGTATTTCAACTTTTCAGTCACTGTTACATCCGTTCCACAAAAATATCGTTCCAAAATACCTATTACAGGTATATCGGCCCACCTCTAATTCTTAGTTCTCGTGATGTGCATTTGTGTTTATTTAGAAGATACTTTTTTAATGCAATTCCGTTTGTGTACAGTATCATTTTATTTTTATTTTTAATTTGTACTTTGTGCGTTTGTGTCTCGCAATCCAGGTTTCTAGATTCCCCATATTATTAAAAGGTGGATAGTGCACACGTCTGCTATATCCTTTGGATTCCTGTTTTAGTTTTCAATTCATAATATTGTTACGACGGTCTACTTGATTGTCGTACGGTACAGTGGAAAACAAAATACCAAGACACCAATTAAGTCACTAATAACCAGCTATAATTTTCACAGTTAAACCGTTCGTAATTAACAACACAGTCTCTTACAACAAATCGAATAAAAATTCGTCACATGCAATATAATGGCAACGAATATTAAAACACAATTCTATTACAATATACTGCCCGAATATAAAACACAACACTTCACTAATAACCACTTGCACGCATACAGTATCGCCCGACAATAAACTCGAACCACACTGTAATATATCGCTACTATCACTGAAACTGGACGTCGTTGAGTACTGGTATTTATACCCCACTTAGTACTAGATTATTCCATACTGCGCGTTAGCTCCTACACTACGACGTAATTAATTGGGGCTTTGACACAGTCCGCGCGGTTGGTGGTTTCAAGAAAAGTCTTGCGAGCGCATGTTGAAATCACGTACGCCACAACATTTAGCCGTATTCCACTGGATCGTTCGAGAAACAAGTAGATTGTTCTGTAATGTCGTAACAACACATTTAAAACTGGTTGAAATGATATTAAAATGCTATTAAAATTTCAACAATTACATAAAGGAGAGTAACTTTTCCCTCGTGGCCACGTTGGCGCCCAACGTAATGTCAACAGCACAGTTTTGAAAGAGCACTGAATCATTGGATGTGAAACAATCCAAAGTCACAACTTGTACATGTGTGTGTGTGTGTGTGTGTGTGTGTGTGTGTGTGTGTGCGTGTGTGTGTGCGTGTGTGCGTGTGTGTGTGTGTGTGTGTGTGTGTGTGTGTGTGTGTGTGTGTGTGTGTGTGTGTGTGTGTGTGTGTGTGTGTGTGTGTGTGTGTGTGTGTGTGTGTGTGTGTGTGTGTGTGTGTGTGTGTGTGTGTGTGGTATATACTGCAATTTTGAGGTCAGCACAAATATCTACAAAATATCTGGATGAAAGCGTCATGAAAATATCATAAACAAAATGTGCCAATTATATCGCTTTAGACACAATTGACGCTTTAGACTCGCTTTAGCAAGTATTTTCTAGGATACAACTGAATTTACACGAGACACTATTAATTTTAGAACAATACGATATAATTTGCATTGGATACAATAGATTTTAGACGTCACATTCTTTGCTCACCGCTCTCTTTGCCTACCTATTTTAAAGTAGTCAATTTTCAAAGCTGTGTTTTGCAACCGCTTTCTAACACCCGTATTAGAGCTCTCTTTTTCAAGGACTTAGAAGGGTACTTGTGAGAAATCTGTCAGAGCTCTCGCTTTACAGGCATATTATTATTTCCAGCACTTTTTTAAAGTTCATTTCAAAACTTAGAAAAGAAAGCAGTCGTGTCTTGAATTCGAACAATGGGACTCTTATCATAAACTTATTAATAGTTATCTTCCAAGATTTATGTAATGAAATGGTGTCAGTAAGGGTTTCTTTAGTTTTATCAATAGCGTCACCATTTTCAGCTACCTTTAAAGTAACGTGAACTACTCTTATATATTGTGGTAGTCACGTCCTGAAAGAAGCCTAATCCCAGGTGCGCCAAATTCTAAGTAACTTAACTATATAGACACAAAAAACCTAAAACTATTGCACAATATACAAAAAGATAAAAAATGAATTGATTAGAAATTCTAAAAATTAAAAATGCAATTAAAACTAACGTAAATTTAACAAACGAAAAAACTAAATTCTGTGTATCTCTCCTTTATTAGAAGTTGTTATTTAGTTTAGGTTTAGAATTTCCTTTCGCATTATACTTAGTTTTTACAGTCACTTGACCATCCCTAAAATAGCTTTTCCAGCTCCTCCAACATACGCACACACACACACACATACACACACACACACACACACACACACGTCCTTATACACCACTTTCTTTGTTTAGTTGTTCTTAGCAGCTTTTTGAGAATACCTCAATATGCTGAAACAATTGTCAGAGGTAAAGAATAAACTGTGAAACTTAAGAAGAGCTTGTATGTTTTTAAAAACCTTTGTAGTAATATGTTCTAAAAAGTGCCCAACAAGTCAACAGTCAATATCTAAGCCACATCCTAAATTTATTTTTAGCCACATACCTCCAATAGTTGCTAATGTAACTGTCGTCTAAATAAGCGTCGTAAGTTGCAGCTCTATCCACCCTTTCTCCTGTAATACTTTGTCAGCTTCCCATGACCGTCCGTCTTCTTTGATCTTCATACCAAATATCATGTTCTTTAGTCGCCTAGTCTAGAAAATTAATTACAAGTTTTCTGCGCGCTAATTATCTAACTTATTCTTGTATCTAGACCAGTATCAATAGTACCATTATGACCTACTCCTTTAATATGGAATTACTAATCCTTGGAGAATTCATCTTATTCCAAGGCAAACCCTATTTATCATCCTTAGCCATAGGTAAATATTTTGAACTGCCGAACTTTACCAAATCTTACAAAGAGTATGGAGGGCAACAAATAGTGTGGAGACTGTCTCCATCAAAAATAAATGGTATACAAAATTATGTTCTGTACTTGATATCGGCAAGGACTTTGTACTTCTAGAAAACTAAAAATTTTGCTCTTTGGTTTATCTATAACTAGCAGAATACCCGTGCTTCGCTACGGAGTTTCACGTTGTACGTAACGAAAATGTTAGTTTAATTAATAAAGTTCAATTAAAGTAGGCTTCTTAAAAATAAATAGCTGTTGCCCACAACTTCGTTCGCGTGGTCTTCAATTTAATGCGATAATATATTTAGAACAGAATCTATTCTATTGGGTTGCCATAGTAACCAGATCTAATAGTTTTTAAGACCGCAAAGGACCCCCCAGAGGATCGTATCGAAAAAAACACCTGTCCTATGTTGGTTCTCCCGTTGCGTAAAATATTTGTGCCAAGTTTGGTTGAAATCGGTCCAATGGTTTAGGTGGAGACGTGGAAGACCCCAAAGGACCCCCCAAAGGATCGTATCGGAAAAACACTTGTCCTATGTTGGTTCTCCCTTTGAGTAAAATATTTATGCCAAGTTTGGTTGAAATCGGTCCAGTGGTTTAGGAGAAGATGTGGAAGACCCCAAAGAACCCCCAAAAGGACCCCATCGAAAAAACATCTATCCTATGTTGGTTCTCCCGTTGCGTAAAATATTTGTGCCAAGTTTGGTTGAAATCGGTCCAGTGGTTTAGGAGGAGATGTGGAAGACCCCAAAGAACCCCCCAAAGGATCCCATCGAAAAAAATACAGAAACCTTCGCGGGCGTGCGCACAACAACTCACCGAAGTTTCATCGCAATCGGATGAATGGTATAGGAACGCATACGGGACAAACAATGAAACATTCATTTTTATATATTCAGGGGTGCACTGGTACCGGAACGCGCCGGAACGCCGTTCCGGTACTGCTTTTTGAGAAAAAGAATTATTTTCTTTCACATGAAATGTGTTTTTACTCAAAAATCTGGTCAAAGTATTATTTTAAGATTCAGTACTCATTGTTATTATACTTCTTATTGCAAGATAATGAAGAAATATTAACATATTCGACAAATAATTCCTTTTAGTTTTACTGTTAATTTTGTTTATACACATTATTCACCTCAATGACCATCGCCGAGATCGAAAATTAAAACTGACGAAAGAACATAAAAAATAACATAATCATTTGGTAACTATTGACTTTGCTAAAGCCGATAAGAGCAGAAATTTGACAGAGCGAGCCATGTACAGTGGACTATCAAAACGATGTTCATCACCTCAGTTTTTGCTAGATTTGGCTATAATGTATGATATTTTAGCTGAGCTATCGGTGCTGTCAGAATCCTTACAAAACCAAGAAACAACAGTAATCTATGCTGATAAACTTATACGACGAAGTGTCCGGTTTTTTGAGGCTATGAAGAAAAATCCCGGTACTAAGACTTTGGAAGCAAAAATTTGCATCAGGGAAGGAACATTTAATGGCGTTCTACTCATAGAAAATCACACAATTCCAACCATCAATCATCAGCAGTTAATAACAAGTGTCATAAATAACTTAAAAAGAAGAATGTTTACTACAGTTTCTAGCCACGAACCCCATCGGTCAAGTGCGCCATCACATCATCATGAAGCTTACGAATCACTTTTAGATGAATTAAAAGTGCTGGAACCAGATACGTGGCCTACTAAAAAACCTGCAGGCTTTGGCGAACCAGAGATTGAGAAGTTGTGCAGAAGGTTTAAGTTAAACATACCCAAAATCAAAAACAGCTACAGGGATTTTGTCGAAAACCATACAACAATACCAAAACATTTAACACCGTTGCTTAACTGTACAAAACTGATCCCTTGCAGTTCAGCTGATTGCGAAAGAGGATTCAGTTTAATGAATCTCATCATTACACCCACCCGTACGAGACTGACAGTGCCACATGTGTCAAGTTTGATGTTTGTTAAACTACACGGCCCAAACTTGAGTGACTGGGTTCCAGAGCCATATGTAAAAACATGGCTCCGAAAACACCGGACTGTAGACGACACCCGAACGAAACAAGCAAAACCAACCACTCTGGAAGAATCCAATCCATTTGCCAAATATTTGTGATTAAGTCTTGCCGTCTGTTAAAAAAAAAAAAGCGTTCCGGTACTGGAAAATTTACGAGTGCACCCCTGTATAAGATGTAAACTATACCACTTACTTGACATAAACCGTGATAGCTAAGCTAATGTACAACATATATGTATTAATTGTACACATAAATGTTCCTCGATAGACACTCTATCTATTGGCGAAAACTTGAATAAAATCCGTTCAGTACTTCCTGAGACTAGCGATTTCAAACACAGAGAGAAAACTGACCGACTTTACTTATACTATGTATAGATAGGTCTTAAAGGTGTACTTGAAAAAGAGGAACAACTTTCTTCATAATATCTACACTTTAGAATGAACTGATATATCAGTAAATTGTTTAACAGCCGGTACTAGCTGCAATAAAATTTGATTCTACTCAAAAACACCTTTTGTCTTTCACTCTATACTACCTATAGATTTTGTTATGGGCTCAAACGCTTTTGATTGTACTTTATGATAAAGCACTTCTTTCGTCCGAGCTTGCTTGAATCTCCTAATTAACTGCTTCTTTATACGTTCTTAAATTTTGAACCTTCTCGAAGCCTATCTGAAAATCCTTTGAAGTCCCCATTTGTTGTAGGACAACGTTTTTTATATATCGTGAACAGGAACAAACATGTCACACCTTACGTTTACGTTAATGTGCCATATCCTCAAGCGTATTCATACACTTCACATCAGCAGCTTTAAACGTTAGATTTGTAGTAAGAAAGCGTTAATCTTTAAGCCAACATCTGTCGCAAATCTCCATAAACTTCTTGAATATTCTTTACCTCCCTACAAATTCACAGTACACTAATCTCGTATAGTTCTTTTTCTGCTTAAACGTAGCTATCATGTTAAGATTATTTCTGATTACTTATTTCCGGTATTCTTATATCATCCTCTAACAAAGTACTTCTTAATTTTATCTTGTTTCTCTAACAAGCAATCATCAATGGTAATTAATGAATTAGAATATCAATCGTCAACGGTAATCAGATCTTTACAATTAGAATAAAGTTAGCTGCTAAGCGATCTATTTCTCAACATTGTTATATCTTTCATACTTCTTATAAGCTTCCTGTTGTAGACCCTTACTGAAGACGTATAAATTTCTATACGAAACGTAACGATTATATTAAAGTTTAACAACAAAGTTGTTTCCCCAGGTCGCGAACTTCCGACTACCAAACATCTTAGGGGATAGGGAGTAAAAGTCTTGTTTTTAGCGTTATGTTTTGAATCACACACAAGTAACTGTAGATCTAACTTAAAGTCTCCTTTTATACACTTCTTCACTATTTAAATTAGGAAAATTGAAAATGAAAGCTGCGAGTTAACAGCTTTAAAGTCAACACATGCAAATTCTACAATAAATTAAACTTAGATGCATAATGTAATCATTACTGTGTGTTCTGATAGATGTTTTTATGGTCCCTTAGTCCATATTGTTATTCTAATTCTGATTGGCTCCAAAGGTGGTTTAGAATCTTCATGTATGAGGAAAACGTTGTCCACAATGTTGAAAACTGAAATACTTGGGAGATAGTACGTTCTGGAATAACAAAGTTGTAATAAGGACATTTCTAGTACAAAAATATTAAAAGTTAATCTGTTCTCTTGTGGAAGTTAAGAAATTCGAAGATATCTACTTGAATCTAAACTTTTAATAACAAATGTCTTAGGAAAATAAGTATAATGTATGACCTAAACGAACATAACTTTTGTCACTGGTGGCGGATCAGGAACTTTCAGGCAAAACAGTCTAAAGAACAAAATAAAAGACAAACTTTTTAGTGAGTGAAAGTTTTGGTTTCTTTGTAATCGTGCATTTCTAACCGGTCCATGAGAGTATATTGTATAAAATTGCATGAGTGATAAAATTCCTTTTTTAATAGAATTTCTGTTTGTAAATTTGGAGTGTCTGACCGTGTACAATTGTAAAAACACAAGATAAAAAGTTTAAGAATATACTAAAATGGATATTACAATTATTAAAAATCAAGACTTAAAAATTTAATACCATGTCTTATTTAATAATAATAACAAGTGTCAGTTAATAAATTCAAGTTTGATACAGATGCATTAGTGAAAAAAAGTAAATGATAATTTGTACAAACCTTAATTTGTTAAAAGAATCTACATAAGAAATACGTAATGTAAATGTCTCTGATATGATTAAGCAGTCAAGAAAATAAAGTTTTCTTGAGTCATATTGGCTCTAGGTACCAAGCTAAGCTGTCTATGTTGTTAGTAAGACAAAATACTGGTCTGTAAAATCGACTCACAATTAACTTGTTGTTAAATTGTAACATATTGTTAATATGTTGACTTCTTAATGTTATTGTTGATCTTAACTTGTTGTTCACATCAAACTTATTTCAACAAACTTAATACTGCAGATTTTTACTTTTGTTAGAGTCAATGCAGTAATCAGTTCCTCTTGTCCTATATTTTTTAAAGTGCAGTATAATATGTTACCATTTTTAAGTGATTTACACTATTAGAAAGTACGTAATAATTTATTTTATTTATATTTAAAACTATTCAACAAATGAAGTCTTCCTTATTTCACTAATTCCAAATTTGCTTGCGCAGAGTATAAATAATATCGTAGTTTTTTTTTTTAAATTATCCCGTATCATCAGTTCTGTATGGGTCTTTAAGTTATATTACTTTCTTTTGTTCTGCTTATAGTCAAAATTATTTTGTTTTGTTTATTTCATTTGTAAGACTAAATTGAAAGCTAAGTCTTTTCAGAAGTCATATGAATTTTTTCGAAGAGCAATTTTCTGAAGTATCTTTATTTAACAGTATGTGTGTACCTACTATTGTATGTGTACATTACCACTGAGAAAACATTACTTTCACCAATTTCAACTCCCGTCACTTTTTCCTATTATCTTGATTGGTAGTGAACTTGACATCTCCACTTAACAATGAAAATGTATCGTCTTTTAGCATTTTACCGGCTTCGACTTTTGCTTTTATGGGGGTTTATCTTATATAAACTAAGGTTTCAGTATGTTACAGTTTGATGTTTGTGGTACATATAGAAGTACAGACAAGCATTTCTCTAATTGATAAATTTCAATATTTCTCACAATTTAATGATTTTACAAATTCTTGTTGATCATTATTACTAACAAATATTACGTGCATAAAGATTATAAACATGTAATCAAGTGAAATAATTGTAATAAGTTTTAATTGTTTTGCTTAGTGAACGTAAAACATTAATATAATAATTATATTACAATAATGTTGTGTATTTAATGTAATTAATTATATAACAATTATTCCAAGTGAATCTTTCCGATGGTTTAAAACTGTCAGTTCACACTTAAGAGATTGGCGCGATGTGTGTTATCGCTAACAGTGTTGAACTGGGTATAAATTTCAATTGGCGGTGACACACATAGAAAGCCGGTACGTAGATAGCCGGTCTGTGAAAGCAGATACTAATAGACTAAGCTTTATTATGTTATTACAGATTTCTCAATCCGTTTAATGACGTACGTAATCCTGCCAACCCATCGCACAGTGGGACAGAATCCCGAAAAAGCGGTCAAAACTCAAAAAAAAAAGTATAAAATTTTGTATTTTAAACTGTCGATTCAGGTAGGAGGAAGGTTGAGTGAATATAAAACGTATTTAGGAGGGGAGAATATTGTACATCTGCTCTTCTACAGGCAGTTGAAGTGTGACCTTCGTGGGAGTAACATTCGCTGCGCTCGCCCGAGAAAGAGAACGTTCACTTTGAATACATATGAAAAATGTTTGGTTGGACGGATTTTAATTACCTAAAATGGATTCAGCAGGTCCAAGTAAGTAGAAAAATTCTATGTATTTTAAATATTATAGTATTAAAATTTAAATTAGTTTGATACGGTACAAAATTGTAAATTTTTTAAAGAATTTTTTGAATAAATCTATAAAAAAAGGTAAAAAAGTATAATTGGTCCAAAGTGCTCCAATAAAAAACATATTGTACGTTAAAGGTAAGATCCTTGTGCACCAATTTCATTAAAAACCTGCTGCCCATATCTGCCCATCCGGTTTTTTGTGTGCATTTTGTGCTGCATACGCTAATTGCTACTGTAAATGAATGAAAATCCATAACTTATACTGCCAGGCGTTTCTTTGAAAATTCTGCAGTTTCCGCTGCCATTACAGGAGTAGATGAAGGTTTAATCAGAATATTTCATGTAATATTGCAGACAATGTCCAGTGGCTACGAAATCAATGAAGTTTCATTTCAAGAATATTGTATAGAATCAGCTCGTACATTTGTTGACTTATATCCTTGGTACTATATGTCAACTACGGTCCATAAAATATTAATTCACGGAAGAGAAATAATTTCTTCATCACTACTACCGATTGGGCAAATGAGTGAAGATGCTCAAGAATCTTCGAATAAATATATTTAAAGAATTAGAGAAGACTTTTCAAGAAAAAATAGCCGAGTAAAGACAATGGAAGATGTTTTTCTGCGCCTATTAGTTTCATCTGATCCATACATATCAAGTCTTCGAAAACTGCAAAAAAAAAAAAATTAAATTGTTTCTTGCCAGAGGCCATAAATTTATTAATGTCACCTGAAATCGAAGAGGATAATATATCAAATGTGTCCACTCCTCAAATCACGGATTGCGAAAGTGAAGATAAGCATTCAGAAGATGATAATTTTTTATTTTAATTACAATTACAATACGAATTTAAATAATTTTTTTAATGATTTAAATATTTGTACTTAACATTGATTTTTAAATTATAACTATTAAAATAAATTACAATTTATTAACGATATAATTCTTGTTTATTAAATATAATCGTATTTAGCGACCTCAAAAACCCCTATATACACAATTTCGTCAAAATTGAATAACTTTTTGATATTATGACCGCTTTTTCGGGATTCTGTCCCACTGTGCATCAGTGCTAACGTTTCAACATTTATAGTTGTCGCAGAATCCGGGCACAGTTTTAGCAATTCTACTGAAACATTTTCGTAAACGAAATCTTGTTAATTGTAAACCACCCTGACGTTGACAGACAACCGACTGTGATTTGGAAAACTACATGGGACCATGGGCAGCGGGAGAGACTGCCGCAGTGTGTATTATTCAGTTACCAAGAATAAAAAGTTAGACGTATAGCGTTAAGAGAAAGAAATCGTCCGTAGTTTAGACAAATCTACATTAGCATTCCTCTAGTATCAAATGGGGGCCAGATCGGAATCGATCAGGTACTTATGGGTAATTTATCCATAACACAATAACGTGGTTCAGTTGTTTTCGTTATAGCTACGTATGAGTGAGCCGGTTTTTACGTACCGTAGCCAGTGGCGAAGTTACATGGAGGCAATTGAGCCAATGCCTACCCTAAAAATTGTATAGAATAAAAAATATAAATACGTATGAACTACGTAACGTAAAGATTATACATTGTTACTGTGACTGTCGAATTTATTAAGCCGAAATGTGCTTTACTGAGCGACCGCTAGATGGTGACAGGTGAGATTCGGCATAAAGCGAATGAGGCAACGTGAACTTGCCTCAGAGTTTTTTGTATACATCGTATGTAAGCAATGTGCGGGCGCGAATGGGAAGTGTAGGGAGGGGGGATTGTCCCGTGCTGTACACATAGAGCGTTGAGGCATGCCTCACTTCTGTGGTCCAAACAGTTAAGTTAAAGCGCGCTGTGTTGTTTATAAGTGTGCTTATTTTATGCGGTTATTAAAAGTGTGCCTGTTATTCCCCTGAACTAACAGATGATGAAGATTGCTTTTTGAATTGTTTGTAACATTAAACATATAATATAGAAACTAATCAAGTTTAAAAATTTGAAGTTCAATCAGATATATTATTGTGTATGACTTATACAAGGATTGTTTAATAGAAACACGTTTAGAGCTGTAAAGCATTTTTTATTCAACGATTTTAAAAGAAGTCTCCATTAACATTAAGACATGAGTCCCACGCTTGCACTAATCTGTAGATTCCTTGCTAGTAAAATTCTTACGGCTGTTTCCGGAACCATTCGCTAACAGCAAACTCTACCTCAGCGTCCGATTTAAACCACCGTCCTTTTAGTGATTCCTTAAAAAAAAATTAAGGTAAGATTTTTGCCTACCCACTCATTAACTACTAGCTTCGCCACTGACCGTAGCATAAATGTTACCTTGTCAGAAGTTAAGTAAGCAAATCAATAAGTGTCAAATTAATCAGTAGCTTCCTTGATAACCAATATGCAGTTCAAATTTAAATGTTGAAAAATGTCTGAAACATGATGTCTTGTGCGCATGCAGGAACCCATAGTGTCACACACGCGTACATAGTGTCATATACGTACTAGCTTACAGAAGCGCGCGCAGACACAAACACGGTGAAGCACACAAAATATATCACTTAACTAAAAATGAACTTTTTTCATGTGAAAACTTACTAATTTTATTGGACGCGTTTCGGCTTAGTATCCGCCTTCTTCAGCTTTGGTAACAGACTGCCAGCATTTTGTAACGGTTGTGTGGAAGGTGAAGTGGGGGTGGTGTGTGGAGGAAGGGGATTGGCGCGGGGATTCACTTACTGTTTGTTTTCTGTATAATTGTGTCAAAAAGTGTATGTGATTTATATTGTAATTGATCGTTGAGTATGTTGTTTGGTTGTGTTGTGTGGTGTTTATATATTTCATATTGTTCAGTTGTGTTGAGTTTTTGACCTTTGGGTATGTAATGTAAAATTTCAAGATTAGTGTCTATGTTGGTGTAACTGTGGTTTTCTGTGTGTATGTGTGTGGCAAATGCAGAGTGTATATTGTTGTTGGTTAAAGCTTTTAAGTGTTCAGAATAACGGGATGAAAAAGATCTTCCCGTCTGGCCTATGTAGAAACTATTGCAGTCATTACAATTTAATTTGTAAACACCTGTTTTGTTATATTTGTCTATGTCTGTGTTTGTATTACTGATGTGTTTTTTGATGGTATTGGTTGTTCTGAATGCTATTTTGTATTTGTGTTTTCTGAATGTATTGGCGATTTTGTGTGTGTATGAGTTGTGGTATGTGAGTGTGATGTACTTATTGTGTTGTGTGTTGATGGTATTTAGTGTTTTGTTGGTTTTGTTTTTGATGCGTTTGTGTAGTATGTTTATTAAATTGGGGTTATAACCGTTTTTTATTGCTATGTATTTTATTGTGTTGAGTTCGTCGGTGTACTCTTGTTTATTTAAGGGTATTTTAGTTAGTCTATGGAGCATATGGTTGAAGGCCGCATGTTTATGTTGTGTTGAGTGGTTTGATGTGTTGTGTATAACCATGTCGGTTGTGGTTGGTTTCCTGTATATTTTGTACGTGTGTGTATTGTTAGTTTTGTTAATTGTTAGGTCTAGAAAATTTATACTATTGTTTTGTTCAGTTTCCAGTGTAAATTTTAATTTGTGGTGTATAGTTTTTATGTATTTGTGGAAGTTTTCAACTTGTCTTGTGTTGCCTTTGAATAAAAGTAATATATCATTTACATACCTGTGCCAGTATATAATTTTGTTAGTGTATTTGTTGTTGTTTATTGTGTGGTTCTGTTCAATGTTGTGTATATATTTTTCTGCTAGTATTCCTGATATGGGGGATCCCATCGGGAGTGCTTCTGTTTGTGTGTATATTTTGTTATTGTATGTAAAGTAATTTTGTTCAGTTATTATTTTGGTAAGTGTGATGATTTCTTGTATGTGTGTTTCAGGTGTGTTGTTTTGTCTGAGTAGTTGTTCTAGTGTTTGTATGGTTTCTTTGATGGGGACATTAGTGTATAAATTGGTTATATCAAAAGATGCCAGAGTTGAGTTAAGTGGGATGTGTATGTGTTCAGTTTTCCTGACTAGGTCAATGTTGTTTTTGATAGAGGTGTTGTTGCTGAGTTTTATGTTTTCTCTGATTATTTTGTCTAGTTGTTTTGCTATTTTGTGGGAGGGGGCCTGTGTGTTGTTTATTAATGGTCTGATTGGAATGTTAGGTTTATGAATTTTTGGTAATGCATTTAGTTTAGGGGGGTTAGGTTTTATTTGTTTAAGGTATTTGGCGTTTTCTGGTTTGATTATATGTTTGGTGTTGTTTATTAATCTGTTTATGAAATTTTAGTGTGGGGTCTTTATTTATTTCTGTTATATTATTTTCACTCAACTCAACACAACTGAACAATACGAAATATATAAACACCACACAACACAACCAAACAACATACTCAACGATCAATTACAATATAAATCACATACACTTTTTGACACAATTATACAGAAAACAAACAGTAAGTGAATCCCCGCGCCAATCCCCTTCCTCCACACACCACCCCCACTTCACCTTCCACACAACCGTTACAAAATGCTGGCAGTCTGTTACCAAAGCTGAAGAAGGCGGATACTAAGCCGAAACGCGTCCAATAAAATTAGTAAGTTTTCACATGAAAAAAGTTCATTTTTAGTTAAGTGTTAGTGCTGTGAAAGAAGAGATGAATAATCAAGACAACTAAAATATATCAGTTCTGGTGTTTGTGCCTATGTGAGTATACAACATTCCTTTGTGTGTCACTTGGCTTTTCATACAGTAACCTTTATTTATCTTTGCTGTTGTAGATCGGAGGGACGTTCTTTTTTAGTAAGCATTGTTCTTATACAGTGATTGCAGTATTATAACAGCGACAATGATTCATGATATAGGATTTCTGTGTTTATATAACACTGAAGAACAGTTGGATAATACTGCAGTGGTAGTCCTACTGGAAGACGAAAAAGAGATGGGCATGGAGTGAAGTAAATGGTTTGTGCAGAGAATGTCTCAAAATCGATAAGCATAAGATATTAGGATATAATTAACGTCACAGCAAAACAAAATCAAAGGAAATTTTTTAAAACAGAAATAACACTGTTGCACACTACTATAGAATAATTATTCCGATTAGCGCTTTCAAACTTTACAGCTCATCATCAGATCGGAAATAACGTAAGGTGTGAAGTAAGATGTGAAGCTTGAAAACGTTAATCGGAATATTTTTTCTATAGTGATCTGCAAGGGTGTTAATTCTGTTTGTGATTACAACCACTAACACAACGTTATTAATTAAATATTCTGTAAGTTGTCCAAACTACGACAGATTATTTGCGATCTGATGATGAGCTGTGAAGCTTAAAAGCGTTAATCGGAATAATTTTTCTATAGTAGTGTGCAAGGGTGTTAATTCTGTTTGTGATTTTAACCACTAACACCACTTTATTACTTAAAACTTTTTTAAATATAAAGAAAACGAAACAGACGCTTCAACATATTTTAACCTAAGAAGTATTGTAGCGAAAAAATAATTATGCTCTTAACTTTAATAACTATGAAATCATGGCAAGCACTTAAGCGCTCAGGTTGACTTAAAATGTGACAGTGAATAAGCAGAGTAATGGGTGGAAAGAGCTTTAGCGATTTAAGGGTGCCAAATGACACACTCCATTCTTGTGACCTTACTGGTCAAGCATACAACTTTCACGGACTATTCTATTCTTATTTCATGTTAAAACATGGCCACACTATTTTGACACAATTACTTGTAGAGTAATTACATAAAATTACTTATGTGTCCTATAAATTCACTTATTCTTTGTTCTAACACTTATGTATACCGCAATATGTTTGCGCTCATTCTATTTTATCTGAAAATTAATCTTATATGTCAGATGAAAATGGCAAAGACAAGAAGCGTAAATCCGATGATGCAATTGTTGATGTGTGACAACGACAGATCAGTTTTTTTTTTTAAAACAGACTTGTAGTGTGAAACCCCAAAGAACTAAATGTCATTTGTAGACTTTTAATACGCCCTCCAGGGATAGAGGATATTGTTTGTCGATTAACAAGTCCCTTAGTTAATCTTCATCGTTGTAAAAAGTAGGTTGATCTATTGACCTCAACCGTCTTTATATATTTGTTGAAGTCGCCACCCTGCATGTTACAAATCTAGTGTCACTTATTTTTCCAACAAGAACATGTGCACTGTTATTTTCTTGATAGGGTATGTTCTTTCTATTCTAATATAATCGCTTCTTACCAAGCCAGTGTTAGTACCAACGTTGCAATGTTATTGTATTTGTGTATAAACTATACACACTTACATAAACATGATAATAAAAATATATTTATAATAGAAATGACTATACTGTGTTTGTTTTCGTTTATGTATCCTATATGCACATTCTGTATTGAGACTGAGAGCAACAATAATTAATAGCATGGAATTGATAGTATTGAGCGTATTTTCTGCGATTTTCTTGTCCACAGATTTCATAATACCACAATTTTGTTACAAAAGAGATAGGCTATTGAAAATAATTAAAGAATTGTCATCCTTCTAAACCTGTTGAGATTACTGTTAGAGAAATAGCTAATATTTAAAGGTCAACTGTGTAATACCAGAGAGTTTTCTATCAGGTTCAAGCTTTGACAAACGAATCGTCTTTTATTTAGCCTTCAGGTAAGTAAAGAAATTATCAGACACAACAAAATAAAGAGAAAACGTTATATATTGTATGAAAGTTATAACATTGCCAAACCCAGATCATATTTGATATCAATAAGTATGTAAAAAATGCTAAGAAATAATATATTTTAATAAATAAATAATAAAGAGAACGAAAATAGTAAATATAATTAAGAGTGAAGGAGGAAGAATAGTAAACCAAAGGTGATTATTAAATAAGAAATACAAACTAGACTGACAGACAAATGACATTGACCCAACCCCAGAGATTGGCCAGATAATAACCAAAATAAAGCGAAACAAGACGGAAGGGAAGGAGAAGAAAAATGAATTTAAAAATGGAACAAACCAACTATAAAGAAAATAAAGTGAACCAAGGTGATAAAACACAGACAAAGAGTGTAGAATAGGGAAGGGGGAGATGATACCATCAAATATCATAAAGGAAACGAAACCGGTGAATAACCAATATAAATAAGAAATATTAGTATTGTCTAAGTGACAAATGTAATTATAATTAATAAAAACCCATTAAATAAAAATACACTAACCCACGAATTAGTAGTATATGTAAGTAAGAAATCTAGAAAAAGACATGAACTTATTAGATATAAATAAAATTTGTAAAGATAGTGAGATAGTGAGAAATATAATGAGAGTAACTAAGTGACAAAGAAAAATAATAATAGGGTTTACCCACCAATAAACGTGTAAAATAAAAAGTGATAACAGTGAAAGTGATGTGTGAAAATGGATATTGTAAACAATAGTATGATTAAAAAGATAGTGATAGATAAGTAAACACTTAATAAATCAATGATGGACCAATGAAGGATTTAAGAGTGGGATTATAAAAATTATATAGTTAAGGGTAATTAGAAATAGTGTTTAGAGTAGAAATAGATAAAGGATACAATATTATTCAGGGTAGAAAGCCCAGGTAAAATAAACTGTTTGTGTTAACATGGAATGTAGAAAAGGAGTAGTAAAGAATTAAGTAATTAAATATATAATTGATAAATACCCTATGTTATAAGGGAAATTAAATTAAATAAATTTACAAGAAGTGATGATGTTTATCACTCAAAGTAGTAGCAAAGAATGAAATTAATGTTAAAACCAACAGTAACTAATAACTTGTAAAGAATTGTTTGTTTCAATGATATGAAGAGGATATGGCTGAAAGGAACTTCCAGTCCATAGGCCTAATTGTTATATTTTAAGTATTAAGACATAGGAAATAATCTTGACATATAATCAGAACAAAAACAAACTCAAGACACAACAACCACTAAACAAATCAATTATAACAACAGAACAAAACACTTTGTAATGAAATGAAATATAATTAGAATAAATTAAATCAAAATAATCAATGGCTACTAAGGCCTAGGAAATGTATAACTCTCAATGACAAATAATTGCAAACTGTATAAAAACAATCAGGAAATTAAGAAATTCAAGGCAAGTAAATAGCCGAGAATAATTTGTAAATCAGTTTAAAGGAAAAATATTAGAATAAGAACTTAGTTTAAAGGAGAAATGTAAATACCAAATATTAACAGATGTGTACAAACATTGATATTTCATAAAACCATACATTATGTGATACCAAATTAATCTTTGAAAGGAAATAATAACAGTGGTGATAATATTTAATATGTAGGGAAGAGGACAGAAGAATATAATCAATAAGAAGATATACAGCTATTTTGAATAAAAATTCAAAATTTAATAACAATAGGCTACTTCAGAATTAACCAATCGGGATTAAATGGTTACTATGACAACAGTCGTTTGGTTGCTAATTTACCGTTAGATTACTTTACTCGTTATATGACGCTGTTGTTGAATAGACGCTAGTTTTGGAATGATCAAAATTGTTAATTAAAACGTCAAAATACCAAATGAAATTACTAGTAAGTGAACCCCAAGAAAGAAGACGATGGCTGAAACCATATAACTAATGTCGAAGCCGAATTAAAGAAAAAAGAAAGTAATATCCTGCCGATTAACTTGGAAAAGATGCCCGAAGTCCTGAACCAAAGAAAATTAAAGATGATTGCAGCCTAACTCCTTAATACCAGATCAAATGAGTTCGTCCTGTCTACTGAAGTGATAAGTACCTATCAAATTACCCAAATTTCTGAATAAACTCACGTTAATTATTTCTCACTAAATACTCATGACCTCTCACTAAATTGAACATAATTACTTTCAAAGATTAAAAAACTAAGTCACTGAAAATTTATAAACTGGCAAAGATAACCTGTTATTAATTACCGATAGCTTGTAACACTTTTACTACACTACAATAAACAAATTATACCTACACAGTATATTATTTAAGTTTAACTAATGTAAGGGTGTGTATTTTTATTGTTTTAAACATTAGTAATCTTTTAACGTAATCTCAAGAACCCGTGACAAACGAACAATAATAATTTTGTGTATAATTTCCACAGATGCCATTACTGAAAGTCTGTTAATCAGTTCAGATATCGATTTGTCAAACCCTGTAGAGGTATCTCATATAACCGGAGCAATTGTATTACAAAAGGAAACATAATTTGTATTAAATGAATAATTAATCGTTAACCAAAAAATAAATAAGTATTGAGTGGTAACCACGGTGTTATAATTTCATTAGGAGGTAGATAATAATTTATGTACATTTTAGCAGACAAGTAGGTTGACGACTAGCGACCGCACAGCCAACGGAACGAACTACTGGCCGATACAGACGGCCGAGACAGGCGGAACATATTGAATTATTCAAACTGCCTGAGCGGCGCAGGCCATACACATTTAAAATTTTTTAATTGTTTTAATAAAACAATTTGGCGCCACCGGGATCTTCACACCCCTAGTGAACAACTAGGCGCCACGGACGAAATCTGCGGAAGTGGCATTCAGTTGAACGACGGATAGAGAAGACACGTTACACCCAGTACACACATACAAAATCTGATTCACATTTTACAGGATAAAACGGTAGCCGTACACACGACTACATTACAAAGTAGTTGGATGATTTTAGGCCACGTGAATTATAAGGCAATTGTGCTACAAATAGTTTTAAGTACAAGATCGCGTATAAAATGGATTCGCAGCTGTGGGAAGAAATATACAACAATGAGACTAGAAAGTTTATAAAGTGCATGCATACAGAGAAGAGTGGGATTCAAAATTAGTGGACTTTCGAAATCAGTAAATAAAAATAAAGAAGTGGTGATGTAGGCGAGATTAAGGAAAGCAAAGAAATATGCTGAAACAATAACAATAAAAATATCGAAGGGCACAGATAAGGAAGGATAATGCTGAGAGAAAGCAAATTTCTCCCAAGAAAACTTTTTAAAGTATTAAATATCTGATAATTTTCGTCATTAAAATGGCATAGATTTTAAAATTAACAAGTGGTTGCATAGCATATGAAACAAACGACAAATTCTATAGATGTTGTTTTCCAAGCTATTCAAATGACCAACATATTTCAACGTTCTATGTAACAACACCTTGTTAAATACATTGTATTATTCTAATTAATTTTTCTTTTTTGTCAACTTCTACGAATATATCATGTCCATGTGCAAAGCAAAGCGTACTCTTGATGTCTTCTCCAGGAGCGGTTTGTGTAAATAACTGAATGTAACATTACATTACATTATGGAACAGCCAAGTGTGTACTCACGCTGTCAAAAATTACCTCTAATACGCTGTTTAATACTTTCTAATACTTCATTAACCTGCATAATGACTGATTACTTTGTTACAACAAAGGATGGGAGATAAGAGAGATTATTGTTTACTTTTTGTTTCTTCAGCAGCTAGTACTATTATTATGTTTGTGTTATTTTACGAGTGTTTCAAAATGTTTATTTATTATAACTGTGTACTGATAAATTTTTTGTCGGCATGTTATTATTTGCTTATATATTGTATAGTGGATGTGTAGGAGTTTCGAGAAATATTAACATTTGAGTATGATAATTTGGGAGTTATTACTTATCGTGTCAATAAACGTTTCGTATTTCACTTTGCCTTGGGATTTAATGACTCTTCTGACATAAAATCTTTGACTTTCGTAACTATCACATCTTGTAACTAACTCTTATTGTAAAAATATATTTCAGTTAAATTAAATCTTATATCCCACGGTTTCTATAATATGAAATAACACGCCACGCCATTATTGCCTCTAGAAACATTTATGTTGTTTCAGTAATTGGCTATCTGTAAATTTTAGTGGGAGGCAAGGTAACCACTCTGCAGCACAACAATAGTACCATTACTGGATATTAGATTAGGCGACCACGATCTAGGACAATGGCGGCATATTGTTTGTCTTATCAGCGTGAGCACAAACAGTGTAATTTCGTTATTTCCACTAATAATGGCACTTTACGGTCGGTGTTACATCGTTCTACAAATTTACTTGTAAACAGCAGGCGTCAACCCTAGTCACGATATAAAATTCTAAATATTTTTTTATCAATATCGATAAATATTAGGAAACTAGAGTGGAAGAAGTCTATCAACGTTTCGAAGCTGTTGTCTTCGTCAGATACAAAGAGGTCTGTCTAGTGTTAACAGAGTGGGCGTTCTGGACAACTTATGTAAGAAATTAGAAACATACACCTACAACACAGAAATATTTAATTTTCCAAATAAAAACTGCAAGTTATATATATTATACTTTTAAATTGATATATAATGGTTAACATATACAGTGATTTCAATTTCAGTTACCGACTTAGAATAAGACGTAATGTTAGTGTTTTCAGAAAAAATATTCTTACTTGGACCCTTTGAAACAATTGAATTTCTTTCAATTGATAATAATATCTTACCTTCGGGTTTCCTCCAGAGTCCTACAGACGAAACCAGTTGCAGAAAGGTTATTTGAGTTGAGGGGTGAAAATATAATAACACCGTTTATACTGGCTAGAACAACATAATTGGATTTTATTTAATACGCAAAATGCTTATTGCAAATTAAGACATTCTTAAAATTAACAACACAAAAACCATAAAATTAATTGGCGAACCAATCTTACTTAACTCTGACAGTTATAACAAACAATTTATGTGTTTATTGAACCAGTACGTAATTTATCCCCATTCTCATACACATTCGTTCTTTTACATGAACATTCTATTTAAACCCCTTTCCCTTAGAGATCTCATTATTATTTGAAACATTCCCAGGTATAAATTTTAATGTTGTTAAAGATTTGGAATTAAAAATTGATTATATGAGCACTCAGCCTGGTTGTAGACCTGGTCCAACTGTTGAGGCACTTATTTCACCCCGCACTCCGAAAGTCAATGGAAGATAGTTAAAGTTATTTTTTTCTTTTGACTGGCGTTGATTGTTCACTGGTTACTAGAACCGCGTTTTATCACATTTCGCTTTTAACAATTGTGTCGGCCGACTTTAATTTGCTCGAGCACTTAGGTTTTGAGTTAGTTGACTAACTGGACCGCGCTATATTGTTTGTTCACTACTATAGATATTTTACTGGATGGGCCGACGATGTTTTCGGCCCATCTCACACGTCCGAGGCCACCGTTTTTGGTTAACTTGAAGGCGACAGTACCCTGCTACTGTCTGATGCAAACTGGGATGACAAAGTCTTTTACTGTGATTCACAAAGAGGCTGCTTGCCAGCGGTTACGTAATACGTCTGGCCGGGCAGACTCCAGACATCAAACATAAACAGTCTGCAATAACATTGTATGTGTGGCTGGCAATGGGGTACCCCACAAGTGAATACTAACTACTTTAAAATTAAAACTGATTTACATTATTATCTTTAACATACAATTCTGTACCGTTACACCTTACCTTTTACAACACCAATAAATCGCAACCAGGGTCATAAAAGTCTGTTTTTGTTCCTTTCATCTAGTTATACTTAATTTACAAAACCTTTAGCATTAAAACATTAGTCCATTAAACAGCCCGTAATGCTGTTATTTATACTAAATTACAGTAAAACAAATGAGCCCTAAATTTTTGCACCTGGTACTAATTAAAGAAGGCGAACTAGTGGCAATAAAAAAGTATATAATTGGCCAAGTTTGTGGTCTACTTGACTTTATACAAGTCTTACTCATGATCATGGGAAGCACAAAAAATCTGCTCACCCTAACCATACCGTCAATACGTGTAGGCAGGTTCCATTATTGCACCGTATTAAGTGCTGAGCTATCTAATCATAAAGTAGATGCATCCAGTTGCCTCATGGTGTACTGGCTTAACTCGTTAAGCTTTATTAATCGCTCTATTTTGTTGACGGGCTTTCCACGAGAATGTCAATTATATAACTCCTTATTATATGAATACAAAAATACATATTGAATCCTAATAAGTTTGCTAGTCATAAATGAATCTCTAGGTAAAGTAATAGGCACCACAAATTCTTATGCGTAAAATTCCAATAATGTACGTTGTACATTGGAAATACAATATTACTAATATAAAAACATTAGCAGTTGTATAATAAAATTTACGTATTTTTTAGAATAAAGCATTTAATGTATTCAAATATCTGAATAGGCAAATTTTAATTTATGAAATCACACTGGGCTAAAACTGGAATAAACGTGCAACACAGCTGAATGGCATGAATGTAGAATTACGATATCGGCGATATCACGAGCACAAAGTAGAGATAGAAATACATGTATAGAGTAAAAGGTTGCCAGTAACAAATTGTTAAAAATTAAAAATGTTAATAACAAAAAGATGAGTATTTTTAATATTCATAACAAATTAAGGTAAATAAAATAACCTGCTTAACCCCTAGGTCTCGTGAAACCACCTTCTTTATCACATATCAAGCGACGTCTCTATAGTTTTGTCAAGTTTAAAATTAATATAAAATTTATTGACTTGGAAACCACGTTTTCGCCATACTTCCAGTTCCATATTCCGCATACTCGTACTTACTATTGTATTAGGAAATTTTTATAAACTAGAATTTTATTTTCTAAGGATATGTGAAAGTGCCTATCAAAAGGTCAGTACCTTTTACTGATTCTTACTTGTAATTCCTTGTTCGTTGTGCTTCTATTCTTATCGCAAATCAGCTTTGTATACATGCCTAGTTTGTTAAGTTCAGATTTACGTAAATGATAACTACTAAGTTGGCTTTCTATGGCATTTAATATTAATATAGGTTCTAGGGTATTAAAATAAAATTCTGCAGGACCTAAAGCACAATGTGTACAGATTAGTTAGATTGTTACAAAAAATGTAATTTTATAAATCTATTTATTAAGTAATTCAATCCACATTTCTATTTAATAATAAAATCCAAGTAAATGTGGCACGCCTCCTTATTACTTGTACAGATGGATCTTGATTTTGATACACTTATTACTTCTAAACCAAGACAGTAGTAAAACGTTCATGTCCAAGAAGGCTTCCGAACCGAACAATTCTTATCCAATAAACCTGAAATGATTTAGGACTAAATTTATTGGCATATAAAATATTTTTATATAAAAAACGCATACATTTACTTATTGATATGTGAAGTAATTATTGTCATCAGTTAGGTCCCTTTATTACAAACATTGTGATATATGCCCCACCTCAAAAATTCCCATATATCAAATGTTATTTAAATTAATTTTGTTGTATGAATATCCCATAAAATAATTACGTGGCCTCGCACACGCCACTACACACTCGTCCAAGCATCCTTACGCACAACTCACAGCGATTGAAGTTGTTTCACAAGACTAAAAATAACTTCAACAAAACAAAACAACAACTTAGGTAAACACCCTTTTCATCCCAAATTGTTGTTTGCGTTGAATATAGAAAGATAGAGGGGAGGTTTTGACAATATATAACATACTAAAACTGTGCCAAAAAGGAACTTGCAGTTGAAAGTGTGGATGAGAAAGGTTTTAAAACGTTAGGTATTGAATAGAATGCACACACAACATACACACACAGAATGTACTAGAAAGAAGTGTAAAGTACCGACACGGGTGACAGAACTCGCTAGTTTATAATATCCAAAGAGGACGTTTAACTTAAAGTTGTTTACGAAAGTGTGTAAGCGCTGTAGGGCAAGTGGGGTTATAAAGAAGTTGTCTATTCCTATTTATTGTTATTTAAGATCTGATGAGAGCTGTGAAGGTTGAAAGCGCTAATCGGAATAATTTTTCTTTAGTGTTGTGCAACAGTGTTAATTCTGTTTGTGATTATAACCACTAACACAACTTTCCTAATCAGATTACATAACGGGAAAACGTCTACTAGGTATATAGGTATATCTTGCTAGTGTTCATTCTACTTAGGCCTATAGCATAAGCAGTTATTAGCGACCCTAATGCCGGTTGGTTAAATCAGCGCTTGTAGAGATTTGTGATCTCAGAATATTACCTTCTATCAATACTTTCTACTTTTACAGGTTCATTAGCGCTGCACCTGTCTTCTGGTTTTATGCCAAACATTTTATAGATTCCCTGCTCTTGTATTTGTTTGTAAGCGTCATTTTAATATTTCAACCATATATATTCGTGTAGTCAGAGTTTTGGTATGCATAATTTACGTATTAATTATGTAGCCTACTGACTAGGGCTGGTTGCGTGATCTAAGACTACTACATGATGGATAATTTGGATAGGTCTTAGTAAGACCAAATATGGTAATTTGCAACAAAAGGTGAAATAAAACTAAATAAAATCAATTAAAATTATTTAATTGTTTTTAAAAATAATATCACTTTCAGGATTTTAAATTCAAAATGATTTTAATTCAAAATGTTGGTTTTTAAAAAACAAAACAGATTTAATAAGACTTACGTTAAAAGTTTGCATGTATAATATACTAACAGAGTGACACAGCGGTTGAGTAACAAAATTACTATACATTCAAGGAAACTATAAATAATACATAGCCGACTGTATCCTGACGGCTAAAAGAGCAGAACAATACAAGGATATGCGATGAAGTGACTAGTACGATTAAAATACTGAAGCAGAATTGTTTGGCTTACAAATGTTACTCCAAAAAAGAACAATAAAACATCTGGAGATAACTAGTTTAAATTTAAAACATAATTACTAGTTTAATTACTTTACGGAATACGAAAAGAAAAAGAAAATATATTATTATAAGTCAAAACTTTTTAATTAATTGGAAGGTTAGAAGCATATTGCGACAAAACAAATGACAGGCATAGTAATAAATGGAACACAAAACAGTTATCTGGAGCAAGGTTGTATATTTTAAGATACAATTTTTATAAGCTTTGTAGTTCACAAATATTTATTTCTAATTCAAAATCGTCTCTGAATCAGGTTGATCTGATCTTAAAAGAAATGTCAATTTGTTACTTTAAATGTTGATTCCGTGGGTTGGTACGTCACCAGCCAGTCCTGTGAATCGCCGCAATTCTGCACCTCGGATCGTCACCTCCTTTCTCCAACTTCCGCTTCGCTGGGGCTCCTCTCATACGCGCACGCCGTCACACCCGTAATCAGTCAAATCTAGATCTCAGTTCACAATTGGGTTATAATACAATCTCATTTAATTTTGTGTGCGTTGAGCATGCACCTTCCCGCGTCTTGAGGTGTCCTCGCGATCAAAAAAGGAATATCCCGGGTGGATACACCTTCCCTAAGCGGAAATCTTGATCCACGCGGTATGAGCACTGATTAAACACTATTGAATAGCTTATTATTTTTTTTATAATGAGTTAGTCCCCTTCAAGGTAACAGCAACAGGTAGCTCGTCGCAAATTTCACCCTTATTACTCGTTCAAAAACACGTTTCTGCACGAGTAACTCGCGCAGAGAGCACGTTTGAAAACTTCGAGCTGCAGGATAGAACTAACTTGATATTCGCCGGCGGAGACCCAATCTTAGTGGAAAATTGGGGCCGCTGATTGGTCGACACAATTGACGGCTTGATGATGCGATTGATGGCTACAATTGATAGATGCTTACTTGCAACGAATTGCTGATTTTTGCTATTCATCAAAATACGATTTACACGCGCACTCGCGCACTCGCACCATTTTCACGCACATGACATAATCACAAATACAAATAAGGGCGTTTTAATACAAATAGTCTTTTGCCCAATCCTTATATTAATCCTTACATCTAATTTACATAATTGGACAGAAATTAAATATTATCATGTCTATAACGTCACAACCTGTTACAACAGCATGTAGTCCTGGTTACATCTCCCCTTACTGCAATGTTCTATTGCAATATATGTGCCCCATGATACATATATAAAAACCACAGTTTCAGTGAAGTATTTATTATATGACTGGTAACTAAAATTAAACATAACAAATTAGTGTAGATGTACGGTGCACGCACTGCTTTTAAACTCCTGTTACATATATATTAGAAAACATGTGATTCTCGCGAGTGTGGTTTAAACTGACCATAGTCTGTGACTGACATCATTAAAAGTTTTGTTCGTTACAAAGTTACCACCTCGCCACTATGGAATCGCACACTTCGTCCTCGTTGTGGCCGTCTGAGCAGTCCACATAGAGAATGTAGACATTTGATTATAAAGTTTGCTGTCGTTTCTGCACAGACTTGAACTGAATACAATGCAAAGAGAACTACAATCTGTTTTTAATTCCGTTCTTTAATAATAATGAACAAAACGAGAGAAATATCATATAAATTATAGTTTTTGTAGGAGAATTAATTAGTATTACCATTCGTCACCGAATAAATTGGTTTGTATTAGTCCCACAAATACACATACAGTACACACATAATGTTGTTGCGTTATTGTCAGCGATTAACAAAGCGCCACATGAAAACCTAATGTTACTGAATTTGTTGAAACTCTTATAAAACAACATAGAAAAATTAGAAAAGTTAACCTTTAATTTAACTTTCAGCAATGTTTATTTATTTTATTAAGATTGAAAACTAAATGTGAAAATGTTACCGTCCAGTATCCTACAAAGTCGTAAATGTATCCAAGTAACGTCTTCTAAGTTTTGCGTAAATTATGTTCTTCTCAGTTAGCTCATAAGAATAAAGTGACAAATGCAACCAAATATTAATCTAATTTCAGTCTATAAAGCGTCATAAAATCTTATGTTAATCTCCCTTTCAGTATTCTTAAAATTGCTTTAAAGTAAATTTAAAAAAATTTACTTAAACCACAGCCATTACAACCAGCTGAAATATATCCTGTTAAAATTTACAAAAGATTTTATGAGAAACTACCAACAGTCAACAGTAAACGGTATAAATTCTGGAAAAATCTGCTAAAACTATTAGACATACTTTAGTTTAAAATAGGTACTTAAGTATTATACTTTTATTTATTACAAATTATACTTTTGTTGATTCAAATAAATAAAAATCAGCTGCCCATAACTGCATCACAAGTTTTTTTTAATTTTGTTGTAAAAAATTATTTGAATATTTGAATTAAATACGCCTAATTAATTACGGCGATTACTATTATTATTTGTATTTAATTTGTTATTTTTATTAATATATAAAAAATTATTAATATCTAAAAACATAAATATAATACAAATATTTATACACTTGACAGATTTACAATGTATAACATAATACATACTTGTTACATATTCATAATATATGTACAAATAAGTTTCAATCTATTCATGTTTTACGTACCGAGTCACTTTATGGTTAATATAATTAAATTACCTTATTCGGTCCACCTTAGTGACACTAGCTTCTTTCGTTCAATGACGCGTTTCGGGATGAAATCCCATCTTCAGATACACAATATCAATCAAAACGTAAATGTATACCACATTTTGTGGTTATGTCATAATTTAAAATGTTTAAAATCTTTTAAATAAAATATACAAAACGTAACAACTGAATCGCTCGGAGCGCTCTCATGCATGCACGCTGTACCGCGATTTCCTTACGACTGGCTATAATTATCATTCAACCGTATAGCAGTGTCAAACAGGTTATTAGATCCGAATTTCATTTGATCATTTAATATATTATTTTTGGTTGTTGCGTTTTTTGTAGCTTTATATATTTCGAACTCCTCTAGGCTATCCATTAATTTACCCTTCTTGCAAGTATGTAACGCTACGAAATTGTTTTCGAAACTAGTATAATTATGACCTTTTGTTATTAAATGTTGTGCAAAACTGGAATTATTATTATTTGTTTTAGGAATATGCTCTAAAAATCTTGTATAAAAATCTCTGCCGGATTGGCCGATGTAGAATGCTGCACAATTATCGCGTTTTATTTTATAGACTCCTGATTTATTTTTTAAAGGAATATTTATTTTAGTTTTGAAAAAATTTTTTAAATTATTACAGGTTTTGAATGAAACATTATATCCTTTACTTTTAAAAACAGATTTTAAAATATTTGGCATCAAACCAGTATAATTAGCTGAAATGAATTTTTTATGTTTTTTATTATGTTGGTTAATAATGTTGGTATTTTTATTTTCTAAACGTTTTTTATGTTTCATTATCATTCTATCAATTATTACTGATTATTACTGGCCTGTAACCATTATTTAGAGCTATTTGTTTTATAATATTTACTTCTTGATCATAGTCTTCGTTATTAATGGGAACACAAAGTAATCTGTCAATAAAGCTGTTAAATGCAGCCATTTTTTGGGCTGGAGGATGAAATGACTTAGCATGTATAACCGTATCTGTGCATGTGTGCTTTCTGTATATTTTGTATTTCAGGTCATTACCGTTATTTGTTATGGTTAGATCCAGGAAATTAATATTTTTGTTATCTTCAATTTCCATAGTGAATTTTATTTTCTTATGTATTTTATTTAAATAGTTATTAAATGACTCGAGCTGTCTATTGTCAATTTATCCAATGTTATTTGTCCATTGTTATTTTCAATGGTAACAATAGACAGCTCGAGTCATTTAATAACTATTTAAATAAAATACATAAGAAAATAAAATTCACTATGGAAATAATATATTTCCTATCTATCATGCTAAATTATAATTTGATAGTTCCGATATATAGAAAATAAAATAATGAATTTTACTTATTGTAACTCGATCATCATTGTAAGTCTATTATTGTAAGACCCCAACTATTGTAATTCCACATACAATGCACTGCCTCTGATAATTTTGTAATATTAATATCTCTAGTTCAAACATAGAACAAGTGTCAAAAATAGTAGTAGTTAGATATCTGTATTATATCTAAAGGCTAGTTTCGTTTTAAAACAGATTTTAAAATAATTTCTGTTTTGTTCATTATATTTCCTAATCTATCATGCTAAACTATAATTTGATAGTTCCGATATCTAGAAAATAAAATAATGAGTTTTACTTATTGTAACTCGATCATCATTGTAAGTCTATTATTGTAAGACCCCAACTATTGTAATTCCACATACAATGCACTGCATCTGATAATTTTGCAATATTAATATCTCTAGTTCAAACATAGAACAATATGGCTATAAGAAAAAATATGTTGCCAGGATATTAAATTTCTATTACCAGTGGGGTCAGGTGTCCCGCAGGGTAGTGTCCTGGGTCCTCTGCTCTACCTCCTGTTCACCTCGGACTTACCGTCAGCAAGTGAAACCACTGTTGCTACCTACGCCGATGACGCAGCAATCCTAGCGACACAATCCGACTCATCAATAGCATCTTTTATACTACAAGAATCATTAAACAGCGTTCAGTTATGGCTAGATAAATGGCGCATAAAAATCATTATTGTTGCAATTATTCAGCTTCCGCCGAATGCAACGATCAGCGCATTACCAAATTAAATAAAATTAAATTAAATAGTCGCGATGCGGAACCATTTTCGTACTTTGCTCGACGTCCTGACGTCATGCTACCCCTCCCGTTCTTTTTCTAGTAAGGTTTTAACTAGACAAAGTCAAGTCAGTCGACAAGCAGAAATAGCCGTGGGCAGAGTTTCTCCTCGTCTCTAAGTCGATGCCTAAGTGTGGAGCCTTTTTACCAAGTAGGAACTTGGTTCCACGTTTGGGGACGATAATTCCATATTGGGAACAGTAATTCCACGTTTGAAGACAGAAACACCATAAACGAAAACAGCAACCCTACGAACGAGTTAATAATCTCAGGAATCCAGAACTTCACACAATTTTACCTTGCTGCTACAGATACGTCTTACGAACTACGTGGAGGCTCGAACCTGCAACTCGCGAGCACATGGCGTGAACACCATCGGACTTGACGCCATCATACATTGCTAGCCGTTCAAGTAACAATGCTTAATTACTATTAACACCCAGTGTCCTACACAGTAAATAAAGACGGAAATATGAACATTTGCCTTACAGAGACTTTAAGCTATAAGTAAGAGTAAAAAACTCATTAACAGTCCACAGCATGCTCGCTGTGCGTAGTTAATGTTGTACACTTGTATTGATTCATATGACTGAATTATTCTGATTAATTTGGCTCAGAGTTCGATTCCTTTATAAATTGCAATTTAATTTATTCAGCTTCTAATATTTTAACAGTTAATTTATTTAAGATCGAAGGATCTAATAATTGAAATCTAATAATTATTTTTTTTATAATGCTCCCCCTTCCATTACACGTAACTTAGTTACCATATATGCTTTGATGAACACTATATTTACAAAGAGTCGTAGGTACAATTTAATTTGATAATTATTGTGGTATTCTGTGTTACACTGTTGTATTGTGGTATGTATGTTACACGCCTAGTATCTAGGCTCAGCGTTGTATGCGCAAAAGCCCGTACCGAAAGAGGCCTGTCACAATACATATAAAAACCAAGTCAGTCCACGTTACCTTCTCCACACGTAAGGCAAACTGCCCTCCAGTAACAATTAACGGTCAACCAGTACAGCAAGCTGAAAGTGCTAAGTACCTTGGGATGCATCTGGACAGGAGACTAACGTGGAAAAAACATATATTATCTAAGAAGATTGAACTTAATCACAAGGTCAGAAACATCTATTGGCTGATAGGCAGAAAATCACGGTTAAGTCTCGTCAACAAACTGTTGATCTATAAAGCAGTTCTTAAACCGGTATGGACTTATGGTATTCAACTTTGGGATACTGATAGTACAAGTAATATTGAGATTATCCAGCGCTTTCAGTCCAAAACTTTAAGATCAATAGTCGACGCTCCATGGTTTGTCTCCAACAACTCTACACACCGCGACCTCAAAGTTCCAACCGTGAGAGAAGAAATCATGCGCCTTTTTGTTAGACAACAGTGAAGATATTTATAGACTAAAAAGGCATAAACTATTAGACTTACCATTCAGGTTTAACTAATAATGTATTCTCTGTATTTTATGTATTGTAATGCCTGTGACATCTGTTCTGTTCAGGTTTGTATGTTTTTGTATTCGTGTCATTATTAAGTGTTAATGTCAACCTGTGTATGTGCCATATTGGCCCAGTGTTAATCATTTGAACTTATTATTTCATGCCAGCAGGAAGTGGAAGTGATTTTTTTTGTTCATTTGTTTACATGTTTTTATCATTTAGTTTTGTAATTTGTGTATCTCTTTAATCTATTATCAAAACAAGAAGAGCTGTCAATGGTCAGCTCTTCATAATCCCGTATGTGTATGTTGTCAACCAATTTGTTGACAGAATGTCAACCGCTTAGTCGAACAGAATAAAGATCTCCAATAATTAAAAAAAAAGGATATTAAATCTATCGGCGAAGATCATTTTTGCTAATTTAGAATAAAGTGGGTCTTGAATAATTTTTATTAAAATTCAAAATACTTTCGCCCGTGTTTAGAAACGTTTAATGCTGAAACTGTAGTTAATAGGTATTTTTTTGTTATTTCAATATAACTGTATTTTTATGTTACTATGATTTTAAATTCATAATTTTATTTTAAAATCGGAATTTAAGTTCTCCTAATATACGTCTGTTTTGTCTGAGGCAAAAAGTTTTTCATACTTAGCCTACTACACATACTTGCTATTTTAGTGAAATTCATAATTACCGAATTCAAAATCTTCTTGCCATCTAATTTCATACAAATTAAACGTCTTTTTAACAAACCTGGCCGGCATAATGCCCTGTATTATACAATCGTTTTTTTTTTCACAAGAATAATAGTTTCAGAAAAACACAGCAACGCTGGCATTTCGGTCATCTCACTAAATTATAGCTGCGTCTCAGTACTCGTTAACATTGATAACGTCGGACGAAATGTTCTACGTATTACTGATACTTGGACAATGTTTGATCAACATCGCAATCTGCATACCTGCGTATCATAACATCCTGAACTACGTCACAATCAATGACGCAGCTGAAGTAGCGGATTGTGCTGCCTACTCTACTTTATATTATACCTAATGCCGTTTTAATGACATTATCTAATGACATTAAACTAAATAAATTTAGATAAAATTAATATTGATAATTCTGTTTCCAACTGTGTGCATATCAAATTGCGTCTTTCACTTGATAATAGTGAAAGCGCATATGACTACCAACACCCACCTAAAAGTAAGGCTGTGCTTGCGGGTAATACACTTGTTACACTTCGCCAAACTTCAGCCAGATGAACACACCCGATTTTCATAAATTAAACATTGAAATCGATGATAGAACATTTTTGCTGTATCAATTGTTAAGCAGATGATAGCCGTGTCTGGGTTACATGTAAGTCAGTACCAGACATTGGAAGATCTCTCTTGGACAGTAGAATTATTCGATGAATAGACGGAAACCATTCCAGGGGACTGGAATTGAAGACAAATTTGTGTCACACAGAACATGTGACGTCCGATACTCCGACAGTAACACATGAGCCGAAAGAGTGGCAAGTCCACTCTCCTAAATCAAATATTACGTTGATAGTTATCTCCACATTCGCAAAATAACAATGAAAAATAAGCAATTGTATTTTATATAAAAACATAAATTTTAAAAATTTGTTGTAGATAAAAATAATTGTTATTTTGTGGTACACTGAAACTCTTTACGCCTGAAACAAGACAACATTAAAATAAACAACACACAAAAGAAATATTGTTACGACGGTCTACTCGATCACCGTAGGTAGGCCTACAGTGGAAAACAAATTACAAGACTCCAATTAGGACTAAGTCACTAATTACACCTTTCATTTTTACAGTTAAACAGTTTGTAATTAACAACACTGTCTTTTACAACAAATCAATGAAAATTGTTCACATGCAATAAAATGTCCACTAAAATTAAACACAATTGTATTACAATTACACCGTCCGATTATAAAACACCACTCTTAACTAATAACCACTTCAACGCGCAGAGTAATATCGGTACTATAACTCTCGAACCGCACAGTCAATAATTCGCACTAATACTGAAACTTAAGGCCGCTGCCGCCATGTATTTATACCCACGCTCTCAGACGTGAACCTTCCTAATTGCGTCTTAGCGCCAGTGTGAACTACGTAATTAGCTGCGGCCTTGCCACAGTCCGCGCGGCTGCCGCCTTCGAGAAACCTCTCGAAAATGCGTCGACAAGCACGTACGCCACACGCGTTACATCGAGATTCTTCTGGCACATTCGACAAACACGTAGATTGTTCTGTGATGTCGTAACACTGTCCCTTCCTTAAGTCTGTTCGTCCCGAACTGGCAAACCGTCTCTGAAGTAAAACTCGACCAGGCGATCTAGGTGGACGTCCTTGGGAAAGATAATTCTCCCGTTCTTCGAATTCAGTCTCGTGTGATCCGAACATCACGTTCCCAGGAATGCGAGTCTTCCGCTCAACCACTAGTTTTGCTGGAATCACTCCCGTTGCGTCAGGTACTGATGACCTAAACACCACTGGCTGATCAAGTTTGTTTCGTTCTCTTCGACAACCACTTGCGTAACTTCATCTTCAGCCACTTTGCCCTCGGGCGCTTCTGTCAGTTCAGGAACAAGCAAGAGTTTTATCTCGACACCCATAGTTGGCTTTGCAATCACTTCTTTTGTCGTTACACTTATTTGTATTTCCTCTGCTAGTTCTTCCTCCATTTCTGCTTGCAATAGGGAGGGTTCCTCTTGACCAGACCCGTTGACTTTTTTCTTCTACTCGCTTAATCGAATGGTTAGTAGACCCTGTCATTTTAGCCATGCAAAGCTTTATCTTCTCTTGGCCAACCTTCAGGACATTCTCTCTTAAGTCCACAACGAATCCGTAGGCATTCATAATGTCCGTGCCAAGAATCACTTCATCGACAATGTCTGCAAAGAGCATTTTGTGGCTAAACTCGAGAAGACCCAGGCGTACACGTACGTCTACCTTTCCTAGCACTTTGACGGGGCTTTCAGTCACAGTCTGTATTGTACAAGTGCTAATTAGAGGCTGGCGGTTGCTGAGTAAGTCAGAGAGCGCAATGTACACCGTTGCGCCCGTGCCAACTGTAAATGATGTTGGTTTACCTTCCGCAAATCCATTAACGATCAGGTTTAAACTGGTCTTAAGTAGCGTGGAAACTGTGTGCTGTTCTGGGGCTTTACTTCTCCAATTGGTGCGATCACTCTCTTCTCTCGGTATCTTCTTCTCCCAACAGTCTACCTGTAGATGACCAAGTTTTCCACAGTTGTAACATTTCGGTCTTCTGTCTTTTTCAGATTGTTGCGACTCTCTTGAACTTTTGAATTGTTTGTCCGACAACATTTTTTTTCTGCACCCATCGTAACGGCAATGTGATAGCACAAACCCATTAATGTAGCGGGACGCTGACTTGGCAGCTTCAAACTCTAGGGCATGAACAAGATCTTCTGAGCTATTTCGGTGTCTTGCCATTCGTAACACTTGCTGAAGTTTACAATCTCCGATGCCATCAATAAACGTATGCACCGCAAACTATATTCGGAAGTCTTCTGGTGCTTCAGGATAAGCCAATCTAATCACTCTGTTGATACTTGGTTCAAACTCTTGAAGGCTTTCCCCGGCACGTCGTCGTTTTTTTCTCAACTGAGCGTTGTACACCTCTCGCAAATGTTTATCACCGTACCGTAATTCTAAAGCTTTTATCAACTCGGCATAGATGTTCTGGCTGTCAGGTGGGACTTTCTGTAGTAGTTCCGCCGCGGGTCCTTTTAATGCGAGAACGAGTGAGACTGCCTTGACTTTCTCTGTCCAATTATTTGCGCATGCAGCAGCTTCAAATTGGCGGAGGTACGTTGACCAGTGACTGCTTCCGTCAAAGGTTGGAGCTCTGACATGAACTGTCCCTACTGCAGGCAATGTTACTTTCTCTATTAATTATTTTCTGCGTATTTTTCTGTCTTTATCATTGGTGCACTCTGTTCACAAAGTTATTTTGTTTGTAACTTCAGGCACTGCTTGACTTCATTTTTAATCTGCCCTTTTATATTTGTAATCGAGTCTTCTATTTTTGTTAACATAGCTTTTTCCACACTCGTGACTGACTTTCCAACTTCAGCTATTTTATTAGACATCGATTCTTCAACACTCGACACAGATTTTTCTACTTCAGCTATTTTTAATTTCATTGTTTTTTGTACCTCTGATATTTTAGTAACTTGTTTATTAAGCTCACCTCGTAGGAGATCCAATTCTGCTGTACTGTGTTCTTGCAACGGTTTCTGCATAGCTTCAAAGAGAGCTTCCGTTTTATATTTTGTCTTTCTTCTGTTTCTAGAATTAATGCTTTCCGACTTTCCTCAGCCTCTTCTCTTTCCTGCCTGCGTTTTTCATCCGTCGTTTTTCTGCTTCTTCTCTTTCTTGTCTTCATTCTTCTTTTTGTCTTTCTCCTTCTTCCTGTGCTTGCCGCAGCAGCGCTTGGATAGCTTCCATCATCTGACTAGCATCCATTGCTTACCGATTAGTTACGAATACCTCGTCTTGTGCAAAGTGTCCACTGTTTCCATTGCTAACCGTTCTATCCCAGTTCTGACACCACTGTTACGACGGTCTACTCGATCGTCGTAGGTACAGTGGAAAACAAATTACAAGACACCAATTAAGTTACTAATCACACCTTTAATTTTTACAGTTAAACAGTTTGTAATTAACAACAGTGTCTTTTACAACAAATCAAATGAAAATTGTTCACACGCAATAAAATGTCCACGAAAATTAAACACAATTGTATTAAAATTACTCCGTCCGATTATAAAACACCACTCTTAACTAATAACCACTTGAACGCGCACAGTAATATCGCTACTATAACTCTAGAACTGCACAGTCAATAATTCGCACTAATACTGAAACTTAAGCCGCTGCCGCCATGTATTTACACCCACGCTCTCAGACGTGAGCCTTCGTAATTGCGTCTTAGCGCCAGTGTGAACTACGTAATTAACTGCGGCCTTGACACAGTCCGCGCGGCTGGCGCCTTCGAGAAACCTCTCGAAAATGCGTCGACAAGCACGTACGCCACACGCGTTACATCGACATTCTTCTGGCACATTCGACAAACACGTAGATTGTTCTGTGATGTCGTGACAATATGTCTAATTCAGTGTAATAAAGATACTTTTCATTAAAAGAGGACATGTAGAATAATTTATTGAACATCGAGCTAGAATAGCTATCCTTACGAGGCAGGCAACCTATGTAGCAAATGTGTCATTCGGCCAACTGGATTTGTACGAAGTCGGCAATGGCCAAATGGAATCTTCCAGCATTTTTTGTTCCTTTCAAATACGCGATTATTCTCAATTTTTTATTTTAAACCGTAATTAAATTTATAAGTAGTTAAATTGCTGTGTTCAATTATTGTATTTCTACTGGCCAATCCGCAAGATGATTTGACGGAAGATCTTTGAATGAAACGTGATGCATCAGAATCGGTGCCTAAGCTGATGTCGTTAGAGCAAAAGTTATTCTGTCTTTAAGTTACACAATTTTGGTCAATACCGCTTCTAGTGACCCAGAAATAAAAAGAAATCGTAACTAGAGGTAAGTCGTGAGTTTTTGGCTATTAACCGGGAACAAAATGCAGTTATCCCAATGCAAGGGAAAAGTATGATGAATACGAGAGTAACAGAAAATGCGTATTTACACAACAAAGTCTCACAGGTAATTGAATAGTCCGATAACGCATAATGAACATTTTTATAATGCATGTTCACGCTTGCGTGAAAACGACATGTCTGATTGACAACAAAGTTACATGGCTGTTGCCCAAACGATTACCGTAATATACAAATGCTGGGATACTTTTCGTTGAGACATCGTATACCTTTAGCCACAGACCTCAATAAAATTTTGATATCTCTACTTCGTAAAATGTTACATTTTCATTGGGAGCCATGCAAACATAAACAGTAGAATTAGCAGGAAGTAATAATATTTTTTAAGATTTTTATGGACTGGGTACTCCTACTACACGATATATAGGCTATATAACATATACTAATATTTTTTTTACTAGTATTATACTAATACATATAACATAATAATTTTTGAAAATAAATTAGTTTATTAAAACTTTATCTCTGCGCAGTACTTTCGGAATTTTAATGGCATTAAGTTATATTAAAAGAAAAAGGTTGTTAGTTTGAAACTTTCCCTAACTAAATATTTATAATTAATATTAGGCAATTGCCTGTATTAACTTCCGTCTTGTGACGTATTTGGTTTTTTTCTTAAAACGACGCGTTTCGAGAATAAATTCTCATCATCAGGTTCAAATTCTATAAAAACATCAAATTCACCCAAAAGGGGTCGTCAACTAGTTAAAATACACAAACACAAAAACACCACACATAATTCAACACCGACACAGTCACGGCACAGTCCGATGCGCATCGTCTCGTTGCCAACGACCAACTGTTGCACTTTGTCTTATACGACCGTTATCATTGCCCGCTGACCCATCGATATCGATGGCCGTGTTGTACAGCAGATTCGATCGGAACGAAACTTTGTCATTAAGTAGCTGGTCCGTTTGTAACTTAGAAGCCCTGTATATCTCAAATTCCTCCACAGCGTTCATGTATGCACCCTTTTTACAATTATGAAGCAGTTTAAAGTTTGTGTGGAAGTCTGAGTACTTATGATTATACAGCATTAAATGCTGAGCGTAACTGGATCTAGTTTTCGAGATATCACTTTTGGGCAGGTGTTCTTTAAAACGTTCGGCTGACGGCCTGCCCGTTTGTCCTATATAGAATTTGTCACAGTCATCGCATTCAAGCTTGTATACTCCAGTTTTCTCTTCAGCCGGGATATGAGTTCTTTGTCCCAAACGTTTTTTGATGTTATTTGTGGTTTTAAAGGCCACTGTTATTTTACGTTTTTTCAGCTCATTCTTTACAATGACTGGTAGTACATTCGTGTACTCATTTACTATAAACTTAGTATCTTCTTTAGATGGGCCGGTAAATCTGCTTTTACTATTGATTTTTATCGAGTGTTTTCTTATAAGCTTGTCTATGATTCCACTGTTATACCCATTAACGATAGCTATACTTTTGATTATATTAGTCTCTTCCACTCGATGATGATGAGATGATGAGAATTTATTCTCGAAACACGTCGTTTTAAGAAAAAAACCAAATAAGTCACAAGACTGAAGTTAATACAGGTAATTGCCTAATATTAATTCTAAATATTTAGTAACGTGACTTGGAGACAATTAAAACAAAATGTTTCCCTAACTAATTATTTTCTTGGGCAAATATTTGTTGTTGAAATTATATAATTTTAGTATTATCTCATACGTTGAATTTTGTAGATAATGCTGAGGTACATCGTGATGGTACTGTTGTATTTCGTATAAATTATTAGAAAAATCTACTATTTCGATCATCAATGTTTTGACTAGACGATATTATTCAAATACACCTTTGCTTTCCGTGTGAACAAGTTCACTCACCTGGACTGGCAAAAGTAGTACATTGTGTGTGTGTGTGTGTGTGTGTGTGTGTGTGTGTGTATGTGTATGTGCGTGTCCAACGTATGCGTATAAATGACTTGTAACGAACTGTTCAACACAAAACGTGTAGGGCAGTCGCCGGTGTTTAAAAGTATTACTACAACGAATACACTTATTGCATACAAAATAATCCAGTAATGGTTGTAACTCTTAACGCTTACTGTAAATCAACAATATTATTCCTCTTCTTTAAAAGCTATCGGAAACGTAATCACATACTTTTACGTTGTGTTTAAAATACCAGAAACACGAATGTTCCTTTAATGAACTTTTAAACGTACAGTACCAAAAACTAAGCAATGAAGACTACTGACGTCGGTGACACCACTAATGTCAAATAGTTAAGAAACAGAGTTTGCAGTGTTGACTTAGAAGAAGTAAACTTTGCTAATGAAATTTTCTGAATAATATCACACTGTGTAATTACAAACTCAAATTGCTCAGATTTAGTTCGCGTAAGTTGCCGCAACTCGACACGGATCACTAAAACTATTAGCTTTGAAAAGTGAAACATTGTCTACAAAAGCTGACTGTTATACCATGTCTAAACCTAAACATTATTTACTTTATGAGATATCATGCTAAGGTATTATATATACTATAGTGATACACTGCATACAAAACCTTATTATTGAATCCAACAAATTTAAGTTAGTTTTATTAACCTACGAACAGTTAGTTTTAGATTCTTAGGAAGCAACAAAATACGTTTTCCTTAAACGTATTGAAAACCGAATTATAAGCGGTTTTACAAACGGTTTTCATTAAATACTGTAAATTAAAATACGTTATCATTATGTGATAAATACATAAACTCTTATTCAGTTTACAATTAAATCTCCCATAATTTCTCTGCGGTCTTTATAAAGTTATTGTTATTATTATTATATTCCTGTACATTTATTCTTAAATTTTAGACTGTTTGCCGATTCATTGTTTGTGACAATGATAAAATCCAGTTTAATAATAAAACGTTTTACAAAAATCTGCTTTTAACTGATTTTGAAGCAAATGTTTTAAATTTAGAATTGTACTCCACTACCAGATATTTATATATATATCAAATAACTATTAATATATATAAATATATGTACAATATTTAATTACATAGTCATACGGCTCTTTCTAATTTATCAAATAGGCTTACGTCAAAATTAGATGTATTATTTGTAAGAAAACTGTACGTTATAGAAATGTTTGCATTATTTTTCCACACATCACCCATAAAACTATAAAAACATCCAGTACGTTTAAGACAATTTTACCATCCCAGACGTGTGTTATTCCTCTATAATTGTTGAGACTATGCCTTTCTTCTTTCTTAAATAGCGGCACTACAACCTCCGTTAGCCTATATGGACTCTAATAGACATTCCTGCGGAATATATGTTTAATACCAACACACATCAAGCGTTACAGAATTTAATTATTAAAAATTGAAATAAATTACTTCTCCATTTTAGTTTGTTAATGTTTTGTGTTTTATGTTTTTATGTTTGCGGCTTTAGACAAGTGTTAATTTTTCTGTCTTTGTAAACACGTGTCTTAAATTCTTAGGTCTTATAATTTAGGCACTGCTCTTACGGCGCGTACAGTTAAATAATATTTTCATATGTTTGGTTTTCTGTAACATTTATGAAAAAGTTACTTTGAATATGCAACGCACAAACTCGCTACTCATTTCATTTGCTTCACATCTTTCTGTAGAAATTCACCTTAAATATATTTAAAGTTTTATGTTTGTAGGGGAACACACTTTGTATAATAATAATTATTATTAACAGCTATTTTTATAATTTTAAAGTTAAACTATTATTTTTTCTTAATAATTATTAATATTTTTTCTATTCACTGTAGTCAACAAACGAAAGATAGTTATTTCTTCAGTAGGCCAATTAAATATTTATTAAAGTCTAGAAAACACTTTTATAAAGTAAAAAGATGTTTGGGCGTAAACTAGCGTACGGGGTTTGTAAAGATGAAACCAGTATCTGTTTCAAGTTGAAAATAAAATGAAAGAAGTCAGATTGTTGGATAGAAAGGAGAGGGGGGATACCGAGAGATAATAGAAAAAGAGACTGATTGCCCAAGGGGTTGAAGGCAAGACATGTGACGCTGACTTTATTCGCCCCAGTGGTACACACTGACTTTTATCTATCGCTTCATTTATCTACTTAAAACAATAAAAGTTGTGTCGCTTCACACTTGTAAGCTACACCAGCCATATTATACACAAGTGCGTGCCCACAGAACATTATGTAAATGATGTGTGCCTGTGATCCTACAAATTTGTTCCGTAAGATGACTAACCTGTCCTTTGCAACAATAAAATCAGCTGCATCACAAAACATGGAAACAAGTTCTACACAACTTGAGTACGTTCCTCGCTCTCTGTTACTTACGTCATGTTCCTTTCCGTCGCTTTATCAGACTTTGTTAGTTTCTTTATTATGGTTGACAAAAGTTATTATGGTTAGGTAACCGGGCTGTTAGGCCATGGTCCAAAATTTATTAAATTACTGGTTTTTATTATCAGACGATTCAAAATAATAAAAACACTCAACAACATATACAAGACCGCCTGCGATTGGTAAATGGCTCCAGTAATCGATAAATGGCTCTAGAATATGAATAACGCAGTAAGGTAAGCAATATACATAGTAGAACAAATACAATACGGCGTGAAACAACTGCACATAAAGCGTAGACACAGAATAATATGTTGTACAGTCACAATCTTAATGATATGTTGTCCAGTCACAGTCCATTAGGTAGCATGGAAGACAAACCATCCTTCAAGACTGGCCCAGACCCCTTGGCAAAAATTTCCTGTTAAGTAAAAGTATCAACGACATATTTATACGACTTTTTTAGTTAGTATATAGTTGGCCACCATGTTTCGTCGTTCAGCCCACTCTTAAGGAACCGTCTTCTGCTTATTAACGTTGTATCCTTTGAAACCCGACGTGAAATCACTTACTGAAGCAACCGCTTCCATAGCCTTCCTATGTCAACGTTTTGCTCTAATACTATTGTCGTGTAGATTTGTTTAAACCGAACAAGCCCTCCAGCCTCATCAATATTACCTACCGCTCTTTTCTTCTTATTAATCTTCTGGTAATACATATACTTCAACTTTTTTTAATATATGCTTTCGTAAAACTCTCGATATGATCCGTTAGTAGCTTATGTTAACATCAAGATAATTTACTCTGGTATATAATTCAGAACAATACAGAGCCGAGAAAATATTTTTGCTATATTTTTCACGTCAGTAGCTTCATATGTATTGTAGAGAGGCTTACGCATTGACGTTGATTTTCTTCTCTGTACAGACTTAAATTTGTGTTTAGTATGTCCTGTTGATTCAGTTGCCTAGTTACTTCTAATTAGTTACTTCCAGCTACCTAGAACATAAATGTTTTTTTCTCTACCTTACAATCACATTAATATATAATTAAATGATAAATATATAATTAATATATAACAAAATAGCAAAAATAATAGCACAAAAACTAAAAAATAACCATCTAACAAATAATTTTCACAACATAAAAAATACGTACGAATTAACAGACAAACTAAAAGTAATAAATATAGATGAAAACACATATTTCACATCATATGACATCCCAAATATGTACACCAACATTCCAATTGATGAAACAATAAACATAATAATAAACAAACTTAAATAACAAAATGAAGACACACAATACATAACTGAAATAAAAAATAGCATCCAAGTAATACAAAAACAAAATTACTTTGAATTCAATGAATGTTTTAGTGGATGGTTAGAGACGATCGGTCAATAATACAAATTTTAGTTATTTTGCGTCGACTTTTCGACAATATTTATTGTCATCTTCAGGACAATTGTTGCTGACGCCAAACACAAAACTGTGACAATAAATGACAATAAATATTGTCGAAACGTCGACGCAAAATAGCTAAAATTTGTATTATTGACCGATCCTCACTAACCATCCACTAAAACATTCATTGATTGACGGTCACTAAAAATTTAAGGATTTGAATTCAATAGCAAAATTTTTCAACAACAAGAAGGATTGGCAATGGAATCTCCATATCTAGCATAATAGCAGAAATATTCTTACAACATATAGACACCAAAATACAAAATATTATAAAATCCTTTGATCCAAATGGCATTTGGATAAGATATGTAGATGATGGGCTATATATATCAAGCAACAAAAATACAAATGCAGATAACATATTAAAACAAATCAATAACATACATACAAAAATACAATTCACAGTAGAAAAAGAAAATCACAATAAAATCAACTATTTAGACATAACCATCACAAGATACAATAACCACCTACAATACGCAATATACAGAAAACCAACTTCCACTAACATCATCATACCTAACCTTTCTGACCACCCACCACAACATAAAATGGCAGCATTCTATTCACTATTTAACAGAATGTACAAAATACCCCTAAACAAACAAGAAACAGACAAAGAAAGAAATATAATATACCAAATTGCTTGTGAAAATGGATATGATAAAAACACTGTAAACAAAACAGAAAAAATCAAATATAAAATAAAAACTAAACAATTAAGAATTAATCAAAATGAACAAAACAAAAATAATAACAACAATAAAAATGGGCCAAATTCACATACATAAATAATAAAATTACAAAGCTAACAATCTGTTTAAGAACACAGATATTAAAATAGCATACAAAACTAACAAAAATAATCTACAAAAACTAAAAAACCCACAAAACAAAGATAATACAACAACCAATGGTATATACAAAATTGAATGCCAAGATTGCAATAAATGTTACATAGGACAAACAAAAAAGTAACTGAAAAAACTTTATTTTGAACACCTAAACCCATACAAAAAAAAAAAAAAAAAACAGAAATATGCAAGTCTAATTTAGCCACACATGCAATAAACACTGGACATGAATTCCCAAACATAACCAACATGACACTAATAAAACATATACCACACAAAGGCACCATAATGAACATTTGGAAAAATTTACAATATACAAACATAAAACACAAAACAAACTAATACCTGAACAAATACAAATCAATACAAAACATGACACAATTTTCAAAGCACTCAACATCGAAAATACACAAAATACTAACACATACACCACAATAAAACCAATTTAAAGTACCAGAAGCCAACAGGAAGCTACAATAATAACCAACCAACACATATGTACTTCACCAGACTCAAAATCCGGAAGGCTGAGGATGGGTACAAGATGGTAACCGAAACATGTTCCAAATAAGGAGAAAATATCTTGAGATAAAGTGATTGTAAATATTAAATAATTAAATGAATAGAGCACGTCAGCCGTATGGATGAGTAGAATGACCCAGATTAGTTACTGATTTTGATCCGGGTCGTAGGGCGCACCTAGGAGAACGGTACAGTCGTGACGTAGACTATAGTAATGATACTAATAATGATGATGATGAGTTGTGTGTTGACGTCTGATATTCCTTAATTACTAGGCCAAATACTCAAATTTTCTTTGTACACTAAGCAATAAGTATACATAGAAAGAAGACGAAATAGAGAGAGGGGAATATTAAAAGGAACAAGAAGAAGAAAAGTAGAAGAAAAAACAGAAACCGAAAAGATTAATGAAATCATGTGGTGATGATAATGACGTGATAAGATCGAAGCAGAAAGTGAGCGAGTAACCTTATGCAAATATTTATAAATAAAAGTTGTAACTGGCTGTTTATAGAAAGTAAATACTATAAACAGAGTTTTGTAGTTCAAGTCATAGTGTACTATGTCTTGCTATAGCAAACCATGTATACCGTCTGCGCTAAATGTTATGAAATATGTACAACCTTAACAATATGTAATATTAATATGTAATCCTTTCGTGGTACGTTGCTTTTTATTCGGATTTCTTTTTGTCAGAACACCGTTCCTTGTGTAGTTTTACTCATGGACAAAACTTCATTCCAACTGGGAAAAGGGATAAAAAGCTGAAAGAAGTGTTAGTAACAAGCAGTTCTCAAAAGCAGAATTTAAACAAAATAGCTTATCGGCTCAGCATCCTGTTTTTGCAGACTTCGTTTTAGTTAGAAAAGTTTTCCAATCTTGATTCCCGTGAAGTTAATTAAGTTATATACGTACGGCAATCGCTGTCAACCTGTTGATAGAAAATTGTAATTAATATTACCAAATCTTTTTGACAAATATGTACAACCGATATTAGTTTCGGTGTATTTGTTTTGTTTGTATATATTCACAAATTTGAATCTGTTTTCGGTGCGACCCTCAAGACTTACTCAATTCTAAGATAGTATTCATTTTGCAGACTTCGATTATGATTAAGCCTTCAGAGAAACGCACTCATATTTATAACTTTAGCAAAAGCAGGAAGATCGTGTTAGCCAGTCACATCACTACGCTTCTAGATTCCCGTTAAACACCATGACGCTCGTCCCGTATCTGATAGCTTGCTCCAATGCCGGTAGCCTCCGTCCTTACTAAGTGTGAGAACTTCCTCTCTTTTATTAACCCTCCGATCCTTGCAACAATGGATTTCAATGGTTATTCATATAATTACATCATCATACATTGACGTTCGTGAAATAATTTCAAGAGCATACCATTTTTATTACGTAAATCATTTTCTAAACATTATCTAACAGTAACATTCAAACTTTCAAATTGATAAAACAAAGCAATAACCTTATAATTTAAGCACTATACAAAAATAGGATTAAAGATAAAAAGATTAAGTACGACAATAAGTAATCCAACTTAGATGTGTAGGCTGTGACAGCTAATAACAATAAATCCAATAAAGGAAAACCAAATCCCAGTCGACGTTTACAGATGCAATAGATCTTAACAAACTCAAGAAAGAACAGGACAAAATTGCAAGTTTTACGTAGTGTCAGTCGTCTTTTTTTTTATATCTACAAAAATAGCGGTTTGTATACGAAAACTACACTATGATGTTAATATAAAACAGATTAAACTAGTTTATTTAAAATCAGTGTGTATCCATTTAATAGAAAACTATGAAAATTGACGTACAATTGTTCTTAGTAACTGTGTTATCCTTAAATTTTCTACGTGTGATCATCGATTCCTGTTCAACTACTAAAATAGACTGTTTCATTCAAATCATAATGTGAGTGTTTCCAAAAAGTGAACAAACGCCATTAACAAGTTATTCTCTTGTTTCATAAAGGCATTACTTCTTATAGTAACGCGCTCAATTGTTATGTCGATTGTAACTTTAACAAAAGCGCTCTCTAAACGTTTGGTTGGTTTTTATTTTAAAACAAACATTAAGTTTATGAAGATAATTTAATTAAACACATTACGGTATAGATTATTAACATTTTTATGTTTAATTTTTTAATGTTAAAAAGAAACTGCTCAAATAAAAAAACAAACGTTAATGCGTTATCTTATTTGTCAGCGTTTTTTAAAGCTTTCCGTTTATTAACATAGTAGCCGGAGACATATTCCAGCCGTGTACGCTTTTGTATATCCAAAACCACCAGTATCAGGTATGTGACGCTTAGAGATTCCGAGTCACCCTGTTAGTCGACAAGCCTTCAGTTCGATGCTGATATCGTCTTAGACTTTTCATTCGTCCTGCAGGTTTTTACTTGAAAATCATACTTTTGTCATGAATATTCTAGCATTTACACACCTTCAAACAATTTCAACCCTAGCGTCTCGAGCCGTGCACTTTTAATTAGTAGATTAAAAAATTATGTACGAGTGGGCGCCCACGCGCGTGTTTTATTTACTACCAATTCTACCGTATCAAACTCAATCAATCCCGCTAAATTGAAAACTGTTTTCTAAAGTTGTGTTCAATGTTGGTTAAAAAAATATAAGTTTACAATTATTTCATTTCCATTTGCATTTTATTCAGTTCAACTCTGTTTACAAAGATAACACTGTCTTAATAAAGTATCTGAATTCCGTATGTGGACTGGTCAAACGATTACAATGAGTATGTGATTCCATATTGACGAAGCGTCACTTCCCAACAAACACAACTTTTAGTGATGTTGCTAACACAAAGTCAGTTCAAGTTAAGCCATCCTCACGAGTCTGATATGCTTACTAAAACGCACACTGAAATTGTGCTGTAGGCCTGTATCGTACATCAAGAATCATTCATTTCTTTCAATTTTTTCTGTACCAAAATGTGACATTTTATCTTCCCGAAAGTTAAAAATGATTTTCTTTTAGTAATAGAGTCCCTACTTTCGTTAGACTAAATTGTAATTATATTAGTAATTATATTTAGTAGATAGATTTTTTAAAATTTTTAGCAGTTTTCTATAGAAGTTAAATATTTGTTCTCTTTTCTTTTAATGTAACATGCATAACAATTAACTTTCAGTCTTTTGCTCTTTCACATATTTCGTTGCTCGTTCTTGTATTATTCTGTTCCGTTTAGGTGTTCGCATTCAGCAATGACTACCTGTAATGTTGTAAGAAAAACAGTTGTTGTTTTTTTACTTAACCACGCGTTATCTTAGCTTGTTTTCTTGGCCAGATAATTTCTGGAAATTTTGTCAAATTTTTTTTATCGGATCTATTTGTTTTATTCAAATCTACGTCTGAAATAAAAGATTATTTAAATTAAAAATAGTTAATAATGTTAATGAATAATTTAATACATTATTCATTTGTTTCTTGTCAAGTTGTTTAATATTAATAAACATTATTTGGTCTTATTTTAGCTTCTGTTGATCTGCGTTTACTGAACCCTATTTAAAACAGGTATGACGTGGTCTTCTTAAAAAATACCCAACCCCTCAGTATAAACAGCCATAGCCACAAGAGTAGTATATAATTATACATATCAAAACAATGGGCGTAAAATGAAAGAGACAATAAAAAGGAAAAACAGGAACGACACTATTTACTGGCATCAAGTCAAAATGAAAGGACAGATGCAGCGCTAGTGACAATGTAAATATGGAACGTTTTGATAAGAAATACGGTAGTGATCGTTCATCTCAAATTCTTCCAAGCCAGATTTAACCAAACGACATGGAAGCCCTTAATAGCTTCGTACGCTAGGACTTAGGCTAGACACGCCTAGGAGAATTCTGGCAATTATTTAGTCAACGTAGTACAACTGAGTGGGATGCAAGAAATAAGCAAAACAATACAACCGTTAGTCAGCGACCCCGATAACGGTGTTTTGTATAATGTGAGATAACAAACAGCATTGTCTGGCCCACGTATTCATTATTAACGGCAATCCAACTACAGTACTGTATAATGTTGTCGAAAAGCAACTCACTCTCGCAAACGTACGCGCGCACATTCACACACTCACACACGCGTGCGCGCACACTCAAATTTAATCATGTTTGGTGCAAATATATTTAAAATTTGTAGAAAATAATTAACTCTATAGAGCGTTGTAGAGGAAAAAAGTATGTCTTTAGGAATTTAAAGTTATTAGAATATAATTAGATTCTAAAGAGTTTTACACTGTTTTAGAACGAAAGCTGTATAATGTAACCTGAACGGAATTAGAGAGCATGACATTATATTACACACTGTAAGAAGTGCTGCATTACCATGTACATTACCACTAAATGATAATTCCATTTTGTAAGATGAATATTGTGTGTGTGTGTGTGTGTGTGTGTGTGTGTGTGTGTGTGTGTGTGTGTGTGTGTGTGTGTGTGTGTGTGTGTGTGTGTGTGTGTGTGTGTGTGTGTGTGTGTGTGTGTGTGTGTGTGTGTGTGTCAGAGAGAGAGAGAGAGAGAGAGAGAGGGTCAATAGATTACTAGCATCACACAGTTCAAGGGTGCAGTACAATAATTGAGAACCATTTGCTGACCGACAGACATGTCGGAAAAAGATTCACTAATCCCCTACACTGAAACTAATAAACGTACCCTCAAGATAAGCAGCGCGTAACGTGGGTTTTGAGTGAATAACAGGACATTAGTCCCGAAAAATGCAAACGCGCATTACCCTATGAGTCGTGTATTTATCGCCCTTACTAGTAACGTCAAATTTGGCAAACGATATCTTACTATTTTGAGGTTGACTTATGTACAACTCTGTTAGGAAGTGTTAGTGTACAGTAATAGTTTCAAGTATGCCAACTTTATGATTTGCTTAATTTTTGTATTTTTTAGTTTTTCTGCTATTTGGTGATAGGGGAAAATTGCAACATAAGTCTTGTGCACATCAAAAGAAGTAAAATTAATCTAGTCCATAAAAACGTTCAGAATTATAACGTTTTATAGATCGTGTAATTTAATGAACTCTACGGAGGAACAGTGTTAGTTATGTGCTGGAAACACCTGAACGACTAAATTCTGTAGTGCTTACACAAACCATGGGTATCTCTCTCGTGTAGAACAAAGTCACAATTATAGACGCAATCCGGATCATGTTTGAACTGTAAATCTATATCAGAACCTACCAAACGGAAAGCAGAAAGTACCTTGGTAAAAGACTTTCAGATACAAATTCAAAATGAAATAGAACAGCCACCACGTACAGTTAAAGTTTATATTCTAATATAAAATTATCACTCAAAGAACATTCAGAATTATATTGATAGAATAAAGACTTTACCTTATTTTGTTTGTCCGTCTGGTGGCTTTATTTCTTCTTCGTTATTACGACGCGTTTCGGGACATATGCCCTATCCTCAGGTATTGTCACTCAGCAGTGGCTTGGACACCGATAAACATGAATATAAAATTCAGAATTAAATAAGATGGACACAAAGACAGTGGAAAGGTTCTGGGGGGGTCAATATCTCATTTTTAAATGCTATTAGGATAATAGAATTTAGATGTAACTCCACTTCACATAAAATCTTTTAAAACTGAATTCATTTACCAGGTAGAGGGAGATTTAGCGACTAGGTTTGGGGCTACAGCGTGTAAACTAGACAAATACTAGTTTTAATTAAAGTGTACTCGTTGTAATATAAATATTATTTATTGTCATTCTAAATACTTTCTAGCATTTTACTTTTTCTGTAATATACTGTATTGTTACTTACCTCAATAAAGTACCACTACAGTAGCCTTCTGATACAACCTTGAATTTATACGGCATAGCAAAATATTTAACAATTACTTAAACTCGTACAGAATGTTGTAATGGTGTTAAATAAATGTTTCAATTTAAGACCTTGTTACTAAACAAAAATTGACTTTTGGCCAGTGATTCTGCTGTCATTAGACGTTAACTGTGTCCCTATGTAATACTAACATCATTTACTGCCTTGTTGTAGTAGACAATGCGTCACATTACGGTATTACAATATTGCAACGTAACAATCCTGATGTACGCGTGTTCCTGTCTTGATTGTATCTCTAATACATTTGGATATCCAACTACGTCGTGGAATTTGAGCTTGTTTGTGTTACGTTCAAACACTACGCCACACGAAGGCCTATAGACGTAATTTGTAGGTAGGAGAGTGTAAATAATTAAGATGAACAATACAATTACGTTTTCCTTAATAAACGAAACACAAGTAGCGTAATATAATCACACTATGTAACAATTTTAATTTATATATGATTTACTGTGTTTGCGCGTGCAGTAAATCGGTTTCGCACAATCGAGATCGAAACACACAGTTTGGCGTGAGTACGTACCGGCTTCACACGCACGCGCACACACACACACACACACACACACACACACACACACACACACACACAAATAAGTTAGTTTAGCAACCAGCACACAGAGTCTAACTTTCTTGCCTTCACATTGGGTGAGATGCTTAACTGAGATTGTTAGTTTCTAAACCAAACAATACAATTTTTTATATTTTATACTTGTTACAAATTCCACACAACTCATAGTATATTATAAAAACAATTTGTACTGTTGCAGATTTTATAATTATATAATACAAATTTGATTTTCATACAAAAATTAGGGAATACTTGTTACAGTTTGATACCTTTTAAACTTATAAGTAAATAACAATTTTTTAATTTTTTATATTCGAAATTAACTAAACTCTCCCATATAGATTAGTACAATGTCTTGTGCTCAGCTCATTTCCATATTTGAAGTTTATTGTTCTCTTCCCTAGTACTGGCGACCGTTCCCTAGTGTTAGCCGTCATACGTCCGTAGAAAAGTTTGTTCTGCTGATCATGGCAATGGATACTTAGGTATTTGCCTTATTTGTTAACTGCCTCGGCTAGATGATCTGCGGGTGCCTGATGGATGTCTGTAGTGGTTTCATACTGTGCTAACTTATTTTTTCTGCTCACAAGGTGTTGGTAAATTTACTTTTATCGCTAATAATACTTCTTCACTTGTTCGTGCATCACTACACATTTTCAAAGCATCATTTTTAGAACGATTTTAGTGGTGGGTCACACAGTAGTATAAGTAGACTGCCGTAATAAACACTTCTACACTTACTAAGATGCTCAACTTTCCGACATGATCGTGGTAGTAGACATTAGAAATGCCTAAAGTTTCGTAATATTCCAACACGTTCTATAATAGATACGTTAAGCCCCACTGTTGGACTAGCCAATTTGTAACACTTATTTTATGTATGTGGTTTACGGTCTTATTTCTTTAAGCCTCACTTTGGATTCACCGATTTGTAACACGTAGATTGGTGTTACCTGTGTTATTTAAATGTTATGTTGTGTGCACTTAAATTACATACGCCGCCCGTTGGAAGCGTCAATTTGTAACAAATAAATAAATGTAGCGACTTATTTCGCCTCGCACTGGAGTCGTCAATTTGTAATTATTAATACGTTATGTTGAACGGCGAATGGTTTTGTAATCTGCCGCTCGCTCCCACTATACGTACCGTTTCCGTGACGTCACTCACCGTTGCCAACCGTCGTGGTTTCCGCTGTACTCTGTGAACTTATTTTCTAAATGGAACAGCAATAATAACGACGCAAATATAACATCAAACATATATCCTTATAGAAATCCTTTATTCAGAAAAGCACTGGTTAATTGTTTCTTAAATTTGATTATGATAATCACAATTGTGGCGCAAATTATACGTCTTCTTTTTACCAGTTGGTACAGTAGTAGCAAATATTCAGTGTTTAGTCAGACCAAAAGAATGCTTTGGTTAATGTTTCTATTAAAAATAAAATATCTCAGGGCGTATCTGGTTCGGGGATTACATTTAAACAAAATATTATTCTATAAATCAAAATACAAGTTTTACAGTTAAAGGATATTACAAAGTTAGAGTGTAACGTGCACACAAGCAGTCGGATCGTGATTACTAGTTATGATAGGTTATGTCCAGTTTAGGTGTTTAATAATTATTATCCAAATCAAAAGTTCTTGTGGTGTTTGAAAAGGTGTCAATCTCAAATCGTGTTATGAGTGAGTGTTCTTAGTGTTGGAGTGATACGGTGTCTGTAGTTTTAGTTGATTAATACTTAAAAAGTCGTGTATACAAAAGTGGGTGTTGATACACAATATAATAAGATGTCAAAGTCACCAAATCCTCTTCGTTGTATGGTTCGCGGTCGAAGATAGGGCCCACGTTCGCTTCAGTCCTTCTCCCTGGTTCTTGGGTCTTCTATTTCATATACTGGATGTTCTTCACTTGGTGTAATAGTTTGTGTTATGTATCTCTATCTGTATCAATATGTCTGGAACGTTTTTTTACAGTTTATTCTTAATTATGTTAGACGTTTTACAAACGCGTCTGTACGCTATGACCGTTGTTAAAGAAGTCTCATTTTATTTATCCGAAATTTCTGGTTGCTAAGGGTAAACTTGGAATCTGGTTGGTTGATTCGGATATACATTGTCATATACTTTCATTATTTCAAAATCTGAATTTGTTCAAAACCTTTAAATTGGTATAACTTTTCTGTACTGATTGGGAATTTAAAACTATTATCAGCATTATTTTGATCTTTACATTTGTGACACATAGACACTAAACACGCCTACTTTTACTTAAGAACTACAGATGTTACAATTTTGTTATTTGAATTTTTCTTAAATAACTTGAGATGTATTATTTTGTTTCTAGATTCGTTGTGTACACTATTAACTACAAATATATTTATCCTTCCACATTTGTTTTACAAAATCCCTAACATTATTATCTAAAATTTACAAAAGTTGGTTTTACCTGGCCTATGTACTGGTGTTATTTTCATCACCATGTTTAAAACCTTTAACAGTTAAATTAACTTTTAACAACCATAAAAACTGTTTAATATATAACATTATCTTAACAAAACAAAAAGATATACTATCCTATTAGTTTAATTTCATGCCCACATGGCTATGATTCTACTGAACCTTTGAACAAATAAACTGTTTTTTACTTAATCTATACAATTGTTTAACACTTAGCAATAACATCTTTTTTTAGTCTACTTTGCTTTGCCAATCAATTGATCACTGTTTAACACCAGTTCTATGGTGATATATTTGTTAACATAAAAATGAAATTAACATCAGTTAATTGATATTCTCTTAAAACAACTGTTTCACCTGCTACATACAAAAAACAACATAAATACCATGATAATAAAACAACGTGATAAGACATAATAACATGCACATTTTTATAAAATAAATTATGCACTAATTAATTAGTCTCCTCTCAGTTAATTCATTAATTATTCTAAAACTGTCTATGTTATGTTTCACATTATTTGTCACTATGTTTATCGTTTACCCTTTTCACTGAACACTTAATAGTTTGTATTTATAAACATACTTATTGGTTTTTATAGGTTTTTACATTTTATTGTCATTAAAAGAACTTCACTCTTGTTATCAAATGTTACTGTGGACAAGTTATTATTTGTTGTTTTCTGGACAATCTTATGATCACTATCTGTTACAATTAGTTGTATGGTTCATGTACCTACAATAAGGTTTGTTATATTTTCATTACATCATTTAAATTAATCACTTATTAATATTTCTTTTTACATAGTATTACATGTTTGGGCCTATTATCCCTCAATTTGTATTTTGATTACCTTGATATTATGATACATTGAATGAAACCATTTGTTTCTTTATAGTACTGGTTCATATGCCGTCTGTCTTTATAATTATTTATTTTGTCATTATTGAAAGTTCATGTCATAATCGGGGTTGAATGTATTTTGCATCACTTTGCCTAAATCATTAATTTGGGTACGGTCAGTTGTATTACTAGTCAGTCTGAAATGGTTAGTCATTCCTCTTCACGATCATCTTGGAAGATATTGTTCTTCTTGTTTAGCTTCTTATCCAAAGTCTTCATTAAATCAAGTACGATATTAAGTTGTTCCAAATGTAATGTTACAATATGCAGTGATTAGCCGTTGCAACAGAGCTAATGGCATTCCAATCTAGATTTATGTAGACTATTTGTATACGATATCATCTTTTATCACGTACTTATGGTCTAATTGGTGTTGCTTCAACTGACCGATGACTGGAGTTGTTTCGGCTTCTTCTGTAGCCAAACTATAGCAAATATTTTAGCTGATTAATACGTTACTATTTACTAGTGAATAGTTGTGGTTTTCGACATTGTAATAGAAAGTCAGTATATCAAAAAAACAAATATAGGTCTAGCTTGACAACCAAACTCAGACGACTACTTACCCACTGACGACCCTGTCATGTAATGAAATCAAACAGTTATTTGCAATTATTATGTTTAAAAATTGGAATTGTCATCAAAAATAATATGAGTATTTGTAAAAGTAGAGAATATAGTGGGATTGTTCATCGTGGTGTAAAAAGAGTCGATTCTAAAGGCAGGCCAGGTAATGATAAAACAGAAATAATTAGGCAAGGAATAGGTAGCAGTGTTTTTTTTTTTTTGCATTCGTACATATTATAAACTATGCAAATTATTAAGTTATGCAACTTGTAGTGCACAAAATATATTACACACTATATATGTGTGTGTGTGTGTGTGTGTGTGTGTGTGTGTGTATGTGTGTTGCTAAAGTGTTTTGAAAGGCAAATTTTTGTTGAGGTTTGAAATGCAGTAACATAGAGTTATAAACTTAATTCTGAAGACGACGAAGAAAAAGAAGGGTGAAGACTAGGACATTGATGATGACTATGACAATTATTATTATAATATTTGTTTTATTATAACAATATTACAACTAACATTAATATAAAATTTTTATTTCTAATTGAAAGGTGTAAAATAGTTCTTATAATTACACAAAAATCATAATTGCTTTTACAGTGTGCATATATATATAACTACGCGCGCGCGCGAGTTTGTGTCCGTCTGTCTATATGCTGTCTGTCAATTTCTCTGTGTCTGTGTCTGTCCGTAACTATTTAACCTTGTGTTCATCCTAAATGATGAAAATATTATTGTGTGTAATAATCAGTTAATCATTAAAAAATTGTTAAAGTTGATCAGGTTTTATGATTTTCGGGGGTGATGCGCAACCGGAAGCTATAGCCTAAGCTGATTTTTATTTTATTTTTTCATTTTACTTATCTGTCCTAGGAACACGTTTTCCCCGGTACAGCAAATACAAAAAATACATACATATATATGTCGATCCTAAGACACTTTTGGGGACAACCAGAATTTGTATAAAAAATTGACCAAAGCGCCATAAAAAGGTTTAGGTAAACATTCAATAAAACTACCACTTTTAGACCTCTCTTCACCTAACATATTTTTAGGAACAGCCGAAATTTCCTCCAGAATAAACGAAAAATCACATTAACGAGCACTATATTTAAATCGCTCAGAGCCCTCTTTACCTAACATATTTTTATAAAAATCTGTTACAGAATTCACCGTTACATATTCACATACAGAAAAAATATCCAGATATCGCTATCATTGAAGATTAACCACTGCTTCCGCAAACGACAAACGGCAGTCGCTATAACCAAGTCATAGGAGACGCACCCGTTTGCTGCTAATTTAAAACATAGTCTACTTTTAATATTGTTGTTACGACATCACAGAACAATATCGAATGTACCAGATGAATCAAGTGGAATACGGCTAAATGTTGTGGCGTACGTGATTTTAACATGCCCTCGCGAGACTTTTCTGGAAGCCGCCAGCCGCGCGGACTGTGTCAAGGCCGCAATTAATTACGTCATAGTTTAGAGATAAGGCGTAGTTTGGAATCTTCTGGTTTGTGAGCGTTGTATAAATACAAGGCGGCAGCGGCTTTAGTTTTCATTTATAGTTGCGATAAATTACAATGCATTTCGAGAGTTATTATCGGGCGATATTACAGTGTGCTTTCAAGTAGTTTAGTGAAGTGCTGTGTTTTACAATCGGGCGGTATATTGGAATACAATTGTGTTTTAATTTTAGTTGATATTTTATTGCGTATGAACAATTTTGATTTGTTGTAAGAGACTGTGTTGTTAATTACGAACTGTTTAACCGTGAAAATTAAAGCTGATAATTAGTGACTTAATTGGTGTCTTGTATTTTGTTTCCACTGTACCTAGGACGATCAAGTAGACCGTCGTAACAGTGGTGTCAGAAGTGGGATAGAACGGTTAACAGTGGAAACACTGGACACTTTGTACAAGACGAGGTAATTCGTAACTAATCGGTAAACAATGGATGCCAGTCAGACGATGGAAGCTTTCAAAGCGCTGCTGCGCAGACACGGGTAGAGACAAACGAAGAACGAAGACAAGAAAGCGAGGAAGTAGAGAAAAGATGCCGACAGGAGGAGGAAGAAGCAGAAAAACGACAAGACGAGAAAGCGGAAGCGAAACAAAAACCCGCCTGCTAGAGACAGAGGAACGACGACGACAGGAGGCAGAGGAACGGAAGCGTGAAACAGAAGATTTCAAAGCATTAATACACGAGCAGACAGATTCAAGAACATAGTATCACAAAATTGGGTCTCCTACGTGGTGAGCTTAATAAACAAGTTACTAAAATATCAGAGGTACAAGAATCAATGACATTAAAAATATCTGAAGTAGAAAAATCTCTCTCGAGTGTTGAAGAATCGATGTCTAATAAAATAGCTAAAGTAGAAAAATCTGTCACGAGTGTGGAAAAAGCTATGTCAACAAAAGACTCGATTACAAATATAAAAGAACAGATTAAAAATGAAGTCGAGCAGTGCCTGAAGTTACAAACAAAACAACTTTGTGAACAGACTGTACCAATTTAAAGACAGAAAAATACGCAGAAAATAAGTTAATAGAGAAAGTAACATTGCCTGCAGTAGGGACAGTTCATGTCAGAGCTCCAACCTTTGACGGAAGCAGTCACTGGTCAACGTACCTCCGCCAATTTGAAGCTGCTGCATGCGCAAATAATTGGACAGAGAAAGTCAAGGCAGTCTCACTCGTTCTCGCATTAGAAGGACCCGCGGTGGAACTACTACAGAAAGTCCCACCTGACAGCCAGAACATCTATGCCGAGTTGATAAAAGCTTTAGAATTACGCTACGGTGATAAACATTTGCGAGATATGTACTACGCTCAATTGAGAACAAGACGACAACGTTCCGTGGAGAGTCTTCAAGAGTTTGAAGCAAGTATCGACAGACTGATTAGATTGGCCTATCCTGAAGCACCAGAAGATTTTCGAATAAGGTTTGCGGTGCAGACATTTATTGACGGTATCGGAGATTGTGAACATTAGCAAGTGTTACGAATGGCAAGACACCTAAATAACTAAGAAGCTCTTGTTCACGCCCTAGAGTTTGAAGCTGCCAAGTCAGCGTCCCGCTACATTAATGAATTTGTGCCATCACATTGCAGTCAGAAGATCCCTGTATCACATTGCCTTTAAGATGGGTGCAGAAAAACAATGTTGTCGGACAAACAAATCAGAAGTTTAAGAGAATCGCAAGATTTGAACGATGGGATAAAGACAGAAGACCGAAGTGTTACAACTGTGGAAAACGTGGTCATCTACAGGTAGACTACTGGGAGAAGAAGTTACCGTCGCAACATATGTAGGCTACTAATAATAGGTTCTTTAAAAGCGTACTTCAGCTCAGCGTTCCTTAAAAGCCTACAATTATTCGGTGCAACACGATATAATGTCGCGCTATGATTTTTAAGAGTTTAAGCTGTTCATTATACGTATTTGCTGTTAATATGTACTGATAGTGTGCTCCTTAAAAGCCTACATCAGCTCAGCGTTTCTGCCCAGTGTTTCTTAAAAGCCAACAATTATTCTGTGAGACACGATATAATGCCGCGCCATGATTTTTATGCGTTTATTCTGTTTATTACACATATTTACTGTTAATATCTACTAATAGTATCCTTCTTAAAAGCCTACTTCAGCTCAGCGTTTCTTAAAAGCCTACAATTATTCTGTACGACACGATATAATGTCATCCTATGATTTTTAAGCGTTTAATCTGTTTATTGAGTAATTTAAGAAGAATAACGATAGAAGAAAAACAATGAAGAATTGTAGAAAAAACTACAAAATATTTAGTCCCAAAATAAAGAATACATTATATAACATATTCCATTGCACTATATGAAAAAAAAGGTAATATTTATAAAATAAGTTTATAAAATATATCATAATGTAATTTTCTTTAACATCGGCTTTAACAATATCGTATTTTAATGATTTTTCATATACGACTAATGTATATGCGATAACATTCTCATATAGATAAGATTTGCAGAGCGCCATGCTTTCAACCACTCAATTTCAACCACCTTTGTATTTTAAAATTTCAATAACTTTATTGAGAACAGCCCAAAAAAATATTTTGGGAACAACCTAAAAATTATTTTGTCAACGACCTAAAAAGTATTTTGGGAACAACCTAAAAATGTTCGTGTTCAACGTTCGTGTTTAACGTTCGCGTTTAACGTTCGTGTATTATTTTTCGATCCATTATTTTTTAAACCCTTGATCATATGTAATTTAATTTCCTTTTTAAAATTTATTCTTTATTAAATAGAATCCAACAAAGACGAATCTTTGGTACATAGAAACAACAAAATTCTTGATATTATTAAAACTCATGAGCAAAATTTTAGAACACTAAACAAAAATTAATTAATCTTTTAGACGATAAATTTAAACCAAATTTTATAGAAGTAGTAATTCCTAAAGTTGGTATAAGAAACCTTAATTTGTATATTACAAACAAATTAGAATATTTTACATTATTTTCCCAAAATCAAACTTCCATTTTAAATTGCTTACATAAAATTATTACAAATAAAGATGATTTTGAAGATCAAGCTGAGGATGAGGCTCCACATTCGAATAATAATGCAAGTGGTGGAAATTTAAGAATATATTGAACTAAAAGAACATTTAGTTAAAAATCCTAAAAGTTATTTTTAAATTCCGGAATACACGTTCTGAATCTGTCTTTAGAATAGATATTCGAAATATGACTTTAAAAATTTATGAATCTTCGTAATATACTTTCAGCATTTGTGTTCCAAATATCTTCGGAATATAACTTCGGAAATTCTCTTCGGAATTTGTGCTCCCAATTTGTTTTCCGAATTTGTGGTTGCAATACCTTCGGAATACACCTTTGGCAATTTGTCTTCGGAATTTGCGCTCCCAATTTGTCTTCGGAATTTGGGCTCCCAATTTTTTTTTGAATTTGTGGGCCCAATATCTTTGGAATATACTTTCGGAATTTGTGTTGCAAATATCTTCGGAATATAACTTTGGAAATTTACCTCCGGAATTTGCGCTCTCAATTTGTCTTCGGAACTTGGGCTCCCAATTTGTCTTCGGAATTTGTGGTCCCAGTGTCTTCATAATATAACTTTGGAAATTCGTCTTCGGAATTTGCGCTCTCAATTTGTCTTCTAAATTTGCTATCCCAATTTTTCTTCGGAATTTGGGCTCCCATTATTGTTATTTTTTTTGAATTTGTGGTCCCAGTATCTTTGGAATATAACTTTGGAAATTCGTCTTCGGAATTTGCGCTCCCAATTGTCTTTAGAATTTGTGGTTCCAACATCCAAAGAAAATTCTGCTTTATATACTTTTTAGTAGATTTTGAACAGGTATCCTCTTATTATTTACAAAACTTTTGTCGTAAAGTCTTGATAACTTTCAACCTCAAATCTAGTAATATGACCATTTGTCAAAATCATTTCCAGCTAACTGTTTTACTCAGTTCCTTCCTTCCTGAATTTTGATATGCATATTCTGGTTGCAAAGTTGTCTAGATTTTGTTGTTGTTTTCTTGGTTTAATTCCTTCCTAAAATGATTCTGTAACCCACATTTTTCAATTATCGTATAGTTAATTTTATGTGATGTTTTTATGCTCTTCCATTGAACTTCAAACTAAATACAGAATTGAACATATCAGTGACGGACCATTACGACCGATTACGATAAAACCTAAACACATGCGTTCCAATATGTGTACGTGTATAATTTTCACAACGACCAAGAAAACTAAAACAGATAAAACATTACAAATTCTGTTGTGCTTATTAAATAGATTAGCCTACCTATAACTTATAATGATATATAACTTTCTTGGTGTTGGCGAGTACCAAGCATTTAAAAAACAAACGTGCAATCGTGGCTTGCAATGCTTACGTGCTAAAGTAAATAATAAATGGGTACTTTCAATTAAAAGGAAAATGGGTGTGTGGAAAGTGTGAGAATTATCATTAGCAAGGTTGAAAATTTGCATTTCTGGTTAGTGGCGAGAGAAAATAAATGAGTGTAAACGTTTTGTTTTCCAACAATAATATTAACACTCGGCCCAAATTGGTTAATCAATTAAATGGACTGGAATAATCGTTCGTTATCAAACACGCAACAGTGTAGGCCTAACTTATATAGGTACCAGATTCCGTGATAACACTAAACCCTCTACATTCGCGTTTCACAACAAGCGTCCACACTGGAGAGATTATAGAAGTTTAGCGTGATCAAATTACGTAAAAAGTTTATAGGACAAAGGTTTAGGCTTATCTACTGTTCCTTACGTTAGTCGTAACGATACTGTTTAGAAACTTTTATATTATAATTTTAGATTGCGTATTTCACTTTAAACAAATCATTTCTTTGGAATGAATTTGTATTCTTCTTCTTCTTCTTCTTCTTCTTCTTCTTCTTCTTCTTCTTCTTCTTCTTCTTCTTCTTCTTCTTCTTCTTCTTCTTCTTCTTCTTCTTATTATTATTATTATTATTATTATTTTTCTTATTATTATTTTTAACGGGGATACTTAATCTTTTTAACGGGGACTCCTGAAACGATGTGACAGAAAACTTACGTAAGGCAAAGAATATGTATGAACAAACATATCGTAATCACTAGAAACTTTACATCTAAGTTGTTTAGATACTATATTTTATTGATAGTGTTGTTATTTATTACACTGTTAACTCTGATTGGCATTTGCGTTAAAATGTCTAGAGTATTTATTTTTCTATTTTAGTAACATGCATTAGTTAATTATGCCTGACAATATTAGAAGTACCCTCAACCAGATTATAATTTAAACAACAATATTCTGGAGTGTTCCTTTTTATAATTAACGGTAGTGTTTTTTTCAGCTCTCCTACGTTGATCACATATAATGCGCGTGTGTCTGGACTTGCGGTGCACATTCAAACATTTCTAACTATTTTTATGCCTACGTTATTGTGTGTGTGTGTGTGTGTGTGTGTGTCCCTTTTTATTTTCTACTGCTTATACTTTTTAGAGTTTTACGTACCGTACACAATGTTTATCACGTTTGTAGAATTTATTTTTAAGCCCTTTCCACTATATTCTGGGCAGCTCTCACTCATGCTTATGCTGTTCTCTTTTCCGCTGCTTTTTAACTTCTCGAGCTCTCTTTTTACGGTTGCAATACGCTTTTGTCTTATTGCTTGATCAATTACATTATGATGAACTTCAAATTCGTTTTACTGTTATACATAGCTCAGATTGACTAAGGACTTCATAAACCGCCTTACTAACATGTTTTTTTTCTTTCAGCATTCCCAATTATGTTGTACTTTAACAAAAATATACTGTAACTAAATGCTTATACATATTTTGAAATATTTCATCCTGTAATAAAATCCTAGTGATTAGAGATCACGCACTGCCTTCCTAGAGGGTAAGCTCCTCATTTCGAGTGTGCAGGCTAGTAATCTTTTTCCGACGTTTGTCGCTGGTTAAATCGCGGTTGGCATTTACCATCGGCTAACATTACCGTATGACACAAAGGTGTGGAAGTCAATAAACCTTACAACTAGTCTTTCTATGTGTGTGTATGCATTTATATGTGTTGCATATATGTATGTGAGTATATGTGGAGCACAAGTTCGCGTGAATAGAACACCCAATTGGATCTATTACACCTATTGTAGGAACATATGAAAGAACTAGAACTATAATTTTATCGACGACTTATCCATGAATCTGCACAAGCACTAGTTTAATTATCACGTACGTTACGATTATCAAAATAAATTATAATCTTATGGTATGGTATAGACATCTTGATTTATCAAGTTCTTTCAAGCGTCTGGTGTATTTGTCACACAAGAGAGCATTACTATCTCTTCTTTCCCGAAATTAAGCCAACTTTTCTGAAATCCACTACAAACCTATAGCGTACTAATGTTTACACAAAAAGTTCTATTAACCATGTGAAACCAAGCGTAAAAATTTTTACAAATATTTTTGTTCTGTTTCTAGTAGCAGTTGGCAATTTGGAAGGGCATCAAATGGGTTTACGGTTAAGGAATCCATAAGGCTTTCACGGCGGACGTCAATATTGTCAAATTGTTGTCTGCGGAGCTCTTAGACCGTGGTCTACTGCTTCCATTTATAACAGACGTTTTGGCCAAACCACCGGAGGCCATCTTCAGTGTAAAACCATCGGCAAATTGGCACGGGGTTCTCCAATTCATCCCAGTACTAAGGTACAGACAATGTGATAATGCAGAAGTACTGATAGTCTGTACCTGTGTACTGGGATGAATTAGAGAACACCGTGCCAATTTGCCGATGGTTTTACACTGAAGATGGCCTCCGGTGGTTTGGACAAAACGTCTGTTATAAATGGAAGCAGTAGACCACGGGCTAATAGGTCAGCAGAAAACAATTTCAACACGCTTTAAGGCTGTTCACTACATAAGGCACACAGGCATTTAGAAGCCTGTATTAGTTAATTTGAGGTTAGCTTTTATTGAACAAATCCTTTAACTGCCAAGTTCTTTCTGTTTCCCTGAAGTTTAAAAACTACGTATTCTCTAGGCCCTTTGTCTGTCTATATAGGTACTCACCATATGTCCAGTTTGCCATCTACTATTCTTTTCCCTACTCTTTGTTAGAATCGAATCTATACCGGCAATCCCTTTCAAGTCGACAAGTTTTCCTACATTTTTACCATCAGAGGTATTCTGTACTTTCTACCTCTGTATGTAGTGCTAATCGTTGTATCTCAGTCCTCTTATATCAACTTGGTCGGCTGTGTTATTGCGATGTTTCGTGGCGCGCACTTTATGAACGCTACAGGCGGACGCTGATGTGATGCCCAAGAATTTTCGTGCATTTACGAGGAATCTCCACTAATGTGATAACTTGTCATTCGTAAGACTTGCTCTTGCTGCAAACTCCATTCAAGATCTATTTTAGAATAGGCCAATGTAGTGAGTCTCTTGTTACTTACTTCAAATTTTAAAGACTTTTTAATTCGGTGTAGAGTTTTCTGACTCTAGGCAGAATGACAAAAATTATTTTTTTCTCTGTCTCTTGGTTTGTGAATACAAAGGGATCCAATTGTCTCAGGTGAGTTACACAATAAGTGCTTTCGTTAAGTGTCGATATAAACTACCCCTATTGCTACCTTGTTCTGTGCGCTTCTTTTTGGTTTTCTTCTCAACAGTGTCTTAAAATACATATTTTTAAGTACACGACTGTATTTTCATTAATTGTTTCCATTAAGTTGCCCTTAGTTTACACTATCATATTTTTATTTAATATTCCTACTGCAACGGATAATTTTATTTCCTTTGATTCTTTTATACCTGACACAGATTTTTCAATTATATAATATTACCTCTTGCTCACTAAGGTCATCACATAATTCATCGCGTTAGAAGTGTAACTCTAGAGTAACACTCTCTTGCATATGGTTTTAGTCTTGTATCGATCACTTCGTTTTTCCCTTCTGTTCCTATCATTCTTGTTTACGTTCTTCTTTTGCGTCCTTTGTATTACACCCATATCCACACTCTGCGAATGTTACTATATGATTCTACCGTGTTTTCTGTGGTGGATAATCTTACAGCAACCTACGCCGCAAAGAAAATGGTAGAATATTTAAAATTGTGAAGTTAATAGACATTATTAGCATCGCTGCAGTCCTTCGAGGTATGTATGATATTCACATAGCCTATGCCAAAGGCGTAAAAATTTTCCATTGCTTATTTCAAAACCTACTGTTGTTAAAGATGAGCAAAGAAGAATGATACATACTGCAAGCCTTTCCTGTTTCTCTCTTATTAAGTCTTTTAGGCTCAGCAGTGGTACCTGTTTTGTCTCATTTCCAACTAGCACTTAGTTATGAGACTTAGCCTTTTTCTAATTCGATGATCTACAGTAACAGTTTGTATAAACTAACCAGGTGACGCTTGTAGTGTGTGTTACGCCGTGTCCCGACTCTCTGCAATGTAAGACAGGATGTTACAAATTATTACGCGCTGTTCCCTTAAAGACCGAAGACAATAACGTTTACAGAAATAATTTTGTTTCATTGTTTCATTCACGTACAGATAATGAAACTTAAGAAAGGTACGTTGTTCGTACAATAAGTAAAACTAACAAACTTAGGTTTTTAGTTTTAACTCGGCAGGTTATTCAACTTGGCATGTTGTCCATAATTTTAGCCAATATACCTTCCTTGTTTTCGAAAGAGACCTCCACGAATGCTCAAATGCTGTGCGCAAGGAAAAAAAACGTAAGGACCTATAATTTTGAAATAATCAAATCGCCTTACCTAGGGCACCAAATTAATGCCAAGTCTGAATTTAGTTTTAGAACTTACAAAATTTTAGATACAATGGATCAAAGATTAAAGCAAACTTAAAAATACATTTAATTCATAACGGTTATCAGGTTAATAGACTTTAAACCTATTTCAAATTTGAATTCTAGTGTTGTTTTTTTAACGTTGGAGACAACAAAAATTAGATGCAAAAATCTGAGAAAAATTGTAGGCCCTCAAATTATGATAAAGTTTACTTACCACCGTTAAGTGGTAAAGTTAAAGTTATATGAACACCGTATATTGGCAGATGAGCAACTGCAGTAACAAAGCCGCTAGACAACAAGGAATTTCCTCACTTTAGGAAAGCAGAAGGAACTTGGTAGTTAAAGATTTGTTTAATAAGGTCGACCTCAATTTACTTAATTCTGGTACCTAAGTACCAACTTTGCGCCCTGATGTAGTGAAGATACGTAAACCTCTCTGCTGCTTTTGCACGTTGCGGACCGCAACTGGAAAGCCAGCGAACCTATTTGGGAAAGTATATCACCTTGTGTTATCAAGAGGTTTGTCACATCTACGTTGTTGACGCTGTGGATAAAGCAGTTCTTTGTGTGAACATTATGTACGCTCATCGGTTTGTAGTGGACTTCAGAAAAGATCTACAAACATTTTGGTAGGAAAAGATGATGCGTTTTACAACAAACAAGCATTACTGCTGAGCTTGATAATCAACATCCCCAGAGCGTGACCGAAAAATTGACAACCAAGGGGAAGAAAGATATTAATTATAATTACTCATAAACAGTTGAAGCTTAATGCTGGGCATACTACCATATTATGTAATAAATTTATAACTAGGGGTCGTAAAACTAATCTATCCCAGTCTATAATTCACTTTTCTTTTACTATCAAAGGTAGTGGTATAAATTAAAATAAGTACTATTAAGAATATATGTATATTGTTTCTGTTAGAGGTTTGTAAATTTATTTTTTGGTTAATAATTTTAAAATATTATTTAGTGTTTCTTCTTCCCCGTATATTTTTTCTTCCCCTTCTATTATTTTTAAATTATCTCCAGAAATTACTCATTAATAATATTTAGTCGTTACAAATAATACTAATCCGGCCATTCGTGCCGGATGTAAGCCGTTCTATCTAAACCAAAGTGGTAAGTCAATTAAGTAGTGTGGCAGCGAGAGAGTTATTATTCTTCTTACGAAGTTTTAATTTGTACACTTTATTTTATACATTATAGTTTACCTTACTTTATATTATTCAAATTTTTTTTAATCACTTGGCTTTTATTTTTTGCGTTTTTTGATAAAATTGTACAAATTTTATAATTAATACAATTTGGAGATACGTGACACTTAATACTAATGTAGCCTATAACCCTTACGTAAAACGACCGAACGTTTGTACAGCTGGATTCAGATTAGACACAAAATAAGAGATGTATAAGCTAAGTGATTTAACAATTCTAGAAGTTTTGTAATGAAAACGACATTTTAGAATTTGGTCCTTTCATTTTCAAGCAGATTAATTTAAAAACGGCTGAAATTGTTTTACGAGAGGTTTTAAAAGGCCATAGTAATTAGCCGTAATGCCTCTTACCGACAAGGGGCTGTTTTATAATAGAACGTAACAAAAACAGTGTATTCGGTAAATGTGGATTGTAATTAAATTTTCAGGCATTTTCCAGTAGCTCAAAGTAACATCAACTCTGCTGCCATTTGTAAGCTGAAACGTTAAACTTAATTTGTAAGCATTAAAACGACAGTACCATCACTACAAGAGCGCGTCTTCTTGCTGTAATTTGTTGATGTAGTGGCTGTCAATGAAATGTTTGAAACAAACCGTAAATAAACAGAATAGATTCCATTTCAGTAGAGGGTATCAAGACTGTTGTGGGCTAGTTAAATTAAGGGAATGCTCCAATAATACCAAATGTCACATTATACCTGCAATATAAATTAGTTTAAAGTTTCTAGCTTTAAATACCGCTATTGACGAAACTATTAAACAATAATTTGTAAACCGGCCTCTAGCCTTAGAGACTGTTTCCTACCGAATTAAATCGGATTGCAACAGATGAAAATCTCGTTTAAGAAAAAAAAAAAGAATAAAAACATGAAACTTAACATTAAGCCATCAGGATTTCATAAAAGAACTGCTGTTTGCTTTATTACAAAACCGTCATTCGATGAGTCTATTGTATTCCTTTTTTCGACTAAAACAAACAGAAAATGCTCAGAAGTATACAATCAATTAAGGTGGTTTATGGTATTTAAAATTTTACGTACCTAAGAATTTGTTTGGTTAAATTGTACTTAAATAAACATACTGTAATTTGACAAGCATTCATGAGATTAACAATAAGAGACACTTGATTTATTGTAGACCAAATAAATTATTATCTTTAGCAAAAGTGTAAAAGACTACAAACTTAATATCAACAAAATAGGAACTTAGGTTCAACATAGTATTACCATGTTAATGACATAAATTAGAGTACTTGTTGGTTGAAAAGTATGTGCCAGTGCAATAATGTGAGCGTATCCGTAAAAACACATGTTACAAGGTAGTAGAATTCTTCCCATTCATGGACAAGCTTCTAAGTAAATTTATGGTAAAAATTTGTAAGGCAATATAAAAGAATATTATAACGTTTAAAAAATAATATACATTTTAATTAAGAATTTAAATAGACATGATTTTTCATTTAAGCCACGTGTTATCGAAGGTTCTCGATTGCCGGACCTTAGACTTTTAGCACGTAAACTACTTGTTAGGAAACGTTTAAAATTTTCGGTTTGAAATTGCAGAAGACTTACAAAAGCCAATCAGGCTGAAACACGTCATGACGTTGATAATGCTTCTTACCAAAGCAGTGTTGCTACACATGTCCTACAACAATAAACGGGAGAAGGACATCTCACCATCAATTAAGTCAATCATAAGGGTCCCAGCAGTATAGTATTGAAACCAACATACTAACACTAGAGAGAATAAAGAGGAACAGTTAAACAAGTAGGCTCGTAAATACTGACGTAATACTACCATTGCTACTGTGTTGAGTGAGTAGAATAAATACTGTTTTGATACGAAGGCGGTCAACTTTGAACAGCCAAATATCAGATCTTATATTCAATCCTGCAAAGAGTTTATAACAATGACAACATATAATAAAAGTGTGCATACTTGAAACAAAATCATTGTACGTAAAATTATGAAGAAAAACTTATAATACGAAATCATTGGACTTGAAGTTATGAAGAATAATTTGCAATCACTTAAATAATATAAATGACGTTTCGGAAATTTGAAGAGCTGTTAAACACAGATTCATTTGAAACACAATTTTTGTAGACATAAGCAAATATCTTATATTGACTGAATAAAGTATTTACCTTATTTTGTTTGTCCGTCTGGTGGCTTTATTTCTATCTTCGTTACTACTACGCGTTTCGGGACATATGTCCCATCCTCAGGTATTGTCACTCAGCAGAGGTCGTCATTTAATTAAAATATCAAAACATAAAAACTTATAACATAATTTACACATATTCAACACTAAAATGTTTAAACTTTGGAGCACGCACAAAGCACGCTCCAAAGTTTAAACATTTTAGTGTTGAATATGTGTAAATTATGTTATAAGTTTTTATGTTTTGATATTTTAATTAAATGACGACCTCTGCTGAGTGACAATACCTGAGGATGGGACATATGTCCCGAAACGCGTAGTAGTAACGAAGATAGAAATAAAGCCACCAGACGGACAAACAAAGTAAGGTAAATACTTTATTAAGTCAATATAATAAGTGGCTTGTGCACCAGTAAACATGAATATAAAATATCTTATGTTAAACTTTTTCTTAAGTACTTTACTAAATAGATTGTCTGGAGCGGATGTTGACTTTTTAATTTGTTTTTTATCGTCCGTTATCTTAATTTGTAATTTCTTTATAATTAATAAGTTTAAGTTTTTCTTGAAGCTATGTTTTGATAAATATGTGAACAACATTCATGCTTCTATACAACAACATGAAACACTAGTTTTTAATTTAAATTATAAAATATTAACAGCATTTCTGACCTCACAGTAAAAAACAAAGTCTTATATATACTTAAAACAGAAAGACTCATTAACCTATTGATAACAAGTTCGTACGTAGCTGACTGTATCCGCTCTCACAGTAAAGCTACGTCAAAGTAATAAGCATATCATCTATTGTGTCTAAACTTCCTGTCCTTTAAAGTTAGGAAAACATGGCGAAGGTTACTTCCGTTTTCGTTGTGTCCACCTGTGTTACGTTTCACGTCGCTAAGTCCCTGCATGAAATGTTGTATTTAAATTAATATTTATTACAGTAACAGTTTTTACATAATGTAGTAATGCAATCTTAGCTAAACAAAAGGAAACATAAGAAAGGGAAAACATTGCTAGCTCAGAAAACATCCTGAAATCGGGACATACTTTTAATCTTGACAGGTAGCTAAAAAGGAAAAAATATAATTCAATAAAAATAAAGTTTATAATCTTTTTAATAACTTCTTATTAACCCAAAAATCTAATTTTCAATAGAGCCTCTAATAAAAATTTTCAATTATCTGCTATCACAAAACAATTGGTAAAATATTTCTAGCCTGCTTAAAAGAAAAGTATCTTGATATCGATATAAATCTAAAATAACGATATGAGCCGGGTACTTCGAATTATCTACCAAAAAATAAAAAAAGTTTGTAACTACACATAATTGCCGAGACGGTATTTGAATACCAACTACCTTTAACAATGTGAACGAAAAGAAATAGAATACTATATACCAAAAATATTTTTACCGATTTTCAGCTTTGTCTAATTAATAGAGACAGAAGCAACTGGCAGAACACCACAAATCTTACAAGAAAATTCCAAAATTTCGAGTCTCAAAATTGAATTTAACAATCCAATTTTAACTATTACACTCACATGGAAATTACTTTAAAAAAACCATGGATTAAAAATTTTGAAACTTAATACATCCTTTCTTAAAATAGTTGAAGTCACGTGATACTGAATGATAATGCCGACTCGGATCACATACTTATAAAATCGAAACGTAAATCGTTGGAGCATATAACCTGAAAGCGACTAGGTACTGTAACAGAATGGGTATTGTAGCGTGAGTACTATTTGTAACTTTGGTTGTACACGTTTAATCTTGTTCATACCAGAATAAAAGTAATCATTTTCTTAAGTCATTCTTGAGGTGATTTATAACTTATTTTATGCGACAATTTATTCAGTTACGTCAGAGGAAAAATACGTTCCACGTTACATCGCAAACACTTTCTCGTTCTACGTTCTTTTCATTTTGTTTGCTTTCTCCTTGACTATTAACTTTTTTTCTCTGTTTCGCTTCATGTTACTAATCTTCAATTATACGATAGCAGTCTTCCTAAAACTGCTGCAACTCATCATTAAAATGGTTTACATAATTACAAGTAACGGGTACTTTAAAATGTATATAGGCTACACGTATTTCCGAAATTATGAGGTAAATAGCTGTAACAGCAATACTTGAGTGTTAAGAAAAAGTCATCTTTTGCAATGTTGACAAAATGAATCGCAATTTGAAATTTACTTAATGGACCCTCTTAAAGACAACCTTATATTTCTACATTTTGAAAACCCGGTTATACAAATGAAGCTTGCGCAACACTGTTATTTTCACAAACACATCTCATCAGTATGTGTGTACTGGTGTCAATGAGGACACTATTTTAAATACTAAATCTTTTCAGCTTTCTTTAAAGATGTAAGATTACAAAATTATATTATTAATTGGGAATAGACACTAAGTCGAAACTAACGTTTGCAATAACCCTTTTTTGTGATTACTCGAGTAAGAGGGTCTTCAAAAACATAGGAATACCCGAAAATGATATATCAATTATTGGTCTTACAGAGACAATAATTAGTTACACAATTTTAGCGTTTTAATTAAATCGGTTTAATTTATTTTATTTTATTTATTTTGTTTATCGCCCCCACATTTTCAAAGAAGAAAGAAGTTTAAATATTTTATTTAAATTAAATTTAGTTTTTAAAATCGGCATTTTATGTATACTTCATATTTTGAGAATATGATTTTGAATAATTGTTTAGAACTTTTAAAAATATTTATTTGTTAATTAAAAAAAAAGTTATTATCAACGTATATCCCTAAAGTTATTATCAACGTATTATCTGCCCTAATCCGCAGAACTCACCACTCTCTGTTTCTTGAATGCCATCTTGATTTTATAAAGAGTTTTGTTGTGCAGCTGTGAGGCCGCTGCCTCATATTTGATACAAGAAATATTCACGTTTAGCTACTTCTAAAAACGGCAATGAGGCACTCAAAGTGTTATTAAATGCTAGGAAGCCGTCTGTCTGTCTCTTTCTGTTAAATATGAGAATAGCATCTCATTTGTTGGACTCAATTGACTCAATTATTCTACCATTGACGCGTGAGCAGCATAGTAATACGGAACACCTAATTTTACTTTTTGAAACAATGCTTACTTTAACGTGCGTTTATAAACCTAAAATGTAGGTATGACATAATATTATCTGTTTTCTTAGAGCATTAGTTAATGTGTCAGAACTACAATTTTAATAACCACAAGCAAATCGGGTTACTTATAAACGTAATAATAGGGTCATTGTTAGGATATCTTAACTCTATTATAAATAAATAAGTTATTGCTCTAGGAAGCTAGCGCAAATTTAAAATGTTAATATTTTACGAAGGGCTTGTAATAATCATTTGTGATACCAACATCAGTTAGACACTCCTCAGATTACTGTCACACCTGAATGACGCCAGGCTTACATGTAAATGAATTTGCCGTTATCCTTTCACGCATGCTGTTTGACATAAATGTGTTCCGTTACATTGTTACGACGGTCTACTTGATCGTCGTAGGTACAGTGGAAAACAGAATACAAGTTTAAGTACAGAATATACAGAATACTAGACACTAAGGTAAGAATAAATCACCAGCTTTACTTTTCACAGTTAAACAGTTCGTAATTAACAACACAGTCTCTTACAACAAATCAAATAAAAATTGTTCACACGCAATAAAATGTCAACTAATATAAAACACAATTGTATTAGCCTACGATTATACAGCCCGAATATAAAACACAACACTTCACTAGTAACCACTTGAACGCACAGAGTAACATCGCCCGATAATAACTCGAACCGCACTGTAATACAACGCAACTATAACTGAACTGACAACCCGGCTGCTATGACTTTATATACGCCAAGCTGAGGTCCAGTATAGCTTTCAAACTGCACGCCGGCGGCTTACTACGTATTTCAAGTGTTCCTGGAACTCACTAGAATCACCTACTTGAATGACGCAACAGCTGCCACACTGGACGGGGGGGAGTGGAGAATGTTCTGTGTTGTTCGGTAGGGTTCTCGTAACAATATGAGCAACGCAAACGGAAATTTTCACCACGTTTCTATGTAGTGCCAATATAATAAAGACAATCTAAACAAAAATGTACAAAAGCAAGTAACTCTACTATCTAATCTTTATCCAGTAAATTTATTTCATTTACAAGGAAATAAGTTTAGGTTTTCACAAATATTTCTGATATGCTGCTGTTGATATCTATAAAAATATCTGTTGATGGAGCATTTTGTAATTGGCACCAAAGAGTAAATTTTTACTGTGGATAAAAAACTACGAACACTTGTACATATGAAATCCTAACGTGTCAACAAGTATCATCGTTTGATACACAAGTATCGGTGAATTATTTAAGTGCATGCATGCAAAGGCAAATTATTTTATACAGACCTACTCTTATATGTGTGTGTGATTTATCGAATAGAACAGATGCGTAATTATTGTGTTTGAGCAATGAAATGTAATCAGCAGGTGTTTGTAAATGGAGCCCGGCGACGAAAACTCGGAGTGCTGCAGTGCGTAATCCTGATTTCATGCTTCAACGGGTAAACAAAATTTCTGCATTTAATCCCTCTTCGCTGAGTGTATATGGGACTGGAAACAGTAGTTGAATCGGGCGCAGTGTTTAATCGACTCGCCTCGCGAAGCCTTTACAGTTTTATCTTCAATTTAATGAATAGGGCTATATACGATCATCAGGTTCAAATCTCATAACGCTTCGCTGGACAAACCTCAGTATGAAATTAAAGTCAGCAAAGTATGGAATAGACACAATTTAAGTGTAATCAGATGTATGAACTTTTCGATCTAGAAAAATCGGCTGATAAATAAATCGAAATAAGGAGTGAGCTGCTCGACGTACAGACCACGAACTGATCATCTACACAAGGGACCCCGACTGACGATGGGATCGGTGTTAGACAGAGAAAATGCGTACGTAATAAGAGCATCACAAACGGGAGATACATAACAATAGAAGAGCAGTATGAAGTAAGCTAATAAAAGAAAACAATTAGGTATTCCAGGACGTGATATTTTTTTATTCGAGAGTAGGTGAAAATCTCTATAGACACTAGGAACACCGTAGTTCCTAGTAGTGTTTGACTCTAACCCACTAAAAACACCTCCCTTAATGCTACAACTGAGCAAGCTCATCCACCAGCTTCTCCTTCATGGTTCCTTCACGGGTGATGGGGTGAAGCCCAGTGGCTAATCCCAAGATTAGTCTGTCTTTCTCTCACTTAAAGTTTTATGAATCTATGCATATTAATTTCTTTCTATTGATATGCCAGATCATGTGGCTTCTGTCTTTTGAGTCGCCTCAGGACGTGTGGAGCTTCTACCACCACGTGTCGCATTATCCTAGCTTCATGAAACTAACGACAATTCTATACAAGTTTATTCAGCTCTATATAAATAAATCCTTGTATATCTATAGTTTAAATAAAATGTTTAATTATGGTAAATTATTCATAGCCCTAATTTATAATTATACTTTATTATTTTATGACGTACATCATCTTAGACACCGTATTATATGCACTTAGAACGACACGCTGCATTCACATCAAACAATGTAATATCAAGCAATCTAGGACGGTGAAATTTTAAAGCCTGTGTCTGTATGTATTAGTTTTACTACATAAAACATTAGCAGTATTTGTAATACACGAGAAATCACCTCAATGTCGAACAAGGTATGCTGTGAATGCAGGATACGGAATACAAAACACGTGCAGAAAAAACATTATTTAACGTTATTATGCATTAAACATAAATTTATAGTTGTAATTTATATTGAATATAAAACATTCTTTAGAGTTTTAGGGAAAACAACAAGGCAAGTGGTTTGTTCTGCTCTACTTTCCACGTGATAGTAGAGCTCAACTGCAATAACACATTTTTCAACGATGAATAAATGTTATGTTTCTTTTCCTTTCCTCCCATTCTGTTTTGTTTGTGTAAATAGCGTTAGAATGATTGCAACAGCAGTCAAATTCAATTTAATGTAAAAACTGAAAATAAATCTTGTGAACTTGTTATCGACTTTGGTTTGAATTTATTGGTACGGTACAAACTACATGCCCATTTGACGGAATATATATGATTGCTACTGGTTTCGTATAGACGTTTGTTCTATTCAATAAAATAATGGCAAGTAGAGACCAAATAATATAGAATATATAGAAATATAGAATTAAGTCACTAATTACCAGCTTTAATTTTCACAGTTAACAGTTCGTAATTAACAACACTGTCTCTTATAACAAATTAAATAAAAATTGTTCACACGCAAATTTTATGTCAACTAATATTAAACTCAATTGTTATTACAATTATACCGCCCGATTATAAAACGCAACACTTCACTAATAACCACTTGAACGTACACAGTAATAACTCGAACTGCACTGTAAATATATCGCCACTACTAATGAAAACTAAGGCCGCTGCCGCCAAGTATTTATACCTGTGCTCACAGACCAGAACGTTCCAAACTGCGTCTTAGCGCCAGTGTACGACGTAATTAATTGCGGCCTTCACACAGTCCGCGCGGCTGGCGGCCTCCAGAAAAATCTCGCGAATGCGTCAACAAGCACGTACACCACCGCATTACATTCTGGATCTCTCTGGAATGTTCGATAAACAGGTAGATTGTTCTGTGATGTCGTAACAATATTAATGTGTTTATTATAGAGAACGTTAACATGATGTTTGGGATCTCTTTTTTTTTTAAATAAAATTTATCTATTCTGAACGGTATTTATTGATATTTTATTTAACAGTATTTTAGCAGTTTATATTCAACGAAACTCAGGATTATACGAGCGTATGTAAAGTTATAAGCAAGCGTAGAAACGTTTACGAGATTTGTGATTGACATTGATTGTTAGGCTTGAGTGGATAATTTTTTGAAGGAATATGCCATCACCCTCAAACGAGTACAGTAAAGCTAATCTGGACTCCGAAGATCTTCTAGCTCTGTCTGTGTTTACTCCAAACATGCTGCGTAGAGTGTGACGATTAAAGTTGAAGATGTGGTGTTCAAACTTCAGCCTTCCCCCATAACTTAACATATGAAGAGTTTTATGATTTCTGTAACGCGATCAATGAACCTGACTGATGATCCGTCAATTTCTTCTAACTACAAACAGCTGGACAATAAACTGTAGAAATATATGATATATTCAGAAAAGCCTAGTATCAATAATTTACTTTACATTTTGAATTAATACTAGCTACCTTTTATCATTGACAGTAGAATTCTCAATACCGAGATATTTGCTCTGTGTGAACCACATTTCTGTAGCAGCACGTGTATCATTCTTCATAACCCGCTGCCTTTTGTATGAAGAAGTTTAAGCTTCAGACTAATCTATTAAATTTTCTTTGCGATTCAAGTTTTGAACTTGAACCACAAATATATAATCTAGGATTTCACTGAAATTTTTTTAATAAGTTTTCAACTCACGCCGTTTCCAATTCACCTTCTTGGTGTACTGTAATAGATCTGATGTATTTTCTTAAGAGAAAGAAGAATTCAAATTTTGCACATCGAAGATTAGAAATTTTACTTTCAGTTAAAGACATGCTTTTGTAACAACCGTCTGTTACTTTTATATTATCCATATTCTGAAGTCAACTGAAGATTAATGGAAAAAATGAGACATTTTAAATCTATTCTCTCAGAAAAATTTTAATTATTTGAACATATGTTCAGATTGTGTCAACAAAATTAGTAATTCTTCAAAGGTTTTAATTCCTTGTGTGTTAGTGGCTAATGTTATATTTCTATGAAAGTGATGTGCTAATTAAAGTATCAAAAATGTAAATGTAAATGTGGGCCTAATGTGTTTACTTCTTTCAACCAACTGAATGACTTATTCTTCAAGGATGAGTTTACCATTTGCTTGATACTTACCATATGCTAATTGGTCTCTTATTTGTCCTTGTGTGCATTTCAGTAGCCGCCTTCAAATGTGTCTTTAAATTGTTCGTAAGTAGTTAAATTGCCTTGCACAATTGTGTACCATCTTGCAGCAGAATCTCGGAAATCTTTACAAACAAAGTCAATCTTCTCTTTGTAAGTTATACTATAACCTATAAACTCCATTTATTGTTCACAGTTCAGTAAGAATTCAATTGGATTGACCTTTGCCAACCATTTTAATATTAATTTTGTCTTTTCATCCATATGTGTTGGATACATCATCATCGTCGCCGGTCTTCTCTTCACTTCCGTTCTCAGACCCACTTCTCCACGTAAATCTTCCTTTCAGTGTGGTGGAAGAATATTCTACCTAAATATTCTTTGGTAGTTTTAATAGATTCTACAACAGCAGTTTCCTATGTAATAGTTCTGGCTTCCAACTCCTGCGTCGTATTGATGTTTTCGCGGACTTGTTCACTGACTACTTCTATTTTCATATCTTGTTCCTGCTTTCATACTCTAAATTACTCATTCCAGTGTTCAGCTAACTGTAACACTATACTTTAATTCTTTCGCCTATTCTGATTTGTGTTCATTAAATCTATTCTTGATTTACACTGACTGTAGCACTCTAGCTTTTAATACTTCTATTCTGGTATTACCTTCTTTGAGTTTTGTAGTCGATTGCTCTGTAAAGCCTTTGAATTTAACTCTAGATTCTTCATTAGACCTTATTAATTCATTAAATTTAGCTTTCAACTAGGCCCTGCATTGTTCATTAGACTTTTTAAATTCTTAATTATTCTTTTGTATTTGTCAATAGAGACTTTAAAACATAGCCTGAAGATTAAATCCCTTCTGCGGTTTAGTCATTTCGTTGTATAAATTTTAAATTGTTGTTTTATGTTACTGATTTTTGGTAAACTGCAACTCTATTTCTTTTTTATTTAATATTATTTGTTTACGTGTTTTTTATTATTATTACTTATCTGATGCCAACAATTTCTCTCCTCTCAAAATTTTGTTAAGCGCCAGTTGAGAAATACTCAATAATATTAAAATTATAATATAACGTTTGAAGACAATACAATAATACTAATAACAATAACAATAATACTGACAATAATAATCATAATATTAATACATGGTGCTAATTCTCGTGCGCCTTTATTATGTGTCGCAGCAACATTGAATATCGTGCCACACGTTGGGTGCCCCAATTTATTATGCAAGTTACAAGTATTATAAAATGAATACACTTCAGTCCATGTAGCCAACGCAACTGTATAGTGTTATTCACGAGCTAGGTCGTAGCATTTTTATGTGTTTGTTGTGTTAAATATATGTAGTTCTACAGTAAACTTATTTTTTTTAATAGGGGAGTGAGATGTTGACGACATTAAATAATTTACGTAACGAACGTAAATTAAAAAATCTCGTAGAGTTACTGCAAGAGTTATTATAATTTTGTGCTATCTTAGAAGTGCAAGATAGTCGATTTAGGTGCTAACTGGGAAGATGTACCCTAATACACCAGTTTAAGCAGTAAAAGTATTGGTATGCGATGTGAAACAGTTTGTAAAGGTGCTCGCTAGAACTATTTACACGCCCAGAAGCGGCCCTGAGGCTGCAAAAGGTAAACTGACTCACGTATTCCTCCAGATAATATACACTCGTCGTCTAATGGGTCTGCAGTACACATTATAGAGAAGTAACTTCTATTATATTATTCACACTTATAAAACTAAGCGTTTTTGAGTTTTTTGAAAGAAAAACTCTAGTACGAGTTATATAAGTGAAGACTTTTTGAAAATAACTTTTTGAAATAGCAATCTATTTTGTCGTACAAAAATTAAATTTAATATGTGCTTATGGGCTCAATAGAAACAAGTTAGCTATATTCTCTAAACTGTATTAAAGTCAAAGTAAGTTGTCTGATAAACTAATAGCATCATTAATAAAAACACTAAATTCGTTTCATCCCAATAACCTCTATCTCGTATGCTTATTGTATCCAACGCTTTTACATCGCCTACACACACACACACGCGCGCGTGCGCGCGCGCACGCACACACAATATCAGCATATTTATTAAAAGAAAAGTAGCTAATCTGAAAATCCAGTATGTCATTTAGAAACTGCTGATGGGCCTACACTGACCAGATTATGACCGGTTGGTTCCCAAACAAGAGTTTATAATGCAACGAAGTAGAAACAAAGTATTTTGTATTATAGGGACGTAACAAAAAAAAGGATCGTAATCCTAAAACATTGAATTGCTATGTGTAATCCACGTTTTGTTACAGATAAAATACGCGATTAAGACAACAAGAAAGGGGAAAACGCTGCCACTCCAAATGTTCAGCAGCGGTGACTTTTGTTCTCTCTAACAGAATTACGTCTGACATGGTGTTGATTATGTTTAGAAGTGTTCTGGTGTTGTAAAAATAAAACTTTTATTTAGTAATTTTTTATCAAGGTGCGGGAACTCTTACTATATCATATTTTAAAATAGTACAAAATACAACTGTCAATAAAATACTGGTATGTTTATTGTAATTTTTAATATGATTGACACAGACAAGATATAAAACAGTCACCTATTTTATATGAAACACATTTACTACCTAAGTCACTTGTAAATACACAATTTTTCTACGTTAATACACTATTCTGATACCCATTATAGAAAACAATATTACCACATTTAAACATAATGCACTTAATAAAACTTTACATTTATTATAACCGCGACTTTATAAAGCAACTCGCTAGTGGTTTACTTCTTTTTATAATTTACCATAAAAATTTCTACATTCATATTTCATATTACAGTGGGTGATAGCTGCCAATATGTATCTTTAAGTAAAAGTATTTCTGGTGTGAACGGTAAGTAGATATTAAATCTAGTATGGGAGATAGTTTTAACTAACATCACAGTGTTAAGGGTATTCCGAAGGGCATATTCTGTCAACATCATACATGTCATATTTCATGTATCTTGTTGGCAAAACCACTAAAAATAAAGACTTTTTCTTTTTTGAAAATATATATTTTTCTTTTGATTGTTCATCATCTTTTTTCACAGCACTAAACTTTATAGAATATTGAAACTTTCAACTTGTGAAACTTACTTGTCTTTTCTTCTCGAACGCGTTTCGGCGTGGTGTTCGCCTTCGTCAGCTTTGAGACAGACTGCCATTAACGGTTTTTTTGAAAGGTATAGTGGGGGAAGGTGTGTGGAGGAAGGGGATTGGCGCGGGGATCCAAATAATTGTTAGTTTTTTGTATAATTGTGTCAAAAAGTGTGTGTGATTTATACTGTAATTGGTCGTTAAGTACGTTGTTTGGTTGTGTTGTGTGGCGTTTGTATATTTCATATTGTTCTGCTGTGTTAAGTTTTCGACCTTTGGGTAAGTAGTGTAATATTTCAAGATTAGTGTCTATGTTGGTGTAGCTGTGGTTTCTTGTGTGTATGTGTGTGGCAAACGCGGAATGTATATTGTTGTTGGATAAAGCTTTTAGGTGTTCAGAGTAACGAGATGAAAAAGATCTTCCCGTCTGGCCTATGTAGAAAGTATTGCAGTTATTACAATTTAATTTGTAAACACCTGTTTTGTTGTATTTGTCTATGTCCGTGTTTGTATCATTGATGTGTTTTTTGATGGTATTGTTTGTTCTGTATGCTATTTTGTACTTGTGTTTTCTGAATGTGTTAATCGCCAACACATTCAGGAAACACAATTACAAATAGCCTACAGAACAAACAATGGCATCAAAAAACACATCATGATACAAACACGGACATAGACAAATACAACAAAACAGGGGTGTACAAATTAAACGGCAGTGATTGTAATAGTTTCTATATAGGCCAGACGGGAAGATCTTTTTCTTCAAGATATTCTGAACAACTAAAAGCTTTATCCAGCAACAACATACACTCCGCGTTCGCCACACACATACATACAAAAAACCACAGCTACACCAACATAAAAATTAATCTTGAGATCCTACACGATCTTGAAATACGCATAAACACAATCTTATTAATAATGAAAGACATAGAAGAATAACATAAAATTAATAAATACAAAAATAAAGACACAATATATTATTCAAAAGTAATTAATATTTACAAGGAAAAAAGTAATCGAAACAAAAAGGGAAATATTCTAATAAATAAATCATTGGGAAATAGGGAAATAGAGAATGCAAATTTAGGAATTAAATAATGCAATTAACATGACAAAACAATAATTGACGATGACAATTCTACCCAGAAGAGACGATCAAATGACAAAAAATGTAAATAGTTATTAGTAAACAATTATAATGTACAAATATTAAACTTAGTATGTAAGAAATAAGACACTGAGTATAGCCTTAGATTAAAACTATGAGGTCCGCGAACATCAAACAGTTATTTTGTATAAGTGAACTACAGTCTGTGAATAATATAAAAGTACAAATATAATAATGTTGAACAATAATTATAAAAGTCAGGTAGTGTAACAGTGTAAAAAGGTGAGAACAACAGTGATAGGCTTTAAAAAGTAAAAACAGTGTATAGTGTAAGTGAATTAACATATTTACAATATGAACATTGCATGAAGCATGTAATTTATATGAAACAACTAGGTAACTCATATAGTGCAATAAAACCAAGGGGAAATAATTAAAAAATAAAGAATCTTCCGTTACAAACTTATAATGTAATACTGACGAAGGTAAAATACGATTCTACGGAATAATATTAGTTGTAAATTGTGAAACCAACCTGTGACCCATAAATATATCATTGCCAAGACCTTAACTGAATAAATTAGTGTTTTAGTAAAAAGGAAGATATTGTTGGAAAAATATTGAAACCAGGCAGAACATGTCAATTTTGCTGCTGGATTTTATACAAATTAAAGGCAGATACGAGACGAAATGATACAGGAAAACTATGGAAATAACTAGAAGAATGATGTTTTAATCCATGGTACAAAAAACTTGAAGTCCAGGAACGAAGGATCAAGAAATAAGCTCGTAAAAAACTCCCAGATTGGTGAGATCTCTCCAATAATCCACCAAGATATTTGAAAACATTTTAACATTTAAATGTTACGGTGACAGTGATATACTATCAAAAAAACTACAAAAATTTTATAATAGTGAATTCTAATTGTACACAAATAATTATTAGTATTAAGATTTTTTTTTTCAATTGTTCATTTGTTCTTTTGTATGATCCAAAGAACCCACTTATACACAACATACATCAACAACACCTAATTACAAAACATTATTTAGAAATATTATGTTTTATGATATGTTTACGACTTATGTACTATACTTTGACAAGACTTATACATAAACCCTGAGATTGAGATTTTCGATGCTCTACAACAGAAAGGAGTTTCAAAAAGATTAATAAAAATAATTGAATTTTAAACAAGAAAGAATAAGGAGTTTGAGTATTTATTTTAGAAATAAGAGGCATCTAACAAAATTGGCACCAGCAACTTGGGGGAAACTACGTACACCCAAAAGGTATACACAGGGTGATTTTACAGTATAAACGTTTTCTGTTCCAATTATAATATTTAATGTTTGCTTACTGCTTTTATAATTAATTACAAATAGCATTACATTATGAGTAATTTAAAATGTAATATTGTATAAATTACATTATATTAAAAATTCATGTTGTAACGATTTAATACGTCTAAATCCCACAAAATAAAAAGGACCCACTACCTTGATTTTCGAATCCCCCCAGGTATCGAGAATAGAACTGAGTAATGATCAGTTGCTGAATAGCAACGTGAATACCTTACCGATAGCTGAAGCATCACTTCCCAATGCCCACCACAATCTCACCAATAATTATGCGTTACCACCTTCAGCGATGACAAATCAAGTATCGGGACCTCCTAGAATAACATCTCACGTAAACTTTAGTACGGACCTCTACGGAAAGATAACTCACCCCGTAAAAAAAATTTTATCAGAAATCCCATACACCGATGGATTGAGTATCACCAAACTATTAGCTTTCATAAAATATCTGTTACAAATAAAAGACTTACAGCAACTAAGCGATTGCCAAATATTGCAAGTCCTTCTGCCCAAATGTAGACCACCATTAAAGGACCGAGTACAGGAGTCATTAAGTTCACAACATCCAGTAGAAGAACTCCATACAACTCTGACATTTTATTCCAACGGGAATTTACGAAGAACTGAAACAAAACACAGTACTTCGAGTACAAGGAGCTCACGAGAGACTCACCCACTAAATCTCTGAAATAAGAGAATCTTCATTATTACTGAAAGTAAACTGGAGCGAACAGCAGTTAGTAGAAACAATCTTGGTAGGATTATCCCCGGAAGAGAGATCTCGGTTAGCACTTATCAATAGACCCAACACGTTCGCAGAATTAGAACAATGCTGTATCCACTCATCCAACGTATGGTATTCGGATGAGAACCGACGTGCGTTACTTCCCCAGACACAACGTAGAAATGAAACACAACACCTGGTATCAGATACAAGAACACACCGTGATAGGCGACTATTTCAAATTCCTGAAACTTCACATTACCAAACTAAATCGAACCATCAACTGAAACCTCAACAGAATACGAATGATACCGTGAGTAGAGAAAGAAGATGTTATAACTGCGGGAAATTAGGACACATCAGTAGATACTGTAAACAGAAACAGCACTACCAAAAACCCTCTTATTCAAAAAACATGTAAGGCAGGGAGATCCGAAATCCTGTGTTTTCCGCAGCATCGTGAAAATAGGTAAAACCCGGGAGTACAAAAAATTTATTAAAAAAAATTTGACCCCTACGTAGAGAGATTTATCAATAAATGCAACTCAATTACTACATGCAAGTCCAGTATGTGTCAATTACCATACATACACGTAGACCTTGGCGTTACTACCACACTAGGATTAATTGATTCTGGATCGACACGGAGCTTAATCAGCCAACAGCTAGCCGATACATTAGCTAAACACAACCTTGTTAAACGTAGTCAACCGGTGAACATAAAATGCGCTACCGCTAACAAACAAAACTTAATCATAAAACTCAGCGTTACGATTAAACTAAAAATTAAAAATTTAACGTGGTATTTTCCAGTGTTAGTATATGACGAATTAGGACCAAACTTAATATTGGGAGCGGACTTTATCAGTAAAACAGGTATAATTATTTACATGTACGATAAGCAGTATTATTTTAGATTCGACCGTACTCAAAAATATAATTTTGATTATGAAATATATAACAGTGGAGTTACGGAAACTTCTGCAACGCACCTAGAACACCACGAGTCTGAATTAGATCATTTAGAAAGTAAAGATAGACTGAAAATACAGAAACTAATAAAAGAATTTTCCACCGTTCTCACCCCAAAGTTAGGATTAACGAATCTTATAGAGTACAAGATCAACCTGAGTGACAATAAAGTAATACTACTGCACCCATACAAATTATCACCACCAAAAATGGAAATAATGAGAAATCAAATCAATAAATTGTTAGAACAACAAGTCATATAACCTTCCACATCACCGTATTCACCACCTGCGTTTTTAGTACCTAAAGGCACCGATAAACATAGATTAGTTGTAGACTATAGACAATTAAATAAAAGGATAGAATTCGAGTCCATACCACTCCCCGACATCCACAGCGCCTTCCATTACTTTACAAAAGCTAAAGTTTTCACCATAATGGACCTCAATCAGGCATTTCATCAAATACCGCTATCGGAAGAATCCAAACGCCTAACCGCCTTCGCCGTCCCATTCAATCTGTACCAATTTACTAGAGTACCCTTTGGAATATCCCAAGGAAGTTCTGTATGTAGCCGATTGTTAGAGAAAATATTCCACGACGTAAAATTTAAATTTGTATATCACTACCTAGATGACATAGTAATCTACAGCGAATCTATGGATCAACATCTTCATCATTTACGTGAAGTATTATCACGATTAAAAAAAGCCGGATTAACAGTAAACCCGAGTAAAGTAAATTTTGCTGTTAAACAATTTTCATTTTTAGGTCACATAGTAAAGGTCGACGGAAAGGTAAGCATAGACCCAGAACGCACCCGTGCTATCAGAGAATTTTTACCACCACGGGATACAAAAGGAATAGCCCGATTTTTGGGAATGATAAATTACTTCCACAAGTATATCCCTCACCTAGCTGATATAGCAGCACCATTGAACGCGTTAAGAAAAAAAAGGAGCGAAATTTGAATGGACTCCACAACACCAATCTGCATTTGAAAAACTGAAAGAAAGCATAATATAACCCCCAGTATTACAATTAGCTGATTTCACTAAACCATTTGTAGTACAGACTGACAGTTCAAGTGTAGCACTAGGATCAGTAATATATCAAGAAGTAGATAATTCTAGATTACCGATCAGTTATGCCTCGCGAACTCTAACCGACCAGGAAAAAAATTCTCCGCATACGAATTAGAATGTTTAGCTGTAGTATTCGCATTTGAGAAATTAAAACCCTTTTTAGAACATAAAGAATTTCTGTTAGAAACTGATAATCAAGCCTTATCTTGGTTACTAAATCACCCTAAACAGTTAGGTCGTATCGGAAGATGGGTATTGAGATTAAATTGTTACAAGTTTAAGGTACAACACATTCGTGGCCCCCCAAATGTAGTTGCCGATACACTGTCCCGTATGTTCCAGCCGCCTAATAAAATATCCGAAAATAAGGAAAGTGGTGAGACATCGATAATCAATCGCTAATTACTGAATTCCCCCTTGCCTTTACTGATATAGCTCAGTATCAACAACAAGACCCGTATTTAAATAAGATAATAGAACAGTTAGATAAAGGATATAATTCAGAGAAATATATATTGAGTAAGAGAGTATTATGTTATAAAGTAGCTAATGGAAAATCCTTGAGAATAATTGCCCCGGGTATTATTAAACCAATGCTTACGGAATACTACCACTCATCTACCATTGGAGCACATATGGGAATAAATAAAACGATACATCGCATTCGAAAAGAATACCATTGGGAAAATATTAACAGCGAGATAGCTAAATTCGTAAAACAGTATACGTTGTGTGCACTGAGCAAGCCTGCGAGAAACAGCCACATAGGTAAATTAATCTCGGAGACTCCCACGACACCCTTTTCAAAAATCTACTTAGACTTTTCTGGCCCCTACCCACGTTCAAATCAGGTAATACCATGCTACTCATTTGTGTAGACTCATTTACCAAATTCGTCTGGATGTATTCCATGCGACGAGCGTTACCATCTACCACCGTGAAGATTTTGCAAGATAGATTATTTAAAGACTTCGGTACACCTGTACATCTAGTGTCAGATAACGGACCCCAGTTTAAGTCCAAAGAATTCAAGGACATGTGTTTCAGACTAGGTATAGATCACATTACCGTTACAGAGTATCGTCCACAAGGTAATATAGCTGAGAGGTATTTACGAAACCTAAAATCTGCTTTAATAGCCTACCATGCAAACGACCATACCTCTTGCGACCAGAACCTATCCTGGATACAATTTGCCTTCAACTCAGCATATCATGAAGGACATAAATCGACACCCTTTGATTTGTTGTATAAATATAAACCGAATCACCCATTATCCACAAAGTGGAAAATACATGAATTGCTACCCCGCGAAATCAGTGGTACAAATATAAAAAGGATATGGAACGAAGTTTGCGCTAACCTGAAAGTGAACTTGAGAAAATCGCGAAAATATCACGAGCGGGATAGTAAAGAAGTAAAGTATCAAGTCGGAGTCTTAGTGATGTACAAAACTCACCCGACGAGTAGTGCAGTTGATAAGACCACCTCCAAACTACCGACAGTGTTCTTACACCGATGGTGTGGTCCTTACGAAATTTACAGATACTTAACTCCCGTAACCGTAGCACTGTATGAACCCACTACGAATAATTATGTACGTAGGAGTCATGTTTCCCAGATAAAATATTATCACGGAAATAAAAATGCTAGTGAGCAAAAAAGAAACGAAGTAAAGAAGGATAAATGTATAAGACGTATATTTGCTATATTGTAATTGAGTCACACTACTTAATTACCAAATCGTATAAATAGGAATGAGGCCTGATCAACCTTAGATCCTGTTCACCGAGAAAGAATAAGCAAAGTGAGAAGTCAGCTGACAAAGAATATAAGTAAAGTTATTTTACTATTACTTTACAAGTACTTTAATAAAATGATTCGTCAACCGCGATTCAACGAAACCCTTGAAAGAGAAAAAGAAACACAGTAAGGATGTGAAACATACTCTGTGAAGAGTAACTCCATGAAAAGAGTAACACAAAACTAAACAGAAAAAACCGGTAGTAGTCTTAAGTAGTAGAATTAAGGTGAATTTTGTGTATTTTATATATTTTATGAACTTTGAATTTTATGTATTTTAAGTATTAGTTAATATGGTATTGTATCTCTTGCTAATAGTAAATAGTGAATTGAGAGTGATTCATGTACCTCATGAGGAAAGTGCTTAAAGAGAGAAAGGAAATTCACACGGAAATTCCGAGCAAACTCCCAGTGCAATTCTAATCTATTTCCCCGTTGAAAACACATCGGTCCCTGACCCTGTGTCTTCTTTAAGTGGAGGAGTATGTGACGATTTAATACGTCTGAATCCCACAAAATAAAAAAAAAATTATAATACTAAAATAATTTAATAAGGTACCGATGAACCCTTTTTCTCCATGCCCCAAACCGGTAGTAACATGTCGATTGGCCAATATGGCAGTTAATAAAATTAGATTTAAGAAACTCAATAAATCCATAACGCCCCCGCGTCACATAAAAGAATAATAAAAATGTAGAGTAATGTAATTAAGTTGTAAGCAAATTAAAGGAAAATAATTAATAATAATTGAGAACTACTTTTCGCGCTGAGAAACTACCCGCTCGCGGACAGCCCCATTACCCCTGTAGTTAGTGCAGTTGAATCAGAGACTCCGCTGGTGAAACAGCGTACAGAAAGTTATGTAGACAATATAAAACATGTAAACTAGGAAAAGCTTGTGTAATAGCCGGATGATGTGAATGTTGCAAATGACTTGAGTGTGCGACGATGACATTTCTGTAACTAACTAACATCACCTAAATGTGATGTTAAACTTTTAGAATGTAACTGTTAACCATAAGCAATATGTGCGGAACAACAATGTGAACACCAGTGAAGTTACCACCAAAAACCGACCACAAGAATCTACAGAACAGACAGACTACTCATCGTTAGGAATGACATCAAATTTCACCAACACACGATAGACAGAAGATCTCCAAGACACCCTGCACAACCGATAGAAGCGCCGGTTCGCCGAGGATATGTTACACACAGGTGACACGGAAGTTCTAGTTCTGTGGTTCAGAACTTAACTTAAACTAATATATGAATGACACTTAAATAACAAAATAAGAGTAAAGCAAAACACGAAAGACTGACCTAATTACCATAAAATTGTAATTTTATGATAAGTAATAATATGTGTTCAGTTTAATGCGTTTTATGAATATAACACGCTAAAGTTAAATAAGCCCATTCTTCAGATGGCACAAAATAAAAATTATTATTTTTAATATCATGTACAGAAACAAACTACTCGGATCCGAGGACAGTACAAGCTATGTTAACCCATGAATTACACTAATTCCATTTGTACAAGATGTGTAAATGTTTTTGTCTTTAGTATACACATTGCTAATTTTCTTCTGTGATGTTAAAACAGTATGTAATAAAGAGAGTATGTCCAAAAAGGTGAGTGAATAAGTCTACAAACCCCTGTCAATATTCCTCAATTCACGGGATCCTATTTAGCGTTTGTTTATATTTCAGTTAATTATGAGTTTGATAATATTATGGCAGCCTGATTAATTGACCTGAGCCAATTAACCAGGTTCCCGATATTATAACGTTAAGACGTTACAATGTGATATTATAATTTTCTTGTTGTCATCAAAAAAAATTTGATGATATTAAACAAACTATCTCAACTCCTTTACATATACATAAATACACACATACGCACTCACGCACGCGCGCACGCACACACAATCACATACACAAACACATTCACTCAAATAATTGTTCTGTTCTGTTTGACACTTCTTTTGTATTCATACACAGGCCCTGATGATGACAATAAACATTGTCGAAACGTCGATACAAATAAGTTAAAATTTGTGTTATAATTTTTGGCAGATCCTCACAAACCTTTCACGGGAAAAATTCTAAGGTTTAATAGGATACTTCTTGTCATCCTGTAATTAAGCGTATCTTAACAGTTCTGCATTTTTTCTTGAAAGAAGACGTTTCCTAACAGATTACTTAAGGCTGTTGAATAATACATTTGGACGATCTCCTGCTTTCATTGTACAATGCAGCGAAGCGCAGCAAAATGTCAAACAAAACGTTTTGTACATAACTTGTTTATATAGTGCAACACAGATTTTATATCCTTTTTTGAGACGATAACTAACTTTTCAAATTTTATGTTGTCTAAGTGCAGGTCAGTGTTCCTTTCTCATACGTCAACATCGAGTTCTGAAGGTTCTGGCGAGCAATCGAGCATCACTTCTAAGTACAGAACACAGTTTGTTGAAGTTGAATTAATGTGCAAAACTTTATACATACGCTGCTATTTCCTATCACTATCCTTATCAAAACTTGCTCTTTCAGAGTGACCAAAACCACCAATATCCCTCACCGGACCCTTTATTTCGAGTTTTAGCCTATGACTGACAAAGTGTCAAATAATTAATTCAGGAATTTTTTTTAATTGCATCGACACCCCTTCGAGAACTCAGCATTACAACAGCTCTATCACAAGTTAAAGGTGCCAGATAATCTTTAAAAAATTGTTCTGTTTATAACATGTCTCCAAGGTGAACCAATAAACACTTGGAGTGAATTTGACAAGTTCAATAAGGTTCACAAAAATTTTAACGGGCACTTAATTTTTTATACGTCCAAGAAGAGTACGGAAATACACGACTAACACAGACTTTTAACGGACTGTCGTTCATTCATCAGACATGATTAGACATCTACTTTCTGACTCAATAATAGACAAATAGTGGTAATAGCTACGTGATACAGGTAACACTCAACGGCCTGAAGCTGTATTTAATAAGGGTATTTATGGTCATCCTAGAGTATCTGCTGACTAAAGAAAATATCACAATGTTCTACGTCAGTCAACAATGTGAAGCGTCAGCAGTCTACGATAGACATTGTTAGAATAGATTGTTGTTTTACGCTGTAGCTTTTCAAGGCAACGTTACGCTAAAAGCATTAACAAAGATAAGACAAACTATTGTCATCGTCAATAGATAGAAATAATTAGAAAAATGTCTTTAGATTTTCACGGATGCTTTTAAAACTAAACAATGATATTTAACGTCTGTCTATGTTATTTCAGTGACGAAAAAGGCAAAACAAACTTATCAGAATCCAGTAGGCAAAAAATAAATTTAAATTTATAAATCCAGAGTTTATTTATAATCAAAAAATTAAAGGAGAGGAAATTATACATGCCAATGCATTCATTATTCGCAGCAGGGAGTTTGGGTTTGTTGAAGATGGAATACAGATGAAGCATAGCAGGGAGTGGAGAGGTAGTGTTGAAGAAGCGTGTCAAGGAAGATAAGTTTAGGAAAAGACAGTACGCCCTCCCTACAACAGATGCCGTAATAAAAACTTTGAAAGTGATTTTGATGAAAATTCTTCTTAAATAAAATTTGATAGCAAACTGTTCTTAGAGGGAAACCATGTGTTGACAATTTTTATTACGTAGGAAGGTCACCGTTGCTTGTTGCATAACAAATTTTCTAAACCAGTGGCCCCTTAAAAAAAGACGTGTCTCCTTAAAATGTTCAAAATATTTGTATAAAAGTACACTAAGGCACAAACGTAAAATAACACACCTACATAAAGTACAACACTAATAATTAATGAATTATAATGTTAATTTCTAATAAATACCAGCTGTGTATAATACGTAGTTATAACATACAATTCAAAATAAAATTCTTGGTAATGCATTATTGTAACTGTGAATGGTAAAAATGAATCATTTTACCTAACATTTATGCATGTCTATACTGTACAGGTACTAAAACGATATTCTTTTGCTTCCACATGTTAAACGAACACTGGAAAACGACCATATTTTGAGAACAACGGACCCTTCTGTAACCGTCCTTTCTCTGATATCTTTTTTAGACTCTCTGAAATTTTTTTCAAATTAATCTTTTCCATAGTAACAGACACTGTGAGTAAAAAATATCAGAAACGCTCATCTACTTTTGGTAACTCGTTCTGGTGCGACCATTTTGTCTTGTATGTCTATTGAACACTTTTCCGTTACTTACTATACTCTTTATGAGATTCTCTCCATTTTCGTGTACACAAATAATTTTATGCCTGTCTTATAATGTGGAAGTATCTTTCAAAGCTATTCAGAGACAAGTTCTACGCGAAAACTCTAAGAAAAATTTTTATTTGTTGTGAATGTTTACATCGTTTTATGTCACGTAGCTTTTCTTTTCCATAAATATTATTTTTTCTTGCCTTGTACTAAACTTTACAAACTTTTACTAATAGATAGTACATATTTAAAACTTTTTACAGTATTACTAATTTTGTAGATTTCATTAATATCTAAAAAGTCGTAAACGTATCAAATACTTTTGTTTTAAAACCGTATTTATTTCACACAATTCCAGTACAATGTGTAGTAACTAAATTAGTGTGGCAATTAACTTAAGTAATACTTCAAAACTTCAAACACGTCTGACATGCTACTATATGCAGAAATGTTTTACTCTTAAGTAATGTGACGCAAGAAAAACTTGTGTAATATTATTTCATTTGCTCATGCAAACTCCGTTTTTCTTTATATTATGCATGTAATCTTTAGTGTTGTACAGTGCCCTGAAATTAACATTACAGTTTGGATTTTAAAATGAACCTTTGGCGACAATATTGTTGCGCTCATGAAATAAATGTCACACTAAATAAGGCGGCGGAAGTATAAATACCTGATTTCTTAGCGGCCTGGCCATTTATTCAAATGCGAATCGAAGTATTGTGGCAAAGTGACCATTGTGTTAACTAGTACCGTATTTAAATAAGACGACATTTATGTGTGCTCAACTAATTTAACTTAAATTAATGTATTAGAGTGCTTTTTGGCTCATAAATGCTGTTTTTTTTGTATAATTATGGTTTGTAATAGTAAGTTCTTTGGTGTCAGTTACTCAGTTTCCACTGTACCCACGACAATTTGTGTGACCATCGTGTCAGTAGTGTCAGAAGTCGGATAAGACCTTTAAAACAGCGATAACACAGGCCACTTCATAGTACGAGTCATAATCGATTTAATAAAATATTTATATATTTTTACATGATAGAAACATTCCAATCGCTGCTACTGCAAACGGAGGAACGACGCCGACAGGTGGCAAAATAAACAGAGAAATGAGAGGAATAGGAAACAGCTAGAAGCAGAGAAAAACGACAAGGAGGAAAACATAATGAAGCATCAGGTGACATAAAAGTGGTGACATAAAGCATCAGGAGTAAAAAGAGTTGCAAGAGCATACTGCTGTAGAGCTGTGTGTACTGCAAGGTGACCTGAATAAGCAAGTTCAGTAGAAGAGTTGCAGTAAAAGAGTCAGTTAGAAACATAGGAGAGGAAATCAAAACTAAAGTCGAGTAGTTAATGAAAATACAGCTATGCGTTTCAAAACGAGTGTCTGAAGAGAATCACCAATAATAATGACAGAAGAGTACATAGAAATTAAGGTATCAGAGAAAGTGGCTTTTCCTGCACTTATGACAGTTAACGTCAACGCGAATTCCGGAAAGCATTCACTGGGCGTCGTATCTTCGGCAATATGTAACCGTTGCATCCGCTAATCTCTAGACGGAGAAATTCAAAGCAGTGGCACTCGTTCTCGTTTTAAAAGGACCTGCGGCATACCTACTACAGAAAGTAACACCTGATAGCCAGAACACCTATGCCGAATTGATAAAAGGTCTAGAATTACGACATGTTGATAAATATTTACGAGATTTCTATTCTACTTAGTTAAGAGGAAGACGTTCAAGGGAGAGCCTTTAAAATTTGAACAAAGCATCGACACACTAATTGGACTGGCCTATCCTGAAGTACTACTCACTGCCTGCTTCTACTGGAGTATCATAAGCAGATTAAATTATAGGTAAATTTTTCTACAATTCCTTTAATAATAATATCAAAATTAATTATATTCGCTTCGCTTCGTGTCTGGGCCTTGTCGACAACCTTTACAATTGCTTCTTTAATAGCCTGTTGAATTCTTTAATCTCCACTATTCTATTATTTTAAGGATGGACAAGAGTTTTTTAAAGTTTTGATTACACACTAGATAACATAAAACTTTAAAGACTTCTAACTTGAAATGTCTTTATGGATTTTAAATAATTCGCATTAAAACAGAGCTTAATTTTTGGTTAAATATACAAACTTTTTAGAAGCAATTAGCAAAGTTGCCACTTACATTATATCCGTGATTGTCGTTTCCGTCACAAAGTAAATGTTATAGAAATTCTCACTAAGGACCACCATTTTAAAATTTTACTTGGCCTTGCTATTACGTGCTATTAACTTGCTATAATGGCTCTGTTTCTCAAAAGCATTACAACAAGAAGCCAATACATTCGTTTTGGAACGTGGTAATTATTTTATTAAAATTCTTTGCCTATCAGTATATATAAGGTCAGATAACTTGTTTTGGATAAACGTGTCTACTAAAAAGACACAAACTATTATTCAATAACTAAGGTACCAAGAAAAAACTCACTAATTTACGTTAGTGAAACTTGACTATAGATTGTGTTTCTTGCATTTCGGACCCTGTTGTTGCTGCTATTGGCTCCTAAACAATTACTGCTGCTTTTCAGTTGTACTATCAAAGGCTTTATGTCACCTCCCAGTCCATACATAATTTAAGTTTATTTCTTCAACTGTTTAGAGTACTTTTCTTGTTCAATTTAAGCAGTTAAATTAAATGATTTATCTATTATGTTTTTCTTAAATAAAATATCCTTTTGCGCAACTTATCTTTTATCTGGCTCCCCACCGTCTCAAAAGGACTTTATCTGGAATGATAAGAAGGTTGAAAAACAGACATAACTGGTTTTTTAATGGGAAAATCGTGTAATATAACAAATAGCATACTGCAGTTTTAGATCTTCCATTAAGTAGCAACTGTCAGATGGCAATTCCGTTAACAGCTAGGTGGCAAACTATCTTAATGCGAAAAGAGTGAAATGGCTATCTCTTCTTCTGATCGTTGTTCTAACGTTCGGTAGCTTTGAAATATCAGTTACAATTTCGCAGTGTATACTTCCTCTAAATGTTGGGGGTCTAATGTAAACTGGCCTTAATATAGGTAAAGCTACTTCACTTGTATCGTTATTTAATAAGTGCTTTCTGTTTTTTGTTGCTATAAAGACCTATGCAAGTACTGAGTTTAAAGTATACGGATTTGCTTGAAGTGTGGTCAGTAACTGGTCAACTTTAGTTCAATTGTTTTTCTAATACGGGTAACTGAAGGCAGCTTTTACATTTGACATTTACATTCTTCTAGTTGACGCTGATTTTTTAACTGGAGCTATTGTGGAAACTTGTTTACTCAAATGACAGTTACGTACAAGAGCATCTCCCATCTACTGCCAATCACTTCTGTTCTGTCTCAGCTTCGTCTACGTTGTAGCACAGAAATTAAAGATTTCATGCTTCCATCGGTTCTCCAGTCTCGCTTTCCTGCACTCTCCTTTATACTGTCTTCGTTTCCAGACACTACGATGTCTGAGTAACAGATAATTTTAACTTTTGTCTATTATGTAACAATTGTCTCAGATAGCATTATCTTTAATATAAATAAGTAAGCATCGTAGTTAAAATTTGAAGTTTTTAATTCCGTCAAAGTTTTAACAAGATAAAGACCCTTAAATACATTATTTTTTTAAATTATAATTAGTATTTTTTTAGTGCGTTTTATCTAAATAAAACGGACGACGATAATTTTTTTACAAGCCACATTCTATCATTCTATATTACTACATAGTAGGGGACTTCGACGCTATCTCATGTAATTAAAATGCAGTCAAGAGACAGAGTTTGCATCGATGAATTAAAAAAATTCCAGAAACGCATTGAATAGTAATGAGGAACGACGACTGACTGGCTGAAACGCGGAGAGAAAGTTTTACGTTCCAGAAGTACTACACTGATGTAATAGATGGTGGCCGCTTTACTTCAAATATTTATATTCGAAACAATAAAAATTCTTTAATATTAGACGAGTAATAAACTTTGTTAGAGGAGAAATATTTAAAAATGTTGTTATTATTATTACAATTCCTAAATTTATAGCACGTTGTACAGAACCCGCCATGTATACAAGGCCTAATCCTTCACACAAAGCCTTCCATTGCACTAGATTAAAAGAATACATTAATTATTATGATTTAGAAGTTAAAATATTACTTTCAAACATTAGAGGTTAATTACTGTAGACGAATACGTAACATCACAGTACAAGATCAAATACCAAATATAAAAATAGAGCAAGAGCTAAGGGTAGTATACTCTAAATACAAATTACGGAAACAATTGTTATTCAACAATGTAGAATAACAAAAAGAAGGCAAAACGAATGTTTATAAGTAACAGGAAATTGGGAGAAAGAGAGAATAAAGTAGAAAGATAATAAAAACCCTTGTTAGTAGAATGAAAAATGCAATGGAAAGTTACCAGTTGAACTAAGATGACTTGGGGTGTACGCAGAATTAGAAATTATGAAGTGGGAAACGCAGAACTCTATTTCAACTCGCATAAGCAAACAAACGTTTACATCAGATACACATATATGATGTACAGCACAATCACACTTTTATATTCCTTTTTAAGTTTACTGGAATTAATCGTACAACTACAAACACTATAATTTAATGTTGCAATACAAACGTACATATGGTACTACTAATGTGTTCCTGGATATATTGGAGTAAAAAAAAACCACTTACGAATAATCAAAAGTGTATCCAGAAAAATATGTTTTTCTACATTTTACATTTTAACAGAATTCTAACAATGATTGCATATCCAACATGTAACAATATGTAAAATAAACATGTAAGTATGTATATGCTTTTACATATTATTTACTTCCTAATAATGTGTAAACTTATATTTTTCGAATAATAAATGAAGAGAAAAAGCATATATAATCACTTTAGGACAAACAGACAAATACACTAATAAAATCAATGTTAATTGCAACAAATACTAAATATAAATAGACTACTTGTAATTACACATATGTGTGCATAATTATTAGTAGAAAAGAAAGATACTAAGAGTAAGCGAGAGACAGTAGCATCTTCAAGTAACTGCTTATCGATGCTGTAAAGTGTCAGTGTTATCACCAAATTAGGTATAACTTAATAATATCAAGTTATTATGGTGTTAAACTGTAACTTCAGAACAACAAGAACAACAACCATAGTTTTAATAATCGTCACATTAAAAAAATAAATAATAATATAATAATAGTACTACAGTAAAATTTTTACTGGAGAGGGATTGACGTTTGTCTGCAAGCGAATGGGGAAGTGATGTTTAGAGCGGTCTGATTGGCCGAAACTATACAACACAGTGCTGTTAACTCGTGCTTGTTGTTCCGCTGTTTGTGCGTTACCACGTGAGCAGAGTAAATTGAACAGTAGGCCTAGTGCGTTTACTTCTGTTTAATGTGAGTTAAATTTAACAGTTTTAAATTTACAATATTGTCATATTTTAGTGCATTCTGCATGACTTGGTGATATTTTTTAAATTTAGTGATTATTAGTCTAATACTCAGAAGTGATTTTGTGGTAAAATTTAAGTATTTAGTGTACTAAGTGATAGTGATTGTTAATATTGTACATTCAGCTATGTCCGACGCCAGTACGAGTGCTTCAGCTACATGCAAGACAAGGAAAATTAAAGTATTTAATAGACAGGCAAAACAACTTATCTGTTCTGTACGTGAATATTTTAAAAAAGGAAAAGCAAACGGGGCCGTTAATTTGCGTTAATAAAATTTTAGAGCGTACAGCTGCCGCATGTGAAGTAGAGAAGAACCTTATAGTACGTATAGGGAAAGAGAAATACGATCTTCTTACTGATTGTAGTGATACAGAGCCCAAGTTTAAAACACCTAATATAAAAATAAATATAAGCAAAAATTTGCAGGCATTGCACAAATGCAATGCACAGACAAGGGCATTGAAAATGCTTCAATAAATCTAAAAGTATATATATTTATGTTCATTCACCAATCAATTAATTCGTTCTTCATTCACCAATCGATGAATTCATTCTTCATTCACCAATCAATGAATTCATTCTTTATTTACCAATGTACAGATTATAAGTTAAATGTAGTCGCATTCATAAGCGAATTTTAATATGTGTACTGCGTTATTGACAACAAAGAAATAGTTTCTATGGAAACTCACCGGTTCCCATTTTCGATCACGCACCAGCGATCGGTCGCAAATGTGCGACACGTCCTTATAAACATTTTCAATATTAAAAACTCACAAAGTTAGATTCTTTCCAAGAAAATGCAATTCGACAGCACATTTATAGCTACTATTGTAGAAAAGAGCACCCAACAATAAATAAACTTCATAAGTCGTTAGCAGCAGCTGATCTTTTTCCGGTAGTAAATCATCTGTTAGGAAAGTAATGCAAAATATCGGTTTTAAGTTTACAAAAATTTTGGGGTGAAAAGTTCTTATGGAAAGTGTAGTTGCTTTACGTTGTAGATATCTACGAGACATTAAAACTAAATCTATTGAAGACATAGTCTGGTTAGACGAAACATGGGTAAATATAGGTCACAGTTTTCGAAAAGGCTGGACAGATGATACTCTGAAAAAAAAAATGAAAATACCTTTAGAACGAGGGGTAGATATATTATTGTACATGCTGGGACATCCAAAGGTTTCATACCTAACTGTTTTATCCCTTTAAGTCAAAGGAAACGCGTGACTTCCACGAAGAAATGAACTCTGAAAACTTTAACAAGTGGTTCACAGATTCGTTATTAAAAAACTTCACAGTGTCGTCACCTATTGTAATGGATAACGCCCCTTATCACTCGGTTATATACGACAAAGCGCCCACCATTAACTACACGTAAAGAAGAACTTATTCGCTGGCTTCATAAACTGGTGGTCCCAATGAACCAGAGCTGTTGGATCTGGTGTCAGGTTGTAAACCCCGATTGCCGGAATACGTAATTGACAAAGTAACGGAAGAACATGGCCATAACGAAGTAAAATTACCACTATATCATTGTCATTTTAACCCCATTGAGTTAATTTGGAGACAAGCAAAGGGATATGTAGCAAGAAATAATAAAACTTTTACAGGCACTGAAGTAGAAAAATGGATACGCAAGGGTATTACGCATGTTACTGCAGACGATTGGGGAAAAGCAGTGATGCATTCAAGAAAGTGATAGACGAAGCATGGAGCAAGGAAAGAATATTGGAAGACGACGTGGAACAACTGGTAATTAATTTGGGGACAGAATCCAGTGACTCGAGTGACTCTGGTAGCGACATAAGTGGTGTAACACCTTCAGATTAACGGGGCACAAGCGGAAAACTAGAGACAGGTAATAATAATTTTATTTTCAGTTTTGTTTTTATAGTAAAAGTAATAAAAACAAAACATTTACTCTTATTTTGCTGTCTTATATTTTCTATTATTATTATTAATAATTTTTACTTCATTTACACATATTTAAACACTAAGTTGATGACTGCACATAGCCATATTTATCGTTAAATCAAAAAATCAAAGATATTGAATATTTGAAGTTAATTTAAAAAAATCATTGAAGTTAGTTAAGTTCTAGTTTATTATTCTTGTAACAATTCACATTTTTAGTTTATGAATTGTCTGTAAAATTACAGCTGGATAAATATTCGTTTATAAGTAGATGAATACATATTTAGTCTGCCCGTACTGGATTTGTTTTGTCTGCGCGAAGTATGTCTTGAGTGAATGCAATAACGAAACTTAAAGCTTGGGCGACATTCGACAGAAACACGTGGTTACGAAGTGGCAACATGGTGATGACATCATTGCAAACGTCATTCCCTCTCCTGTAAAAATTTTAGTACAGTCATCGTATATTATCATAATATTATAAATTATAATACTTATAATATTATATATAATAATACTATAATACTATACTATACGATTACTATAATATTATTATAATATTTTAAGTACTAAAACAGGTATTTAATTGGAAATACCGTTGATTTAATTTAAGAGACACACGTTTTTAAATCTCTGAATATATTGCATAATTGTTGTTGTATGTACGAGGGTCATTGAATAAGTAAACAAACAAACAGCTGGGGAGAAAAGACTTTTTATTCAATCAATACAATTATTTTTTTTACTTTTCAACGTAATCTCCAGCAAAGTCTATGCACTTGTCTCATCTCTTTATAAGCTTTTTTATTCCCTCCCTCAGCAAAGAATTCTTTACCTTGATGTCGAAGCCAGTTTTGGACTTTTTCCTTCACCTCTTCACTCCTGTTGAACTTGACACCACGGAAAGTCTCCTTGAGTGGGCCAAACAAGAAAAAGTCAGATGGGGCAAGGGAGATGAGGCAGGATCTCCCAACCTACTTTTTTATTGTTTCGAGCGTCAGATTTGCCGTGTGTGGGCGGGCATTATCGTGAAGAAGAATCACACCTTTCCTCTGCCATCTCGAACATTTCTTCTTCAATGCAGGCTTAACTTTGTTCACAGTCATGTCAGAACAGTACTGACTATTGATGGTACGCTGGTCTTGTAGGTAATGTAGCGTGACAGATATAAGCATAATATTGAATGGCAATTGATCATTAGAATAATGAAGTTATAATATTTAAAGTTGGAAGAAAGCATTAAGTTTAATATAAATAGATTAATTCATAGCAACTGTGGAAAGAAATCATTATTATAATGAAAATCCAAGTTCAAGTAAAAGGAGTTACTAGTGATGAGTCATCCAAGACCAGTCTCATAACCAAAGGTTTTCAAGGTATAACCCAGGAAGTATAAAATAGTAAATAACAAAGCAGTACACAATATGACCAAACCCACAACGAGGGAGAATAAATAAAAGAGAAACCCTAAAATAAGCCAAGATCAACCAATACAGGTTGTGTATTTCTGAATTAAAGAAGAAGATGGAGAAGATCCCAAGAAACCTGATGGCATCAAGAACAGATGGAGAAGATACCAGTCCCAGAAGGCAGGAGAAAAGAAGACTGAAGAAAGAAGAAGAGGGCAGCATCCTGAAGAAGACGTCATGCTCTTATGAAAGACACCCAAATCCCTATATCCCCAAAATGTATATCTAAAAACAAAAGTATAACGAAATAAAAACCACATGTATATAAATTTAAGAGAGAGAAGTGAACAAAGTAAAAGTTTCCTGTGAACTAAGATGAAACAATAATATAGTACCCATGGAACAAATCTCCATTGAAAAAACGCTAACCAATTTATTATGTTAATAAGACTATACGACCATTTAGCATTAACATAATATATAAGTGCTTTGTGAACGGTTCATACTATTTATTTGTTAATGACAGGGTACAATTCCCCAAAGACAAGGTATAAAAGACTGTATAAAAACTGTAGAATCCTACTTATAATAATAGTTAGAAATAAGAATATAAATATAAGGTTTTAATGTATATAGTACAAGAATGTTTAAAAATGTTTTAGATATAAGGCCATTTGTTTGGGTCTGAAACAACTAACATCAGAACTATAAAAATAATTACCACTTGTAAATAGTAGAGAGTAATTAAGATGTTAGTTAGTACAAAACCTTTGTTGTAAACCATATTTCCATGTTGGAAATGGGAATTTTGTTGCAAAATGTCTGATTTGAAGACAACCATTTATTTAAAAAAAAATGTTCTTTATTTTGTGTTAACTATTGTTTGTATTGTAACCAATACTAATTGTTTTTGTGTAATTTGAAAACATGTTTAATTTATAATACTATTTGTAAAAAGTCAGAGAGGGTATCGCACATCATATATTGTTTGTAAATTATTTTGTAAGAAAAATTGTTAAAAAAAAATCATAGGCCAAAAGAATGGAAACCAAACTTCATCAAAACAGAGAAATTACTCATTTAAAAGCAAATAAACAAAAGGGGTTTAGACAAAATAAACTTGAGATCATGCCATATAATTGCACATACCATTTAGAGAGATTTTAATAAATTATATTCAGAATTATAAATAAAAATAAAATGACTAAACTCAGAAATTTAGACATGGGAGTCATATATTTCAGAATAATGTTTCAGAATACAACTAATTCAATTAATTACCAGAAAATAAGGGAATAGGAACCTTTTAATACAATATAGGATTATTAATATTAAATATAACTGATAAAATGGCTGAATTTATATAATGACAGGAAGTAAATTTTGATGTTTTGACTTTTCAGAGTATACCAAACTGAAAGTGAAATTACTATTTTTTGGACAGAAAACACTATAAAATGGCATTATTTAATCTGAAAATAACCAGAATGAACTGAAAGATTAATTTAAATCAAATCTAGTGAATAAAATTGACAAATAACCAAAGTTTAGGCATTCATATAGTGAAATAGTAAAATGTACACAGGATGTGAAAATATTTTTGAACAATGTTAAGGATAATATTATATGGGCTAAGAGTTTAATTGAAACTGAAGGAAACAGTTAGTTAATTATTGGTAGTTGAACGGTTAACATGACATACGTGTGAAAACGTGGATAACCTAACCTATAATCGTCATACAAAGCGAGTGTATAGTGAGTTATTGTGAAATCGCGAGTGACTTGTAAAATACTTCTGAAACTATCATATTATAACAGAAACGATCAAGTAACACTCCATAACACAGAACAATATAAATCTACTCCGAAAAACACCATAAAACACTAGAAAACTGTATAATACATTAAACCAAATTAGTGACGGAATCGGAGAAAGTGTTTGAACTAATAATTATACAGATACACTAAATACAACCCAGAATCACTACACCAGTCACTACACAACATATAACAAGAGATTTGCGGACACGAGAACAGAAATATTGCGTCAAAATACATTATTTGGAACGCAGCAGGGACGAGTCACATTTTGATCAACTTGACGGCGGCCATTTGCTTTGACAAACCCAGTGCCTCTTCTTGGTTCATCACAGCTGTTTGGTGAAAACAATTATTATATTTACAATTTATTATTCAATGTCTGTGTTTATTAATAACTATTAATTTGATTGTAACGTTATACTTTTTAAATATTAGCCCGATTTCTCTGACTTTGGTAATAACTGGCTGTTTAAAGAACCCTATATAATTTTTATAACATATACTTGTAACTTTTTTCGATATCCTGAGAATCGATACTAATCGATAAGAGTCAATATTGCTGTTACTTAATAAAACATTAATACTTTTCAATACTTAATAGTTCTTTATTTCTTCAATAATACTAATTACCAATAATATAATTCTAATTGATAATCTACAAGGACTTTACCACCCGTAAGTGAAGATAACCTAAAAAATAGAAAGGTAAACAAATATCGATTGGTTTACAGACAGTCTTATGAGTGGTGATAGATTATTTAAATTATACTAAAACTTTAATAAAAATTTTCAGAAGAGCATTACACTGTTTAAAACTTCACAGCCCTATATTAATTAATTGATCCTAATTAATTAATTAATAAAATTAAAATTTTTTTTTATTATTATTTTTTTTTATAAACATAATTTTTTTTTAATTTTCTTCAAAACAATAATTTTTGTTTTGAAACTTTCGGTGAAGCTGAGCATATATATTTCTTCATCAACTTTACGCTACTCGACCGGTCTTGCTACCATTGGGACTCGACCAGCTGGGAAACTTAAGGAAGTGTTTCAGGCCAGTAAGACGTCGAGAGCCACACCAATTAAACACCTTACAACTTACAGATTCACACATCAATCTTATTTATTTTATTACAAATTGAATAGTCCAAACAGAGGGGCTTGATTACATCGGAGTCGAACTTCACAATCACAATCTCTTATATCATCAACACACTTACACTAATATTTATTTTATTACAAATTGGCGCACAACTTTAGGGGCTTTAATTAGCGATTGGAAGGCCAATACATTCTGCACAATCACTAGTTGGAGCTAGGCAACAGCTACAAAGCCAGAGAATTTCAAGGGAAAATGCAACGACGTGCGACATCTAAGAAACGGGCGGCGGAGGCCGAAAAAGAAATAGAAAACGATATGGACAACAAAGAGGCAACGCCAGTAGAGGTGGAAGAGGTATTACAATCGGTGTTGTCCAAACAAACTGAACAACCCGAAATGCCTACTCAGACAGGGGAAGTCAATGTCCGGAAGGAACCATTGGAAAAGCCGACACGAACGGAGGATGGGGGTATACAAGAGATGATCAGAGCAATGATGGAACAAATGGAGGAGAACAGGAAGAAGGACAACCAAACAACAAATAAGAAGATGGAAGAATGGAAGGAAGACTTGAGTAAGAAAATGGGGAGTGATAACCAGTCCTTGAAAGAAGATTTAGGAAATAAGATCGAAACAACAAATAAGAAGCTGGAAGAGAAGATAGAAGAAAACAGCAAGAAGATGGAAGAAAACAGCAAGAAGATGGAAGAGAAGATGGAAGAATTGAAGAAGGATAATCAATCCACAAAAGAAGAGTTGACTGGGATGAACAAGAACATGGAAGAATTGAAGGAAGACAACCAATTGTTCAAGGAAGAATTCAAAGCGACTAAAGAAGAGTTGATTAATAAAATTGAAAAGACCAATCAGAAAATAGATGAAACCAGGAAGAAGATAGAGAAGAACAACCGACAATTGAAGGAAGAGTTGAAAGAAGATAACAGGAAGTTGGAAGAAAAGATGGGGGAGAAATTGGAAGAATTGAGAGAGGACAATCAAATTCTAAGAGAAGAGTTAAGGGAGGTAAATCAGGAGATAAGAGAGAACAGATTAAAAAGGGAAGAGGAGCATCAAAAATGGATTAAAGAAAGAAGAGAGGACAGATTAAAAAAGGAAGAATTAAGAAAGGAGAAGGCCGAAGAAATAAAAAATGATAGCCAACCAGAACCAGAAGAAGTACTAAATGATAAAACGCAGGAAGATAGTCAACCAGAACCAGAAGAAGTAATAAATGACAAAACGCAGGAACTAGTAATGGTAGTACCTGAAATTGAAACTAACCGAAACCAGGAAGATATTAAACCAAGGAAAAGGAGAATGTATCCAAGAAATTTGATAAAAACTAAGGAAGAGTTGGAGATGATGAATCATGGGTTAATTGATGGCAATAATATCCCAATTACCTATGACAAAGACATAATGAATTCCAGGAATTATAGAAGGAGAATCGAAGTAATTTCAGAAATAATTTACCACAAGACAGTAGTCTACCAATGGGAAAGGACCAGAGGTAAACAGAATACAACATGTGAACCAGATCAATTTCAGCGCAAGACTGGACAGTGGATTTCAGAAAGATGGAAATGTGATATCGTACCAGACTGTAATGATGACACAGATGAATCACCAGAATGTATTCCATTAACGTGCCATCTAGGACAGTTCCAGGGTACGGTTAGACTAAAATATATTTCTTCAGAGTGGATATGTGATGGTAAACCAGCTTATAGTGTTTCAGATAAACAAATAATAAGTGATAACCCAGATGAAGATCCTCACATATATTTGTCAGGGAACACAAAACATGGACCAGAGAAGTATTGGTGTATACCATATGATGATAGAGGGAGCCAGCCCAGTAATTACGACGACCCTAACAACCCGCCGCGTAATGACCAGTTTAGCAGTAATTTTAACGGCGTTAGGGATAACAACCCCTATTCATACAATAGAAACAATTTATACCAACATAATAACGTCCCATACAGTCAGAGAAATCCATATCCCAACAATAATGGTGACAAACCTTACCAACCTAACCGAAATTATTATCATGATAAATTTAGTAATAAAAACAATAACAGAAATAATAACCGAGTGTCGCGCCCTAGGGTAAATTTTATAAGAGCAACCGAGATGATGGACCCTGGTTGACACAGATACCACACACCATCAAGAAAAGGGACAGAGATCATGATAACCGACTATGGCGAAAAACAACGGTGAAGGAGACGGAATAAATATCATTGAAAGGAAATGATACGAAGAATAAACATAGAAACAAAACTGGGTTTTATGAGTGAAGACTATGTAAGAAAATGAACACGACAAATAAAAATATGAGCAATGCAGTGACATAAAGAAAATCGTCCATCTTCCTGGGTATATAGAAAAGAAAAGAAAACTTATAAGAAAGAAAAAGAGAAGATCAACTTACAAAAGTATAAATAATATGGGCCAGTGTAGAGTACAATATAACCCCATATGTTGTGGTAAATGATAAGCATAACAATACATATGAGTTGAGGGAAATCATTTCAGGAAAAATCAAAGGAGTGTACAATCAAGCTTCTATGAAGAAATATTATGAAGAATGAGTTGTGAGTTTTAGAATTTTGAATTTAATTAATTTTTAAAAAATTCAAAAATAATGTAAGTACATCTTACAACCTAATATTTTGAAAAGAACATTCTGGAGAATTATAAGAAGAAGGAATTTAGAATTTATATCTTAAAAAATTCAAAAATAATGTAAGTACATCTTACAACCTAATATTTTGAAAAGAACATTCTGGAGAATTATAAGAAGAAGGAATTTAGAATTTATATTTAAAAAAATTCAAAAATAATGTAAGTACATCTTACAACCTAATATTTTGAAAAGAACATTCTGGAGAATTATAAGAAGAAGGAATTTAGAATTTATATTTTAAAAAAATTCAAAAAATTTTGTAAGTACATCTTACAACCTAATATTTTGAGAAGAACATTTTGGAGAATTATAAGAAGAAGGAATTTAGAATTTTTATTTTAAAAATTCAGAAATAATGTAAGTACATCTTACAACCTAATATTTTGAGAAGAACATTTTGGAGAATTAGAAGAAGAAGAATTTTTTCAATTTAATATTTTAAAAAATCCGAAAATAATGTAAGTACATCTTACAACCTAATATTTTGAGAAGAACATTTTGGAGAATTATAAGAAGAAGGATTTTTTAATTTAATTTATAAAAATTTTAAAATAATGTAAGTACATCTTACAACCTAATATTTTGAGAAGAACATTTTGGAGAATTATAAGAAGAAGGATTTTTTAATTTAATTTTAAAAAAATCCTAAAATAATGTAAGTACATCTTACTACAACCTAATAATTTTGGAACAAACTTTATGGAAGAAAGAAAAAGAAAGAATTTTGAATATAACTTATTCTAAAATATGTAAGTACTTCTTACTACAACCTGATAATTTAGAACAAAACTTTATGGAAGAAAGAGAAAGAGAGAGAATTTTGAACTTAATTATACAAAAAATTTAAAAATAAAGTAAGACCAACTTACTATAACTAAGTTTATGAGAAAAACTTTATGGTAAATAATTAAGAAGAATTTGAATTTGGAAAAATACCAAAACATTCAGAAATAATAGTAAGATCACATTACTATAAACAAGTCTGAATGAAACAATTCTGGGAATAAATGAATTAAACAGAATTTGAATGTTGATAGAACGTCAGTACTTTGAAACAAGATAAGATCAACATATTACAAGGATTTATGAGAAATATTTTTCTATTAAATAAAAAGAATAGTTTGAATTTTACATTAAAACTAACCAAGTTCCAAAAAAAAAAAAAATAAAAAAAATAATTATGTGTCAATTATGATTGAATTGAGAAAAAAATAAAGTGATTAATTCAGAAAAGAGAATTAACGTTAATCCAGAATAAATGCTAGACATTCACAATAGCATTTGAAGGAGTAGAGAAGAATAACAAAAAAGAGTGTAATATGCCAGAGAAGGAAAAAATTTGGAAGCAAAGAGACTAATTACCTATGAAACGATAATGAAAACAGTTAATTAAGAGCAAAGAAGAACAACTCATACCAAACATATGGAGAAGATGATTTTGGACTGATGATAATAATAAGACCTATATGAAATGCAAAGAGAAGAAATACCACATGAAATATAATATAAATGAATTAATGCTAATGAATGCGAAGACGGATTAATAACTTTCTAAGAGAAAGGAAAGAACCAAAATGTTTAAATAAAATGATCAATATAACAACCTGTATATCTAATGTAAAGATACAATGTCAAAAAATTAAATATAATATATTAAGACCATTCAAATAATGAATACGAAAGACTATTTATAAAGACCATGCTAATACTATGAATAACCAGAAGAAAATATAAAGAGAATTCAGATGGAGAAGAAAGAGAGTTACACTGTAAACAGTAACCAGATTTATTAAAAGAAAGGTTTTCAACCATAATTAAAATAAATATATCAGACAAGTTAAGAGTTTTGAAAAAATATATATGTAATGAGTATAATAATGATTATGAAGATTTATTAAGATAGAAAACGTGAGATAATCTGAGAGACTACGAAGTGGAGAATCCAAAGATATTTTTATTAGTCGAAAATGAGACTACTTTTTATTTATTTATTCGATGACTGACTGAAGATAATTCCAGCAGCATTATGTTTTTTGAGCAGGGATGGATATGCCCCTGTACTCAATTTATAGAAGTGGTGTATGGCCAGCAGAGAAGTAGCGTACAGTGCCCCTCTGATCTGCCCCAGCCCACGTGATAGGGAATGTTAGGGAATTAATATCCCAAGGATACAACACGAAGTTGATATAGAAAGAAAATGTATTACAATTATAATATATCTCAGAAGACACTAACTATCCGAAAAGGATCAGTAGTAAAACAAATAATTATATATATAAAATTAATAAAACTCTAATATAAAAAAGTCGATATAAAAATGGAGAAGAAAATGAATTATAAGAAATGATGAAATTATCATAAGAAATTATTTCATCCATAAACATGTCTGAAATAATTACTTCTGGAGGAGAGCAATCTGTAGCGTGACAGATATAAGCATAATATTGAATGGCAATTGATCATTAGAATAATGAAGTTATAATATTTAAAGTTGGAAGAAAGCATTAAGTTTAATATAAATAGATTAATTCATAGCAACTGTGGAAAGAAATCATTATTATAATGAAAATCCAAGTTCAAGTAAAAGGAGTTACTAGTGATGAGTCATCCAAGACCAGTCTCATAACCAAAGGTTTTCAAGGTATAACCCAGGAAGTATAAAATAGTAAATAACAAAGCAGTACACAATATGACCAAACCCACAACGAGGGAGAATAAATAAAAGAGAAACCCTAAAATAAGCCAAGATCAACCAATACAGGTTGTGTATTTCTGAATTAAAGAAGAAGATGGAGAAGATCCCAAGAAACCTGATGGCATCAAGAACAGATGGAGAAGATACCAGTCCCAGAAGGCAGGAGAAAAGAAGACTGAAGAAAGAAGAAGAGGGCAGCATCCTGAAGAAGACGTCATGCTCTTATGAAAGACACCCAAATCCCTATATCCCCAAAATGTATATCTAAAAACAAAAGTATAACGAAATAAAAACCACATGTATATAAATTTAAGAGAGAGAAGTGAACAAAGTAAAAGTTTCCTGTGAACTAAGATGAAACAATAATATAGTACCCATGGAACAAATCTCCATTGAAAAAACGCTAACCAATTTATTATGTTAATAAGACTATACGACCATTTAGCATTAACATAATATATAAGTGCTTTGTGAACGGTTCATACTATTTATTTGTTAATGACAGGGTACAATTCCCCAAAGACAAGGTATAAAAGACTGTATAAAAACTGTAGAATCCTACTTATAATAATAGTTAGAAATAAGAATATAAATATAAGGTTTTAATGTATATAGTACAAGAATGTTTAAAAATGTTTTAGATATAAGGCCATTTGTTTGGGTCTGAAACAACTAACATCAGAACTATAAAAATAATTACCACTTGTAAATAGTAGAGAGTAATTAAGATGTTAGTTAGTACAAAACCTTTGTTGTAAACCATATTTCCATGTTGGAAATGGGAATTTTGTTGCAAAATGTCTGATTTGAAGACAACCATTTATTTAAAAAAAAATGTTCTTTATTTTGTGTTAACTATTGTTTGTATTGTAACCAATACTAATTGTTTTTGTGTAATTTGAAAACATGTTTAATTTATAATACTATTTGTAAAAAGTCAGAGAGGGTATCACACATCATATATTGTTTGTAAATTATTTTGTAAGAAAAATTGTTTAAAAAAAATCATAGGCCAAAAGAATGGAAACCAAACTTCATCAAAACAGAGAAATTACTCATTTAAAAGCAAATAAACAAAAGGGGTTTAGACAAAATAAACTTGAGATCATGCCATATAATTGCACATACCATTTAGAGAGATTTTAATAAATTATATTCAGAATTATAAATAAAAATAAAATGACTAAACTCAGAAATTTAGACATGGGAGTCATATATTTCAGAATAATGTTTCAGAATACAACTAATTCAATTAATTACCAGAAAATAAGGGAATAGGAACCTTTTAATACAATATAGGATTATTAATATTAAATATAACTGATAAAATGGCTGAATTTATATAATGACAGGAAGTAAATTTTGATGTTTTGACTTTTCAGAGTATACCAAACTGAAAGTGAAATTACTATTTTTTGGACAGAAAACACTATAAAATGGCATTATTTAATCTGAAAATAACCAGAATGAACTGAAAGATTAATTTAAATCAAATCTAGTGAATAAAATTGACAAATAACCAAAGTTTAGGCATTCATATAGTGAAATAGTAAAATGTACACAGGATGTGAAAATATTTTTGAACAATGTTAAGGATAATATTATATGGGCTAAGAGTTTAATTGAAACTGAAGGAAACAGTTAGTTAATTATTGGTAGTTGAACGGTTAACATGACATACGTGTGAAAACGTGGATAACCTAACCTATAATCGTCATACAAAGCGAGTGTATAGTGAGTTATTGTGAAATCGCGAGTGACTTGTAAAATACTTCTGAAACTATCATATTATAACAGAAACGATCAAGTAACACTCCATAACACAGAACAATATAAATCTACTCCGAAAAACACCATAAAACACTAGAAAACTGTATAATACATTAAACCAAATTAGTGACGGAATCGGAGAAAGTGTTTGAACTAATAATTATACAGATACACTAAATACAACCCAGAATCACTACACCAGTCACTACACAACATATAACAAGAGATTTGCGGACACGAGAACAGAAATATTGCGTCAAAATACATTATTTGGAACGCAGCAGGGACGAGTCACATTTTGATCAACTTGACGGCGGCCATTTGCTTTGACAAACCCAGTGCCTCTTCTTGGTTCATCACAGCTGTTTGGTGAAAACAATTATTATATTTACAATTTATTATTCAATGTCTGTGTTTATTAATAAATTTTAATTTGATTGTAACGTTATACTTTTTAAATATTAGCCCGATTTCTCTGACTTTGGTAATAACTGGCTGTTTAAAGAACCCTATATAATTTTTATAACATATACTTGTAACTTTTTTCGATATCCTGAGAATCGATACTAATCGATAAGAGTCAATATTGCTGTTACTTAATAAAACATTAATACTTTTCAATACTTAATAGTTCTTTATTTCTTCAATAATACTAATTACCAATAATATAATTCTAATTGATAATCTACAAGGACTTTACCACCCGTAAGTGAAGATAACCTAAAAAATAGAAAGGTAAACAAATATCGATTGGTTTACAGACAGTCTTATGAGTGGTGATAGATTATTTAAATTATACTAAAACTTTAATAAAAATTTTCAGAAGAGCATTACACTGTTTAAAACTTCACAGCCCTATATTAATTAATTGATCCTAATTAATTAATTAATAAAATTAAAATTTTTTTTTATTATTATTTTTTTTTATAAACATAATTTTTTTTTAATTTTCTTCAAAACAATAATTTTTGTTTTGAAACTTTCGGTGAAGCTGAGCATATATATTTCTTCATCAACTTTACGCTACTCGACCGGTCTTGCTACCATTGGGACTCGACCAGCTGGGAAACTTAAGGAAGTGTTTCAGGCCAGTAAGACGTCGAGAGCCACACCAATTAAACACCTTACAACTTACAGATTCACACATCAATCTTATTTATTTTATTACAAATTGAATAGTCCAAACAGAGGGGCTTGATTACATCGGAGTCGAACTTCACAATCACAATCTCTTATATCATCAACACACTTACACTAATATTTATTTTATTACAGTAATCACAGAAAATTTGGCCTGGGGAGCTCCAAAAGATGGTTAACATCACCTTACCAGCCGATGGCTGGGTTTTGAATTTCTTTTTGGCGGGTGAACTGGGATGCTTCCACTCCATGCTTTGTCGCTTTACTCAGGTTCAAAACAGTGAATCCAAGTTAGTGGTTATAGTGGTTCCAAATCCAAAAATCTTATAACAGAACGCTGTTCTTCGAAAGTACTGTCCTCAAGAGGACACGCCATCGTAAATAAAACTGTATTGGTTATGTTTATGCAATATATTATTGAGCAGCTGATCAAAACTCACAACGACGTTGCCAGGTAACACTCCTGAAAGTTTCAATCAGGTGCTACAATTAATTTATTTTCTACAACTGTTTGTCTGTTTACTTATTGAATCACCCTCGTATATATCACTACTGTAAACGACGATATATGTGAAGCTATAACATAATATGGCACACGCCTATAGAACGGTATTCATAGACACGGTACAACAGACAATAGACACTGTTGTAGCCAACGTATACCTACAATCTGGCTCTTGATAGTTTCAATTTTTCCCATAGGATTACGGCAGTTTCAGCAAACTTGAATCATATCTATTTCACACTGTAAACTGCACACTCAAATACCACTGAGCAAATTTTATTAATAGAGTTTACCTCTTCTTAGCCAAGATTTTTTTCACTCTAGATTTCCATGCTGTCATTATGTCGTAACAGATTCATCAATCGAAATTCGGAAAATAGTGCTGCCCTTTTTAACTCACTTGTATATATGCATGTCACCTTATAACCTAGAATTCGAATCCACGACTATAGATGTACGTTTTTATAGCACTTTAGCTGAAACGAATTTATGAAATGTATATAAGAAATTGAAATATATGAACTACAAATTTCATAACCTCTTCAGGTTCATGTATGAGAATCTCTTACTAACTGTTATGTGGTCTATTGTCTAACCAATTTGAAAACAGGAGTGTACGTTTCACAGAGTTTTAACTCTATATTTTCAAGAGTTATCTTGCAAGTTTCCCCAAGTAGAGGTATAGGTAGACAGGCAGGCAGCTGCGGTCGAGTTAAAACTGAGAACTCACTCGTTCGTTCAATTACATTTTATCTTATTATACAAAAAATAGCTCGTGACGCGAGTATAGACGTCAAGTTTGCCAACTTATTTTGAGGAAAATAACGTAACTTGTCTGTTGGAAGAGGAAAAAAAGTATTTGTAAGAAAAAAAAGTATTATTTAAATTTAAGTTTTTATTGCCTTAAATACATATTTTTTTGTGCTTTTAGCACAAGCTAACAATTTTTAGTTATCTTTGAGAGTTTGATAGCTAGTATTACAATCTAAATCTAGATTTAAATAAATAAATAACTCATTTTTTATTAAATTTATGGACGCTCTGTTTCTCTCTTCTCGCCACTTTACATTCATCACCGAGAATACTCTTTCAGTGAAAGCTGAGGTTCCGGGAACAGAGAGCAGATAAGAAATAATTTTTTTTATATTTGGTAAGTTATCACACTCATTCTTAAGTATTTACTGCCACTTTTCAGCAGTATTTTTTTCTGAAAATTCTTTGTCATTATTTGTTCTTTGGATTTCTTTAATTATTGACTCGGAATATAAATCATCCATTTTAATATTTAATTTTTTTTACAACAACGTATAACTAATGATCTAGAAAGGAAACCGATATGGACTGCCATCTGCCGTTTCGTTCAATAATAAATAATCATTGTTAATCGTGTGTGTTCCGTTCTGTTTTATCTTAGGCATCGATAAATCGTTCGGAAATTAGGTTTGAGAGTGTTTCGTTTCGTGCATTACAGTAAAGACTCAAAATAAAGTATTTTCGCATACTTTATTTTTATGCAAAAGTATAAAGTATATTCACCAAAAATAAAGTAGGATACTTTATTATAAAGTATGGTTGGCAACCCTAAGTGAGAGTAATGTGATTGTATAATAGACCGTGTTGGCTTATAACGTCTTGCTTAATACATACAGCATCTAGCTTAGTACATACAGTAGTCGTGCTAGGTACATAGTATAACAGTATCTAGGATATCAAGAAAAAAGCAATGAAAACAAATTTGTATCAAAATTGCCTTCAGACGTGATAACGATTACCTCCAAGCCGACTGCCACAAGCTATACCACTTCTAGTCAGTGTCATATTTCATATTCTTAAAAAAATTATAAAATATTTGCATCAGTAATATAATTCTGCAATAACGTTGAAAACATTACTCTAACAGAGGTACTCGAAATTGCGTGACAGTTTCTCTGTTGTTGCTCTTTTACAACTTAACAGTCTCAACTCTCTGCACGTAGCTGAAGTGGTTATAATGAACACTATGTCTCTCCGCGTTATATACAAACGCACAATGTCTAAAATCGTGCACAGAATTATACAAGTGGTTGTATTTGCTTTAAATTAATTAAAACAGCTACAGACCGATTACCTACAAAATGTTTCAATTATATTTATTGAAGTGCTTATGATTGTTGTCAATAGTTGAAGTCGCTTTGACGTAACAATTTAATTATAACGGGAGTGCTCATTTAAATGCGTCTTAGTGTTATCTTAAAATACTAATTGTTTTTTAAGATGAGTTGAGATAAAATCAATTTGAGTGTACAACCATTAGAAATCTAATAAAACCGTATATAAATGTACAACCAATTTTTCCAGTGGTGTCGTATTCGACAATGCAAAGGGAGTGGTTAAGGCTTGATAATGGTGTTATCACCGAAAGGTTTCATCAATAAGGAACAAACAACTGTAACGAGCTTTTCGCCGCGTTACAAATCCAGGGAACCCTTCGTAATTAAACTCCGTTAATTAGAAGGGCTGCCTACGTTGTAACAGAATTGATCACAAATAATTAAAATAACATATTACTTACTAGGCGTGTAATTGTTTACTTTGTGTAAGGAAACAATGGCAAGGTATACAATTGATTTACGCACTACTCATATGTGTGTAACAAGAAGACTTCTCTTTATTCAACATTTAAGAAAAACATATACTGACTGATGCCATGACATTACTAATTCAATTATTAAATTATCGAAAGGTTTCTTTAAACATTTGGCATCAAACTGGATTCTATATAGTATACCTCGGATCCGGGTGAACTTTCTGTATTAAAACTTTTAATTATACTCTTTTCATGATATTAGCTTGCAAGACTTTCTCTTATTCAACATTTAAGAATGGTATTATTGCTTGAGTTGTATTACTCTACATTAACATATAAACTGTTACAACGTATGAAGTTAGAATAGTTACATGAAATATTAATTAATAAGATATAATCTTATAAACATTAGATTTAATTTGTAAGTCTTTACAAAGTTAATCATTTCTGAAAAGTCTCTTTCAAGATGTGTTGTGTAACAAATATTCGTAACCCTCGATAGACAGGCTATCGAGTCACCTTTTAATGGGTATGCAGAAGACTCCTCCTGGGGTATCAGTCTTGGGAAACAGGAACAGCTGCGTCGTCATCTCGGTCTGGCTTTCCTCTGTAAAGGGCTCCAAAAGTTAGCAGGTAGAACAATCATTCATGTAGTTATCTACGATGATTATGTAGACTCTCGGATGTCCTGATCTGCATATTCTGTCACGTGCAGTAGAGTTTGTGGCTTCTGCTAGTTCACATCTCCGGGTATTACTTTGGAATAGCTTTTATACGTTGAAGTACGTAGTCATCTTGTGTTACACTTTTAGTTACGTTTCAATACTTTTTGTTTTACATAACTTTAAACTTATTGTCTATTCACATGACTACATTTATTAATACACCCAGATGCTTTAACAAACTACATCTGGTACACTTTCTGAAGATGAAACCAAATATGATACACATATTTGAAGAGCATAGCTCTTATGTCTACACTGTACGGAGTCACCATTGCAAGAGAGAGAATTTACGCTCCCTTCGCCAGGTACTGGACAAAAGTTAGTGGGACAACTTCCGCGCGAGAATGTAGTTCCTAACTATATTTAAGTTAACATTTTTATTTATTTAAACTATCCCTAAACAAATATACATAATTTAAATCAGTTGTTTTAGCGACTTTTTATGTCTTCAGATTTTATTATTATTAACATTAGTTTTTTTTATCTTATTCTTACTCACACAAGACTCTGAAAGCATGTCGAGTCTGGAATCAACAGGAAAGCGCCTGCTTACAATCAAAGGGTTAAATACGATATTAATAACGCTTTACAATTTATCTTTTTATTTGAGTATCTTATAACTAATTAATTACTGCTTCCTCTCATACTGGGTACATACAGGTATCTTATATTAAAACAGTGAGATTTAAATAGCTTAAGAGCTCGCAACCTTAATTTTTAAAATTTTTTATTTTCTAGATTATTTCTTTTATTTAAATCGTCACATACTCCACCGCTTGAATTGCACGCTACGGTTTAGCTTTTTGAGTCTAACTCACTATTGGGCACTGGGATATTAAATGGGGTTAGTGTGTGTAATTTCTTTCACATAGTTGTTGTACACTTTACATTCTTATGAACTACCTTTTTTTTTTACATACTATTTACACTAAATATTTACACAATTAAAACACAAAGCTCTTTCTTATCTCTATCACTTAATTTTACTACCGGTTTTTTGTTTGTCTTACTCTCTCTTCTGTAGAGTAACTTTCTAAATCTCTACTATTTAGAATTCTATCTTTTCTTCTGTGAGTCCTATATATATATAACTCATGTAGTTAATGAGTGTTAGTACCCATCTAGTTAATGATTATTCATTAATGCATGCTCCGCAGAACTGGAACTCAGGTTGATCAGGCCTCGTTTCCAAACTCTACGTTTTACATTTCTTACGCGGATTCAGAAATATAATTTTCTTTACTACCTAGTATTCCTTTTTTTATTTTGGGTTATACTATACCGTCACTTCTTCTTATATAACTTTAGTTGCGAAATATGCGTTCTCCGCACATATTTCTGAGTTGCAGGTTCGCACAGGGCTACTGTAACTGGAGTTAGGTACTTTTGGATTTGATAAGGGCCACACCATCTGAATGATAGTTTCGAGGTGGTCTTATCAATCGCACTACTAATGGGGTGAGTCTTGTTCATTACCAAGTCACCTACTTGGTACCTGACTGAGTTGCTATGATTACCTTTCTCGTGGTATCTTCTGGATTTTTCCAAGCTTGCTCTCAAGTTAGAGCGGGCTTTGTTCCATATTCTCTTTATCTGCTTATCCGTTATTTGCGGAGGCAGCAGATCGTGTATATTCCATCTTGTGGACAAAGGGTGGTTTGGTCTATACTTGTATAGTAACTCGAATGGGGTCGACTTGTGACCTTCGTGATAATTGGGGACTGGGAGTACGATTAGTGGCAGTGTGTGAAGTTATTTATTATTAGTGCACAGTTTGTTTTTCCTAATTTCCTTTAAATGACATTATTCATTTAAATGATCGCCTTCGTAAAATTCCCTTTTTCTTACTTTTTAAGTACTAACTTACATTTTAATCTTAATCCTAATTTCCAAACCTTAGATTGGAATGATCCCTACTTATCCGTAACTCACAACATCCCGGCCCGACTGACACCAGCTTACTCTAACTACGGAAGTTAGCTTTCAGCAATTATTAATGATCTTTGGCACATTTCAGCCCTATCATTTCCCTTTCAGTCTGCGCCGTTGTGACCTGTTACGTTACATTTATAATCACTACTTGATTATATCTCATAAACTTATTTCTAATGTGATCTAAAGAGGATCCCATACTCCACTTTAGATCACTGGTTTGAGAGAAGCGGAATCTCACGAATATGATTCTCTTTTATCTCTTTTAACAATACTTCAAACAAACTATGCGGGAGAGGAGACACTTCACAATGCATTGTAATACTCACTAGGGGTGGTTTTTAATTGTTCAGGCTAGCACCGGTTTATCACAATAGGGAGGGTGCGTGGCTGTTTAGTTCAATTCCGAACACGCTTTTATTTTCTTACTTGCCACCACTGCGGTGTCTTCACTATGCAACGTTATTTTTCATTATTATTCTTTTCCCTTAATTACTTCTACACTTCACACAATTTTAGTATAACTTAGGATTTATTTAGCTCTAGTATTTAAATCAATTATTATTATTCACTTTATTATTTATTAAACTACTTTGGGGATTTAAGAAACGCTCTTAGAACTATCGTCTATTTAATCACCATATTTATTTAGCACACTTTATATTCACAGGTTGGTTCCGTTCCAATGGCTTACTTTTGCACTCTCTACTTATGTGCCCATATTTGCCACAATTATAACAGGTGGGTTTTCTGCGAGGTTCGGCCAGATCGACAAATTTTTTATTCGCCTGGTTAAATGCTCTATTCTCTGGGTAGTCCGCAAAATTTTTGCCGGAGATTTCTCGTCTTGGAGTGTTTGAGACAATAAGTATAGTTCACTATACTTGGCATTACAAATTTCTTTCTCGCTTTCATAATCGAGTTGGCTTAGATAGTTTAATTGCACGGGCGCATCAAATCCACATTCGCGAATTGAACTTCGTAATTCCGCGACTGTTACATCAGCATGGGGTAGTCCACGCAAAAGAGCTTCGTAAGACAGCTCGTCTTTTAATAACAAATCAGGGTTAAATTGGGCCATTTTGTTCTAACACATTAGCACGTACTTAAAATTAATACTACTATATTACACATATATTACATATAATAAATTCATAAGTAATCAATTTACACAAATTAGAAAAGAACAATTTCTCTTCTAAGGGAGAGACAGAAATCACACACATATCTTTCATTGTTAAATAGCCGATCAGCTGTTTACTGGAATGTAGGTCAGAGGGTGGCCTACATATTTAGTTAACAAAGGAGGGTGAGCGTGTGTGACAATGGGGTGTTTGCTTTTACATATTATTGTCTACACAATGCGAGTGAATAACACCAACGATTTGAAACCGGTCGTTTTAAACTTGAGAAGGGGAGCACACTTTTGTACAACACATTTATTATTATTCCGCTTAGACAACACTTTGGCTTCGTTCGTTCATAAACTTTTCTCAATTAAATAATTACTTATTTTGTTCACAAGTTTTAAATCACGACTTCTACTTAATTACTTTATTATTATTTACACAGTTATTTTTTATCAATTTTTTTTTATAACATATACTTGTGTATGTAAGCTATGTAGTTGGACATACACTGTGCAGAATGATTCAGGAGACAACAGGTAGTAGTTTGTCGTAAACAAACCTGTTACAGATTGTTCGGTTGACCAAAATTATTATGCTTGGTCACAATTCATGTATGCAAGTACTCATATCGAATTATTCAGGTTGTGCCGGTAGGAACCTGCATCTAGCATTTTGCATTGTATGACGCTAATGACATTTTACTTATACCATCTACGTATTAATACATATTACGTTATTTAATAGTGTATTAAATATGTTTTGAACATTACATTTATTAAAGTAACTTTATGAGTGCATATATCAATATTAAACATTTAGTTATTAATCATACTATTTATTATGAATAATCCACGCATAAATAGTGAATGCAATTTTGTTTGTGACACATATATACGCAACTAAAACTCTTTCCTTTGTTTCCTTTATTTTTTTTTTTTACAAGTAATGTAAGCAGAGTAACGCACTTTTGTTTGCGTCACGATGCTTAACAACCCTTTACATAAATTAGCAGAGTGAATGCACTTTTGTGACACTCTGTAAACAATTACCCTTTTATTTTTTTTACAATTCAGCAGAGTGGCGCACTTTTGTAACGAGCTTTTCGCCGCGTTACAAATCCAGGGAACCCTTCGTAATTAAACTCCGTTAATTAGAAGGGCTACCTACGTTGTAACAGAATTGATCACAAATAATTAAAATAACATATTACTTACTAGCCGTGTAATTGTTTGCTTTGTGTAAGGAAACAATGGCAAGGTATACAATTGATTTACGCACTACTCATATGTGTGTAACAAGAAGACTTCTCTTTATTCAACATTTAAGAAAAACATATACTGACTGATGCCATGACATTACTAATTCAATTATTAAATTATCGAAAGGTTTCTTTAAACATTTGGCATCAAACTAGATTCTATATAGTTATACCTCGGATCCGGGTGAACTTTCTGTATTAAAACTTTTAATTATACTCTTTTCATGATATTAGCTTGCAAGACTTTCTCTTATTCAACATTTAAGAATGGTATTATTGCTTGAGTTATATTACTCTACATTAACATATAAACTGTTACAACGTATGAAGTTAGAATAGTTACATGAAATATTAATTAATAAGATATAATCTTATAAACATTAGATTTAATTTATAAGTCTTTACAAAGTTAATCATTTCTGAAAAGTCTCTTTCAAGATGTGTTGTGTAACAAATATTCGTAACCCTCGATAGACAGGCTATCGAGTCACCTTTTAATGGGTATGCAGAAGACTCCTCCTGGGGTATCAGTCTTGGGAAACAGGAACAGCTGCGTCGTCATCTCGGTCTGGCTTTCCTCTGTAAAGGGCTCCAAAAGTTAGCAGGTAGAACAATCATTCATGTAGTTATCTACGATGATTATGTAGACTCTCGGATGTCCTGATCTGCATATTCTGTCACGTGCAGTAGAGTTTGTGGCTTCTGCTAGTTCACATCTCCGGGTATTACTTTGGAATAGCTTTTATACGTTGAAGTACGTAGTCATCTTGTGTTACAATTTTAGTTACGTTTCAATACTTTTTGTTTTACATAACTTTAAACTTATTGTCTATTCACATGACTACATTTATTAATACATCCAGATGCTTTAACAAACTACATCTGGTACACTTTCTGAAGATGAAACCAAATATGATACACATATTTGAAGAGCATAGCTCTTATGTCTACACTGTACGGAGTCACCATTGCAAGAGAGAGAATTTACGCTCCCTTCGCCAGGTACTGGACAAAAGTTAGTGGGACAACTTCCGCGCGAGAATATAGTTCCTAACTATATTTAAGTTAACATTTTTATTTATTTAAACTATCCCTAAACAAATATACATAATTTAAATCAGTTGTTTTAGCGACTTTTTATGTCTTCAGATTTTATTATTATTAACATTAGTTTTTTTTATCTTATTCTTACTCACACAAGACTCTGAAAGCATGTCGAGTCTGGAATCAACAGGAAAGCGCCTGCTTACAATCAAAGGGTTAAATACGATATTAATAACGCTTTACAATTTATCTTTTTATTTGAGTATCTTATAACTAATTAATTACTGCTTCCTCTCATACTGGGTACATACAGGTATCTTATATTAAAACAGTGAGATTTAAATAGCTTAAGAGCTCGCAACCTTAATTTTTAAAATTTTTTATTTTCTAGATTATTTCTTTTATTTAAATCGTCACACAACATCATATTTAACTAGGTTGGAACACATGAAAATATTAACATATTGCATATACCACTGCAAAATGTATGATGGCGTAAAACATATACTATTAGACATTTGTCATTAGACATTAAGTAAAATGTTTAAACACATATATTAAATATGCATTAATACATTGGTTTAATACCAATATTTCATTTGTTCTGTTAACAGAAAATTCAAATAGTATTCATTTTCATTTGTATTAATCTAATAAAAAAAAGTTAGTTAACACTTAGTTTGTAAACAAAACAGAAGTTAGTTTGTAAAAAAGTGTATGTATTTTATCGAATTGTAAAAAGAAATATGTTAAAGCAGCTTTATTTATTTTTAGGTCTCTTAAGAGTCCCATCATTATCTCTTAAGAGTCTTTAATTCATAGAAATTTTCATAACAGCTTTCATGTTTATCACAGAGAATTATAATATGAATATTTTTGTAATATTTAAACAAGAAAACTATTTATTTCCTGCAAAACATCTACTAACAAAAACAAAGTTACCTTCAAAAATTTGGAATAATTTCTGTTTTATTTTACGTAACTTAAAAAAACGATTGGTCAAAACAAGTAAATAATAATAATAACTAAGAAACAATAATAATTAATTTGTTGCAGTCAGCCACAATATATTCACAAAATGAAACATCCTCCTTTTCCTTCTCTAATTTTGGTGAAGACACCAAACGCCAAATGATAGATTACTTCAGTCTTGCAGACAGCATGATGATGAATTCATGAAAGTAGTTCTGAGTCTCATCAGTCAGACGTCATGAACTAACACGATACAAGTACAGAATGAAATTATTTAATTTTAACATATCGTTTACAGCTGCCTGCACTGAGTGAATTTCTCTTAATCCGACAATCGTGTTTCCCGAAATGAATACCTATCCTACATGGAGAAAAATAAAGTTATTTTTAGACAAACGTAAGATATTTTATTTAGCTGTACTCAGACATTGACGAACGAAATATTAAACAGAACGAACTTTGAACTTATAAATCTAATCTGTATATTATGTGGATATGACTATAGTGATCAAGCAAAAAGACTGCCGACTCGAAAGCCTGAAATATTTAGTCGCTATGGAATAAGTAATCAAATTAATTTTCAATTAAAAACTGTGCAGGAAATTTGAGAAGTTTTAATCACAGCTTTATGAGAAAGACGGTTTTCGTAGGAAAACAAACATTTTCTGTTGAACTTTCCCTTTCCAATTACAATATTATCAGCTTGTCTCGAACAGAACTTGAGTTTTTAATATTCCGGACGCTCACGTGCTCGTTTTAATTAAAAGGTAATTTAATTTTGTTTATTTCCGTTCTAAATTATGTGTAAGCACTTTCATGAGTTTTTAAAAACGATGTTAAATCTTTTGAAAGAAAATAATTTGTTAATTGAGAAATCATAGTCTACATGTTTTCAGTATTTTATGGCATTGCTGGGAAGCAAAAAAGGCGATTATTAACGTGATATGCATTATTAATGCACGTAATAACTTTTTCAATAACAATGTGATGGAATGCTGCAGACTTGCTGCTCTTTCAGTAACAATACGCTGAAAACGTTCTGTCGAAGAAAAAGTGAAGTTAACACTGATACCACTAAGGATTTGTATTTGAGACAATATTCGCTGCGACTTGTATACTATAAACGTTGAAGGTAGCGAGTTCTTTTATAACGATATGTTTTCTGCTTGGTTATCTGTGCGATGTAATTTAGTAAATCTAACATAGTAAACATAACAGCCACAATCTTATTCATTTGCTCTAAGTGTATAAAAGTGCGTTTTGGAAGCGGTGGGTCAGTTTAGTGAACACTGATCCTATGTGGGTTTAGTGTAAAATGATTTCTGTGAATTACTGTGTGTGGGCATCTGTAATTAGTGACGTGTATTACTACTGCGACAGTGATAATACATTATTGTATGTATGTATTGTATTGTATGTGACTGTATGTATTGTACATATTTATTGTGTGTTACATTATTGAATGTTGTACACTAGTAAGCTTGGAAAACTGTATGAAAACGAGTATGTTTCGTTTTACCTAAACCTCTTTAAACTTGTAAATTCAGTCATTTTTCTGTTGAGTCAAGTTACTTGATTCTCTTGTTGAAACACTACTATCCGTGTGACTGTCGGCACTCTGTAACAGGTTATATATAAATGCGTCTAGAAAAAGTAATTGTTAAGAAACACTTTTCTTCTTGATTTTTAAAAGTAGATAGTAAAAAGTGTTGACCTTGTCGCCTTGTCATTTTGTGTTGAACGGATTTCTGAAAAGAGATTAAAAAAGTGCAGATGGCCTAAACGTATCACGAAGCTGATAGTTCCCAGAAGTAAGTGCACCAGGCTTTAAAGGTAATAAATGATGATTGAACAGCTGGAGGTCATAATAGTATGAATATGGAATTGAAAAATGTGGAAACAATTCCATTGGCTTCATTTTTGCCACAGTGTAGAGGAGTGACGTCGGTCGTATGAAATATGTGCTGCAAACAAAAACCCAAAAACCGGACGTAGAGAAAAAGAGACAGTATAATGTCTGACTTTCGTTTGAGAGAATTGCCGTAGGTACTTCTGGATCTTTTCCAGTTTCAGACGACGGAAGCAAGTGTACATTACGTTTACACATGGCTACTTTACCAAGTGGGTGGAATTTAATGCTATTCCGTATCAGAAGGTTTCCTCTTTAGAAAAGCGTTAGTTCATAACTTGTGTTATTATTATGGAGTCTCTATGGACACCCACACGCATCAGGGAAAGAAAATGGGGTCGGGAGTTTTTAAAGAATTATGTTTCCTATTTGATGTTTGAAAACCCCGGACCACGCCTCTCCGTCCTCCGTCGGATGGTATGGTTAAGATGTTCAACAGAACATTTGAGTAGAAATTATGGAAGGACATAGTCAAGATCCATGCAGACTGGCATCAACGTAGGCCTATACAATTGTTCGCAATATTGTCTGTAGATCGTTGGTACATGACACAAGCGATATGACACCAGCAAAGGTAGTGTTTGGGGGAGAGATTACCTTCCTGCAGACGTTAATGTTCGGATTATCTGACAGTCAGCTTCAATAACCATATTGTTCATTACAATTGACAATCCAACTGCAAAATATTAATTGGATGATAATAAACGCTCAAGATCGCTAATGTAAAAATGAACATGCGGTAGAGGATAAACAGTAATAGTGTGTGTTTTGCAGGAGACCCAGTTTGCTTATATAACGAAGCCGTCGCGTCGTGGTGGTAGTTTCTTAAAAATATGGTAACTGGGAAGAATCTTACAGCATGGAAAAATGAATTAATTATGCTGCGTATTTCAAAAGATACAATATAAAGGGCTAAGGGAATCCCAGAACGCCCACCTACACCGCCTGACGAAGTATTGTCGCAGAGACAATATGCCAGTTCGGGACGAACATGGTTAAAGGCTACCTTTCGTTCGAGTAATCGTTACGTGACGATTGCTACATGCAGCCGTTGCTCAGTGTCACGTCATTAAGTACTTTTGTTTCTGTGTCTAACTCTAAGCAACGCTTGCAACAGCTCCAGTCTAATGCACTAGGCATACACCGAGCGTGTGGGTTCTGATATCTATTATTCAATCACTTCACTGTTGTCGTAATTTTATATTCAAGAATAATAAAAATAATTTACTGTCTAATATCTTTAAAGCCAGAAAATCTTTCATCATATAAATATAAATTAATGTTAGTTACCTAGAAACCAAGAAATAACCAACAAAATATATTCTCCAATAAATATGTTAAAAGCACACAAAAGATTAAAAAACAGTCATTAATGACATGGTAGCCAAAAAAATGTGTGAACTACCAAATATTTAATGATTAAGTAATTCCTTGAGGAATACGTGTCTGCAAAAGGAACGCTTCAAAACTTATAGAAGTAATTGCAGTTATATGGGAACTGCAGAATCTTTTCCATAAGATTACAAAAATGTAGTACTGCTTTAAAACGTCCAAACGCAATCGTTTTATTACGTAATCTATTGTAAACTGTAGTTCCAGCTGTTTGTTGCATCCGGTCTGCATAAACATAAACAAAATTTGGTTACTAATGGCGCTGCCGACTAGGACAATTAAACACACGCAGCTGTAGTCAAATTATATAATAAACCACTACCCAAGAACTGTCATATTATTAGGTAGCTGCAACTACTTAATACCCGACGGTAACACAGTCTAGAAGAGTAGGCGACCGTAATACTACTCTTACTTAAGCCAGTGTCTTCTTGATTGAAGATCCCACGCATGGATTAATCACGCCCACCTCTAAGGATTACAGGGCTTTACCTTGCTAACACGTCATTACTGGGCTGACCTCTAACATCATAATATTTAGGTAATAAAGGATGTCTTCTTGAATTTTTGCTGCCCACCACCAGCAATCGGTGTGTTTTATACGCATTTTTTGTTATTATAAAAAAACCACGCGTAAAGGTCTAAAAATGACGAGACACACTCTTAACAGTCACTTTACAATTCTGTTCAATAAAAGTGATTTAATATCGTCAAACATCCAGTGACTAAACGTTCGCAGGTTAAAAAGTTAATACTCTTAATACAGTTCTTACTTAAAACATAGAGACTTTTGCATTGTCTTAAACGATATACCGGGAATACGGCACTATTAGACTGTACAATTCATTAAACGTTTCGGCAATACTATAGTTGCTCATCTATACATTAGTATTTGATGCACCGTTAAAGCCATATCGGTAATCGGTATGGCTCTTGGGGGTTATTATTTGATATATTTTGGTTTTTGTGCTATCATGAGAGCATCATTGTACATTACTATCAAATTATGGCAAGTACCCATAATATTTTAGAACTAAGAATTAATGATTTTGAGTTATCCAACTTACTCTGTTTGTTTTTCAAACAAATTTCACTCTGTCTGGGATGATCGTTGTATGGCGCTGTTCTACACATTTTTTGCTACGATTATTGTTGCTTAGAAATATTACATGTAAAATGGCTTGACTTTGTTTAAATATGGCGCAAGTACTGTCTTATCCAGAATTTGCATCATCCTGGTCTGGTCATCATTTATGTTTCTTAATAATTTTCTGAACTTCGTCATCGACTGAAAAAATCTGAAAGTTTCTGTAGATGTTATCGTTTTATAGATGACACCGGTCATTTACGTTAGTTTCTTATCTTGAAAGATCTGCACGATATTTCTATTAGGCCTACCTTATTTCGTACATCTCAAGAGTCGTACACAATGTTACGAGACAAGTTTTAGGATTTGTTTGTATAGAAAGTTTAGCTAACTTTGTATAGAAAAATAGAATGTCGTCGATAAACCCATGTATTTTCCTGAATAGGATGTTTTTGATAACCACATGCCGGTAGTTGATAACGATACTATTGATAACTCAGAATTTTACCCAAAACCCCATATATTTTCTGATTCTTTGACAAAATGCAGTCCTTTCTCTTTCTAATAAAATTCAGTACATGTGTAATACGTTTGAGTCATTGAACATGTTTAGTACTTTGCACTCTTACCAAGCGTCATCAGTTGTTCTCAGTTACCCACAGTATAAGAATTTATATTCCTACTGGTAAAATTATAATTAACGTGCACAGATTTTTCCTCATTTAGCAAAAACGTTGGACCATAAGCTACTCTTTCGTCTAACAATTTATTTTTTTAACTGACATTGCCGGTAATAGAAATGCTATCAACAAATTTTTCAATTACAGCCTTTTTGTAGGAAATAGGCCTTTTGTATCCAACAAGTATACGAATGTTTCTAATACGCTGCATTGTGAAATGGCAGTCGAGATTTCATTTAGTTCAAAACATCTATCATCATGTCTTTCTCAAAGTCATCTGCCTAAAATGTATAATCTGCGTAACAGATTGTAACATTGTAGTAAATTCATAGTAACTTGTATTCTAATCTGCCTTTGTAGAAGACCTGTTTCTGTTCAGGAAGAAAGTGTAGCAGATTTATTTTCTTCACACACCATCTCGAAAGCACTGGTTAATTCTAAGTACTTTATCGACTGTTGAATATTGATTCCTGAATAAAAATTCAGAAAATATGTTATTTACTTCAGTAACCGGTTTGAGTCGCTTTATCAGTAGCTTCTCAGGTATCTGGGAGAAGATCATTAAGCGACAAATAATACTGAATGCTATAATGTTTTTTTTTTTCATTTCGTGTTTTGTCAACTTTGAAACGTTTAGAGGATCGTATTTCCGATTGCACCACAAGCATTTATAAAAAGAAAAATATTGTATTGATTAAGTTGGTAAGCATGATCGTTACTGTTTGTGGACACAGAGTTTGTTTGAATATCGTAAAAAACCGGATTCATACTGAGACAAAGCGATTGCCCCACTCACACTAATACTACATAGTATAACATGTCACATTATTTTTTTTTAAGTTGCATCTATCTGCTGTGCTTATATTAACGTTATAGTATACAGTTTTTATATAACATCTATATTGTTTCATCAATAATATGACATAAGTTTCATATGCAACTTAATGTTAAGGATATGTCTATTGATTATCGATAACAACGGATTTATCTAAAACCCAACCTGAAGTTATAATCTGTAAACAACAAAATTTAAAGTTCCATATGAATTGCAACTGAATTGTAACCAATCAGATGTGAAACAAGCAAACGCATAGTGTCGGAATTAATGGTTATGAAGGTTTGTGGTATGAAAAGAAAGAAATATTCATGTTATGTAAGTTCATACCATATTTGTATTTATTATGGTACACGAATAAAAAATGTAATAACTACACAGCAAAATGATTGTGTTAGTTTATTATATTAGAAGGTAATGTAATATTGTTAGTGTTATTTTTATAGTACATATACAAAATATTAATGGCAATTGCACGGATCGCAATTATAACAATGCCCTAATTTGTTAAATGTTAGGGATACCGATAAAACTGTTGTTTTACTGTGCCAAAAATTAATGTAACAGTGATGATAATTTTTTTTAGACTAGTCATACTGACTAGTTTTCTTAGACTGTTACGAGAAAATTATTTTATTTGAAGAAAGTCTTATAGAACTCATATTGACCGAAAAAATGTTTTTCTATAAATAATTCTTAACTCTAAATATCCTAATACTTAATTTAAGTTAGCAAATTGTCAACATAGTTTTATTGAAATGATTTGAATGCCTTACACGATAATAATCACGTAACTGTTTCGCAATTCCATGCAATCATTAACAAAAGTCTGAAGTCAATAAGGAAGTCTAAATGAAAGACAGGCAGAGAACAAACAAGGAATGACGGACAGGCAGTGATTGATTCGAGGGAGAAGGTGTATCGCGTTTCCACGCTTTCAAAACGTTTTTGTTCACGACGAAACAGACAATTAGTGTAGTGAGATCGACTTTTGGTCTCATTTTGGAATGTGGATATTGTTTCTCCTAAAAGTCAAATGCCGATTCAAAACTCTTTACAAGCAACGTTCACTCTGACAACTTACTGCTGAAGAATATAAAGTGACACTATAAGAGTTCACTGATACACGGAAGAAGTAATGACCGAGTAGAGCATCAAAAAAGGTGAGGTGCAAAATAATAAAAGAAAAATAAATTTAGTGATTAATAACTGTAATTTACGTCAAACGTTTAGATAAAATTTTACAGGCTACGCAAATTTAATACTATAAAATATCAAAGAATAAGATCAAGAAGTATTTTGGCGTCTTATGTAATACGATAAGGTTTTGGTTATTAATTAAATACTCTTAGTTTGTCTGCACAGACGTGTGTAGGTTAAAACAATAGGAGACATTAATATAGACTGTTTAAATTCTTACAAAATATAATATATACTAGTATAAGCATCTGATGTTAAAATATTACTTGCTGTGGTCAACCAACCGTATCAACAGTCGCTTTGAAATAAACAAATTTGATTACGCTAAGTGACGTCCAAATTCTATCACTCCTGGGCTGACATATTGGTCACACGACAAGTATTTCGTTTATTTTCTGTACTTCTTATTATCTTCTTTTGTATTCTCCTTTATATTTTCTTCCTTTCCAAGCTCCTTTTTTTCACCGATTTTTTCTACGTAAGCTTTTTTTTACAACATATAGAGATTTAGACTTTTCAGTTTTGTTCACCTTCATTTTGGTTAAGCGTTAATAAAACTGAGACAAAAGAAACTAAGAAAAAAAAAAGAAAGATAAGAAAATTTATAATTTTTATTTACTCTGACAAATTGATTTATAAATATATTGAAATTACAATAAGAAAAAAAGGACAGAAAACAGAATCAGGGAAGCTAAATATTATGTTCAGCAAAGAAAGTACGAAATACTCAAATTCGAACGTTCCAACAAGAAAACCGTAAACACTAAAAAACAAGTAACTTACATATGGATAGCTTTTGTAAACATATTGTAAAAACAGTTTGTTATTCGTAGAAAATATATTGTATGATACAGTACACGAAATAAAGATTCAAAATTAACAAAATGTAATATTTGGGATGCTAAGGTGTGCCGATTCTGGTATCACCTACCAACTTCAAAATTTTATAACGTTAAATATTGAACACACTCTACGATCAGTTGAACCTGTGTTAGTGTCTTCGTATACTTTCCGACATAAATTATGGGGCCTATTTATAATAATGGGACTCAACTTTGCCAAGCTTTATCGATTAACAATTGCAGAAATCATTTCAAACGAACAATGGAATTCCCACGACAGTGTGATCACCGAGAAAACCTGGCGACTAAAGGATATAATCACTTCCTCAGAGAAAGAATGCAAATGGAGTTAGTTGACACTATTTGTACTGTTCAAAGTAAACTTGTAGTTAGTAGTACAACAATCCATCCTGTACTGCTAAAACTTATTTAATAGTGTTTCAACACTTGGAAGTAAAGTCTGCAATAAACTAAGTTAGCACAGGTAGTTGTAAAACATAAATCATGAAACAAGGTGTACAGGAAACTACGAAACTCTTTTGTAGTGATTTATGTTATTGCAAACTGCACAGGAACTTAACTCAAACTTTAGGGAATTGTAAAGGAAGAGATTGTCAATTCAAAAGAAAGGAAACAGGAATGCCTTTAACGAAGCCTAGTTATGTAGTAACGATTTGGTTGCGTTTTCACTAATTTTATAAAACTACTGTATTATAAAACAGGCTGTCCAAAATATAACGTTTAACATTATAATCATTATGAAATATTATGTCATATTTAGTAATAAAATATACGTATTCAATGTAAACATCATTGGTATATAATCTGCCAACAACAAGAAATGTAAACGGTGTGTGTGTCCATATATCTGCCGGCTCTGGAAAATTTTGGAAACAAAATAATTGTAAATAAAATCATGGGAGCAACCTCCATAAAAACATACACAATTATATTCCTTAAATTTTTAAAGAAGTTACGAAAAAGCTACTGTAAAATTATTTTTGTGTTATCTTACGAGAGGAATTTTCAGAAAGTTAATTTGATTGCTTTCAGAAGTTTGCATAATCTGGAAAATCCACGCCACACTCGCAATGTTTCACGAAAAGAAGTTGTGAACAGAGTAGATCTTAATTCTAATGTTACGATGATGAATGTTGACAATAAACCTGATACTGACTGATGCCCGGATCACATGAAGGACTTTAATATTGCAAGTGAACAAGTTTAGGAGAACCACAGGTTCGTTTTCAATATATTTATAATACTTTGTTTCTTTCCATATATCATATTTGGTTTTTGTAATATTTCTCTATCTGCTCTGTTATTTGATGAATAAATTTAACATTTCTTACTCGTAAAAAAGTGTTTACTTTGAAGCAGAAATTACTTACCCTACAAAATTTACGTAGTAGTAAGTAGTAGTAGTAGCCTACCCTACAAAGCACAAGTTTACATACTTCAGTAGTAGCATGCACTCAGTGTTCCATAGTTAAATTCACAATTTCATAGTCAAATTCCTTGTTCGTTATAACATTAGTGAACAATAAAAATATTGCTAAAATTGTATACGTATTAAAAATTGTTTGCTTAGTTATTGTTTTACATTTAAATATATATTAATATTAATATTAAGTTTTATAACTTTGAAAATATCTACTCATTCTACAGTTTTTTTACATTTATATCAAAATAATAATTTATGACATAATTACTGACATGTCAGTAATCAAATATTAAATGTTGAGGTAACTTTAATAACCCGTTTTTTTTAAATTCTGTAGCTTCAATCATTTTTGATAGAAGCCAGATTGGTTATACATATGGGGTTTTTTATATGCGTTTTTTTATATTTTTAACCTTATCAGTCCATATATTAGCCTACTCTTCTACAACTTATAGTATAAGATAGAGTGCATGTGCCATTTAATTTCTTGGATTTCGTTGTCCATGACGTGTCCGTTTCGGCAGCCTCTGAAGAAGCCTTTTAAAGGTGAAAGCCGGTTTAGGCTGTAAGGTAAAACTTTACGATTTTACTTATAAAAAACTTAGTGTTCCGAGTCGTTAATAAAGTAGTGATATTTACCCATTTAATTGTTAGAATTTATTAATAGGCGTATCATTTTCAGTAGGTTTCATGTTTTCTTTATTAAAAATGTATCATTCGTGTTTGGGGGTATCATTCCATTTTTTCATCAGTAATTTTAAAAGATTACTTTTTGTTTCAAAAACTAAATATTTTGAAATTGATTTTTATGTTCATTGTAATATTTAACAATGGATTAATTTTACTTCATTTAGACTATAATATTTTATATATTAATGTCAGTAGCACTGGGAATAAAGTTTTGCAACATTGGTATTTTAACAACTATATATTTCAAAATGACTAGCTAATAACTAATTGTGTCAATACAAAAAAAAAACAGTGTTTAATTAAACTATTACAAGTGTTTTACAAGTGTTTTACAAGTGTTAAAGTGTTTTATTACTTTTTACTGTTATACTACTATTTTACTAATAATTTATTAAAAAAATTACACAAGTGCATATTAGATGAATTCTTACAAAATTAACGTCAGTAATTGAAAAATGAAAAAGAAACAATATACAGTAAATAAGAATCAAATTAACTATTAATTTACAATAGGTAAAGCATTTGGGTCTAAGCAAGCAATTTGTAATTTAAAAAGCCAAGTCCATTCCCTAATTTCCTTGATTGACAAACAGCACAACAACATCTTCAGGAGAGATGTCGATTTCCCAGTGAATATTGAGCAAAGCTAGCCCATTAAGCCTTGTCTCCGATGTTGTAGACCTCATCCACGTCTTCAACAGCCTCAGAGTAGAGAAGGAGCGTTCTGGCTCAGCTGACGTCACTGGGATTACAAACAGTACTTCTAAAATTTGTCGGACGTTCGGAAATATATTTGGATTGCAAAGTTGCAGGGAAGACCGAGCTCTGTGTGGAACATCTATGTCTGCTTTATCCACCCACTTTTTCTTTCATATTTCTGCCTCAAGTTTAAGTTCCATCTTGAAAATGTCAGGGTAGGCCTACACAACAGAGGCAACAGACTACTTGATCTCTTGAGTAGTAGCCCTAATGATGAAATAAGGCATAAATACTTGAAGATGACAAATTTTATCACACTCAGGTCCGAAACGGGTCTGTAACTCAACAATGCTGTGACCAAATAAAAGGAATATATAAATTTAGCTTGTAGTGTGGTTTCACGTCCAATTCGTAGCAAGCATTTGCTCTATGTAATTGCCTATTACATTTTCTAGGCATCTTGGACTGAACCTCATGTTCATCTGCAACTTTTTTGATTTGTTCAAACAGTGAGTTGAAAGATTTATCCACATTCTCCGCCTTTCTTTTAAAGCATTTTGCAGATTAGTTACTGATTTTTTTGTTTGGGAGAGATCAATATTACGTTGCTGTAACTATCTTGTTACTGGCAGCATTAGACCGCTGATTTTAGCACAAACTACCAAGCTAGCTAAAAATTCATAGCTTAAAATAGCTTGCAAAAGAAAGAAGGCCATGAAAGGTTTTGAGGCTAATTCGTTTATTTCCTTAAGAATTGTGTCGATGGTGCCAAAAAATTTCAAGAAATCTATAAATGCTGTGTGTTTCTCCACCCACCTTGTCTCACAGAGCTGTGTCGAAACAGTTTTGTTGGTTTCTTTCATAGAAAGATGTTTCTTAAGTATTCCTCGTCTTATATAGCTATCTCTGATAAAATTAGTAGTATTGTTAACAGTATTTTTATCTGTCGGGAGACAGATTCACTATTTGCAGCTGAGACAACTGTTAAGTTTAAAACGTGGCTCCAGCAATGAGTATATTCAGCGTATGGTTGTTTTCCTTAATTTTAGCTTGAACACCCTGCAATTTTCCTGACGTATTTGATGCCCCGTCATAACCTTGATCACGTAACTTGTTAATATCAAAATATTGTATTTTTTAACTCTTAATATGACGTCTGCCATGTTCTCTTCTGATAATGAGGTCATTGCAACAAAGGTAAGAAATGTTTCAATAATTTTTTCTATTTCAAAAAACGGACACATGTAGACATTTGTTGCTTACCGGCGATGTCTGTGGTCTCTTCACACCAAATAAAGAAATACGGTGACTTTTTAATATCATTTATTATTTTTTAATTTATCAGGTCTCCACATATTGCTCAGCTCATTCTGAACGCGGGGACTTACAGTGCATTTTTTGAACCCTTTTCGAGATGCTCTTTTAATATGCTGTCAAGAGCGTCTACTCTGAATCTAAGGAGAGCATTGAAGGTTCCTCGATTTTTTTCATCTCCTTCCAGAAGAGAGGGGCCTTCTCTGTGCCCTTGAAGAGGAATATTTTTCCTACCATGAAAGTAATTCTTTTCACAGTACTCACCAAATTCTTCCTATTTTCAACCACCTTCTTTTTACTGAACTGTTTGCAAGTTCTTGTACATTGCAAGTTATGTTTTTATGTATTTCTTTAAAAGATTCTGCATCCAGTAAGCTGTTTACATCGTATTGAGATGAACAATGATTTTTAAATGTTTCTAAGGCTTTTTTCCACTTTTTAAATGGACGATTAACAAGTGTGCCAATATCAGCGTTGTGAGAAGTGGTTTTCCAAAGAGAATACAATATTTACAATATGCGCCATCTTCACATTTAGAATAAACTAACCAATCATATTTCACTAACCAAGAATACTGGAATGATCGCATAATTGCAACTTCTTTTTTTACAGGAAATTTGTGGTCAGGCACGATTTCAGTGTAACTTTTACAAAGAACGGCATATTTCAGGTTATAATCAATTTTAGATTTATATTGTAATAACGAATTACTAATGTCTGCTACTTTACCTAATAATGAAGACTCGATTTGTGAAAGAACATTTGTATCTGAACAGCCAGGATTTATATTTTTACTATTGTCAGAGAATTCAGAAACAAGCCCGAAAACATTGTTGTCATTGCCAAAAGCCTCAATAACACCAGAATCTTGCTGAGACGATGTAGAAGTTGACAAAGAACAAATAGGCCTTTCTGCTAATCTATCACACTTTGCTAATTTAGTTTTTGTTACAAAGAAATCAAAAGTTGCTGACTTTTCTTTTTGGTAATTTTGTCATGTCATTAAGTTTGGACTTATTAGTCTCCATCTTTGACGCAACAAACAATCAAATAATCACTAATAAAACTACAAAAACGGCGGATTTAATAAACACCTTATTGCTAAATAAACACAAACGCGACAATGGCGGACGAATGACAGCAACGTGTGCACGAGTGGTGTACGTCTACCTCCGATCACTGCCGAAAATAGACGAATCTATGGAAGCTTTAGAGGCCACCTCTCGTCCTAGCGCTTGTGTAGCGAATTTCTGTTCCCACGCCACAGGCATGCATGGAAACATTGTTGCAGACAGACAGGCGTGCAGGATTTGGTAGGCAGGTTAGTTATGTTTATACGTTCGGAAAATACGATACATTTTAAATAAAATATTATTTCTAGAAATATTAATTTTTTATAATAATATATAAACCGATTTGATTTTTATTTTTAAGTAAAATAGTTAAGTTTTTTAAAGTATTTTTTTTTTATTATTACAGCAGCTTTATCAAGATATGAAATTAGGAACATTATTAAAATTTTAATTTTATTTATCGACTGATATCTGCAAAAAAGTGATGAATTTAACTTAAGTATTAAATAATATTTTTATGAACAAGGTTCAATGTAACTTACTTATTTAAGTATCATAAAAATATTATTTAATACGTAAGTAAAATTTCTTAGGGTTTACTGGTAGTAGTGGCTGGTGGCCGGTGTGGCGTGCGTGTGGCTATTTGATGATGTGCTGTCAAATGAGAGCGAGAGAGAGAGAGAGAGACAGAGAGAACAGGTAACTTACTAAACGTTACTATCAGCGTAATACACCGCTCAATGAACTATAAATTATAACTGAAGTAACAATTGTTATTATAAACTACTTATTTTGTTAATATTTATATTGTTACTGAAGTAACAATTGTTATTATAAACTACTTATTTTGTTAGTATTTATATCCATCCTCCTCTAAATCGGCCGAAATATGCAATTTTGTAATTTTAAACGAAAGCCTAAGTAAACTAAGGAAGTGTGTATTCCATTTTTTCCGTGGGGGGGGGGCTTGAGCCCTCTGACCCCCCTGCGTACGCCATTAATTCCAATCAATAAACAATAAGCTTATCTTTTACTCTACTACAAACTCAATGTGACCGAGTACAATAATAATTACGAAAAAGCACTGTTATTAAAATACCTCTACTAAGTCCTATTGGATATATAAGTCCTCTAGTAAGTCCTATTGGATGATACCATACAAATATGTACCTCATACCTCGGTGAAAGGAAATAACGTTGTTGACTAAAACAGTAGAGCTCGTTACAATGTGACTAGAATTGCAACTATAATAAATGTCTGCAATTTCTGTTTGAGCACCTCAAACGACCTCTACGACCTGTTATTCGCCCCGCTATTACTAGTTTTATTGGTGACATTTGTTTTTTATATCTTCTTCTTTTTCTCATTTCGGCTTTGCTCCGCTTCACGAATTTGTCGTTCTTTTCTTTTTTGCCTGCCTATCTGTTTCTCTCTCCCTCTCCTCTCCCTACCATTCTCTCTCTCTCTCTCTCTCTCTCTCTCTCTCTCTCTCTCTCTCTCTCTCTCTCTCTCTCTCTCTCTTTCTCTCTCTCTCTCTCTCTCTCTCTCTCTCTCTCTCCCTCTCCCTCTCTCTCGCCTCCCCTTGTTGACTCTAGAGCCTTACGAATGCTAGACCAACCAATGTAGAGCCCATACTTATGCTGATAACATTGTGATATTCCAAAAGGTAACAGCTTTGAAGAGGTAATTGAGAAACTACATTCTACCACTGACGAAAGGTAATTCTTGGAGTAAAATATGGCTGATAAATCTAAATGAAGGGAAGTCAATGCACGTTAATTTCACCAACAGGAAAATTAATTACCTCCCTGTGGTTAACAGTGCAAGGTACTTTGGCACGACATTAAATACCAAGTTACGCTGAAAGGAACACATATGAAAGGAAAGAACTGAACTTGACCAAAAATTCATAAAAATGTACTGGCTTATCGGGCAACATTCTGAGATTTGAAGATTTCTTCAGTCAACGATGAAGTTCAGCGATTCGCCACGTCTGCATGAACACCAGAATCTCCAGATGTTGCAATTTCTCGACAATACGGTAAGGCAAAGGTTTGTGCGAAGGCTAAACAGAATGAAACCATTTGATTTAGTGGAAGTTATTTTAAACAACACACAGCAGTAAATAAATAACAAATTCTGATTTACACCGTCAGAGTTTTACAGTTTTGAATAACTGTAATTTAAAATAATAAATTTAATAAAAAAGAATTAAACCACTTCAGACAATTATTATTGCGAAATTATCTTGTAAAAAGTAGTGGTATAAATGATTGCTAACATAGGTCTAATATGTACTTCTTCTAAACATAAAACTGCTGAATACTTAATTCCATCCTATTGTATGCTGACACACTCAAAACAAGCGATAATAGCTGTGATGGTGTAAATCTTTCTCTTGAAAGGATATAAAGAAAGCACACCACAGCTTATCCTTTTGTTCTGTGTTTTCAGGGCGGGATACATCACTTGATCACTTGATTCAAGTGAAAACACCCTCAAATAGAAAAGAATCGTTATTTACGACGTCTCTGAGTAATAATATTATTGTAAACGGATCAGATGACCTTAACAGCTATGGCAAGGGTTTTGGTCTCCAGAATAGAAACTGTACACTGCATCGACCCCTACCCTACTTATAAAAGTAGGCCTATAGTTTTAGAAGCAGCACGGCAGACGAGTATTCAAGATCCACAAGTTGGAAATGAACTCATTAAAAACTACTGACTGCGGAGAACGAAGGCTCATCGTTAATATACACAGGCTACGAATATCCACGTTTCTACTTTGCTGACATTGAGAATTCATCTGCCGCTCCACTGAAGATGATTGGCTTGGGCTCCGTCGATAGTCTGGCTCCATAACACCACACAATATTCGACCACGGGTAAAATTTTGGGGACTTTCTGAACAATTGTAGTTGATCTATAGAAGTTTAATTTGTTAACTTCTGTTTCTCTAGGATTTAATACAGTTACAGATGTCTATTACTGTCGATCTCGTATCGTTAATATCCACGCGGCTACAGCGTTGTATTTAATTGCAATACGCTGAACGAGTTGTACTGTTGTACTTACTTAAACGGATGTAATAACATAGTGTATACACTGGAGTGTTTTAACTTGTACAAAATCTCAGCGCATTGAGTAGCATGCATATCAGGGTGGCATTCGGATTATTTAAAATGGGTGCGCTGGATAAGCGGAATAGTAAAGTCTGTCGCATACTGCCGTATTGGACTATTCACTTATCTGTGAGAGCCTGTTGTGTAAACACATGTTGTGTGAGACTGCTGTATTCATTAATGTGTGAAACGTTAGACCAGCTGATTTGTATTTAATTTTGTGTAAAACTTGAACTTTCGTCCATGGAAACTATCGCAGAGATTAAAAAGGCTTTTGAAGAAGACTTAACGAGTGATGACCAGAAATTGCGGTACAAATGCTTTATAGATGGTCTGAAATATGTTGAAAGTGATCCACGTTCCGAAAGTCCTTTAGCCCTAAGACACGGAACAAAATGTTGAAACCGTACGGGCTGGAATAAACAAAAATCGACGGCTAACAGTGTGAGAATTAAAAGAAGACGCAGACATCTGTTTCGGAGATATTTAGGGAATATCTTTGAATGGAACCTGTGGGAGCAATATTCGTGCCACAGCTGCTGTCTCAATACAAATTAAATATTCCGAGCTGAAGTTGCAAATGATTTGTTAGAAAACGCTAACAGCCATATTTTCTCAGAAAGGTCATAACTAAAGACGAATCGTAAATTTATCGCTATGACCCCTAAGCACAAGTCAAGTCTTCCCAATATAATTGTGAATATAACGCTCACAGAGAACACGTATTTACACAACAAAATCTAACAACTAACTGAATAGTCTAGTACGTTAATGGATGTTCACGGATACGTCCAAAGATCCCGTCTGAATGGCTACCCATTCTTTTTTACCGGTTCCTGTAATATTCATAATGATCGGATACTTTTCGGTCAGACCTCCTATACGCAAGATGGGAGACGCCAGATAAATGGTGTTGCAGTTATCCGGCGCCCCTTACCGAATGCAACACGCGTTAATCCCGATGTAGTTAAAATGAGTTTAAATAGTCGCTCGACGGAGAATTATTCGCACTTTGGTCGGCGTTCCCTGACGTCAGACCCCCTCCGCCCCTTTTCTAGTAAAGCTTTTCGCTCAACAAGTTCAGTCAGTCTCCCATCAAACTGCACTGTGAGCAGAGTCGCCCGCCGTCTCCTGGTGGGTACTTTGGTTGGAAGCCTCGATTACCAAGGTAATTATGTTTTCTAAGTATCTTAAATTTCATAAATCAATGCTGGTGACGAACTGTGTTCGTCTGTAACGTTTGTAAAATAAAAACTTGTATTTTGTAAAAGATTGTAACTTATAATCTACCAAGACGTATCTTGTTTGTAATAGTCAGCCTCGACTAAAACCAATTTTCAGTCAGTCAATTTAAAGAAAAAGAGCAAAGATATGTAAAGTTCAGTGTCAGTACTTGTTGTATATATAATTTGAAGTTGTAACTTTGTAATGTAATTTTGTAAATTGTGATTACGCACTGTATGAATGTGTGTGCGTGCTAATCAAACGATGTGGGTGCATAAAGTATACTAAAAGATGTGAAACTTTCAGTTCAAAGCTTGGTTCGACGTACAGGAGCGAGGATACGAGAATATGGACTCCATGTAGTTTTCTTCACACGTTCTTCCAGCATGGACACAGCAGCGGTCCAGGGCATGAGCAGAGGAACACGCACCCGTTGCGACCAGCTACAGCAGGTTGTGAGAGAACCTATCCGGATTGCCAAGTAAAATTTTACCATTAACAACTTTCAGTGGAAGTTACTGTATAATCACTAATGAAAAGCGAGATAAACCAGTTTACCCACCTTATGTGACAGGAAGAAATCTTTTATAAATGTTTTGTGATGTAGAACAGTGTTAGAATTTTTATGAGCAGATCACAGATTGTACGGTGAACACCGTTTATTGTAAACTAGTATTGATTTATGCAACTGTCCTATATTCAGAATTTAATCTTTTCTATATTCAGTTCATTTTGAGCTAAATTAACTCAGTAATTGACTTTTGCTAACTGACTTATAATTACGTAAATTTTCGAGGCTCATATTGTTTTGAAATAAACGGGTCGAATCCGACTCTGCTCACAAATCGAAGGTATTCAAAATATTTTTTTTACTTACACCTCCTCCCCTTATGGAATTATGTTAAACTTTAGGGACATTTGAGAAGTATGTTAGACTGTAGAGAGAGTCTTAAATAGTAATAAGCATTTTGGTTGATTTGGTGATATATTGTTATTTTTGGTATTCTCTGTGGTGCGCTTCTGGGGCCCAACAGCAGGAAGTGTGCTACAATGGATCCTCACTAGTCGCATCTGACATGTAACACTAAACTGCTAAACCTCGCAAAGCCACTGAATGCGTTGTCTTTCACACATGTAGAGCACAAAAAATAATAGCATAGATCACACTATGTGTTTCGTTAACCTTAAGTAATTACGATCTGTTGCAGACTAAAGTGTAGCATAGCTAGAAGGTTCTTTAATCTTTGACTTATGTTAGACACGTACTCACGCGCGCATAAACGTATGTTAAATTGCAGGCCTATACGGCAGACATCAGCGGTCCAATCACGCGCGCCGCCCCTCTCCTCTGCCTTGTTTTTTCAGCATTTGGTAAAATAGTTTCTGGTATATAACTTAATATCAGTTCACAACTTTTGTTAGTTTTTTGCTGCCACCAGTACAAACTACCAGAAGGTTGGTTTGGGGGAAGTTGGGGCAATGACGAACAAAAAGGTTTTTTTGAATGTATTGTACAAATCATGAGGAGAAGGTCGGTAACATAGACTGTGTGTTGTAAACCTTAATACTTTATCTTTCATAGAAAAAGGTTGTTGCGTTCTGCACACTGATAAGCAATACGTCGCAAATCTCCTGTTGTTGGGCCACGAAAAGCGTTACTCATTGCGTGTACACGATTGCACAGTTACTCTTCCATTTCACAATCACAGGATTTAATTCCTGATGTAGGATCTCTGTAGTTACCGTCTCCGAGGTGATCTTGTAATGTACTTTTTGGTATGTTAAATTTGAGTGCCTCTTCTCTCAAAGTCATTTCTTTTTTTTTTGGTAAACATTGAATAGCTCTATTTAAATTCTACTAAATTTAAATTTAATACTAAATTTATACTAAATTTAAATTCCCATGGGTTTCTGTTAGTTTTGTGTTAGTAATTGCGCACCATTTTCCTAAAATTAACGTTGTATGTAATGCTCGTAAAATTTTAATAAAAGTACGCTGGGGCAATATTGGACACTTCTGTAGCTGTCCGACGTTACCCCAAGGGGAACTGAGAATGGTGTCCGTTATTGCCCCGAGTGACTCCATTATTTTACTTTTGTTAGAGTAATGTTACAGGCTGGAAATATTTATGAACCAGTCTAGCGCGTTATAATAATTTACAAACAAGTAATCACAAGTACTTTAAATACAGAATACAAAACAGCATGACATAGGTGACACGAACTTCGACAACGGAGACAAAAATCTAGTTAAAAGCCACTAATTTGTGTACAAAATAACTGAGCACCGTATCAACACCATTTTAACATCTACACTGGACAATGGAATGTGGTAACCCTGAGGCGTAGACACAGGCGTACCAACTTCATAATTCAATATTTATCCCACGTCCGGTATTACCCCGTGTCCAGCTATACCACAACCTCCCCTATTCATAGGTGGATTATTCTAGAAACATTCCCTAAATTTTTAAGTTTTGTAAATATTTCTTACTTGACCTTTTCTATTCCACACATACGTTAACCTATTACATTAGCGATTACAAACATGATTTTAAAGTATTTTTACTAACTTGGTTACACTGAAACGACCGTTTTGCACTTCTCGCATGAAAGTTTCTACGTTTTCGAGAGTTAGTAGTAAGCAATATTATTTTCTCATTAAGTTCAGTATGGATTTACGGGAAGAAGGAATCGATTTGTTTCAGATTCCACAATCAATTTTTTATCATAAATATTCTCATTTATGTAAAAAAGGTTTTTAAAAATTGAAATAAAATGTTCTTAAAATAGTCTTAATTTTATTTTCATTTGTTATACTCATTGAAAGTACGTTACAGTTTTACAGATTTGAATTTTACAGATTCTAACTGTAACTGTTTACAGATTCAAAATTTAGGATTGATTAGTTCGTGTGATTTAGCTCGAAACGCTGTAACTGTAGTTTTTAAATCATATGCTACGGTATAACAGTAATTTGACAAATTATCGTATATATGAAACAAAACTTTCCAAGAACTATTCAATATATTTAATGGATTGTGATCGTATCTTGTCACAGTATCTATAGTGTACATATATTATTAAGTTTCATGTGACACTTTCACAACAACAAACGAAGCTACATTTTTTTAGGATCCGTTAACTGGCACAGGTCTTGATATTCTTCTATACTGTTTGTGTAATAATAACAACTTAGCTCATCAGCAATAATTTGAAAAAAAAGTTTTTAATAAAATAACAAATATTATTAGGATGGCATAATATCAAACATCATACAATGTCAAGGAATAAGTGCACAAGTAATAAGTGTAGTTTTAAGTGAACAAATTTGCATTTTTAACATTTAAATAAATAATTAAGCATGTATTAAATGCCTTTAAATTGTCTTTTTTTAGTTCTTATTTTTAATTAAACGTTTACGCGCATTGCCTGTTCCGCCTACATCAAGATCTTTCATTCGACCCACCTTATTATTTTCCTCGTGGCTTATAATCCTCTATGACCTTTAGTATTCTGTGTGGGCCCATTATGTAAATATAATTGCCTCCACTTTAGCTTACGCTCGTTTATCCAATTGCTAGGATTATACATGTGAAGGTCACATTCTCCCATTTTGTTTCTTATTACGTCTAGCGCAACCGGGAACATTCCGATGAAATTTTACCAAGTTTACATTTTTCAGAAATACGTGATTCCATCCGAAAACATTCGCAAGATCGATAGGTGTCACAGGAGTACAGTCGAAAAGATTTCTGTTCTACACCAGTAAATGTGGTTGAGAATAGAAAAAAGTGTTGCTATTAAAAATTGAATCCGCCCATGATTACAAGTGAAACAGATACGAATTACCTGCTACGAATCACGGTCGAGAAATATTTGGGAATGCACTGTCTATGTAGCACGTGGAGAAGTGTAAATAATGAAACGGTTTATTGATTTAAATTTAATTAAAATTCTCTCCATCTCTCTCTCCCCAACACACACACAAACACTGGCAGTTATATTTGAAGGTTTGTGAATATACGAGCAAAGTGCGCTTGCGCTTGTGGTTTGCGCTTGCGTCATTTATGGTAAAATCATGTGGAGATTTCTTAGGTACGTTAGGCACTGCCAAAATTTCTCATTGAACAAAAGAGTTGACTGTTGTAAAGGGAATAATAGTAACAAGATATTAAGTAACGTGAACGCATGTCAGCGCCTTGCTTTAGGTAGTGTAATAAGTTTCTGTTAACGCCTTAGTTTTACCAGGTAAAACTAAGAGATAAAATTAAAGTTGTTTTAAGGAACAGCAAAGTAACGTTGTCACATAAAGTTTTTCAGACACGCGCTCCCTCGCCTTTCACTAGCCTTACTCATAAGGAATGACGTGTTACTTTTAAAGGCTAACTGTTTTTAACAGCCGTCTCAGATACGCACTTCTTCTTTTCTTTCCTTGTATTTCTACTTTATTAGAAAATAAGTAAATTTACCTGTACTCTTTCTCAACGTGTAGTCATATGTTATGTCATCTAGGCCCATACTTATGCGGCCATATTTTATTAGGTACACGCAAAAACACTTTCATATTTAAGCCTTCTATCATGCATTACGCTTATGTTGTCTACTAACCTGTTTCATCCGTGGGCACTACAGACATTTTCTGCATAGTTTTACTAGCCCTGCTTTATGACAAAATTTTTAAGGCAGTGGGTTTTACTGCTTGACATGGACTGTATCTCCGGTTACATTTACGATATACGTCCAAGCCATTACCTTAAGGAAATAAACGTTTATTTTAATTTAAAAATGAACTAACAGTATTGGATGATTATGTACGCATAAAAGTTTTGATGCATCTACTAATACGCTAAATTATCTAACAAATGGTCTTATCATCAAATCGAAATCGGCAAAACCCGATTGTACTAAATTGTATTGAACCCAATTGTATTCAGTTTGACTGTAGCGATTTCAAACAGAGTATGAGCCGAGGGCCTGGCATGCGCTTATCGCAAATTAATATAGCGTATTAGTAGTTCCTTGTAAATTTCTTTCCTCCCTGAGATACCAATAATAGTGTTTTCAACTAATGGAAGTTTTGTCAAAGTGTTATTTGTAGTGACTTTAAGTCACAAGAACATTAGACGCTACATTGGAAAACCTTCTGCAAAAACAAATTTTCCACAATAAGTTACCCAATTGATATTTAATTGTAAAAGGCAATGCTGTAACCCTGTAAATAGAAATTATCGTATTCTAAAATTTTTTCTTGAAATATTTATCTGCCTAATAACAACCACTAAGAGTTTACCTCTACAGTATCTTGTTACCAGGCATCTGTTAGTTATGGATGAGTAGTTTTATTTCTCAACATATGCCAGTAGAGGTCTTGTATGTGTAGTAACACTATACTTACGGAGGTCCCCCCCCCTATTCTTTGCAAACGCAAGAATTATAAGACGGAAAGCCTCATAGAACTTACTTATTGACACCCCGTATGAAACTCTTCTAAGCAGTTGTTACATAAATACAGTGATAAGCCTTAAATTAGTGTTAATTTATAATACAAAATTTTGTAAAATTTGAAAGCAATAATTTAAACTAAATATTTTAACTAAATAAAAATAGAATATCAGTCACAACACTTAGGCTGCTAAAGTTGGGAAAAGTTATAACGGAATAATGGATTTCGTCAAGTGTTATAATTGCAACTGTCAAACATCAGTTTATAAAGCAGATGAAAATTGAAACATAATGTGCAGCAGAAAATATAAATTACTAAATGTTTGCCATACAATAAACGAAATATTTTTGGGCTTATTAAAACGAGAATTTTTATAATTAAAAATTTTGTTGTTTTGATGGTCACATAGATCGATCTGTTTAAGCAGTGGAAACAAAATAATTGGCACCAGATAAAATCTTTAGTCAGAACTTTATTTACAGATTAGATAAATAAAAATTTACAGGCATTGCACAAATGCAATGCACAGAGAAGGGCATTGAAAATGCTTCAATAAATCTAAAAAATATATATATATTTATGTTCATTCACCAATCAATGAATTCATTCTTCATTCACCAATTTACAGATTATAAGTTAAATGTAGTCGCATTCATAAGCGAAGTTTTATATGTGTACTATGTTATTGACAACAAAGAAGTAGTTTCTATGGAAACTCACCGGTTCCCATTTACGATCACGCACCAGCGATCGGCCGCAAATGTGCGACACGTCCTTATACACATTTTCAATGTTAAAACAACAATACCTACCCGTATATAACAATTCTTGAAACTCACTCTGTCTGACTCTTAGTAATGTAACACAAAATAAATAAATATCACTCACTTAACAATGCCAGACTCGAGCAAACATCAATGAGAAATTCTGAAAAAACATTTTAAGACATTTTTACATTTAAAAATAAATAAAAAGCTTTTTTTAAACTGCCTTCTTTACTTTTACGCATATTTTCAACTCCTTTTCCATACATTTACAATCTTGTAATTCCTTCCCTATAAACCTTTGTTGAACGTGTTCATAGCCAATTGCTCACGAAGTCTTGCACATTTTTGTTAGTAGATAAGTTCCGCGCATAATTTTTTATTGAGAGGGCTACTACACCTGAAAATCTAGACTACAAGGGAGACGATCTAAAGCTCTCCAGTGGAAATCTTCTAATTTTGCTTGGGTAGTTGCAACGGTGTGGGTCGGGCGTTTTCATGAAGATCAAAACGCTGCTAATCTGAATCTTGCGTCGTTTATAGTCGTGGCTTTCTGTAACTTTTCAGAAATGTTTGGAGTAATATGCACTATTTGATGTTCTTTGTTTAAGTAAGATATTGACGTACACAACATCTTTAGCATCCTAAAAGGAGGACGTGATAACTTTGGAAGCAGACAAACGTGTTTGTGCTATTACTGCAGTTGTTTAACCTTTTCAATGTTATTTATTCAAGTTTTTGATTCCAGGAGTAATATTCATAACATATAAAAATGCCATAAAAAATAAAACGAGTATCCTTCTGCTACAAAGGAATGCAGACGCCACTGAGAAATTTCACTTCTAACAGTCTCGTGATTTACATCCAAACCTTTTGGCAGCCATCTTCCAGAGGTTTTGGGTAACATTAACACTTCTTTAATGATTGTCACCACACTTTTATAACTTACTAAAATTACTGCACTAATTTTACTAATCGTCATTTGTTGGTCGTCGTGATTTATGTCTTGAATTTTAAAATGTTTCGCGGCGTACTGCTTCTTTTATCACGACGTGCGTGACTGAAGTTAAAAATTTCCCGACATTCGCAGAAACACGTATGCCATTTTCACACTTGCGCCATCGAAAGTGCATCATTGTAGAATTATACACAAAATTTGCGCAAAATTTCAGATGGTTTAACACATTTGCATAGTTAAAATTTAATAACTGCACACTGCGCATACGTCTCATCTTCACTCATCGTGACTGACGTTGAAACAAACCACATTAGAAACGGGCGCGTCTCGCTGCGCACCCCTAAGGCACTACGGCTCACTGCTCACTGTTGCCAACATTAATGAGCGTTTATATATCATATCCCAATTTCAAAAGTCTCATTCATATTAAATATTAATATTTCATATTCAAATTTTTATATGTTATCCCAGGCTCTCAGGTAATATTTAGTTTGAAATCACTAGAATCAATCTGAATACATTCAAACCAGAATATAATCAAACTGAAGTTTGAACCCACACAACATTAATGTGTACATAATAGTCCAATACTGTTAGTAAATTTTTAAATTACGAGAAACGTTTACTTTTGTAACGTAATGGCTTTTATGAAAATCGTAAATGTAGTCAGAAACACGGCTCATCACAAAAAGTGAGAAAACATTGCCTCCAAAATTCGGTCATAAAGCAGGACTGGTAAAAAATCCGAAAATGGCTGTAGTTCACATGGATGAAACACGTTAGAAGACAACATACACGTAATGTATGATAGATGGCTTAAATATGATTTTTTTAGTGTACACAACTAAAATACGACCGCATAAATATAGATGACATAACAGATGACTACACGTTAAGGACCAGTAGGCCAACGGGAAAATTTACTTCATTTCTAATAAAGTATTGCGCATACAAGAAGTATTGCGTACCTGAGCAGGTTTTTAAAAGCAACCAACCTTAAAAGTAACACGTTATTTCTTACGAATAAGTATTAGTGGAAAACAAGGGAGCGCGTGTCTGAATAACGTAACGTGAGAACGTTACTTTACTTTTCATTAAATAAACTATTAATTTTTGACTGGTAAGCTGAGGTCTTAACAGAAATTTGTTACACGTATCTAAATCAAGGCGCTGACGTAGTTTACATTACTTAATATCTTGTTACATTTATACCCTTTACAATAGTCAACTCCAACTCCTTTGTTCAACAATCGTTTTTGGTAGAGCGCAAAAACACTCACACAATTATTTTGCCCTCTTTCATTACTTAAAATAATTTCAAAATCTACAAATGTTTACCAGTATTTCCAACTTTTTATAGTCCGTTACTTACAAAACTATTGTCATAAAATATTATTTTCCTTACGGGATGATATTATTATATTTATTATTATTGCTGGAATAATAGTATATTTTGTATTACTACGCGCATGTTGAATGACGATGAATTATTTGCTAGAATTTTAACGTCGGTGATATTTAAACAGACGATGTAAAATCTGCAATGGAACATTGTGTGCACGAAATAGTATATTAGTAGAACATAGCAGAATACTCTTAAATTTAAATAACATTAAAATACAAACAAACTTACAGAAACAAATATAATTATAGTAAAAGATGACTTTATGCAATTAGAGAAACAATGTATCTGCTAAAGATGTGTTTTTATAAATATATAAGGAAAATGCATCGTGGTAAAAGCAGTAGACTAGAATCATTAAAGATGTGTTGTTTCCATTTAACTTTTTTAATGAGACGCTGTTTACTAAACCATCAATAAACGCAGAGTCTGCCCACGTAATTCTTGATATGTCGCATTCTCAAAGTCAAATAGCTATGTTGTTTATCATGTTTTGATTTACCATATATTAATAAACTTTATTAATTACTTTGTTTTTAAATTGTGTATTTACATACACAAAGTAAGGATATTATAACAAAATGAGTTAAATTTATTATGTTAAAACTTAAAAAAAAGCCAAGAGATTAATTAAAATTGCTTAATAATTGTGGGAATAAATTGATAGTAGAATGTTACTAATACTTTTTCGTGTAAAGTAAAAAGTGAAATGAGATCAGAGAAGACCGTAGTGTACATTGTGCAACACGATTCCACTTTTGACGCAAACTGCCAAGATTTCGGTTCCAATCACTCGTTTTACCGCGTTTCCATCATTGTCTTTGTTTTCCTTGTTCGTTACACCACAAACACCAAGTGTAATTTTCCTTTGCAAGTTCAACGGCATCAAAAAATGTCCTCATTATGTCTCAAAGATCAAAGATTTAACGTCTGTCAAGACTTAATCTCAATTTACATTTTTGTGCGACTCACCTTATATATAAAATATTCAACTAACGATTGGATGTAACATTACTATGTAACATAATGATCATAATAAACATTTTTCCTTAACAAAAATAACTTACTTGTTCACGGGATAGTAGCGATTAATAATTTATACATGTTTTATAGAGATACACATGTGTTAATTAAAAATGTTTACGCTTATTTATTGCACAAAACTATCGAAAGACGTTCCAAGTGGGTCGTTGCCTTTAAACGGTGAAATATTCACTTTAATTAAACACTAAATAATTCGTTACAACTTTAATAACACTATGCAGCATGAGCCTTGATGATCATACACATTTAGATGGTTTCAAAGTATATTTTTGTGCTGATTTCAGATTTAATATTTATTTTTCTCTATAACCTACAATTTTGTTTGCAATTCAAATGAGTGTAAATAATATTAAAATCCGGGTAATTTAGATTTCGTAAAGTGGGGAATTTTTTTAGGACAAGAGGAATCAGTTGGCAACACTTGTTATACCCCAGCTGGTTTTAGTTGACGCCAAACAAAGATCTTATGAAAATCTCAATGCTATTTTGAAAAATCTTAACTACGAAAGACATTTATGGATGGTTTGTGGTGACTTGAAAGTGATTGGCATGCTGCTTGGTCAACAATCTGGATACAAAAAATTCAATGTTTTGCCTTTGTGAACGCAGACAGCCGAGCCACGAACAAACATTGGAAGCCAACAGACTGGTTTGAAGGAGAAAATCTCCAACCGGGTTCAGAGAATATTACAAGCAAGCCACTTGTACAACGGGAAAAATTTCTTTTTCTACCTCTTTATATCAAACTTAGTTTATGAAACAGTTTACTAAAGCATTTGCAAAATACAACAACTGTTTCTAGTATCTATAAAGATTCCAAAAGTTTTGTTTTTATATAGTATCCAAGTCACTTTTTCACAATAATTTAATTACCTTGTATCCGTCAGTGACTTCGTTCTAGCGTTTTTTATATAGACTCGTTTCGTGACATGTGTCACATCATCAGTAATCCTCGTCAAATGTTAAAATTCACATAAAACACATAAAAACACATTTGCACATATTTACTAAATCACAATAACGACACACACATAACACGATGTAACTTCGGCTTCGTTGGACGGGTCCGACCGCGCGTGTAGTTGCCGAGCCACTAATTAAACTAAGTCAATCCTTATCACCAGTCGTTACCGTCATGCGCGATTATATTTAGGGCTGTATCATATAGTGAGTGAGACTGAAACCTTAGTTGTTCGTTTAATATACTGTTATTGTTGATATTCTTGTCTTTAAATGATTTATAAATCTCAAACTCCTCGAGAGCGTCCATTACCGCATACATGGATTGCTTTGAAATTAGTATTGAAATCTGTGTAATTATGGTTATGCATCATTAGATGGCGCGCATAATTAGATTTGGTCTTGTCTAAATCATTCCTTGGTAGATGTTCTTTGTATCTTTTCAAGAAAGACCTGCCAGTTTGACCCAGATAGAAACAATCACAATCATCACATGACATCCTGTAAACACCTGTTTTCTCTTCTAGCGGGAATGGTTCTTTTATGCGTAACAACTTAGAAATATTATTATTTGTTTTAAACGCGACTTTTATATTAAATTTAGAAAACACATTGGATATAATGTTAGGTAAAAGGCTACTGTACACTGTCGTTATATACTTTTTATTATTATTTTTATTTTTGTTAACTTTATTATCATCCGTGGTATTATGGTGGGATCTAGTTTTATATAGGTGTCGCTTAAGAAGTCTATCTATCATCGAACTCTTGTACCCATTCGCTATTGCTATGTGTGTCATTATATCCAATTCATCCTGAAAGTCCTTTTGGTTAAGTGGAATCGTTACCAACCTATGAACAAAACTGTTGTAAGCCGCAATGGGTTCGCCACTTTCAGGACTGCTGGCGGATTTATACTTGCATCATTTTGAAAATACTTACATGTTCTCAGAGAATAACAAATTTTATAAAAATATTAAATTTTATGCGCGATATGTAGACGACACCTTTATAGTTTTTAATGGCACGCTACGACAGATAGAGAAATTGAAATATTATTGAACAGCCTTAGAAAGAACATACAATTTACCCTCGAAACAGAGGTTGACAATAAACTCAATTTTTTGGACCTGACTGTTACAAAGTATCTTAATAAATTTCAATATAAAATATGTAGGAAACCCACCATCACAGATATTACAATACACGCCGATTCCACTTAACCAAAAGGACTTTCAGGATGAATTGGATATAATGACACACATAGCAATAGCGAATGGGTTCAAGAGTTCGATGATAGATAGACTTCTTAAGCGACACCTATATAAAACTAGATCCCACCATAATACCACGGATGATAATAAAGTTAACAAAAATAAAAATAATAATAAAAAGTATATAACGACAGTGTACGGTAGCCTTTTACCTAACATTATATCCAATGTGTTTTCTAAATTTAATATAAAAGTCGCGTTTAAAACAAATAATAATATTTCTAAGTTGTTACGCATAAAAGAACCATTCCCGCTAGAAGAGAAAACAGGTGTTTACAGGATGTCATGTGATGATTGTGATTGTTTCTATCTGGGTCAAACTGGCAGGTCTTTCTTGAAAAGATACAAAGAACATCTACCAAGGAATGATTTAGACAAGACCAAATCTAATTATGCGCGCCATCTAATGATGCATAACCATAATTACACAGATTTCAATACTAATTTCAAAGCAATCCATGTATGCGGTAATGGACGCTCTCGAGGAGTTTGAGATTTATAAATCATTTAAAGACAAGAATATCAACAATAACAGTATATTAAACGAACAATTAAGGTTTCAATCTCACTCACTATATGATACAGCCCTAAATATAATCGCGCATGACGGTAACGACTGGTGAAAAGAATGACTTAGTTTAATTAGTGGCTCGGCAACTACACGCGCGGTCGGACCCGTCCAACGAAGCCGAAGTTACATCGTGTTATGTGTGTGTCGTTATTGTGATTTAGTAAATATGTGCAAATGTGTTTTTATGTGTTTTATGTGAATTTTAACATTTGACGAGGATTACTGATGATGTGACACATGTCACGAAACGCGTCTATATAAAAAACGCTAGAACGAAGGCACTGACGGATACAAGGTAATTAAATTATTTCCAAAAGTATATACTGAAAAGATAAAAGAAGGGATCCTTGTTGGCCGGCAAATAAGAAATTTGATGAAGGATGATGCTTTTGAAAATACTACGAATTCAACAGAAAATAAAATGCTTGAAATTCATTTAAAGAAGTTGTGAAAAAATTTATTAGAAAAAAACTACAATACTTTCGTAAAAACCATGTTTTACAACATTTTAGAAAATTGGGCTGTAATATGAGTGTTAAACTTTACTATCCCCACTCACACATCGATTTTTCCCTGAGTATCTTGGCGATGTCAGTGAAGGACGTTTCCACCAAGATATCACCGACACGGAAAAGAGATACCGTGGATGGTGGGATGTTAACATAATGGCCGACTACTGTTTCATGCTCAAGAGAGACGGCATACCTGAGGGGTGCAAATCAAGAAAACGAAACTTTAACCCTCAAGAAGAGAGACTTAAAAAATAAAACAGCATAGTGAACAGGAAAAGTAAAATTGTATGTACATATTTCCTGATATCGTCTCATACATAATTAAATGTTTTTTATTCAATGTAAAATGTTCAAAATGAAATTGAAATGAAGAGTTCAAAATAAATCGTATTTAATTACTAAAACAGGCGTTTGAGTAATATTTCTTTCATTTGTATCGTCGCACGTATTAATACAGAGTCACACAGACTGGTATGTGCGATAGTATTGTTACGACGGTCTACTTGATCGTCGTAGGTACAGTAGAAAAAAATACAAGACAGTAATTAAGTCACTAATCACCAACTTTAATTTTCACAGTTGAACAGTTCGTAATTAACAACACAGTCTCTTACAAGAAATCAAATTAAAAAAAAATTGTTCACACGCAAATAAAATGTCCACTAATATTAAACACAATAATTGTATTGCAATTATCCCGCCCGATTATTAAACACTTCACTAATAACCACTTGAACGCACACAGTAATATCGCCCGATAATCGCCCGACAATAACTGAACTGAGCGTCCCCGAGTAATTCTATTTATATCCCGCCGAAAATCTAGACGATTCCACATACTACGTATTACCTCTATACTACGACGTAATTGATTGCGGCCTTGACACAGTGCGAGCGGCCGCGTGAATTCTGGCACCGTTTAGCAAATGTTTCGAGAAGCACGTACAACACACGCATTACATTCCGGATCCCTCTGGAACATTCGATAAACACGTAGATTGTTCTGTGATCTCGTAACACTATGTAGTCTTCTGTTGTGCTGTCATAAATTTTGCCATAATCTCATAGAAACAATACAAAAATGTAGTAAAAACTCAAAAGTAAATAACGAATTTTTAAAAAAGCCTGACGTGTTACAAAAAATAAGATTACATCTGTAATCATCAGCAAAAGTACTATTAAACTGACCAATTTTCACTAAATCATCGTACAAAAATATTTTTTTGCAGCACAGTGTAACAGTTTTACAAGAGACTCGTGTATAATAATTTCTATGGTACCGTGTAATATACTTTCAATAATCAATAGTGCAACAAAAACTTTACTAATTACAAATTTACGCACACAGCAATAAACACATAACATTTTACGGTATCCAACTATCAAATTTTCGTTGGAAAAACATTTTTAATGAAATTGTGCTCTTTGAATACCTCTAAATCATGGTATTTAATAAAAATTCTGGCCACAAAATTGTGCTTCGCCATTTGTTCAAGTAAACTTACGGAAGGTCCACACATCTTCATACCGAAACAATTCCTTTATTTTCAGACCTGTGTTTGGAAACCTGCACACCAATCTTTAGCTAATATTTCTAATATTAAATTAATAATTAATATTATGTAGTTGAAATAATGTAAGGACAACGAACATTTTATTGCTAATTATTAGCGTCTGCCTCCCTTCGAAATTGTTTCATCTGTAACTTGTTAGACTAGTATCAAGCCCGCTTGGCGACACTTTCACAAACATCATATTTTTACATGTTTTTAGCACAACCGAAATAGTTTATGTGCAAACAAACATTTCCATCAAATTTTCGATTTTTTACTCGTTATGCCCTTAGAACTTAATTGTTTGTTACTTATTATTTGCAGAAATAATTAATTTCAGTTTACATAACTCCGTTATGTTTGTTACTCCGCACTTTTCAGTACATCTTTGACACACGAGTCGATGTCATCATCCAATGGCATTCTCTGCTTCGCATACGTATTTTGTAATGTACATATTTTATTAAATAAACATATTTAAATTTTGCTATTGTAACAGTACATATGACACCACATCCACCTAAGTACTGAAAATTAATTTAAAGGCCACCACTAGTAAAAATACATTAAAAGGTCTAGAATACCACCAAGCATACTAAAGAAAAAGTACCATAAGTTTAAATAAGTGAAGCATCATTGAAAGGAATTCACTAGTAAATGCACCAATAAAGAAGAAGAGAAGAATAAAGACGAGACGACCGACATACTATACCCAATAGATCAGTGAGAAGGACACAAGACAACATAAGAAGAAAGAAGAATCAGGGTGAAGAATACAACAATCACAACTTCAAGAAAGAAGAAGGAAGAAGCAGTGTGAAGAAGACAAGAGAAAACCACATCATGTATAAAAATGAACAATAGTGAGAAGGAGATCAGTGAAGTAAGAAGAAGGAAGATATCCAGACCAAACACAAGAACAAGGGAAGGAAATTGAAGTATAACAAACTAACATGAACCTTTGAAAGAATAATTGTATTAAGAAGAAAGAAGAAATGTTAATTAATTACATGATATAAATCCCTAAGCTGTATGGTAAAGTCAACACTGACCACAACTCATTTAATGAATACATTCATTGTCTATGTGAAACACATTATTGTAAATAAGGACCAAATATTGTAAATAAAGAGTCACAAGCAAACTGAATGAGAACAAGATGAGTTTATGATAGCTAAATGATGTGTAGTTATAGAATAAACAGAGGAATAAATCCCAAAATAGTGAATGACCAATTGTACACTGGGAATGATATTCATACAAACCCACTAATTAATAACAAATAAGATAATACAGAAGTAAACTAAATGTGAACTACTGATAACCAATAACCAATGTACAAACATGAAATGAAAACCAGTCGAATAGACTAAGACAGAAATACACAGCCATAAACAACACATTACTGTTCACTGAACCTATAACATAACCTAATCTGGGCATCCAGTTTCCAGTAAAACTTGATAAAAAATAAATCAAACCAATATTAAACCAAAATGTAATGAGATAGGAAGTAAATAGAGCATATAAGGAATGTTTTGTACACGATAGCTAATAGTATAAGAGAATATAAAAGCTATATTTGTGTAATACAAACATGACAAAATGCTTGTAATGGCAAAGAGACATTATGCAACCAAAATCATGTTGTAAACACATTATACAAAGATAGTAACTCAACTAATGACCTGATGTCAGACAGAATACTGTTCATATGAGCAATTGCAACCAAAATAACCATTTAAATAGTCTATATAAATGTAATTATAACTAAACCATTGTGACAGTTAGCTGCAAGTAAAAGTTACAGCCACCAAACCTAGCTAAGAACAGAATCAAATGCAGAGTGAACTGCATCACAATAACGATAAGGTCATAGTGACTATTTCAATTACCAATCAGAAAATAATACAAATAAAATGTCTATGATACCAAGCATACTACCAGGTAACGCCATGTAGGCATAACAAGCCTAATTCATAAGTGATAATTAAGGCATTAAACCAATAATGTAGGGAAAAAGAACACTGCCAGTAGTGACTTAACCCATCGGTATTTAATTACAACATGTTAAAATTCAATTAAATACTCTTATTACTAGATAATAAGAAAAACCAAAATGTATGACAACAAGTTTAAGTGTGAATCTATGAAAATGGACATAGTATTAATATTAAGACATAGTTTTAAGGGAAAATTGTACAGTAGCTTAAGAACGAGATATTACCATAGAAAATAAAATAAAAACCATAAAATATTGACAATTAATGACTTAATGGACACTAAACATAAATGCTAAGTGCTAAGTCAGCTAACCCTAATCAGAAATATATGATGTCAAATTAATCGTCTTTCAAAATCATGAACAATAAGAGTAATCACAACATTCTCAGTACAATTATAAGGAAGATATTAGACTTTTAAAAATAATTGTATTATGCTTAGCCCTTCCGCGTGGGTGTGTGAACCAGAATTTATTAATCTTGTTCCCAAAGACTGACGCTGATGAGAGCGTCTGTTTTGACGAAGTCTACCGTAAATAATCGAATCGAATTAAACTGACCAATCAGAGCTTATAAAAAATCCGAAATTCATCATTCCGACAGAGGAACCAGAGACAGTCTTTCAACAACAACGAAGCGAACTGCATGTTAGTCGAAGCCTCAGAAAACGTGCTTTTGACAGCAACCAAGCGTCAACCATATTAACCTCAAACTGAGATATAGTTTACCTACATTGAAGAATCAGTGCAGTATATTTACAAGTGTACTTATTTCGGAGTTTATGCGCATAGGAGTGGGTGCAGTGTTGTGACAAAATTAAAATAATTAATTAATAAATTTTAATTAATTAAAAGTGTTAATAATAATTAAAAAGTGTAACTCGTCGAACGACAGGAGACGCAAGTATTCATAACCATAAATATAATGTCATGATTAGTTTATAAGAAAAATAACTGAACGATAAAAGCGATTCAAATTGACATATAGAATTAATTAAATTCCCTAATCTTAACAGAAGGGAGCTGACAAATACAAATGAGCAATGTCGAAATTGAACGTTCTGAGTAATGACAGTTTTAACTATTTGTATATTGTAAATACCTAGAATAAGTAAAGACATTGTAATATCAATGAAGAGTAGATATGCTCTGATGCTATCAGTAGATAGGAGTATGACATATTTTATTACTAGATTCAATTAGGAGTTTCGCCGGAGTGCGATAACTACAATAAATGAGTTACTTTTACCTGAAATAGGAACATCCAATTTTACAGATGATCGTAGTACCTGATACTGGATTATCACAATTACTATTAATTAATAATAAATAATTCACTACTTTTAACCCAACAAGGTTGCACTAATAATATATAAAGTATATGCATAACTATGAACAGTAGTTCATATTTTATCTTTTTTCATTAATAATCAATGAATTCTCATTTTATATGTTTGTTCTAACCGTAGCTATTATTTCAAATAAGTGTATTTTGCAGTCTAAAAGAACCTACTACTTTTATTATTATAATCATTATTAACTTTTCAAGTCGAATCAGACGACATAACCTATATGTTTGTCAACACACATTGTATTACTAACTAGAGGCAGTCATGCCAACTCGAGCTCATCATTTGTTTTAGAGTCCATGTTCACTTTTAAAATATTAATTGTTAACTAAAAAGAAGAGCAAAACGCCTTATTGTATTGAATTTCACTGTGTGCTACTTGAATAAATTACTATTATTATTTTTATCAGTGAAAGAGTTGACTTTTATTGTATCAGTTTTGACAGCTTAGAGGAGAAGAACGAGGCGGTTGGTACCATGTTGAGAATGCGAATTATTCAAATTGAGTGATTCCATGTTTTGTTTACAACCGCACGAACCTATATATTTATAATATTATAAAATAATATTATACATGAATTATTACGAATGCCATGTCTATGTTTATGTATATTAGCAAATAGGAAGAAAACAACTGATCTCCTCACAGCCGCTGAACAACAAAAGTCGACGGAACTTCAAGTGGAATCATCCTAACAGTGAATATAATACTTAAAATTAAACTAATTAAACAGACAGCTAATACGACGAAAAAAAGAGTAAGTAACCGGCTTATTCAAACCTGGATTCAACAATAGGTTGAATTGAGGAGAATAAGCCACTAAACGGTTTAATAATAATAAAATCCAATATTGAATAATAACAACTAGCCGAGAGCAAGACCCATTTTCAGTAAAATTAACCCTGAGACTACTAATAATAATCATAATTAAACTATAAACTATAGACGCATCGTCGTCTTATTACACTATTCGTCCATGTTTACTAAACATGGTCTACTTTTGCAAAACAATAGTTCACTAACACACCTAAAATACATACGAACACAGAGACATCTCCCCTTTCGTATTATAAAACAGGTAGCCTATAGACTAGCAAAACAAACGCACTCGCCGAATATTCTACACACACACACACACACACACACACACACACACACACACACACACACACACACACACACACACAGAGCTTAAAATTGACAAGTCTTCAAACGTAATGTTACGGATTTGATTATCCACTGTCCGTTCCCGTTCACACCGCTTAAGGGTATTTCTGACAGTTTCTATAATATTTACATACAAATATATCATTTTTGACTTCAATTGATTTTGATTCCATCAAAACCATATGCTTCCTTTACTGGCAATATAATCAGCTACTGTTTTCTTATTTCCAATCGTAATTATTTAAAATTGAATAATGTATCATGATTTTTCTACTACAGTGAAGACTGATAATAACATATCACGTTATTGCTTGTTGTATAACATTATAGTGGTTAGTCGGTTTTTATCTCTATTTAAAGATTTACTACGTTTTCAAATGCATGTTAAGGCGTACTGAAATACTTTTCTATTGTGGATATTTACCATAATTTTATGTTTTAATGTTACAACATAGCCTCCAAAATTATATTGCCGATGAAATCACGTATAAAGCAACAAATTAAAAAATAACTTTACAAACACAATACGAAATAAAGAAACATATAATGGTTTGTTTTATTACCAAAAAGAAGCTTGCCAACGCCTAGCTAAGTTGCAAAGAAAATAATGGTAAACGAACCAATGTTACAACATGCTAAAATATTTTCTCGGACATTCACTTTCATAGTCTGAATCGTTCTAGAAGATACACAATTGTCGTAAAATAATTAACTCATATCACGTGAAAACAAAGTTTTTTCACGATTACTAACAATTTAAACAGCTTTAGTATACCAGAGAAAATATACAATTTTACCATATTTTGCATCATACTATTTTTTAGCTTTATCAGGTAACTCAAAAATGAGTTAAGTGGAATAGTGATAAATTTTTCTGATTAAATCCATCTTACATAATGTTACAAAATTACAAATTCGTTAATAGTACACTCTCTCACCTTTCCTCTGTAGCTCTCAAGCTCTCTTTCATTACTTAACTCCTCTCTCGTTTCCTGAAGTCTATGGCTGTCCCTCTCCCTCTATCATTCTACCCCTCCTTTAGGTCGTACTACATCTATTTATCTCTCTGAATATACCGCAGGAGTTGTATTAAGTTTCTTTTATCTGCAAAATAATATTTTTGTATGATAATATGAACAAACAATTTATTACATATGTTACTGCAAATAACTGTGGGTTTGAATGTCTTTCAATAAATAATTTCTTGTAACGTGAATATTAAATTTAACACATTTAAAATGTATTTAAAGGCGAAGATAGCTCTTAACATAGGAAGAGACTCAAAAGAAAATTCTTATTTTATTTTACATGTTTATATCGAATTTCAGAACCTAATACAAATATTGCAAAAATAAAATACTGCAACAATACGTCTGCGTACGTTACTGTGCATTGTCGCAGTTAGTTAAAAAAACTGTTAAATTCGAATAAATAATTAATATTGTCAATATTTAAAAGAAAATGCGTATTGAAAGCTGTAAGGGGAACACCGAATGTGCAGGACGGTACATGTAAATCACGCCACACACAGCTAAGTTTGTGTACAGTGTATTTTATGTGTGTGAGTGTAAGCCAGTTGAATCCGGCATAACGTCACCCCTGAATAATTGTGAATTAAATAAGTAATTTATTTAAATTTTGGTAACTGCGCGTAAGATATGACAAAACAAATTACGCCACGTTATTAATAATATAAAGACGCGCACATGTGCAAAATCTAGTGCGAAACAAATAATACATATTAATCCAGTGTAAATAAAAGTGAATAGAACCAAGAACAATTAAAGGATAGAAAAACTGTTAACATACAATTATACATAAAAAAATGACCGATCATATGAACAAAAGACTTCGCATGTTGCGAATAAAATTAAAATAAATAAGAAAAATAATCGAGTCAGTAAAGGGACGCTCGACAAACTATAACAATATAAATCGTGCACAGAATGGTTGAAACATGATTTTTGCGCCCGACAGTATAAATAAGCGAGGAGCACGGCCTCGGCCCCTCAGTCACTGGAACACCTCTGCAGCCGAAGGCTATGCCCGACGGTGGAGCATTCAAGGTCGATATCCCAGCAGTACCGTACGAGTCATCTGAATGCTGAGTGGACCAGGAGGGCCGGACGACGGACTCTAGGAGGATCAGTCTACCAACGAGTCATAAAAGACATTAAAAAGAAAAGAGTAAAGAGACAATGATAGACTTTAATAGTGTAAATAATAATCGTAAAATTTAATTGGTTAAATTGTAGTAATTTTTAATGGTATTTAACATTTACGAAAGTATTTTTGAAATTATAATGTAGCATAAATGTTTAAATAATTCTAAAATTGATTGATATTTCATGAATACGATATTCATATGTAGGCGCACAAATTGAAGTAGTAATTATATAAAAAAAAATGGAATTTAAAAAGAAATACAATCTGAGCAAGTCGAGAGCACATTATATATTATAAACATTTCTATTTATACATGTCAATTTATATCTTGTGTATTATATTTATGAATATTTATGTAATGTTATTTGTATAGTGACAATAATTGTGTGTATGATGAGCACACACAAAAGAAAAATATTATGCGAATAATAATGACGAAAGTTTAATTGTAATTTTTGAAAATTTTATTTAATAAAATTTTGAATTTCTTTTTACAAAGTCGACATGATATAAGAAGTGTTATTATTATTTTAAAAACACACCATACACCTTTTCTCGTTATAATATATAATACACCGGCATCCAAATAATTGAAACTACGATTTGGTTTAAGTATTCTTTTAAAACTGCAGAACAAAATTTTTGTAAATATTTCCTGTTATAAACAGTAATTAAATTTTGACTCTTTTTGTTATCTACAAGTTTGCTGCTGATAAATTCTAATACATTTTAAATGTATTCCTTAGTTTTTGGCACCACTAAAAATCGTATTTGGAATAAATCTTCAATAAAATAGGGTTAGAAATATTGTAATTATTGTAAAAACCCTTATACATAGCCAGAGCTTTGAGAAAAAGTAAGCGTGTTAAATTCCAGCTGTGGAAAGTGATTTACCTTCAGTATTACTATGAATATGTCCCACATTCACTTTTCCAATTATAATGGCTTCTAAAACCTCGTCACCCCATAACAAGTATCTATGATTGTGGCATTTTTTATTGTAGTAGATATTTTATTAATAACCTATCTAATTACGATATTGTTATTTGTTTAGTGTAAAAATAAATATCTCAAAAACAAATATTTTGGAATTCTGATACTAAGTGTGCGAGCATGCAGTAGGCAAAATTCAAGACACACCGCAATAAGGTGTATGCAGAAATAATAACAGTAACCTTGTTAAATACTAAGATCTGTAGACTGTAGAAGGCTGAGAGTGAGGAATGAAAGTTAGGATATTGTAATGAATAATTCGCCTGTCATATAATATACAAGCTGACAAAAGGAAAATATGCTTCTGTACTGTTTTAGAACTGATCTGATAAAATAACTTCTTCTCATATTCTTAGTCTCTCAGCGTAACTTGGGAAACATCAGAGTTATACAAACTTGGAGCCAGTTCATCTGAAGAAATTCTACTGTTACGCAATAAACTCATTCTTTAAGATTCCTAATTCACAAATCTTTTTTTGTTATAATAAATTTCTGCTGACGATAATTACCCTAAATCGTCAGGCACAAGGTTCGTGCACTTTGTATCTGAATCCTTTCTAAGCGTGCATAAAGTACTTCAATGTTTACCTGTCAGAATAACAAAATATAGTTTTTAATTTTGCCAATTATTTGTAAGACTTCACTGTTTGGCACAATCATAAAATATGACATTTTACCAAATTTCGATTTATCGCAAATGCAAAAGACTCAGTTTCTTTGATGTTGCTTTGAGTGCCCTAATGTCTACACCACAGAATAAAACTAAAAAAATTGTAACAACACAGCATGCGCTCAATGTTAGATTCAGGATTTTATCGGTGATTCAGGTCTTTATTACGTCATGTTATTGCTAGTATTCGTCGTACGAATTTTCAGTGTTTTTCTAAATAATATTGTCGACACGTGTTCTGCTATCAAATAATTTAGACAAGTTTCTATAAATTTGAAGTACAGCGCTTTTATATAAGAGTAACACATAGTCGCAATTTGAATATATGAACAGACTTTTTAAAGAATTAATATGTGATTTTACTTTATTACTAAGTTACTCAAACCTTTGCCTTTATTCACTGCAACATTTGATAGTTTTGTCCTAAAATAATTGGTAGCTTAGTAGTAATTGTAATTACTACTTAAATTTAAATTATTACAAGTTAAATTAAATATAAGGTTTTATTAATATTGTGGAATAATGTACATTTAATATTTACCAAGAAATATTAATACAATTTTTTCCTGTAATACACAGAAAAGCTCTGCTCTATGTTTAACTTTGTATTAAGACATTACATTATCCTCGTTTCTAGTCTCGGAACTCAGTTTTATTGACTAATATTTGAATTACGTCAGCGTTTCGTACTTTATTTCCTAACATTTCACGATCGCTTCAATGGTGTGGATTGTTAGTCGATCCCAAATCCTGTCAATCTTAGGCCTACATAAGCTCTGACTGTAGCATTTAATTACAATCTTAACGTAATTACAATCTTACTGGGTCTCATAGACTTCCTGCAAGTAAATATAACAGATCTGCTTAAGTGATAAGTATAATATCTTTCGCCTAAATGAAAGTCATTTATGTCTTTCAGTAACGGTGTGGATGCCATAAATACACAACAGAATACTTGTTTGAATAAAGGCAGCTTGGTTACAGTTGCAAGGATGGATATTGCATAATTCAGACGGAGTCACATTTGTTCTGCCGTTTTACATAATGCGAGATAAATAATATATTCTCATTCTACTGCCAGCAGATGAAAGGCAACAAATTTTAGTAAACATAAACGATTCGTCAATACGTTGCTTTTTATTACTATTAGGAGAGAAACGTATGCTGCATACACCAGAGATTCTAGTAATATATTTCACAAAGGTTTTTAAAACAACACTTGACGTGCGTCTGCTTTTTTATATTTTATTTTAATAACCTTCGATGTATTCTATACTGTCTACGGAATATATAGCCCTACTTCCTATATTCTCTTTTTTTATTTTCTCTTTGGCAGAGTTTTCGTCCCTTTAATCCTACATCTTGTACTCAAACTTGCATTTTGTGTGTCATTAATTTTTTGTGCATCCTAATTCCTTTTCCATATATCACTATACCATATGCCAGTGTACAGGTAGCGGCGCATAGCTGAGCTCTTATGTCCGTGAGCGGGGGAATTGAAAGGGTGAGGCACGCGGGGTAAATAATTAACATTCCTGTAAACATTGATTCACGATATTGCGAATAGCCTTTTGTTCTGTAATGACTCAGCGTGTTTCTCTCGTCTTGATTGTTGACTCCTGTGAATTATCTGTTTTATATTATATTAATAATTATTATTATATTTAATAGTGGTTACTAGCTTTAAATTGGGAAAAATTAATCAAGCCAAAGATTTTTATAAATCTAACATAATAAAGAATTGCGTGAAGTTAATATTAGTTAATAACCATGTTAATACATGGTGAATATTCCACTGTCTTTCTTGAAAAAATAAAAAAAAATTTTGGCAGATAAATATATTTTGATTAATCAGTTAGGTTCAAGTTATTTTATTTTATTCGATGACATTAATAAAGCATTTGTCAAAAAAAGTTCCACATTTAAAATTAAAAAAAGGGAAAAAACGTGTAATGAACGCATTTGGGAAGGCCAATTTATTGTGAACATAAACACAATTATATAAAACCAATTCAATTTGTACAGGCACCAGAAAGATAAATGTAACTCAGGTAAGATGAGACAGGTCAGTATAGGCAAATCGATGTTTTAAGCATGACTACCACAGTGAGAGCGGCCGGAACTCTGGCGCACAGCTGTGCGTCGGTAGCTGTACCTCCGTAAACCTTTGTGTTAGTTAGAGCCGTATTTCTGTCCTGAAAAGCAGAATTTAGCTTTATTATGGAATTTGGAGTGTCTTATTAATCTATTTGTAATATATTTTTAAAGTTTTTTAAATTAAATGTCAAAATATTTAATTTTCATTATTTAATATGTTTCTCCTGTGCTGTTGCTAATAATTCCACTTTGCATAAGGTTATTTACAAAGTGTCCACTGCATATTCTCCTCGCAGTTTCATTTAACATGTAACTTAAATACAGTTAGTTACAAAAGAGTAATTCTATATATCAATTTGCTTGTTTGACTCAACTTTAATTATTAATCTGAAATGTTTTAGACGCTTGCAAGGGTTTTGCTCTTCTTCCATTCATGAGACATGAAACAAAAAATCTCTTAAAAATCAACAGGTAGTAAAGATGTTTATTAATCTGATAAAAAGACATATGGGAAGACAGTTCAAAGATACATGTTTGACTTTACTGTGTTTATACAGTTGAACGATCATTTTATTTATAATAGTTCTTCGTTTTATAGTGTTGTAATTGAAAAACGGAAAACCTTTTGTGTAAATATTCTGACAAAATGGTATTCTTGTACACAAAATCAATTTTAGTGGTTAACTGAACTTTCACTTGTGAAAACTTACGTTTCTGTATTGTCCTCGAACCTTTCGGTGTGGTGTACACCTTCCTCAGCAAGGCTTGAATACAGAATCCTGTAATGTAAGGCTTGAGTGATTCTGTATTCAAGCCTTGCTGAGGAAGGTGTACACCACACCGAAACGTTCGAGGACAATACAAAAACGTAAGTTTTCACAAGTGAAAGTTCAGTAGTATTAAGAAGTGTTGTGAAATGAAGAGGATGAACCATCAAAACAACAAAATCAATATATTTCATTTGGGAGATGTTTCGTGTCTCTAGACAAATATGCTTTGCAGGGATATGAGAACTTACCGTTTTAAATCGAATGAAGTAATCGCAGATAACCCTTTACCAACATCGTTCTATTAACAGGTATCATCGTCAACAGCCGTTACATTCAAATCGGCTTTTCTTGTTGAAAAAGTGTTTATATTCTGTTGTCAGATACACCAGTCTCAATCCCAATAGCTTTGAAGTTTCAATCTAATTTATTTCATAAAATTTTATACAAAGGTTTTGCTTCTAAGTGAAAAACCAGTAGCGAACGAATGTATCCTAGTTATTCTTTGTGTTTTCATTTGTTCAGCTTTCAATACCTGTATTTTTAAAGGTTCAACGACTGTGTGCAATTAAAAATAAGCCAAACAATAATGAAGTTATTCTAAAAGAGAAATCATAATCAGTAATTATCTAACGGAGTATGTGCTGCCGGGGTAGCCTATGTCACAGTGAAAACGTATGTCAAAAGTCAAAGCAAATAATTTCATTTATATGAGTAAAGTTTTATAGTCATAACGCACATGAAAAAAAGAAGCTCTGGGCTTACATGGTCTCAGTATGTCTTTTCTTTATAAATTCTGTTTCAATAACAACATTGTTTTGTGAGGAAAAAGTTTGCACCTACAAGTCAAAAAAATAATTGTCGAAGAAATGATGACATAATCATAGACCACAGCACGTGTATTCCTGAGAATATACTACGTGTTGTCGATAAAATAAGTTCTATAAAAATGTAATTGTTATTTAAATATTTGCAAAAATATAAAATTTGTGAAATCTTTTACACGTAGAAGGAAATATTATTCGCCTGTTATGAAAACTTAAATGCCACGCCATGGGGGTAACTATGAAAGAGTAGAAATTGTCTAAAACATTATGCAGAGTAGTTAAAAGCATCGACAACGGAATACTTTTAGTACGGTTTAATGAATGGTGACGTCGTCTCCTTGAGCGTTGTAGTTTTCCAAGTAAAATACGATGCTAAGAATATCATCGTTTTATAAGTAAATGCTAATAATAAATTTCATATAATCTGTCAAACTTACATTCAAACTTTGTACCTTATAATAGTAATATTGTTATTAATAATTACCAAAAATAATTATCATATTTATTTCTGCGTAATGATGCCATTAAAGTAGGTAATTCATACAACTGTACATTTATTGAAAGCATCACGTTATATAAGAAATTTTGTAAAGCCTAAAATTAATATAGTGATATAATTACAAACAGTTAAAAATAGTATACATATAAAGTAAAAAATGAGAATATCTAACAGTAACTACATTACAGAAGAAAATTCTGTAAAAATAACAGTACTATCTTTGTATTTTAGAAATTTAAGTAATATATAATTTTACAAATCTAAATGTTACACCAAACTTTTAAAAATTTTAACTTAACTTGACATTGTTAAAATATTGTAACGTTTATATGATTTTTGTTTTAATATTTATCATTTAATAAATTTAATGAATGAAATAGGAGCACTTTTTAAATTGAATGTATCTACAAGCATGACCTTGTTCGCCAGGCTTTTCACCTTCCAAGTATTTTCTTTGTGAACTGTTAATTACAATTTGGAAATTTAGAATCCGTTACTATCAATGTTCCGGGATATCAGTACGCAAATAAAAATACAATTCAAAAAGATGGAAAGAAATACAGTCTGGAAAAAATACAATGTGCGCTATGGAAAATATTAACACACTATCTTTAGAGGCGTTAGAGTGACCAGTTGTAGTCCGTCTCTGTGGGACTGTAAGAAACCATTTTTAGTTTATCCCTTGCTGAAGATAATAATGATTACCTTTATAGAGTGTAACACGTTAAGTGGTAATTATTAGAAGAGTTGAATTTGTAGTCTGTGGGTGTTTCATTGTACTATCTGCCCCATTACTGGATTATACATAGTACTTCAACTCTGTAAAAATTTGTGTGGGAAATACATTTTCAAGACACTGTACACGCAACAAATGTGTTGTCACAAATCCTTTATGCACACGTTTTGAGTGCTCTATCTAGCTAAATGTAGGTCACTGCTTCTCCTAAATACACGACACTATTATTATACAAAAATGTTTAAACAGTTACACAGTAATCAGTGAAACAACATAATAGTAAATTTTCTTGTGATAGATCTACACGTTGATATAAATTTCGGCGTCGTAAACTATGATAAATGTTGTAAATTTTAAACAGTAGCTGGAAAGTCAAATTGCTTTGCACAGAGCGATTAGTCTTGAAAATTATTAGTTCAAACATTAATTTGCTTAATTAATCCTTTTAGCTCCATTGGATTTTCGACTAGCCTTTTTAACTTAGTTTCTATTTCTGACTCTACCTTTTATTCTTGTGGAAGGAATTTTAGTATCTTCGTCATCTGTACCTGGTTTCATTCATTTTCCTTATTTATTGGATTATAATTATGTGTTCGTTTGCCGACCAGTAGTTACTATCTTAATACTTGAGCGTTTTATATACTTACATTTTTATTCTTGGATTTGTTTTATTTACCATTTCTGTATTTACCCCCTGCAAAAAACCTATAATTGATATTAATTTAACTAAGCATATTATAATGTTGTTCAAAAGACTTGATAAGGAATTTCTAAATTTTCATTTCAGCTAGTACCTCTTTACATATGTAAGTAGTTGAGAAGAACACTTTTTGCATTTAATATTGCCAATATTCTTATTTATTTTTCTTATGTTTCCTCGTATATTTTAAATAATTTACGTGTTCACTGTATTCACTTTACATGTGCTAAAGGAATATCTCACTTTCGAGAATGGTCACTCACCCAAGTTTGTATTTGTTAGTACACATTTTAATAAAGATTCTGTGTTAATTGTATTATTGTGGGGCTTTTTAGCTTCCTGGTTTGTACAAAAAAAGGTAGATGTTTACTGTTTATCTATTTGGAGTTCTTTCGTTTACTTAAAAGTTCTTCCGCTGTTCCCTAAAATGTGTCTAACATATTTATTATTTTATGATTCTTTACTTTTTTTAGTTATAAGAAGGAATAGGCTATATGACCGTGGAGCAGGCGTGTGGCGACGCATCCAGGTATCAACAGTTTCATTACTTTTTTTCTGAAGATGAACTAGGGCAATGGCGTGATACGTTCTCAATCCGTGTCACTGCTCACAGAGAAATCAATTTGCAGGTAACAAGTAGAGGAGACATCTGCGCTATTTAGTGGAGAATAAACACATTAAACACGTGACGGTAAACACATTAAAATTATAAGTTTACACAGGTTAATGTTGCATAGTCGCTGATTGAGTGTGGCATAACTCAGCCATTCAATAGCATTATATTCAACGAAGGGTAATGGCTTCACTGCTACAAATGTTACAGTCCGCGAACCAGACAGATTACCAACCACGAGGTTAGAGCGTACATTAGAAAATACACTAGTTGTAGAGACTCGATCTTAAGCCGAACTCACAATGTAAAATGATAAATGAAGTTAATCCTAACCAATCTCCGTTTTACTGATTTCCCCAGGCTAGTACGCAAGATTTTTTGCCATGGTTATGTTTATGCTTTATGCATGGTTATGCTTGATCGCATGTGGTGTGTGCAAAAATATATTAAAATCTCAAAAGTGATAATAATTTATTAAATGTTATTTTATGATTACTTATAGGCAAGATCATTTTGAAGTGTAACAACGAGCAATTTTTAACACATTGAAGGGAGAACACATGTTTCAAATTTATGTTTTTATTCTTTTACTAGTATACTAGGAAAACATTTAAATTAGTGTAATAACAAAACTTTTTAAAGCACTGATGAGTAGGAAAACCTTATCAATCAAACGTTTGGGAATGATGTTTTTTTGTGTGTATTAACTTCTGTATTTGTCATTGTCGCTAATGACAATGATCCATTAACGTCAGCGTATTCTGTCAGATTCTTATTGCTTACGTTATGGATAAATTAATTTAGTAAATATTTTTCATTTTTACGAATTCACCAGGTTTCTGTCTGTAACACATCATTGGATGAGTTCCTGACATCGTTAATTTCTATTGGATCTTGCTTTCAAAATTCTAGTAAAGCAAAATTTTAATACGATCAGTTGATAATTATTTTGATAAGTTAGTCAAACTATTACAAACAATTTGTATTTTAGAAATATACGTCTATTTTGTCAGCTACGTAGTCGAGTTACAGTGAAATATTCTTTTATGCTCAACTTCGGACGTTCAAAACACTACATACAGTACTGACACATTACGTTGACTTTCTTTTTTCCAGGCTGTAAAGAAAAATATCTCAGCTTTTTACTACAATTAGGAAGGTAGACTCAAGTTATGTTTTGTCACGGAACTTAAGTATTACATTTGGAGGCCTGAGAATGTAAATTAAGAATTTTCGAGTTTGTCCTTAAATTTGTTTACAATTCTCCTTACCAGTATTGCAAGATTTGTGATCTTCAAGCGGCGGAATAAATTACTGAATGCTAGAAGAATTGATCCTCAAAAATTGTGTTAAGTTGTTTAGAAACCAATGACACTTTCGTTGCAATAGTTCTTTTAATTAAAAAATTACCATTACACAAACATAATATTGAAAAGTTATTAAGCTAAATAAATTTACAATAGTTCATAAGCACTTGCCACTTTTACTAACTGCTTTCTAACAAATTACTCTTAAAACTCCCCAAAATTTGACTCTATAATTATCAGTACTGCCTACAGAAAAGGCAAACAAAGGAAGTTTACATGAGTGACATATTTTGTTTTTGATTCCCTAAAATGCATAATTGATTTAGTTTACCTGATTTCAGTACATTGATCTTTACTGCATACGATATTATTACCTAAATAATTACTATGTGATTACTAACTAAAAATAAAAGTTTTTAAGTTAGTGAAGCAAAGGTGTCAAACTAATATTGGTATTGTAAAAAGTTCAAAATTGTTTTGATAAAAAGTTGTTAATTGAAGTTATTGATAATTGACAGGGCTACAAAAAAATATTTTTTTTCTGTAACACTAATAAAATTTCCTTTTTCTTATGTATTTTGTACCGCTGAATCCGAAAATGACAACGAAAAAACTGTATCACGTACAGTTTTTTTGTTACAGCTATTTCCTAAATTTTGTTGAAAGGGCTGAAAATAAATGGTGCAATTCCAGATGTATTAATATACAATGAATTATTTATTTATTATTTAATTATTTAGGTTTACTAAAACTAAATCTATTAAATACATCTATTTTACTCTATTTCAAAGAAAAAAATATTTTTGTACCATTTTTTAAGGTCTGGTTTAATTTTTATTCACTTTTTCCTCTTATGTGGCGTCAAATCTTCTTTTTTCAAAAACCAGCAATAATCTCCCATCATAGCAGGATCCCAGCGCCCTTGATATCTTGTCTCAATGGTTTTAATATCCTGGTGAAACCTCTCTCCCTGTTCATCACTTACTGCTCCTATATTCTTGGGGAAAAACTGTGTATGCGGATGTAAGAAATGTATTTTTAGCGACATTCGGCAACCCATTGCTTTGTAAGCCTTCAAAAGATTTTCAACCAAAGTTTTGTAATTTTCTTCTTTTTTGTTGCCAACAAATCCTTTTACTACTTTCACAAATGCTTTCCATGCTGCTAAATCTTTTTGGTTTAGCTTCTTCTCAAATTCAGGGTCACGAATTACTTTTCTTATGTCAGGTCCAGTAAAAATACCTTCTTTGATCTTAGCTTCACTAAGTTGAGGAAAAAATTCAGTCACATACTTGAATCCATCTCCTTCTCTATCCATGGCTTTGACAAAATTCTTCATCAATCCCAACTTGATGTGTAGGGATGGAAGAAGTACCTTCTTAGGATCGACAAGACGTTTTTCTCTCCTAGATCGTAAGATGTTCTCATTGGCAAAACTTTCTATACAAAATGTTTCTTAGTATCTCTACTATTCCATAAGCATAAGAAACAACAAAACTTTGTATATCTATATTGGAGACCCATTAATATGGCAATTACCTTCAAAACTCCACAGATTTTCCACTTAAACTCTTCGTACTTAATTGCATTTAGAATAGCAAGCATATTGTCATAGGTTTCTTTCATTGAAAGTGAATAAGCTACTGGAATTGATGGCTTCTTATTCCCATTATGAAGTAAAACACCTTTAAGACTAGATTTAGAGGAATCAATAAAAAGGCGCCATTCTGTAGTAATATGGTGTATTCCAAGTTCAGCCATCAACCCCACAATGTCGAAACATAAACACGTTGAACCCTCCAGTTTATAAAACACCGAGAAGTTAGCATTTCTATTTCTGAAGGAGATAATGGTTGTTCCTTTTGCCAAAAAATTCCACTCTTGTAGTCTTGAGCCGATAAGTTCAGCTTGCTGTTTTGATAGAATTTATTCACGGACCAAGCCACTTAGTTCATTTTGCTGAATGAGATGAGGGTCGCTCGAAGGAGGCAATTAAGTATGATCAACATTGTTTTCCAATAAATCTTCAGTTTCAGTATGTAGATCTACAACATCATGGAGCTCTGGAATGACAACATCTTCAAAATTTAATGGTGGAGCTGAAACTGGTAAGCCTTTTCCGTGAAGAACAGGTCTAATTGCAGAAGGCACAGCTGGGTAGTCAATTTTATTTTTTTCCTTTTTTTAATATCCTGCAGTATTGGTTAGACAAAAATAACAGTCATTAAAATGGTTGGTTGGCTCACGCCAAACCATAGGTACAGCAAATGGCATAGAACTTCTGTCACCTCTTACCCACTGAATAAGAGTTACATAACAACTCACACAACAAATATGAGGAGCCCAATTTTTATCTTGGTCCCCTACTTTGCAACCAAAATACAAAAAGTATGCTTTCTTCACATTTTCTGTTATAGGCCTATGTTGTGACTTCAATACATAACGTCCACAAACGTAACCAAACTTATCTGGTGAATTTTTACACAATCTGCTGTGAACACTTGACATTTTTAAGAAAACTAAACTTGTAAACTCACATAACCTCACTGCGCACTGTCTCACTAACGATTAGGAGTAAACAGAGACAACAAAGCAAATCAACTCCCCCCACCACTGTTCTGCAATGCTGCCAACCGTCTTATTGTGAAAACAGAAAAATATTGTACAGGAACAATACATGTTGCACTGTAACATAAGAATGTGACGTGCTGACTCCTTTTTGATTATTTATTCGTTATTTGCAAGCTAAATGTATACTAAAAATTATATTTTGATCTGTATTACAAATACACTGTCGACCAGTATAACCGGGCGTATTAAAGGCCAAACGTATATAATGAGGTACGATAATTGTAGGCGTCTACATAGTCGCTGATTCTATCCTGGTTAAATGTAGGCTTACGTAAACACGTGATAAACTCCTATATCTACAAGTTTGCAATGAATCAAACTTATCAGCGTTCGTAAACAGATTGGCGCCGTGTCTGTATTTTATTGATCTGCGTGTGAAATTACTGGTCACTAATAAAACTGTGATTTTATAACCGCCTGGCAAATTCGGTTGTAGACCACTTCGTTTAAGATAGCGTTATAGCACAACAGCTTGTAGAGTGCTCTCGCTGACATTATCTGTACAACGTTATGCATTCTGGGATAGTTATTGCGACGCAAGTCCGACAGCTCGCGACTACACGGATTGCACAGAGAGACGGAGTGGTAAGTGGGCTGACAGGTGTAAAGACGGCCAGAGAGAGTACGAAAGTATATACTGCAACAGTTGAAACAGTTACGGTACTGTGCATTGACAAAGATAATTAAAATAAATAATAAAAATAATTAAATATTATTTGATAAAAATTATTCAGATTGCAAGCTGAATTGTTTACAATATAGGGAACGCACAATTCATGCATGGACACGCACAGCTAGCCCACCTGTCGCTAGCGTTGTGTACACGTGTATTTTGTTTGTGTGTGTGAAGCCTGTCCGTTCCTGTACTGTAACCAACACTTTTCAAGTAGTGATAGATTTTATGTTTTATTTTAATTATAAGAAAAATATGTACGATATGGTAAAACAAAAGACACCAGATGGTGTAGAAAATAAACGTGAACAAAGGGTTAAAAGACCTTGACAAAATGATAGAAAGTGCAATTACTATGCGTAAAAAGTGCATAGCTCTTTTTGTAATTACAATAAAAATGCGTAATTTTCGTATAGTAAACATATAAAAATTAGCGATCGATTGAGCATCGAGTAGTGTTAAACAGACTTCGTAATTCGCGAAGATAGGCGAAATTCGTGAATTTAAACAGAGTGGGGGTAAAGACGCTTCGACAAACTCTGACAAGTTGGAAATAGTTCAGACCTGAGCTTTTGCACGACCTGGCTATAAATACCAGGTCGCGCTAATAAAGTTCCTTCTTCTCTATTCAACCGTTGCCGTAGGAGGCTATGCTAGTCGACGACGCTATTTTAAATCTACAGTAAGGGTCACAGGACGAACTGGAATTCCAACCAGAGCAGCAGAGCACATACGAGGAGGTCTATGGATACACCTGCAGCATATGATGTAAGGCGAGACCACTATTAAACAGCACATGCAGTGGAATCCGGAAAGAGGACCCGAGGACGGAGGACACCGAAGACGGAGGACACGGAGGAAGAGGACTGAGGACCAAAGGAGGACATACGGATGATTAACCACGTCAAACGAGGTGATGAAAAGCCATTGTAATTACAGACATTTGAAAGGCACTAATTAAAGTTAGAATGAAAGACATTCAACCAGTATTAAAATAACTAAATCTTATATATAAAAATGAATGTTTCTTTGTTTGTCCCGTATGCGTTCCTATACCATCCATCCGATTGCGATGAAACGTCGGTGAGTTGTTGTGCGCACGCCCGCGAAGGTTTCTGAATTTTTTTCGATGGGGTCCTTTGGGGGGTTCTTTGGGGTCTTCCACATCTCCTCCTAAACCACTGGACCGATTTCAACCAAACTTGGCACAAATATTTTACGCAATGGGAGAACCAACAGAGGATAGGTGTTTTTTCGATGGGGTCCTTTTGGGGGCTTTTTGGGGTCTTCCACATTTTCTCCTAAACCACTGGACCGATTTCAACCAAACTTGGCAGAAATATTTTACGCAACGGGAGAACCAACATAGGATAGGTGTTTTTTTCGACGGATCCTTTAGGGGGTCCTTTGGGGTCTTCCACATCTCCTCCTAAACCACTGGACCGATTTCAACCAAACTTGGCACAAATATTTTACGCAACGGGAGAACCAACATTAGGATATGTGTTTTTTCGATATGATCCTTCGGGGGGTCCTTTTGGGGGTCCTTTGTGGTCTTCCACATCTCCTCCTAAACCACTGGACCGATTTCAACCAAACTTGGCACAAATATTTTACGCAAAGGGAGAACCAACATAGGACAAGTGTTTTTTCGATACGATCCTTTGGGGGGTCCTTTGGGGTCTTCCACATCTCCTCCTAAACCATTGGACCGATTTCAACCAAACTTGGCACAAATATTTTACGCAACGGGAGAACCAACATAGGATAGGTGTTTTTTTCGATACGATCCTCTGGGGGGTCCTTTGGGGTCTTAAAAAACTATTAGATCTGGTTACTATGGCAACCCAATAGAATAGATTCTGTTCTAAATATATTATCGCATTAAATTGAAGACCACGCGAACGAAGTCGTGGGCAACAGCTATTTATTTTTAAGAAACCTACTTTAATTGAACTTTATTAATTAAACTAACATTTTCATTACGTACAATGTGAAACTCCGTAGCGAAGCACGGGGTGAAATTTAGAATAATATCTCTTGTATAAAATTTAGAAAATTGAGAGTAACGTAAATGATAAGAGAAATATTTGATTTTTAAGTTAACGTGATTAATAAAGTCTTTGTTGATAAAAGAGAATGCATATAGAGTAGAACGTTTTAAAGACAATTAATATTAAAGAAATTGGAATACAAGTAAATTCATTATTGAAATAAATCAATCAGCAATTTCAAAAGATGACCACACAATGAGTAAGCCGAGAGCAAAAATATGTAATTAATTAAGATCAGATAATAAGATTTATGTATAACCTGTTGTATGTAATTCGTTAGCTATAAGTCGTGTGCGAAAGAGTCGTACAAACGATTTAATAATGAGTACTATTTCAATATGCGAAATGAAAGATTTTGTTTAATAAAAAAATAATTAATGGAACAAAGTTAAACTTATATAACGCATCATCTTCTTATTACGATTACACCCATGAATACATTCAATTTGTTTGTGTTGTTATATAAATTGGCGCTCCAAAAGTGTGGGGCACCACAAATTAAATTACATTGAAATTTTGTGTTGTTACGTTATAATACTATAGAAAGTAAACTAAGAGAATTTAGAAATTTTTTAATAGATTTTATCCATTGTAACAGAAAATATCGAATACAGACACGTCTTTTTTGTACTAGATAGTAGATATGCTGAACTAAATACTTTACCCTGATGTATCTTGAAGGCATCTTGAAGAAACGCCTTTCAGTTTGTATTTTATAATCAAAATAAAATATTGGCACATGTTGTGGGCGTTTGTATCTGTCAGAAAGTAGTTAACATTTATTAAACACCTTGCATGACTGAAACTGATAATGTAAGGTTAATTTAGTTGGAGTCACACCTGATGAGACGTCATGAGTGGCGACATCTGTGTGGAAATGTACTGTAATTGCAATGTGTGTGAGATCTATGCTGACTGGAATGGTGACGCCTGCAAAAACTAGAAATTTTTCGTAAACATACAAAAATGGCTAATGCGACGTCAAACGAATTGCATCAACTAATATAACCAATAAAATTTTTCAATCTCTCTCTCTCACCCCTCAAACTATTACTCTTTCTGTCACTCTCTCACCCCCTCTCTCTTTATTTCTCTCTCCTTTCTCACAACTACCTCACAGAAAATTATTATTATAAGCTGCTAATTTTAAATTTAATTTCTTACTATGGTTATAAGATGCACATATGATGTACGGGCACATTATAACAAGTACGTCACGATATGGAACGTAGTGTTTGGACAGGAAAATGAGCTCCGATCTCACGGCATAGTTGGTTACGTGAACGAATCTTGTTCAACAGACACGCACGTACAGGAACAAAGCGTCGCCAATATGTGAGTGAGTGTGTGTGTGTGTGTGTTTGAGTGTTTATCATCTTTTTCTTTCTCTCATTCTTCCTCTCTCTTCCTCTTTCTTCCTCTCTCTTTCTGTCTCCATCTTCTTCGCAACTTGCTCACAAGAAAATTATACAGCGTTCCCAGTAGAACATTCGAATTTGCCCGTGTGCCTAACGCAAAGCTACAGATTATTTTATTTTTGCTATGTCGGACAGAAGTGAATAAAATCTGCTTGTCATAACATATTAAAGTATAAACACCGCCTTATGCAAGTATTATTTTCGATTTACTAGAGCTTATATTGGATTACCCGATTCAAATTTACAAGAATAAACTTATAGTCTACTCAGTTGGCACACTTTCAATTTTGTAGACCCGACAAGTGGGGCATAAACTCACTAAACATAACAAAAATCAAGAATGTGGAACTAGTCGTAAAAAACAACTCTTGCGCTATTCTGGATCCATGTAAAACAAGGCGTATTCTGTAGTAAAAAAATTAATTATTACAAATATGGGCAAATATTCGTACTGATTTATTGAACTGTGAGAAATATTTCAGACGTATGTCTCGTTCAAGCTGCACTGTTTTTTTTTTTTTTTGTCAAGATGCAAGTGTTCAAAATTTTTATGAAAAAAATCTTCTTGTATACTGTCTTTAGTTCTATGGATAAGTAGAATTTGACCACTTTATTTTTCTACGTTTCGTGTAAAATCATTGCATGCACAACACCCGTATTTTCCTTATATGTTTACACTTTGATTCAGCGATCCTCTTTAAGATCCGATTGCACAACAAGCTACTACATTCGTAACACTTACATTCCTGAGTCGCTTTCAGGCAGTGGCGTAGCTAGGCTTTTTGGCACCCAGGGGAAGAAGATCGTCGGCCGCCTCGCGTTCACAATAACAAGGGAGCAAAAGAGCAAAAATGAAGGCCCATCCAGTGAACAAAGTACTTAATAAGTGCAAATGTGTAGAATTTTATATGAAACCACGTCCAGAAACGTCTTAAGAATATTTATTAAGTTAAAATTAAGAAATTACATATTGTAAGTTTAATATTACCGGTACTCAGTTTGTATACACTAATTAGTAACAAATGTAAACTCAATTTTCTATTGTAAATTGATAGTGGCTCGGCTTGCCATTGCCACTAATGATAATGTGATGTATTTATAATATACATACACTTATTGTTTTACTAATAGTACCTATAATTTCACATGTACCTATACATCACATTATCATTAGTTAAATGTAAACTATAAAAAATGTAGGAATATAACAAATTTATAACATAAAAATGTTCTAATAAATACGCAAATTCCTTGTAGGTCTAAACCGCATCGTCAAAACAATATCCTAAAGCAACATAAAGTTAAACAAAGGACAACATGAAAGTTATATAATAAATCACTTGCCATTACTGGTTAATGGTTCCGTACTCTATTAATAAACACTTAATATTTATTTTTAATATTTAATAAATATTTGAAACGAGACGTTCTAAAATGTAACTTTCGTGGTTTTAATTGTTGCAAAGTCGGTTACTAAATCACTATAATCTAAAGACGAAGCAATGTCGTTTTCAATTGAAAGTATCGCTAGATTTGATACTCTGTCCTGAGAAATTGTTGATCGTAGGTACGATTTAATCAATTTAAGTTTACTAAACGACCTTTCACAAGAAGACACAGACACTGGTAAAGTAAGCAAAAATTTTAAAGCTGTTGCTATTGTTTTGTAGGCTTCTAATCCCATTGAAGAAATGTATTGTAGCAGTCCCTGAGGTGTAAAGTCCATTTGTTTTCCGTCAACTTTTGCCCTTTTTAATAAAAGTACGACGTCTTTCAAGTCACTGAACTGTTTAGGTCATGTGGATACAGTTTTGCAAGCACTGTGCACTTAATATTGATTTAGGAAAGCTGTTCCTTAAAATGTATAACCTCATCATTTACGTTGACCTCGAATTTACAGAGGAACCCAAATCATTTTTCTAACTCTTTTGTGTTAGAGAAACGGGTTGAAATTTCAACTGACAGTTTTTCCAAAATTTCTATTAGAGAATGTCACATTTCTTGCTGAACGGTAAATGCAGAGTCGTCTGCATTCTCCCCTGGCATCGTGTGCTTCTTTCTTATCCTTTTTGTCATACTGATTCATTACATACCTGGTCTGCCTTAGAAATGACATTGTCACACAGCTCATTCCTCCTAACTTTTAATTTGTCCGTTAGCGTCTACAAAAGTATCAATGCTTGAATAAAGCTTATTCCTTTGGTCAGCTAGATTTTCTGCATTTTGTCCATAGAAGAAAGAATATCTGTCCTGAAAAAGAGAAAGGTCACAAAATTAAAGTTTTCTATCGCATTAATTATTAATGCTGCATTTTCGCTCGTATTGATTGTTTCAGTCGGTGTATCCCTCAGTTTCCCCAGTGCAGCGATCACTTCATCTAGCTGAATGGATATTGCTTTCACCGCATCTACTTTTGGGCTCCACCTGGTATCACAATGTTCTTTTAGTGTAATATTTACGAACTCTTTAAGAACACTCCATCTATGAGTGGAACAGGAAAAGAATGTGAATAGACGTTCTACTGTCCCAAAAAATGTCATTGCCTGAACATTCACATAAGCTGCAAGAACTCCAACCAAGTTAAATGAATGGTTGTCACAGGGAACAATCACAGCTAGTGGATTCAAATCTAATATTCTCTTCTGAACTCCTGACTGGATACCAGCCATTGTTACTTGATTGTCATACGACTGACCTCTGCAATCGCTAAGATTCAATCCATCTCTTTCAAGTTTAATTGTAATAGCTTCTGTAATCCCCTCCGCTGTTTGTACTTCTAAAGGAATAAAATCTATAAAGGCTTCCTTGAGATCAACAGAATTGCCTTTAATTTTAACAAATCTTATAATCTAAGACATTTGTTCTACATGTGCAGCATCTGATGTTGTGTCAAATATAATACTAAAGTACATCGTCTTCTTACATGCAGTAATGATATATATTTGAGCACTCTTTCTCCTAACAGCCTTATTATTTCATTTTGAATAGTTGGCGAAAGGTACGTTATACACCCAGATTTATGAGAGGCTGAATCCAAATGAGATCTCATGACAGGGTCAAAATTAGCCAAGTATTTTAACAAAGCAAGAAAGTTTCCAGGATATGGATTGTTAGTAATTGACTCTCGACGTCCTCTCAGTGCCAGATTTTGTTCTGCAAGAGTTTGTACTGTAGCAATGACTCGTTCAAAGATTTCTTTCCATGTCTTATCTGCTTTACTCATTTGTTCCTGAAGTAGATCATCAATAAGTCCCCCTTTGTTTAAAGAACTTTCCAATTCCTTCCATTCCAAAAACGCAGACCGATGAGCAGGACTATTTTCATGATCCTGAATACGAGGATTTAACTTTCACCACAACGAAAACCCATTTTTACTATTGAACTGGCTTTTTTGATAGTTTTTTGTGGAAATAAAGTGCAACAAAAGCAAAATAGAGATTTTTTAGTTGGAGAAAAACACATCCAAGTGCGATTTATCTTTTCGCCATTTTGCAAGGTTTTATTAAACCAGTACTTGTTTAAGGATCGTCAAACTTCATCTTCAGGAAAATGGCTGTCCTTGCTCTGCAACTGACATGTTCCTCTATCCACCATTATATCTCGGAAGGGTTTAGATATCTCGCTTGATCAAACTCCCATATCTTGTAGAGCAGTACCGAGAACACGGTCTACATTGTTGCTAGTAATGTTCTGTCCTTCATCGCCTGTAATTTCAAGACTGCTGGATGCAACATCAACCATGGTACTAGAACCAACTGAATCTTGTAACTGTACTTTGACACTTTCACAGTTTGAAGTGTTCACGTCGTTAACTTTACTGTATGTATCAACAGCCTCGTCGCTAATAACATCCATTTTATGATCGCAAGTTGATTCCTTGTTAATTGTAATATTTTGACACTCATGGTTCAATTTTTCTTGAATAAAAGACTTCATAAACTCTTTGGAACTTGTTGTAGCTCTTAATCTTTCTTCCCTCCTCTTCCAAAACTGGGTGCCACTGAGTTTACATCGTTTCATATCAGCTTCAAATAAAATTAAAAAAAATTGATTTTCAATAATTGTGTTAGTATAATTACATACACTTGAAGTATTATAGATATAGCCACAATACGCACAAACCAAAAACAAACCACACACTCAAGGTACTCATAAACAACTGACAATACACGTTCGCTCCGTCGAACCGGGGGAACTGCACATACGTAGCCCATGTAACGTTTTTTTATAAGTTTTCAAATAACACATTCGTCTGTATACGAATAACAATGACGTATATCTACAGAAAGCTAATACTCTATGATTATCAGTTTTCCTTTGCGGCACAACAACTCACTACAAAGTCGCAAAAAATATTGGAGACAGCAAGTGAATACAAAGAGCATAAACGCTGATAAAAAGCCGTACTCCTAAATGTGTACTCATCAGTCGCACGCAAGATAACAAAATTCATTTAAAACAGCATGTACTGTTTAGAAACACCGATATAAGAGACCGCATAGACTAAACATCGCTAACTAAAGCATAATGAGCACGGAAAATGAAATACTGTATTGTACAAAGAAGGACAAAGAGTCTCTATTACAGCGTAATTTGTAATAGACTAATACTGTTTTATCGCAGCTTCAGTGTTTTGACAGCGTCTGACTGTTGTATGGACATTCCATTTCTTGTAAGCAGAGCATTTTATCGTAAAATGAACAGAGTAAATGTATCGTTTTTTTTATCTTCACTCCAGAAAACCGAAAAGCGCTCAGTGTCTTTAGTATCCACGGCGGACTTTGAATTGTCTACGGAGTAATTGAAACATGTTAGATTAACAGAGAATAGGAGAAAGTGGAGAGAGAGAGAGAGAGAGAGAGATAGAGAGAGAGAGAGAGAGAGAGAGAGAGAGAGAGAGAGAGAGAGAGAGAGAGAGAGAGAGGGATAGAGAGAATGAGAGAGGAAGATAGTAGACCACAGTAGACGGTTATTCATAAGGTATAGGGTAACAATCCGGCATTACGTCGGGTGCGTTTGTTTTACTTACTACTTACTATAGATGTTTCAATAAATGATGAACGAAATTCGTGGCTAATTGTAAAAAAAAAATCAAAAACGGCGGAATTACTGTCTTTACTTAAACTCGAACTTTAATGTTTTACTATTTCTTTTATAAAGTTGCTAAACTGCTACAATTTTTGTTCAGACAAAGCTTTTCGTCATCTCTGACATCATCAGGTCTTGAACAACGTCTGTCGCCTGTACGTTGTAGGCTTTTATACTTTAGGCCCCTCCCCTTTTGTCATCGCCCCTCCTAATGGTTCTTGCCGCTGCCGCTCTTCACGGGAACTTTGTCCACATTTTTCCGTTAGGCATTTTACCAGTGCAAGTTCCCGTGAAGAGTGGCAGCGGCAAGAACCATTAGGAGGGGCGATGACAAAAGGGGAGGGGCCTAAAGTATAAAAGCCTACAACGTATAGGCGACAGACGTTGTTCAAGACCTGATGATGTCAGATGACGAAAAGCTTTGTCTGAACAAAAAATGTAGCAGTTTAGCAACTTTATAAAAGAAATAGTAAGGATGGCTGCTAATTCAAATAATATGAAGAATTTAATGTTTTATATTACTCATTTCCCATTTTTTTAAGCTACATCGCACATCACGTTTATGAGGTAAATCGTTTTTTTTAACAAGTTAAAGAAGATTCACACCAATCTTTTAGTATGAGTTCGACGCTTTATTAACCAGTTGATAGACAAAATGTAAAATATTTGTATTTTTATTACCCCAGTCACAGTGCGCAGCGGAGCACATATTATTAATTTTCATTATTAATTTATTATTACTACACAGTACGTCACGACATTGACCATTGTTTCAGAAACAAATTTAAATATGACGTTTTACTTTAAGAACATGACGTCGTCCTTAGGTGTAAATAAACTTTACTTAAAATCTATCAATAGTAAAGTGATAGTAAAATCTGTTACTAAAATACTAAAACAGTATAAAAAATTATGTTGTGACGGCAGCGGTATGCGAACATCTCCGGTACCAGCGGTGGACACAGCGAGCCAATCCGGCATCAGCATTCGGAGCGAGTCAATCAGCGATCCCGGTTAGTTAATAAAACCCGGGCCGGCAGAAACTTTGAGCACTCTTCATCGCCACGCCATCGGACGCACTTCACCCTCACCTCGCTCGGACGGCATCGGCGCGGAGTCAGCCGGAAGGCAGGGCCGAAGAATAGAACCGGCGTTCTTGCGTCTTCGCCCTCCAGTTCCGCGCCAGCGATACGACGTCGCTGGGCCGGCAGCCGACTCTACACCCGATGCCGAAAGAAGAGGAGGACTGCAGTGCGCCACGAACAGCGGGCGCAGCCGCCGAACATCTCAGCGCGGCACGACCAACTTCAGCTTTCTCGCCACCAGGTTCTTTTTAGGGCCACCAAAAACACTAGAGTGTACGATTGGCGCCAAGCCTGTCATGCGGCAAGCCTTTTGTCCGGTGACAATGTAATAGAAACAAAAGATAATTCTCGTACTATGAAGTCCGTCTAACTGTACAGGAAGGATTTTATCATTGTCCTTTAGTCATAAAAGAAAAGAAAATCACCTAGTGACGCATCGTGGCTTAGGCTTTTTATGTATTTATTCGGATTGTGAAAGTGTTAGCTACTCAAGCTACTACAACGGATCGTCAGACTCTTTAAGGAGCGTAACCATCGAATCCGTTCTTGTAAGGCCAAAAACAATACGATACTATTAAAAAATAATAATTACTGGTGAGTTGTATGCAAGATTCTGTTTCATGTAATAAATGTTGGTATAGTAATAAATGCTGGAACATGGTTAAATACATAGTGTTTTACGGAATTCGTATTTTGTACCTAGTAGAGTAAACGTTATAGGGTTACTAAAGCTCTGAATACTTTATGAAAAGCTCTTATAAGGGTTATAAGAGTGTAATATTGACTGTACTGCGCCATCACGTATCAAAGCCGACTCAATATGAACGGAATTGGGTAATAAAACTAAGGGTCGGCGAGGCAAATTGATGTGGAGTGTATTCGCCAGTGTTACTGAACTCCGTACTCATTGTGTAACTTACATAGAATCAAATCTAAATCCAAATGAGTAACAAAGTCTTTTCCTTTATTGTGGCGAACAGTTTGCACTGATTTTACACTCTATTTAATAATGCGATCGCACAACAAAAGAAGCTTCTCTCAGCTTAGCTATTTAGACCAATAGAAACAATCTGTTGATCATTCAGTGTTACAGTCTGTGTATAAAACATTAAAATATTTAAGTAACATCACTTTCCAACCCAGATTTTACTAGAACTGTAGATTTATATTACGTTTCGACAACACTGTTAATAAATATAAATTCGCTAAATATTTAAAGACATGTTTGAATTGGTATCCAAGTCACTTATTGACAAAATCTGTATAATATTTACCTTATTTCTTCCGTTGTGTGACTTCGTGTTGCTTTCGATTGATTAACGCGTTTCGAAACATATGTTTCGTCTTTAGAAATGAAAATAAAAAATAAAAATTCGCTTAGAGTGAATTTTTATTTTTATTTCTGAAGACGAAACAAATGTTTCGAAACGCGTTAATCAATCGAACGCAACACGAAGTCACACGACGGAAGAAATAAGGTAAAAATCGCTAAATATTGCGTAATTCAATTACTTGACGCGAGAAACGAACATATCTTTATAAATACAGTAGTTAGAATTCATTCTTGTAGCTGTATCTAGGTAGTTGTATTAATTTAATAGGCTTCAAGTAAATGTTCTTATTTCTTTTAAGTACGCTATTTTCCAATACTATCATGGCACAAATTTTTCGTAGTGGAAGCTCAAGGATTCATTCCCTACGAGGAAGAACAACCGTTTGGAAAAAAATTATAAACCTATTACTTACTCAGTCTAGTAAAGTGACAATTCATGACAATTCATCAGGAGATTTTTTTTAATGAAGAAAAGTGCATTGTGGTACATCAACTACTATTTAGTTAGTTTTCCAGAGTGCGAGATGAACTGATAAATCGCTGATCATGATCAAGCGTGTGTGAGTGTTTGGGTTTGTTTTGTCTTTTGGAGTGATTTATACTAAAGTAATAATAAAATAACATGCGATTTAGTGGAAAGTAATAAGTGTGTTAGTGCAAAATTGTAATAAGGTAACATTTCTTGTCGCATGTGCATTTTGGCACTTCACAACGAAGAATATTATGTACGCTACTGACTGTAAGCCATACGGTATGACTGTTAATTCAGGTATAAGCCTTTTTCCTCTTTTCTAGCCACAAGAAAATTAAGTGTCTTTAGAAAGATAATATCTATAAAGTAAGAAATAAATTTGTATAGAGTGTACAAACGAATAAGAAAACCTTAAAAGTTACCATATATTATTATGGTATAATATTACTTACGACTGTACTCTCATTAATAGAGGCAGTGTACATGAACTGTATACAGAAAAAATGTACGTGCCTTACAATATTCGGAAGTAACAAAACGAATGAATCGAAACAACTCACTAACCTTCGATTAAACAAGATTGAATTAGGTGTTCTCAGTAATGGACGTTTATAGATAATTCCATATGCACTGACCATGATGATTGTTTAAATGCACTGACCATATTGGTTACCTACTGAGAAAGTAAGTGACAGATTGCATTCACATATCAATCTTAAAAGCCTTAGAAAACATTGAAAATTGAAGCGAGCGAAGAAAACCTAACTGAAGCATCGGACTGTTTCACATACTACCACATAATGTTGGAATCTGAACATTCAAAATCACATTTGTCCGTTGATGTTAGAAAACGTTATGTTAAACCTTATAAGCTTCACTACGAAATATCTTTATAAATGCGTACGAAACTTTTAAGCCAAAATTTTACCTTCTCAGAAACAAGATTATTTTTTTATTTTCTAACCTTATTTCTTCTAACGTGGACAATATTGTTTCTGTCGATAAGAAGTAGTAAATGCATAAGAGGACACGTATCTACCAGTTGTAGTAATAAGCGTACTTCACAAATAACAGGCTATTAAAGATTCGGCAGAATGTCAATTAATAAGTTATAGTCATTTAGTAATATGCTACGTTCTTGCAGTACACAGATTTGAAATTCCGTCCAGCACACTGTTTAAAGGGAGGAATAACGAAGAGTATATTTGAACAGCGCCACGTGGAACCCAATCTCACCAAAGCTTTGCCAGCTTTACTCTAAGACATGTATTGCCAATCACTTTTCGGACAGCGTTGAGTGAAGTTATTTTTTAATAGGCTTCTTTGTAAATGTTCTTATTTCTTTACGCTATCTTCCAATACTATCATGGCACCAATTTTTTGTAGTGGAAGCTCAAGAATTCATCCACTACGAAGAAGAACAACCGTTTGCAGAAAAATTATAAGCCTACTACTTCCTCAGTCTAGTAAAGTGACAATTCATCAAGACAGTTTTTTTTTAATGAAGCAAAGTGCATTGTGGAACAGCAACTACTATTTAGTCGGTTTGCCAGATGAACTGGTAAAGTGCTGATCATGATCAAGCGTGTGTGAGTGTTTGGGTTTCCTTTGTATTTTGGAGTGATTGCTGTGCTTTTTAATAAAGTAATAACAAAGTATTGTGCTGTTTAATAGAAAGTAATAAGCGTGTTAGTGCGAAATTGTAATAAGGTGACATTTACTGTTGCATGCTGCATTTTGGGAAATTTTTAATTTGAAGAATTGTATCACGCTGTCTTTGTTAATTTTCAATGATAATTATAGTTGTAGTTTGCTATCTCCGTTACAGTGCCTATAGTCAGTAAATTACATCGAAAAAACGTAACTTTATATAGTAAGTCTGAGTAATAGCCCATCAGTAACTGTCTCAGTCTCTCTCTCCCTCTCTCGCCTTCCCTCTCCCATTTTCTCTCTTTCTCTACCTCTCTCTTCATCTATCTATTTATTTATATTTTATCACTAACTCACATTATGCTACACCATTGGCAAATCGTTTAGAAAACTCGGTATACTTACCGCGAACCTAATGAATTTTTTTTTTTCATTAAATAAATTAAAGAAACCCTGACCCTGATAATATTACTGGAGTATAAATAGGCCTGATACAACATTGTTTCCGATTTAGTAGACTGTATACTTGGAGCACCCGATTAAAAAAAAAAACAAGGGTACATTTTCACCCGCCAAGCACATTTGAAATTTTTAGACCCGATAACCTGGGGCCAGTGTGTACAGTCGCTGCGAGCCTTTAAACATTGCAGTAGACATGAATGCTAAAATAGTTGTACTTACGTAACAAATGTTGTGCTATTCTGAATCCACGTTACAGCATCCCGCAAAGAACTATTTATTCCATTAAATATAGGCAAATCTTCTGTGCACTAATCGTCTGAAGCTTTAAATGTAAATTGGAAGAAGCTCCAAGTTATAGGAATATCGTTAAGAGTTTTAGAAATTCATTTCTTCTAAGTAATATGTACAGATGTGTTTCCGTATTGAAAACTATTACAAGGAATACTCCTTTAGTCTTTTGACTATAGATAGTTTATAGAGCAACACACGCTTAAACGAAACATAAACGAAATGCAAAGCTCAACTACACAAGTCCTGTCTTATTGTGGAACTACGCAGGCGCAATACCGGATTGTGGCACACAATACATCTGACATTTTGTAAACAAATACTGCCAGTTACACTTGTCGCATAGAGTATAATGTATCGTTACAATCGTAACTTGGGGTTTCCTTGTACCTCTATTCTACTAGGCTCACTTTGTAAATTTAAGTGGATCTGATACTTAGTTTTTCAGCTTCATTCCATTAAGAGAAATATTTCAGCTACATGTATTGCTCAGACTCATCTCGTCAAATTTTTAACATTTTTATAATTGGTACTGTATCGTGTGCTTTCTTGAGTTCCATGAACAGGTAGATTATTGATTCATTTTATACGAAGTAAACATTGTTGGACATATCTGTTCTATTTTAAACACCGTTAAACAATAATGTATTACAGCATTATCATTTTATACACAATCAAGTAAGAGTTATAATATTTTCTAGTCAGAAAGATATCAAAGCTTTATAAACGGTTATAAGAGTGTGATATCGAGCAGCAGACTGCGTATCATGTAGCAAAGCCACCTCAATATAAACAGAATTGGATAATAAAACTAAACGGCTGCGAGACAAATTGTCGTGGACTTATTTGGCCGTGTAGACATTGTGTTATTTACTTGTAATAAAATCTCTACCCAAATAAGTAATAAAGCCTTTTTTTGGGGGAAGATTATGAATTAAGTTTCTACGCTGTTGTATCACGCATTTGCACAACAAAAGTGCTTCTCTTAAATTAGTGAAAAGTGTTATTGAGACCGATAGAAACAAATCCTACGTGGCTTGAGCCTTTAAAGTCACAAATCTGTAATATAATTTTGTGCTAGACAAAAGTATGTATATAATTGGCTCGCCATTGTACATAGTTAAAATTCTGTAGGGTATGTAAGGTTACCCTATTAAAAGGTATGTAAGGTTACCCTAATTAAAATTAGAAGCACCCTTGCCAAAATGTGGAAGACGTCACTCAGATAATACGGCTTTTAACTTTTGCGGAAGACCCAGTGCGAGGTTGTTTCAGGCGTCTAACAAATCCATTTCTGATGATCTTCCATTTTTATTTACATTCAAAAACTGGAAAAAAACAACAAATCCAGAAAATTTTGAATATTCTGTTTGCTACTTAGGACAGATTTAAGTAAAATAAAACAGAATATAATAGATGTAAATGCAGTGAATATTTTAAAATTCGAAGAAATCTTAAGCATTAAGAGTCACCCTAATTTCACCCTCCTATTGTGGTGTCTTCATTTTTCATAACCCATTCTAACATGTTACATCTAGGTTATGAACAATGAATACACAATAATAGAAGAATAAGGTTATAGGTACCATTAGTAAGCAATAAGTGTGTGTATATTACAAATTCATCACATTATCATTACCTATAATTTTATATTGACAAATTAATTAAACATACCAGTACATATAGTATTTATGTTTCAGGTATCTGGACCTAGGATGTATATTTATTTCCCTTGACTTATATTTTGCACTAAGAGTATCCACCATATCTAAAGCAATTGATGAACCTATAAAGGCTATTTGAGATTCCTTGCAAGAAAGACATATGTCCGTACCTAATCAAAAAGAACGAAAAACTCACACGAAGATTCTATTAACAATGGAGTATTCTAAACTGGCTTGGCGTTATCGACGGGAAACATGTTAGAATTTAAAAGATACCTAATTCCGGATCTCTTAATTAAAACTACAAAATTACCATTCCGCAGCTCTGTTAGCTTGTTGTGACACAGATCGTGGTATCACTATGATTCACACTTGATTCGTAGGCAAAAATAGCGAAGGTTTTGCGTGTCAAAAATATTGCAAGGTGGTTAGAAAGCAATGCAAACAACACTCCCCAGGCTTCTTAACTTCCTTACAACGCAAGTAAAAATGAATTTTCCCATTATTTCGTTGAGGAAAATGCCTTACCTTTAAGGGGTAACATAATGCGACCTAATCAGAAGAAATCATAACAAATATTACCCGTATTTTTAATTATCGTTTGAGTCGTGTCAGCAAGAAAACTGAAATTGCCTCCGGAATGATGACGCAAAAATTCCAAGTTTTACTAACCTCTGTTAGATGTAAAAAGTGCACAAGTATATTATCAGTGGTAAAGTGTTTCTCCATCCATCATACTTTTATAAGAAAAAAGAAAGGTATTCCTCACACTAATAGTTACATGGAAGAAAATATCTACTTAAGGTCACGAAGTATACCTGCTGATAATGGTGACTTATTTTAGCCCATTACTATCGTCTTTTATTTTAGGTGACCAATTGGCTACATACTTTTTAAAACCAAGCGCTACTTTTCCGTTGCAGTGGAATTACTATATTTTTAATAATTTAAGCTGTTATTGAATTTACTGTTATTTATGTAAAACATAAAAATAAAAATTATTTGTAACGCTATGCAAAGATAATAATGAAACTATGATTTATGTTAAGCAAATGGATACCTTATTATTCATGATATTCATACTGGCTCAAGACTTAATCTGGACTTCATAGCTTTTCCTTAATATTGCAATATCAATATTGTAAGAAATATATGAATCGCTAGTTACAAATTATTAAACTTTTAATACTCAACCAACACTAGTACACAACAATATTTTTAGAATTATATTGTCCAGTACATATTACTATTACAAAGTATTACTGTTTTATTACAAATATACACACACAATAAATAGGAACTCACACTTTGTAGGTAGTAAAAAGCTGTGTCTAATACGACGCACTGAATCTCAGATTAATTCAACTTACTATGTAGGCGTGGCGTTGTACGCTTTCTTCAGGAAAACGCAGTTGTGTGACGTCATAACATTTGTGATTTTTTTTCCAGTTGTTGATGGAATATGAACTCACCCTCACAAATACAAAGAAGGGCCGAAAATTTTCTAAAATATAACGGAGCCATCTTGCTTCTTGCGTCATTTGTGACGTACTGGCAACTAGGCTACCAATGTTGCTCAATGCATAAAATCAATTATCTTTCTTGTGGCATCTTTCTAGTGTTTCATTTTACATTGAATAGTTCTGATGACCTTATTATTAGGTCATGCTTTTACAGAGAATTTACAAAATAATTGCTGCACAACCTATGTCAATCAAACTGAAAATAGGTTACCTGAATTAAGTAGAAGAAAAATACCAGAACGTATAAGTAGTTTGGCTGCAGCCTTATGTTAACGTGAATCCCACATGAGTTTCAAAGTTACAAAGTTCATTATTGTAGCTTATTTGCATGCAAATTACAAAAATTTGTTAACTACTGTGTGCTGCTGGGAGTGTGTTCAATTTAATTATATTTTTTAATCTGTATGTTAAATGTCACATGCTGTCAAAAGCCCCGTTTTCCGTTTTCATACTCAATCAAAATATCTCTGGTGTCTGAATATTAATTGTTTGCCAAGTTGTTGGCAGGACAAGTAGTACCCGTCAATGAAGAAAAATACTCTTTGGATTTCAAATAATAAATATATTTACTTTATTTCCTGTCTCGTGACCACAATATAACGCAATGAGTATAATTGACGCCTTTAGAAACTATGTCTCGTCATCAGAATATTAAAATTTTATCACTCCATGAGATCCTTAAAAATATTTCAAACATTAAAATTACAAAATCGAAACCAAATCATATAAGCATTTATGTGAAGCGAGTGCGCACTCGATGAAAGCCGGCCGGACACTGATTGATATCAGTTACAGATAAATTTTAGTGCTGTGTCATATAATGGATTCGACTTGAAATGTAAGTGGTCGTTTAATATGAAATTACGGTAGTATTTGTCATTATTTGCTCTATATATTTCAAATTCTTCACGTGCATTTAAATAAGTGCCTTTACCACAGACATGTAAGGGTTTCAAATTGGTGTCAAAGCTTGTATAATTATGGTTCTCCTGTATAAGATGACGAGCGTAGTTAGACTTTATACAAGATTGTGTTGTCAAATCCTTTACATTATGCTTTGGAGTGTGCTCAACGAAGCGTTTGTAAAAACTTCTTCCTGTCTGACCAATAAAAAGCATTCACAGTCATTACATGAAAGCTTATAAACACCTGTTTTCATTTCCAATGGTGTACTGGTTCTATTACGAAGCTTATTAAACAGATTGTTGCTGGTTTTAAATGTTACAGTTCTATTGTTACTATTTAATACTTTTGATAAAATTTTGGGCATAATACTGGTGTAGGCAGTTGAAATAAAAGTTGGTTCATTATTTTTTATCATTCGAGGTTTTGACAATCTACGCTTATGTTTTTAAGGAGGTTATCAACCATGGATGATGTGTAACCATTAGCAACGGCAATGTGTTTTATAATATTTAATTCAATCTTAAGACCATTTTCATTGAGAGGTATCGTCAACAACCTGTGTATGAAATAATTATAAGCCGCCATTTTCTGCGAGAATGGGTGGTGTGAGTCAGCAGGTATGGTTACATCTGTGGTAGTGGGTTTCCCATATATATACCATATTTCAATTTATCATCACATTTGGTGATGGTCAAGTCAAGAAAATTCAGTTTGTTATCAATTTCTGTTTCATGTGTAAATTGAATGTGTTTGTTGATATTGTTCAAAAGATTTGTAAAGTTTTCTATTTGACGTAATGTGCCCTTGTATATTATGAATGTGTCATCGACATATCGTGCGTAGAACATGATGTTTTTCTTCTGACTATTATTAGAAAACAAGTGTGTGTTTTCGTAATGATTTAAATAAATATCTGCCAAAAGGCCTGACAGCGGTGAGCCCATTGCCAAACCATCGCGTTGACTGTAAAATCTGTCGTTAAATTCAAAATAATTTTGCTTTAAAATAACTTCAAGTAGGTTTAACAATTCATCTATTGCTTGAGTGTTTAATTTGTTGCATTTCATCAAATTGTCCCTTAGAATGTTTGGTGTATCGTCTATTCGTCTATTGGAATATTGGTATACAAATTGACGATATCGAGGGACACTAATTTATAATTAGGAAATAATTTGATATTATTAACTTTACGTATATAATCAGTTACATATTTGACAGTGTGGTTGTTTTCTATAGTTAAACTAGCCTTAATGATCTTTACTAATTTCTTAGCTGTACGGAACCCTGGCGCTGTGGTGAAATTAACTAACGGTCTAATTGGCATATCATTTTTATGGATTTTTGGCAATCCAGTTTACATCGGGGCTTTAGCGTTACAAGGTTTTAAGTAACGGCGAGTACGTTCATCAAATAAACTTGTACTTTTATTAATCTGTATATTAAGATCTTTGACATACCGGTGTGTAGGGTCCGATGCTAGGTTTATAATATTATTGTTTGAAATGAAGTTATGAACTTTATTCGTGTATGTTGTATTATCCATTATTACTAGAGTACTGCCTTTATCAGCCTTACTAATGATCGCATTGTTATCAAGTAATTTGGGTTTTATTTGTTTCAGTATTTTATAGTTTTCTCTGGAACTATTGTTATTAGTTAAACGATTAGACGAGTTAGGCGACATGTGTGTGTTCATGATTCTCCTGAACCGGTTGTTTATCAGATGACGTGCCTCGTCTTGCATTTTTGGATCAGCGATGGCTTTTACTGCTGTTTCGGCGCTGATAAGCTCATGGGCAATGTGATAATTATTAAAGACCGGCGGAATACAATAATTTATGCCTTTATTCAATAAGTTTAACTCGTTATTATTAAAGTTAATAGACGTTATGTTAGAAATGTGTGGGTAGAAAACATGATTACATTGTATGTCTTCGTCTTGGCTGTGTTTATGTTTCAACTTAAGATTGTTTAATTTCCGTGACTGTTTTGTGTATATCTTGTATATCGTGTTATTCACATATTTATGTACTGTATCAAGTATATTATTTATAATAGCAGGATGAATACTATTTAATATCTTTAGATGTGAGTTAAGTAATTGTTTGATTAGGGCAGATTTTTTTTGTCATTATAAGTGGCCTGGATACCGACAGACATGTTATTCACTTTGGATTTCATTTAATATCTTTATCTAAAATATTTATCTTGTATGTTATGTGGGTGATTATAGACATTGTTGTTGATGCCTGATTATGTGTAACAATTAGTTTTCAGCTTTAAATATAATTCGTTGTTTAGCTTTATCTTTCGTAATCTTTGTCTGTTTTTGTCTCTGTGCCATTTACAAACAAAACTTGGCAGGACATAAAGTATATAGCAGTACATACCTAAGTACGTATAAAATTTCATACTTGTAAGTCACATAGCGTTAGGAAAACTATATCCAAATACCAAATAACCCTACTACTGAGAAATTTCAATGACAGGTAAAATATCAAATAACTTCAATACGTTTGCTGTCTTTTCTATTCTTTTTCAACAATTTCCTCTTTACGTTTTCTTGTTTCAGTTTATACCCTGTTGTTTTGTTTATTGTTTATGAGTTTCTGCCAGACTTGTAATTATCAGCTTCCCGGTATTGATGTTTAGTTAAAAAAAAAAAAAATTTTAGCAGCACACCAATCGTCAAACAAATAACAGTGACAGGAAGCTTTTAAGTTTTTTAATGTTTCTAACAGAATGTTAATCAAAAAATGACTACAATATTCATTTTATTAAATTTAAAAACTTTTTGACGCCAGATCTCAAAATGTAGGACAAAATACCATTCCAAATGTATAATCCAAAATCTCTGAGTATCAAATTGACAGAATTTAAATCAAAATCTGAATACTCTGTACCGATTCAAAAACTTCCAAATTTTAGGTACCAGGATCCTCAGAAGAGATGACCATTTTGACATCATAATAATATTAATTCAGACAGGTGTCAGACTAAAAGAAATATTAATTCAAATCTAAGTGTAAGTTTAATATGTAAGCTTTTTAAATTTAGGGTCACTACAATAAAACCTCAAATTTATGAAAATTCCTAAAATCTATGTGGAGATCCCGTTACAAAAATTTATTCGAAATACAAGCTTGCTATTTTTACAGATTTGAAAAAATTATTATCTAACAGCAATCAATTATTAAATATTGAAATTAACGTAATAATAAATAAATTTCATTCAAAATAGTGAGGAAGTTATGCAGCTCAGAGAGTTCAGTAGTTAAATTATTTTTGGAATTACAAAGGTATTTTTAGACACTGAAATATTGTAAGGTTTGTACTACTTAAAATTTGTTATTCAAGACAATATATAATAATATCCTATAACAGCTGTTATAAACCATTTTACTTTAGAACCGCTGTACGACATAACTTCTGACACAGATTATTTGGCAACTTATGTTAATGTTAATAGTGTTTTAGTAGGTAAGCAGACATTTAGTATAACTGCAATACATCATACATAATGTGAGAACCTTGTTATATACTTCCAAATTCAACAAGGTGACAATTATTTCTAGTAGCGTCTTTTAAAGACAAGTTGATGATTGAAAATCCTTGATGATGTTCCATTAACTTGGAACACCTGGAACTCCCTAAGTAATAGATCAGCTGATATTGGCGGAGGTATAAGTACAGTGCGTATACAATTCATTTCTCTCCAGAGAATTTGTAATTACCATACGACGGATTTAGTTTAGCACTCAGCTTACACTATTTAGCCCCAACAGTGACGATGACGTCAGCTTGATTCCCCAAGCAGTAACAAAGGTACGTATAACACACGTAACAACATAGCCTACCACTGCCAAATATTCAGATAGTTTATTCAAATATTTGGATTGACATGGGCCATAAAAGTGAACGGCATTAATTGAAAGAATTTTTAAAAGAAATGTAACGGAAATGAAAATTTCTTTCGCGTATCGCCAAAAGTCTAATATCAACTTCTGCCTTCTAGAACTTTTGACGCTGAAAAACCAAAACGGGTAGCACAGAGGCTCCTAATTCCACTTATCGCTTTGCCAATGGGCAATTTGTTTCTTTAATACCAACACTCTTCGCCAAAACTAGACCGCCGGCAGGGTTCATCAAACTTGTTAAATGACTGCCACGTTACACACATAAGTATAACTAAATCGAATGGTCTTATTAAATACAAACATTTTATGTTGTAATGTTTAAATAGTTTCTTAAGCGTTTAGTTAACTGTCAGGAGTAATTAATCACGCTCATTGTCAGGAATTAGTCATTGTTTTTCGTCTTATAGTTTCTGTTCACACATTTAATCAGATACAGCACTAAAAATGAAGAATATACATATATATATAAATAGAGAATATGTGCATAAACGTTACGACATGTAGACAAGCTGATATTTGTAAACCGCGGTGAGAAAAACAAAAATTCTGAACAGATGTTTCTCTAAAATGACCAGCAGCGTCATGACATCCTCTCCTGCATTATATCCTTTGAGCCAGATAATTTTATTTTTACTATACTGTAGCCGTTATTACACGTATGGAAGAATAGCATTCCTGTTTACTGTTGTTGAGGCAACGTTAGTCGAGGCATAGTCTATAAGAGACCGTTTACGAAGACAACGTTGCCGATTCTCCATCTGTTTGCTGAGTGTACTGTTTATTTACTGCAATGTAGTTAGGTCTACAGTAGAACTCCATTTATCCGAACTCCAGTTATCCGAATCGATGTCAGGAAATGGCATGGAATAAAATTGAAGGAATTTCGACAAAATAACAAATCCAGAAAAAAAAGAATAGGCAACGAACAAGAAGGAAGAGGAAAAAAGAGCAAAAGAAAGTGTCGAAGAAAAAGAAGCCGTATCAAGTGAAGACATCCAGAAATTGTACATATTCCTGGCTGTTCCGAGTGTGATGTGGACGACACAAACGAGCGGTTGCAGAGCGATTCACCGGACCCTGGATATCAATTGTTGCCACCGTGTGCAGCTTCTTTACGCCAAGCGTTTGCGGGACCTGGCTGCACGCAAACGAGTTTCTACGTAAAAACAATTAACTTTGTTTGACATGTTCAACTGAAAAATTATAATTATGTGTGAATATTATTATTTTTTTTTTTTTTTGTAGTAAAAGTGAACTTTTTGCAAAACGCGTGTGAAGTATGCACGTTTTTATTAACATACTTTACTCATGTAATAAAAAATAAACAAAACTGATTTTTCAGCAATTTTCGCGCTTTCTTTCATAACATAAACTTTTTTTTATGTTTGTCCCAGTTATCCGAATATCTGCATATTCGAATTATGTCTGGGACTAATTAGTTCGGATAAACGGAGTATTACTGTACTTCTAAATTTATAGTCGTTCTGGGCATAATAGTAAACGTTTTAGTAGCACCTCGTTGTACGTCGATAACTCACGTGGTCCAGCGATTACATATGTTTGTTTAATTTTATTTCATTCTTTGGAATCGTATTTTTTTACAGCTGGAGTTTAAACATCTTGAACATGGTGTGACGGTCTGAACAGTTTCAGATATGTCTCAATGATTATGTCCATACTTACAACCAATTTCGTGCTTCTGAATTATCCAGCGTTATCAACATACAGTTGACGCTAATCTGTAGAAAGGTCGTGCAGAGTACTCACCGACCGTAGCCAGCTTTACTTGTTGCCGCTCCTTTGAATACATTGTACTTTTTATATTCCTACTTTTCCACACTGTAAAAGTTTAACTAAAGCTTAGTGCACATATCAGCAACACAATAGACACAAAATAATATTTTAGAAATATTTATTAGACGTGTGCTTATACGTATTTTTAAATAAACTAAACAAATAAATTATTGAAACGCTCGTCTTCGATTTGTAGTGGTCGAATGTTGTGTTAATTATATTGTAATGATACTTATCCGAAGACGGATATAGTACGTGTAGAATATTTTATATTGTATGTGGTTAACGTCTGAAATAATTTAGAATTGACACTTTAAGGTGTTAGTAAATAACAAAATTCAATTAAGTATAATTAAATTTCTATTTCATTAAATATTACTTTTTTCTAACATACAATTTTTATATAAAAAACGAAGGACTTTCGTTGGCCAAATAACTTCCAAATCTCTATAAATACTGTTATCAGAGTACTCCAATATTATTAGAGGCTATAAAGCAGACAAACCGAGTATATCAAAACTGTCCCACAAAGATATTTGCAGTTGTGTGAAATATTGGGATGTAGCCGTTCAAAAAAAACAAAGGTGCTCTTGGAGCCATGTAGACGTCTGTCGCTGTTTAGGAGAACTGTATGAGTATGATCATGTACGAAATTGTTGTCGCGCAAACCTGCAAATTAAATACAGTAAATATACCATGAATTCATGCTTATCGTTTAAGAGGTTTACACAAGAAGCACATTTTACAACAGTCTTCCTACCGGTAACATTATTCATGTCTGTCGGAATATTACTTGAAGAGGATATTCAAATGTAATGCCCTCTTCAGGATTACCATGTCTTACTGCTTGCTCATTATCCTTCATTAAAATCAAGGCAGATTTAAATGTCCTGTACTTATGACACATTACATAAACAATGCAGGGTACATTACCTACAGGTTGTCGGAGGTAAGAGGATTATTGATAACCAGGCCAACAAAATATTTCATAATTTGCAATCATGTGCTCTTACACATTCATGAGACATGTGACATCTTGTTATCCTGGGTTATCTTTATGCCTTGTGTAATGAACGTACACATTACAGTGTGTACAATATAATATTACATTAAAATTCTATTGCTACAAAAACCAACATAGATGATAACAATATATGTTAAAATTTTATTATGACAGTAACATTTGTATATTTTAAATGGTGTCACAACGACTGTACAAATGCGATTATAAACATATACAAATAATTTAAAAAAGTATACGCAGACAAATACGCGCGTGCGCGTTTGTGTGTGTAGATGCAGGGCCCCTTGACTGCTTCCAGCCGAGGGCTACCAGGGATGCCTGTCCGCACCTGACAACATAGGGCCAAAGTAGAAGTTACTGATGGAAACTTTAATTGATACTACACGTATTTTATTAACATATGAAAACAGAAAAGACTATATATGTGGTATAAAAGCAGAGGTGCCAAATGTAAAAAATATGACACAATTATAGTGACAATTGTATACATTCACTTATAGCATCAAGGAGACAATGTGAAGACATTGCAGCATTGCTAACAGCGCAGTTAGTGTTCGACAGAAGCACAAAGTAGAAATCAAGAAGGATGATAGGGCTGCACGTCAAGTCTGCTTGGAAGAATAACAGCACAACAGGTCTCTACATTTAAGCGAGGAGCCTGATTAAACGACTAAGTTATGACATTCTGTAACCTGTTACCATCTAGCCTGCAGAAAAACTGTAGAAACTGTGTTTTACTTGAAAGTTGGTGTCTCATTTAATTTTGCTTTCTGCTGCAGTGTTTTGTTGGTCTTGTTAGTCTGCAAATGTAATGTGCATTGTGCTTGTGTGTCAGTGTAGTGTGTTTTTTCCTAGTAAGTACTCGTTTGTGATCTTTAGTGTTTTGGTCAGATATTATGTGAACTTTTGTTGCTACTAATTTGTTAACTCTCTCTCACTCGCTGATAGGCCATTATGTATTACTTTCCATTTATTAGTTTATAATTAACCGGAAGACAGCTGTCGATATTTTGGTTGGCCGAAACGTAGCACTTATATTTATCACGTGACGGAAAGTCTGTCATAGTCAAACTCAAATGTCTACGACCTATCACGCCTCTCTTTTAAAGACGTCACCGTTTTAGTAATTTTATTGCCGATTATATTTATTGTAATTCCGTGCCGTCGGTCACTCCCAATTCTGACCATCTCATGCACTGTTTTCGTTCATTCCGGTACGACAGATGTAAAAACGGTATGTAATATTCAGCTTATGTTAAAGACTTACGGATCCAACCATACGCAAGTTGACTTTGATGATTCCCAAAGGAAACAATTCCATGGACGTGCATTTCATTTCCAAGAGCAACATATGCAACTAAAATTCAAAGAAAACACAAGAAAAACAATTAAATATCTTTGTAATTAATAAATACATAATATATTATTATATCTACGTACTGTAGTAACTGGAACAAAGGAAACCGCGTGCACACCGTAAACAAAAGAACTTTAAATCTATTATTCCAAGTAATACAAATTTCAAAATTAACGTAGCATAAGTAGATTTACTTATGGTTTTGTATCATAAAACTGCGAGTAAATTTATTATACCATGTACGTTTTATCACACATGTAGGCCTACCATGATATCTTCTGATGATACTTACGATATCAAATGTTTCTGGATCGTTACGGAGCCTTATACGCTCCTTTCATCACAATTATAGGTCATAGACTTTTAGCTGAAAATTTTTGAAATCCGCACACCGTAATTCAGATTTCGGCAGGCTGCTACCACTAATATTAAAAATATTATTTGATAATAGAATCAGAATAAATGATAACATTGTTTACTCAGAAGGGGAGAGCACATATATGAATTAATAACTTTAAAGATCCTAAAAAAGTTGCATTTTACACCTTAAAATAAATAATAAATTATTTTTTGACATTAAATTACTATCGTGTGTCACTTCGCTTGACAAGCGACTTCAGGTTTCCTGTTTGGGACCACATATATGGGGACACGATGATTGCAAAACTCGTAAGATTGTTTTACATTTCAAAGACTGATGAATTATGCAGCACAACCGAACGTACTTAACTTTCAAGCACATAAGTGTAATTTATTTTACGGTAGCAACCAAGAAACGTGATGTCAAAACTTGCATAATAAAAGTTACTCAATTAATTTCTATTCACAGTTTAGAGTTTAGATGCCGTTTCTTGTTAGAGATAAAAGACATCGGAGTTCGGAGTTAGATGTTTCCTGTTAGATGTCCTCAAAAGATCACGAGTAGTAAGATTAAAGAACAGTTGTATAGATCAGCATAATTGAAACAAGGCAAAGGATAAAAAGCAACAATTTATTCCTGAAGCTAAATTGAATTCTTCAAATAATTCTTTGAAATATTGAGAAACCTCTAGGAAATTCAGGTGGGTTTAAAAAATGCATTCAGAAGAGTGTAAATATAGACGGAAGGGTTTTCAAAAATATAATTGTAATATAGTTTGGGAGTAGTAAAGAACATGCTTCTGTGGAAAAAAAATTGTCTCGGGAACATAGTATTTGCCTGTTTTCACATTTCTAACAGCGAATATAACACTTTGATTAGATACATCTTTAGAAACATACAAAGTGGAAAGTTAAACAAGTAGGCTAACAGCAATACAGAACTAATGAACTAAGTAGTAATATCGTAACGAACGAAAATGTAGTAAAATATGCAATAGGTGTGGGCGACCTCCACGCACTCTGCAGTTTGACTAAGCAATTTTTACAATGTGTACACATTGTGATCAGACGTACAATTGTTCGCTAACAGCTGGGCAAAACTGAAGTAAACGTTTAAAATGGACTATGGTAATTTACAGTAAGTACTTTGGAGTTTGCGCGAGTTATTCTAGGATTTGCTGATTCTACATACTTCCTCTTTAATATACACAGTAAATTATTGATCCTTACGTTATAATTGATACATTAGTAAGGAAATGACACGTCGTTATACTTACGTAGGTGGATTGATCTTTATTCGCGTAGAAACAGATGAGTTTTTGAATATACTCTTGCAACCCCAGTACCTGGAAAGCAGAATAAACTAAAATGTACAATCTAAAATAAATTAGACTTTGCCTTATTTTCACGTCAAATAAAAAGCCTTAAAATAAAATAACGAAAAGATAACTATATTTGCCGCAGTGTAACGTTCATGGAAGTTACAAAACATAATTATCCGCAATGTTTGCAACTGGAAGTACTGGTTTGAACCTCTCATCGTTAATACCGTGAGAAAATACCAAATTCTTATACAATTGCTATGGCAGCATAATAATGAATGTTCCTCTGATCGGCTACGTGATAAATGCCTTGTTATTAAGAGAAGTCCATTCTAGCTGAAAACAAAAGCTGCTGACGAAACAACTCAACATTCTCCCAGACACAAGCTCTGAGACGTTATTTGGAGCGAATAGTAACTTGGAAATGGAGCGGCTTTATTTATCCACTGACGGTCTAATTCATTATAAGATTATTACTTACATTCTATACTGAACTGACCGATAATGTGTTTATTCAGCCGTTTCTTTTCTTGTTCAAAACTGTTCTTATGAACACAGCAAACAATTGAATTTATGTCATTTCAAGGTTTAAACGAGTTCTCCTATATGTACTTGGAAGTAGGATAGAGGCTTGTGAAAGGAAAATCGATATTCAACAATAATAAGGGTTAGCAAAAAAAATTGTAATAACATTAATAATAATAATAATGACCTTAGTTTATGCTAACAGCTTAGCATGTAGAACAATAAGAGCCACAGGAAAAGATTGATGGAATTTAAGAGCTGGATAAAGGTTTAAAGATAGAAAATACAAAAGATGTGTAGTCTATTTAAATGAAAAGACGCCTACTAAAAATAATATATGAGTAATAAAGTGAAAGAATACTTCAAAGACCAGAGTAATCCTCCTAAAACTGGGATGCCAACTGTTAAGTATTCATTGACGTAAAGTCAATAGTTTGTGAGATACTGAAGGAGACAGCAAATATACTAAGTCCTAAATAAAGGTGCCCGACACAAAAAATAAAAATATTTGTACACTTACAGTAGCGTATATACGTGTGAAATCTAAATGCGGGTACCAAAATCAACTACGCCTAGAACTGACAGATTAATTTTGTTACTTGTACGGTTTGCGAGTTGGTAGAGTACCACAGTATCCACGATTGAAAGGAGAGGCAAACAGAGATGTAAGAACCATTACACTTCCATTGCATATTTTTGTATAAGATCAATATAGGACAAACAAATAAAGTTACTGATACTATACACCAGAGGCGCACCCACGTTTTTTTTCGGGGGCGGGTTTGAAAACTTAGGAACAAATTGCACAATTTTGGTTTTCTTGATGCGTTTCTCTGCAAGCAGTGCTTTTTCCTGGAGGAACGATAATACGCAACTTACTCAATGTCGCAAGAAAAGGTAAAAATAATCCTTGCTCCATAGAATTTCACTCCTGTACGTTCCACCTACAATGACGACAAGACCTCTTCATACATATATTGCACGAGTAAGAATCATACACACAACCTGTGTAAGAATCATTAGTAAAAACTATGTAAGCACAGGGTTACTAATTTGCATAAGCTTACTGAATAATTTAAATTACTTAATCATTAGGTACTGAGTTTACTGAGATAATAATACAATAATATAATTAAAGTAATCAGATATGAAGCAGTCGCGCACGTTGTGGTTGGCATAAGGCGGGAACAGTGTAATACACGTAAGTAAAGAAAGATACAGTTGAAAATATTAGCCTGCTCCCTGAATGACGAGTCTACGTACGTAAATTTTGATTTCTTTGTCTAATTCGACACGACTAAACAGTATGTATTGGCGTTTTGTAAAAAGAAACTAGCACTAGGCCATATATAGGGGTCCTACAAAGACTTCACCGAGTTATAAATGTTTGCTACTGTAATGGTTTTTGTTATTTTGTAAACAGTGATTTAGAATGTTGTGTCTATTGCATTCCTAGCCGAGCCTAGACATTAAAAAACAATGTACATGTTACGATTCAGGGAAAACGCAGTAGTGTATAGTCAGCATTGCACTGGCATCTTGTTTTCTTTGAATAAGTAACATAAATAACAGACTTGAATGTCAAATGACCGTGTTTTGAAAACAAGCATATGTAAGGTATCCATATAGAACAAAAGAGACAATACTACTGAAAATTTTTCAAAATTACTTATGCAAATAACACATGATTACTTCAACCCAGTTACAAATATTTAGCTCAGTTTTTCCACCACACTAGTGTTTCCTTCGCTGTTATCACTCAAATCGTCTTCACTGCTCCTCTACAGTCGTTTATTAATTTCGAAACGATCTGTTACATTATACACTTTTTGGTCCGACCTTACGCAAACGTTTCAATTATCATGACGAGGTTACATATTGCTGTCCAGAATGTAGGAGAAATACACTTAAATTCCTTTATGATGGTAATGCGAATGAACATCTTATGGTTCGTTCTCAGTGTCATGTAAGGTTTTGCCGCGACCATTATTTGTGTACTTTCGAGGGCCTCGTGTGCAAAAACCATAAGGACTACAGAATATCTAAAACTATGACTGGATACCCCGTTTCGTCGACTACCGAAAATGGTTTGTCGCGAGCGGAGGGGGGGTTGCGCGGTGACGTCACAGCGCTGCGCGTGGGGGTCTAAATTTGGGCTTGTGTGGGCACGGCGCGCGCTCAGTTCAGTTGTATCTCCGGAACGAGTTGGTCGATTTTAGTGATCGAGGTGCCTACGGAGAGCTGAAAACGTGACTTAGACGTTAATAACACAAGAAATATAAAATTAACATTGGAAAGCAGAAAATATTGAGATATTGTGAAAATGCCGCGTTCTCAGAAGAGAAAAAGGCTGTAAAATCTGGAACTCCGAACAAAATGCGTGCACCACGAATTACAAATATAGAACGTTGTCGGCTACGTCGATTGCAACAAAAGGAATTGGAAAGAAGACGCCAGAATTCGAATTTGGATGGTGGAAGTGGAGCGCCCAGTACAAGTAGCGAGTGCGTACAACGTTTGGAGCAACCTAGCACTTCGTCATCGTGTCGAATGGATTTGGAAAGTGGTCCAATAGACGTAGAAAGCAACGACGATTCCATTGATATGCAGGATGACAATACTGAGACTCGTACGGACGGTAACATCGGTCCGTCAATGACGCGTTCAGACCTTTCGCTCGATTTGACAAATAAGTATGCTGCATGCGATCGCCACTTTGTGAAAATGTTCTTTGACAATGAATTTGGACTTGGTTGTGATGTTTGTAATCGACATTGGTTCAAGAAGGATCTTAAGCTCGTTAAAGTTAAACACTGTAACATTTTGCGCAGCGAGTTCCCCGACCAAGTAGTGGAGTCTATGGTAGCATGTGTAAATTGCCGTCGATGCTTGGATACTAATAAAATCCCATCCATGAGTGTGTCTAATCGTTTCAAATATCCTGATCGGCCTAAAACTTTGCCAGTGTTGAGTCCGGTAGAGGAACGGTTGATATCACCTAGGCTGCCTTTCATGCAAATTCGCCGACTTCGACACGAGGGCAGTTATGGCATCATTGGTCAAGTAATAAATGTTCCAGTTGATGTGAACAATATGGTGAAACAATTGTCTCGACAGTTGGACGACGATTATGCGATAAATGTTAACATCAAGAGGAAATTAATGCACAAATCGTCATATTTGAGTGGGTATGTTCGGAAATCCAATGTAATGCAATGGCTGCAGTACTTGGTGAAACAGCCGTTGTACCGTATGTATGGAATTACCATCGATGGAACTTTGTTGGACAATATATGTGTCGACAGAATTGACGATGATGGGGATTGTGTAGAAGAGGCACCAGTGTTAGACTCGGATTGCATTGTGGCCAGGCAACATACACTTCTGTGGAACGAGGAGAACTGTCTTGATATAGCGCCCGGCCAACACAGTATGCCGTTGAATATTGTGTACGATACACACGCCGAGAAATTGTCGTTTCCAAATATTTACTTGGGTATAGATCGTCGCTACAAAGATGGTGTAAGAGTGACTCCTTATATGATGGCCACGAGTGAAATTAGACGTAAAGATCGGCGAGGTGTGACCCCACAACACATCTTGTATATGGCGATGAAAATCTTGAGAATGAGAGTCGTCGAGGGAATGTTTCATACTTTTAAAACGTCCAGCACAGTTAATGTGACTCGTGCTATGTTAAATGATAAGGAGTTCATACGTGATTGCATGAAAAAGAATTTGTCATTTCTTAAATCCATTCCAAATTCGATGCAGTATTGGCAGGATCGTAAGCGTGACTTGTTTGCAATGATGCGCCAGCTTGGGAAGCCTACTGTGTTTCTTACGTTGAGTGCAAATGAAATTCGTTGGCCACGTTTGCTGTCGGTGTTGCATCGCCTAAGTGATTCGTATAAAGATGTGCAAAATGTTGAGGCACTTAGCAGATCAATGCGGTGTCATTTGGTGAATGAAGATCCAGTTACGTGTTGCATTGTGTTTAACAAACTGGTAGACATTTTGATGAGTATGTTGTGCAGTAAGACAAAGGCGAATCCATTTGGTGATCGGTATCGAGTCGTTGATTACTTTAAGCGCATCGAGTTCCAGCATCGAGGCAGTCCACATGCGCATATACTCTTGTGGTTGAACAATGATCCTAAAGAATCAATCAGTGAAGATATGCCACATACAATTGAGTTGATGAATACATTGGCGAGCGTATCGAGGGGAGATTTGCCTGCAGAGATGTACTCCAATCAAACGCACCAGCATACGTTTACTTGTACCAAGCGTGGAGAATCAACGTGTCGCTTTGGAATCCCGTATTGGCCAATGCGAAAGACAATGGTACTGTTGCCGCTCGCTAAAGGTGATCCGAGAAAAGCTACCATGCAGAAATCAGCTGAGCGTTTAAAAACAATACTGGAGCAGAAAGTGTATGACAGTGTTGAAGAATTTCTTGTAGACAACCATTTGACAGAGCGCAAATACCTCGATACAATTCGAGCTTCACTGCGACGGCCGACGATGTTGTTCAAACGTAATATGTCTGAAATCTACACCAATACTTTCAATCCGTGGTTAGCCAGAGTGTTGGGCTCAAATAGTGACTTGCAATTTATACTGGACGAATATAGTTGTGCGACATATGTTGTAGAATATGTTAACAAGGCGAATCGTGGAATAAGTCATTTGCAACGAGAACTCATAAAATTACAAGAAGAGAATCCGGAGTTGGACTTCACCGAGTTAGTACGCAAGATTGGTGTGAAAGTTCTTAATTCGGTCGAAATGTCGGCACAGGAGGCGGCCTGGTATTTGCTTCGTCAATCGATGAGCCATTGTAGTCGTCAAGTTGTGTATATTCCAACGGTGTGGCCACAAGAACGACAACGATCAAGGAAATTGAAACGTCAAATGGACTTGGAAAATTTGGCTGATGATAGTACGGATGTGTGGACCAAAACTAAAATCGAACGTTATGAGGAACGCGATGAATCGTTAAAAGATCTGTGCCTCGCTGATTTCATAGCTTGGTATTCTGGAAAGAAGTCAGTACAACAGCAGCCAGACGAATGTGACGATCCAAACGCCGATCAGAATGATGTGGTTCGATTTATCAATAAGAAGCGGTCAGTTCCATGTGTTATACGTTACAGACAATATGATATAAGTGATGTGGTCAATTACAAACGGGAAATGGTTACGCTATACTATCCGTTTCGAAATGAGACAGTTGATAGACTCGATCGTAATAGGTTTGTCGAGATCTATGACACCAACGAATCCGCAATTCTTACTAAACGTCGTGAATATGAGTCCAACATAAATATTGAAGAAGTGATGCGAGAAATTCAAGAATTATATATTCATAACGATATAGACGAAAATGCGACAAATGAGGAGCAAAAAAATCGAGATAATTTTGTGAGTAGCGTGTTGAATGATGGCAACCAAGAGAATAACGATGACATCGATCCAGCACAGGCTTCGTCTGTGGGCATATCTGCTGTACGAAAATGATCGAATGTGCTTTCAAAAGAAGACTACTGCAAATTGTTACGTACTAATAAACGCCAGCGAGAATTCATATTGGAAATTATACATCGGATCCATACATTCGGTTCGCCGCCAATCCAAGTGTATCTCACTGGGCCAGCCGGTAGTGGCAAAACTTATGTGTTACGTGTAGCCATGAAGACCTATAATCGATAAACTCAACAACACACTACACGACGAGATGCTTCCATTGCTTGTGCGTCGACTGGAAAGGCCGCTGTAAATTTTCAGGGTTCACTCTGCGTTTCGTATAAGTCTAATACGAACATCAACTTCATTGCCCCATGAAGCTTTGCAGTGTTTCCGAACTGCCTTCGTTGGAGTAAAATGTGTAATAGTTGACGAAATAAGTATGATTGGGTCCGATGTTTTCAATAAAATCAACTCTAGACTGAATGAAATTACGGGCGTATATGATCAACTATTTGGCGGGATGGATATCATTCTGACTGGAGATTTTCGGCAATTACCGCCTGTAAATGCTACCCCCGTTTATAAATCACCACGAAACAACTTGGGTGGGTGCGTATTGTGGCAATCAGTTGATTTCTATCCGCTCACTCAGGTTATGCGACAAAGCGACCTCTTATTCTCTAAAATTTTGACGAAGATTGGTGATGGAAAACGTTTAGACTCTGAAGAAATGGCAGCGATCGAGTCTCGTTTCAGAACAGTTGAATGGTGTAGGGAACACGAACCAAATGCAATACGTCTCTTCCATAGAAATCATGATGTGGATGCTTACAACCGACTTGCAATATCAGACAGAATTTGTAGCAGTGCCTCCGATTTGATCACTGGCTACAATAACAGCACTCAACTTGGCACTGCACGAGTCAAATTACACAAGCTCAGTGTGATGGAAACTGGCGGTTTGCCGTATCTGCTTAATTTACAGAGTGGTATGCCTTATATGATTACAACTAACATTGATGTGGACGATGGAATTGTTATTGGTGCAATAGGAATACTTGAGTACATCGAAGAAGTCACTCATGAGACAGCAGTTCAATTAGTCCAACAACGCGACGAGTCTACACAAATCAATCCTTATATCAGATTGTGGCTACACTTTCCACAAGCCCACATCGGCAAAATGGCAAGACTAAAAGCAGCACCAAGAGTAATTTGCAGCAATGGTCTAATAGATCGAACTTGGACACCCTTCTGTATGCGTAGCACTAACATCAAACTCGGTGGTTCTATAAGTTGTAAACGAATGCAATTTCCAATTGTACCCGCTTGTGCCATAACCATAAACAAAAGTCAGGGAGGCACATTTGACACGGTTATGTATGACTACAGCAAAAGTCAGCAAATACAATTGGTCTATGTTGCAATGAGTCGAGTAACAAGCATCGAAGGTCTTTACATTACGGACTCGCGCAACGACTTTAAATTCTATCACGGACTTGGTTGCGACAGCTCAACTGTTAGAGAAATGCGAAATGAATATCTGCGACTCGAGAGCCATCCACTTAATACACTTACCAAACGTGTTGAACTCTTTATGAATTGCTCCGACAGTTTGATTGAAGACGACACGATTGTAATATTCTTCGTTGGAATGAAAGCGCAAAGTCTCGTTGCACACAAACTTGACATTGAAACGGATCCTGTCTAAACGAGAGCTGATTTTCTTATGGTTTCAGAAATATGGATTACAAATGACGAGTCTGTGCAGCTTGAAAATTATAATCTCATCTCATATGAACACAAAGCCATGGATAATAACCCCACTGAACAATAAAAAAAAGAGAAAGGCTGGCGGTGTTGCAATTTATTAACGTCGTAGCAACAAGCTATGTGCTATGCCTTTCAATATACCAAACAATATAACCCAACGACTTGGTGTATACGTGGAACCTGGCACAGGCGATATTGCATTGGCACAAATCACAGTCAACAATTCTTTCAGATTCATTGCTGCCTCATTGTATATTCATCCAAATGCAGAAACAAAATACATTAAACTTCTCCTCTTTCGAAGTCTTTGTAGATTTGGGCGCTCAATATCTAAGGTCATTGAGGAAATTGAGCCCGACATTACAACGCCAATATTTCTTACTGGTGATTTCAATGTCGATCCCAACGATCCGAGAAATGATTGGCTGGTTCCATATATGCAACAAGAATACGATCTACAACTTGTACAAACCTCTCCGACTACACTTGGAAACACCACAATCGACTTAACGTTTGTACGTCAACTTAGTCCGACGATTATGCCCTACGTTTCAATTATCGACCAATTGTTCATAGGTTAGCCATTTGTACTAATGATTTCGATGAATAAATGTTATGTATAGCGTAATTTTCTTTCTTTCATTTCAACTTTCTTTCTAACAAACAAAACAAAAGAATCTCCCAATAACGATAATAACGTATGTAATTTCGCATTCACGAAATAAAGATCCGACGGGAGTATGAAGAATACTCCCTGAATATTTTTTTCTTCAAAGTTTTATAATACTACTGAAAATACACGTATTTTCTTTTAAGATGCTTCATAACGGTTGCCCAAATATGTTCTAGCATTAAGATCCAGGTAACAGGGTGGAAGTCGTAAAACGGAATGGTTTGCCAATATAGCGTTTATTTTAAAAGTTTTGTATGTTGGTTTTTTTTTTTTAATTAGTGAATAGAGCTTGAGTTTTAACATAAATGGACCAAAGGAATCCCATGATTCACTAACCAGTTAATCATGTCTGCTTCTTTGTTAATGATGTTTCAGGTGGATTTATTTATTTATTGACAATTTCAGCCACTTTTGTTATTGTCTGCGCACATTTTTGTAACTGACGTTCAACTGTGAAAATAAATTTCGTCTGTATATCTTAGCTTCCGTTTTTCTCTTAATTGCCGTAATTTTCTTATATATCACCTCTCAAGTTTATAATGTTATGTCTTTCTATTAAAAGTTTCCTATTGCTTTGGGCACGTTTCCATCGAATTCCCATTTGACGAATAATATGACTCAGACTAGATGCACTACCAATATATTAATTCGTTCTTGAAAATTGTTTAAATTACATTTGAATGTTAATCTTTGACCTTCTATGGATTGGCATTCGTGAATAGTACACTTGCCGAAATCGTCTACATCAGTTTTTATTTCCTTTGTTGATCACTTCTATGGTGAGTGCTGAAAGATATTATATCACCCATATATGCTAATGCTTCTTTAATATTCTAAAAACACTACTTAGAGACAAACCGCAGGCATGAGTTACCCGTTACTGTGACTTTCTTTCTGATATTTTTTTATCTTCCAATTTAATAAACTTGTACGTGTCATAAATGTTATTGTCTCCGCACATTTTTGTAACTGACGTTCAACTGTGTAAAAAATGAGATTTAAGAATTAATATACGAGGCGTATTTAAAATGTAAAGGACGATCGGTTACAAGACAAGAACAAATGAGAAAAATAAAAATTTGTTAGTTTTCCCAAATATACAAATTTACATTTTTTTCTACGAATTCACTGTTCCGTTCTAAACATATTTGGTATCGTGAAGCAAGCTTTTTCTAACCCTCTGAATAAAAATCTGCGTTCTATGATTTCAGTCAGTTTTTACTGAGGTTTTCAACTCTTCAGTTTACTTGACTCGTTGAGATAGGCCTACAAGATAGTAAAGGGATGTAGTCGATGGAATCATAATGTCAAACTCTGGTCTTTGTGAGCACTTGTCATCATTATCGACACCCGTCGTGCACACAGTTTACGATAATCTAGAGTGTCACAATTGTAAACAATTTTGTTTTTACAACTTTTGGAAATTCTACGCAATGGCCCATAATCGTAAAGTGACGAGTTTATTTCACTTTCGCATTCACACGTTTAGCGAGATCGTCAGTCCGATTACCACACCTGTCTTTATCGTGAACATTTGAACGGCCTTTCCTGAACTCACGACACCATTGCCTCACTTTTACTTCACTAACTCAGGTAAGCCTATATGTTTCACATAATTGACAGTGACTTTCCGCAGCATTAATGGCCTCTTGCGCTTAGAACACTAATAACTAATCAGACTTCACAAGTGGCGGTATTGTTTATTAATTGTGGATTGCTTATTTTTGGCGGGATTGTTTCATTATAACTCGCTGTCACGCCAAATAAACAAGAATTGACTGGAAATAATATGGCGCTTACATCCCCAACGGATAAATTAAAGCTACTGCGTTTGTATGAACTAATCAGTGTTGCCAATCACTCTTTATAAACAATCGCCCCTTACTGTTGAAATACACCTTCTGAAACACTACGCCTCTTGTATAGCTGTGTGCAATGTCTTACATGTTTATGCTGGGTATAAATTACACTTAAGCGTCAAGATATTCAGAATCATTATAATTTGATTAATTGGTGTATAATCTTGTAATTAAAATTCATTTTAAATTATCCAATTTATTTATCAATATGGCTGTGTTATAAGAGTTCTTGGCTAGGACACTGCAGACTAAAATAAGAAATAAGTAACCGAAAATCATTAAAATTAAAAATTGTTTAAGGCAATAAATTGAAAAAGTAGAGATTTTATTGACTTTCAAAACTAATTTTGTACGTTTTATTAAAAAGATAACTTTCACATTTTAATAATGTACACATACTTAACTTTTCGTCTTAATGCTCGGGTTACTTTGAATACTTTTTGTTCTAAAATACTAAAACGTTTCCTGATAGAAGGAAGGTAAATTAGTCAACGATCTTTCACAACAAGATTCTCAATGCTAAACAAATATATAGACCAAATATGTACATAATTTTAATGTTAATTAATTTTGTATTGGAAACTGCTTTAATTATTTTCCTTACCTCCTGATCATCGGATTCACCAATTAACGCTACTAACGTAACATGTACCAGGCGAAGAGAAACCCTTGCGATTATATAAAATTTGTTTAACATGGTCGTATAGTTTCGACACTGGTACCATAAGACGTAAACGCCTGTAGTCACGCCAAACGATAAGATAACAATACTAAACAATATGTGGATTCCGTAGTATTCGTTTACACTGCGACGTTTCTCCACCAACATTCTGTAGACTTCAACGACACTATCGATTTTATCTAAAGTTATTCGCTTAGTCTTAACATAAGTATTTTCGGACAACGACCCGGTGCATTGAGTAACGTATACCTCATTAGGCTCCAACGAAGTTTTTATTAGTTGTTTTATTTTGCCAATTCGTTCATTCACACGATACATACACAGTGACAACTGCAACGTAATGGGTACCGCAACAAGGCGGCAAAGGAACAGAGCAACTCTTGAGAAAGAAGGACTAATGAAGCACACGTAGACCAACTGACAGAAGAGGTCTACAGCGCCGACTATAAAGAGGAGCAGTTGTCTCGTGCAGTGATTTGTGCCTGTGGTCGTGATAGTGGTAAAGACAGTGTTGAGATACTCCTCGTTGGCGAGATAGGTTTGGCAAAACTTATGAAAACTTTTGTTTAAAAAATTATGATTTAATATGTTTAGAGATGCCCAAATAATCATAATAATGTGAACCCATACAACTAAAACGTTGCGAATTCTTCCACTCTCAGGTTTATTATAATATAAGGATAAAGTCAAACTTATGCAAGGAATGGCATAAATAATATAAAAATACACTTTTCTGAGTAGAGAACACTGTACATTGTCAAGCCAAGGAGTGAACAAGACAACAGTTCTGCCAAAGTATTGGTCTAATTTTACCAGAACTCTGAAGCAGTTCATCATTACTTCTTTCACTAGTTCAAGCGTTTGTACGTGTTGCGAATAAAGATGGCAGATACTAACTAAAGGATCAATACTATGTAGGATCGGAACAATAAAATCGGTATTTGTTGTTTAGTACTGTTGCTATAGTAACGCGATTTGAATTAATTTCTCTAATTAATAGCTTTTCCTGTTGTATAAACAGCGTCGTCTATCGGTTGTTAATGTTTACTCGCGACTTACACTTACCACTTCCACTGTCATTCTTGCCAACTCTACAATGGCGACCTGGTTTCCACCTTTCAGTGTCTTAATGCCTGAGCCATGGTTGGCAATCTTTCTTCGGAATGTTGTATCCCTTCAAAAATTGATAGTCATCTGTCTACCACTATTATTTCGTAATAATATAATTATCTACACTTTTGGCCTTGATATCTTGCGTCGTAAAGAATCCATATCTCTATCTTTAAGCTGTCTTGTAAGTTTCCCTTTTAACTGCCATAACTTTTAAACCACACATAAATATCAAAATTGATAAATTTTAAACATCAATTATAAGACTGATTTAAATTTAAGAAATTTATTGTATGTTTGTTTGTTAAACACACACATATTATGTGCGAGCGCGTATCTGTGTGTACATTTGGTTTGCAAAAGGACGAGCACTCCACTACCTTACAATAAAAGACCTTATTTGTTATAAACCAAAACAAAATATTCAGGAAAAAGAGAATTCTGCAACCGTTGCTGCACACATAGACTGAGAATTTAGTGAAGATAACGTTTTTAACGTCAGAATAACACACCAATATGAAAAGAGGAACACACTAAAAAAAGAGACTGTATTCAGATGTTATAAGTTGCGTGGTTGTGCATTACTATTCCTGGTCTAAATAATGAAACCAAATTTCTTTCATTAGTTTCATTAAAATTTACGGCACTTTATTCTCACCATTTGTATAATAGTAAAGCACTTAGAACGGAAAAAATTAAAAAATTTTCATTGTTGTAATTGTTAATAACAATAAGTTTTTCGTTTCTAAGCAATTGATTGAAATTTAATGAAATTATTTAGTTTAATTCAAACCGGCAACGATAAAAGATGTGTCCTGTCTATGTCGCTGCAGATAAATTCAGCTTGTGGCCACTTTACCCATTGTAAAATACTCAAGATAATGGAATTTTTGCTAATCTGACTGTCACGATTAGGATACGGGCATCACACTCACACACACCCGTTTGGCGGACACATGTCCTGCGTTGCAGTCTGCGAGTTAGGAGTTAGTGCAAGCGCGCGCCTTGCATTGTCTCCATCACGCACTCTGGTACGTCGCACGCATGTGCGCTCGCGTTTTGTTGTTTTAATCGTGGCAATCATAGTAGTAACATTTTGTAACTGGAGTATGTTCACAATGGGCAAATTCACCCAGGGTTGAATTTATTTTAGAGACAACGTACAAAAACACGTTACAACATGTTCTGGACAAAGATTCCACAAAATAAATATATACATTTCTGGTGGATGAACACGTACACCACGTTGGACTTATAATAAATATTGCAGCAGAACAAATAGAAGGCATAGTATTAAAAACATAATAATAAGTCTTTTATCTGGAGTAAGGTATATATTTTTAAAGAAATTAATTATATTGTCTGGGATTGAACAAAATTATTTATTCTAAATTTAATAATGTCTGTAAATGATTTAAATGTTTCTTTGATCTTAATAGTCTATTTTACTTGAGCGTTGAATTCCACTGACGAAACCGCTGGACCGTATCACTGCCACCTCTCGCTGCCTGTTGAATCTGCTGCACTGATGACACGTGGAACTCTCCGCACAAACGCACGCACGCCGATACACCGATAGCGTTTGTCTCGTTTCTCAGTGCTCGATAATGGGTGTAATTTAAATTAATGTAGTTGCGGTGTATTGTACGTACACCTTCCTGTGTTTTGATGTGTCCTCGCGTTCACACAGATGTATTACGGTAAATACACCTGACACTATGAGGAAATCTTCACTATCGCGAGATAGCACAATTTAATTAATAATTTAAATTATTTTAGTTTTAATATCCAATGGATTTTTAGCAAACGGGCAACTCGTTGCTAAGATTCCGTATTTGTAACCCTTATGTAGAACGTATACTGATACGACAAACTCGCACAGAGATAACGTCTGTTAAGGCCGAGCTGTTAGGGAGAACTGGCCGAAGTTTCCTTCGCGAAAACCCAATCTGACTAAAAATTGGAGCTTATGATTGGTCATAACCCCTAGCACGTGATTGATGGGTTAGATTGATAGACAGAAGTCCTGATCAATTTGACTGAAATTTGCAAAAGCATGTATAGATTTTATCAAAAAGTTTTATGACTTTCAGAAGATACGGATTCTTTAGAAAGATGAATTCTGTTAAAAAATACATATTAAAATAACATATTTCAAGTCTTTGACATAAGAAAAATGAAGCGCTAATTTAGAAGTATGAGCTGTCCAAGTCTCAATTCAATACGTTAATTTGAACTAGAGTTATTCATGTAAATACGAATAACACGTGCACACGCGCACTCGCGCACAATATTCGCACTTGACATGACAGAAAATAAATTTATGTGCATTTACAACAGTATTTTGTAAATTGATATACAACAGTTAATTACCCATTTCTTATTTCAAAACTGACAACTATTTTACACATTTTTAACAAAATCTATTTTCAACATGTCTATGACGTCATAAATTGGTATAAAGCATGTAGTCCTAGCTACAAATACCCTTTCTGCAATGTTCCATTGCAATATATTAACACAACTCTAAATTGAGTTTTCTTGTTACTTCATTTAATGTATTTCTGTAAAGAATAGCTTTAATATTCTTTAATACATTTGTAAAAATTCGTTAATATATTTGTTTAATTTTCTGTTGTTGATGTTGCTCCTATCGTACAATATAGGTAGTACTTTGTAAAAGGCTTATTTTTAACACTTGAAAGTTAATTTACGTAAAAGTTACATTAAATTTTTTAAGTTTTCTTCTTCTTCTTCTCCTCAATCCAGGAGTGCTTTCAATTTGTTCCTTTAGGTAGACAGCCTCTTGATCACCACATACCTTCTTCCTTTTCTTACCCGAACCGTGTAGTCCTACCTGGGCCTGGGCCTTCCCCTGCAGGTAATATTGGAAGTATATTAGGTCGTTTCCTGTCTTATCCCTTTCCGTATTTGATAATATGTACATTTTGATATATGTGTTATTTTATTGTTTATGAAGTACAATAAATTTATTCATGTTATGAAAGAAAATTTAGCATACATGATTTCAGTGGTATTCAATTCACTTGTATGAATAGATAAACTAACCTTTTCAATCCGTCCTGTGGCTTCTTGTTCACATTGATGACGCACCTCAAAGCAGATGCTTCTTTGTCAGATATTTAACTAGTACCGTGCTCACAGCGTCTAATCCTGAAGTTGGCTAACTTCTGCTTAGCTCAAAAATATAAGAATAGGCTACATTAAATTTTCAATTATCTTAAAATATTCTTTGTGTGTTCGTACACTGGACTCATTTAAATATATTTGTCTCATTATATATGTCTCATTAGTATGCTCCCTGAGCTGCAGATTTCGTTCACTATTTCAAACGGAGTACATCTATTATCACATAAATTTCTTTATTAGACAATTTTTCAATTGCGGGAAAAATTACATACCGATTAATTTAATATTTCTTTAGTAACGTAAAAACTGTTCCGCAATACTAAGTCGTTTTTTCCTTTTATTCACAGGTGTGACCAGCAACGTTTGATCCGTCGGGCTATTCCTTGTTTGAGGCAATTTAGTAGTGAATTTATCCCCTGGATATGTTACTAGCATATCACAGGGTAAGACGTATGGTGGGGCTGCCACCTTCAGGCTTCACGTCTTCATATACGTCCTGATAACGTCCATCTATAATTGTTATAGATGGTACTGTTCTGGAACAAGTTAGCAGTTTAGAATACCTGGGCTACAGTGTGTCTTAAATGCATGCAACGACGTTGTGAATAAGTTGCATAAGTTCAACCTTATGTGCGGGACCAACAGGCGAACCTTTAAGTCAGCAAGTAAAGGAACACGCCTAAAACTCTACAAGGTAATGGCACTTCCCACACTTCTTTTTGTGTCTGAAAATTGGACTTTAACGAAAGGCCAGGCTAGTCGCATCCAACCGGATAAAATGAGATTTCTCAGGCACGTGGCAGTGTATACTCTCCATGATCATACAAGAAACAGATATACGGCAGGAATTGAATATTATGAGTATACTCGATAGGATCGCCCAGTGTCGGCTACATTGGTGGGAACATCTTTGCCAAATAGATGACTACAGCATCCCCAAACACCTTTGGAACTATAAGCCGAGGGGACGGAGAGGTATGGGACGTCCGAGGAAGCGCTAGAGTGACCAGCTCTAATCGGCCTGCTTGACACCGAAACAAACCATTTTTGGTTTAACCCGTGAAGATGATGATGATGACCTAACAATTGTAGAGCGCACAATCGTACAATAAACCCAAGCAATTAGGATCATTGGGATTTGGGTTACAATTGCTTTTAATCTGACAACCAGTTAGACCCAGTTTAATCTGACACCCAGTTAGACCCAGTTTAATCTGACACCCAGTTAGACCCAGTTTAATCTGACAACCAGTTAGACCCAGTTTAATCTGACAACCAGTTAGACCCAGTTTAATCTGACACCCAGTTAGACCCAGTTTAATCTGACACACAGTTAGATTTTCACTTTAAAAACGTGATCTCTTTTCTGGTTTTTAAGAGTCCAAATATTTTAAAATTTTGAAACTTAACATTAAATTCAGATTTTAGTCAAAATTGCTTTAATTTAATATGTCTCATGAATTTTTGACATTTTATCAAAAATTTAGATAACCTTATAGGCTCTGACGTACAAAAACTTTGTAATTTAAAAAAATGAATGTTATATTCAGATTGTGGTTTACAATTCCTTTAATTTGATACCCCACGTACGATTTGTTACTATTTTTTTAACAATTTTCACTCACCGTCCTATTTTTGGGATGACCAATGTCAAAAACAACAAGGTTCTGTAGGGTAAAGTGTGGTCATGTGTGCTAAGTCTTACAAAAATCGGTTGATGCGTTCAAAAGTTATGGTGAAACATACCCAATTAGTTAGACAGACGACAGATAAATTCCAAACAGTCGAATTGAAGCCTAAGAACTCGCTTCCTCGTTCAACAAGAGCCATATGTTATAGGGTGACCTTCAGATGTAATTTTCATTATCAAAGAGACCAAAGAAGGACTAGTGACCACTACTAGTATTTGTCGATAGGTGCTCTGAGTACGGGTGCTCTGAGCACGGAGCCACGAAAACTTACGTTCTTTACTCTACAACAAAAACATGGAAGGTGTAGAGCTTTTTACGTTTGTGTTTATAATATATATTTGACAAGAAGCAGAGCTAGATTTGGTGACAAAACATCAAATAATTAGACGCTCGAGTTCTGAAGAAATGACATATCAGCTAAAATGGTACCCCCATGTCAGGTCGGTGAAGACTACCCTCAACCTTTGTGAGGAAGAACTGTAATTTTGGATAAAATATTTGTACGTCGAACAAAAAGCTGGTCAAAGGGAGCTGTGATCTGATTCCTGTAACGAATTTGGACTCTCGCTTCGAGTTATCGGCCGAGGGTGAGTGATGTCTGTAGTGTTATCAAAGTCCTTTCTGTCAATACCATGATAGTTATTTTTCTTTTTTTAAATTGAGTCTTTCTTTCTTTCCATATGATTTCTGATTTCCTGAGCGACGATTCCGTTGATCCGTATAATTAAACATTTCTCAGAAAAACATTTGTTCGTTAATACGTTTGTCTCTTTTTATTGTTTAACAGCCACCATTCTGATCATACAGGCTGGTAAATAACTAGTCATCAGGGAGGTCAAAATATTTTCCAGGAGGGGCAAACATTTTTCTAGAGGAGAAAAATATTTATACGTATATTTTTCACACATATTGTTTTACACATATTATTTTGTAATTCTTATAACATAATAGAAATAAGTATACAGATTGTATTAAATCATTAAATTATTTTTCTTTTATAAAATTGCTAAACTGCTATAATTGTTTTTATTATTTAGACAAAGCTTTTCGTCATTACTGACATCTTGAAGATGTCAGTAATGACGAAAAGCTTTGTCTAAATAATAAAAACAATTATAGCAGTTTAGCAATTTTATAAAAGAAAAGTAAGGATGGCTGCTAATTTAAACAATACGAAGAATAAAACATTAAATTATTTGTTGATTCAAAATGTGCACAAAACTAATGGTTTGTACAAGTTAATGTTTGATCTCCATTATGTAGTTACCCAAGGTTCCAAAGTTTGCTCCAAAACATCAGAGCAGGCTTAGTGTGTATAAGGGTCCACCGTGGACACAAATTTTAAATATTCCCTACGGATCGTTGGTCAGAATAAAGCTGCAAATCTACAGCGTACGTTTCACAGAACAAACGCCCGGAAAAGGAGGAGCGCTCCGGAGTTGCTCATGAACTCTGAGGGTTCATTGCAGAGGGTTCATTCCCTAAAGACGAAAAGTCTGTCTATGAACCGTTCCTCAGTAAACACTTGCAGCTACCTGGCCAGCGATCCACAGGAAGCAAATCGTTGTCCACGCTGGACACCTTTTAGGCTTGCACGCGTTGCGTTAGAGTGGATTTCGTCACTTTCCATTTGAAAAGTGTGCAAACGTAAGAAAATGCAACCGTGGAATGCACGGCTGACTTTCCTGTACATACTTAGCTATTAAAAAAACTGTAAAACTGTAACATTCTTTTCATCAAGAATAGCTGATATTTATTGTGCATAAAAATTCACGTCTTACTGAAAAACTAGGAACGTCCACTGGTTTTATTTAATACTTAAAACATAAAAATTTTAATTATAATTTTTATTTATAATAAAGTGGTAAGTCAAAATAAAGAGTAATTGATAAGCTCCTCAAATAAGTCAGGATTTTGGTAAAGTTTCAGATTACATTAAGCTATTTAAAAATTACACAAAATTTGAAACCAGTCGAAATATTGCTAGTTTGTCTTTTCATATTTGAGTCTTAAACAGCATGTTCGAGTCGTCTTAGTAGAGTCTTTTAGCATTAAACGACATGCTCATAGTGAGAAGTGCTTGCTTAACATCAGCAAACCAGACATAAAACCACCATGGCTGATCACTAAGAATAAACAAACTATTTAAGGCTCGTAACACTTATCAAGTAAAAAAATATATTATTGCATTGTTATAACACAGTGTAAAGATGTAGGTTATAGAAGCGAAACATATTTACCCTACGATCGTATAAAGAAACAAGATATGTTTAGTTATTAGCAAAATAAAAGAAAGTAATATAACTAACGGTACAACGAATAAGAAAAGATGTGGCAAAACGTGACAAGCATGTCCCGATATAGCGATGTATTGGTGTTGTATAGAGTCTGTAGAATATTGGTAGTCGAGATATCTGTTAATAGAATAAACTTAATTTGTTAATGATGTTATTACTTTTAACATTGAAAATGTTTATAAGGACGTGTCGCACATTTGAAAACGACCGCTGGTGCGTGATTGATCGAAAATGGGAACCGGTGAGTTTTCATAGAAACTACTTCTTTGTTGTCAATAACCTAGTACACATATAAAACTTCGCTTATGAATGCGACTACATTTAACTTATAATCTGTACATTGGTAAATGAAGAATGAATTCATTGTTTGGTGAATGAACATAAATATATATATTTTGTTGATTTATTGAAGCATTTTCAATGCACTTTTCTGTGCATTGCATTTGTACAATGCCTGTAAATTTTTGACAATATCCTGAGCTTTTAATAGAGTTTATAAAAATAATCAGTCTCCACATGTTGACCTTGGTAACAAAACTAAAACTTACTTTCTGTATAATCAAATATGTTAATATTTTAAAAGTTCTTTTTGTCTTATTTATAAGGTCTCTACTTATGTGATACATGTTTTTCTTCAAAATAAGTTTTTTATAATTTTACTCAAATTATTGCGGTTGAACGTGCTGTCACCTTGCGTAGTTTCGGGTTAACGGCTGTTAAACTTAACGCCCGCGTGAAGCAGCATCGAATGCTCAGCCTCTATTATTAATCTAGTGAGGTGGGCCTTTGTGTGCAGAATAATCTGATGCTTAGTATCGTAATGGAAATCGGAATGTTGGAGACGACCTCCAACCCGAAGTAATCCCGAATCGTCGATGAATGGATCAAGAGAAATAATTTTGCTAGATTTGGATAGATTGCCATTCTTTATCTCAATGATCTCCTTGTGAAAGTACGTCAATTGAGATTGGCATATAAAAAATTTAAAGTGTTGTTTAATTCCTCCCTGGACAGTCGCAGGTCATGTCCCGGACCAGGGGAATTCGATCTCAGATTATAGATAAATCTGAAGCAATAGCTGATAACGCGTATCAATCTCTGAAGAGTGGAAAAGTCTTCACTTACATCGGTAGCGACGACGCTGGCCATACACTCAAGAATGACCGATTGTTTTTGTTCAGATCGGCACTCCCGTATGGTGGCCGAATCATTTGTGCTGATTTTGGGGTGGCGAATTGGATCTTGCAAAAGCCATGCCACCACAATCGGAAGTTCCGCAATTTGTCTGGATGGCAACCACGACATAGAACATCGGCGGGGTTATCCTGGGACTTCACATGATGCCAGTCAGCGTTATTGTACCTGCTGGATTTCAGCCACACGATTGACGACGAAAGTCTTCCACCTGGAGGACTCAACGTGTAACGAGTGGAGGGCGACCATGGAGTCGAAGTACAGATGAATCTCATGATCATGTATCTTCAATGCACGAATAACCTTTTGAAGCAAACGGACAAGCAGGAGACAACCGCATAGCTCAAGTCTGGGCAGTGTAATTTGTTTTAAGGGGGCTACCCTGGATTTCGAACACAGTAAATTTGATGAGACACGCCTATTATCATATACAATTCTTGCGTATATGCAACAACCATAACCCTCACAGGAAGCATCCGCGAACCCGTGAATTTGAAACGATCTCATGTATGGGTTAGATTTTATGCAACGGTTCACATTAATCTTATTGACTAGCTTTAGTTTACTATACAATTCCCTCCATTTGGGGAGAAGAGAATCTGATAAGACCTCGTCCAATTCGTTTTTCTTGCCAAAGCTGCTGCATGAAACGTTTGTATAGAAAAACTACGGGACCAAGTAGACCCAACGGGTCATAAATGCCCGCAATTACTGAAAGTACAGTTCTTTTGGTAAACGCCTCATGGCAAGGTTTGAGCGTTGTCTTATAAACAAACACATCGGAACCGTTGTTCCATAGTAGCCCTAAAGTACTCACAATTTTACCCTTGTTTAGGGGTATGGCAGTGCCGCATTAGTTTATTTGATACGGTTACTTTGAGTTCAAACGTCTCTACATAATTATGAAATCAGAATAAGTACGTACCGTTGGAAAGAGACGAAGTAGGAGTGTAGGAGTGATGTTGTTGACAGGAGAACTAATCGTTAGAGTGTAGGAGGATGTTGTTGACAGGAGAACTAATAGCAAGAGTGTAGGTGGATGTTGGAGAACTAATCGTTAGAGTGTAGGACGATGTTGTTGACAGGAGAACTAATAGCAAGAGTGTAGGAGGATGTTGGAGGATGTTGGAGAACTAATCGTTAGAGTGTAGGAGGATGTTGTTCACAGGAGAACTAATCGCTAGAGTGTTGGAGGATGTTGTTGACAGGAGAACTAATCGCTATATTGTTGGAGGATGTTGTTGACAGGAGAACTAATCGCTAGAGTGTTGAAGGATGTTGTTTACAGGAGAACTAATCGCTAGAGTGTTGGAGGATGTTGTTGACAGGAGAACTAATCGCTAGATTGTTGGAGGATGTTGTTGACAGGAGAACTAATCTCTAGAGTGTTGGAGGATGTTGTTTACAGGAGAACTAATCGCTAGAGTGTTGGAGGATGTTTTTGACAGGAGAACTAATCGCTAGATTGTTGGAGGATGTTGTTGACAGGAGAACTAATCGCTAGAGTGTTGGAGGATGTTGTTGACAGGAGAACTAATCGCTAGATTGTTGGAGGATGTTGTTGACAGGAGAACTAATCGCTAGATTGTTGGAGGATGTTGTTGACAGGAGAACTAATCGCTAGATTGTTGGAGGATGTTGTTGACGGGAGAACTAATCGCTAGAGTGTTGGAGGATGTTGTTGACAGGAGAACTAGTCGCTAATATTGTTACGACGGTTTCACAGATCGCCGTATGGTACAGTGGAAAACAAAATACAAGACACCAGTGAAATCACTAATAACCAGCTTTAATTATTACAATTAATAATTTGTAATTAACAAGATAGACCCTTACAACAATTCAAGTAAAAATTGTCCACACACAATAATAATGTCTACTATAATTAATTCCGCACTAACTATAACACAACAACATTTCGCTACAAACACTCGATCCGCGCTGAAGAATCGCTCAACACCACTGAACTGACAAGCCGGCTGCTAAGGCCTTCTAAAAATCTTCAGACATCACTTCACGCCACTTGATGCGTATCTCAAGTGTTCTTGAACACACTGTAACCTACTTGTGAGCGGCCTTCACTGAGAGAACACCTACCACACCTTGAAGGGGGGTGGAGAGTGTTCTGGGCTGTCCGACAGGATTCCCGTTACAATATGTTCCCCTCTGTAAGTTAGAAAGTAATTAAACTAAAACACAAATTTTTATAAGTGTTTCACAAAAATAACAATAATATTGTGGCCTAATTCACTGTAAATTTTACATTTGTGGCGAACAAAAGAACTTCTAGAGGAGCAAACAAAAGTGGATCGACCATACGTTTCCAAATAATAGCTCACACACAGTAGAAATAATACTAAAAACCTGCAGAAAACTGTACAAGACAAACTGGGGCAGTGGAATAAGATATTGAAATGACAACATTGCGTAAAATTTGGCATGGAAATTAGAAAGAACAGTACGCAATTTGTGAAGCACAGAGTTCTGCACCCAGCCAAGACGATTAAACATAAAGTATGTTCATTGCGTGTGGCACTTAAGAGTTTGACTTATCTAAACAATTTACTCCAAACTTCAATATGCCATCAACCATTTATTTTTCGTTTAATTTAGACTCTTTTTAGATGGACTGATTTGTTGGCAGTCCGAGGGCTCTTCATGATTGAGAAATTAAATTTGATTATTTTGAATAAGTTTCATTGCTGTTGGGTAATAACTGGATGATTTTGAAAACTACGCAGTAGGGTAACTGTTTCAGTACATTACCGTCTGGAAACAAATCTGTGTGTGTGTACACATATGCATGTATAATTATGTTATCAAGTATTATATGTAAAACAATCAAATCGTATGTTTTTCCATTTGTAGCCGATATTATTGATATGCCTTCTGTAAAAATAATATATGTAATTATAAAAAAAAACTAAATTCTCATAAGTGAGCAAACTACATTTTCTGTTTAACTCTAAACTTTTTAGAGTACCCTACGTATGTAGTAACAGTTAAGAACTATGAAACACGTTGATTAACCTCCCAATAGCAGCTTCATAACAGTATTAAACATTTTAGACAATAATTATTATTTAAAACAAATAAAAACTCACACACATACGTACATGTGTACATTTACACGTATTCATTTAGTTATAAAATTAAATATAAAATATATAACAATAAATAATAACGTTTCAGTTCTTTTTTACCAACACAACTGACAGTACGGCAAGAGTCTCCTGCGTTTAGATAAGACGCGACCTACATACGCGTAGCCATGTTATGCAAATATACACTGCATGCTACTTGACACGCAACACGCTTCTTTACGTTAATTTTACGCTACATTTTCTTCTGTCATGCAAGCAAATATATCGTAAAATTATACTTACAAGAAAAATGGGATACGCTAATACAGTGAGATGTACTTTATTATGTAAATAATTTTTGTTATAAATTATATTTAATTTTCATTCCCTTTGCAGATATATAAATAATTCTTTTTATATTTTACAGCATATTTTAACCAGTGCGACTGAGTTATCGTGATGGGAGTAGCTATAAGGGGAGTCGTAAAACCCTATCTTACTAATGTTAAAACAGCTATATAAATGCCCCGTTTTCTCAGAAACTGTTAGGTATACAAACATAATTTTTTTACACAATATTTATTGATTCCTTGTGGATTCACTGATCCTCAATCGCTTTAAAATATTGATTAGGAAAAAAGTAATGAATTTTTTTACACACCTCTATTTTTTTCATAAATTTTAGCACCTTTTTTTTTTTAATAGACTATTTAAGTAAATTCAGCACAAGAGGATCCACGACATTACTATATTGTGTGAAGTATGTGGTAAAAATTTCATGGAGATATACATTGTAGTTCCTGAGAAAACGGGTCATTTATGTTGAAAAATGTAGTCTTGAGTAAATCGCGTTTAAAGTACAAAATTTCTATAAAAACACCTACTGCAGAAGAAATACTTTAAAACCCTCCTGGTTGGTAGTCTTCATCTTTCTCTCTATCTTGGTCATCCAATGCTGCCCTCCTCCTTTTAGATGTTGCTTCTTTAGTCATATTTGACACTGCTATCTCTGCTTTCTTGATTCTCTCTTTGTCCAAGGCCGTCACGCTTTTCATGGTATTGAATCCTAGTTGAAGTCCGAGGTCCTCCAAAACCTGTAGTCTCCCAGAATAGCCATCACTGAATGTAATAACAGCATCTAGCACACCAAGTTCCAAGGTTGACATACCAACAACCTCTACATCTACAACTTTACCATTGTCGACACTAATGGCTAACGCACAGGAATTCTTAGATTCGAACCCTCTTTTTTGCCAGGATCCGTCGAAGGATATGGTAATGTCAGAGTTTCCCTCATTCTCTACTACAGCTTCTCTTGTAGCAGCTTTCATTGATTTTTCAGCAAAGGTTTTCACACTACTTCCAACTAAAGATGTGTAGCGAATGGTGTTCGTTGGTGGGTTAGAAAGGTTGAGCATTCCACAAAGAACCCTACCAGCTGAGTAGCCTTTTCTTATGCATCGAAGTCCATAGTAATATCTCAAATTTGTATCAAAAAGATTGTTTTTTTCACTTTTTTCTGAAGTCCAGAAAGTTTTTGTGCTCTTACAGTTCACACATTTTATTGACAGGTTACACACCAGTCCATTCCGTTGGGACACATCTTCAGAAATTGTTATTTTCACTCCACAAATATTACTACACACTATATCACACAAAACTGAATTAAAATTTTTAAAATTAATTATTATATTGATGTCTAATTCACTTTCACCTGTTTCACAGTATTTGTCTTCTATTTTCTGTAGTTTTTTTTTTTTTGAAGCACTTGGAGGAGTAGTAACACTTTCAGTATTTACAACTGTTTTCACTGTTCAAACTAACCTCATTTTGTAACACTATATTTGTTCTGTAATGTTGATTACCTTTGTTCTTTCTTTTTTTAAAAATTCCCTTTGGTTTAGTCATTGTGAAAATTATATAGATGGACACACAATACACCACAACAACATCAAAACAACACAAAAAATTTGGAAAAGTTACTCTTGTTGACAAACATACACATTATTTACCACAACAGCTGTCCCAAACTTGGTTAGTGTAGTGTAGCCAACATATGAAATAGAAATTCTGTACAAAACAAGTCAAACCGCAGCCTTCTAGATCAAATACTTCCTAAGATAAGTGCTATTTTGTGAAATGTTGCACTACGTTATTCTTAAAAGTAGGAATGCACCAATATTTTTAAAAATTAATTTAAAATAGTAAATATTCGAATATTTTAATAAAACAAACACCAAACTAACCAGAATGATCCATATATCCACAATATGTAAAAAAGAAAAAATGTCAAAATTTTTAATTTTTGACCTTTACGACTCCCCATAAGTTATGAATTATACAGGAAAATGTACGGACTGGGTTACCCATACATACATACATTTTCCGGTGCTGTTTTGTTCTTCATAAATTTCAATAGTATAGTCTAACATGTAATTATTTTGGCTTTGTTGAAGGTGTGAAGATGATGATGGAGACTGGTAATCCTGTCTGAGACGGACCTGGATGTGAAAAACAAGCATGTCGTCATTCTCAATGATCGTCATGGGCATAAGCATACTGTACACTTTTACCTTTTAAAGTCTACACATATACTGTTTACGCAAATACGTTTATAAATTAGGATTGTATATTCTATTGATATCTGGAAGTGCCCGTCTACCCGTGATTGCAGTTACGTCGTATTTGTTATAACGTTTCTGTCGTTCTCACAGCGTATTGCCCTGTTCTCTGTTCTCAAGTGCTTTATTCGTTTGCAATTTGTTATTCCCAGCGTGTTAAGTTTAGTTTGTAATATTTGACTAGAACTTGTTAAAACAGAACAAAGGTGCTTTTTGTTGTGACATTTAACGTAGTATTAAAATGGAAGTAAGCACCACCTGATGCACGGAGTGAAGAAAGTAGTAGGTGTAATGTTATAGGTGTCAAAAACAAGTGTAATGTTATAAAACTATTAATTTATTAAAATAATTTACACTTATACATAATACAGCCTAAGTACAATGTGGCATGATCACTAAGGCAAGCCGTATTATTGCTAGACATCCTATTTCTAAATCATGACACTGGTTATATCGACAGGTTATATTTGACTCTAGAAGGAGATCATAACTGGGGTTATAGTGGTAAAGTAGACTGCTAAACTTTGTTTTAAGACTCAAAATGTCAGGCCTTGGTTAGTAAGAATCGCAGGAGAAAGACATGTAGAACAGCATATGACAAACATCTGGTCGATTTAGATAAAGCTCAAAAGCTGAATATTAAATAAATAATTTAAAAAAAATTATTAACTGTATAATTTAACGTTGTTTTTTAAAAACTTAATAAACTCTGTTTATGGTTAATTAAGCAATTATTGGACGACTATTAATCAGTAAGTATGCAAGACGCATATTGCAAATACCTTATTTACACTCTAAAAGAGAGCGGATTTTTGAATACTTGTTACTAAACGATCGTTCCAATGTGACGATTGTAATTACCTCTAAGAACGGTAAACGTTACAGACCTCAGACAGAATCATAACGACAAGATTTTTTATTTTGTTGGATGCGTTACTTGTAAGTGTTTTGAATGTGTAATTTAAGAACTGAAAAGTCTACGACAGATTTCGTACGACAATAAACGTCTTATTCCTAACAATAATTTTTATGTTGTTGTAGTAGAAGAGGCTTAACAGAACAAATAGTTTTATTGGCGTAAAGAGGACAGAAAGGGATTCACGTTATTTTTTAGGACTGCATAACCAAAGTGACAATGGTATATGTTTAAAGTATCCAGTTCTGTAGCCAAAGTTTGCTCTTCTTGCAGATTTGCGACTGCAACGGCGTGTGGGTTCTAGAGAAGTCTTCGTGTCTATACTCTGTCCAATGATAGTCCACTGGCGGCGACACATTCTTATATTCCCGTTCGTTCATTCCCTTTCATCATCAATGGATACTGCATCTCATTGGTCACACCGATCACTGACCAACGAATAAACACCGCACTCGTGACTGGCACCATACACTTCCCCGTTTAATAAAGTGCTTAAAGTGTTTAAACATCACAGACGCTTCTGTGTACAGCGGGGCAAAGTAATACCCGGAACATGCTAAAACTCGTATCGTTTCAAACACGATATTGTGATAATTTTTACGGCTACTCTATTCGGTAATCCTATTTGTGTGTACAAATGTGACTGGGTACACTGCATTTTGTTGTAAAAATATATACCGGGTGGCCCATAAGTCAGTTGGCGCTAGCTGTATGTAGACGCTCGATTGACTAGCATAGTAGTTACTTGACTATAGCAGTAGTAGTAGTATGACTAGAGCAGTAGTTCCCATAATTCAGTTGAGATTTGAGGTTATGAGGTTAGGTTGATTTTGATGTGTATGCTGTTGTTAGCGCTTGTTTGTAGTTTGTTGTTCGTGTTGTTTGCGAGGCAATGAATAGAAAACTATCTACAGAGCAGCGTGTTTTTGTACTGCAGATGTGGTGGAAACAGGACCATAATTACAGTGATGTTGTTGAGTTATTTGCGGAACATTTTCCAAACATCGCACCTCCATCTAGAGAAGATATTCGTAAATTGAATAAGAGATTTGAACAGACTTGAATGGTAGCAGAACTTCAAAAAGTCCACTTTTTAAACACCTGGAGCCAATTCGAGAAAAGTTAATATGGCAACAAGATGGGGCACCCCCTCACTATGGACTGATTGTGAGAGACTTTTTGAATGCAACGTTCGATCAATGGATTGACACGATAAACGTATCGTGTAGCAAAGCCACCTCAATATAAACAGAATTGGATAATAAAACTAAACGGCTGCGAGACAAATTGTCGTGGACTTATTTGGCCGTGTAGACATTGTGTTATTTACTTGTAATAAAATCTCTACCCAAATATGTAATAAAGCCTTTTTTGGGGGGAAGATTATGAATTAAGTTTCTACGCTGTTGTATCACGCATTTGCACAACAAAAGTGCTTCTCTTAAATTAGTGAAAAGTGTTATTGGGACCGATAGAAACAAATCCTACGTGGCTTGAGCCTTTACAGTCACAAATCTATAATATAATTTTGTGCTAGAAAAAAGTATGTATATAATTGGCTCGCCATTGTACATAGTTAAAATTCTGTAGGGTATGTAAGGTTACCCTATTAAAAGGTATGTAAGGTTACCCTAATTAAAATTAGAAGCACCCTTGCCAAAATGTGGAAGACGTCATTCAGATAATACGGCTTTTAACTTTTGCGGAAGACCCAGTGCGAGGTTGTTTCAGGCGTCTAACAAATCCATTTCTGATGGTCTTCCATTTTTATTTACATTCAAAAACTGGAAAAAACAACAAATCCAGAAAATTTTGAATATTTTGTTTGCTACTTAGGACAGATTTAAGTAAAATAAAACAGAATATAATAGATGTAAATGCAATGAATATTTTAAAATTTGAAGAAATCTTAAGCATTAAAATTCACCCTAATTTCACCCTTCTATTGTAGTGTCTTCATTTTTCATAACCCATTCTAACATGTTACATCTAGGTTATGAACAATGAATACACAAAAATAGAAGAATAAAGTTATAGGTACCATTAGTAAGCAATAAGTGTGTGTATATTACAAATTCATCACATTATCACTACCTATAATTTTATATTGACAAATTAATTAAACATACCAGTACATAGTATTTATGTTTCAGGTATCTGGACCTAGGATGTATATTTATTTCCCTTGACTTATATTTTGCACTAAGAGTATCCACCATATCAAAAGCAATTGATGAACCTATAAAGGCTATTTGAGATTCCTTGCAAGAAGACATATGTCCGTACCTAATCAAAAAGAACGAAAAAATCACACGAAGATTCTAAACTGGCTTGGCGCTATCGACGGGAAACATGTTAGAATTTAAAAGATACCTAATTCCGGATCTCTTAATTAGAACTACAAAATTACCATTCCGCAGCTCTGTTAGCTTGTTGTGACACAGATCGTGGTATCACTATGATTCACACTTGATTCGTAGGCAAAAATAGCGAAGGTTTTGCGTGTCAAAAATATTGCAAGGTGGTTAGAAAGCAATGCAAACAACACTCCCCAGGCTTCTCAACTTCCTCACAACGCAAGTAAAAATGAATTTTCCCATTATTTCGTTGAGGAAAATGCCTTACCTTTAAGGGGTAACATAATGCGACCTAATCAGAAGAAATCATAACAAATATTACCCGTATTTTTAATTATCGTTTGAGTCGTGTCAGCAAGAAAACTGAAATTGCCTCCGGAATGATGACGCAAAAATTCCAAGTTTTACTAACCTCTGTTAGATGTAAAAAGTACACAAGTATATTATCAGTGGTAAAGTGTTTCTGCATCCATCATACTTTTATAAGAAAAAAGAAAGGTATTCCTCACACTAATAGTTACATGGAAGAAAATATCTACTTAAGGTCACGAAGTATACCTGCTGATAATGGTGACTTATTTTAGCCCATTACTACCGTCTTTTATTTTAGGTGACCAATTGGCTACATACTTTTTAAAACCACGTGCTACTTATCCGTTGCAGTGGAATTACTGTATTTTTAATAATTTAAGCTGTTATTGAGTTGACTGTTATTTATGTAAAACATAAAAATAAAAATTATTTGTAACGCTATGCAAAGATAATAATGAAACTATGATTTATGTTAAGCAAATGGATACCTTATTATTCATGACATTCATACTGGCTCAAGACTTAATCTGCACTTCATAGCTTTTTCCTTATTATTGCAATATCAATATTGTAAGAAATATATGAATCGCTAGTTACAAATTATTAAATTTTAATACTCAACCAACACTAGTGCACAACAATATTTTTAGAATTATATTGTCCAGTACATATTAGTATTACAAAGTATTACTGTTTTATTAAAAATATACACACACAATAAATAGGAACTCACACTTTGTAGGTAGTAAAAAGCTGTGTCTAATACGACGCACTGAATCTCAGATTAATTCAACTTAATATGTAGGCGTGGTGTTGTAGGCTGGCTTCAGGAAAACGCAGTTGTGTGACGTCATAACATTTGTGATTTTTTTTCCAGTTGTTGAAGGAATAATAACTCACCCTCACAAATACAAAGAAGGGTCGAAAATTTTCTAAAATATAACGGACCCATCTTGCTTCTTGCGTCATTTGTGACGTACTGGCAACTAAGCTACCAATGTTGCTCAATGCATAAAATCAATTATCTTTCTTGTGGCATCTTTCTAGTGTTTCATTTTACATTGAATAGTTCTGATGACCTTATTATTAGGTCATGCTTTTACAGAGAATTTACAAAATAATTGCTGCACAACCTATGTCAATCAAACTGAAAATAGGTTAGTTCATTGTTGTAGCTTATTTGCATGTAAATTACAAAAATTTGTTAACTACTTTGTGCTGCTGGGAGTGTGTTGCAATTTAATTATATTTTTTAATCTGTATGTTAAATGTAACATGCTGTCAAAAGCCCCGTTTTCCGTTTTCATACTCAATCAAAATATCTCTGGTGTCTGAATATTAATTGTTTGCCAAGTTGTTAGCAGGACAAGTAGTAGCCGTCAATGAAGAAAACTATCCTTTGGATTTCATTTAATATCTTTATCTAAAATATTTATCTTGTATGTTATCTGGGTGATTATAGACATTGTTGTTGATGCCTGAATGTGTGTAACAATCAGCTTTCAGCTTTAAATATAATTCGTTGTTTAGATTTATCTTTCGTAATCTTTTCAGTTTTTGTCTCTGTGCCATTTACAAACAAAACTTGGCAGGACATAAAGTATATAGCAGTACATACCTAAGTACGTATACAATTTCATACTTGTAAGTCAAATAGCGTTAGGAAAACTATATCCAAATACCAATTAACCCTACTATTGAGAAATTGCAATGACAGGTAAAAAATCAAATAATTTCAATACGTTTGCTTTTCTATTCTTTTTCAACAATTTCCTCTTTACGTTTTCTTGTTTCAGTTTATACCCTGTTGTTTTGTTTATTGTTTATGAGTTTCTGCAAGACTTGTAATTATCAGCTTCCCGGTATTGATGTTTAGTTTAAAAAAAAAAATTTTTAGCAGCACACCAATCGTCAAACAAATAACAGTGACAGGAAGCTAAGTTTTTTAATGTTTCTAACAGAATGTTAATCAAAAAATGACTACAATATTCATTTTATTAAATTTAAAAACTTTTTGACGCCAGATCTCAAAATGTAGGACAAAATACCATTCCAAATGTATAATCCAAAATCTCTGAGTATCAAATTGACAGAATTTAAATCAAAATGTGAATACTCTGTACCGATTCAAAAACTTCCAAATTTTAGATACCAGGATCCTCAGAAGAGATGACCATTTTGACATCATAATAATATTAATTCAGACAGGTGTCAGACTAAAAGAAATATTAATTCAAATCCAAGTGTAAGTTTAATATGTAAGCTTTTTAAATTTAGGGTCACTAAAATAAAATCCCAAATTTATGAAAATTCGTAAAATCTATGTGGAGATCATGTTACAAAAACTTTATTCGAAATACAAGCTTGGTATTTTTACAGATTTGGAAAAATTATTATCTGACAGCAATCAATTATTATATATTAAAATTAACGTAAAAATAAATAAATTTCATTCAAAATATTGATGAAGTTATGCAGCTCAGAGAGTTCAGTATTTAAATTATTTTTGGAATTACAAAGGTATTTTTAGACATTGAAATATTGTAAGGTTTGTACTACCTCAAATTTGATAATCAAGGCAATATTTAATAATATCCTGGAACAGCAGTTACAAACCATTTCACTTTAGAACCGCTGTACGACATAACTTCTGACAGATTATTTGGCAAATTATATTAAAATGAATAGTGTTGTAGTAGGTAAGAAGACATATAGTATAACTGCAATGCCTCATAATGATAATTTCATTATTTGTAATAGAAAAAATATTTAGCTTCACATTACCATTATGTAAATACATGCAAAGTGAGAATATTGATTTATGTGCTGTAATTGAACACGTTGCAAAAGTTGAATCAATTTTTGGAAACATTCGCTTAAACTCTGAAGACGAATTTAAAATTATTTATGATAAAGCAGAAAAGCTTATTAGTAATTTATTTAATAACCATATCACCACACCAAGAATAGCAGGAAAACAAACATATAGAAGCAATTCAAACTCTCCGGAAATGTTTTACAGAACTACAATTTTTATTCCTTTTTTGGATCATGTAATTTTTCAATTAAAATCCAGATTTTTAAATCATCGTAAAATATTAGAATCATTTCAATGTTTGATTCCAACTGGCCAATTTCCTACAACAGAAAACAACGAAAGTTTTAAATCCTTGATAAGTTTTTATAAAAACGATATGAACGTTCCAAACGATGAAGTTGCCCTTAGTGAGTATTTACTGTGGTTTGCAAAATATTGTGATTCATCAAATAAACCTTCAAATGCTATGCAATCTATTATTGATTGTAATAAGAATCTGTTTCCAAATATTTTTAATTTATCAAAAATATTTGTTACTTTGCCAGTAGCTACAGTCACTCCTGAGAGATCGTTTTCAACTTTAAAAAGGCTTAAAAATTATTTGAGAAATACGGTAGCGGAAGATCGACTGAATGGTTTAGCTAGTCTAAACATTCATTGGGAAATAAAAGTACAAGAAGAAGAAGTTATAGAAGAAATGAAAACACAGCCTCGACGATTAGCATTATGAATTTTGCAATATTCTGTAAGTTCAAAATATTAAAATACATCTTATAAATCTAATTAATCTGTTTATGTATACTTTATTTAATGTCACTTAAAAATTCTCAGATGGTCTTTATGAAAGGTTTCGGCAACAGTCAGTTCTAGGTTAATCGTTAGAAACTGAAAACCCAATACGGCATCAGTAACCCCGCAATGATCCCCTTTTGCATAACAGTCTCCCACATAAATAAATGATGCAGCTCACAGAAAGGTTACATAAAAAACTGACCAGTGGACAGAAAAAGTTTCACCAGTCCATTTACTACCTCGCACACTTGATTCTCCTATGGCTGGAATGTCTCAGAGGTGTGTTAATTGCCGATATGGTGCAGAGACCAATACGGACCTCCACCAAGACCCAAACTAGTTGCATTTGTCTCTAATCCAGGGAGCATCTGGAGCCTTACCTTGCACACTAGCCAAGAGAAAAGTTTTTAAGTGGTTATCCTTCCTCCACTATTTGTTATGTATTTAAATATAATTTAATAATAATAGAATCTTCTGTACATAGATAACAAATGGGTCTGTCACTGAGAGTCCGCCAGAACGAATCCCATTGGGGTGCCCCCCCCCACTGCGCGATTATTCATCTTGTCGTGTACGGCCGCCCCTACTTAGCCCCCCCCCCCTAGAGAAAATCCTGGCTACGCCTCTGATCATACATAATGTGAGAACCTTGTTATATACTTCCAAATTCAACAAGGTGACAATTATTTCTAGTAGCGTCTTTTAAAGACAAGTTGATGATCGAAAATCCTTGATGTTGTTCCATTAACTTGGAACACCCTAAGTAATAGATCAGCTGATATTGGTGGAGGTATATAAGTGCAGTGCGTATACAATTCATTTCTCTCCAGAGAATTTGTAATTACCATACGACGGATTTAGTTTAACACTCAGCTTACACTATTTAGCCCCAACAGTGACGATGACGTCAGCTTGATTCCCCAAGCAGTAACAAAGATACGTATAGCACACGATACAACACAGCCTACCACTGCCAAATATTCAGATAGTTTATTCAAATGTTAGGATTGACATGGGCCATAAAAGTGAACGGCATTAATTGAAAGAATTTTTAAAAGAGATGTAACGGAAATGAAAATTTCTTTCGCGTATCGCCAAAAGTCTAATATCAACTTCTGCCTTCTAGAACTTTTGACGCTGAAAAACCAAAACGGGTAGCACAGAAGCTTCTGATTACACTTATCGCTTTGCCAATGCGCAATTAGTTTCTTTAATGCCAACTCTCTTCGCCAAAACTAGACCGCCGGCAGGGTTCATCAAACTTGTTAAATGACTGCCAAGTTACACACATAAGTATAACTAAATCGAATGGTCTTATTAAATACAAACATTTTATGTTGTAATGTTTAAATAGTTTCTTGCACTTTTGTGCAGCGTTTAGTTAACTGTCAGGAGTAATTAATCAAGCTCATTGTCAGGAATTAGTCAGTGTTTTTCGACTTATAGTTTCTGTTCACTTATTTAATCAGATACAGCACTAAAAATGAAATAATATAGAGAATATGTGCATAAACGTTACGACATGTAGACAAGCTGATATTGGTAAACCGCGGTGAGAAAAACAAAAATTCTGAACAGATGTTTCTCTAAAATGACCAGCAGCGTCATGACATCCTCTCCTGCATTATATCCTTTGAGCCAGATAATTTTATTTTTACTATACTGTAGCTGTTATTACACGTATGGAAGAATAGCATTCCTGTTTACTGTTGTTGAGGCAACGTTAGTCGAGGCATAGTCTATAAGAGACCGTTTACGAAGACAACGTTGCCGATTCTCCATCTGTTTGCTGAGTGTACGGTTTATTTACTGCAATGTAGTTAGGTCTACAGTAGAACTCCATTTACCCGAACTCCAGTTATCCGAATCGATGTCAGGAAATGGCATGGAATAAAATTGAAGGGATTTCGACAAAATAACAAATCCAGAAAAAAAGAATAGGCAATGAACAAGAAGGAAGAGGAAAAAAGAGCAAAAGAAAGTGTCGAAGAAAAAGAAGCCATATCAAGTGAAGACATCCAGAAATTGTACATATTCCTGGCTGTTCCGAGTGTGATGTGGACGACACAAACGAGCGGTTGCAGAGCGATTCACCGGACCCTGGATATCAATTTTTGCCACCGTGTGCAGCTTCTTTACGCCAAACATTTGCGGGACCTGGCTGCACGAAAACGAGTTTCTACGTCAAAACAATTAACTTTGTTTGACATGTTCAACTGAAAAATTATAATTATGTGTGAATATTATTTTTAATTTTTTTGTAGTAAAAGTGAACTTTTTTCAAAACAGTGTGAAGTATGCACGTTTTTATTAAGATTCTATACTCATGTAATAAAAATAAACAAAAGTGATTTTTCAGCAATTTTCGCGCTTTCATTCATAACATAACCTTTTTCTTATGTTTGTCCTAGTTATCCGAATTTCTGCATATCCGAATTATGTCTCGGACTCATTAGTTCGGGTAAACGGAGTTTTACTGTACTTCTAAATTTATAGTCGTTCTAGGCATAATAGTAAACGTTTTAGTAGCATCTCGTTGTCAGAATACGTCGATAACTCTAACACGTGGTCCAGCGATTACATATGTTTGTTTAATTTTATTTCATTCTTTCGAATCGTATTTTTTTACAGCTGGAGTTTAAACATCTTGAACATGGTGTGACGGTCTGAACAGTTTCAGATATGTCTCAATGATTTTGTCCATACTTACAACCAATTTCGTGCTTCTGAATTATCCAGCGTTATCGACATACAGTTGACGCTAATCTGTAGAAAGGTCGTGCAGAGTACTCACCGACCGTAGCCAGCTTTACTTGTTGCCGCTCCTTTGAATACATTGTACTTTTTATATTCCTACTTTTCCACACTGTAAAAGTTTAACAAAGCCTAGTGAACATATCAGCAACACAATAGACACAAAATAATATTTTAGAAATATTTATTAGACGTGTGCTTATACGTATTTTTAAATAAACTAAACAAATAATTTATTGAAACTCTCGTCTTCGATTTGTAGTGGTCGAATGTTGTGTTAATTATATTGTAATGATACTTATCCGAAGACGGAAATAGTACGTGTAGAATATTTTATATTTTATGTGGTTAACGTCTGAAATAAGTTAGAATTGACACTTTAAGGTGTTAGTAAATAACAAAATTCAGTTAAGTATAATTAAATTTCTATTTCGATAAATATTACTTTTTTTTAACATACAATTTTTAGATAAAAAACGAAGGAACTTTCTTTGGCCAAATAACTTCCAAATCTGTTTAAATACTGTTATCAGAGTACTCCAATATTATTAGAGGCTATAAAGCAGACAAACGTGTGCCACTGTCAAACCTGTGCTATAATATCAAAACTGTGCCACAAAGATATTTGCAGTTGTGTGAAATATTGGGATATAGCCATTCAAAACAAAGGTGATCTTGGAGCCATGTAGACGTCTGTCGCTGTTTAGGAGAACTGTATGAGTATGATCATGTACGAAATGGTGGTCACGCAAACCTGCAAATTAAATAAATATACCATGAATTCATGCTTATCGTTTAAGAGGTTTACACAAGAAGCACATTTTACAACAGTTTTCCTACTGGTAACATTATTCATGTTTGTCGGAATATTACTTGATATTACTTGAAGAGGGTATTCAAATTTAAGGCCCTCTTCACGATTATCATGACTTACTGCATGTCCATTATCCTTCATTAAAACCAAGGCAGATTTGAATGTCTTGAACGTATGACACATTACATAAACAACGCAGGGTAGATTACCTACAGGGTATCGGAGGTAAGATGATTATTGATAACCACGCCAACAAAATATTTCATAAGTTGCAATCATGTGCTCCTACAAATTCTTGAGAAATGTGACATCTTGTTGTCCTGGGTTACATTTATGCCTTGTATAATGAACGTACACATTACAGTGTGTACAATGTAATATAACATTAAGCCTCAATTGCTACCAAAATTCAACAGAGACGATAACAATATGATAAAATTTTATTATGACAGTAACATTTGTATATTTTAAATGGTGTCATAACGACTGTACAAATGCGATTATAAACGTAGTACACAGCTAGCAAAACTCATAACAATAAAAATAAAATGGATCCACCAAATTTTAGCTATCTTTAAGTAAAGTACTAAGTTTTAGACAACATACAGGGGCGGACTGGCCAGGTCGGGTAGTCGGCTATCGCCAAGGGCCCCGAGCCATGAAAAAACGAGAAATATATAAATTTTTACCGGTATTAAAAAACTTTTCTCGTCTAAATATTGTTAGAAATAAAACTTCAGGATTTATTTTAGTCAGATTTGAAGTGATCACTCCTCAGCCTTGTTTATATACAGCCTATTTAGTATTTACTAATGGAGAAAAGCAAAGGAAATTACTGTAGAGGAGCGCCGCGCGGCAACTGACTGACGCGATGAGTATTGGGCTACTGTAAATTTTGTTTGAATGTCATTCCAGCATTCAGGGCTGGGGAGCCCAAAAGCCTGGGAGGGCCTCAGGGCTTTATGTCAAGATTCAAAAGGGGGCCCATGGCATAATTTTGCAGGAGGGCCCGGTTAAAAATTACGCTACTGGAGATTGGGACGGAGTGACAATGAACCTGGCGCCGAGCTCAAGGGGGCTCCACCGCAGTAATACACTGTGGAATATTTTTAACTGATAGGGTATACATGTATTTGTAGGGTATAAATGTTCTTTACAGTAGAAACAATTGTAGTAGGTAATTATGGTTTTAAATCTGGTTTTGTTAAAGTTTAAATAATCAAATAAACGGTCCTGTATGTTGTGTATTAAAACGTTCACTTACGTAAATACTGTAGGCCCTACATGCCATATATCAATAAAAAGTAAACAAATAATTTAAAAAAGTATACGCCCACAAATACGCGCGTGCGCGTTTGTGTGTGTAGATGCAGGGCCCCTTGACTGCTTCCAGCCGAGGGCTACCAGGGATGCCTGTCCGCCCCTGACAACATAGGACCAAAGTAGAAGTTACTGATGGAAACTTTAATTGATACTACACGTATTTTATTAACATATAAAAACAGAAAAACTGTATATGTGGTATACATATACCACAGAGGTGCCAAATGTACAAAATATGACACAATTATAGTGACAATTGTATACATTAAATTATAGCATCAAGGAGACCATGTGAAGACACTGCAGCATTGTTAACAGCGCAGTTAGTGTTCGACAGAAGCACAAAGTAGAAATGAAGAAGGATGATAGGGCTGTAAGTCAAGTCTGCTTGGTAGAATAACAGCAAAACAGGCCTCTACAGTCAAGCGAGGAGCCTGATTAAACGACTAAGTTATGACGTTCTATAGCCTGTTATCATCTAGCCTGCAGAAAAACTGTAGAAACTGTGTTTTGCTTGAAAGTTGGTGTCTCATTTAATTTTCCTTTCTGCTGCAGCGTTTTGTTGGTCTTCTTACTGTGCAAATGTAATGTGCATTGTGCTTGTGTGTCAGTGTAGTGTGTTTTTTCCTAGTAAGTATTCGTTTGTGTTCTTTAGTGTTTTGGTCAGATATTATGTGAACTTTTGTTGCTACTAATTTATTAACTGTCTCTTACTCGCTGATAGGCCATTATGTATTACTTTCTATTTATTAGTTTATAATTAACCGGAAGACAGCTGTCGATATTTTGGTTGGCCAAAACGTAGCACTTATATTTATCATGTGACGGAAAGTCTGTCATACTCAAACTCAAATGTCTACGACCTATCACGCCTCTCTTTTAAAGACGTCACCGTTTTAGTAATTTTATTGCCGATTATATTTATTGTAATTCCGTGCCGTCGGTCACTCCCAATTCTGACCATCTCATGCACTGTATTCGTTCATTCCGGTACGACAGATGTAAAAACGGTATGCAATATTCAGCTTATGTTAAAGACTTACGGATGCAACCATACGCAAGTTGACTTTGATGAGTCCTAAAGGAAACAATTCCATGGACGTGCATTTCATTTCCAAGAGCAACATATGCAACTAAAATTCAAAGAAAACACAAGACAAACAATTAAATATCTTTGTAATTAATAAATACATAATATATTATTATATCTACGTACTGTAGTAACTGGAACAAAGGAAACCGCGTGCACACCGTAAACACGAGAAATTTAAATCTATTATTGCAAGTAATACAAATTTCAAAATTACCGTAGCATAAGTAGATTTACTTATGGTTTTGTATCATAAAACTGCGAGTAAATTAATATACCATGTACGTTTTATCACACATATAGGCCTACCATGATATCTTCTGACGATACTTACGACATCAAATGTTTCTGTACCGTTACGGAGCCTTATACGCTCCTTTCGTTATAATTATAGGTCATAGACTTTTAGCTGAAAATTTTTGAAATCCGCACACCCTAATTCAGATTTCGGCAGGCTGCTACCACTAATATTAAAAATATTATTTGATAATAGAATCAGAATAAATGATAACATTGTTTACTCAGAAGGGGAGAGCACATATATGAATTAATAACTTTAAAGATCCTAAAAAAGTTGCATTTTACACCTTAAAATAAATAATAAATTATTTTTTGACATTAAATTACTGTCGTGTGTCACTTCGCTTGACAAGCGACTTCAGGTTTCCTGTTTGGGACCACATAGAGGGCACACGATGATTGCAAAACTCGTAAGATTGTTTTACATTCCAAAGACTGATGAATTATGCAGCACAACCAAACGTACTTAACTTTCAAGCACATAAGTGTAATTTATTTTACGGTAGCAACCAAGAAACGTGATGTCAAAACTTGCATAATAAAAGTTACTCAATTAATTTCTATTCACAGTTTAGAGTTTAGATGCCGTTTCTTGTTAAAGATAAAAGACATCGGAGTTCGGAGTTAGATGTTTCCTGTTAGATGTCCTCAAAAGGTCACCGGAGTAGAAAGCTTAAAGAACAGCTGTTTAGCTCTGCATAATTGAAACAAGGCAAATGATAAAAAGCAACATTTTATTCCTGAAGCTAAATTGAATTCTTCAAATAATTCTTTTAAATATTGAGAAACCTCTAGGAAATTCAGGTGGGTTTGAAAAATGCATTCAGAAGAGTGTAAATATAGACGGAAGGGTTTTCAAAAATATAATTGTAATATAGTTTGGGAGTAGTAAAGAACATGCTTCTGTGGAAAAAAAATTGTCTCGGGAACATAGTATTTGCCTGTTTTCACATTTCTAACAGCGAATATAACACTTTGATTAGATACATCTTTAGAAACATACAAAGTGGAAAGTTAAACAAGTAGGCTAAAAGCAATACAAAACTAATGAACGAAGTAGTAATATCGTAACGACCGAAAATGTAGTAAAATATTCAATAGGTGTGGGCGGTCTCCGCGCACTCTGCAGTTTGACTAAGCAATTTTTGCAATGTGTAGAGATTGTGATCAGACGTACAATTGTTCGCTAACAGCTGGGCAAAACTGAAGTAAACGTTTAAAATGGACTTTGGTAATTTACAGTAAGTACTTTGGAGTTTGCGCGAGTTATTCTAGGGTTTGCTGATTCTACATACTTCCTCTTTAATATACACAGTAAATTATTGATCCTTACGTTATAATTGATACATTAGTAAGGAAATGACACGTCGTTATACTTACGTAGGTGGATTGATCTTTATTCGCGTAGAAACAGATGAGTTTTTGAATATACTCTTGCAACCCCAGTACCTGGAAAGCAGAATAAACTAAAATGTACAATCTAAAATGAATTAGGCTTTGCCTTATTTTTACGTCAGATAAAACGACTTAAAATAAAATAACGAAAAGGTAACTATATTTGCCGCAGTGTAACGTGCATGGAAGTTACAAAACATAATTATCCCCAATGTTTGCAACTGGAAGTACTGGTTTGAACCTCTCATCGTTAATGCCGTGAGAAAATACCAAATTCTTATACAGTTGCTACAGCAGCATAATAATGAATGTTCCACTGATCGGCTACGTGATAAATGCCTTGTTATTAAGAGAAGTCCATTCTAGCTGAAAACAAAAGCTGCTGACGCAACAACTCAACATTCTCCCAGACACAAGCTCTGAGACGTTATTTGGAGCGAATATTAACTTCGAAATTGGGCTGCTTTATTTATTCACTGACGGTCTAATTCATTATAAGATTATTACTTACATTCTATACTGAACTGACCGATAATGTGTTTATTCAGGCGTTTGTTTACTTGTTGAAAACTGTTCTTATGAACACTGCAAACGATTGAATTTATGTCATTTCAAGGTTTAAACGAGTACTCCTATATGTACTTGGAAGTAAGATAGAGGCTTGTGAAAGGAAAATCGATATTCAACAATAATAAGGGTTAACATTAAAAAATTATAATAACATTAATAATAATAATAATAATAATAATAATGGCCTTAGTTTATGCTAACAGCTTAGCATGTAAAACAATAAGAGCCACAGGAAAAGATTGATGGAAGTTAAGAGCTGGATAAAGGTTTAAAAGATAGAAAATACAAAAGATGTGTAGTCTATTTAAATGAAAAGACGCCTACTAAAAATAATATATGAGTAATAAACTCAAAGAATTCTTCAAAGACCAGAGTAATCCTCTTACTGGGATGCCAACTGTTAAGTATTCATTGACGTAAAGTCAATAGTTTGTGAGATACTGAAGGAGACAACAAATATACTAAGTCCTAAATAAAGGTGCCCGACACAAAACATGAAAATATTTGTACAGTTACAGTAGCGTATATTGTAATATATTTTTTTTTACAAATATAAATTAGATAGATTTTATAATTATTAAGTTGATTTTATAATATCTGAAATCCCACTAGTGATCTCGCCAATTTGTAATAAAACGTGCAAATAGAAGATGATGATGCCCCACTGTTGTGAGCGCCAATTTGTAATATATATATTTTTTAATAAATATAATTAATAATAGAGTAAAGATATAAAGATAGAAATTGTGATGCTAATAAATGTTGTCTGAATCTCGGTGTCGTACTCGCCGATAATACAGCTCCACTTTAGATTCGCCAATTGGTAATTATTCCCAATTACAAAGAATAAATTAAATATAAATAATGTATGATAATAAAGTGTGATTTGTTGGTAATAAAAAATTTTTGTAAGTTATAAAATTTAACTTATATATTTTTTTGTTTAATTAATTAATTAAATTAATTAATAAATAATTAATTAATTGTATGTGTGCTTTAATTACTTCCAATTAAATAGGTATGAATTTGTAGTTCGAAACTATTTGTTCCTATTAATAATTTAATTGTGTAGTTAGATCTGTTGATTCTCTCTGCTGACTTTGCTCTTCTTCTTCCTCTCAAATATTTATTTTATCACTGTAAATTATTTTTTTAGAAGAAAGAATAGCTAACATTCACTATACAAATAAATACAAACTCTTATAAATGAATAATGATGTTCATTTATTGACATTTAAAATTATGCGCCATTCAGGCTACGCATGACCCAGGTATTGGTTGATATCTGCTCAAGTCGGTAGCGAACAAGTTTGACAAAATATATTTTTACAAGATTAATTAATTAGGATTCTTTTAGCGGCCGAAATGGTCAGAGAGGGCAAGGAACAAGATACAATTCTTACAGCTATTTTTAAAATAAATCATTATGGCTGAAAAAACAATATTATTAGGTAAATTGTCAATTATTAAAAGTAACATCGAACCATTCGTCGAAATGACGTCACTGGCTTCAAGCAGGCTGTGTCCTGGACTCGTTCGGAAATTAAGTATGGCCGCCGTAACCTCGATTTTCTCTGCTATGCACTGCTGATGCTGGTTGAGCTTCTCCCACAGAAATAAATGAGTATTCTCTTCTCTGCGCAGTTGTAGTTGTCCTGGAATATAGTGTAGAGTGTTCTCCCTTCTCCTGCGATGTTGTTTCGTGATGGTTTACTGGTGAAGTGTCCGGTGTTCAATGTGTTGTATTCGTGTTCTGCTAATACGGGTTAAAATATTCTCAAAATGGCCGTTGATTTCTTGTGCTCGTGTTAGATAGTGTTATTGCTGTTGTTCTGAATTACTTAGGTGTTAATTATTATCTGTTAGTGTTATTTTTATTTAGTTAACCTCTACACTTACTGTTACTGTTACTTATCTGTTACACTTTTCGAGGCTACACTCACGGTTTTGCACAAAATTATACTTTTTCGGTCTTCTGTTAGTAATTTCTCAACTGGTCATATTAACGATTAACAATAGACTAAACTCTGAAAGTCGTCGTTTTAGGGTAATTTATGAAATGTCTTTTTCCTCTTTCCATTGTTTATTTATAAAAGTACATGTCTCAGATTTGGTTCATCCTCTAAATATACATAACAAGTTTTCCTATTTATTGCTGTAATTCAATTATTTCTTAATTTTACAAAAATCTAAATATTCAGCAATATTCTTAAATTAATTTTACATAATTGGATATATAGCTGGGTTTGTTTTAAGTTCATATAAGCCCAAAATTTACAATTTTTGATAATTATTGTAGACCTCATATTTTGTACAAATTTAGTGTTTAAATGGTTTACAAGTGTTTTTCTGATAATATTTCCATGGAATAATATTAATCACTCCGTGATTATTTTTTGTTGTTCATAATTTTGTTGTTATAACACTTCAATATTGATTAATTTACTTTTCAGTCTGATTTGATTACCATTATAGGCCTAGTATTATTTATTTCCAAAAAAAGTTAATTTTCTTTCCTTTGTCATTCCATTCGTTATTATTTGTATCTGTACTAATTACATTTTCATATTTTTGTGTTGTATGGACTGAATTCTATTCCCTATATTATGTAGTTTGATTCTCTGATAGATAGTTTTGGTTTACATTACTGGTCTGTTTTTCTAGAGTGGTGTATTAGCTAGTCTGCTTTGTACCTTTCATATGGTTTACAGTTTTAAATAAAATTATTACATTCCTATTTCCTACTTGCCTCTCTGCCTTACAAACTTGAAAATTAGTTAACATGATTTTAAATACAACAAAACATCTTATTATCTACTATTTTTCATATATCACCTAATTTTAACAAAAACATCTTATATCTATTATTTTTGACTGTATCATTCAATGATAACAAAATATCTTATGCCTATTATTTTTTATATATCATTTAACTATAATAGAAACATCTCATTACTAACAATACCTTCAGTCATTAACTGTCCTTTGTTTTCATGTTCTTTTTGTAACAAATTTAATTATACTAACACATCTTATTACTAATAATACTTTCAGTCATTAACTGTCTTTTGTATTTGTTCTTTCTGGTAACAACTTAACTGTGATAACAAGATCTTATATCTATTAATTGTTATTATACCTAATCTTTAAAACATTTTTATTACTAATACTATTCTCAGTCATTAGACTGTCCTTTATTCTTATGTTTTTTATATTGTATCTCTCTACACTCACTGTAGTCTCTAACTTTTATTGTATTTATTATGGTATTTCACCTTATATTTCTTACACTAATGGTAGTCTTTTGTTTTTACACTATGGTAGTTTTTGGTTTGTTTCTACACTATTGGTAGTCTTTTGGTTGTTACATATAATACTTATATCTAGTTTACAACTCGGTTTTCATTGGATTGTATCTTGTAACTTGAGTTACGGGGTCTAAATATGTTGGTTTTAAATTTAGTTCAAAGGTATGTATTCCTTTATTAACATTTTTGGAATAGCTCTTCTTATTTCTAGGCTCTTTGTAGGAATCTTGACATAATTTGTCCTTTCTTCATTATTATATTAGTAAATTTCTTGTCTTGTGGTTTCTCTGCTTCTTGACCTTATAAATTTCCCTTATTAATATTGTTTTCACCTTTTTATCAACTTTTTCTTTTCTTTCCTTTTTACTGCTTCCCCAATCTACTGGGTATACTGCTGGTTTATTGGGTTTTTACATAGTAAGTTATTTTGACCAATAGTTTTCTTTGTTATTGTTTATTCTTATTAACATTTTATTGACTTAATGTACAGTTTCTTTAGTTTAATCTTTAACCAATTCATTCTTCTCACTCACTATGGACCTTTTCTTCTTTATTTATGTTGCATTAAGTTAAAATTTTAATGTGATAATTTTGTTATGCTACAATATACGTGAGAAATCTATATGCGGGTACCAAAATCAACTACGCCTAGAACTGACAGATTAATTTTGTTACTTGAACGGTTTGCGAGTTGGTAGAGTACCACAGTATCCACGATTAAAAGGAGAGGCAAACAGAAATGTAAGAACCATTACACTTTCATTGCATATTTTTGTATAAGATCAATATAGGACAAACAAATAAAGTTACTGATACTATACACCAAAGGCGCACCCACGTTTTTTTTCGGGGGCGGGTTTGAAAACTTTGGAACAAATTGCACAATTTTGGTTTCCTCATGCGTTTCTCTGCAAGCAGTGCTTTTTCCTGGAGGAACGATAATACGCAACTTACTCAATGTCGCAAGAAAAGGTAAAAATAATCCTTGCTCCATAGAATTTCACTCCTGTACGTTCCACCTACAATGACGACAAGACCTCTTCATACATATATTGCACGTGTAAGAATCATACACAATGTGTGTAAGAATCATTAGTGAAAACTATGTAAGCACAGGGTTACTAATTTGCATAAGCTTACTGAATAATTTAAATTACTTAATCATTAGGTACTGAGTTTACTGAGATAATAATACAATAATATAATTAAAGTAATCAGACATGAAGCAGTCGCGCACGTTGTGGTTGGCATAAGGCGGGAACAGTGTAATACACGTAAGTAAAGAAATATACAGTTGAAAATATTAGCCTGCTCCCTGAATGACGAGTCTACGTACGTAAATTTTGGATTCTTTGTCTAATTCGACACGACTAAACAGTATGTATTGACGTTTTGTAAAAAGAAACTAGCACTAGGCAATATATAGGGGTCCTACAAAGACTTCACCGAGTTATAAATGTTTGCTACTGTAATGATTTTTATTATTTTGTAAACAGTGATTTAGAATGTTGTGTCTATTGCATTCCTAGCCGTGCCTAGACATTAAAAAACAATGTACATGTTACGATTCAGGGAAAACGTAGTAGCGTATAGTCAACATACACTAGTATAGTGTATAGCGCCACTCTGCTGTGCCACAAAATTTTGTAACTTTTTTACCACGTCACAAATCCAGGGAACCCATCTTAATTGACACCCGCCAATTACATGGGCTGCCTACGTTGTAACGAACTGTTATTAAACTCAACATAATTGAACAAATTACTTAAGCTAATTATTAGGAAACAAGGGAAGGTATTTAACTGATTTATGCACTCATTTTCATGTGTAATAAGATGACTTCTCTTTATTAACAACTGATACGAAAAGATCCCATGACATAATTAATTAGATTAAAATATTTAAATGGTTTTCAGAAAAACTAGGGATCATAATGATTATGTACTTTGTTACCTCGGATCCGAGTTTACTTTAAATATCTCTATAGCAGAGACTTCTGAGTATTTTGTGTTCATCTAGATGCTTGCAAGACTTCTTTTACCATTTGAAGAATGGTATTATTAACTAAAGTGATTATAATTTACATTTACATATAATGCGTTACAACGTATGATATTCAATATTACAGTAAACTCTTAGTTAGTCTCATTTATAGTTTAAAGAAAATTATAGTCTTTGAAAAGCCTCTTTTCTCTTTAAGTTATGTCTCAAATATAATTAACTCTCGATAGGCAAGCTATCGAGTCACCTTTACAATAGGTCGTGGTAACCTCGTCCTGGGGTGTCTCTCTTGGGAATTCTTGAAGTCGGCGTCGTCATCTGAGTCGTGTCTTCGGCAAGTACTAGATAGGTGGTTCACTGCGGAGATTGAAGTTTCTCTTGTTAAACTTGGTGTAGATCCACATAGGTCCTCGTCAGCGTCTTATGCATCGTATACGTCCACATGTGAAGTTTATGCAGGTTACAACTTAATATGTAAAGTAGTACTTGAATTTACCTCTTGAGGGGAGACGTCATCTTGCTTACTACTTGTTAATTTCTTTTTTGTTTTAACTTATTACATTTTTCTTTTTAACACAACTTCCTACAATTCACACATTGCACTCGCTCGCCACGTTTAGCAGTGGTAGCTAACATTTAAAATTAAATTTAACCAGTGCATTTTGGTGGAGCTCTCGCTCGTAGTTCTATACGCTCTGACGGCAGCATTGTGACTCTCTACTCGATTCGACTGGCACATTACAACGGAGAGGAGCAAGTACTCCGCGATAATATAGTTCCTATTTTTATTTAAATTGACATTCTTATTACAAAAAACAATACATTAATTATACATATATAATTTAAGTGAATTATTTTAACTACTACACGTGCCTTCAAATTACTAATTACAAATATTATGATTTTTATATTTTCCTAAGTTACAGACGACTCGCTAAACACGTTGAGTCCGGAATCAACATGTCACTGCATGATGACTAGCAAAGGGTTAACTGTGATATTAATAGCTTTTTTACAATTCGAATTTTTATTAATGCTTTAGTTAGATTTTCCATTTACATCTCATACTCATTCTGATTTAGCAGAGGGGCTTTAGGTTTAATAGTGCGATTTAAAAATACTTACTTGCTAGTAAATTTAAGTTTTTTATTTATTTATGATTCTATTATTAATTAAATCGTCACGTACTCCACCGCTTAAATTGCACATTACGGATGTTTTGTGAGCCTAACGCAAAATTTGGGACTTGGAGTATGTTTGGTGTCAGTGTGTGGAATTATTTATTATTACTATTATTTATTATTAGTACACGGTTTGTTTTCTCTATCTCTCTTTAAATGATCTTGATCTCATTCGTGAAATTCCCTTTTTCTCGTTACTTACTATGCTAACTTATATTTTAATTCTTAATACTAATTTCCCTACTTTTCCGTAACTCACAATATCGTGGCCCGACTGACATCGGCTTACTCTAACTACACAAGTTAGCTTTCAGCACTCTTTAATGATTATTTTGGCACCTTTCTGCCCCATCATTACCCTTTTCAGTCGGCGCTGTTGTGACCTGTTACGTTACATGTATATAATCCTTAATTATATATCATAAAATTATCTCTAATATAATCTAAAGAGGATCCCATACTCCACTTTAGATTATTGCTAATCCTAATATCTTATGCTACAGAGAGAAGCGGAATCTCACGAAGATAATTCTTATTGTCTCTTTAACAATTCTTAAACAAACTATGCGGAAGGGGAGATACTTTACACAATTCATTGTAATACACACTAGGGAGGTTTTCAATTGTTTACATAAGCACCGGTTCATCACAATAGAGGGAGGGTGGCTGCTTACTACAATTCTCAACACGCTTTATTTCCTCGAACTGGCCACGACTGGGTGTTTCCAATATGCAACTATACTTGTATTATTATTTCCTTTTCCCTTATTTACTGCTACACTTCACACTATTTTAGTTTAACTTAAGATTTATTCAGCCTTATTATTTAATGCAATTATTATTTTCCTATTATTACTTTCTTTTGGTTTTTTTCTAAGAAGCTTACCTTTTTCTTTTAATTTATTCATTATTTACTTTGGGGAAATTTTAGAAACTTACTTAGAATTATTTCCCATTTAATTACCATATTTATTTAGCACACTTTGTTTGCTTAGTTTTTTTTTATTTGACTCAGTTTAAAAGTTTACTGTTTTGGGGCATGGGGTTTAACACTTTATCTAACAATGGAGGGTTAACTAGGTCATTTATTTATTTGAAATTTAAGTCACTATTTTATTTAATTGTCGTCACGGTGAAAATACTTGCTCTACTATACTATACACAATTACATAGACAAGGTGCATTCTTGGGTAAATCATTTGCATAATTCAGAAGAGAATAATTTCTCTTCTAAGGGAGAGACAGAAATTCCACACACACATATTTCAATGTTAAATCGCCGATCAGCTGTTTGCTGGAATGTAGGTCACCCTCTTTTATTTAGTAAACAGAGGCAGGGTAAGTGTCTGCGTGGCAACGCGGGGGTTACACACACGTATTGTTCTCTACACAATGCCACAGGCTAACTGTCTTGACCGGTTTTAACTGTAGAAGCCAGCTCGGACGCATGGGGTGAATCTCATTCAACAAAGCACACTTTCAAGTTACAAATCTATTACGGTTATAACAGTCTGAGTTTAGTAATTAATTCTCGTACTTTCCCCAATTAAATTATTTATTTTTTGTTAGTAACAAATTTAAGTTACGAAATTCTTTCCACGTAATTAACCGGGTCTACTTTACACAGGAGTATTATTTTTTTTTTTACTTTTACCGTGACGACAGACATACACTGATATACTATGTAGGCATATTCAAGAAACTACAGGTCTTGGATTGTCACAATATAAACCTGTTAAAGACTGAGCAGATCAACAAGCACTACAATTCATGTACATACTTGCATTTGGCTTCATACAATGATATTTCAAGTTATACTGACTATCATTTACGTATCTTAAAATAAATTCATTTTATGAAAATTAATGTTACATCAAATACAGTAACTGAGTGCATATATCAAATAACTGAGGGCCGAGAGTTATCTAATTTACTCCGTAACAATTACTTTAATTAGCAGCGTGACGAATCTTTGTTAATGTCACGATGCTTACAACCTTTTTTTTATTATTTAGCAGAGTGGCGCAATTTTGTAACTTTTTTACCACGTCACAAATCCAGGGAACCCATCTTAATTGACACCTGCCAATTACATGGGCTGCCTACGTTGTAACGAACTGTTATTAAACTCAACATAATTGAACAAATTACTTAAGCTAATTATTAGGAAACAAGGGAAGGTATTTAACTGATTTATGCACTCATTTTCATGTGTAATAAGATGACTTCTCTTTATTAACAACTGATACGAAAAGAACCCATGACATAATTAATTAGATTAAAATATTTAAATGGTTTTCAGAAAAACTAGGGATCATAATGATTATGTACTTTGTTACCTCGGATCCGAGTTTACTTTAAATATCTCTATAGCAAAGACTTCTGAGTATTTTGTGTTCATCAAGATGCATGCAAGACTTCTTTTACCATTTGAAGAATGGTATTATTAACTAAAGTGATTATAATTTACATTTACATATAATGCGTTACAACGTATGATATTCAATATTACAGTAAACTCTTAGTTGGTCTCATTTAAATTTTAAATAAAATTATAGTCTTTGAAAAGTCTCTTTTCTCTTTAAGTTATGTCTCAAATATAATTAACTCTCGATAGGCAAGCTATCGAGTCACCTTTACAATAGGTCGTGGTAACCTCGTCCTGGGGTGTCTCTCTTGGGAATTCTTGAAGTCGGCGTCGTCATCTGAGTCGTGTCTTTGGCAAGTACTAGATAGGTGGTTCACTGCGGAGATTGAAGTTTCTCTTGTTAAACTTGGTGTAGATCCACGTAGGTCCTCGTCAGCGTCTTATGCATCGTATACGTCCACATGTGAAGTTTATGCAGGTCACATCTTAATATGAATTTAGTAGTACTTGAATTTACCTCTTGAGGGGAGACGTCATCTTGCTTACTACTTGTTAATTTCTTTTTTGTTTTAACTTATTACATTTTTATTTTTAGCACAACTTCCTACAATTCACACATTGCACTCGCTCGCCACGTTTAGCAGTGGTAGCTAACATTTAAAATTAAATTTAACCAGTGCATTTTGGTGGAGCTCTCGTTCGTAGTTCTATACGCTCTGACGGCAGCATTGTGACTCTCTACTCGATTCGACTGGCACATTACAACGGAGAGGGGCAAGTACTCCGCGATAATATAGTTCCTATTTTTATTTAAATTGACATTCTTATTACAAAAAACAATACATTAGTTATGCATATATAATTTAAGTGAATTATTTTAACTACTACTCGTGCCTTCAAATTACTAATTACAAATATTATGATTTTTATGTTTTTCTAAGTTACAGACGACTCGCTAAACACGTTGAGTCCGGAATCAACAGGTCACCGCATGATGACTAGCAAAGGGTTAACTGTGATATTAATAGCTTTTTTACAATTCGAATTTTTATTAATGCTTTAGTTAGATTTTCCATTTACATCTCATACTCATTCTGATTTAGTAGAGGGGCTTTAGGTTTAATAGTGCGATTTAAAAATACTTACTTGCTAGTAAATTAAGTTTTTTATTTATTTATGATTCTATTATTAATTAAATCGTCACACAATGGAAATTTGTTTGGTTCAGTACCCATTGCACATTCAGTTCATCTCAAGCAGACGTATGTAAATCTCAAAGCTCTGCTAAATACGTGAATTATGAAAAACATTCTTGGACAATTTGTGGGGATTTAAAAGTAGTAGGTATGTTACTTGGTCAACAATCCGGTCAACAGATCATAATAAATGTACCACTTGTTCAACGAAGCAAGATACTATTACCTCCTCTGCACATCAAACTCGGATTAATGAAACAGTTCACTAAAGCTCTTCCAAAAGATGGTGACTGTTTCCAGTACTTGGTAACAAGATTTCCGAAAATATCTTATGAGAAACTTAAAGAAGGGATCTTCGTGGGACCGCAGATAAGAAAGTTAATGAAAGACAATTTGTTTTAAGTACAATGAATCCAGTGGAAAAAAGGGCCTGGGTTTCGTTTAAAGAAGTTGTCAACTTTTTGGGCAACCACAAACATCCAGAGTACAAAACCACGGTTAAAAGAATGTTGCAGAGTTTCATGAAATTAGGATGTAACATGAGTGTAAAGCTTCACTTCCTACACTCACATGTTGACTTTTTCCCTGCGAACCTCGGCGATGTCAGTGAAGAACAAGGCGAACGTTTCCACCAGGATATCAAGGACATGGAAAAGAGATACCAGGGAAGGTGGAATGCCAACATGATGGCCGACTACTGTTTTATGCTAAAAAGAGACGGCACTGGTGAAGGGAGACAATCACGGAAGGGAAGTTTCAATCCACGTCAGAAAGATCTTGAAGCAGTGAATTCAGCGAAGAAGAGGAATTAAATTGTCATATATGTGTTGTGTTTTCGTAATAATTATAACATTTTTAAGTGAGTGTATACCATTGTCTACTGCACCGCCATGTGTTGTTATTTTATGCAGGATTAAAACATAAACAATTTTGAAACCACAATCAAATAATAATAATTTTCCCTGTTCACAAAATTCGATTTTTTAAAACTTCGAAATTGAATTGCATAAAAACCTTACGTGATACAGCAAAACTAAAACCAGATTTGAAATCAGCATGAAAAATACTTTTAAAATCACATTACAGTCTTAAAACATCGTACCAAAAGTTTTAAAATGTTGCATAGTGAAATCTGCGTTCTATGATTTCAGTCAGTTTTTACTGAGGTTTTCAACTCTTCAGTTTACTTGACTCGTTGAGATAGGCCTACAAGATAGTAAAGGGATGTAGTCGATGGAATCATAATGTCAAACTCTGGTCTTTGTGAGCACTTGTCAAGAATATCGACACCCGTCGTGCACACAGTTTACGATAATCTAGAGTGTCACAATTGTAAACAATTTTGTTTTTACAACTTTTGGAAATTCTACGCAATGGCCCATAATCGTAAAGCGACGAGTTTCTGTCACTTTCGCATTCACACGTTTAGCGAGATCGTCAGTCCGATTGCCACACCTGTCTTTATCGTGAACATTTGAACGGCCTTTCCTGAACTCACGACACCATTGCCTCACTTTTACTTCACTAACTCAGGTAAGCCTATATGTTTCACATAATTGACAGTGACTTTCCGCAGCATTAATGGCCTCTTGCGCTTAGAAAACTAATAACTAATCAGACTTCACAAGTGGCGGTATTGTTTATTAATTGTGGATTGCTTATTTTTGGCGGGATTGTTTCATTATAACTCGCTGTCACGCCAAATAAACAAGAATTGACTGGAAATAATATGGCGCTTACATGCCCAACGGATAAATTAAAGCTACTGCGTTTGTATGAACTAATCAGTGTTGCCAATCACTCTTTATAAACAATCGCCCCTTACTTTTGAAATACGCCTTTGGGAATACTACGCCTCTTGTATAGCTGTGTGCAATGACTTACATGTTTATGTTGGGCATAATATTCACAATGTTTATGTTTAAGCGTCAAGATATTCAGAATCATTATAATTTGATTAATTGGTGTATAATCTTGTAATTAAAATTCATTTTAAATTATCCAATTTATTTATCAATATGGCTGTGTTATAAGAGTTCTTGGCTAGGACACTGCAGACTAAAATAAGAAATAAGTAACCGAAAATCATTAAAATTAAAAATTGTTTAACGCAATAAATTGAAAAAGTAGAGATTTTATTGACTTTCAAAACTAATTTTGTACGTTTTATTAAAAAGATAACTTTCACATTTTAATAATGTACACATACTTAACTTTTCGTCTTAATGCTCGGGTTACTTTGAATACTTTTTATTCTAAAATACTAAAACGTTTCCTCATAGAAGGAAGGTAAATTAGTCAACGATCTTTACAACAAGGTTCTCAATGCTAAACAAATATATAGACCAAATATGTACATAATTTTAATGTTAATTAATTTTGTATTGGATACCTGGTTTAATTATTTTCCTTACCTCCTGATCATCGGATTCACCAATTAACGCTACTAACGTAACATGTACCAGGCGAAGAGAAACCCTTGCGATTATATAAAATTTGTTCAACATGGTCGTATAGTTTCGACACTGGTACCATAAGACGTAAACGCCTGTAGTCACGCCAAACGATAAGATAACAATACTAAACAATATGTGGATTCCGTAGTATTCGTTTACACTACGACGTTTCTCCACCAACATTCTGTAGACTTCAACGACACTATCGATTTTATCTAAAGTTATTCGCTTAGCCTTAACATAAGTATTTTCGGACAACGACCCGGTGCATTGAGTAACGTATGCCTCATTAGGCTCCAACGAAGTTTTTATTAGTTGTTTTATTTTGCCAATCCGTTCATTCACACGATACATACACAGTGACCACTGCAACGTAATGGGTACCGCAACAAGGCGGCAAAGGAACAGAGCAACTCTTGAGAAAGAAGGACTAATGAAGCACACGTAGACCAACTGACAGAAGAGGTCTACAGCGCCGACTATAAAGAGCAGCAGTTGTCTCGTGCAGTGATTTGTGCCTGTGGTCGTGATAGTGGTAAAGACAGTGTTGAGATACTCCTCGTTGGCGAGATAGGTTTGGCAAAACTTATGAAAACTTTTGTTTAAAAAATTATGATTTAATATGTTTAGAGATGCCCAAATAAGCATAATAATGTGAACCCATACAACTAAAACGTTGCGAATTCTTCCACTCTCAGGTTTATTATAATATAAGGATAAAGTCAAACTTATGCAAGGAATGGCATAAATAATATGAAAATACACTTTTCTGAGTAGAGAACACTGTACATTGTCAAGCCAAGGAGTGAACAAGCCAACAGTTCTGCAAAAGTATTGGTCTAATTTTACCAGAACTCTGAAGCAGTTCATCATTACTTCTTTCACTAGTTCAAGCGTTTGTACGTGTTGCGAATAAAGATGGCAGATACTAACTAAAGGATCAATACTATGTAGGATCGGAACAATAAAATCGGTATTTGTTGTTTAGTACTGTTGCTATAGTAACGCGATTTGAATTAATTTCTCTAATTAATAGCTTTTCCTGTTGTATAAACAGCGTCGTCTATCGGTTGTTAATGTTTACTCGCGACTTACACTTACCACTTCCACTGTAATTCTCGCCAACTCTACAATGGCGACCTGGTTTCCACCTTTCAGTGTCTTAATGCCTGAGCCATTGTTGGCAATCTTTCTTCGGAATGTTGTATCCCTTCAAACATTGATAGTCATCTGTCTACCACTATTATTTCGTAATAATATAATTATCTACACTTTTGGCCTTGATATCTTGCGTCGTAAAGAATCCATATCTCTATCTTTAAGCTGTCTTCTAAGTTTCCCTTTTAACTGCCATAACTTTTAAACCACACATAAATATCAAAACTGATAAATTTTAAACATCAATTATAAGACTGATTTAAATTTAAGAAATTTTTTGAATGTTTGTTTGTTAAACACACACATATTATGTGCGGGCGCGTATCTGTGTGTACATTTGGTTTGCAAAAGGACGAGCACTCCACTACCTTACAATAAAAGACCTTATTTTTATAAACCAAAACAAAAATATACAGGAAAAAGATCTGCAACACGCTGCACACATAGACAGAGAATTTAGTAAAGATAACGTTTTTAACGTCGCAAGAACATACCAATATGAAAAGAGGAACATACTAAAAAAAAGGGGCTGTATTCAGATGTTATAAGTTGCGTGGTTGTGCATTACTATTCCTGGTCTAAATAATGAAACCAAATTTATTTCATTAGTTTCATTTAAATTTACGGCACTAATTCTCACCATTTGTATAATAGTAAAGCATTTAGAAAAAAAAATTAAAAAATTTTATTGTTGTAACTGTTAATAACAATAAGTTTTTCGTTTCTAAGCAATTGATTGAAATTTAATGAAATTATTTAGTTTAATTCAAACCGGCAACGATAAAAGATGTGTCCTGTCTATTTCGCTGCAGATAAATTCAGCTTGTGGCCACTTTACCCATTGTAAAATACTCAAGATAATTGAATTTTTGCTAATCTGACTGTCACGATTAGGATACGGCCATCACACTCACACACACCCGTTTGGCGGACACATGTCCTGCGTTGCAGTCTGCGAGTTGGGAGTTAGTGCAAGCGCGCGCCTTGCGTTGTCTCCATCACGCACTCTGGTACGTCGCACGCATGTGCGCTCGCGGTGTACACACATGCTTTGTTGTTTTAATCGTGGCAATCATAGTAGTAACATTTTGTAACTGGAGTATGTTCACAATGGGGAAAATCACCTAGGGTTGAATTTATTTTAGAGACAACATACAAAAACACGTTACAACATGTTCTGGACAAAGATTCCACAAAATAAATATATACATTTCTGGTGGATGAACACGTACACCACGTTGGACTTATAATAAATATTGCAGCAGAACAAATAGAAGGCACAGTATTAAAAACATAGTAATATAAGTCTTTTATCTGGAGTAAGGTATATATTTTTAAACAAATTAATTATATGGCCTGGGATTGAACAAAATTATTTATTCTAAATTTAATAATGTCTGTAAATGATTTAAATGTTTCTTTGATCTTAATAGTCTATTTTACTTGAGCGTTGAATTCCACTGACGAAACCGCTGGACCGTATCACTGCCACCTCTCGCTGCCTGTTGAATCTGCTGCACTGATGACACGTGGAACTCTCCGCACAAACGCACGCACCGATACCGATACACCGATAGCGTTTGTCTCGTTTCTCAGGGCTCGATAATGGGTGTAATTTAAATTAATGTAGTTTCGGTGTATTGTACGTACACCTTCCTGTGTTTTGATGTGTCCTCGCGTTCACACAGATGTATTACGGTAAATACACCTGACACTATGAGGAAATCTTCACTGTCGCGAGATAGCACAATTTAATTAATAATATAAATTATTTTAGTTCAAATATCCAATGGATTTTTAGCAAACGGGCAACTCGTTGCTAAGATTCCGTATTTGTAACCCTTATGTAGAACGTATACTGATACGACAAACTCGCACAGAGACAACGTCTGTTAAGGCCGAGCTGTTAGGGAGAACTGGCCGAAGCTTCCTTCGCGAAAAACCAATCTGACTAAAAATTGGAGCTTCTGATTGGTCATAACCCCTAGCACGTGATTGATGGGTTAGATTGATAGACAGAAGTCCTGATCAATTTGACTGAAAATTCCAAAAGCATGTATAGATTTTATCAAAAAGTTTTATGACTTTCAGAAGATAAGGATTCTTTAGAAAGACAAATTCTGTTAAAAAATACATATTAAAATAATATATTTCAAATCTTTGACATAAGAAAAATGAAGCTTTAATTTAGAAGTATGAGCTGTCCAAGTCTCAATTCAATACGTTAGTTTGAACTACAGTTACTCATGTAAATACGAATAACACGCGCGCACGCGCACTCGCGCACTATATTCGCACTTGACATGACAGAAAATAAATTTATGGGCATTTTGATATACAACAGTTAATTACCCATTTCTTATTTCAAAACTGACAACTATTTTACAGATTTTTAACAAAATCTATTTTCAACATGTCTATAACACGTTGCTTTAAATTGGTATAAAGCACGTAGTCCTAGCTACAAATACCCTTTCTGCAATGTTCCATTGCAATATATTAACACAACTCTAAATTGAGTTTTCTTGTTACTTCATTTAATGTATTTCTGTAAAGAATAGCTTTAATATTCTTTAATACATTTGTAAAAATTCGTTAATATATTTGTTTAATTTTCTCTTGTTGATGTTGCTCCTATCGTACAATATAGGTAGTACTTTGTAAAAGGCTTATTTTTAACACTTGAAAGTTAATTTACGTAAAAGTTACATTAAATTTTTTAAGTTTTCTTCTTCTTCTTCTCCTCAATCCAGGAGTGCTTTCAATTTGTTCCTTTAGGTAGACAGCCTCTTGATCACCACATACCTTCTTCCTTTTCTTACCCGAACCGTGTAGTCCTACCTGGGCCTGGGCCTTCCCCTGCAGGTAATATTGGAAGTATATTAGGTCGTTTCCTGTCTTATCCCTTTCCGTATTTGATAATATGTACATTTTGATATATGTGTTATTTTATTGTTTATGAAGTACAATAAATTTATTCATGTTATGAAAGAAAATTTAGCATACATGATTTCAGTGGTATTCAATTCACTTGTATGGATAGATAAACTAACCTTTTCAATCCGTCTTGTGGCTTCTTGTTCACATTGATGACGCACCTCAAAGCATATGCTTCTTTGTCAGATATTTAACTAGTAGCGTGCTCACAGCGTCTAATCCTGATGTAGGCTAACTTCTGCTAAGCTCAAAAATTTAAGAACAGGCTACATTAAATTTCCAACTATCTTACAATATTCTTTGTGTGTTCGTACACTGGACTCTTTTAAATATATTTGTCTCATTATATATGTCTCATTAGTATGCTCCCTGAGCTGCAGATCTCGTTCACTATTTCAAACGGAGTACATCTATTATTACATAAATTTTTTTATTAGAAAATTTTTCGAAATATGACTATTACATTAACGACTAGAAGAACAAAGTTTTATAAGTAAAAAAAAGTTTTACCTTACAACCTGAACCGGTTTCCACCTTTAAAAGGCTTCTTCAGAGGTCTTTTTACTTATAAAAAACTTTGTGTTCCGAGTCGTTAATGTAATAGTTACATTTAGTTAAGTAACGGACACGTCATGGACAACGGAATCCAACAATTTATCAATTGCGGGAAAAATTACATACCGATTAATTTAATATTTCTTTAGTAACCTAACAACTGTTCCACAATACTAAGTCGTTTTTTTCCTTTTATTCACAGCTGTGGTCAGCAACTTTTGATCCGTCCGGCTATTCCTTGTTTGAGGCAATTTAGTAGTGAATCTGTCCCCTGGATATGTTACTAGCATATCACAGGGTAAGACGTATGGTGGGGCTGCCACCTTCAGGCTTCACGTCTTCATATACGTCCTGATAACGTCCATCTATAATTGTTATAGATGGTACTGTTCTGGAACAAGTTAGCAGTTTAGAATACCTGGGCTACAGTGTGTCTTAAATGCATGCAACGACGTTGTGAATAAGTTGCCTAAGTTCAACCTTATGTGCGGGACCAACAGGCGAACCTTTAAGTCAGCAAGTAAAGGAACACGCCTAAAACTCTACAAGGTAATGGCACTTCCCACACTTCTTTTTCTGTCTGAAAATTGGACTTTAACGAAAGGCCAGGCTAGTCGCATCCAACCGGATAAAATGAGATTTCTCAGGCACGTGGCAGTGTATACTCTCCATGATCATACAAGAAACACAGACGTACGGCAGGAATTGAATATTATGACTATACTCGACAGGATCGCCCAGAATCGGCTAAATTGGTGGGAACATCTTTGCCAAATAGATGACTACAGCATCCCCAAACACCTTTGGAGCTATAAGCCGAGGGGACGGAGAGGTATGGGACGTCCGAGGAAGCGCTAGAGTGACCAGCTCTAATCGGCCTGCTTGACACCGAAACAAACCATTTTTGGTTTAACCCGTGAAGATGATGATGATGACCTACAATTGTAGAGCGCACAATCGTACAATAAACCCAAGCAATTAGGAACATTCGGATTTGGGTTACAATTGCTTTTAATCTGAACCAGTTAGATTTTAACTTTAAAAACGTGATCTCTTTTCTGGTTTTTAAGACTCCAAATATTTTAAAATTTTAAAACTTAACATTAAATTCAGATTTTAGTCAAAATTGCTTTAATTTAATACGTCTCATGAATTTCTGACATTTTATCAAAAATTTAGATAACGTTACAGGCTCTGACGTACAAAAACTTTGTAATTTAAAAAAATGAATGTTATATTCAGATTGTGATTTACAATTCCTTTAATTTGATACCTCACGTACGATTTTACTATTTTTTTAACAATTTTCACTCACCGTCCTATTTTTGGGATGATCAATGTCAAAACCAACAAGGTTCTGTAGGGTAAAGTGTGGTCATGTGTGCCAAGTCTCACAAAAATCGGTTGATGCGTTCAAAAGTTATCATGAAACATACCCAATTAGTTAGACAGACAGACAGATAAATTCCAAACAGTCGAGTTAAACCCTAAGAACTCGCTTCCTTGTTCAACAAGAGGCATATGTATAGGGTGACCTTCAGATGTAATTTTCATTATCAAAGAGACCAAAGAAGGACTAGTGACCACTACTAGTATTTGTCGATAGGTGCTCTGAGTACGGGTGCTCTGAGCACGGAGCCACGAAAACTTACGTTCGTTACTCTACAACAAAAACATGGAAGGTGTAGAGCTTTTTACGTTTGTGTTTATAATATATATTTGACAAGAAGCAGAGCTAGATTTGGTGACAAAACATCAAATAAGTAGACGCTTGAGTTCTGAAGAAATGACATATCAGCTAAAATGGTACCCCCATGTCAGGTCGGTGAAGACTACCCTCAACCTTTGTGAGGAAGAACTGTAATTTTGGATAAAATATTTGTACGTCGAACAAAAAGCTGGGCAAAGGGAGCTGTGATCTGATTCCTGTAACGAATTTGGACTCTCGCTTCGAGTTATCGGCCGAGGGTGAGTGATGTCTGTAGTGTTATCAAAGCCCTTTCTGTCAATACCATGATAGTTATTTTTCTTTTTTTAAATTGAGTCTTTCTTTCTTTCCATATGATTTCTGATTTCCTGAGCGACGATTCTGTTCATCCGTATAATTAAACATTTCTCAGAAAAACATTTGTTCGTTAATACGTTTGTCTCTTTTTATAGTTTAACAGCCACCATTCTGATCATACAGACTGGTAAATAACTAGTCATCAGAGAGGTCAAAATATTTTCCAGGAGGGGCAAACATTTTTCTAGAGGAGAAAAATATTTATACGTATATTTTTCACACATATTGTTTTGCACATATTATTTTGTAATTCTTATAACATAATAGAAATAAGTATACAGATTGTATTAATTCATTAAATTATTTGTTGATTCAAAATGTGCACAAAACTAATGGCTTGTACAAGTTAATGTTTGATCTCCATTATGTAGTTACCCAAGGTTCCAAAGTTTGCTCCAAAACATCAGAGCAGGCTTAGTGTGTATAAGGGTCCACCGTGGACACAAATTTTAAATATTCCCTACGGATCTTTGGTCAGAATAAAGCTGCAAATCTACAGCGTACGTTTCACAGAACAAACGCCCGGAAAAGGAGGAGCGCTCCGGAGTTGCTCATGAACTCTGAGGGTTCATTGCAGAGGGTTCATTCCCTAAAGACGAAAAGTCTGTCTATGAACCGTTTCTCAGTAAACACTTGCAGCTACCTGGCCAGCGATCCACAGGAAGCAAATCGTTATCCACGCTGGACACATTTTAGACTTGCACGCGTTGCGTTAGAGTGGGTTTCGTCACTTTCCATTTGAAAAGTGTGCAAACGTAAGAAAATGCAACCGTGGAATGCACGGCTGACTTTCCTGTACATACTTAGCTATTAAAAAAACTGTAAAACTGTAACATTCTTTTCATCAAGAATAGCTGATATTTATTGTGCATAAAAATTCACGTCTTACTGAAAAACTAGGAACGTCCACTGGTTTTATTTAATACTTAAAACATAAAAAATTTAATTATAATATTTATTTATAATAAAGTGGTAAGTCAAAATAAAGAGTAATTGATAAGCTCCTCAAATAAGTCAGGATTTTGGCAAAGTTTCAGATTACTTTAAGCTATTTAAAAATTACACAAAATTTGAAACCAGTCGAAATATTGCTAGTTTGTCTTTTCTTATTTGAGTCTTAAACAGCATGTTCGAGTCGTCTTAGTAGAGTCTTTTAGCATTAAACGACATGCTCATAGTGAGAAGTGCTTGCTTAACATCAGCAAACCAGACATAAAACCACCATGGCTGATCACTAAGAATAAACAAACTATTTAAGGCTCGTAACACTTATCAAGTAAAAAAATATATTATTGCATTGTTATAACACAGTGTAAAGATGTAGGTTATAGAAGCGAAACATATTTACCCTACGATCGTATAAAGAAACAAGATATGTTTAGTTATTAGCAAAATAAAAGAAAGTAATATAACTAACGGTACAACGAATAAGAAAAGATGTGGCAAAACGTGACAAGCATGTCCCGATATTGCGATGTATTGGTGTCGTATAGAGTCTGTAGAATATTGGTAGTCGAGATATCTGTTAATAGAATAAACTTAATTTGTTAATAATGTTATTACTTTTAACATTGAAAATGTTTATAAGGACGTGTCGCACATTTGAAAACGACCGCTGGTGCGTGATTGATCGAAAATGGGAACCGGTGAGTTTCCATAGAAACTACTTCTTTGTTGTCAATAACCTAGTACACATATAAAACTTCGCTTATGAATGCGACTACATTTAACTTATAATCTATACATTGGTAAATGAAGAATAAATTCATTAGTTCCTGAGAAAACGGGTCATTTATGTTGAAAAATGTAGTCTTGAGTAAATCGCGTTTAAAGTACAAAATTTCTATAAAAACACCTACTGCAGAAGAAATACTTTAAAACCCTCCTGGTTGGTAGTCTTCATCTTTCTCTCTATCTTGGTCACCCAATGCTGCCCTCCTCCTTTTAGATGTTGCTTCTTTAGTCATATTTGACACTGCTATCTCTGCTTTCTTGATTCGCTCTTTGTCCAAGGCCGTCACGCTTTTCATGGTATTGAATCCTAGTTGAAGTCCGAGGTCCTCCAAAACCTGTAGTCTCCCAGAATAGCCATCACTGAATGTAATAACAGCATCTAGCACACCAAGTTCCAAGGTTGACATACCAACAACCTCTACATCTACAACTTTACCATTGTCGACACTAATGGCTAACGCACAGGAATTCTTAGATTCGAACCCTCTTTTTTGCCAGGATCCGTCGAAGGATATGGTAATGTCAGAGTTTCCCTCATTCTCTACTACAGCTTCTCTTGTAGCAGCTTTCATTGATTTTTCAGCAAAGGTTTTCACACTACTTCCAACTAAAAATGTGTAGCGAATGGTGTTCGTTGGTGGGTTAGAAAGGTTGAGCATTCCACAAAGAACCCTACCAGCTGAGTAGCCTTTTCTTATGCATCGAAGTCCATAGTAATATCTCAAATTTGTATCAAAAAGATTGTTTTTTTTCACTTTTTTCTGAAGTCCAGAAAGTTTTTGTGCTCTTACAGTTCACACATTTTATTGACAGGTTACACACCAGTCCATTCCGTTGGGACACATCTTCAGAAATTGTTATTTTCACTCCACAAATATTACTACACACTATATCACACAAAACTGAATTAAAAATTTTAAAATTGATTATTATATTGATGTCTAATTCACTTTCACCTGTTTCACAGTATTTGTCTTCTATTTTCTGTAGTTTTTTTTTTTTGAAGCACTTGGAGGAGTAGTAACACTTTCAGTATTTACAACTGTTTTCACTGTTCAAACTAACCTCATTTTGTAACACTATATTTGTTCTGTAATGTTGATTACCTTTGTTCTTTCTTTTTTTAAAAATTCCCTTTGGTTTAGTCATTGTGAAAATTATATAGATGGACACACAATACACCACAACAACATCAAAACAACACAAAAAATTTGGAAAAGTTACTCTTGTTGACAAACATACACATTATTTACCACAACAGCTGTCCCAAACTTGGTTAGTGTAGTGTAGCCAACATATGAAATAGAAATTCTGTACAAAACAAGTCAAACCGCAGCCTTCTAGATCAAATACTTCCTAAGATAAGTGCTATTTTGTGAAATGTTGCACTACGTTATTCTTAAAAGTAGGAATGCACCAATATTTTTAAAAATTAATTTAAAATAGTAAATATTCGAATATTTTAATAAAACAAACACCAAACTAACCAGAATGATCCATATATCCACAATATGTAAAAAATAAAAAATGTCAAAATTTTTAATTTTTGACCTTTACGACTCCCCATAAGTTATGAATTATACAGGAAAATGTACGGACTGGGTTACCCATACATACATACATTTTCCGGTGCTGTTTTGTTCTTCATAAATTTCAATAGTATAGTCTAACATGTAATTATTTTGGCTTTGTTGAAGGTGTGAAGATGATGATGGAGACTGGTAATCCTGTCTGAGACGGACCTGGATGTGAAAAACAAGCATGTCGTCATGCTCAATGATCGTCATGGGCATAAGCATACTGTACACTTTTACCTTTTAAAGTCTACATATACTGTTTACGCAAATACGTTTATAAATTAGTATTGTATATTCTATGGATATCGGGAAGTACCCGTCTACCCGTGATTGCAGTTACGTCGTATTGTTACAACGTTTCTGTCGTTCTCACAGCGTATTGCCCTGTTCTCTGTTCTCAAGTGCTTTATTCGTTTGCAATTTGTACCAAGGTACATTCCAAGAGTGTTAAGTTTAGTTTGTAATATTTGGCAAGAACTTGTTAAAACATAACAAAGGTGCTTGTGACATTTAACATAATATTAAATTGGAAGTAAGCACCACCTGAGGCACGGAGTGAAGAAAGTAGTAGGTGTAATGTTATAGGTGTCAAAAACAAGTGTAATGTTATAAAACTATTAATTTATTAAAATAATTTACACTTATACATAATACAGCCTAAGTACAATGTGGCATGATCACTAAGGCAAGCCGTATTATTGCTAGACATCCTATTTCTAAATCATGACACTGGTTATATCGACAGGTTATATTTGACTCTAGAAGGAGATCATAACTGGGGTTATAGTGGTAAAGTAGACTGCTAAACTTTGTTTTAAGACTCAAAATGTCAGGCCTTGGTTAGTAAGAATCGCAGGAGAAAGACATGTAGAACAGCATATGACAAACATCTGGTCGATTTAGATAAAGCTCAAAAGCTGAATTTTAAATAAATAATTTAAAAAAAATTATTAACTGTATAATTTAACGTTGTTTTTTAAAAACTTAATAAACTCTGTTTATGGTTAATTAAGCAATTATTGGACGACTATTAATCAATAAGTATGCAAGACGCATATTGCAAATACCATATTTACACTCTAAAAGAGAGCGGATTTTTGAATACTTGTTACTAAACGATCGTTGCAATGTGACGATTGTAATTACCTCTAAGAACGGTAAACGTTACAGACCTCAGACAGAATCAAAACAACAAGATTTTTTATTTTGTTGGATGCGTTACTTGTAAGTGTTTTGAATGTGTAATTTAAGAACTGAAAAGTCTACGACAGATTTCGTACGAGAATAAACGTCTTATTCCTAACAATAATTTTTATGTTGTTGTAGTAGAGGAGGCTTAACAGAACAAATAGTTTTATTGGCGTAAAGAGGACAGAAAGGGATTCACGTTATTTTTTAGGACGGCACAGCCAAAGTGACAATGGTATATGTTTAAAGTATCCAGTTCTGTAGCCAAAGTTTGCTCTTCTTGCAGATTTGCGACTGCAACGGCGTGTGGGTTCTAGAGAAGTCTTCGTGTCTATACTCTGTCCAATGATAGTCCACTGGCGGCGACACATTCTTATATTCCCGTTCGTTCATTCCCTTTCATCATCAATGGATACTGCATCTCATTGGTCACACCGATCACTGACCAACGAATAAACACCGCACTCGTGACTGGCACCATACAGTTCCCCGTTTAATAAAGTGATTAAAGTGTTTAAACATCACAGACGCTTCTGTGTACAGCGGGGCAAAGTAATACCCGGAACATGCTAAAACTCGTATCGTTTCAAACACGATGTTGTGATAATTTTTACGGCTACTCTATTCGGTAATCCTATTTGTGTGTACAAATGTGACTGGGTACACTGCATTTTGTTGTAAAAATATATACCGGGTGGCCCAAAAGTCAGTTGGCGCTAGCTGTATGTAGACGCTCGATTGACTAGCATAGTAGTTACTTGACTTGACTAGAGCAGTAGTTCCCATAATTCAGTTGAGATTTGAGGTTATGAGGTTAGGTTGATTTTGATGTGTATGCTGTTGTTAGCGCTTGTTTGTAGTTTGTTGTTCGTGTTGTTTGCGAGACAATGAATAGAAAACTATCTACAGAGCAGCGTGTTTTTGTACTGCAGATGTGGTGGAAACAGGACCATAATTACAGTGATGTTGTTGAGTTATTTGCGGAACATTTTCCAAACATCGCACCTCCATCTAGAGAAGATATTCGTAAATTGAATAAGAGATTTGAACAGACTGGAATGGTAGCGGAACTTCAAAAAGTCCACTTTTTAAACACCTGGAGCCAATTCGAGAAAAGTTAATATGGCAACAAGATGGGGCACCCCCTCACTATGGACTGATTGTGAGAGACTTTTTGAATGCAACGTTCGATCAATGGATTGGCAGACGGGGTCGGGTTGAATGGCTTCCACGTTCTCCTGATCTTACCCCGATGGACTTCTCGGTCCGGGGTATATTAAAAAATGCAGTGTAGTCCGTGAAGATTCGTGATGTGGAAAAATTGAAGGAATGCATTCAATCTGAATTTGAACACCTACAGTCACTGAATTTTATAGACATAATTTGTGCTTCAGTGCTTCGAAGATGTCAAATTTGCATAGAAAAAGATGGAGGCCACTTTGAGCATTTCTTGTAGGTTATGAGAACTATGCTATTAACTATCTGTATGCGTTATCTGTATCTGTATACCTGCTGCACCTCTACAATAAAAGTGTTATTTGCAATTTTGCCAACTGACTTATGGGCCATACTGTATTTCGATGTTTGTAGCAAAATTTGGTATAGATTGTGAATATGACAATAGTTTATACTCCTGAAAAAGTGTTAATATGTAAAAAATATATAAACACATTCCTGTAAAAATAAATATTATATATGTACTACTTTAAAGAAATATATGTATATATGTTTTGCGCGCGTGTGTGTGTGTTGTTTACGTGGATTATCAAATGGTTACCTATAGTCAAACGGTTATGAGGACGAATTGTGTGGTTTTATACTCACGAGGGGGTACTTCCTAACGAACACTACTGAATGTTGTCGCCAACATGGTGTAAATTCAACCTAGATCATTCTCAGGAGTCCGATTTATTCTTTAATAAACGCGTATATTCATTACAAACTCGTATTATATACTCATTATAAAGTTTACTGAAGGTGTACAGCAACTAATTACTTTCAACGTTAGTTCCTAATCATATGGTAAATACTACTTCACCGATAAATATTGTCGTTAGAATATCCACATTTAAGACGGTTGTGCAGCATTTCGCGTTTACAAAAATTCACAGATGGTGTATTGTAATAATAGCGGTTCTATGTATCCGTTTTTCTAAATAGTAATCAAATTGGAAATGTGCTACAGATCACACCATATCACAAAACGTTTAAGTAGTTTGTAACTACTAGTTTGTGCTTTGTAATACTCCGCAGTAAAATAGTTAAGTGTTCATTTGTTTTAGTTGCAAGTTATTAAATTTAATGATCGCACTGACTGATTAGAGGCCTATTCCTCGAGTTGGTGAATTAGTATATATAAGTGTAATTAGATTATAGCAATAAAAATAAACGATTAATATTTTTCTGCCTTCGATGTCGATTTATTGTTGGCATAAAACAAAAGACCAACAAACAGTAATGTTTGCCAGAAAGAAAGAATACAAACTAATAAGGCTTATCCTATGTCCGTAAATATATTACAAAGCTCTGTTTTGCGTAATTTAATAAATCTATTTATGACTTCACTTTTGCTTTGTTTATAAGGTCGTCAATTACGCAACGCCGATAGAGCTTAGTTTACGTCTCAAAAGTTTACAACTCAGCATAACGGCACTGCGCACTGCTGTTGACAGATGTTTTTAATAGAGAACTTGCTGTTTAGAATTTAAATTTATAAGAGAAAATCAAATAAATTAAACTAAAGAGTTAGGTTTCTACGGAAACATCCAATGATGTTTCATCTTATACGAGACTGTTTTTAAGGATCTAGCAAATCTTGACCCAAGTTGTGCTGAGTCTCCTGCAATCGCGACCGTTGTCGGGGATAGTCAAAAAATTAGGGTGCGAGAGGAGAAAATAGCCCGTGGGAACGGCACAGGTTGTCTGGTCCGATTCATAGTGGAGGCGATGGTAATGATGTTTTGATGAAGATGATGACGATAAACTATGCAATGACTTTTAATAATCTCTCTTTATCCTTAAACCATGCATTCAATTTTTCTTGGACAAAAATATAAAGAAGGAAGAAAAACCACGTAAAAGTATAACATGATAAAGAAAGCAAGAAAAAGAGAAAGGAAGGAAAAATAAATTGAAATAAAAAAAGAAGAAGGAAAGTAAAAAAATGAAGAGAAAGGAGAGATAGAAGAATAGGTTAAGAAAAGCAAAAAGAGAAGGAGGAAAATGGAAAATAACAGATCGATGATAATAACAAACGATAAGGGAGATGAAATAAATAGAGTGAATAACTGAATGTAAGGTTATAAGGAAAAGTTGTAGATGTCTGTAGAAAGCGGCGGCCCTACAACGAAGGTTTAAACGTAACAGTCATAATTTGTCGTCACTTGGTAGCCTCAATTATATTTACCGTTTGCACTAAAATGATGTATTATAGCTTTAAAATTGTATGTATTTTATATTGCAGTTTTAACATATTTTTAACAGAACGCAGTAATCACGGACGAAACTCAATGGCAGTTGGCAAACCTGCAGACATACGATAGAGAAGCTGCCAACTCCCGTACCCTTATTAGGAGTTTCTAATACTTACAGTACCATTTTGGACTGTGCGACTAAGAATAGAGCCGGCTCTAGATTATAAGAATTGCTACTTGCGAATCCTTTGTTTTTTTAATACCGATGACGTTACATATTTCATCCTTTTATCTATCCATACACAGCCCAACTCTTGCTCCTCGCCTTTCGTAGAGAGTTCTTCCTCATCACCATGGAAGCGACAACTTTCCTTTACTCATCATAAGTAGCACCAAAGAGGAACATGCGCGTGCTAAAAGAATAGTGCACGGACATGCGAACTGAAGAACGGACTGGCTTTGTTGAAGATTTTAGACCTGTTGATGGTGACGTGGAGTAGGATATCTATCGCTTTGAGGCCGCACCTCAGAAGTGGTTGAGAGTCACATCCCCTAGACTGACGTTCTCTATGTAGAACACTAGTGTCGTGGTGGAATGCATAATTAAATAAGCGATCACAGTAAGTGGAGACCACACAAGATTTAAACGTGTACAGGCTTTGGATAAACGAATCGCTCAAAAGCGTTTTATTTTGGCAGTTCGGCAAAGACTGGCTGCGAAAAATGTCCAGTTGAGTGAAATTTGTATTCGGCATCACTTGTCGGACAAAAAAAGAGCAAAACAAGGCTTCGTACACTGCTTCACCTTTAAGTATTATTAACTGCCGCTAGTGTTTAGGTCTACTGGCTCACTTAGAAAATAATTATTGCCCGTATGTTTTACAAATGTTATGGTATTCAATATTGGAAGAGTTTGTAAAATCAAACAACGTTAGATGTAATGTACATATAGTGTACAGGCTTCTTATCTACCTTCTACATGTAATGTACATATAGTGTACAGGCTTCTTATCTACCTTCTAGATGTAATGTACATATAGTGTACAGGCTTCTCATCTACCTTCAGTTTTAAGGTTAAGGCAGAATTGCTTTTTCCTCAATGATTGGTACGTTACTGTTCTATCTACCACTTCGTAGGTCTCCTTAAATATCTGCCTCTATTTGATTTATGTTCCTCTACTGGATGTACTATTCTTTACGACTTTTTCTATATGCTCTATCAATTTTTTCTACTGTTAATATGGCAGTGCTCCTTGTCACTTAATACGGATCCTTGTCATATTTGTAGTGAGTAAAATCCTCTTCAATCAGACTGCAGCTTCTGTTACTGTATTTTTAGGATATATACTCTCATGCTGTCAGCCACAATTGTGACCATGACGACAGCTAGAAAACACGAAACACCAAGCAGTAACAAAGATACGTATTTTAACAATATAGCTTACCATTGTCAAATATACAGGTAGTTTACTCAAATAATGGGATTGATATGGACCAAAAACAGTTTATGTTTGATTAAATGTTTATATAATATTTAAGTAGTTCTTTTGTACTTTTGTGCAGCTTTTAATTAATTATCAGAAGTAATTAATCACGCTCATTGTCAGGAATTAGTCAGTGTTTTTTCGACTTATAGTTTCTGTTCATTTATTTAATCAGATACAGCACTAAAAATGAAATAATATAGAGAATATGTGAATAAATGTTACGACATGTAGACAAGCTGATATTGGTAAACCGCGGTGAGAAAAACAAAAATTCTGAACAAATGTTTCTCTAAAATGACCAGCAGCGTCATGACATCCTCTCCTGCATTATATCCTTTGAGCCAGATAATTTTATTCTTACTATACTGTAGCTGTTATTACACGTATGGAAGAATAGCATTCCTGTTTACTGTTGTTGAGGCAACGTTAGTCGAGGCATAGTCTATAAGAGACCGTTTACGAAGACAACGTTGCCGATTCTCCATCTGTTTGCTGAGTGTACTGTTTATTTACTGCAATGTAGTTAGGTCTACAGTAGAACTCCATTTATCCGAACTCCAGTTATCCGAATCGATGTCAGGAAATGGCATGGAATAAAATTGAAGGGATTTCGACAAAATAACAAATCCAGAAAAAAAGAATAGGCAATGAACAAGAAGGAAGAGGAAAAAAGAGCAAAAGAAAGTGTCGAAGAAAAAGAAGCCGTATCAAGTGAAGACATCCAGAAATTGTACATATTCCTGGCTGTTCCGAGTGTGATGTGGACGACACAAACGAGTGGTTGCAGTGCGATTCACCCGACCCTGGATATCAATTTTTGCCACCGTGTGCAGCTTCTTTACGCCAAGCGTTTGCGGGACCTGGCTGCACGCAAACGAGTTTCTACGTCAAAACAATTAACTTTGTTTGACATGTTCAACTGAAAAATTATAATTATGTGTGAATATTATTATTATTTTTTTTTTTTTTTGTAGTAAAAGTGAACTTTTTGCAAAACGCGTGTGAAGTATGCACGTTTTTATTAAGATACTTTACTCATGTAATAAAAAATAAACAAAACTGATTTTTCAGCAATTTTCGCGCTTTCTTTCATAACATAAACTTTTTTTTATGTTTGTCCCAGTTATCCGAATATCTGCATATTCGAATTATGTCTGGGACTAATTAGTTCGGATAAACGGAGTATTACTGTACTTCTAAATTTATAGTCGTTCTGGGCATAATAGTAAACGTTTTAGTAGCACCTCGTTGTACGTCGATAACTCACGTGGTCCAGCGATTACATATGTTTGTTTAATTTTATTTCATTCTTTGGAATCGTATTTTTTTACAGCTGGAGTTTAAACATCTAGAACATGGTGTGACGGTCTGAACAGTTTCAGATATGTCTCAATGATTATGTCCATACTTACAACCAATTTCGTGCTTCTGAATTATCCAGCGTTATCAACATACAGTTGACGCTAATCTGTAGAAAGGTCGTGCAGAGTACTCACCGACCGTAGCCAGCTTTACTTGTTGCCGCTCCTTTGAATACATTGTACTTTTTATATTCCTACTTTTCCACACTGTAAAAGTTTAACTAAAGCTTAGTGCACATATCAGCAACACAATAGACACAAAATAATATTTTAGAAATATTTATTAGACGTGTGCTTATACGTATTTTTAAATAAACTAAACAAATAATTTATTGAAACGCTCGTCTTCGATTTGTAGTGGTCGAATGTTGTGTTAATTATATTGTAATGATACTTATCCGAAGACGGATATAGTACGTGTAGAATATTTTATATTGTATGTGGTTAACGTCTGAAATAATTTAGAATTGACACTTTAAGGTGTTAGTAAATAACAAAATTCAATTAAGTATAATTAAATTTCTATTTCGATAAATATTACTTTTTTCCAACATACAATTTTTATATAAAAAACGAAGGACTTTCGTTGGCCAAATAACTTCCAAATCTCTATAAATACTGTTATCAGAGTACTCCAATATTATTAGAGGCTATAAAGCAGACAAACCGAGTATATCAAAACTGTCCCACAAAGATATTTGCAGTTGTGTGAAATATTGGGATGTAGCCGTTCAAAAAAAACAAAGGTGCTCTTGGAGCCATGTAGACGTCTGTCGCTGTTTAGGAGAACTGTATGAGTATGATCATGTACGAAATTGTTGTCGCGCAAACCTGCAAATTAAATACAGTAAATATACCATGAATTCATGCTTATCGTTTAAGAGGTTTACACAAGAAGCACATTTTACAACAGTCTTCCTACCGGTAACATTATTCATGTCTGTCGGAATATTACTTGGTATTACTTGAAGAGGATATTCAAATGTAATGCCCTCTTCAGGATTACCATGTCTTACTGCTTGCTCATTATCCTTCATTAAAATCAAGGCAGATTTAAATGTCCTGAACTTATGACACATTACATAAACAATGCAGGGTACATTACCTACAGGTTGTCGGAGGTAAGAGGATTATTGATAACCAGGCCAACAAAATATTTCATAATTTGCAATCATGTGCTCTTACACATTCATGAGACATGTGACATCTTGTTATCCTGGGTTATCTTTATGCCTTGTGTAATGAACGTACACATTACAGTGTGTACAATATAATATTACATTAAAATTCTATTGCTACAAAAACCAACAGAGATGATAACAATATATGTTAAAATTTTATTATTACAGTAACATTTGTATATTTTAAATGGTGTCACAACGACTGTAAAAATGCGATTATAAACATATACAAATAATTTAAAAAAGTATACGCAGACAAATACGCGCGTGCGCGTTTGTGTGTGTAGATGCAGGGCCCCTTGACTGCTTCCAGCCGAGGGCTACCAGGGATGCCTGTCCGCACCTGACAACATAGGACCAAAGTAGAAGTTACTGATAGAAACTTTAATTGATACTACACGTATTTTATTAACATATGAAAACAGAAAAGACTATATATGTGGTATAAAAGCAGAGGTGCCAAATGTAAAAAATATGACACAATTATAGTGACAATTGTATACATTCACTTATAGCATCAAGGAGACAATGTGAAGACATTGCAGCATTGTTAACTGCGCAGTTAGTGTTCGACAGAAGCACAAAGTAGAAATCAAGAAGGATGATAGGGCTGCACGTCAAGTCTGCTTGGAAGAATAACAGCACAACAGGTCTCTACATTTAAGCGAGGAGCCTGATTAAACGACTAAGTTATGACATTCTGTAACCTGTTACCATCTAGCCTGCAGAAAAACTGTAGAAACTGTGTTTTACTTGAAAGTTGGTGTCTCATTTAATTTTGCTTTCTGCTGCAGTGTTTTGTTGGTCTTGTTAGTCTGCAAATGTAATGTGCATTGTGCTTGTGTGTCAGTGTAGTGTGTTTTTTCCTAGTAAGTACTCGTTTGTGATCTTTAGTGTTTTGGTCAGATATTATGTGAACTTTTGTTTCTACTAATTTGTTAACTCTCTCTCACTCGCTGATAGGCCATTATGTATTACTTTCCATTTATTAGTTTATAATTAACCGGAAGACAGCTGTCGATATTTTGGTTGGCCGAAACGTAGCACTTATATTTATCACGTGACGGAAAGTCTGTCATAGTCAAACTCAAATGTCTACGACCTATCACGCCTCTCTTTTAAAGACGTCACCGTTTTAGTAATTTTATTGCCGATTATATTTATTGTAATTCCGTGCCGTCGGTCACTCCCAATTCTGACCATCTCATGCACTGTTTTCGTTCATTCCGGTACGACAGATGTAAAAACGGTATGTAATATTCAGCTTATGTTAAAGACTTACGGATCCAACCATACGCAAGTTGACTTTGATGATTCCCAAAGGAAACAATTCCATGGACGTGCATTTCATTTCCAAGAGCAACATATGCAACTAAAATTCAAAGAAAACACAAGAAAAACAATTAAATATCTTTGTAATTAATAAATACATAATATATTATTATATCTACGTACTGTAGTAACTGGAACAAAGGAAACCGCGTGCACACCGTAAACAAAAGAACTTTAAATCTATTATTCCAAGTAATACAAATTTCAAAATTAACGTAGCATAAGTAGATTTACTTATGGTTTTGTATCATAAAACTGCGAGTAAATTTATTATACCATGTACGTTTTATCACACATATAGGCCTACCATGATATCTTCTGATGATACTTACGATATCAAATGTTTCTGGATCGTTACGGAGCCTTATACGCTCCTTTCATCACAATTATAGGTCATAGACTTTTAGCTGAAAATTTTTGAAATCCGCACACCGTAATTCAGATTTCGGCAGGCTGCTACCACTAATATTAAAAATATTATTTGATAATAGAATCAGAATAAATGATAACATTGTTTACTCAGAAGGGGAGAGCACATATATGAATTAATAACTTTAAAGATCCTAAAAAAGTTGCATTTTACACCTTAAAATAAATAATAAATTATTTTTTGACATTAAATTACTATCGTGTGTCACTTCGCTTGACAAGCGACTTCAGGTTTCCTGTTTGGGACCACATATAGGGCACACGATGATTGCAAAACTCGTAAGATTGTTTTACATTTCAAAGACTGATGAATTATGCAGCACAACCGAACGTACTTAACTTTCAAGCACATAAGTGTAATTTATTTTACGGTAGCAACCAAGAAACGTGATGTCAAAACTTGCATAATAAAAGTTACTCAATTAATTTCTATTCACAGTTTAGAGTTTAGATGCCGTTTCTTGTTAGAGATAAAAGACATCGAAGTTCGGAGTTAGATGTTTCCTGTTAGATGTCCTCAAAACATCACGAGTAGTAAGATTAAAGAACAACTGTATAGATCTGCATAATTGAAACAAGGCAAAGGATAAAAAGCAACAATTTATTCCTGAAGCTAAATTGAATTCTTCAAATAATTATTTTAAATATTGAGAAACCTCTAGGAAATTAAGGTGGGTTAAAAAATGCATTCAGAAGAGTGTAAATATTGACGGAAGGGTTTTTTAAAATATAATTGTAATATAGTTTGGGAGTAGTAAAGAACATGCTTCTGTGGAAAAAAAATTCTCTGGAACATAGTATTTGACTGTTTTCACATTTCTAACAGCGAATATAACACTTTGATTAGATACATCTTTAGAAACGTACAAAGTGGAAAGTTAAACAAGTAGGCTAACAGCAATATAAAACTAATGAACGAAGTAGTAATATCGTAACGAACTAAAAAGTAGTAAAATATTTAATAGGTGTGGGCGATCTCCGCGCACTCTGCAGTTTGACTAAGAAATTTTTACAATGTGTAGACTGTCCGCGTGCTGTTGTGATTGTTCGCTAACAGCTGGGCAAAGCTGAAGTAAACGTTTAAAATGGACTTTGGTAATTTACAGTAAGTACTTTGGAGTTTGCGCGAGTTATTCTAGGGTTTGCTGATTCTACATACTTCCTCTTTAATATACACAGTAAATTATTGATCCTTACGTTATAATTGATACATTAGTAAGGAAATGACACGTCGTTATACTTACGTAGGTGGATTGATCTTTATTCGCGTAGAAACAGATGAGTTTTTGAATATACTCTTGCAACCCCAGTACCTGGAAAGCAGAATAAACTAAAATGTACAATCTAAAATGAATTAGGCTTTGCCTTATTTTTACGTCAAATAAAAAGACTTAAAATAAAATAACGAAAAGGTAACTATATTTGCCGCAGTGTAACGTGCATGGAAGTTACAAAACATAATTATCCGCAATGTTTGCAACTGGAAGTACTGGTTTGAACCTCTCATCGTTAATGCCGTGAGAAAATACCAAATTCTTATACAATTGCTACGACAGCATAATAATGAATGTTCCACTGATCGGCTACGTGATAAATGCCTTGTTATTAAGAGAAGTCCATTCCAGCTGAAAACAAAAGCTGCTGACGAAACAACTCAACATTCTCCCAGACACAAGCTCTGAGACGTTATTTGGAGCGAATAGTAACTTCGAAATTGGGCGGCTTCATTTATTCACTGAAGGTCTAATTCATTATAAGATTATTACTTACATTCTATACTGAACTGACCGATAATGTGTTTATTAAGGCGTTTGTTTACTTGTTCAAAACTGTTCTTATGAACACTGCAAACGATTGAATTTATGTCATTTCAAGGTTTAAACGAGTACTCCTATATGTACTTGGAAGTAAGATAGAGGCTTGTGAAAGGAAAATCGATATTCAACAATAATAAGGGTTAACAATAAAAAATTATAATAACATTAATAATAATAATAATGACCTTAGTTTATGATAACAGCTTAGCATGTAAAACAATAAGAGCCACAGGAAAAGGTTGATGGAAGTTAAGAGCTGGATAAAGGTTTAAAAGATAGACAATACAAAAGATGTGTAGTCTATTTAAATGAAAAAAGCCTACTAAAAATAATATATGAGTAATAAAGTGAAAGAATTCTTCAAAGACCAGAGTAATCCTCCTAAAACTGGGATGCCAACTGTTAAGTATTCATTGACGTAAAATCAATAGTTTGTGAGATACTGAAGGAGGGGACAACAAATACACAAAGTCCTAAATAAAGGTGCCCGACACAAAACATGAAAATATTTGTACACTTACAGTAGCGTATATACGTGTGAAATCTAAATGCGGGTACCAAAATTAACTACGCCTAGAACTGACAGATTAATTTTGTTACTTGAACGGTTTGCGAGTTGGTAGAGTACCACAGTATCCACGATTAAAAGGAGAGGCAAACAGAGATGTAAGAACCATTACACTTTCATTGCATATTTTTGTATAAGATCAATATAGGACAAACAAATAAAGTTACTGATACTATACACGAGAGGCGCACCCACGTTTTTTTTCGGGGGCGGGTTTGAAAACTTAGGAACAAATTGCACAATTTTGGTTTTCCTCATGCGTTTCTCTGCAAGCAGTGCTTTTTCCTGGAGGAACGATAATACGCAACTTACTCAATGTCGCAAGAAAAGGTAAAAATAATCCTTGCTCCATAGAATTTCACTCCTGTACGTTCCACCTACAATGACGACAAGACCTCTTCATACATATATTGCACGAGCAAGAATCATACACACAACCTGTGTAAGAATCATTAGTGAAAACTATGTAAGCACAGGGTTACTAATTTGCATAAGCTTACTGGTTAATTTAAATTACTTAATCATTAGGTACTGAGTTTACTGAGATAATAATACAATAATATAATTAAAGTAATCAGACATGAAGCAGTCGCGCACGTTGTGGTTGGCATAAGGCGGGAACAATGTAATACACGTAAGTAAAGAAAGATACAGTTGAAAATATTAGCCTGCTCCCTGAATGACGAGTCTACGTACGTAAATTTTGATTTCTTTGTCTAATTCGACACGACTAAACAGTATGTATTGACGTTTTGTAAAAAGAAACTAGCACTAGGCAATATATAGGGGTCCTACAAAGACTTCACCGAGTTATAAATGTTTGCTACTGTAATGATTTTTATTATTTTGTAAACAGTGATTTAGAATGTTGTGTCTATTGCATTCCTAGCCGTGCCTAGACATTAAAAAACAATGTACATGTTACGATTCAGGGAAAACGTAGTAGCGTATAGTCAACATACACTAGTATAGTGTATAGCGCCACTCTGCTGTGCCACAAAATTTTGTAACTTTTTTACCACGTCACAAATCCAGGGAACCCATCTTAATTGACACCCGCCAATTACATGGGCTGCCTACGTTGTAACGAACTGTTATTAAACTCAACATAATTGAACAAATTACTTAAGCTAATTATTAGGAAACAAGGGAAGGTATTTAACTGATTTATGCACTCATTTTCATGTGTAATAAGATGACTTCTCTTTATTAACAACTGATACGAAAAGATCCCATGACATAATTAATTAGATTAAAATATTTAAATGGTTTTCAGAAAAACTAGGGATCATAATGATTATGTACTTTGTTACCTCGGATCCGAGTTTACTTTAAATATCTCTATAGCAGAGACTTCTGAGTATTTTGTGTTCATCTAGATGCTTGCAAGACTTCTTTTACCATTTGAAGAATGGTATTATTAACTAAAGTGATTATAATTTACATTTACATATAATGCGTTACAACGTATGATATTCAATATTACAGTAAACTCTTAGTTAGTCTCATTTATAGTTTAAAGAAAATTATAGTCTTTGAAAAGCCTCTTTTCTCTTTAAGTTATGTCTCAAATATAATTAACTCTCGATAGGCAAGCTATCGAGTCACCTTTACAATAGGTCGTGGTAACCTCGTCCTGGGGTGTCTCTCTTGGGAATTCTTGAAGTCGGCGTCGTCATCTGAGTCGTGTCTTCGGCAAGTACTAGATAGGTGGTTCACTGCGGAGATTGAAGTTTCTCTTGTTAAACTTGGTGTAGATCCACATAGGTCCTCGTCAGCGTCTTATGCATCGTATACGTCCACATGTGAAGTTTATGCAGGTTACAACTTAATATGTAAAGTAGTACTTGAATTTACCTCTTGAGGGGAGACGTCATCTTGCTTACTACTTGTTAATTTCTTTTTTGTTTTAACTTATTACATTTTTCTTTTTAACACAACTTCCTACAATTCACACATTGCACTCGCTCGCCACGTTTAGCAGTGGTAGCTAACATTTAAAATTAAATTTAACCAGTGCATTTTGGTGGAGCTCTCGCTCGTAGTTCTATACGCTCTGACGGCAGCATTGTGACTCTCTACTCGATTCGACTGGCACATTACAACGGAGAGGAGCAAGTACTCCGCGATAATATAGTTCCTATTTTTATTTAAATTGACATTCTTATTACAAAAAACAATACATTAATTATACATATATAATTTAAGTGAATTATTTTAACTACTACTCGTGCCTTCAAATTACTAATTACAAATATTATGATTTTTATATTTTCCTAAGTTACAGACGACTCGCTAAACACGTTGAGTCCGGAATCAACAGGTCACTGCATGATGACTAGCAAAGGGTTAACTGTGATATTAATAGCTTTTTTACAATTCGAATTTTTATTAATGCTTTAGTTAGATTTTCCATTTACATCTCATACTCATTCTGATTTAGCAGAGGGGCTTTAGGTTTAATAGTGCGATTTAAAAATACTTACTTGCTAGTAAATTTAAGTTTTTTATTTATTTATGATTCTATTATTAATTAAATCGTCACGTACTCCACCGCTTAAATTGCACATTACGGATGTTTTGTGAGCCTAACGCAAAATTTGGGACTTGGAGTATGTTTGGTGTCAGTGTGTGGAATTATTTATTATTACTATTATTTATTATTAGTACACGGTTTGTTTTCTCTATCTCTCTTTAAATGATCTTGATCTCATTCGTGAAATTCCCTTTTTCTCGTTACTTACTATGCTAACTTATATTTTAATTCTTAATACTAATTTCCCTACTTTTCCGTAACTCACAATATCGTGGCCCGACTGACATCGGCTTACTCTAACTACACAAGTTAGCTTTCAGCACTCTTTAATGATTATTTTGGCACCTTTCTGCCCCATCATTACCCTTTTCAGTCGGCGCTGTTGTGACCTGTTACGTTACATGTATATAATCCTTAATTATATATCATAAAATTATCTCTAATATAATCTAAAGAGGATCCCATACTCCACTTTAGATTATTGCTAATCCTAATATCTTATGCTACAGAGAGAAGCGGAATCTCACGAAGATAATTCTTATTGTCTCTTTAACAATTCTTAAACAAACTATGCGGAAGGGGAGATACTTTACACAATTCATTGTAATACACACTAGGGAGGTTTTCAATTGTTTACATAAGCACCGGTTCATCACAATAGAGGGAGGGTGGCTGCTTACTACAATTCTCAACACGCTTTATTTCCTCGAACTGGCCACGACTGGGTGTTTCCAATATGCAACTATACTTGTATTATTATTTCCTTTTCCCTTATTTACTGCTACACTTCACACTATTTTAGTTTAACTTAAGATTTATTCAGCCTTATTATTTAATGCAATTATTATTTTCCTATTATTACTTTCTTTTGGTTTTTTTCTAAGAAGCTTACCTTTTTCTTTTAATTTATTCATTATTTACTTTGGGGAAATTTTAGAAACTTACTTAGAATTATTTCCCATTTAATTACCATATTTATTTAGCACACTTTGTTTGCTTAGTTTTTTTTTATTTGACTCAGTTTAAAAGTTTACTGTTTTGGGGCATGGGGTTTAACACTTTATCTAACAATGGAGGGTTAACTAGGTCATTTATTTATTTGAAATTTAAGTCACTATTTTATTTAATTGTCGTCACGGTGAAAATACTTGCTCTACTATACTATACACAATTACATAGACAAGGTGCATTCTTGGGTAAATCATTTGCATAATTCAGAAGAGAATAATTTCTCTTCTAAGGGAGAGACAGAAATTCCACACACACATATTTCAATGTTAAATCGCCGATCAGCTGTTTGCTGGAATGTAGGTCACCCTCTTTTATTTAGTAAACAGAGGCAGGGTAAGTGTCTGCGTGGCAACGCGGGGGTTACACACACGTATTGTTCTCTACACAATGCCACAGGCTAACTGTCTTGACCGGTTTTAACTGGAGAAGCCAGCTCGGACGCATGGGGTGAATCTCATTCAACAAAGCACACTTTCAAGTTACAAATCTATTACGGTTATAACAGTCTGAGTTTAGTAATTAATTCTCGTACTTTCCCCAATTAAATTATTTATTTTTTGTTAGTAACAAATTTAAGTTACGAAATTCTTTCCACGTAATTAACCGGGTCTACTTTACACAGGAGTATTATTTTTTTTTTTACTTTTACCGTGACGACAGACATACACTGATATACTATGTAGGCATATTCAAGAAACTACAGGTCTTGGATTGTCACAATATAAACCTGTTAAAGACTGAGCAGATCAACAAGCACTACAATTCATGTACATACTTGCATTTGGCTTCATACAATGATATTTCAAGTTATACTGACTATCATTTACGTATCTTAAAATAAATTCATTTTATGAAAATTAATGTTACATCAAATACAGTAACTGAGTGCATATATCAAATAACTGAGGGCCGAGAGTTATCTAATTTACTCCGTAACAATTACTTTAATTAGCAGCGTGACGAATCTTTGTTAATGTCACGATGCTTACAACCTTTTTTTTATTATTTAGCAGAGTGGCGCAATTTTGTAACTTTTTTACCACGTCACAAATCCAGGGAACCCATCTTAATTGACACCTGCCAATTACATGGGCTGCCTACGTTGTAACGAACTGTTATTAAACTCAACATAATTGAACAAATTACTTAAGCTAATTATTAGGAAACAAGGGAAGGTATTTAACTGATTTATGCACTCATTTTCATGTGTAATAAGATGACTTCTCTTTATTAACAACTGATACGAAAAGAACCCATGACATAATTAATTAGATTAAAATATTTAAATGGTTTTCAGAAAAACTAGGGATCATAATGATTATGTACTTTGTTACCTCGGATCCGAGTTTACTTTAAATATCTCTATAGCAAAGACTTCTGAGTATTTTGTGTTCATCAAGATGCATGCAAGACTTCTTTTACCATTTGAAGAATGGTATTATTAACTAAAGTGATTATAATTTACATTTACATATAATGCGTTACAACGTATGATATTCAATATTACAGTAAACTCTTAGTTGGTCTCATTTAAATTTTAAAGAAAATTATAGTCTTTGAAAAGTCTCTTTTCTCTTTAAGTTATGTCTCAAATATAATTAACTCTCGATAGGCAAGCTATCGAGTCACCTTTACAATAGGTCGTGGTAACCTCGTCCTGGGGTGTCTCTCTTGGGAATTCTTGAAGTCGGCGTCGTCATCTGAGTCGTGTCTTTGGCAAGTACTAGATAGGTGGTTCACTGCGGAGATTGAAGTTTCTCTTTTTAAACTTGGTGTAGATCCACGTAGGTCCTCGTCAGCGTCTTATGCATCGTATACGTCCACATGTGAAGTTTATGCAGGTCACATCTTAATATGAATTTAGTAGTACTTGAATTTACCTCTTGAGGGGAGACGTCATCTTGCTTACTACTTGTTAATTTCTTTTTTGTTTTAACTTATTACATTTTTATTTTTAACACAACTTCCTACAATTCACACATTGCACTCGCTCGCCACGTTTAGCAGTGGTAGCTAACATTTAAAATTAAATTTAACCAGTGCATTTTGGTGGAGCTCTCGTTCGTAGTTCTATACGCTCTGACGGCAGCATTGTGACTCTCTACTCGATTCGACTGGCACATTACAACGGAGAGGGGCAAGTACTCCGCGATAATATAGTTCCTATTTTTATTTAAATTGACATTCTTATTACAAAAAACAATACATTAGTTATGCATATATAATTTAAGTGAATTATTTTAACTACTACTCGTGCCTTCAAATTACTAATTACAAATATTATGATTTTTATGTTTTTCTAAGTTACAGACGACTCGCTAAACACGTTGAGTCCGGAATCAACAGGTCACCGCATGATGACTAGCAAAGGGTTAACTGTGATATTAATAGCTTTTTTACAATTCGAATTTTTATTAATGCTTTAGTTAGATTTTCCATTTACATCTCATACTCATTCTGATTTAGTAGAGGGGCTTTAGGTTTAATAGTGCGATTTAAAAATACTTACTTGCTAGTAAATTAAGTTTTTTATTTATTTATGATTCTATTATTAATTAAATCGTCACACAATGGAAATTTGTTTGGTTCAGTACCCATTGCACATTCAGTTCATCTCAAGCAGACGTATGTAAATCTCAAAGCTCTGCTAAATACGTGAATTATGAAAAACATTCTTGGACAATTTGTGGGGATTTAAAAGTAGTAGGTATGTTACTTGGTCAACAATCCGGTCAACAGAACATAATAAATGTACCACTTGTTCAACGAAGCAAGATACTATTACCTCCTCTGCACATCAAACTCGGATTAATGAAACAGTTCACTAAAGCTCTTCCAAAAGATGGTGACTGTTTCCAGTACTTGGTAACAAGATTTCCGAAAATATCTTATGAGAAACTTAAAGAAGGGATCTTCGTGGGACCGCAGATAAGAAAGTTAATGAAAGACAATTTGTTTTAAGTACAATGAGTCCAGTGGAAAAAAGGGCCTGGGTTTCGTTTAAAGAAGTTGTCAACTTTTTGGGCAACCACAAACATCCAGAGTACAAAACCACGGTTAAAAGAATGTTGCAGAGTTTCATGAAATTAGGATGTAACATGAGTGTAAAGCTTCACTTCCTACACTCACATGTTGACTTTTTCCCTGCGAACCTCGGCGATGTCAGTGAAGAACAAGGCGAACGTTTCCACCAGGATATCAAGGACATGGAAAAGAGATACCAGGGAAGGTGGAATGCCAACATGATGGCCGACTACTGTTTTATGCTAAAAAGAGACGGCACTGGTGAAGGGAGACAATCACGGAAGGGAAGTTTCAATCCACGTCAGAAAGATCTTGAAGCAGTGAATTCAGCGAAGAAGAGGAATTAAATTGTCATATATGTGTTGTGTTTTCGTAATAATTATAACATTTTTAAGTGAGTGTATACCATTGTCTACTGCACCGCCATGTGTTGTTATTTTATGCAGGATTAAAACATAAACAATTTTGAAACCACAATCAAATAATAATAATTTTCCCTGTTCACAAAATTCGATTTTTTAAAACTTCGAAATTGAATTGCATAAAAACCTTACGTGATACAGCAAAACTAAAACCAGATTTGAAATCAGCATGAAAAATACTTTTAAAATCACATTACAGTCTTAAAACATCGTACCAAAAGTTTTAAAATGTTGCATAGTGAAATCTGCGTTCTATGATTTCAGTCAGTTTTTACTGAGGTTTTCAACTCTTCAGTTTACTTGACTCGTTGAGATAGGCCTACAAGATAGTAAAGGGATGTAGTCGATGGAATCATAATGTCAAACTCTGGTCTTTGTGAGCACTTGTCAAGAATATCGACACCCGTCGTGCACACAGTTTACGATAATCTAGAGTGTCACAATTGTAAACAATTTTGTTTTTACAACTTTTGGAAATTCTACGCAATGGCCCATAATCGTAAAGCGACGAGTTTCTGTCACTTTCGCATTCACACGTTTAGCGAGATCGTCAGTCCGATTGCCACACCTGTCTTTATCGTGAACATTTGAACGGCCTTTCCTGAACTCACGACACCATTGCCTCACTTTTACTTCACTAACTCAGGTAAGCCTATATGTTTCACATAATTGACAGTGACTTTCCGCAGCATTAATGGCCTCTTGCGCTTAGAAAACTAATAACTAATCAGACTTCACAAGTGGCGGTATTGTTTATTAATTGTGGATTGCTTATTTTTGGCGGGATTGTTTCATTATAACTCGCTGTCACGCCAAATAAACAAGAATTGACTGGAAATAATATGGCGCTTACATGCCCAACGGATAAATTAAAGCTACTGCGTTTGTATGAACTAATCAGTGTTGCCAATCACTCTTTATAAACAATCGCCCCTTACTTTTGAAATACGCCTTTGGGAATACTACGCCTCTTGTATAGCTGTGTGCAATGACTTACATGTTTATGTTGGGCATAATATTCACAATGTTTATGTTTAAGCGTCAAGATATTCAGAATCATTATAATTTGATTAATTGGTGTATAATCTTGTAATTAAAATTCATTTTAAATTATCCAATTTATTTATCAATATGGCTGTGTTATAAGAGTTCTTGGCTAGGACACTGCAGACTAAAATAAGAAATAAGTAACCGAAAATCATTAAAATTAAAAATTGTTTAACGCAATAAATTGAAAAAGTAGAGATTTTATTGACTTTCAAAACTAATTTTGTACGTTTTATTAAAAAGATAACTTTCACATTTTAATAATGTACACATACTTAACTTTTCGTCTTAATGCTCGGGTTACTTTGAATACTTTTTATTCTAAAATACTAAAACGTTTCCTCATAGAAGGAAGGTAAATTAGTCAACGATCTTTACAACAAGGTTCTCAATGCTAAACAAATATATAGACCAAATATGTACATAATTTTAATGTTAATTAATTTTGTATTGGATACCTGGTTTAATTATTTTCCTTACCTCCTGATCATCGGATTCACCAATTAACGCTACTAACGTAACATGTACCAGGCGAAGAGAAACCCTTGCGATTATATAAAATTTGTTTAACATGGTCGTATAGTTTCGACACTGGTACCATAAGACGTAAACGCCTGTAGTCACGCCAAACGATAAGATAACAATACTAAACAATATGTGGATTCCGTAGTATTCGTTTACACTACGACGTTTCTCCACCAACATTCTGTAGACTTCAACGACACTATCGATTTTATCTAATGTTATTCGCTTAGTCTTAACATAAGTATTTTCGGGCAACGACCCGGTGCATTGAGTAACGTATGCCTCATTAGGCTCCAACGAAGTTTTTATTAGTTGTTTTATTTTGCCAATCCGTTCATTCACACGATACATACACAGTGACCACTGCAACGTAATGGGTACCGCAACAAGGCGGCAAAGGAACAGAGCAACTCTTGAGAAAGAAGGACTAATGAAGCACACGTAGACCAACTGACAGAAGAGGTCTACAGCGCCGACTATAAAGAGCAGCAGTTGTCTCGTGCAGTGATTTGTGCCTGTGGTCGTGATAGTGGTAAAGACAGTGTTGAGATACTCCTCGTTGGCGAGATAGGTTTGGCAAAACTTATGAAAACTTTTGTTTAAAAAATTATGATTTAATATGTTTAGAGATGCCCAAATAAGCATAATAATGTGAACCCATACAACTAAAACGTTGCGAATTCTTCCACTCTCAGGTTTATTATAATATAAGGATAAAGTCAAACTTATGCAAGGAATGGCATAAATAATATGAAAATACACTTTTCTGAGTAGAGAACACTGTACATTGTCAAGCCAAGGAGTGAACAAGCCAACAGTTCTGCAAAAGTATTGGTCTAATTTTACCAGAACTCTGAAGCAGTTCATCATTACTTCTTTCACTAGTTCAAGCGTTTGTACGTGTTGCGAATAAAGATGGCAGATACTAACTAAAGGATCAATACTATGTAGGATCGGAACAATAAAATCGGTATTTGTTGTTTAGTACTGTTGCTATAGTAACGCGATTTGAATTAATTTCTCTAATTAATAGCTTTTCCTGTTGTATAAACAGCGTCGTCTATCGGTTGTTAATGTTTACTCGCGACTTACACTTACCACTTCCACTGTCATTCTCGCCAACTCTACAATGGCGACCTGGTTTCCACCTTTCAGTGTCTTAATGCCTGAGCCATTGTTGGCAATCTTTCTTCGGAATGTTGTATCCCTTCAAACATTGATAGTCATCTGTCTACCACTATTATTTCGTAATAATATAATTATCTACACTTTTGGCCTTGATATCTTGCGTCGTAAAGAATCCATATCTCTATCTTTAAGCTGTCTTCTAAGTTTCCCTTTTAACTGCCATAACTTTTAAACCACACATAAATATCAAAACTGATAAATTTTAAACATCAATTATAAGACTGATTTAAATTTAAGAAATTTTTTGAATGTTTGTTTGTTAAACACACACATATTATGTGCGAGCGCGTATCTGTGTGTACATTTGGTTTGCAAAAGGACGAGCACTCCACTACCTTACAATAAAAGACCTTATTTTTATAAACCAAAACAAAAATATACAGGAAAAAGATCTGCAACACGCTGCACACATAGACAGAGAATTTAGTAAAGATAACGTTTTTAACGTCGCAAGAACACACCAATATGAAAAGAGGAACATACTAAAAAAAAGGGGCTGTATTCAGATGTTATAAGTTGCGTGGTTGTGCATTACTATTCCTGGTCTAAATAATGAAACCAAATTTATTTCATTAGTTTCATTTAAATTTACGGCACTAATTCTCACCATTTGTATAATAGTAAAGCATTTAGAAAAAAAAATTAAAAAATTTTATTGTTGTAACTGTTAATAACAATAAGTTTTTCGTTTCTAAGCAATTGATTGAAATTTAATGAAATTATTTAGTTTAATTCAAACCGGCAACGATAAAAGATGTGTCCTGTCTATGTCGCTGCAGATAAATTCAGCTTGTGGCCACTTTACCCATTGTAAAATACTCAAGATAATTGAATTTTTGCTAATCTGACTGTCACGATTAGGATACGGCCATCACACTCACACACACCCGTTTGGCGGACACATGTCCTGCGTTGCAGTCTGCGAGTTGGGAGTTAGTGCAAGCGCGCGCCTTGCGTTGTCTCCATCACGCACTCTGGTACGTCGCACGCATGTGCGCTCGCGGTGTACACACATGCTTTGTTGTTTTAATCGTGGCAATCATAGTAGTAACATTTTGTAACTGGAGTATGTTCACAATGGGGAAAATCACCTAGGGTTGAATTTATTTTAGAGACAACATACAAAAACACGTTACAACATGTTCTGGACAAAGATTCCACAAAATAAATATATACATTTCTGGTGGATGAACACGTACACCACGTTGGACTTATAATAAATATTGCAGCAGAACAAATAGAAGGCATAGTATTAAAAACATAATAATATAAGTCTTTTATCTGGAGTAAGGTATATATTTTTAAACAAATTAATTATATGGCCTGGGATTGAACAAAATTATTTATTCTAAATTTAATAATGTCTGTAAATGATTTAAATGTTTCTTTGATCTTAATAGTCTATTTTACTTGAGCGTTGAATTCCACTGACGAAACCGCTGGACCGTATCACTGCCACCTCTCGCTGCCTGTTGAATCTGCTGCACTGATGACACGTGGAACTCTCCGCACAAACGCACGCACCGATACCGATACACCGATAGCGTTTGTCTCGTTTCTCAGGGCTCGATAATGGGTGTAATTTAAATTAATGTAGTTTCGGTGTATTGTACGTACACCTTCCTGTGTTTTGATGTGTCCTCGCGTTCACACAGATGTATTACGGTAAATACACCTGACACTATGAGGAAATCTTCACTGTCGCGAGATAGCACAATTTAATTAATAATATAAATTATTTTAGTTCAAATATCCAATGGATTTTTAGCAAACGGGCAACTCGTTGCTAAGATTCCGTATTTGTAACCCTTATGTAGAACGTATACTGATACGACAAACTCGCACAGAGACAACGTCTGTTAAGGCCGAGCTGTTAGGGAGAACTGGCCGAAGCTTCCTTCGCGAAAAACCAATCTGACTAAAAATTTGCGGAACATTTTCCAAACATCGCACCTCCATCTAGAGAAGATATTCGTAAATTGAATAAGAGATTTGAACAGACTGGAATGGTAGCGGAACTTCAAAAAGTCCACTTTTTAAACACCTGGAGCCAATTCGAGAAAAGTTAATATGGCAACAAGATGGGGCACCCCCTCACTATGGACTGATTGTGAGAGACTTTTTGAATGCAACGTTCGATCAATGGATTGGCAGACGGGGTCGGGTTGAATGGCTTCCACGTTCTCCTGATCTTACCCCGATGGACTTCTCGGTCCGGGGTATATTAAAAAATGCAGTGTAGTCCGTGAAGATTCGTGATGTGGAAAAATTGAAGGAATGCATTCAATCTGAATTTGAACACCTACAGTCACTGAATTTTATAGACATAATTTGTGCTTCAGTGCTTCGAAGATGTCAAATTTGCATAGAAAAAGATGGAGGCCACTTTGAGCATTTCTTGTAGGTTATGAGAACTATGCTATTAACTATCTGTATGCGTTATCTGTATCTGTATACCTGCTGCACCTCTACAATAAAAGTGTTATTTGCAATTTTGCCAACTGACTTATGGGCCATACTGTATTTCGATGTTTGTAGCAAAATTTGGTATAGATTGTGAATATGACAATAGTTTATACTCCTGAAAAAGTGTTAATATGTAAAAAATATATAAACACATTCCTGTAAAAATAAATATTATATATGTACTACTTTAAAGAAATATATGTATATATGTTTTGCGCGCGTGTGTGTGTGTTGTTTACGTGGATTATCAAATGGTTACCTATAGTCAAACGGTTATGAGGACGAATTGTGTGGTTTTATACTCACGAGGGGGTACTTCCTAACGAACACTACTGAATGTTGTCGCCAACATGGTGTAAATTCAACCTAGATCATTCTCAGGAGTCCGACTTATTCTTTAATAAACGCGTATATTCATTACAAACTCGTATTATATACTCATTATAAAGTTTACTGAAGGTGTACAGCAACTAATTACTTTCAACGTTAGTTCCTAATCATATGGTAAATACTACTTCACCGATAAATATTGTCGTTAGAATATCCACATTTAAGACGGTTGTGCAGCATTTCGCGTTTACAAAAATTCACAGATGGTGTATTGTAATAATAGCGGTTCTATGTATCCGTTTTTCTAAATAGTAATCAAATTGGAAATGTGCTACAGATCACACCATATCACAAAACGTTTAAGTAGTTTGTAACTACTAGTTTGTGCTTTGTAATACTCCGCAGTAAAATAGTTAAGTGTTCATTTGTTTTAGTTGCAAGTTATTAAATTTAATGATCGCACTGACTGATTAGAGGCCTATTCCTCGAGTTGGTGAATTAGTATATATAAGTGTAATTAGATTATAGCAATAAAAATAAACGATTAATATTTTTCTGCCTTCGATGTCGATTTATTGTTGGCATAAAACAAAAGACCAACAAACAGTAATGTTTGCCAGAAAGAAAGAATACAAACTAATAAGGCTTATCCTATGTCCGTAAATATATTACAAAGCTCTGTTTTGCGTAATTTAATAAATCTATTTATGACTTCACTTTTGCTTTGTTTATAAGGTCGTCAATTACGCAACGCCGATAGAGCTTAGTTTACGTCTCAAAAGTTTACAACTCAGCATAACGGCACTGCGCACTGCTGTTGACAGATGTTTTTAATAGAGAACTTGCTGTTTAGAATTTAAATTTATAAGAGAAAATCAAATAAATTAAACTAAAGAGTTAGGTTTCTACGGAAACATCCAATGATGTTTCATCTTATACGAGACTGTTTTTAAGGATCTAGCAAATCTTGACCCAAGTTGTGCTGAGTCTCCTGCAATCGCGACCGTTGTCGGGGATAGTCAAAAAATTAGGGTGCGAGAGGAGAAAATAGCCCGTGGGAACGGCACAGGTTGTCTGGTCCGATTCATAGTGGAGGCGATGGTAATGATGTTTTGATGAAGATGATGACGATAAACTATGCAATGACTTTTAATAATCTCTCTTTATCCTTAAACCATGCATTCAATTTTTCTTGGACAAAAATCTAAAGAAGGAAGAAAAACCACGTAAAAGTATAACATGATAAAGAAAGCAAGAAAAAGAGAAAGGAAGGAAAAATAAATTGAAATAAAAAAAGAAGAAGGAAAGTAAAAAAATGAAGAGAAAGGAGAGATAGAAGAATAGGTTAAGAAAAGCAAAAAGAGAAGGAGGAAAATGGAAAATAACAGATCGATGATAATAACAAACGATAAGGGAGATGAAATAAATAGAGTGAATAACTGAATGTAAGGTTATAAGGAAAAGTTGTAGATGTCTGTAGAAAGCGGCGGCCCTACAACGAAGGTTTAAACGTAACAGTCATAATTTGTCGTCACTTGGTAGCCTCAATTATATTTACCGTTTGCACTAAAATGATGTATTATAGCTTTAAAATTGTATGTATTTTATATTGCAGTTTTAACATATTTTTAACAGAACGCAGTAATCACGGACGAAACTCAATGGCAGTTGGCAAACCTGCAGACATACGATAGAGAAGCTGCCAACTCCCGTACCCTTATTAGGAGTTTCTAATACTTACAGTACCATTTTGGACTGTGCGACTAAGAATAGAGCCGGCTCTAGATTATAAGAATTGCTACTTGCGAATCCTTTGTTTTTTTAATACCGATGACGTTACATATTTCATCCTTTTATCTATCCATACACAGCCCAACTCTTGCTCCTCGCCTTTCGTAGAGAGTTCTTCCTCATCACCATGGAAGCGACAACTTTCCTTTACTCATCATAAGTAGCACCAAAGAGGAACATGCGCGTGCTAAAAGAATAGTGCACGGACATGCGAACTGAAGAACGGACTGGCTTTGTTGAAGATTTTAGACCTGTTGATGGTGACGTGGAGTAGGATATCTATCGCTTTGAGGCCGCACCTCAGAAGTGGTTGAGAGTCACATCCCCTAGACTGACGTTCTCTATGTAGAACACTAGTGTCGTGGTGGAATGCATAATTAAATAAGCGATCACAGTAAGTGGAGACCACACAAGATTTAAACGTGTACAGGCTTTGGATAAACGAATCGCTCAAAAGCGTTTTATTTTGGCAGTTCGGCAAAGACTGGCTGCGAAAAATGTCCAGTTGAGTGAAATTTGTATTCGGCATCACTTGTCGGACAAAAAAAGAGCAAAACAAGGCTTCGTACACTGCTTCACCTTTAAGTATTATTAACTGCCGCTAGTGTTTAGGTCTACTGGCTCACTTAGAAAATAATTATTGCCCGTATGTTTTACAAATGTTATGGTATTCAATATTGGAAGAGTTTGTAAAATCAAACAACGTTAGATGTAATGTACATATAGTGTACAGGCTTCTTATCTACCTTCTACATGTAATGTACATATAGTGTACAGGCTTCTTATCTACCTTCTAGATGTAATGTACATATAGTGTACAGGCTTCTCATCTACCTTCAGTTTTAAGGTTAAGGCAGAATTGCTTTTTCCTCAATGATTGGTACGTTACTGTTCTATCTACCACTTCGTAGGTCTCCTTAAATATCTGCCTCTATTTGATTTATGTTCCTCTACTGGATGTACTATTCTTTACGACTTTTTCTATATGCTCTATCAATTTTTTCTACTGTTAATATGGCAGTGCTCCTTGTCACTTAATACGGATCCTTGTCATATTTGTAGTGAGTAAAATCCTCTTCAATCAGACTGCAGCTTCTGTTACTGTATTTTTAGGATATATACTCTCATGCTGTCAGCCACAATTGTGACCATGACGACAGCTAGAAAACACGAAACACCAAGCAGTAACAAAGATACGTATTTTAACAATATAGCTTACCATTGTCAAATATACAGGTAGTTTACTCAAATAATGGGATTGATATGGACCAAAAACAGTTTATGTTTGATTAAATGTTTATATAATATTTAAGTAGTTCTTTTGTACTTTTGTGCAGCTTTTAATTAATTATCAGAAGTAATTAATCACGCTCATTGTCAGGAATTAGTCAGTGTTTTTTCGACTTATAGTTTCTGTTCATTTATTTAATCAGATACAGCACTAAAAATGAAATAATATAGAGAATATGTGAATAAATGTTACGACATGTAGACAAGCTGATATTGGTAAACCGCGGTGAGAAAAACAAAAATTCTGAACAAATGTTTCTCTAAAATGACCAGCAGCGTCATGACATCCTCTCCTGCATTATATCCTTTGAGCCAGATAATTTTATTCTTACTATACTGTAGCTGTTATTACACGTATGGAAGAATAGCATTCCTGTTTACTGTTGTTGAGGCAACGTTAGTCGAGGCATAGTCTATAAGAGACCGTTTACGAAGACAACGTTGCCGATTCTCCATCTGTTTGCTGAGTGTACTGTTTATTTACTGCAATGTAGTTAGGTCTACAGTAGAACTCCATTTATCCGAACTCCAGTTATCCGAATCGATGTCAGGAAATGGCATGGAATAAAATTGAAGGGATTTCGACAAAATAACAAATCCAGAAAAAAAGAATAGGCAACGAACAAGAAGGAAGAGGAAAAAAGAGCAAAAGAAAGTGTCGAAGAAAAAGAAGCCGTATCAAGTGAAGACATCCAGAAATTGTACATATTCCTGGCTGTTCCGAGTGTGATGTGGACGACACAAACGAGCGGTTGCAGAGCGATTCACAGGACCCTGGATATCAATTGTTGCCACCGTGTGCAGCTTCTTTACGCCAAGCGTTTGCGGGACCTGGCTGCACGCAAACGAGTTTCTACGTCAAAACAATTAACTTTGTTTGACATGTTCAACTGAAAAATTATAATTATGTGTGAATATTATTATTATTATTTTTTTTTTTTTGTAGTAAAAGTGAACTTTTTGCAAAACGCGTGTGAAGTATGCACGTTTTTATTAAGATACTTTACTCATGTAATAAAAAATAAACAAAACTGATTTTTCAGCAATTTTCGCGCTTTCTTTCATAACATAAACTTTTTTTTATGTTTGTCCCAGTTATCCGAATATCTGCATATTCGAATTATGTCTGGGACTAATTAGTTCGGATAAACGGAGTATTACTGTACTTCTAAATTTATAGTCGTTCTGGGCATAATAGTAAACGTTTTAGTAGCACCTCGTTGTACGTCGATAACTCACGTGGTCCAGCGATTACATATGTTTGTTTAATTTTATTTCATTCTTTGGAATCGTATTTTTTTACAGCTGGAGTTTAAACATCTAGAACATGGTGTGACGGTCTGAACAGTTTCAGATATGTCTCAATGATTATGTCCATACTTACAACCAATTTCGTGCTTCTGAATTATCCAGCGTTATCAACATACAGTTGACGCTAATCTGTAGAAAGGTCGTGCAGAGTACTCACCGACCGTAGCCAGCTTTACTTGTTGCCGCTCCTTTGAATACATTGTACTTTTTATATTCCTACTTTTCCACACTGTAAAAGTTTAACTAAAGCTTAGTGCACATATCAGCAACACAATAGACACAAAATAATATTTTAGAAATATTTATTAGACGTGTGCTTATACGTATTTTTAAATAAACTAAACAAATAATTTATTGAAACGCTCGTCTTCGATTTGTAGTGGTCGAATGTTGTGTTAATTATATTGTAATGATACTTATCCGAAGACGGATATAGTACGTGTAGAATATTTTATATTGTATGTGGTTAACGTCTGAAATAATTTAGAATTGACACTTTAAGGTGTTAGTAAATAACAAAATTCAATTAAGTATAATTAAATTTCTATTTCGATAAATATTACTTTTTTCCAACATACAATTTTTATATAAAAAACGAAGGACTTTCGTTGGCCAAATAACTTCCAAATCTCTATAAATACTGTTATCAGAGTACTCCAATATTATTAGAGGCTATAAAGCAGACAAACCGAGTATATCAAAACTGTCCCACAAAGATATTTGCAGTTGTGTGAAATATTGGGATGTAGCCGTTCAAAAAAAACAAAGGTGCTCTTGGAGCCATGTAGACGTCTGTCGCTGTTTAGGAGAACTGTATGAGTATGATCATGTACGAAATTGTTGTCGCGCAAACCTGCAAATTAAATACAGTAAATATACCATGAATTCATGCTTATCGTTTAAGAGGTTTACACAAGAAGCACATTTTACAACAGTCTTCCTACCGGTAACATTATTCATGTCTGTCGGAATATTACTTGGTATTACTTGAAGAGGATATTCAAATGTAATGCCCTCTTCAGGATTACCATGTCTTACTGCTTGCTCATTATCCTTCATTAAAATCAAGGCAGATTTAAATGTCCTGAACTTATGACACATTACATAAACAATGCAGGGTACATTACCTACAGGTTGTCGGAGGTAAGAGGATTATTGATAACCAGGCCAACAAAATATTTCATAATTTGCAATCATGTGCTCTTACACATTCATGAGACATGTGACATCTTGTTATCCTGGGTTATCTTTATGCCTTGTGTAATGAACGTACACATTACAGTGTGTACAATATAATATTACATTAAAATTCTATTGCTACAAAAACCAACAGAGATGATAACAATATATGTTAAAATTTTATTATTACAGTAACATTTGTATATTTTAAATGGTGTCACAACGACTGTAAAAATGCGATTATAAACATATACAAATAATTTAAAAAAGTATACGCAGACAAATACGCGCGTGCGCGTTTGTGTGTGTAGATGCAGGGCCCCTTGACTGCTTCCAGCCGAGGGCTACCAGGGATGCCTGTCCGCACCTGACAACATAGGACCAAAGTAGAAGTTACTGATGGAAACTTTAATTGATACTACACGTATTTTATTAACATATGAAAACAGAAAAGACTATATATGTGGTATAAAAGCAGAGGTGCCAAATGTAAAAAATATGACACAATTATAGTGACAATTGTATACATTCACTTATAGCATCAAGGAGACAATGTGAAGACATTGCAGCATTGCTAACTGCGCAGTTAGTGTTCGACAGAAGCACAAAGTAGAAATCAAGAAGGATGATAGGGCTGCACGTCAAGTCTGCTTGGAAGAATAACAGCACAACAGGTCTCTACATTTAAGCGAGGAGCCTGATTAAACGACTAAGTTATGACATTCTGTAACCTGTTACCATCTAGCCTGCAGAAAAACTGTAGAAACTGTGTTTTACTTGAAAGTTGGTGTCTCATTTAATTTTGCTTTCTGCTGCAGTGTTTTGTTGGTCTTGTTAGTCTGCAAATGTAATGTGCATTGTGCTTGTGTGTCAGTGTAGTGTGTTTTTTCCTAGTAAGTACTCGTTTGTGATCTTTAGTGTTTTGGTCAGATATTATGTGAACTTTTGTTTCTACTAATTTGTTAACTCTCTCTCACTCGCTGATAGGCCATTATGTATTACTTTCCATTTATTAGTTTATAATTAACCGGAAGACAGCTGTCGATATTTTGGTTGGCCGAAACGTAGCACTTATATTTATCACGTGACGGAAAGTCTGTCATAGTCAAACTCAAATGTCTACGACCTATCACGCCTCTCTTTTAAAGACGTCACCGTTTTAGTAATTTTATTGCCGATTATATTTATTGTAATTCCGTGCCGTCGGTCACTCCCAATTCTGACCATCTCATGCACTGTTTTCGTTCATTCCGGTACGACAGATGTAAAAACGGTATGTAATATTCAGCTTATGTTAAAGACTTACGGATCCAACCATACGCAAATTGACTTTGATGATTCCCAAAGGAAACAATTCCATGGACGTGCATTTCATTTCCAAGAGCAACATATGCAACTAAAATTCAAAGAAAACACAAGAAAAACAATTAAATATCTTTGTAATTAATAAATACATAATATATTATTATATCTACGTACTGTAGTAACTGGAACAAAGGAAACCGCGTGCACACCGTAAACAAAAGAACTTTAAATCTATTATTCCAAGTAATACAAATTTCAAAATTAACGTAGCATAAGTAGATTTACTTATGGTTTTGTATCATAAAACTGCGAGTAAATTTATTATACCATGTACGTTTTATCACACATATAGGCCTACCATGATATCTTCTGATGATACTTACGATATCAAATGTTTCTGGATCGTTACGGAGCCTTATACGCTCCTTTCATCACAATTATAGGTCATAGACTTTTAGCTGAAAATTTTTGAAATCCGCACACCGTAATTCAGATTTCGGCAGGCTGCTACCACTAATATTAAAAATATTATTTGATAATAGAATCAGAATAAATGATAACATTGTTTACTCAGAAGGGGAGAGCACATATATGAATTAATAACTTTAAAGATCCTAAAAAAGTTGCATTTTACACCTTAAAATAAATAATAAATTATTTTTTGACATTAAATTACTATCGTGTGTCACTTCGCTTGACAAGCGACTTCAGGTTTCCTGTTTGGGACCACATATAGGGCACACGATGATTGCAAAACTCGTAAGATTGTTTTACATTTCAAAGACTGATGAATTATGCAGCACAACCGAACGTACTTAACTTTCAAGCACATAAGTGTAATTTATTTTACGGTAGCAACCAAGAAACGTGATGTCAAAACTTGCATAATAAAAGTTACTCAATTAATTTCTATTCACAGTTTAGAGTTTAGATGCCGTTTCTTGTTAGAGATAAAAGACATCGGAGTTCGGAGTTAGATGTTTCCTGTTAGATGTCCTCAAAAGATCACGAGTAGTAAGATTAAAGAACAGTTGTATAGATCAGCATAATTGAAACAAGGCAAAGGATAAAAAGCAACAATTTATTCCTGAAGCTAAATTGAATTCTTCAAATAATTCTTTGAAATATTGAGAAACCTTAGGAAATTCAGGTGGGTTTAAAAAATGCATTCAGAAGAGTGTAAATATAGACGGAAGGGTTTTCAAAAATATAATTGTAATATAGTTTGGGAGTAGTAAAGAACATGCTTCTGTGGAAAAAAAATTGTCTCGGGAACATAGTATTTGCCTGTTTTCACATTTCTAACAGCGAATATAACACTTTGATTAGATACATCTTTAGAAACATACAAAGTGGAAAGTTAAACAAGTAGGCTAATAGCAATACAAAACTAATGAACGAAGTAGTAATATCGTAACGACCGAAAATGTAGTAAAATATTCAATAGGTGTGGGCGGTCTCCGCGCACTCTGCAGTTTGACTAAGCAATTTTTACAATGTGTAGAGATTGTGATCAGACGTACAATTGTTCGCTAACAGCTGGGCAAAACTGAAGTAAACGTTTAAAATGGACTTTGGTAATTTACAGTAAGTACTTTGGAGTTTGCGCGAGTTATTCTAGGGTTTGCTGATTCTACATACTTCCTCTTTAATATACACAGTAAATTATTGATCCTTACGTTATAATTGATACATTAGTAAGGAAATGACACGTCGTTATACTTACGTAGGTGGATTGATCTTTATTCGCGTAGAAACAGATGAGTTTTTGAATATACTCTTGCAACCCCAGTACCTGGAAAGCAGAATAAACTAAAATGTACAATCTAAAATGAATTAGGCTTTGCCTTATTTTTACGTCAGATAAAACGACTTAAAATAAAATAACGAAAAGGTAACTATATTTGCCGCAGTGTAACGTGCATGGAAGTTATAAAACATAATTATCCGCAATATTTGCAACTGGAAGTACTGGTTTGAACCTCTCATCGTTAATGCCGTGAGAAAATACCAAATTCTTATACAATTGCTACGGCAGCATAATAATGAATGTTCCACTGATCGGCTACGTGATAAATGCCTTGTTATTAAGAGAAGTCCATTCTAGCTGAAAACAAAAGCTGCTGACGCAACAACTCAACATTCTCCCAGACACAAGCTCTGAGACGTTATTTGGAGCGAATAGTAACTTCGAAATTGGGCGGCTTCATTTATTCACTGACGTCTAATTCATTATAAGATTATTACTTACATTCTATACTGAACTGACCGATAATGTGTTTATTCAGGCGTTTGTTTACTTGTTCAAAACTGTTCTTATGAACACTGCAAACGATTGAATTTATGTCTTTTCAAGGTTTAAACGAGTACTCCTATATGTACTTGGAAGTAAGATAGAGGCTTGTGAAAGGAAAATCGATATTCAACAATAATAAGGGTTAACAATAAAAAATTATAATAACATTAATAATAATAATAATGACCTTAGTTTATGCTAACAGCTTAGCATGTAAAACAATAAGAGCCACAGGAAAAGATTGATGGAAGTTAAAAGCTGGATAAAGGTTTAAAAGATAGAAAATACAAAAGATGTGTAGTCTATTTAAATGAAAAGACGCCTACTAAAAATAATATATGAGTAATAAACTCAAAGAATTCTTCAAAGACCAGAGTAATCCTCCTAAAACTGGGATGCCAACTGTTAAGTATTCATTGACGTAAAGTCAATAGTTTGTGAGATACTGAAGGAGACAGCAAATATACTAAGTCCTAAATAAAGGTGCCCGACACAAAAAATAAAAATATTTGTACACTTACAGTAGCGTATATACGTGTGAAATCTAAATGCGGGTACCAAAATCAACTACGCCTAGAACTGACAGATTAATTTTGTTACTTGAACGGTTTGCGAGTTGGTAGAGTACCACAGTATCCACGATTGAAAGGAGAGGCAAACAGAGATGTAAGAACCATTACACTTCCATTGCATATTTTTGTATAAGATCACTATAGGACAAACAAATAAAGTTACTGATACTATACACCAGAGGCGCACCCATGTTTTTTTTCGGGGGCGGATTTGAAAACTTAGGAACAAATTGCACAATTTTGGTTTTCTTGATGCGTTTCTCTGCAAGCAGTGCTTTTTCCTGGAGGAACGATAATAAGCAACTTACTCAATGTCGCAAGAAAAGGTAAAAATAATCCTTGCCCCATAGAATTTCACTCATGTACGTTCCACCTACAATGACGACAAGACCTCTTCATACATATATTGCACGAGTAAGAATCATACACACAATGTGTGTAAGAATCATTAGTAAAAACTATGTAAGCACAGGGTTACTAATTTGCATAAGCTTACTGAATAATTTAAATTACTTAATCATTAGGTACTGAGTTTACTGAGATAATAATACAATAATATAATTAAAGTAATCAGACATGAAGCAGTCGCGCACGTTGTGGTTGGCATAAGGCGGGAACAGTGTAATACACGTAAGTAAAGAAATATACAGTTGAAAATATTAGCCTGCTCCCTGAATGACGAGTCTACGTACGTAAATTTTGGATTCTTTGTCTAATTCGACACGACTAAACAGTATGTATTGACGTTTTGTAAAAAGAAACTAGCACTAGGCAATATATAGGGGTCCTACAAAGACTTCACCGAGTTATAAATGTTTGCTACTGTAATGATTTTTATTATTTTGTAAACAGTGATTTAGAATGTTGTGTCTATTGCATTCCTAGCCGTGCCTAGACATTAAAAAACAATGTACATGTTACGATTCAGGGAAAACGTAGTAGCGTATAGTCAACATACACTAGTATAGTGTATAGCGCCACTCTGCTGTGCCACAAATTTTTGTAACTTTTTTACCACGTCACAAATCCAGGGAACCCATCTTAATTGACACCTGCCAATTACATGGGCTGCCTACGTTGTAACGAACTGTTATTAAACTCAACATAATTGAACAAATTACATAAGATAATTATAATGAAACAAGGGAAGGTATTTCACTGATTTATGCACTCATTTTCATGTGTAACAAGATGACTTCTCTTTATTAACAACTGTTACTCAAAGATCCCATGACATCATTAATTAGATTAAAATATTTAAATGCTTTTCATAAAAACTTAGGGATCAAACTGATTATGTATTCTTTTACCTCGGATCCGAGTTTACTTTAAATATCTCTATAGCAGAGACTTCTGAGTATTTTGTGTTCATCTAGATGCTTGCAAGACTTCTTTTACCATTTGAAGAATGGTATTATTAACTAAAGTGATTATAATTTACATTTACATATAATGCGTTACAACGTATGATATTCAATATTACAGTAAACTCTTAGTTTGTCTCATTTATAGTTTAAAGAAAATTATAGTCTTTGAATAGCCTCTTTTCTCTTTAAGTTATGTCTCAAATATAATTAACTCTCAATAGGCAAGCTATCGAGTCACCTTTACAATATGTCGTGGTAACCTCGTCCTGGGGTGTCTCTCTTGGGAATTCTTGAAGTCGGCGTCGTCATCTGAGTCGTGTCTTCGGCAAGTACTAGATAGGTGGTTCACTGCGGAGATTGAAGTTTCTCTTGTTAAACTTGGTGTAGATCCACGTAGGTCCTCGTCAGCGTCTTATGCATCGTATACGTCCACATGTGAAGTTTATGCAGGTCACATCTTAATATGAATTTAGTAGTACTTGAATTTACCTCTTGAGGGGAGACGTCATCTTGCTTACTACTTGTTAATTTCTTTTTTGTTTTAACTTATTACATTTTTATTTTTAACACAACTTCCTACAATTCACACATTGCACTCGCTCCCCACGTTTAGCAGTGGTAGCTAACATTTAAAATTAAATTTAACCAGTGCATTTTGGTGGAGCTCTCGCTCGTAGTTCTATACGCTCTGACGGCAGCATTGTGACTCTCTACTCGATTCGACTGGCACATTACAACGGAGAGGAGCAAGTACTCCGCGATAATATAGTTCCTATTTTTATTTAAATTGACATTCTTATTACAAAAAACAATACATTAATTATACATATATAATTTTAGTGAATTATTTTAACTACTACTCGTGCCTTCAAATTACTAATTACAAATATTATGATTTTTATATTTTCCTAAGTTACAGACGACTCGCTAAACACGTTGAGTCCGGAATCAACAGGTCACCGCATGATGACTAGCAAAGGGTTAACTGTGATATTAATAGCTTTTTTACAATTCGAATTTTTATTAATGCTTTAGTTCGATTTTCCATTTACATCTCATACTCATTCTGATTTAGTAGAGGGGCTTTAGGTTTAATAGTGCGATTTAAAAATACTTACTTGCTAGTAAATTTAAGTTTTTTATTTATTTATGATTCTATTATTAATTAAATCGTCACGTACTCCACCGCTTAAATTCCACATTACGGATGTTTTGTGAGCCTAACGCAAAATTGGGGACTTGGAGTATGTTTGGTGTCAGTGTGTGGAATTATTTATTATTAGTATTATTTATTATTAGTACACGGTTTGTTTTCTCTATCTCTCTTTAAATGATTTTGTTCTCATTCGTGAAATTCCCTTTTTCTCGTTACTTACTATGCTAACTTATATTTTAATTCTTAATACTAATTTCCCTACTTTTCCGTAACTCACAGTATCGTGGCCCGACTGACATCGGCTTACTCTAACTACACAAGTTAGCTTTCAGCACTCTTTAATGATTATTTTGGCACCTTTCTGCCCCATCATTACCCTTTTCAGTCGGCGCCGTTGTGAACTGTTACGTTACATGTATATAATCCTTAATTATATATCATAAAATTATCTCTAATATAATCTAAAGAGGATCCCATACTCCACTTTAGATTATTGCTAATCCTAATATCTTATGCTACAGAGAGAAGCGGAATCTCACGAAGATAATTCTTATTGTCTCTTTAACAATTCTTAAACAAACTATGCAGAAGGGGAGATACTTTACACAATTCATTGTAATACACACTAGGGAGGTTTTCAATTGTTTACATAAGCACCGGTTCATCACAATTGAGGGAGGGTGGCTGCTTACTACAATTCTCAACACGCTTTATTTCCTCGAACTGGCCACGACTGGGTGTTTCCAATATGCAACTATACTTGTATTATTATTTTCTTTTCCCTTATTTACTGCTACACTTCACACTAATTTAGTTTAACTTAAGATTTATTCAGCCTTATTATTTAATGCAATTATTATTCTCTTATTATTACTTTCTTTTGGTTTTCTTTCTAAGAAGCTTACCTTTTTCTTTTAATTTATTCATTATTTACTTTGGGGAGATTTTAGAAACTTACTTAGAATTATTTCCCATTTAATTACCATATTTATTTAGCACACTTTGTTTGCTTAGTTTTTTTTTATTTGACTCAGTTTAAAAGTTTACTGTTTTGGGGCATGGGTTTAACACTTTATCTAACAATGGAGGGTTAACTAGGTCATTTATTTATTTGAAATTTAAGTCACTATTTTATTTAATTGTCGTCACGGTGAAAATACTTGCTCTACTATACTATACACAATTACATAGACAAGGTGCATTCTTGGGTAAATCATTTGCATAATTCAGAAGAGAATAATTTCTCTTCTAAGGGAGAGACAGAAATTCCACACACACATATTTCAATGTTAAATCGCCGATCAGCTGTTTGCTGGAATGTAGGTCACCCTCTTTTATTTAGTAAACAGAGGCAGGGTAAATGTCTGCGTGGCAACGCGGGGGTACGCACACGTATTGTTCTCTACACAATGCCACAGGCTAACTGTCTTGACCGGTTTTAACTGGAGAAGCCAGCTCGGACGCATGGGGTGAATCTCATTCAACAAAGCACACTTTAAGTTAAAAGTCTATTACGGTTATAACAGTCTGAGTTTAGTAATTAATTCTCGTACTTTCCCCAATTAAATTATTTATTTTTTGTTAGTAACAAATTTAAGTTACGAAATTCTTTCCACGTAAATAACCGGGTCTACTTTACACAGGAGTATTATTTTTTTTTTTACTTTTACCGTGACGACAGACATACACTGATATACTATGTAGGCATATTCAAGAAACTACAGGTCTTGGATTGTCACAATATAAACCTGTTAAAGACTGAGCAGATCAACAAGCACTACAATTCATGTACATACTTGCATTTGGCTTCATACAATGATATTTCAAGTTATACTGTCTATCATTTACGTATCTTAAAATAAATTCATTTTATGAAAATTAATGTTACATCAAATACAGTAACTGAGTGCATATATCAAATAACTGAGGGCCGAAAGTTATCTAATTTACTCCGCAACAATTACTTTAATTAGCAGCGTGACGAATCTTTGTTAATGTCACGATGCTTACAACCTTTTTTTTATTATTTAGCAGAGTGGCGCAATTTTGTAACGTTTTTTACCACGTCACAAATCCAGGGAACCCATCTTAATTGACACCTGCCAATTACATGGGCTGCCTACGTTGTAACGAACTGTTATTAAACTCAACATAATTGAACAAATTACTTAAGCTAATGATTAGGAAACAAGGGAAGGTATTTCACTGATTTATGCACTCATTTTCATGTGTAATAAGATGACTTCTCTTTATTAACAACTGATACGAAAAGATCCCATGACATAATTAATTAGATTAAAATATTTAAATGGTTTTCAAAAAAACTAGGGATCATAATGATTATGTACTTTGTTACCTCGGATCCGAGTTTACTTTAAATATCTCTATAGCAAAGACTTCTGAGTATTTTGTGTTCATCAAGATGCATGCAAGACTTCTTTTACCATTTGAAGAATGGTATTATTAACTAAAGTGATTATAATTTACATTTACATATAATGCGTTACAACGTATGATATTCAATATTACAGTAAACTCTTAGTTGGTCTCATTTAAATTTTAAATAAAATTATAGTCTTTGAAAAGTCTCTTTTCTCTTTAAGTTATGTCTCAAATATAATTAACTCTCGATAGGCAAGCTATCGAGTCACCTTTACAATATGTCGTGGTAACCTCGTCCTGGGGTGTCTCTCTTGGGAATTCTTGAAGTCGGCGTCGTCATCTGAGTCGTGTCTTCGGCAAGTACTAGATAGGTGGTTCACTGCGGAGATTGAAGTTTCTCTTGTTAAACTTGGTGTAGATCCACGTAGGTCCTCGTCAGCGTCTTATGCATCGTATACGTCCACATGTGAAGTTTATGCAGGTCACATCTTAATATGAATTTAGTAGTACTTGAAATTACCTCTTGAGGGGAGACGTCATCTTGCTTACTACTTGTTAATTTCTTTTTTGTTTTAACTTATTACATTTTAATTTTTAACACAACTTCCTACAATTCACACATTGCACTCGCTCGCCACGTTTAGCAGTGGTAGCTAACATTTAAAATTAAATTTAACCAGTGCATTTTGGTGGAGCTCTCGCTCGTAGTTCTATACGCTCTGACGGCAGCATTGTGACTCTCTACTCGATTCGACTGGCACATTACAACGGAGAGGGGCAAGTACTCCGCGATAATATAGTTCCTATTTTTATTTAAATTGACATTCTTATTACAAAAAACAATACATTAATGATGCATATATAATTTAAGTGAATTATTTTAACTACTACTCGTGCCTTCAAATTACTAATTACAAATATTATGATTTTTATATTTTTCTAAGTTACAGACGACTCGCTAAACACGTTGAGTCCGGAATCAACAGGTCACCGCATGATGACTAGCAAAGGGTTAACTGTGATATTAATAGCTTTTTTACAATTCGAATTTTTATTAATGCTTTAGTTAGATTTTCCATTTACATCTCATACTCATTCTGATTTAGTAGAGGGGCTTTAGGTTTAATAGTGCGATTTAAAAATACTTACTTGCTAGTAAATTAAGTTTTTTATTTATTTATGATTCTATTATTAATTAAATCGTCACACAATGGAAATTTGTTTGGTTCAGTACCCATTGCACATTCAGTTCATCTCAAGCAGACGTATGTAAATCTCAAAGCTCTGCTAAAATACGTGAATTATGAAAAACATTCTTGGACAATTTTGGGGGATTTAAAAGTAGTAGGTATGTTACTTGGTCAACAATCCGGCTACACAAAAATGCCTTGTTTCATTTGTGCATGGGATAGTCGAGCCAGAGACAAACATTGGAAGAAGACAGACTGGCCCAAAAGAAAAACCCTCCAACCCGGTTCACAGAACATAATAAATGTACCACTTGTTCAACGAAGCAAGATACTATTACCTCCTCTGCACATCAAACTCGGATTAATGAAACAGTTCACTAAAGCTCTTCCAAAAGATGGTGACTGTTTCCAGTACTTGGTAACAAGATTTCCGAAAATATCTTATGAGAAACTTAAAGAAGGGATCTTCGTGGGACCGCAGATAAGAAAGTTAATGAAAGACAATTTGTTTTAAGTACAATGAATCCAGTGGAAAAAAGGGCCTGGGTTTCGTTTAAAGAAGTTGTCAACTTTTTGGGCAACCACAAACATCCAGAGTACAAAACCATGGTTAAAAGAATGCTGCAGAGTTTCATGAAATTAGGATGTAACATGAGTGTAAAGCTTCACTTCCTACACTCACATGTTGACTTTTTCCCTGCGAACCTCGGTGATGTCAGTGAAGAACAAGGCGAACGTTTCCACCAGGATATCAAGGACATGGAAAAGAGATACCCGGGAAGGTGGAATGCCAACATGACGGCCGACTACTGTTTTATGCTAAAAAGAGACGGCACTGGTGAAGGGAGACAATCACGGAAGAGAAGTTTCTATCCACGTCAGAAAGATCTTGAAGCAGTGAATTCAGCGAAGAAGAGGAATTAAATTGTCATATATGTGTTGTGTTTTCGTAATAATTATAACATTTTTAAGTGAGTGTATACCATTGTCTACTGCACCGCCATGTGTTGTTATTTTATGCAGGATTAAAACATAAACAATTTTGAAATCACAATCAAATAATAATAATTTTCCCTGTTCACAAAATTCGATTTTTTAAAACTTCGAAATTGAATTGCATAAAAACCTTACGTGATACAGAAAAACTAAAACCAGATTTGAAATCAGCATGAAAAATACATTTAAAATCACATTACAGTCTTAAAACATCGTACCAAAAGTTTTAAAATGTTGCATAGTGAAATCTGCGTTCTATGATTTCAGTCAGTTTTTACTGAGGTTTTCAACTCTTCAGTTTACTTGACTCGTTGAGATACAAGATAGTAAAGGGATGTAGTCGATGGAATCATAATGTCAAACTCTGGTCTTTGTGAGCACTTGTCAAGATTATCGACACCCGTCGTGCACACAGTTTACGATAATCTAGAGTGTCACAATTGTAAATAATTTTGTTTTTAAAACTTTTGGAAATTCTACGCAATGGCCCATAATCGTAAAGCGACGAGTTTCTGTCACTTTCGCATTCACATGTTAAGCGAGATCGTCAGTCCGATTGCCACACCTGTCTTTATCGTCAACATTTGAACGGCCTTTCCTGAACTCACGACACCATTGCCTCACTTTTACTTCACTAACTCAGGTAAGCCTGTATGTTTCACATAATTGACAGTGACTTTCCGCAGCATTAATGGCCTCTTGCGCTTAGAACACTAATAACTAATCAGACTTCACAAGTGGCGGTATTGTTTATTAATTGTGGATTGCTTATTTTTGGCGGGATTGTTTCATTATAACTCGCTGTCACGCCAAATAAACAAGAATTGACTGGAAATAATATGGCGCTTACATCCCCAACGGATAAATTAAAGCTACTGCGTTTGTATGAACTAATCAGTGTTGCCAATCACTCTTTATAAACAATCGCCCCTTACTTTTGAAATACACCTTCTGAAACACTACGCCTCTTGTATAGCTGTGTGCAATGTCTTACATGTTTATGCTGGGTATAAATTACACTTAAGCGTCAAGATATTCAGAATCATTATAATTTGATTAATTGGTGTATAATCTTGTAATTAAAATTCATTTTAAATTATCCAATTTATTTATCAATATGGCTGTGTTATAAGAGTTCTTGGCTAGAACACTGCAGACTAAAATAAGAAATAAGTAACCGAAAATCATTAAAATTAAAAATTGTTTAAGGCAATAAATTGAAAAAGTAGAGATTTTATTGACTTTCAAAACTAATTTTGTACGTTTTATTAAAAAGATAACTTTCACATTTTAATAATGTACACATACTTAACTTTTCGTCTTAATGCTCGGGTTACTTTGAATACTTTTTGTTCTAAAATACTAAAACGTTTCCTGATAGAAGGAAGGTAAATTAGTCAACGATCTTTCACAACAAGATTCTCAATGCTAAACAAATATATAGACCAAATATGTACATAATTTTAATGTTAATTAATTTTGTATTGGATACTGCTTTAATTATTTTCCTTACCTCCTGATCATCGGATTCACCAATTAACGCTACTAACGTAACATGTACCAGGCGAAGAGAAACCCTTGCGATTATATAAAATTTGTTTAACATGGTCGTATAGTTTCGACACTGGTACCATAAGACGTAAACGCCTGTAGTCACGCCAAACGATAAGATAACAATACTAAACAATATGTGGATTCCGTAGTATTCGTTTACACTGCGACGTTTCTCCACCAACATTCTGTAGACTTCAACGACACTATCGATTTTATCTAAAGTTATTCGCTTAGCCTTAACATAAGTATTTTCGGGCAACGACCCGGTGCATTGAGTAACGTATGCCTCATTAGGCTCCAACGAAGTTTTTATTAGTTGTTTTATTTTGCCAATCCGTTCATTCACACGATACATACACAGTGACCACTGCAACGTAATGGGTACCGCAACAAGGCGGCAAAGGAACAGAGCAACTCTTGAGAAAGAAGGACTAATGAAGCACACGTAGACCAATTGACAGAAGAGGTCTACAGCGCCGACTATAAAGAGGAGCAGTTGTCTCGTGCAGTGATTTGTGCCTGTGGTCGTGATAGTGGTAAAGACAGTGTTGAGATACTCCTCGTTGGCGAGATAGGTTTGGCAAAACTTATGAAAACTTTTGTTTAAAAAATTATGATTTAATATGTTTAGAGATGCCCAAATAAGCATAATAATGTGAACCCATACAACTAAAACGTTGCGAATTCTTCCACTCTCAGGTTTATTATAATATAAGGATAAAGTCAAACTTATGCAAGGAATGGCATAAATAATATGAAAATACACTTTTCTGAGTAGAGAACACTGTACATTGTCAAGCCAAGGAGTGAACAAGCCAACAGTTCTGCAAAAGTATTGGTCTAATTTTACCAGAACTCTGAAGCAGTTCATCATTACTTCTTTCACTAGTTCAAGCGTTTGTACGTGTTGCGAATAAAGATGGCAGATACTAACTAAAGGATCAATACTATGTAGGATCGGAACAATAAAATCGGTATTTGTTGTTTAGTACTGTTGCTATAGTAACGCGATTTGAAATAATTTCTCTAATTAATAGCTTTTCCTGTTGTATAAACAGCGTCGTCTATCGGTTGTTAATGTTTACTCGCGACTTACACTTACCACTTCCACTGTCATTCTCGCCAACTCTACAATGGCGACCTGGTTTCCACCTTTCAGTGTCTTAATGCCTGAGCCATTGTTGGCAATCTTTCTTCGGAATGTTGTATCCCTTCAAACATTGATAGTCATCTGTCTACCACTATTATTTCGTAATAATATAATTATCTACACTTTTGGCCTTGATATCTTGCGTCGTAAAGAATCCATATCTCTATCTTTAAGCTGTCTTCTAAGTTTCCCTTTTAACTGCCATAACTTTTAAACCACACATAAATATCAAAACTGATAAATTTTAAACATCAATTATAAGACTGATTTAAATTTAAGAAATTTTTTGAATGTTTGTTTGTTAAACACACACATATTATATGCGAGCGCGTATCTGTGTGTACATTTGGTTTGCAAAAGGACGAGCACTCCACTACCTTACAATAAAAGACCTTATTTTTATAAACCAAAACAAAAATATACAGGAAAAAGAGAATTCTGCAACACGCTGCACACATAGACTGAGAATTTAGTAAAGATAACGTTTTTAACGTCGCAAGAACACACCAATATGAAAAGAGGAACATACTAAAAAAAAGGGGCTGTATTCAGATGTTATAAGTTGCGTGGTTGTGCATTACTATTCCTGGTCTAAATAATGAAACCAAATTTATTTCATTAGTTTCATTTAAATTTACGGCACTAATTCTCACCATTTGTATAATAGTAAAGCATTTAGAAAAAAAATTAAAAAATTTTATTTTTGTTATTGTTAATAACAATAAGTTTTTCGTTTCTAAGCAATTGATTGAAATTTAATGAAATTATTTAGTTTAATTCAAACCGGCAACGATAAAAGATGTGTCCTGTCTATGTCGCTGCAGATAAATTCAGCTTGTGGCCACTTTACCCATTGTAAAATACTCAAGATAATGGAATTTTTGCTAATCTGACTGTCACGATTAGGATACGGCCATCACACTCACACACACCCGTTTGGCGGACACATGTCCTGCGTTGCAGTCTGCGAGTTGGGAGTTAGTGCAAGCGCGCGCCTTGCATTGTCTCCATCACGCACTCTGGTACGTCGCACGCATGTGCGCTCGCGGTGTACACACATGCTTTGTTGTTTTAATCGTGGCAATCATAGTAGTAACATTTTGTAACTGGAGTATGTTCACAATGGGGAAAATCACCTAGGGTTGAATTTATTTTAGAGACAACATACAAAAACACGTTACAACATGTTCTGGACAAAGATTCCACAAAATAAATATATACATTTCTGGTGGATGAACACGTACACCACGTTGGACTTATAATAAATATTGCAGCAGAACAAATAGAAGGCATAGTATTAAAAACATAATAATATAAGTCTTTTATCTGGAGTAAGGTATATATTTTTAAACAAATTAATTATATGGCCTGGGATTGAACAAAATTATTTATTCTAAATTTAATAATGTCTGTAAATGATTTAAATGTTTCTTTGATCTTAATAGTCTATTTTACTTGAGCGTTGAATTCCACTGACGAAACCGCTGGACTGTATCACTGCCACCTCTCGCTGCCTGTTGAATCTGCTGCACTGATGACACGTGGAACTCCCCGCACAAACGCACGCACCGATACCGATACACCGATAGCGTTTGTCTCGTTTCTCAGGGCTCGATAATGGGTGTAATTTAAATTAATGTAGTTTCGGTGTATTGTACGTACACCTTCCTGTGTTTTGATGTGTCCTAGCGTTCACACAGATGTATTACGGTAAATACACCTGATGAGGAAATCTTCACTGTCGCGAGATAGCACAATTTAATTAATAATATAAATTATTTTAGTTCAAATATCCAATGGATTTTTAGCAAACGGGCAACTCGTTGCTAAGATTCCGTATTTGTAACCCTTATGTAGAACGTATACTGATACGACAAACTCGCACAGAGACAACGTCTGTTAAGGCCGAGCTGTTAGGGAGAACTGGCCGAAGCTTCCTTCGCGAAAAACCAATCTGACTAAAAATTGGAGCTTCTGATTGGTCATAACCCCTAGCACGTGATTGATGGGTTAGATTGATAGACAGAAGTCCTGATCAATTTGACTGAAAATTGCAAAACCATGTTTAGATTTTATCAAAAAGTTTTATGACTTTCAGAAGATACGGATTCTTTAGAAAGATGAATTATGTTAAAAAATACATAATAAAATAATATATTTCAAGTCTTTGACATAAGAAAAATAAAGCGCTAATTTAGAAGTATGAGCTGTCCAATTCAATACGTTAATTTGAACTAGAGTTATTCATGTAAATACGAATAACACGCGCATACGCGCACTCGCACACTATATTCGCACTTGACATGACAGAAAATAAATTTATGGGCATTTTGATATACAACAGTTAATTACCCATTTCTTATTTCAAAACTGACAACTATTTTACAGATTTTTAACAAAATCTATTTTCAACATGTCTATAACACGTTGCTTTAAATTGGTATAAAGCACATAGTCCTAGCTGCAAATACCCTTTCTGCAATGTTCCATTGCAATATATTAACACAACTCTAAATTGAGTTTTCTTGTTACTTCATTTAATGTATTTCTGTAAAGAATAGCTTTAATATTCTTTAATACATTTGTAAAAATTCGTTAATATATTTGTTTAATTTTCTCTTGTTGATGTTGCTCCTATCGTACAATATAGGTAGTACTTTGTAAAAGGCTTATTTTTAACACTTGAAAGTTAATTTACGTAAAAGTTACATTAAATTTTTTAACTTTTCTTCTTCTTCTTCTTCTTCTCCTCAATCCAGGAGTGCTTTCAATTTGTTCCTTTAGGTAGACAGCCCCTTGATCACCTTCTTCCTTTTCTTACCCGAACCGTGTAGTCCTACCTGGGCTGGGCCTTCCCCTTCAGTAATATTGGAAATATATTAGGTCGTTCCCTGTCTTACCCCTTTCCGTATTTGATAATATGTACATTTTGATATATGTGTTATTTTATTGTTTATGAAGTACAATAAATTTATTCATGTTATGAAAGAAAATTTAGCATACATGATTTTAGTGGTATTCAATTCACTTGTATGAATAGATAAACTAACCTTTTCAATCCGTCTTGTGGCTTCTTGTTCACATTGATGACGCACCTCAAAGCATATGCTTCTTTGTCAGATATTTAACTAGTAGCGTGCTCACAGCGTCTAATCCTGATGTAGGCTAACTTCTGCTAAGCTCAAAAATTTAAGAATAGGCTACATTAAATTTTCAACTATCTTACAATATTCTTTGTGTGTTCGTACACTGGACTCTTTTAAATATATTTGTCTCATTAGTATGCTCCCTGAGCTGCAGATCTCGTTCACTATTTCAAACGGAGTACATCTATTATTACATAAATTTTTTTATTAGAAAATTTTTCGAAATATAACTATTACATTAACGACTAGGAAAACACCTTACAACCTGAACCGGTTTTCACCTTTAAAAGGCTTCTTCAGAGGTCTTTTTACTTATAAAAACTTTGTGTTCCGAGTCGTTAATGTAATAAGTTAGTTATATTTAGTTAAGTAACGGACACGTCATGGACAACGAAATCCAACAATTTTTCAATTGCGGAAAAAATTACATACCGATTAATTTAATATTTCTTTAGTAACCTAACAACTGTTCCGCAATACTAAGTCGTTTTTTTCCTTTTATTCACAGCTGTGGTCAGCAACTTTTGATCCGTCCGGCTATTCCTTGTTTGAGGCAATTTAGTAGTGAATCTGTTCCCTGGATATGTTACTAGCATATCACAGGGTAAGACGTATGGTGGTGGGGTTGCCACCTTAAGGCTTCACGTCTTCATATACGTCCTGATAACGTCCATCTATAATTGTTATAGATGGTACTGTTCTGGAACAAGTTATCAATTTTGAATACCATGGCTACAGTGTGTCTTATAAGGCAAGCAACGACGTGGTGAATAAGTTGCATAAGTTCAACCTTATGTGCGGTACCATTAGGTGAACCCTTAAGTCAGCAAGTGAAGGAACACGCCTAAAATTCTACAAGTTGATGGCTCTTACAACACTTTTTATGGGTCTGAAAATTGGACTTTAACGAAAGGCCAGGCTAGTCGCATCCAACCGGATGAAATGAGATTTCTCAGGCACGTGGCTGTGTATACTCTCCATGATCATACAAGAAACACAGATATACGGCAGGAATTGAATATTATCAGTATACTCGACAGGATCGCCCAGTATCGGCTACATTGGTGGGAACATCTTTGCCAAATAGATGACTACAGCATCCCCAAACACCTTTGGAACTATAAGCCGAGGGGACGGAGAGGTGTGGGACGTCCGAGGAAGCGCTAGAGTGACCAGCTCTAATCGGCCTGCTTGACACCGAAACAAACCATTTTCGGTTTAACCCGTGAAGATGATGATGATAACCTAACAATTGTAGAGCGCACAATCGTACAATAAACCCAAGCAATTAGGAACATTCAGATTGTGGTTTACAATTCCTTTAATTTGATACCTCACGTAGGATTTTGCTATTTTTTCACAATTTTCACTCACCGTCCTATTTTTGGGATGATCAATGTCAAAAACAACAAGGTTCTGTAGGGTAAAGTGTGGTCATGTGTGCTAAGTCTTACAAAAATCGGTTGATGCGTTCAAAAGTTATGGTGAAACATACCCCAATTAGTTAGACAGACGACAGATAAATTCCAAACGGTCGAATTAAAGCCTAAGAGCTCGCTTCCTCGAGGCATACGTTATAGGGTGCCTTCAGATGTAATTTTCATTATCAAAGAGACCAAAGAAGGACTAGTGACCACTACTAGTATTTGTCGATAGGTGCACTGAGTACGAGTGCTTTGAGCATGGAGCCACAAAACTTACGTTCTTTACTCTACAACCAAGACATGGCAGGTGTAGAGCTTTACGTTAGTGTCTATAATATATATTTGACAAGAAGCAGAGCTAGATTTGGTGACAAAACATCAAATAAGTAGACGCTTGAGTTCTGAAGAAATGACATATCTGCTAAAATGGTACCCCCATGTCAGGTCGGTGAAGACTACACTCAACCTTTGTGAGGAAGAACTGTAATTTTGGATAAAATATTTGTACGTCGAACAAAAAGCTGGCCAAAGGGAGTTGTGATCTGCTTCCTGTAACGAATTTGGACTCTCTTCCAGTTATCGGCCGAGGGTGAGTGATGTCTGTAGTGTTATCAAAGTCCTTTCTGTCAATACCATGATAGTTATTTTTCTTTTTTAAAATTGAGTCTTTCTTTCTTTCCATATGCTTTCTGATTTCCTGAGCGACGATTCTGTTCATCCGTATAATTAAACATTTCTCAGAAAAACATTTGTTCGTTAATACGTTTGTCTATTTTATTGTTTAACAGCCACCATTCTGATCATACAGGCTGGTAAATAACTAGCCATCAGAGAGGTCAAAATATTTTCCAGGAGGGGCAAACATTTTTCTAGAGGAGAAAAATATTTATACGTATATTTTTCACACATATTGTTTTGCACATATTATTTTGTAATTCTTATAACATAATAGAAATAAGTATACAGATTGTATTAATTCATTAAATTATTTGTTGATTCAAAAGTGCACAAAACTAATGGCTTGTACAAGTTAATGTTTGATCTCCATTATGTAGTTACCCAAGGTTCCAAAGTTTGCTCCAAAACATCAGAGCAGGCTTAGTGTGTATAAGGGTCCACCGTGGACACAAATTTTAAATATTCCCTACGGATCGTTGGTCAGAATAAAGCTGCAAATCTACAGCGTACGTTTCACAGAACAAACGCCCGGAAAAGGAGGAGCGCTCCGGAGTTACTCATGAACTCTGAGGGTTCATTGCAGAGGGTTCATTCCCTAAAGACGAAAAGTCTGTCTATAAACCGTTCCTCAGTAAACACTTGCAGCTACCTGGCCACCGATCCACAGGAAGCAAATCGTTGTCCACGCTGGACACCTTTTAGGCTTGCACGCGTTGCGTTAGAGTGGTTTCGGCACTTTCCATTTGAAAAGTGTGCAAACGTAAGAAAATGCAACCGTGCAATGCACGGCTGACTTTATTGTACATACTTATCTATTAAAAAAACTGTACCATTCTTTTCATCAAGAATAGCTGATATTTATTGTGCATAAAGTTCACGTCTTACCGAAAAACTAGGAAAGTCCACTGGTTTTATTTAATACTTAAAACATACAAATTTTAATTATAATATTTATTTATAATAAAGTGGTAAGTCAAAATAAAGAGTAATTGATAAGCTCCTCAAATAAGTCAGGATTTTGGCAAAGTTTCAGATTACATTAAGCTATTTACAAATTACACAAAATTTGAAACCAGTCGAAATATTGCTAGTTTGTCTTTTCTTATTTGAGTCTTAAACATCATGTTCGAGTCGTCTTAGTAGAGTCTTTTAGCATTAAACGACATGCTCATAGTGAGAAGTGCTTGCTTAACATCAGCAAACCAGACATAAAACCACCATGGCTGATCACTAAGAGTAAACAAACTATTTAAGGCTCGTAACATTTCTCAAGTAAAAAAATATATTATTGCATTGTTATAACACAGTGTAAAGATGTAGGTTATAGAAGCGAAACATATTTACACTACGATCATATAAAGAAACAAGATATGTTTAGTTATTAGCAAAATAAAAGAAAGTAATATAAGTAACGGTACAACGAATAAGTAAAAATGTGGCAAAACGTGACATGCACGTCCCGATATTGCGATGTATTGGTGTCGTATAGAGTCTGTAGAATATTTGTAGTCGAGATATCTGTTAATAGAATAAACTTAATTTGTTAATAATGTTATTACTTTTAACATTGAAAATGTTTATAAGGACGTGTCGCACATTTGAAAACGACCGCTGGTGCGTGATTGATCGAAAATGGGAACCGGTGAGTTTCCATAGAAACTACTTCTTTGTTGTCAATAACCTAGTACACATATAAAACTTCGCTTATGAATGCGACTACATTTAACTTATAATCTGTACATTGGTAAATGAAGAATGAATTAATTGTTTGGTGAATGAACATAAATAAATATATATATATTTTGTTGATTTATTGAAGCATTTTCAATGCACTTCTCTGTGCATTGCATTTGTACAATGCCTGTAAATTTTTGACAATCTCCTGAGCTTTTAATAGAGTTTATAAGAATAATCAGTCTCCACATGTTGACCTTTGTAACAAAACTAAAACTTACTTTCTGTATAATCAAATATGTTAATATTTTAAAAGTTCTTTTTGTCTTACTTATAAGGTCTCTACTTATGTGATACATGTTTTTCTTCAAAATAAGTTTTTTATAATTTTACTCAAATTGTTGCGGTTGAACGTGCTGTCACCTTGCGTAGCTTGGGGTTAACGGCTGTTAAAACGATAAAAGTGGACTGTATAAAACGGTTTATTATAAAGAACAGATCAAATTATACATATGTGATTCTGTGAATCCGCGCGTGCCCGTACGACTGCGTATCTATTAATTTAGACTAATTGAAATTGAATCGACTAAATCGTTAACATATTGACGGCCGTAAGTAAATTTGCGTAACACACGCGCGGAATAGGCTCTTGCCTTTTGGAGCTCCGTGAGCTGACTGGAGCCGTTGTCAGACATCATTTCTTCGGGAATGCCGCGGTGGGCAATGAATCGTTTAAAGGCGGCAATAAATACCTCAGCAGTCAGGCCAGACACCAATTCCAAATGAATCGCCTTCATAGTAAGACAGACAAACAAGCATTTGAGCATTTGTATGCCTTTGATGTAGTCTTGGATCGCAGCCCGCCATGACGGATCAACGATAGGGCCGCCGTAGTCTACGGCAGACGAAGAAAAGGCCTCGGTCAATACCACCCTTCACGAAGCCAACTGACAAAGTTGCTGCCTTTGCTTGTGGGTTCTGAAGCGAAAGCATTTGATGCACTTACGAATGACAGAACTGACAACAATCTTGCCGTTGACGATCCAATACCTTTGACGAACAGAAATGTGCGTTAACTTAACGCCCGCGTGAAGCAGCATCGAATGCTCAACCTCTATTATTAATGTAGTGAGGTGGGCCTTTGGGTGCAGAATAATCTGATGCTTAATGTCGTAAGGCAAATCGGAACGTTGGAGACGACCTCCAACCCGAAGTAACCCCGAATCGTCGATGAATGGATCAAGAGAGACAATTTTGCTAGATTTGGATAGATTGCCATTCTTTATCTCAATGATCTCCTTGTGAAAGTACGTCAATTGAGATTGGCGTATAAAGAAATTTAAAGTGTTGTTTAATTCCTCCCTGGACAGTCGCAGGTCATGTCCCGGACCAGGGGAATTCGATCTCAGATTATAGATAAATCTGAAGCAATAGCTGATAACGCGTATCAATCTCTGAAGAGTGGAAAAGTCTTCACTTACATCGGTAGCGACGACGCTGGCCATACATTCAAGAATGATCGATTGTTTTTGTTCAGATCGGCACTCCCGTATGGTGGCCGAATCATTTGTGCTGATTTTGGGGTGGCGAATTGAATCTTGCAAAAGCCATGCCGGACCATGTTACCACAATTGGAAGTTCCGCAATTTGTCTGGATGACAACCACGACATAGAACATCACGTGGTTATCCTGGGACTTCACATGGTGCCAGTCAGCGTTATTGGAAACCTGCTGGATTTCAGCCACACGATTGGCGACGAAGGTCTTCCACCTGGAGGACTCAACGTGTATCGAGTGGAGGGCGACCATGGAGTCGAAGTACAGATGAATCTCATGATCATGTATGTTCAATGCACGAATTACCTTTTGAAGCAAACTGACAAGCAGAAGACAACCGCATAGCTCAAGTCTGGGCAGTGTAATTTGTTTTAAGGGGGCTACACTGGATTTCAAACACAGTAAATTAGATGAGACACGCCTATTATCATATACAATTCTTGCGTATATGCAACAACCATAACCCTCACAGGAAGCATCCGCGAACCCGCGAATTTGAAACGATCTCGTGTATGGGTTAGACTTTATGCAACGGTTCACATTAATCTTATTGACTAGATTTAGTTTACTATACAATTCCCTCCATTTGGGGAGAAGAGAATCTGATAAGACCTCATCCCAATTCGTTTTTGCTTGCCAAAGCTGCTGCACGAAACGTTTGTATAGAACAACTACGTGACCAAGTAGACCCAACGGGCCATAAATGCCCGCAATTACTGAAAGTACAGTTCATTTGGTAAACGCCTCATGGCAAGGTTTGAGCGTTGTCTTATAAACAAACATATCGGAACCGTTGTTCCATAGTAGCCCTAAAGTGCTCATATTTTTACCCTTGTTTAGGGGTATGGCAGTGTCACCTTGGTTTATTTGATACGGTTACTTTGAGTTCAAACGTATCTACATAATTATGAAAGCAGAAGAAGTACGTAACGTTGGAAAGAGACGAAGTAGGTAATAGCACGAGTGTAGGAGGATGTTGTTGACAGGAGAACATCGTTAGAGTGTTGGAGGATGTTGTTGACAGGAGAAATAATCGTTAAAGTGTAGGAGGATGTTGCTAACAGGAGAACTAATCGTTAGAGTGTTGGAGGATGTTGTTGACAGAAGAACTAATCGTTAGAGTGTTGGAGGATGTTGTTGACAGGAGAACTAGTCGTTAGAGTGTAGGAGGATGTTGTTGACAGGAGAACTAGTCGTTAGAGTGTTGGAGGATGTTGTTGACAGGAGAACTAATAGCAAGAGTGTAGGAGGATGTTGTTGGCAGGAGAACTAACCGTTAGAGTGTTGGAGGATGTTGTTGGCAGGAGAACTAATAGCATGAGTGTTGGAGGATATTGTTGATAGGAGAACTAATAGCAAGAGTGTAGGAGGATGTTGTTGACAGGAGAACTAATACCAAGAGTGTTGGAGGATGTTGTTGACAGGAGAACTAATAGCAAGAGTGAGGAAGGATGTTGTTGGAAGGAGAACTAATCGTTAGAGTGTTGGAGGATGTTGTTGACAGGAGAACTAATCGTTAGAGTGTTGGAGGATGTTGTTGACAGGAGAAATAATAGCAAGAGTGTAGTAGGATGTTGTTGGCAGGAGAACTAATCGTTAATATTGTAACGACGGTCTCACGGATCGTCGTACGGTACAGTGGAAACAAAATACAAGACACCAATGAAATCACTAATAACCAGCTTCAATTATCACAATTATTAATTTGTAAATAACAAGATGTCCACACACAATAATAATGTCAACTATAATTAATTCCGCACTAACTATAACACAACAACATTTCGCTACAAACACTCGATCCGCGCTGAAGAATCGCTCAACACCACTGAACTGACAAGCCGGCTGCTAAGGCCGTTTATAGGTAGCGCACGCCTTTTAGAAATTTTCAATCCTCACTTCACGTCACTTAATGCGTATATCAAGTGTTCTTGAATACACTGTAACCTACTTGTGAGCGGCCTTGACTGAGACAACACCTGCCACACTTTTGGTGGGGGGGTGGAGAGTGTTCTGCGCTGTCCGACAGTATTATCCTTACAATATATTCCCCTCTGTAAGTTAGAAAGTAATTAAACTAAAATACAAATTTTTTTTAAGTGTTTCACAAAAATAACAATAATATTGTGGCCTAATTCACTGTAAATTTTACATCGGTGGCGAATAAGAGAACTTCTAGAAAAATATCCAGAGGAGCAAACAAAAGTGGATCGGCCACTAATTGTATTAGTTTACGTTACCAATTAATAGCTCATTCACAGTACAAATAACTTTAAAACCTGCAGAAAACTGCATAAGACATACTGGGACAGTGGAATGAGATATTGAAATAACAACATTGCATAAAAGTTGGCATGAAAATTAGAAAGAACAGTACCCAATTTGTGAAGCACAGAGTTCTGCATCCAGCCAAGACGATTAAACATAAAGTATGATCATTGCGTCCGGCACAAGAGTTTGACTTATCTAAACAATTTACTACAAAACTTCATTATGTCATTGACCATTTATTTTTTAATTTAATTAGACTCTTTTTAGTTGGAATGATATTTTTGGCAGTCCAAGGGGTCTTGAAGATTGAGAAATTAAATTTGATTATTTTGAATAAGTTTCATTGCTGTTGGGTAATAATTGGATGATTTTAAAAACTACGCAGTAGGGTAACTGTTTCAGTACATTACCGTCTGAAAACAAATATGTGCGCGCGCGTGTGTGTGTGTAGACATATGCATGTATAATTATATTATCAAATATTATATGTAAACAATCAAATCGTATGTTTTTCCATTTGTAGCCGATATTATTGACATGTCTTCTGTAAAAATAATATATGTAATTACAAAAAAACAACTAAATTCTCATAAGTGAGCAAACTACATTTTCTGTTTAACTCTAAACTTTTTAGAGTACCCTACGTATGTAGTAACAGTTAAGAAATACGAAACACGTTGATTAACCTCCCAATAGCAGCTTCATAACAGTATTAAACATTTTAGACAATAATTATTATTTAAAACAAATAAAAACTCACACACATACGTACATGTGTACATTTACACGTATTTATTTAGTTATAAAATTAAATAAAAAATATATAACAATAAATAATAACGTTTTAGTTCTTTTTTACCAACACAACTGACTCTACGGCAAGAGTCTCCTGCGTTTAGATAAGACTCGACCTACATACGCGTAGCCATGTTATGCAAATATACACTGCATGCTAGTTGACACGCAACACGCTTCTTTACGTTAATTTTACGCTACATTTTCTTCTGTCATGCAAGCAAATATATTGTAAAATTATACTTACAAGAAAAATGGGATACGCTAATACAGTGAGATGTACTTTATTATGTATATAATTTTTGTTATAAATTATATTTAATTTTCATTCCCTTTGCAGATATATGAATATTTCTTTTTATATTTTACAGCATATTTTAACCAGTACGACTGAGTTATCGTAATGGGAGTAGCTATAAGTTATGAATTATACAGGAAAATGTACGGACTGGTTTACCCATACATACATACATTTATCGGTGCTGTTTTGTTCTTCATAAATTTCAATATTATAGTCTAACATGTAATTATTTTGGCTTTGTTGAAGGTGTGAAGATGATGATGGAGACTGGTAATCCTGTCTGGGACGGACCTGGATGTGAAAAACAAGCATGTCGTCATTCTCAATGATCGTCATGGGCATAAGCATACTGTACACTTTTACCTTTTAAAGTCTACATATACTGTTTACGCAAATACGTTTATAAATTAGTATTGTATATTCTATGGATATCTGGAAGTGCCCGTCTACCCGTGATTGCAGTTACGTCGTATTGTTACAACGTTTCTGTCGTTCTCACAGCGTATTGCCCTGTTCTCTGTTCTCAAGTGCTTTATTCGTTTGCAATTTGTACCAAGGTACATTCCCAGAGTGTTAAGTTTAGTTTGTAATATTTGACAAGAACTTGTTAAAACAGAACGAAGGTGCTTTTTGTTGTGACATTTAACGTAATATTAAAATGGAAGTAAGCACCACCTGATGCACGGAGTGAAGAAAGTAGCAGATGTAATTTTATAGGTGTCAAAAACAAGTGTAATGTTATAAAACTATTCATTTATTAAAATAATTTACACTTGTACATAGTACAGCCTAAGTACAATGTGGCATGATCACTAATCCTCTCACAAGGCAAGCAGTATTATTGCTAGACATCCTATTTCTAAATCATGACACTGGTTATATCGACAGGTTAAAACTAATATTTGACTGTAGAAGGAGATCATAACTGTGGTTATAGTGTCAAAGTAGACTGCTAGACTTTGTGTCAATACTCAAAATGTAAGGACTTGGTTAGTAAGAATCGCAGGAGAAAGACATGTAAAATAGTATATGACAAACATCTGGTCGGTTCCGATAACGCTCAAAAACTGAAAATTAAATAAATATTTAAAAACAAATTTGTTAAATGAAAATTTAACCTTGTTTTTCAAAAACTTATTAAACTCTGTTTATGGTTAACTAAGCAATTATTGGACTATTAATCAGTAAGTACGCAAATTGCAAATACCATATTTACACTCTAAAAAGGGAGCGGATTGTTTGAATTCTTGTTACTAAACGATCGTTGCAATGTGACGATTGTAATTATCTCTAAGAACAGTAAACGTTACAGACCTCAGACAGAATCATAACGACAGGATTTTTTTATTTTGTTGGATACGTTACTTGTAAGTGTTTGAAATGTGTAATTTAAGTACTGAAAAGTGTACGACAGATTTCATACGAGAATAAACGTCTTATTCCTAACAATAATTTTCATTTTGTTGTAGTAGAGGAGGCTTAACAGAACAAATAGTTTTATTGGCGTAAAGAGGACAGAAAGGGATTCACGTTATTTTTTAGGACGGCACAGCCAAAGTGACAATGGTATATGTTTAAAGTATTCAGTTCTGTAGCCACATTTTGCTCCTCTTGCAGATTTGCGACTGCAACGGCGTGTAGGTTCTAGAGAAGTCTTTGTGTCCACACTCTGTCGAATGATAGTCCGCTGGCGAAGACACATTCTTATATTTAACCGTTCGATCAAGCCCTTTCATCATCAATGGATACTTCATCTCATTGGTCACACCGATCATTGACCAACGAATAAACACCGCACTCGTGACTGGCACCATAGGCCTACAGTTCCCCGTTTAATGAAATGCTTAAAGTGTTTAAACATCACAAACGCTTCTGTGTACAACCGGGCAAAGTAATACACGGAACAGGCTAACACTCGCATCGTCTCGAACAAGAGGTTGTGATAAATATTTGCCAACGCTTCGTCTGTCGAATCTAATTTTTACGGCTGCCCTATTCGGTAATCCTATCTGTGTGTATAAATGCGAGTGGGTACACTGCATTTTGTGGTAAACATATATATTTCGGCACAGGAACAAGGCACCCTGTAGACACGGCCGGAAGGATTCGGAACCGTATATTGCTGTTTTGGCGATTTGGATATCTTTGAGCTGAATTACATGGCTACGCTTAAACTACGTTTTTACCCTGCATCTTTCCAGCATCTTCCTAGTTCGGTGTCTGTAGCAAAACTTGTGTATAGATTGTGAAGATGAGAATAGTTTATACTCTAGAAAAAGTGTTAATATGTAAAAAATATACAAATATATTCCTGTAAAAATAAATATTATTTATTTACTATTTTAAAGGAATATATTGCTACGACAGCATAGAACAATCTACGCGTTTATCGAATGCGCCAGAAAGATCTCGACGTAAGCGTGCGGTGTACGTGCTACTAGACGCATTTTGCGAGAATTTTCTCGACTGTGCCAGGCCTCGCTCGGGCGCTCGGACTGTGTCAAGGCCGTAGCAATTTACGTAGTTCGCGAGAGATAAGACGCAGTTTGGAAGCTTCTGGTGTGTGAGCGTAACTATAAATACATCGCGTCGCGGCCTTAGTTTTCAGTTCAATGCGAGATTTTTGACTGTGCGGTTCGAGAGTATTAGTGCGATATATTTTACAGAGCGGTTCGGGTTATTACGGTGTACGTTCAAGTAGTTATTAGTGAAGTGTTGCGTTTATATTCGGACGGTATAATTGTAATACAGTTGAGTTTTAATATTAGTGGACATTTTATTGCGTATGAACAATTTCATTTGATTTGTTGTAGACACTGTGTTGTTAATTACGAACTGTTTTACTATAACAATTAAAGGTGTGATTAGTGACTTAATTGGTGTCTTGTAATTATTTAGTTTCCACTGTACCTACGACGATCGAGTAGACTGTCGTAACAATATGTATATTTTTTTGCGCGCGCGAGTGTGTGTGTGTTGTTTACGTGGATTATCAAATGGTAATCTATAGTCAAACGGTTATGAGGACGAATTGTGTGGTTTTATACTGACGAGGCGGCTACTTCCTAACGAACACAACTGAATGTTGTCGGCAACATGGAGTCAGTTCAACCTAGGTCATTCCCAGGAGTCCGATGTATTCATTAATAAACGCGTATATTCATTACAAACTCGTATTATGTACTCATTATAAAGTTTAGCGTAGGTGTACAGCAACTAATTACTTATAACGTTAGTTCCTAATCATATGATAAATACTACTTCACTAATACTATTGTCCACGTTTACATTTAAGACGGTTGTGCAGCACTTCGCCTTTACAAAAATTCACATATGGTGTCGTCTTGTAACAATAGCGATTCTATGTGTCGTTTCTCTAAATAGTAATTAAATTGGTAATGTGCTACAGATCACACCATGCCACGTTTGCATTTAACCAGTGATAAACTGCACCGTATAGAGGTGTATTCTCTAAGGCCACCGTATTCCTTATAACTCTGATCACTGAGCTGCACGCCGCTACTCAGTTACTCATGGCTATAAAAGACAATATCTTCGAATGCGACCAGTTCAAATATGGAATTGACCACTGCTTTGATCAGGAATCCGAATATATTTGTATATTTTTAACACACTAACACTTTTCCAATAGTATAAACTATAAACCACTGTTCCGCTTTCTTCCGGCCGTGTCTACAGACAGCCTTGTTCATGTGTTTTGTCCAATCTAATCTCTTGACTCTCTGCTTCAGACCCTGCTTACTTCCATTTTGATATCGTATTAGTAATATTACATTATAAGTCACAAGACAAACTACCTTTTGGTGTCTTTAGCTTTCACAGCCAGCGTCAAATCTGTTAAAATTCGTTTGACAACTGTCTCGACTATTGTCGGTCATGGTCGACTACTTCCGCAAAAAACAGACTGTGACGATTTTAAAAGAGGAAAAAATGAAATAAAAGAAATTTAAAATAATTTAAAATCTCACATTAAAACAGAACCAAACCCCTAAAGAAAATGATAATGTAACCCCGCCTTAATACCCAAAATAAATAGTTTTAAAACCAAAAAGAATTCGAGCATAAAATTGCGATAACACCCCTTAATAATTAACCCGGCTTTAACCTGCCGAAACCGGCATCAACACGCATAATTACCCGTGAATATGACTAATAATTGTATTAAATCGGAACTTGATAAAAAACATAATGATGTACAATAATAAAATACTAAGTGAGAGATACCGTAGTATAATTAAATATAGTTAATTATGTCAGAGAATAATCGAGTAAATATTAATCGAATATGGAACTACTTTTACGCTGACAAGCTACCCGCGCGCGGACAGCCTCTTCACCCCTATACTTAGCCAGTTCAGTTGTATCTCAGACTCCGCTGCTGATACAGCGTACAAAAGTATGTAGTCGATATAAAAACCTATAAACGAGGAGACGCTTGTGTGAGATAGCCGGATGATGTAAAAATGTAAAAAAGACGTGAGTGTATGACAATGACATCTCTGTAACAAACTAACATCACCTAAATGTGATGTTAAACTGTTAACATGTAACTGTTAAACGTAAGTAACATGTGCGGTACAACAATGTGAATACCAGTGAAAGTTATAACCCAAAACCTACCACAAGAATCTACAGACCCAACAGACGACTCATCTTTAGGAATGACAGCAGATTTCACCAAAACACGATAGCCAGAAGATCTCCAAGACACCCTGCACAACCAATAGAAGCGCCGATTCGCCGACGATGTTACACACAGGTATCACGGAAGTTCAACTTCCGTGGTTCAGAACTTAACTTAAAATAATACATGATAGACACTTAATTAACCAATGAAAGTAAAGTAAAACACGAAAGACTGACTTAATTACCATAAAATTGTAATTTCATGCTTAGTAATAATATGTGTTAAGTTTAAGGCTTTTATGAATATAACACGTTAAAGTTAAATAAGCCCATTCTTCAGATGGCACGAAATAAAGATGATAATTTTAATATCATATACTGAAACAAAATACTCGGATCCGAGGGCAGTAAAAGCTATGTTAACTCATTAATTAATCTAATTCTATTTGTACAAGAGGTGCAAATGTTTTTACTTTTAATATACTCATTGCTAAATTTCTTCGGAGATGTTAAACCTTTATGTAATAAAGAGATGTCATGGTCCAAAAAGGTGAGTGAATAAATCTACAAACCCCTGTCAATATTCCTCAATTCACGGGATCCTATTTAACTTTTGTTTACTTTCCAGTTATTTATGATTTTGTAAAGATAATGGCAGCCTGTTTAATTGACCTGAGCCAATTAACCAGGTTCCCGAATTGTAACGTTATGCGAAACGTTTCAAGACGTTCCGGCTCCACCGTTTGAGGCCATCTTCAGTGTAACGACTTGAGAAACGTAGTCATCTTCAGTGTAGCTGGTGAAAAACGTACCAGTGCTGGTAGACCACGTGCTAACAGCCCGGAGAATCTTCAAACGAATTTCAACAAATGAAGAGCATCTTGTTACACACCAAGTAAATACAATGTAAGATTGACTAAGACGATGTAACAAATTCGAAGTAACTGCATTCACCGTTAGATTAGCACTTCCCGATATCCTTAGAAAATACAATCCTAATATATATACTATAACGATTCATATTGTCGCCCTATCTGAGCGTTATATGAAAGTGTCAAACGGAGCGAGTATAGCGACGTAAGCAAGAGAGCGAGCGTATAATCGCAGCCATCTCTGTCTAACCTCGTCACTGCTACAACAAATGCCGGTACGGACATGAAATTTTACTCAATTGAATTTATGTGTTAAAACTGCAATATCTTTAAAACCAATAAATATACAGCAATTCTGAAAACAGCATAGTGTTCAGCAATTAAAGCTCTATAAGTAACCAAAAGATCAACCAATATAATTAACAGTTACAGAAGATATACAGAAGAAGAACGCCAAGCGAAATAACTCGACAATTAGGCTAGGTACGAATTAAGTGTTCACACGCACACAGATAAAGACCTAAGCAACAATATTCTGTGGTCAGATCTTTGAAAACACGTTTGCAAATACCTGTAATCAAACGATTTGCAAACAAAGGAAGTACGATTTTAGCCAGTAATTCTGTGCCGTCTCAGACCTGTCAAGGGGTGTTTGCTCGACCTGTCCGATATTGTTTCAACTGGAAAACGCATGATTTATTTGGAACAACCAATCAGAATCCTGCATTTAGAACAGACGCCAACTCTGAAGGAGGGTAGCGACACTCTTCGTTCGGATCTTCAATGCGCTAGACGTGTGTAAATTACGTGCTTAATTTCACAAACACGCAAAGTTTCATTTAAGAAAAAAGTTCGAGAAGTAGTCCGCAGTTGCAGAGGAACTGCAATTTTCTAGTACAGTTCGACAACAACTCTCGCTGTGTAACACCACATTAATTAATTAAATAATTAATTAATTCATTAATAATCAATTGGGAAGTGACTGGTGCAACAGAGAGCTACAGCATCTGTAATTTCCCAGATCATCGTTCAACAGGATTGGTCAACATCATTTCTTCTGTGCTGAACCATCAAAAGGAGGATCTCTACGGATTCCTATCTACGGTCGACACATCAAACAGTAAGAAATAGATTCATTGATCAATGAAATAAATAATAAATAAATAGTACAGAAATAATAAAGAAATAATAAACAATTTTAAAGACACTAAGAATTTCACACTTTGTATTTAATTAGTAAGATTAGTTATAACATAGTATAGGAGTGTTGAATGGAAAGTGAGGTGTAGTATTGAACGTGCAAATTATTGCAGACCTGTTCTTTAGCACTGGTTTGGGAGATATAAATTTTCTTAATTATACCAGATAAGAGCAATAGGTCGTTTGGACGTTTTAATCTTCACTTTTCACGCACACTCATTAATTATAAGAGTTAGGGTAGCAATAAGTCCTACAATTAGCATTTTCAAGAACTTAACAAAATAATTAAAACGTTAATTAAACAAACTCAAGCAAATTTTAAAGTGTTATTTGTAACGATTCCCCTTGAATTCCACAGTCACTGAACGAATCCTGAGAAAGTGTGTCTCTATGCTCTGAGCTAAGCTGAAACCGTATCATTTGTATCTGGGATTTGTTCTGGCGCCCAGGTAAAGTAATATCACGGGTAAGTAACGTTTTATCTATCATTAAATATATTATATAAGAGTGTTAGATAAAAGGTAGCGTTGTAATACCTATTGTGGTGAACGCAATTCATAAATTTTTAATGTAGTAAAAATAAAATGTTTAAATATGGTAAAAGTTGTAAGTCGTAAACCAATTTTAAATTTGCGTGTCAAGAACTATACGGACGCTCCTTCGTATATGATAAACTATATAGTCTCAGAAGTTATAAAGATTTTATAGTCGTAGAAGAGAAACTTAATCCAGTTGTTTTGTTTTCTAAAAAAATATCGGAAATTTTCGTTGTTACTAAACGGCGATGCCAACACAATTATTTAATTCCTTATAATTATTTTCTGACTACCTAACGTATTACGGCTAAACTTCTACTTTTCTGTGCACTGATAATAAGGCATTATGTACTACGTGATACTGTTGTGGCAACACACGCAGCAGATGAAAAACGATTAGTAAAGATTAGCGAGGCAGCGCCGATGCACCGTGGGACGAGACGACTGTGTATCCAGTTTACAACTGAATCACTCACCAGATAATACTGTCTACATGTACACACGTACTGAGAAAACATTAACGCATTGTGTATTTGTCACGCTCTTCGTAACGTTGACTGAGATAAATAAAATCAAGTAAACAAAACGTTTGAGTAGTTACACACTTATATTGCTACTAGTTTGTGCTTTGTAAAACTCCGCAGTAAAATAGTTAAGTGTTCATTTGTTTTAGTTGCAAGTTATTAAATTTAACGATCGCACTGACTGATTAGTTGCCTATTTTTCGTGTTAGTGAATTAGTATATTTAAATGTAATTAGATTATAGCAATAAAAGTAAACGATGAATATCTTTCTGCCTCTGATGTCGATTTATTGTTGGCATAAAACATAAAATCCAAAAAACAGTAATTTTTGCCAAAAAGAAAGAATACAAAGCAATAAAGCTTATCCTATGTCCGTGAATATAATACAAAGCTACGTTTTGGGTAATTTAACAAATCTATTTATGACTTCAGTTTCGCTTTGTTTATAAGGTCGTCAATTACACAACGCCGATAGAGCTTAGTTTACGTCTCCAAAGTGTACAACTGAGCATAACGGCACTGCGCACTGCTGTTGACAGATGTTTTTAATAGAGAACTTGCTGGTTAGAATTTAAATTTATAAGAGAAAATTAAATAAATTAAACTAAAGAGTTTGGTTTCTACGGGAAACATCCAATGATGTTTCGCCTTATAGGAGACTGTTTTTAAGGATCTAGCAAATCTTGAGCCAAGTTGTGCTGAGACTCCTGCAATCGGGACCGTTGTTGGGGATAATTAAAAGTTAGGGTGCGCGAGGAGAAGATTGCCCGTGGCAACGGCACAAGTCGTATGGTCAGATTCATGGTGCAGACGATGGTAATGATGATTTTGATGAAGACGACGACGATAATCTATGCAATGACTTTTAATACTCTCTCTTTATCCTTAAACCATGGATTAAATTATTCTTGGACAAAAATCTAAAGAAGGAAGGAGAAAACGACATAAAAGTATAACAAGGTAAAGAAAGCGAGAAAAAGAAAAAAGAAAGAAAAATTGAATAGAAAAAGGAAAAGAAGAAGGAGGAAAGTAAAAAAAGGAAGAGAAAGGAGAGATAGAAGAATAAGTTAAGAAAAGCAAAAAGAGAAGCAAGAAAAATGAAAAATAACAGATCGATGATAATAATAAACGATAAGGGAGATTAAATAAATAGAGTGAATAACTGAATGCAAGGTTATAAGGAAAAGTTGTAGATGTCTGTAGAAAGCGGCGCCCTACAACGAAGGTTTAAACGTAACAGTCATAATTTGTCGTCAGTTGGTAGCCCCAATTATATTTACCGATTGAACTAAAATGATGTATTATAGCTTTAAAATTGTATGTATTTTATATTGTGGTTTTAACTCTTTTGCTAAAGAGGATAAACACTAAACAAATAGTGAAATAAAAATTAAAATTGTTAAAAAAATGGTTACAAAACCTATTTACAAAATGTAAAACTTAGTTAATAAAAATTTACTTCTTGACTCAGCACTTTGTTTTTGCAAATTCTGCTGTAATTAGAACAAATTTCTAATGTTAACTCTTGTATAGTTAGATACGTCAGGTCGGTTTGGTTGTCACTGTCAACCTGTAATAGACGATTCTAATTAAAAATTGCCAAAACTCTTTCACAAATACACGTACTGATAATTATGTGATATGTGTGTATGGTATTTCTGTTATAAGGTTATCTTCGTAGCTTTAATTACGATATATTAGCAGTTTGGCAAACATAACTTACCTAATTTTAAGGTGCCTAATATACTTTACGTGTATTGCAGAAGTAACAAATAAACAAATCAGCTTGCTAATTATAAAACACACAGGATTTTCTTTCAGGACGTTCTTAAAACCACAAACGGAGAACAGAAGTGTATTAACAACATACAAACGTGTCTGTATAAAATTGCAAACGTTCTTTATAAACGAGGTTGGTTTTCATTTAAGCCCCACCCTTAAACACATCTAATAATTTTATTAAAAAAATTATTGAAAAAATAATATGAAAACATTCTCAAGTATAAAGACTCTGTGTTAACACCAATCTGTACCATAACAAAGACTCAGAAAGAGACAGAGAGTAACATTACGGAAATAAAGAGAGCAAAGAACATACACGAGTCCCTATAGCTCTTCCAGTGATTTATTTGATGCAACTGATTTCAACGTTGAAAAAGCAGGCCAGGTATCTTATAAAACAATTTTATACGAGAATTTTTACTGTATTTGAAAAATATCTCATACATAGTGCAACTATACATATATTTGCATATTTACCAAGGAAAGTATTTTGTAAATAATTAGTATCAGGAGAATACGACGAATAGTTTTAAATATTTTGTGCGTATGCAGGCGATAGCTTGTTGAAATACACATGTTCCGACAGTGTAAGTTTATCGTTTGTGTGTCTGTGTATGCCAGTGCCGACATGCATGGTTCTACGAGGGAGATACGTATGAATTCTTGGTTTTCATTGTAAAATCAGGTATTGATAGGATGAAAATAAGTTACTAAATATGTCTTTTACCTGTTAACAAACCCATATTACAGTTCTAAAAAAAATAATTAGATTAAGGACATTTAAACGCGTATGGTGATGCAAAATTATTGCAGAAAAGTGCGAATAAAGACGTCATATTAATTAACGTTAATTAATACCATAATTAACTAGTAATTAACGAGTGTGTTATATGTAAATGAAGAGTAAAAATTACGAAGACAATGCAACTACTCGCCTATAGTTTACGTGATCGCGAAAATAGACTAAAAAGTGATCAGTAAAAAAAGGAGTTACGTACAAATTGGCAATGTTTAACATGTCAAAAAAAATATCTAACACATCAGTTTGCCGTCTACTATAAATACCTCCGGCAATTTTGGGCAAAGTCAGACTCAATATATCTTCACACGACGTCACTCTGTCCGTCTGCTGACCGACGTGAAATCATCACCATCATCTGCAACACATCACGATTGATGGAGGAACACAGGACCATTATCCACAACAGGCTATAAAGTACCGAGGACGCATCAGCGTCATCATCATCGTCATTGTTATCGTTCACGAGGTGCACACACACGTACACACGCAACGCTAACTTCGACAATACGCAGGTGACAAATGAACAATTATATTTTTGTGCAAAGACCTTATAAAGAACAGAATATGTGATAGTAAAGATTTAAAGACTTAAATGTAAATATTCAAAGTAATATACGTAATTGTAAATTGTTGTTAAAAGTAATAATTTTATTTTGTTTACTAGGTGTATCATTATAAATCATAAATATTCTTAAAGTATATGTTATTTTTATTAAAAGCAACAATTAAACTTTATTTTAGTAAAGTTAATTTTATTTTTATAAATAAGTTGATATTTTGTTAATGATTCAAAGTCAGACACCCATGCAATATAAAGTAATTGTATAATTTGTTCATCATATATGTTTAGATATTTAAGATTATACGTTACTAATGCGTGCTGAATAGTAAATGTATGTTACGTTTTCAGAGTGTTTCGTAGTCCTTCAGTCTTTCGACTGGTTTGTACCCTCCCCGCATATACCCGTGGTGCGTGTGGTACTGAGTCTCTCACAGGTATATGGGACATACAGTTTAACGCCGGATCCGAACGGCATAGTTGGGGAAGGTTTATACTAAGCAGGATACCTCTCGCTGGTTTGCCATTGCCTTGCGAGGCGGAACGGTCGTATCTAAATCAGATGGCCACCGGCGGGAATTGAACCCGCGCCGACAGCGTAGCAGCGCCACACACTAGCCACTACACCACGGCCGCTCCTTTTCAGAATGTAACCTTATAAAAAGATTATTTTGAATTTTTTTATTTCAAATTTTAATATTCAAATAAGTTCTTTGTAATATTTAATAAACCGTTAATTGATTCTTTTAACATGTTTCAATTAATTATTTTATGTCATGAACGTCTCACTCCTCTTTTAAGAAATACATTTATCGTGCAACTACATCTACTTAGCGCAACGAACACACAATAATTCTACGATCTGGCCGGTGTTTAACACTTTATAGTTGCGTCGGGTACATGGTCGGAAGTGTATTCATTGTAAAATACTTGTAACGTTGCAATAGATTCTCCAAAACAGAAATTTCCTTCGACTTTAGGAGTGACCATGGCGTAACACGAAAGTGACGTGACGTGTCAGTTATGTTACTGGCAGACAAGTAGTGTTTACTGTAGCGCTTTGAATTATGCTGCAGTAAATTGATGTTACATTGGTGATGACTGATGTTTAGTTACTTGTCCGTTGTTATTTACTACATAATACTGCCAACTGTGTATTCAGTATGCTTAACAGAATAATTCTAAATTAGGACTGTTAAATTAGGTGTTAATGAAACTAGACACTTTATAGATAATATCAGGGTGACCGAGCTTTGCTCGGTTTTCACATTTATTTATAAATATACAGATTAAAAAAAAAATTATTTATTATTAATTATTTATTTATTTATATTAATTATTTATTTTTTGATATTTATTTTCATACATAAACATATCGATACTACGCCGTTTGCGTTTATCGACGGTGTCTGTTATTGGAATCAAAATTATTTAATACTTCTTTCCATACAACGATTCTTGTATGGCGAGGATTTTCTGGTGGTAAAAGAACTTTTAAGCCACTTCGCCTTTTGACTCTGGAAAATGCTACATACAACATGCCGTGCATAAACACAGGAATTGATAAGTGAATTCCCACCACTTCAAATATTTGACCTTGAGCCTTGTGAATAGTAATAGCAAAAGCTGCTCTGACGGGAAATTGATGCCTTTGCATAATGCACCCAAGCTGACTTTTGCTGGAATCTATTGTAATCCTTGGAATATGAACTTCTCGGCCTGAATACTCACCCGTGATAATCTTGCTTTAATAATGTTATTACATAATTCAGTCACGACCAATCTCGTTCCATTGCACAGCCCTTCAGAGACCTCCAAGTTTCGTAAAAGCATTATTATTGTATTTTTTTTAAGCTTTAATTCGTGTGGTGGTAAGTCAGCCATCTCAACAGAATTTAGAAATTCACAAGTGAATTGAAGAGCTCCTTCTGGTTGATCTTTAACAGAATCGTAGCTTTTATATACTTTATAATATTCTCCAGGAAGCTTTTTAATAATTTCGTCGTTAATTTTATTTACGTCTTTATTCAAAGGTGCTAATGTAGCTCTGTCTTTCATATCTTCGTATCTGTTGTTTGCCAAACAATCACCAAATACTTCATCAATAAGATTCCCGTTAGACAGAATATGACTACCACTTACCTCAGAGAATGGAAAAAACACAACAGCGTATAGAGAACACTTAATAGTTTAGATTATGTATATCAGATAGATTGTACAAAAATCGTTGCGCAGAAACCCACAATTGTATGTCTCAACTCTTAGTTTGTTTATTTACAGTCATAGCAACATCTGTTTATATTATTTATAAACATCGATACTGCGCCGTTTAGGCCGCAGGTTAAAGACCTATAAAGACCCTACGGTATCGTTAGAGCCGTTTCAAGGACATACATAGATTAGATTGTATGTCTCAACTCTTAGTTTGTTTATTTACATTCATAACAACAGCTATTTATATTTATTTATAAACATCGATACTGGGATTGTATGTCTCAACTCTTAGTTTGTTTATTTACATTCACTGCAACAGCTATTTTATATTATTTATAAACATCGATAAGATCTATTCTTTATGAACAGAATTAAAATTAACGTTTAATTTCAAATAAAAAATATTTTTTTTAAAATATTTGTTGCTGGGTGACAGAGTTATAACAATAGCAATTGTTGTGTGAATATTTAAACCTACATGAATTAAAATGTATACTTAAAAGACCCTACGGTTTAGGCCTTAGGCGATTTTTGCGGAAAATCAGACCTAGCCCAATCGATTTTTAGTGTCCAAATACGCTTAAGTACCAAATTTCGAGAAAATCGTTAGAGCCGTTTCCGAGAAAATAAGGACATACATACAAAGATTGCTCGCTTAATAGTACAAGATATATGATTGATAATACATTTACTCTTTCCGGTTAATATTTTTTTCATCTGAAAGGTAACAAAACACGCAAAAATATTTTGCAAGCTTTGTAGTATGCAGTATGAACAGTCTCTGGAGTATGATTGTACCTGCCAGATCCACGTTAGAGTAAGCCGGTATGTTTCCGAACTTACGATTACGATGTGCAGAGTCACACACGTACGCCTCACTTACATATTGTTTAGTGAGCGTAAAATTCTACGTGACAGAGCTGGTATAGTTTAAAAATTTAAAGCAACCCGACTTTCATTACTACGAGTAGAAAAATGGAACAATAGACAAAAGACAGTCCGTACCACTGGGGAACATAAAAGTCAACATCAAATTGTTGTAACCCCCGGGGGGAATCTGTCCCTTTTAGTATTATCTTTCTGCAACCCCCTTGTATTATCTGTGTGTACTATGTAACTTCTCTCTGCTTACACTTGAGGTGTAATAGATATTTTGTTTGTCTTTACAGATCTCTTAGCCACATTTGAGTAAACCTACAATGCGTTTTACTTAAACGTAAATGCTCACTTCTGTTCTATTAACTTTTATAAAAGAAATTTATTGAAAGTAGTGTAAAAATAAATAAATTACACCAACATGCATGCTAAATAACTTTTTATTTTTTACAAAATTGACAAGTATAAACAATAACAAAAATAAGGAAAGCAAATCAAACTATAAAATTAAAAAAAAGTGAGTAATATTTATCATTAGGAACATTTTATTTTCTTAAAAGAAGTATACGGATTTTAAAAGTCTTTGAGATGTATATTATCAGGAGTATATTACAAGCAAATATAACAACAAATTTAAGGAATGGTTTGTTTTTTTCTGTTATTAAGAGTTTAAAATAGATATTTTTACACAATGCATTGGTAAAACTAAACATACTGAAATATTATTTACTAACATATGATACAAATAAAAAACCTGAATTCCAAGTCAGTAATAACGTTAAACGCTGTGAACTACAAAGACAGTGTAAAATACATTTGGAAAACACCGCAAGCTTACAAGAATAAAAAAAAATATTACTTAATCAAAATAAAGTATTACATTCGCTTCTTAATCACATAATTTTTTGAATTGATCCCAAACCCAAATATCCGTTAAATTTAGTCAACACTACAATCAACTGACAATGGTGTCGATGATAAAAGATTAAAAAGTAGGAAGAAAAAATACAAAAATTGATGCAGAAGACAATAGACAATAAAGTAAAGTAAAAGGATAAAATGGACAACAAGAAGTAGGAGTAGCAAAAGATAGGCGTGTTCATCCAAGTTTTTATATTCGTGACATGTACGATATATGACGTTTAAATGGAAGAGCAGCTTTTAAAATTTTGACATACCATCAAAAGATACTTATATATTTTCTATACTGCATCATGATGTTTAGCGCTCTGAGAAAATAAGAAAAATTATCTAATGTTACTTTTTTGCCGTCATTTTCTTTAAAATGTTATGTTAGGTTATCACACATTGGTTCTGGATCTAAAAATACTGATACCATTTCTTCGTAACGCTCAAAAGGATGAGGAACTCAAATTACACATACCTTTCTGACTAAAGTGTAGTTACAGGTACCTGTCATTATAAACTAAATGCTGGAAAACATGTTTGTCCGAAAAACATGCAAAAACAGTAAAGAAAATTTAGTCGATGTAAAAGAGGAAAAGAAACACTGAGTAATACTTAGATATTTCCACTAGACATCTGTGCGTTTGAAGTTTGGTTGTTGAGACTAGATAGCAGCAAAAAGGTTAAGCAAAAAGGTTTTCTGATGAATTCTCAGTGGAAAACGCTGCAAAGTAGTTCGGTACTGCAGAAGTTACTGATAAAAACAGGGTTACTTCAAAGTGCTTCATTATCTTTCACTTTCCCGTATAGGTCATACAACAGCTCAGTTCCTTTTAAGTATTACACTCTAAAAATTATTAATATTATTATTTTTACACTGTTACACTTATATAAAATGTGTCTACACTGTGAAAAATCACTTAATACAGCAGAGATGAGTAAATGCAGTAACAGGTTTAAATAATCACATTTTTATTCAAGTCTTAGTTGAACATTCTGTGAACATTGATTAAGTAATAGTTCTACATGCCTCAGTATTTCAAAAAACAATAAATCAGAAAATATTGAGTTATTTAAACATCAGTGACAATAGACACTTTGTAGGAAACAGTACAACAACAACGCGCATCTGCTCAGGAAACTACTCACAACTACGTAGAACGGACTGCAGCTATTTTAAGTAGATTGCAGTGATGGTGATCTGTGAGGTAGAATGTACGCACAAAATATATGCTTAATCTACAACGAGCTAAATGCTGCGTGTCTGTTATAGCTTGTTACCCATTCTATTTTTATGTGTAATGTCATCACTTATCATTATGAAGGCGACAGTACGCTCTACGATATTATACACTCTATTACGACAACCACCGGTCTGACTGACTTTGGATAGGAAGGAAAAGTATAAAATGTGTCTACCTCAAGACAATTGACGCTTGTGCGCTTTAGTGACTTTTAAATTACAGTATCTAATTAATTAACAATCTTCCGTTAGTGGAACCTAGGCTTCAAAAATAAAATATCATTCATCGTATTACACTCTTCTAAGTGAATGCTGATAAGAGGTTGTGAGTCTTTCATTTTGTCTTTTATTCTACTTGGAGTTGAACTGAAACGCTAGAAATTGTTTACCATAAAAGCAGTAGTAGGCCTATTCTTCTATACACCCTGCCTAGACCACTTGCAAGGAAGATACACTTTGGGTTGTGCTTTGGATATCTTGGTCCCCTTAAGTGTTAAATATGTTGACTACTTTTCTTTAATAAGATATATTTTAAGTAATTTTAGTAATTTTTATTACTTTACATGTCAACATGTAATTGATACTTATTAAATCGTATCAGATTTATCAAGCTCTAAATTTTAATTTCCTGTGGATTGAGGGTAATTACGAGTTCAGCAGTAACGTTACTAGTAAACCTCATTGATATCACCGGATTTTATAGCTCTCTACGCATCAACCGAAACTTACGTAGCAATCCCAAAAAATACACAAAAAGCAATTTTACAAAATAAAAGCAACACCAATATACAGGAGCGAAACATGATGTTATGGAAACAAAATGTTCAGCAATAGTCATTATTTGAAATGTAACTGTCAAGACGAGTAAGTGTTTGTAGCCTAAGAGATCGAGTTAGCAAAGAAGATTAAATTAAACCTAACTTCATTATAACATACATTAAAAATATTATCCTAAAGCGTATACAAAAAAAATTATCATATTAGGATAAAAAATGAAACAAAAGTAACTTTTTGGTTGCATGTTATTAATAAAAAATTATTTCCATATGGAATCATCATGGCAGACTACAAATCACTGTACCCAAAATACCTCTTTACAACATTATTACTAGTGTTGTGTAGGTAGTTATCAAAATGCAAGTATTAACAACAGAGATAACAACTACAATGGTTGGTAACAAATTATGTAAAAGAAAGCAAAGAATTATCTCTTAAAGCTAGTGAGTTTTGCTTTAATTTAAACGAAAAATTCTAAGCTTTACTATATCAACCAAAAATGATAATATATTTGTTAAACAAATTTGTATACTACAGCATTTTGTAACAAGTAACTGATGTTTTTACTTCCATATTCCTTAAGGAATGGAAGTATGGTGATGGCAAAAAAAATCGTGTTCGAGATTATTGCAGATTCTGATTCTACTACACTCAAAACATGAAAAAAAGTCGTTTTCCGAAAAGTGTCTGTGTGTGTGTCTGTGTGTCTGTCTGTCTGTGTGTCTGTCTGTAGATTTTTTTTCTATGGCAAACGATAACTGCCGCAAATTCAAACAGAATCAAATAATTTTTTGCATACAGCCCTGATTTGTAGAGTACTCGCGACCTATTGTTTTTGGTGAAGATCGGTTGAGGGAAAGGGGTAGTTTACCTGCAACGGTTTTTTTTTATCAAGGGAAATTTTTTTTTTGGCAAACGATAACAGCCGTAAATTCAAACAGAATCAAATAATTTTTCGCGTACAGCCCTGAATTGTAGAGTTCTCAAGACCTATTGTTTTTGGTGAAGATCGGTTAAGGGAAAGGGGTAGTTTACCTGTAACGTTTTATGTTTTAACAAGGGTATTTCCTATGGCAAACGATAACAGCCGCAAATTCAAACAGAATCAAAAGATTATATGCATACAGCCCTAAATTGTAGAGTTCTCAAGACCTATTGTTTTTGGTGAAGATCGGTTAAGGGAAAGGGGTAGTTTACCTACAACGTTTTTTTAACAAGGGTATTTCCTATGGCAAACGATAACAGCCGCAAGTTCAAACAGAATCAAATAATTTTCTGCATACAGCCCTGATTTGTAGAGTACTCAAGACCTATTGTTTTTGGTGAAGATCGGTTAAGGGGAAGGGGTAGTTTACCAGCAACTTTTTTTTTTCTATGGCAAACGATAACTGCCGCAAATTCAAACAGAATCAAATAATTTTTTGCATACATCCCTGAATTGTAGAGGTCTCAAGGACTTTCGATTTTGGTGAAGATCGGTTAAGGGGAAGGGGTAGTTTACCTGCAACCTTTTACGTTTTAACAAGAGTAAAGTACTTGAAAATTTATTTAAACTTTTTGAAACAATGGTAATTGTTGAAAATAAAATAATTTTGTTGCCAGGTAACAAAAATAAAGTCATTTTGATTATAAAATATAAATATTTACAAGAAAATAATTTTCAGTTTTCAAAATTTAAATATATTTTTATAAAACAATGGGTTCTTCATTGAGGTGGGGACTTGACGACAGTGACAGGGCTTTCCACCAAATTCAGCAGAGTGACAGGTAGGCCCAACTCTGATTGGCTCCTCAGATTTCCCCAGCGTTAGTAGGTTCTATGAAAATATTTTATTTCAAAAATGATTTTAAATATAAATCTTAGATATGTTTTATAAATCTCATGTTTTATGTTTTAACATGGGTAATTTTTTATATGACGAACCATAACTGCCGTAAATTCAAACAGAATCAAATAACTTTTTACATATGTGCCTGAGCTATAGAGAACTCAATGTCTGTTGATTTTGGTGAAAATCGGTTACGGGGAAAGGGCAGTTTACCTGAAACATTTTTTGTTGTAACATGAGTAAAGTACTTAATTTTGATAAAGTATCCTGATAAGATCTTAATAATCCACTGTAGAAACGTAGATGAAATATCTATAAATGAAGAGGCTAGTTGAACGGGCTGGGGGTAATTTTCTATAAATCAAAATTATAGTTGAAGGGGGAGGGGATAATTTTTTTTATATGTGTACTACGTTATTGGCAACAAAGAAGTATTTTTTTGTTAAAGTTCCTTCCCTGGCTGTTTGGCTGAAAATGATTTTAAATATAAATCTTAGAATATGGAAGTCATGTATGGTTCTCCATACCGATATTTTATATGTGTGATGATTTTATTTTTATTGTGTCGAGGTTCGCACCTTATATACTATTAAAACATAAAAAACAACAACAAAAATGTATCACACGTACACAAAAAGTTATAAAAAGAGCAGAATAGATAAAGAGAAAAAAGTGCAAAGAGACAAACAAAATATATGAAATAAATATAATGGAGAAAATAAACTAAACACTTAAGGAAAGAGGACTTTATTGGTGTAAAGGAAATAGATACTGGTCATAAACTCTAGAAATAGAAGAACGCAGGTGTATCGAGTACCTTTGACGTGGCTGATGGACACAAATGGGACAGAGGTTGCAGATACGAGGTATCTTCGGTATCACTCATTTTTTACGTCATTTTTTACGAAAAGTATGTCAGGCCTAAGATTAATAACAAAAAAGGTTTCTTTCTCGAAAAGGCGACTAATTCGAAACATCCTCTGGTGCAGAAGCTGCCCTTGTTTAACAAACCAATGTGAGCCTTCCACCTAGAGATGGGTTCGGACACAGTCTAGTGATAGAAAGACACAGAAAGTCTTCCACCTCGTTTTCGACTTGCTCGTTAAAGATCCAGTCCGCGGGTAGCTTAAGGGAAAATTGTCTCTCGGAACACAAGCCCAGAAACTCCCCTGCCATTTAAGGATGACCCTTGCATTTCCAGAAAGTGTCAGTGACGGAGGAGATAGGAGGTCAACGCGTTTTTCTCGTCCACGCTGACGATATTGTGTACGGCGGCTTTCAACTTATGCGTCCCGCGTTCTAGCCACGGCGAGTTGCCAACATCGTCAGTTAACCAGTATGTCACTAAGCAACCTGCCGGTTGCGACGATATTGTGTACGGCGGCTTTCAACTGATGCGTCCCGCGTTCTAGCCACGGCGAGTTGCCAACATCGTCAGTTAACCAGTAGATGTCACTAAGCAACCTGCCGGTTGCACGACTCAGCTCTACCTTGTCGGCCAAGTCACGGATCTTCTATCAGACTCTTCGGAGACGATCTTTCTCAGGAGCGAGAACACGTTTCTCCTCAGGGATACGCTGATTGTCAGGCGTGAAACCAAGTTCCATCCTGGAAGAAACGTCAATTCTAGAGATTACTGCCTCGTCGTACACAGCAACTGCCTTGTTAGAAATTGACCTGCGTCTGGCATCGACTGCAGAGAGCCGTGTTAGCAATCTTATTTTACCGTCTTTGATACGTTTCTAAGAATGCGGTTTTGAGTAACGACATGGACCAAAATCGGAGGATATCAGATACAGTTACGTGAGCGAAAATGCGTCGATGGTTCAGGCGATGCCCTTTACAACGTCTACGTAAAAGGCATGTGGATACCTGTTGTGTTGTATATGATGGAGCGTTGGTTGGGCGGACAACACGCATAAAAAGATAGCGCCTGCTCGAGTGATCAAGTGCTATCTGCCGAAAGTATCTAAAAACGAAGTCCTGAACCATTACTAAGTGGGCAGTCCTAGACGCCTCTGTGAACAGTAAAAGTTGTCCAGGAAGTCGGCGAAACCTCGGTCTTGCCTAGCCTTTAGGAAAACTCTTTGAAGTTTTCCTGGTATATACGAATGTTATTCTCGCAGATTAGGTAACTCGTTGCCCTCGAGACAGAGGTGTGGTCAATTTTTAGAGACTAGAGATCAGAGTTTACGTTTGATTGATTCATGACGCCATGGCACCAGCTTACGAGTGAAGCAGATCGCCAGGGATTTTTTATGTTGATCGTCACCCGGTACCTACTACCTTAATCATTCCGGAAGTACGTCTATCTAACGCTGTAGTCTCGAGCGTGAAAATTTCAACTCCTGATGATAACCCAGAGATCCAGACCATCACGCATGAAGATCGGGATCGCTGAGGCTTCTGAGAACCGCCAAGAAGTTGTGTCATGATATGGGACCTTTTCAATCTGGCGATCGATAATCATCCAATTTAATACAATTCAATTCAAAGTAAGTAAGGTTGAGCGTCTCAGAGTCGCATCTCAAAATAGCAGAGGTCCAAGTTACCATCTGGAGTTCCTACCTCGTGACGCTGCTCAATAGGGCGATTTTCTATATAAAAATTTACATGTTGTCTCCACTTTACGTTTCAGTAAAAAAATTATTATTTACGTCGAATACACTAAAATGTTTTCCATACGTTCATTTTATTGTAAAATCTCTTCACGTATAACCATACTGTTTCCTTATAAATTAATAAATCTTATTTCTGCAGCTTCTATTTTCCTGTCATCATTTTTTATATTTGTTGATTTTTGTTAATAAATACAAATACTTCTATATAAACACAAAATACAATAATACGCCAAGCACAATATTAGCAAAATACAAACGCAGTAGTAAACATACTTTAACACAAACATTCAAGCATACATGGAAATTTGTATTAATTGTAAATTTATTTTCCTGTTATAATTTCGTAATTTTTAAATATTTTTCAACTGATAAGTTACAGTGCTTTAGGTAGCGTCCTTTCTTTTGTTCTGTGTCCTTGAGAATGTTTATTTTTTGCCGCGTTTGTTGCGCTTTTTCGATGAACAGACCAATTACTAGTTACAAGGTCTTGAGGCGTTATTGATTTGTTAAAAGAAATTGTTGTTGTCTTTTTTGTGTGCTGTTTAGTTTAAAGTTTACATTTTACTGCTGTCGCTAATTTTTGCTAATAAAAAACAACAAAAACTAAAATTTTATAAATAAATTGTCCATTTTTAAAACAAGGGTTGTATAAAGGGTACTGAATTGTTTAAATTTTAATGAGTAGTTGTTTACATTCTTAATTTTTAACACTTAACTTATTTTAAATTTGTATCTTTAGTTACTTTAATTTTATCTTTCTTGAAGCGTTACGATAGTAAAGAATCACAAGTTATTACTCGTGTTTGTCAAATGTTACAATTTTTGATTCTAAATATGATAAAATAAGCGTTATTCTTGTTTCTGCTTACAGTTTAAATTATAAAAGTGGAGAGAATGTTGAAAGCAATATTTTAATTAAAATATTAGACTTCATTGTCTATTTTGGACTCCTGTGCTCCCTTTCATCATCGGACGCCATGCACTTAAATCATGTGAATTATAATTAATTTCAAAATAACAACCTGTAGATATGTTAGTGGACAGCTTGTAAAGGCCAATGCGTAGAACAAAGGTAAACAGGTCAGTAGCTAATAGCAATCCTTATTCACGAAGTTACAAATCCGTACTAAGGGTTGTAGATGTCGGTGAGTATATCTAGCCCAATAATTATTTTGATGAATTCTGATAGGTTGTCGCTTTATTTTAAAAGTGATTACTTTTGTCAAACGTCACTCATATTTAAATCCTTAACACAGATATAGGCTCGATGTCGATCTGGGAAAGCACGATAGGTGAATGGGATTGTACTTTTCAATTCCTTAGTCTTTAGTCCTGGTTGAAGAGCTTTGTTATTCTATCGGTATGCAGACTATTCATTAATGTTACATACCTGTGCTAGCTCAGTCTTTTATATGGTAATATGTATTAAACTTTTACTGAACAAATGTGCTTAAACTGCGATTTTGCATTTATACCATTGCTGTCTATTTTAGACAAAGTCTGTGATTCTAATTAAGTTTTTACCAATTACACAAACTGATACATAAGTCGTTACAGGAAGGAAGCATCAATTTTTACTTCCATGTTCCATAAGGAAATGGAAGTATGGTGATGGCGAAAAAATCGTGTTCGAGATAATTGCAGATTCTGATTGTACTACCCTCAAAACATCACAAAAGTAATTTTTCGAAAGTGTGTGTGTGTGTGTGTGTGTGTGTGTGTGTGTGTGTGTGTGTGTGTGTGTGTGTGTGTGTGTGTGTGTGTGTGTGTGTGTAGATTTTTTTTCTATAGCAAACAATAAGAGCCTCAAATTCAAACAGAATCAAATAATTTGTTGCATACAGCACTGAATTGTAGAGTATTCAAGACCTATGGTTTTTGGTGAAGATCGGTTAAGGGAAAGGCGTAGTTTACCTGCACCGTTTTATGTTTTAACAAGAGTAAAGTAGGCCTACTTAATTTTGATAAATATAGTATCCTGATAAGAAGATCATAATAATCCACTGTAGAAACGTAGATGAAATATCTATAAATGAAGAGGCTAGTTGGACGGTGTGGGGGGTCATTTTCTATAAATGAAAATGATAGTTGAAGGGGGCGGGGATAATTTTTATTTATATGTCATGTGTACTACGTTATCGGCAACAAAGAAGTAGTTTGTTGTTAAAATTCCTTCCTGGGCTGTTTGGGCTTGATCCAATTTTTTTCTGCGAAACCAGACGTTTCGGCAGTGCTATCGACCTGCCATCATCAGTAAAAATTGAGTGCACTACCGTGAGGTGGTATACGTTAGTGACCACAGTACTGTGGTTAAGGCTGAAGAAAGAAGTAGTTTCTATGGAAATAGTTCATATCGAAAAGTGTTTTAAATATATATCTTAGAACATGGAAGTCATGTACGGTTCTCCGTACCGATATTTTTACTTAGAGATCGTGTGTTGTCGAGAAGCTCGATCTGAACTTCAAAACTCAAACCTATGATCAGAAGTACAAACTTGCTATAAATACAGTCGTCTTTCGTATGAGGTCCGCTTATCTCTTACGTGTTTTAATTCCCGAAAAGTAGGTAAACGAGATTACATTATTATACTAAGTCGAACATAAAGGAAAGCGCGATGAGTCAGTTACATAAAAATAAGGCGTTTTATCATAGAGAGACGTATAGTGGGCATAAGTACTGTTACGTACTTAAATAAAACAGTAAAAACATAAGTACTGTTACGTCATTCCAGAACGCTCTACATGTTTCTCGGCTATCCCAGCAGAGCCCAGCTGTAATGTTGTGTGCGTACGTGACTCTCAACATGCGTTAACGGGACTGTTCCACAATTCGCCGGCCGCGGTCACTGTGTTACGCTCTAGTGTGGTGTTGACGCGTATTAGGGATTATTCTGGAATCTCACCGGGGTATAAATATGAGTATTCAGCGACGCTTAGTTTCAGTTTTAGTGGCGATTTATTCAAGTGAGGTTCGAGTTTACTTCGGACGATTACTCTGTGCGCGACTCTATTATTTGACATTATTATTAGTGTGGACAAGTCAACTTAAATTTTTGTAGAAGTATAGTCTTGTTGAATAACGTGTTGATTACAAATTATTAATTGTGAAAATTAAGTCTGTTTTTAGTGATTTAATTGGTGTTTTGTAATTTGTGTTCCACTATACCATTATAACATCTTTACTTACGTTATAACATCGGGAACCCGTATTAATTGACTCTGGCCAATTATACAGGCTGCCTTCGTTGTAACAAGCTGAAAATTAATCAAATCACCAGAACAATTAATATAAAAAAAAACTGGGGAGGGGAGACTGCTGATTAATGCACTCAATTTAGCATGTACTAAAGATGACATCTCTTTATTTATGATTATGAATTATTAATTGTGAAAATTAAGGCGGTTTTTAGTGATGTAATTTGTGTTACACTGTACCATACAACGAACAGAAGACCGTCGTAACAGTGGGTCAGAAGTGCGACAGAACCGTTGATAGTGGAAAATAGTACAAGACTGGAATAATTTGTAATTAATCGGTAAACATTAGATGCCAGTCAGATAATAGAAGCTTTCCAAGCGCTGCTGCGGCAGACACAGGAACTACACAAGTTAGAACGACAACAAGAAGCAGACAAGACAAAAGAAGAACGCCAACGGGGAAGAAAATAAGCACAAAAACGACAAGATAAGAAAACGGAAGAAAAATAGAAAACTCTCCTGCTCGAAACAGAAGAAAGACAAAAAGCAATGTTACTCGAGTCGAAAGGTCGACAGAAAGATAAAACGTAAGCTCTTTTTGTAGCTATGCAGAAACAGATGCAAGAAAGTACTACCGCAAAATTGGGTCTCCTACATGGTGACTTGGGTGAATTAGGAGGTGAGCTCAATAAGCAGAGTACTAGAATATCTGAAGTACAAGAATCCATGTTAAATAAAATAGCTGAAGTAGAAAAATCTGTCTCGAATGTGTAGAAAGCAATGTCAACAAAAAAAAGAAGGCTCAATTACAAGTATAAAAGAGTAGATTAAGAGTAAAGTTGAACAGTTCATAAAGCTATAAACAAAACAAGTTTATGAACAGACTGTACCAATAATAAAGACAGAAAGACATGGAAAATAAGACAACGGGGAACGTCACTTCGCCTGCAGCTGGAGCAGTTCATGTCAAAGCTCCAACCTTTGACGGAAGCACACACTGGGCGACGTATCTACGCCGATTTAAAGCTGATGCATGTGGAAATAATTGGACAACGCAGTTTCACTCGTTCTTGCTTAAAAAGGACCTGCTGCAGAGCTACTACAGAAAATGCCACCTGACAGTCAGAACACCTATGCTGAATTTATAAAAGCTCTAGAATTACGGTATGGTGATAAACATTTCCGAGATGTGTACTGGACCCAGTTGAGAGCAAGGCGACAGCATTCCGAGGAGAGTCTTCAAGAGTTTGAAGCAAGTGTCAACAGACTAATTAGACTGGCTTATCATGAAGCGCCAGAAGATTTTCGAACGAGGTTTTTGATGCAGAAATTTACTGATGGTGTCCGAGATAATGAACTACAGTAAGTTTTACGAATACCAAGACGCCAGAATAGTGCTGAGGCCCTGGTACATGTTTTGGAATTGGAGGACGCAAAATCAGCGTCTGGTTGGGCAAGTCATTTAGTGCGGGCGCTGAACGATTGCGACGGCACAGACGATGAAGAAGAAGAGCAAAGAACAGAGACCCAACGAGCGGCGCAACAGAGTAAAGTAAGAAAGTACAGAAGACCAAAGTGTTATCGATATGGGAAACCTGGACATCTACAACGAGATTGTCGGGTTAGAGTTCAACAGCAGGGAAAAGAGCAGTAGTCGGTACAACGGGGCGTGTGCTGACTGGAGGAACGAAGCTCCTAGACAATACGCAATTTCTACACTTCAGAAAAATAGTGGGAGCTTGGTGGTTACCGAATTCGTCCAAGAAAGGGCAACGTCGATTACAATTGACTCAGTTGCAACAGTTTCCATTTTGCGCCCCGATGTAGTAAAAAATTTCAAGACAATCTGGTCTCCGTGCAACTTGAGAACAGCTACTGGTCGGCCTGTAAAAGTGTTTTGAAAAGTGAGGATACACCTACGCCTCGGTCGACTTAAGTTTGATCATCAAGTACATGTTGCAGATAATGTGGATGAAGCAAATGTGGACATTATGAACGCATATGGATTTATACTCGACTTCAAAAACAATGTCTTGAGAATCGTAAAAGAAGAGGTAATGCTCTCCACAATGAGTACATAAGAAAGAATTGATGGACGTGATAAATCAAGTGACCGGACATTTCCGAATTACCAGAGGAATTGCAGGAATTATTGAACAGATCTTCTAACGACCACTTTTATCTCAAGTGCTGAGATAAAAAAAAACCTAGACGGTTTCTAAATGAATTTAAAGATTCTTCTGCAGTTCGGCACTAGTCATTGGGAAGAACATCGCATCAATACCGGAGACACGACATCGATACGCCAGCTCCTCGACGCCCTCCATTATCTGAGCAAGAGGAAATGTCTCGGTTAGTACGGGACATGTTGACAGAGAGAATAATCAACCCGTCGTCAAGTGCTGGTAGTCTTATCCGGTAGTGCTGGTAGCGAAGACGGATGGTGGATTACGCTTCTGCGTAGACAACCGGAGGTTGAATAACGTGACAGAGAAAGATTGTTATCAATTATTTCGCGTTGACGATACACCCGACACGCTGTCTGAAGCACAGTGGTTTTCCACATTGGACCTAAAGAATGGATATTGTAAAGTGGGTCTTCATCAAGAAGACAAGGAAAAGACCGCTTTCTCGAACCCCAAGTGGCTTATTCCAACTTAACGTCAAGCCATTTGGTCTCTGTAATGCACCGGCAAAATTTGAAAGAGTGATGGATCTGGTACTCCGGGGTCTGACATTGAAAATTTGCCTTGTTTATTTAGAAGATGTCATAGTCATGTCGAAGACTTTCAAAGACTATTTGGAAAACCTTAAAGAGGTTCTAACTAGAATTCACGGTACCCAACTAAAGCTGAGCCCGAAGAAGTGTTCTCTATTCCAGAAGGAAGTACACTACCTGGGCCATCTGGTTTTGGCACAGGGTGTTAGCATGGATCCTAATAAAGTAGACACCGTAAGAGACTGGCCAGTTCCGATGAGTAAACACAAAGTTCGGAGTTTCCTAGTGTTATGCTTATATTACAGTCGTTTTCTGAAACCCTTCGCTAGTATTTCTAAACCACTACATGAGCTAACGGAAAATAAACAAAACTTCCAGTAATCAAGAGAGTGTAATCAACCATTTAAGATTTTGGATATTGCATTATGTTTGCAGCTAATTCACGCTTTCCCAGCTTCCGAAGGGAAATACATCGTAGACACAGATGCAAGCAATACTGGTCTAGGAGCAGTTTTGTCTCGAGTGCAAACGGTGAAGAATGAGTAATAGCGTATTACAGCTTTTTAAACCAGAGAGGAATATTGCGTTACAAGGAGAGAGTTCCTGGCAATCGTCCGTGCTTTGGACCATTTCCATAAATACCTGTACCGTAGGGAGTTTTTACCGCGCTTGCATGGCTCTTGAGATTTAAAAATCCGGTCATGCAGATGGCTTATCCCGAAGACCGTAGTTGAAAGATTGCCGACATTGCAGCAGAAAAGAAGAACGGAACGCATATGAACATGTTCACGCTGTCAATGTAGATTTCCTGGCAGACGGCTGGTCGACACAAGATTGTCGACAAAAACAGATGACAGATTAAGACACTGGACCGATCTTGACGGCAAAAGGGAAAGGCCGCCTCCCGGATTGGCAAGATATATGCCATGGTTCCGATGTGCTGAAGGGCTACTGGACACAATGGGAATCTCTTACCTTGGAGAACGGATTGCTGAAAAAGGCTGGGGAAAGTGCAGATGGACGAGACGTGGTCATGGTGGGGAAAGTGCAGATGGACGAGAAGTGGTCATGGTGGGGAAAGTGCAGATGGACGAGACGTGGTCATGCAGTTGGTATTTCCGCAAAGTAAAGTGCAGTCTGTTTTCATGGAGATGCAAGATGGAATGTCTGGAGGCCATTTTGGCGTTAACAAAACTCTTCAAAAAATACGGAAGCGATTCTATTGCCTTCATCTTTGCCACGACGTAGAAGAATGGGTTTGAACACATGAAATATGTGCTGCAAGCAATGGTCCACAATGCAGAAGAAGGGAAAAAATGATACGGTATAACGTTGGACTGCCTTTCGGGAGAATTGCCGTAGACATTTCTGGACCTTTCCCAGTTTCTGACGCTGGAAACCGGTACATCATGTTTACAGGTGACTACTTTGCTAAGTGCGTGGAAGCCTAGTTCATAGGTCAAATTGAGTGGTTGGACAATACCACGATATAAAGAAACTTAACAGGTAATAATAATATCTTAAAACCACAACGAAATGAATGTAAACATGAAAATGTTTAAAAGAAATTTAGAGGAATAGAAACAATGATACACAAGCACAGACGCATAATCACTTACAAGGTTGTATATGTAACTTATAATTTAACTCTGAAGACATAAAAACTACGAAATCCAAGCCTGCAGGACCACAGGTTGACCCACCATGTGAGAATGTGCAACTAGGTTAATTTGTAGAGCGGCTTTCAGCAGTTTAAGTGTGGTACTGTTCATCCTGAGTTTCTTGTAAAATATAAACACTAACGTATTTCAATGTATTCCTATACATCGTGTCTATTATTAGTAGTAAATTCTTCTGCGGTGTTATGTATGTATTTTATAAATACTGTTACCTGTTTCTACATAGTTGCATACATGATGTTATTTTTGCGCTGTTTGCTATTTGACTGGGAAAAAGCCTTTATGTTAGTTGAAAACATACAACACGTGAAACAATTATTAAAATTAAATGAAAAAATTGTTGTTTCCTTGTACACAACAAATCAACATTGTTATGTTGATTTGAAGTGTGAAGCCCTACTAAACTAAAAGTAATTTGCAGAGCTTTAGTTCGCCCTCCAGAGGACAGAGAATGTTGATTGGCGAGGTACAGTTTATTAAAACGACCCGTAACCAATCGTCACGCAGTGTTGTATGTCGTTTTTTATCGCTGCAAAAAACGAATTTTTTAATAACCTCAACTAACAGTCTGTTTAATTGGATTTGTCACCCTACCTGTTATAAACCCAATGACAATCTCTTTTCAACAAGGACATGTAAGTTACAATTTAATTTTCTCGGCTACAGATTTTTTTCATCAACTTCAATTTTAACGCTGGTATTGTTGACTGTTCACGTGTACATCGTTTCTTACGCAGCCACAATCGTGTTGATTGCACGTATCAGTGACAATGTTACAATGATATTTCCACATAAAACTTATGTATATTATATATACATGATGATAAATAATATGTACATATTTCTAATTTACACATTCGTATATTCTTAATGAAAATGTTTGTGAGAGCTACAGTACCAAATTTTTGTGTCCATTTGCAGTTGTTTTCCCCACAAACTTTAATAATCCACACAACTTAATTATAAACAGAAACCTATCAAAAATAATAAAAAGTTATAGATCCATAGAAACAGAAATACTTGTCGCACACACAACTGTCTTAGAAACGGAAATTTTAAGTGGACTATCGAGAACTATGTCATCAGTTTAATAAATACACAAGTGGATACCGTTTAATTCAGTGCAGTGCTAGAAAAGCATTATATAAAGATAGTTAAACAGGGAAAGATATAGAATGTATAAAAGTCATCTATTTATAAGGTGCACGTATTGTATTAGAGACAAGAACATGGTGGCTCATAGAATAGTACGGCAGTTTGATGCAAGAAATATCAAATTGTGAGAGCAAAAAGAGCTCAAAAGTAAGGACCAAAATTTAAATCTATAAACATACTGTGAGGATGGTATTTCCACGTATGGATAATTTTCTAAATACTGGGACAACACTAACACAAACGAAATAAAATAATAAAACAAAAATAAGAGATTAGAATGTAGGCGGGGTTCAAATTACCAGCTACAGCTGTTTACTGTCTACCAATATTACAAAATAACATTACCCTTAACTAAGTCCATCTAAAGCAAAAATAATGCATTGGGAACAAAGATGTAGTACGTGCAGTTTAAAAACAAAAATTTACAGGCATTGCACAAATGCAGTGCACAGAGAAGGGCATTGAAAATGCTTCAATATATCTAAATGTATATATATATTTATGTTCATTCACCAATCAATGAATTCATTCTTCATTCACCAATCAATTAATTCATTCTTCATTTACCAATGTACAGATTATAAGTTAAATGTAGTCGCATTCATAAGCGAAGTTTTATATGTGTACTGCGTTATTGACAACAAAGAAAGTTTCTATGGAAACTCATCGGTTCCCATTTTCGATCACGCACCAGCGATCGGCCGCAAATGTGCGACACGTCCTTATAAACATTTTCAATGTTAAAATTCTTGAAATGCAACTTTTGTTTAAGGTGTAAGATATAATATTATATTGAAATACGTTAGACATGTTAACAAAAATGTGTGATTGTTGTATCACACTAAGGACACTAGACGGGTCCCGGAAAGAGACAACGTAAATTTTACAAAATTTTGGCAGCACCGGCTGTCTGTTTCCTATTGAATTTTAGATGAGCGGCAAACAAAATCATAACGTATTTGATTGATTTTAAACTACAGTTTTTATCCGCAGTGGCTGTGTCATTCCCATTGTTTCTGTGTTTATATTCCTTCCTTCATCATAATTAATGTATGCCAACTTGTATTGTTCTTTAATTTTGATTGTTTAAAAAATTTGCTATTTAATGTGTTATGCCTACGAAACTTCTTTCAATGCGACACAATCTTTTGTTAATTTAGTGTCCTCCTTTGTTTGTAGTTGTACACTCTGTTGTTGTAACTCACAGTGCTCTACAGGATGTAAGAAAAATATACTGATTAGGCAGTTACAGAAAGCGGAGTTCTCTGATTTAGTACAAATTGTTGTCAAACGCTCTCACTATGCATATTAAGATCTGTGAAATCTGTAGTAGGATGCGGGTTGATGCTTAGTAAAAGCTTATGTGAGTACTCATCTAATATACATAAGCAATTTCTGATTCCTCAGGCTTTCACGGCCGGTGTCAGATGAATTGTTCATGATATCCGGGCTGTTTGGCCGTGGTCCATGGCTTATAACAAAACCAAACGTTTCTGCAGCTCCACTGGCTACCATCATCAGTGGTATAAAAAATCCTGCACGCCGGGTGTTTACGTACAGGCCCACAGTACTGTGATAGAGCCTATACCACAGTACTGTGGGCCTGTAGGTAAACACCCGGCGTGCAGGATTTTTTATACCACTGATGACGGCAGCCAGTGGAGCTGCCGAAACGTTTGGTTTTGTTATAAGCCATGGACCACGACCAAACAGCCCGGATATCATGAACAATTTCTTTTTCTGATTCATCTAAATAACTGTTGCAAATAAATTAAGTCCTTTAATATTCATGTAGCTAATATTCATAAGCTTCACTAATTGTCGCAATATCGAAACTTTATTTCTGTCAAGCTTATACTCTCCCGTTTTTACTCACGATTCTATACATTTATTCCATTACTGAAATTTAAATGCTTTTAAAAGATTCTTTTCGCTAATTCAGAGATATTTTTAGATAGCTTCTACAGAAGTCTAATTAAAAGAATTCTGTCGATTCTTATGACATAAGCATTACTGACATTAGCAGTCAGAATTTTATATATATATATATATATTGCGACAGAACGTGCTAGGAACGTCAGCAATGAGGGATATTAGTGCTATAACTTATTCTCTGACGATCATAGACAAGTTGAAAATTGATTTTATTCCTTTTTTATAAATTATATGTAAGTTTTAAATTAAGATATAGGTAAAAAATGAGTTATGTCAAAATGCGCATAATTTTATACTCTATCATGTCCAGTGCAATATTAGTGCGCGTGTGATTCACATTTTATTGAATAACTTCATTAATAATAAACATTACTTTAGGAAACTTGGACAGATTATGCACTGTATTGAAGCGTACGTTTTTCATATATTCAATATTGCATAACTATAATTTTAATGTAGTTTTTTTATTGAAATTAGTTTTTTCTTTAAATTGTTATCTGCAAGAGGGTAATAAAATCTGTAGATTAAATGTAGACAGGCCTTTACTGATTTAGAGATAGTTTTAACTTGAAGTCAGTCTACCATGATGAACATCCATGACATATCTAAGATTTCAACCAATCAGACGTTCTAAAAATTATTTGAGTTGGTCCTTTTCGGAGAACACATCGTTCAGTTCGCTTGGAGGTCTGGTCATATAAGGTCGTACTGTCTGTCGCGAGTCTCTCGTGTCAGCATCTGTCTATCCTATAAATAACATAGAACTTAGGTATACGTTACGAGTTTTTCATATACGTTATATTGAATCTAAGAACACAAATACAACAAAGTTAATAATAAATCAAGATTAGTGCTTTACGCGTTAGTGCAAGATTTTCCGCCTAGGACAGCAATACCTATCGAGGTATTATGATTGACGCAAGAACACTTGAAGAGTCCAGATTGTGTAAGCCCCAATACACAGAACTATTTAATTACGCGTTACGAAAACCCTGAGATAAATTATAAACAATAACAGTTTGATAACCGCGGCGTGAGTTTAAAACGTCAGTGTGAGCTACGCTAAGGTCAACGGGCAGTGAATCGTCAACACCTGGTCCACGGGCATCGACAGTAGTTGTGGAGTTCGACGTCCAAGTAACAAACAGCTGTAAAAATAAGAATTGATAAACTCTTTATTTGAAAGAATAAATAATTAAATAAACAGTTTCCTGTTTGAAAACTTAATAAGACAGAAGTAATAATTTTGTTACTTAATAAATTTCCTAACTCTAGATATAGACTCTGTGTTTATATTATCATTACACCTATCTATCCAATATTTATTTTGACTAGCTGAAATATATATATATATATTGCAATGGAACATCGCAGAAAAGGGTCTTTGTAGCTATGACTACATGCTTTTATACAATTTATGACGTTATAGACATGTAGAAAATAGATTTTGTTAAAATTTTGTAAAATAGCTATACGTTTAGAAATAAGAAATGGGTAATTAACTGTTGTATGTAAAAATCCCCATAAAATTATTTTCTGTCGTGTCAAGTGCGAATTTAGAGAGCGAGTGCGCGTGTGCGCGTGTTATTCGTATTTACATGAATAACTCTGGTGTAAATTAACTTACCGAATTGAAACTTGGGACAGCTCATACTTCTGAACTAGCGCTACATTTTTCATATGTCAAAGACTCAAAACATATTATTTTAATATGTATTTTTTAACAGAATTCACTTTTCTAAAGAATCCTTATCTCCTGAAAGTCATAAAACTTTTAGATAATATCTATACAAGCTTTTGCAGTCTTCAGTAAAATTGATCAGGATATATGTCTATCTATCTAACCCATCAATCACGTGCTATGGGTTTTAACCAATCGGATGCTCCGATTTTCATTCAGTTTGGTCCCTTGCGGAAGAAGCTTCGGTAAGTTCAACCTAACAGCTCGGCCTTAACAGACGTTGTCTCTGTGCGAGTTTGTCGTATCAGTATACGTTCAACATAAGGGTTACGAGTACGGGGTCTTGGCAACGCGTTGCCCGTTTCCTAGATCGATTAAGTATTAGAACTCAAAATATTGTAATTATGAATTAAATAGTGGTATCTCGCGATAGTCAAGATTTTCCGCATAGGAATCAGATGTATTTGCCGAAATACATCTGGGTGAACGCGAGGACACGTCAAGATACCGAAAGGTGTACGTAAAACACACCAAAATTGAATTAGTAATAGTTAAACCCAATATCGATCCCTGAGATAGATGAGATAAACTCTATCGGTGAAACGGCGTGCGTGCGTGCGTGTGTCGCGAGAGTTCTACGTATCATCATTGCAGCGGATCCAGCAGGCGACGAGTATGGCTGTGGAGCAGTTCAACGGTTCGTCAAGGGATTTCGTCGAACAAGTAAAATAGACTATATGAAAAAAAAAACATTCAAACCATTTCACAGACTCTATTAAAATTTAAGAATAAATAATTTATGTTTTAATCACAGACCATATTAAATTTCTTTTAAAATAAATACCTAACTCCAGATAAAAGACTCTGATATTATTTTGTTCTAATTTACTATGCCTTATATTTGTTTCGTTCCATAGTAAAAAAATGCCGTACCAACGTGGTTGGCACGGGTAAATAGTATTATATTGTAAAAATTTATTATTATTTTGAACTGTGTTTTTAATTTGTCTTTAGCAGAGTGTGTATACTTGGTATATTTTGCATATGCCCTGAAAGACTGTTTTCAGGTTACTGTAGAATAATATTTTAGGGTAATTATCTGGAGTGAATTATTTAATTTGTATACATGTTAGGTTAAGTATTTGTGTGGACATTGAATTTGTATGATATTTGACTGACTCCAGTGCATTACAATAGTATATAGGAGCAGTTAGACATTAAACGTTAATAACGTAAGAATAAGTGTCCTCGTGCGTAAGTCAATACTGTAAGATAAACTTTGTTGTGGTTAGTTACCGCTGTAAATATGTCTGAAACAATGCAACTATCAGCTGATCTTAGCAATATAAATGCGATCTTAGCAAATATACAGACCGTACGCGAAGAGAATAATAAAAATATACAGGCAGTACGCGACGATAATAAGCAACAAAATAGAAGAATTTACGAAGAATATAAAAAAATATTCGCTGCCGTGCACAAACAGGCTAAACAAAACAAAAGTATCACTGAAGCGGCCGAAAATAAAATCATTGAGAAAGTTGAGTCCATCCGTGCTGATTTTGAAGCCGCGCTTGAAATAAATAACTCGCGAATAACTGAATGTGAAACGCGCATGTTATCAGTAGAGGAGCGGGTGAATTTATCAATATTGAATGAATTTATCAATAGTCATGAAAACAAGTTTGAGTTTTTGGAACAACAAATGAAGAAAATACAGCAAACTACAACACCCGCAAACCAAATCACCTATGTGCATAAAACTATCGATGACATAAACACAGAAATGAAATATTATGGCCTTGACAACGAAAATCTCATCCAGTTTCTGAAACAGCGTAGTATGGAAAATATCAACGATAATCTTGGCGATGTTGCCAAGATAAACTTAAGGGTACAGCTGCAGAATGGTTTTCCATCATCCAAGACAAGATATTAGTACTTGAAGATCTTGTTTACCATTTTAAGGCACGCTACTGGCATGAGGAAATCCAGCGTAAGGTACATGTGCAGCTTGAATTCGGTAAGTATATACCGAGTAAAGGCACCAAGGAAAAATACCTAATTCAACTGGTAGCGAAGGCAAAACATCTAGAGCCTGAGATGTCGGAAGCTGAAATCGTCAACAAACTGGCCCATCACTTCAGTAGAGGTGTACAGGTAGCAGTAATTACCCAAGGGATTAAAACTTTAGAAGAGTTGCTGTTGCTACTTACTAAATGGGAAAATGTTGATGGCAATGTCGATAGTTACAGTACACATAAACAAATAAACACCAATAACACACAAAAACAGAATGACTATAAAAGTAAACAATGGAAAAAACCTGATCGCGAGTAAAATTCGTCGAAGTTTAATAAGCATACAGTTGAATGTTCCTGATGAATCTAGACAATAAGCGAGTATGAACAATCAATATGGTACAAGCTCAGTAGTGCGGTACAAGCCGGGATTACTTTAAACGTTTCTATGCAGATTTTTGAGTTACAGAACGTAACGAACTTTTTACTATTAACTATGAAAATCCTTGCTGTTGTTGCAAACAAATGTCTCTTTACATAGAAAATTGCAACTACAGAATTTGGACATTAGGCCAATCTATATGTTGGTGAGCTAAGAACGCTGACTGTTAGGCAAGGGGTATACAAGCTGTATGTGTTCGTCAAACACTACAGTCTCGGACACTCGACTCTTCACCGGATAAAAGACGGTCGTTTGATCAAGGCACTGGTATTCTGCATATCTGAGCCGGTCGGAATCATTGGTATTGTCTTTTATGTTACAGAGTAACGGCAGGTAACTCACTGATCGGAGCCATACGGTTTAAACAGCCCATAATCAGTAGCAACGCGAATCACGCAAACACACACAATACACCTCCCACTATGTAGCTGTGCTCCCACTGGTTAAATGCAATGTCGTTTCTCGCTGGCGGTGGTGTGGTACGATCTGTACCACATTTACACAGCTAGAGAATGCAACTGGTCTTGCGGCCTATTGCTTTAAGCAAGGTAATGGTGTTAGGTTAGACAAATCGTTGATCTGTTTCTACAATCTATTTCAAGTCTACCACACAAATCCAATTTTTAACTTGCAGCATAATTATGTGTCACTGCTATGATTCCCTATGCTGGTCATTTCCTGACTCGATGTTTGTTGTATTCAGAGACAGGGCCTGCCACTTAAGTTCTGATGACTCATATCTGATATCCTAAATCACCACTTATTGTACAGTTTTTCAGTTAAAAATAAAGTGTTTATAGTCATTGTTTTAGCAATAACAATAAATTTGATATCATTTACAAATCCAATCTTTCCTCGGCACCAACTTGCCGATCTAAGGGTTTCTCAACAATTGCTTCTAGGACAAATGGTCCCCTTGATATATTCCTCATATGACAATTAATTTCTTCCCGGATAGTTGCAAGATTCTGTCCTGACTTAGTTCATTGTTCCCTTACTTTAAATCCTTTTGTTTTAAAATAAAAACAGGTCTCCACATTTGCAAGGCTGTATCTGTCTTAGCTAAATCAAAACAGTGTTTCAGCTATTTCAGCTTATTGTTTTTTGTAAGAGTTTGGTAATTAAAGAAAATATTGTCATTAATTTTTTTTGTGATCAAGCCAGTCGCGTCGACAATTTTTGAAGTAATGCTCAAGTTTTGCTTTAATAAGATACACTTTTTTTTACTTTAAAGTTTTATGTTTTTTAATTTTATCTTTTTTATTTCAAATCTTAATTTTGTAATTTTTTTCAATTACTTGTTACTTATATTACTAATGTTACGTACCTGAAATAAAACGGGAATGTTTAATGCTCAACACCAATTTAGCAGCACTCTGATTCTATTATTTGTTAGCAACAATTGACGAACGACAACTGACAATATCCGTTGTCAAAATTGATGGCCTTCAGTGACGTTAATCATCTTTGACATCCGTGCAGTCACTTTCATACAACCCGCACAATTTTATGATAGGTTGGCGTAAAAATACTTTGTCATCATACATTTTCCTCAACGGGGGAATCATTGAGCGGATTTCTAATTTTGACGGTACCTGCTAATGACGTGACATGTTTTGCGCCTATGGTAGTTCCTACCAAGTAGGAAACGTTACTATAACTGACGAAAACGGAAGTTTACAGATGCTGCCAACATCTGTAAGCATATCTGCTGCCTATGGTAGGCAAAAAAAAAAAAAAAAAAATATGGCCAAGTGCAATTAACTTCTTAATTTCCCCTCGTAAATAGACAGAGCAAGGATTTCAAGGTAGCCTAATATTTGGCAGAATTTAGAAAGTAATACATTACAGTACTTGAGTAGAATCACTCATAATTTTACTAGTTGCTGAGGGAATTGATTATATAAGAACAATAACAGTATAATATAGCAACTAGTACAAGAAAGAAACATAAAACCCAATAATTGAAAAGATAACAGCAATTACAATCAAAACTTTTGTAGTTAATAAATTGACAACAGATGTAAAACAACAAACAAATATATAGACAAAAAATTGCGGATCTGGAGGACTTTGAAACAAAAGAGTGTTATCAGAAGAGTAAAAAGCAAGCGCGAGCCACAGAATGTAGGACTACTGGGAAAGGTGAACAGAAATTCATAATGACTGGAATCGGCTGAAACGTAAAACAATGAAAGGAAATTGACTAAACGAGGCTTAAAGTAGGTAGATAATGACTAAAATTAAATTTTATTTGTAACATTCACCACATGTTGTTAGCAGAATGTAAATAAAATACAGAATATGTAATACGAGACCTACAACAAAAATTGTGTAAGGTGTGTTGGTAAGGTTTAAATGCATTATTGAGAAGCATAAGTGGCAACAAAGAATCCACAGAACGTTTACAAAAACTAAGAAATTACTAGAAAGATTAAAACACTGAAGAAGAAATGTGTGGCTGATAAATGTTATTCATCCGAAGAGTAAGCAAATGTAATTTTTATAGAGAACTGGTCGATATTTACTAATCCATTTTTTAAATCGGATTACTAATGTAACTATTTTTAAAAACCAAGATAAAAAGGCTATTATTAAAAGACAAAATTGTATTGTAAATTATTTGATGACTTGTTGGGCACTTGGTGAAACATATTAATACAAATGTTTTGTAAAATATATAAAAAAAAAACTTGGTTAATTTTCACAGATTTTATTTAACTCTGACAGCTGTTTCGACTAACTAAGCCATTGTCAAAGAGGCGAATGAATGAAATTACTAAACACAGGATGTGAGTAAAGGTGGTGGTGGTGGTGACCATCTGTTTAGGGCGTATCTGGAACATCTTTGACGAGTTGGCGGGGGGGGGGGGAGTGCAAGATACAAGGGAAGGTCAGGTGTCTTTAAAAACTAAATACAATCATGAATGCAAAATATAAAATTAACTAAATATAATCTGGATGCAAAATATAAAATTAACTGAACTAAACAACAGCTTTTAATAAAAAGCTTTATTTTATATTTTGCATTCACATTATATTTAGTATAATGACTCGGGAATCCTATAGAGTTAAAAATCTGGAAATTAACATATTTGAGGTTGGTGAGTTTGCAAAAATGGGTGAGTACATGTTTCGAAGATGTCTCCAGCTATTACGTTAACAAGCTGTAACAAGTTTTTAACCTGAATAAAAAGTTAAAAGATTGTGAACAACGGCCAAACAAGTCTAGAAGTACAAACCTATAGGACACAGGTATGTGGGTAGACCCATGAAGAGGTAGCTGGAGGATATTTGAAGGCGGAACAGGCACCACCTTGCCTATGCAGTGTCGTGAGGATAATGATGACGATGAAGTGTACGAAACTGTTACTCAGATTCACAAAATCTGAGTAGTAAAAACAACATAGAAAGGGTAAACAATTAAGGTTTATTTTGTCATTTAAGGCTTAGTTTTTAAGTTGAATATAAAAACGTTACTAGCCAGTATTTCAAGATGTTAATTATTTTCCCTTCATAAACTCTGTTTATTGTTTTAAAACAAAGAAAACAACTTAAGCTGTTTTAGAAGAAAACTTTTGTTAATATTCCAGACATCGTCATAATGGAATGAGCTAGACTATAAAAAATAATGTCTTTTTAAAGGAAGAGAAGAACTACTTCATTTTTAATTGCGTTTATTTATGTCTAGAGAAAGAAACGGTACTTTATAGAATGGAAATTTATTTTAATAGTTGAAGAGAACGTAAGAGCACACATAAAACCGGGAAAAAACAAATACCTGTTCTTGATCAATATAAAAGAAAAGAAATATTTATAACTACATAAATCTACATTTGTGATTCCTTCCTTGTTCTTGCTTTAGTATGCAAACGTCTTTCGTAGCTCTACAGGTTGACGGATATCTGGTTGTCATTGATTGAACTGAAATGGCATAGACCATCAAAACATAAATATCTTAAGCTCAATACTTCCTTTAGTAATTAATCGATTAAAGTTTATTAACATTTTAGAAGACGTTTACTTTTTAAACGTAGATGATGTTAGGCCTATTTTAATGATTGACACTTATATGAATGACACAATAAACTATAGCAATGGACAATGTAGAACAAGTAAAATATGGCCAGTAGCGTCTGCCTACAAACAGACACGGAATGCTGTAGTCCATCATCCATAGTTTTAATTTAAACATGGAGGATAAAAATTTAAGACTCAATCAGGCCTTCTTGGCAAAAAAAAAGGTTAGTGAATTTTTAATTCTATTGTATTCTTTGTCTTTTTTACGCTACACTTTCTTAAAACAACTCTTCGTATGATTTTCGCATAACGTACGTAAAATTTAACGACCGTGGGTTTCCTATAGTGTGCAATTAGAACTACGCAAAACCGAGAGAACATTTTATACGCGTACCGTATCTGTTTGGGTGGTAGTCTCATGGCTTTCGTAAAAACGCCTATGCATTAGCGTTCTTTGTGTTCTCCGTAAAATCGTCATCACTACTATATGCTCCAAGGATTACTTTCCAACGGCCGTTCCTTCCACACACAACTCACTTTTCCTGACCGATCCACTGTTTTTGACCGTCACAAACGATACCATTCTCTTGCAACATAATGCAGCACCCGTCTCGCTATGTTCGTTGATTATTATCGGTGCAAGTGGGCTACAGTAAATTCGTAAATTTAAGATTTTCTTTCTTTTTTTACTTGATTATGATATTTAGTTACTTAAAAAAAAAATAGTTTGCATAACAGTTACACCTCAAATTTGAATATTCCTTTACGTATTCCCTGGTAAAGGCAGGGAAGATATTTGGTACGTTTGTTCCGGCGGAAGTAGCAGCCCGAACTTTAAAATTGCATATAAAAAAGGAAATAATAAAGTCTCGTTAAGAGTATGCGTTCATTTGTGCCGTATGGTAGTACTCATCCTGGGTTACAGTGGCAACCGGTCGACCGTTTCATTCGCTGGTGGAGATTACTTTCGCAACAACGGATTGAGTGGTAGAACGTAGGAGATAGAACTCTGTGTGATATCTAAAAAGAGACCAGAGACTCTACGGTAGTAACACCAGTACTGTCTTACCCTCCGAACACTGGTATCGTCTTTACGGAACATCTTCATGTGCTATCATAAGTAACGGACGCCTTGAATATGACGAATACGCAAATACGAGAGGAGTGAAACACGTTCGCAGTACATTATAAAATAAATCTGTATGTACATCCTTTAATAAGAAGAGTGTGACAATTGTGAGTATAATAATGAGAAGGTTAAAAAGAAAGAAAGTGAATAACTAAATGCAATATTATATCTAAATTTGGTGTTACAAGGAGTTGATGATGCTATTGTTTTGCAGCCTGTGCATAACTGATTTTTCCCTGGTTGACTGGGCATAGGAATGTCTTTGTATCAAAGAAGCTGAGTTTTTTCAGAATACGTACTTCGCGAATAACCCCCTCTTCCCTATAAACGGGACAATTGTAAGATCTAAATGAATGTTGACCACAATTGACACCTTTCATTTTTCCAGCACGGGGTCACCATGCGCCGTTTCAAGAAGAATGTTCGGTCCAACAGAAGAATGTTTCAAGAAACGACCACGTCTTGATCCAATGTTCCCGAAACGCAAACACTGAAAACACTGCATCGGATGAGAGCTGAACGTTCTCACACTCAGCTTATGGATCCCAGCTCTCAGCTTTTCCGGTACAGTTGCTCTATTTTAACGTTATGACGTGGGAGGCAGATAGAAGGGTCTGCCCATTCCTTCGTACCGTTAATCTCTGACATGCAATAACGATTTGTGGGGAGTGCTCAGTCGTACTTTCTTGCTGTTTATAGGAAGAAATTACTGTTTATAGCAGGGTCCCCAGCCAATACCACCCCGTTCGTGATGTTTAGGATGGTATGAGGTACGAGTTCTACCTGTATATCTCCTATCTTTTGCAGGTGATAAAGTAATCTTGAATCCTACTTGATCGTTTGGGATCTCGACAAATATGTTTTCTGATGTTCTTTACAGCAGACCCAACGCAACCTCTGATAGCTTTTACAACAAGGAAAGAACTCACTTTTGCAAAAGTCATCTTCCTTTTGTTTAAGTACAAGATACTTTGACACCGCCAGAACATTAGCAGACGTTGTCACAAATCTTTCGCTATCAACCGAGCATTAATGTCTCCTTCAGTTAACCCTCCGAGGAGAGCTCCTTCTGGTCGAGCGTTTGAAGAGATCCCTAAAACCTAGAATTATTTTGAGACCTAGCACTTAGTTCCCACGAGTACCGGGAAAATAACAGGCTACCATGGCAGAGACCTCGGGTATCACGGCTAGAACTAAACATAACAGAGTGCGTCCGGGAAGCCATCGTTACGACTCACTAGAGCCATCCACCTATTGACACGATCGGTCCCGCCGATCTATTCTCCAGTAGTTCACCCAACTTTCTCTAACTGACTTACAAGAGCTCTGTTAGCACAAACAGTTAAAGAGTAACAGTTGTTTCCCTTCCCAAAGAGGCCACGATGTTGTAGGCCCGGACGTAGGGGGATGGATTTTTGAGAGGCACAGATTCTGTTGTTACCAGTTTTTCAAACTAAATTCGTGAAAAGTCAATTCAGACATGTTTGTTTAATAGTCACTGTCAACTTGTTGTTACACGATTAAACTGAAATCACCAAAACTGTTCGACAAATGTATGTAATGACATTTGTTTGAAGCAGTACAGTATTTCTGTTTGTGGGATGTCTCCATAGTTTAAGTATATTATCCGTTTAACACGTATAACTTACCAAATGTTAAGATACATATAAACGTTATGTGCATTAGTGGAAGTATAAAATAAACAAATAATGGAGTTTCATAAAGCACAAAACACACGGAACTTAATTTCAACATGTTTCTGTGAGGACAAACGCATAACAAAGTGTAACAGCTATGTTGAAAAATTGTCTACAAAAAGCATAAATATTTGTTTATAAGAGAAGTGTTCTCGTTTAAGCCCAGTTTGACTTGATACGAATTAATACACGTAACAATTCTATATAATTTTAAAACATTATTTCTTTATAAGCAACTAAACGAGTTTCTTCCAATGTTCGTGATTAATATGGTTAAATTATATTGATATTGAAATCGAATCATTTCGATTATTGTTAATTCATTTATACTCTCTTACGATACTGAATCTTTCAGCGAAACGTATGTCATGGTAATTAAAATAATAATATCAGTAACTTTTAAAAGTATGATTTGATCATATTAACTTTAAAACAATAATATGAAAATAATAACTCTTTATTAAATGCGATTCATGTCTTAACGATGACTTAAAAAGCAACAGAAAGTAACACACGGTAAGTAACAAAACCAAAGAACATACATGAGAGATATAGCTGTTCCTGCAATTTGTACGATACAATCGATTTATTTATAGATTAATTGTATAGAAACATTTCTACCGTACCTAAAAAGTGAAGCATGTGTAGATTCTACAAGGAAGTAGAAACGTTCATCGATTGTTGATGTGTCCTCAATGTAGCACCCAGTAAGTCTGTTATACTACTGGCAGAGAAACCGTGTTTACTGATGCACTTTAAATTATGTTACATTAAATCGATATTATGTTACAGGTTCTTTTTGATGACAGATTGAGTGACATGAAGGTTACTTTTATTAAATAACACTGCAAACTTTGTATTCAGTGTAAAAAATACAATACATCATAAATAGGTTTGGTAAATGTGGTGTTAATAAAACTATATACATAGTAAATATAAGTAATTAGTAACACTTTTGTAGTGTCCGGCTTAGATTGTTTTCATTGTAAAGTAGCCAACTGCGCGATAATGTTCAACAAGATTTGTAATATTTAATAGGTGTAGTCTCTGTCGCATGGTAAGACCTGCTAGCTTAGTTTCATTGTATAGCCTACGTGTTCAAATCGCCATGATGCGCAGACTCACATACACGTGCACACGTCAGTCCGAGCGCACTTGTACATGAGAAAGCTGGATTGCAGAAACGTGTCGGAAGTAACCCAACATTCATTATTACGAGCCGTTAGATAGAACGACAATTACGATAAGTCAGTTGTACCAATGGGGCGGATTAAGTCGGCGTAAAATATCTTTCCTTCAATTCCTGGGGAAATTTGTCTCGTTTAGTATTATTTCCGTATCTCAGCCTGTTACATGGTATCTACCCGTCTAACTTCTCTCTGCTTACATTTAGCACGCTACAGATATTTCCTCGTAGCTACAATACGTTTTACTCAATAAATATGTTTTACTAAGAATAATAAAATAATTTTATTAAAAGTAATGAATGACCAAAGAGCTCAGGTTTGTTTGCTAACGTGACTAGTAAACTACCAATAAGTGGTAAGGAAAAGCATAGTCGAGAAGGGTGTTTGAAATGTAACTTTTCCGAACTTCTCTCAGGGAAGTTACAGTCTGGGCAACTTCTTTAACTACTTAATTAACTAACATCTGTTAGTGAAACGCACATCCAACAGTACAGAATACCATTTATTACATTCCACATTTAACTAAACAAGATGACAGGTTACAATAAGAGCTTGAGAACCTTTCATTTAATTTCCGTACCGATCTGAATGAGAGCTTAAATGCCCAAAATCGCTTATCAAAAATGCAGTAACTGCTATTCTACATTAGACAGGTTAGTTTCAGGAAGACCTCTTTTGTTTATACTTTAAATTTTATCCCAATCAAATGTTAGTTATTTTATTAAAACTTCTATTTAAGAGTATAAGAAATATTATAATTTCTGATATTTACACTTTATAATTATAATTACAAGTATAATTTCCAACTGCATAGTTTATAGTTGCATTTTATGATTTTCAATAATTACAAGTTAATTATGGTTTGTTGTTAATTACGATATCAACAGTGACGTCAATAATACAGCCCATGTACGCTGTATTAACTATTCTGCGCATCCTACGTATGAACCGAACTTTACGTAGCAAACCAAGACGTTACACAGAACCCAAATTTTGCGAAGCAACGGTAATACCAGTGCTAATAAACGGGGGCAAATCTCAACGTTGCCAACATAAAATATTCAGAAAACATTGCAGATGAAATAAAATCGTTCAGATGAGAAAACGTTCGCAGCTTAAATCATCGCAGTTGTACAAAAGTAAAAATTGGCCGAGTTAGGGATAGATGACATAAATGATAGGTTTTAGCAGCGTTTACAACAACGGAAATAATACACCAAACGGATAGTTGCAGTCAGTTTTGTAAGGCAAGTAGTTAATTATAGTCCGTAAGGGAAAAGAGATCGTTAAGTGAAGAATTAAGTATATTCTTCCTTAAGAAGGGAAGAGGCAGTAAACCTAGTCATTAGATGCGGTTGTCCATGGTTACTAAAACGTATTCAGTCAGTTATCTTCGGGCCAGGTAGAATTAAGTATATTCTTCCTTAAGAAGGGAAGAGGCAGTAAACCTAGTCATTAGATGCGGTTGTCCATGATTACTAAAACGTATTCAGTCAGTTATCTTCGGGCCAGATAGAATTAAGTATATTCTTCCTTAAGAAGGGAAGAGGCAGTAAACCTAGTCATTAGATGCTGTTGTCCATGAAGATCTAATGTATTGCTTTAATTTAAACGGAAAAATCTGAACTTGATTCCATAAACTTAAAATTAGGGCTATAATATTTTGTTAATGAAATTTTTATATCACAGCATACAAAACGTATATCTGATGTTTTTTTATCATTGTCAATTTATCATTTTGAAAAAATTATGTTTTTACTATTTGTAATCCTACTCTAATTTCAGTTTTTCTTATTTTACAACGTTTAGTATAGAAAAAGTACGGTTGCATGTTTTATATGAATACCTATGTAAAAAACAACAGTAACAAAAATACAGGGAATAGACAAACAAGGAGAATTGACAAAGAGAATATGATATAATAAATAAAATAGAAGAAATTGATAAAATGAAAGTGGAAAAATAAAAACTTTATTAAGTGGAAATTACGAGTAAAAGTAAGGAAAGGAAGAAACCAAATGACATAAAGAAAGGACACGGAGAAATTGAAGGAAATGAAGTAAATAGAATTTATGAACTACAGAAATGGGATAACAGAGAACCTCTAAATTATGACCAAAGATAGAGTATTTTAGAAATGTGCTAACGTTTGAATGTAGGTATGTATAACTAATTTTCTAGTCTATAGTATTGTCTCGCGTGACTGAAACATTGCTAAAAACGTTACCATAATCCCTTGTCGTGAAACGTACAGTCTTGCAATCTGCGTTTGGGTTTTACTTTGTTCAACGACAAACTACTGTACTAACAATGTATCAACCGTCGAAAGGCACGAAGGACATAATGCTTGATCCCAAATGCCTGTACGAACCGTCCGTCCGTCCTGCTGCACAATAATCTCGTCAGATAAGGAAGTCCGGTATAAAGGTAGAACACGTGTGTGATGAAGTAAAATGATACCGTAGCAGCCTGCAGTTGGTACTTCAATGTTATTTTTGTGAACGTCCAAACAAATGCGTACGCGCTTACATATAAGGCAGATCTCGTCGGTCGTGAGTGCGTAGTTATCGTCTGACATGTTACAATTCTGTGGATACTTGTCAGTGCTGGCTCGTGACTAAAGAGGCTGGATGGCGCTGCCTTTTAGGCTACTTAGTTATTTATCAATATTGAATTTAACGCTCAGTAGACATGTCGCCAATATTTGATCACATAACTCATTAATAAAATAAGAATAGTAACACAAGGTAATTCAACAATTTGAGCTCACCTCAGATATTGTGAGCTGTTGTAGACAGTCAGCACAGCAGTTTCTTAGTCTCTTTACCGTTTCCTTATTGTCGAAAGTGTCTACAAAAATGTCTATACTGTTTCCACAAAGAAATAATACACTATATTTACATTATGATATACAGTACTATATTTTTTTTACGATACCTACACTCCAATTAGACCATTTACTTCTAGACAAAGTCTATTTGCCTTTCCTTTTAAATTAACAAACTTTTCTAGCACTATATCAAAGTCCTTCATTTCTTTAACAAGTTCCTTGTTAACCGATAGCATCGTAAGGGAATTCAGTCTGTCGTTTTTCATTTTTTTAAGAATGTTTTTAGTTTCTTCAGAGTGAAAAAGCAGCGCTCATGTTTAGCAGTTGTCATGGGGATCGTTATGGTTTTTAGAAGTTTCAACGTAAGATTTTTTTCTTCTACAAATTTAAGAAATTTTATAGCGCCTTAATATTAAGATCATGCCGACTGTATAATAGTTCCAATTTACTCCAAAGTTTGTTTTCTTGTAAGAAAGGGTAATGCTACATCACTTCAGTAAAGTTTGTAGACAAAAGTGAAAATACGTCATTGGACATCAATGAAGCTGTCTCCAAGTGATCCGTGTAAGTAAATATATCTTTTCCGTGAGTTATAATGATGTAATATACTACTTTTGCATCCCATATTCTAGCGCTGCATCCAACATTATTGGTCCTTTTTCTTGGTTGCTCAGAGAATTCCTCACTTTGTCACATTACTCTGTCTTTGTTACTATTCTGTAGTTTTAGGTACAGTATGTCCACGTGGGGTAGAAATCTATCAAAATGTTAGCCACAACATGAAATTTTGGTCCTGAAGGGCCCTTCTGAGACCACTTGCCTCATTAACTGCGAGTCTGTACACTTTTTTTTAAGAACTCAGAAACATTTTTCCAACTTATATCGGTTTTCGTACACAATATTGAATGTACTAATGTTGTAATTCCATGTTGTTACAGAAACTCTGGGTAACCTGAATTGCACTACTTCCTCCAAAACGTCCGTTCGTAATGTGAAAAAATACTGGAATGCCAGACAAAACAACTCTAACTTTGTTGATTACGCGTGTTTATTTTTTAATAGAAAATTAACTTCATGAGACTAACAGTGTACAAAATATGCGAACCAATACACTTCTATAACTTTTTCCTGCGGACCGCCAACAGAACCGCACATAACATTAGCGCCATCATAAGTCTGTGACATTAACTTTCCTTTGATGTGTGCGGAAGTGGATTGATGTTGTCCATTATGCACTTTGCTAAGCTTACTGCACATTTACCTTCAGCTCTTAGAAATCCCCAAAACCTTTCGTATACTGATCCCTTAAACATGCGCCTAAAAATTAATAAAATTTGACACTGGTTTGTCACATCAGTTGTCTTGTCTCCATTCGATTGCTTGTATCTGCTGTTCTGTTTCTTCCCTGTAGACGCTAAGCATAGAATCCAACACAATATACTGGATTATTTTTTATGTACCTTTAAATACAGTAGCCGATTCTAAATGCTTTTTCATTGCAGAAAAATAAATTAAACCTTTGTTTACCCCCTGATTTGTAGATGATGCTGATTCATCATGACTTCTTAGAAGTAACACAAAAACACTACAGAATTTGACATACGAAATCAGCCGTTTTAAAATATGTCTGTTTTTGCTGATGTTAATTTTGTGCTTTATGTCTAAATTTTGAGTCCAGACTAGGCAGTATGTTTACTTTGCCTAACAAAGAAAGCACATGTGATTGGCGGATATTTCGTGCTTCTTAAGTTTTTCTGTGAGATGTTTTATATCATTATTCCCTTTTACAGTCCATGCGCAATCGCCACTGTCTCTGGAAGAAAATAAAATACATGCAAAACAGAACAAAGACTTCTGAACTTCACAGCCACAGATCCAGTCATTATTTAGTACGCATGCATCTTTCAAAAGCAGTTGCCTTCTGAAAACACTATTCTCAATTTTCTTATTTTCTTTTTGCACCAGGCAGAATTTAGGAATTGACCTACCTAATGATTTTAGTTCAATATTTTGATCAAGACGTAATCTTGCAAAATGTATTGCCTTCAGAACCTGCACTGAATTAATGTTGGGTAAAAAGTTAAAACAAAACCTGATAAATTAACACTACAATATTAGCCTAAAGTATTAGTGGAGCTATTACAAACACACACACACACACACACACACACACACACACACACACACACATACACACACATACACACACAACTTGCCCGCACTGAATTAATCACCCCAGAGAAACTCTAAACACTAAAAAGGGCAAATCTCACATTACCAATAGTCTGCGATGTGTACTGAGTGAATCACGCGACTTTATGGGTTGGGTGTGCGTGCGCCACTGCCATGATACATGCTGTTCCCAAAACATTTCTACTTCTACCTACCTCGTAAACACTTTCTTGTCCGAAGTACTAAAGAAAAATATAATGATTTTCTACGAGTAGTGACAAATGATTGTTTGATACGACTTAAACTGTAGTTGGTGGGGGGGGGGGAGTAACTTAGCGCACGCCCCAGACACTTCTAATTAATATTCTTTTTGCACACACCTAAATAATGGTATTTTTAAAAAAGTGGTAGATTATAGTGTTTGCTATTGTACAGCTGGAAAGTATGTGTATGGTTTGCTGGATTTGTGCGTTGTACGTGTAAATGCTAGTAGAGTTTTTTCGTAGACACCTGAACATCACCAAATGTTTGATGACCAATTATCATAACGTCTAGTTGGTCTTGTTTGCTGTTTTTCTGCAACACTAACAATTTGGTTGCATTGTACTACAGGAGTTGTATTTTCCTCTCTGTGTTGCCCATAACACTAACAAGCCACACCAACGTTGTCATGTACGTTGCTTCTATCCGTTAATAATCAACGCTTTTCTTTCTTCTGTTTTCAACCAGAACCCGATATTCCAATTACTGTACTGCGAATTTGTGTTGCCAGCCTTATAGTCACCATAATGAGGTACTTTATATTGTGTATTCCAATACTTGCCGTAAAAAAAATGTACTCACCAATATGTTTTATTTTCTGCTTCAGCGCAAAGCTTCAATCAGTCTTTGTCAGTCATCTCAATTTTTTTGTCACTATCAGAGACTTTTAACTTTTCTTTTAATTCTAGTAATTTTTAGTGCGTCACACTTTTAACTTTTTCTAAAGATATATTTTCTATAATATATTTTTTACATAATCGTTCTTAATACATTACGTTGTACCTTACAATTCTTTTTACTACTGAGGTAAAAAGAGAAAGCTCTTGTAACACTAAGATCTTGTACGTTTTAATAAATTTAGATTCTTTCTCTCTATTTTTAATATCAGTTTTTTGATTGCGCAAGATTACCTACTTGTCCAACGTATAAAAAGTGTACTTTCTACTCTACTTCTTACTATTAGCTGACAGAGATATTTGCTATCTTTGTTATCACTGTCTGCAAGACACGTTTCTGAAAATCAAAACTACATAATAATTAAATATCACTATAGTATTGACGACTCGGAACACTAAGTTTTTTATAAGTAAAAACGTAAAGTTTTACCTTACAGCCTAAACCGGCTTTCACCTATAGAAGGCTTCATCAGAGGCTGTCGTAGGTAGCGCTGTTCGTCTTGTTGTTGGCGACGGGATAGTTTTTCGAAAGATCGAAGCTGTGTGTGTGTGGTGAGATATGTTCGAATAATGCGTGCGATTTGAATTGTGTCTGTTCGTTTAGGATGTCGTTTTTATTTGTTTTTGTGTGTTTGTATATTTCTAATTGTTCTAGAGTGTCTAGTTTTCGGCCTTTTGTGTGTACGTGTAGAATGTTCATGTTATTGTCGATGTTTTTATATGTGTGGTTTGCTTCAATGAGGTGGTTTGCAAAGGTAGATTCTGTAGTGGTGTGGAGTGCTTTTGTGTGTTCAATGTATCTCTGTTTGAAGCTACGTCCTGTCTGGCCTATGTAGAATTTATTGCAATTTGAACAATTTAGCTTGTATACACCGGGTAGATCGAATTTGTTTTGTGCTTTGGGCATGCGTTTTGATAGTGTGTGTTCTGTTTTGTTAGTAGTTTTGTAAGCGATTCTTTATCCTGCTTTTTTGAATTTGTGGGCAATTTTTTCAGTTTGTTTGTTGATGTATGTTAGTGTTATGAATTTGTTGTTTTCTGTCTTTGTCTTTGTCTGTTGTTTGTTTTGTGTTTTGTGTAGGTGTTTACTGACTATTGTTCTGTCATAACCGTTAGATTCTGCTAGATATTTTATCGTGTTTAGTTCGTCTTTGTAGTCTATTTCATCTAAGGGGATGTTGTTAAGTCTATGTATCATGGTTCAAAAAGCAGCTAGTTTGTGTTGTATTGGGTGATTGGAGGTGTTGTGTATTAGTGTGTCAGTTGTAGTTGGTTTTCTGTATATACTGAATTTGTGCCTGTGTTCTAGTTTTGTGATGGAGAGGTCTAAGAAGTTTATGGTATTGTTGTGTTCGTATTCGGCAGTGAAGGTTATGTTTTTATGTATTTTGTTTATGTGCGTTAGTAACTGTTCACATTGTCTTTTTTTTCCCCTGTATAGTACTAGAATGTCATCAACGTATCTGTGCCAATATAGTATTTTATGTGAGTGTCTGTCATTGTTTGTGAGTATTTTAGTTTTTTCTAAGTGTTGGAGGAAGACTTCTGCTAGAATGCTGGATATGGGGGAGCCCATGGGTAGGCCATCGTTCTGTGTGTAGTATTTATTGTTATAAGTAAAGTAGTTTTGTTTTGTGATAATGTTCAGAGTTTCTGTTATTTCATTGATAAGTTCGTCTGGTGTGTTGTTCTGTTTGAGTTTGTTTTGTAGGATGGTGATTGTTTCAGAGATGGGGATGTTTGTGTACAGGTTTTTAATGTCAAAGGAGGCTAATGTGGCATTATGGGGGATGTGTATGTCTTTTATTTTTGTTACTAGGTCAGTGTTGTTTTTTACTGCAATGTTGTTGTCTATCTGTGTGTGATAACGAAATCCAAGAATTTACATAATAATTGTCAGACGACCAGAATTACTCTTACTTTTGTAAATTTATTTTAATTTCAATTGGTGATCCTCTGCTCGATAAACATTCAGAGTAACAGAGGAGACAAACTTCTTGCATCTTCCTTTCAGGGCTTTCGGTCAAGAGACAATTTTGCTTCCGCACTATACACATTTTAAAATGTGACTTCAGCACTATGACTATGTTTAAACTTATTTCTCAATCTCAGAGGTGCTTTTAAGAACTTAGAAATCAAATGGTTAATGAAACTGGCAAGTAGGTACTTCTCTTTTCTATCAACTTGTTTCAGCAAAATTCATTGAATTTTACTATGCTCTAACCATTGCATTATGTTTGAAAAAACTGAAGTAGGCCTACTAGCGTCCGCTCGGAGTTACATACCTCCAAGTCAAATTAGTCCTTGAAGAAACTGAATCATGGAAATGGTTGCACTAACAAACTCCGGGGATGTGCGTTGCAGGAAGATCCACAAGGTTGCCGAATAACGAGTTACATTCATAAACTATTGCTTCGAAGTTTGGTCCAGAACGACATTTTTTAATCAACGTACCAGGTTTATATTTCACAGCCTTGGTGGCAAGTATTGAAAACAATAAGCCCAGATAAAGGGAAGCTCGCTTAATAACTGGGTGTGGGATCGCCAGGTAAGCCGATGATAGAGGTGGACGAATTAGGACCTGCCAAGGCACACTCGGCGTTGCAGTCTCTTCCAGCGACCTGTGGAAAACTTTGCGGAGATCATGGCCTTTCTGAAGGCAAGTTTGCAATATCGGTCCAGTCCACAAACGTATTGAGTTGGCTCATACCATCGACCTACTAGTGCTACGGTAGTAAGTGTACACCAGCGTGATGTCCACAAACAAGGCTATCTGGATTGCAGGTTCTTTTCATACATCATTAACGCAGATGGAAAAGAGGAGAAGGAATAGAATTCCAATTTAAAGAACCTCGGCTGTTATTCGTCTCTTGGAAAAAACAGTCATCTACTCTCAAGCAGAATAACAAGCAGGAATTTTACAGAAACAGGACATACATTTATAAATGCTAGTTGAAATATTGAAATGTTAAAATAGAGAATAACATAAACAAACGGAAATTGTTCAAAGGATTAATAACATTAAAAGTGAAAAGGGAAAGTAAACGTTGTAATATAACACAAAATAATCTGTATGAATGTTGTTTAAGTTCCATGTTGGAAACGCCAATTTTGTAACGTTTCTCGTGGTTGTTACAAAATAATAATAATATTGTTAAAATTTGAAATAATAAAACAAATTTTATTTTAAAAAAAATTTTTTTTGTTTGTTTCTGAAAAATATTTGTGTCTTGTTTTTTATTACTAATATTTAAGAATTAATTGTGGTTATTGTTTGGTGTTAAAATTTTAATGGTATTATGGTTGATAGTGTAGTGGTGTCACTTTCTGTAAATCACTTTTAAGTTAATCTGGTTAACTCCAGTAATAGTCGATAGACGGCTCTTCTTCTTCTTTGATCTGCTTTTTATTTTCGTATATACCGCCTTTCGGTTAGTCTGTGTCCTTGAGTTAACTTATTCTTTAAGTATATTGTAACGATACGATAATATTTATCTAGTGATGATTGAATCTTATTGAAAAAATATGAATGTAGCCTCACTTCGGGTTCGTCTATTTGTAATCAGATTTTTCGTTACGTACAATGTTATTGTGAATCAGTTAATTGTATTTATATAGTGTGCACTTGAATTACACCACCCGTTGGAAGTGTCAACTTGTAATATAGGTAAATAATGTAGCGACAAACTCGCACTGGAGTCGTCGATGTGTAATTATAAATGTGTTATGTTGAACGGCTAATGGTTTTGTAAATTGCCGCTTACTCCCACTATGCTCCACGTTTCCGTGACGTCACTCAAACGATGCCAACTGTCGGGTCCGCTGCAATCGTTGAATTCTATTTACTAATGTAACAGCAATAATAACGACACACAAATATTATCAAACATATATCCTTGTGGAATCCTTTATTCGGAAAAACACTGGTTGACTGTTTTAATAATTTAAACAGAATAATCTCAATTGTAGCGCAAAATATAATTCTTCCTTTACCAGTTGGCAGCAGTAGCCAAACGTTTAGTCTTTCTTCCAGACCAAAACAATGCTTTTTGTTAACGTTTTAAATAAAGATATTAATTATCTCAGGGCGTATATGGTTCGGTGATTATAAATTAAACAAAATATTACACTATTAATCAAAATACAAGTTTACAATTACAGGATATTACAACGTTAGAGTGTTACGTGCACACAGAAATTGTATAGTGGTTACCAGTTTTAAAAAGGTTATGTCCAGTTCAGGCTTTGATAGTTTTTATGTGAATTAAAAGTTCTTGTTGTGTTTAAAAAGGTGTTAATCTTATATGGTGTTATTAGTGGTTGTTTCTAGTGTTCGTGTTATATGGTGTCTGTAGTTTAATTGATTATTGCTTAACAGTAGTGTATACAAATGTGTATGTTGTAGTACGATATAATGAGATGTCAGAATCACCAAATCCTCTTCTTGTACTCTTCTTGGTTGAAGGTAGGGCCCACGTACACGTCAAATCTTCTTTCTCGTCCCTCGTCTACTTCAAATCTTCTTCCTGGTTGTTATTTCTTCTAATCCATATAATGGCTAGTCTTCTGTTATTGCAAAAAGTTCGTGTAGTGTACCTCTAACAGTATTTATTTAGTTGTATTGTTTTTTCACACTTTATAACATATAATGTAAGACGATTTAAGAACGCGTCTATCTGCTGAGATCGTTGTCAAAGAAGTCTCATTTTATTTATCCGAAATTTCTGGTTGCTAAGGGTAAACTTGGAATCTGGTTGGTTAATTCGGATCTACATTGTCACATACATTCGTTATTTCAAAGTCTAAAATTTGTTCAAAATCTTTAAATTAACATAACTTTTCTATACTGAATGGGAATTTAAAACCATTATCAGCATTATTTTGATCTTCACATTTGTTATATTTAGACACCAAACATGCCTATTTTTACTTAAAAACTATGTATGTTACAATTTTATTATTTGGAATTTTCTTAAATAACTTGATATGTGTTATTTTGTTTCTATATTCCTTGTATACGTTATTACCTATAAATACATCTACCTTTTCACATTTGCTTTACAAAATTTCTAATATAATTGTTCAAAATTTACTAAAGTTGGTTTCACCTGGCCTCTGTAATGGTATTACTTTCATCACCATGTTTTAAAATCTTTAACAATTAAATTAACTTTTAACACTCATCAAAATGGTTTAACATATAACGTTATTTTAACAACACAAAAAAATATATTACTCCAATAGTTAAATTCATGCCCACATGGCTATGATTATACCAAATCCTTGCACAAATAACTGTTTTCTACTCAAACTGTATAGGTATTTGACTCTTAACAAAACATCTTTGTATTGTCCATTCTGCTTGGTCAATTAATCAATTTACCATGGTTTAATATCAGTTCTATTGTTATATTTGTTAACACAACATAAAAAAATGGAATTAATATCATTAAATTGACATTCCTTTAAACTAACTGTATCATCAGTTACATATAAAAAACACAACACAAATACTATGATATAACACTGTGCTAATACATAAAACATGCACATTTTACAAAACAAATTCTATACTAATTGGTTAGTCCCTTGTCAGCTAATTTACTCATTATTCTGACACTGTCTATGTCATATTTACTATTTATATGGGTTTCAACATCCGTATACTTATTGATGTCTGACTTACAAAAATTACAATAAATTGAACACTGTTGCTCTACCTCCCCACACAGTTCTAATAATCTTGTTACATTTACTGTTTATCTGGGTTTCACTCTTGTTATAAATGTTATTGTGACCGTGTTATAATTTGTTGTTTACTGGACAACCCTATGAACTCTATATGTGACAATTATTTGTATGGTTCATGTATCTATAACCAGGTGTATTTATATTTTTGTTACATCAATTAACTTAATTATTTACTAATATTTCTTTTACATGATTTTACATGTTTGGGCCTATTATCCCTCACTTTGTATTTTGATTATCTGGATATAATGATACATTAACTGAAACCATTTGTTTCTTTATAGTCCTGGTTCATAAGCTGTTTGTCTTTACAATTCTTTGTTTGGTCAATACTGAAAATTCATGTCATAGTTGGGGTTTGAAGATATCTGCATCACTTGGCCTAAATCATTAATTTGGGTACGGTCAGTTGTCTTACTAGTCAGTCTGAAATTGTTAGTCGTTCTTCTTCACTATCATCTTTGAAGATATTGTTCTTCTTGTTAGCTTCTTAACCAAAGTCTTCATTAAATCAGGTAAGATATTATGTTGTTCCAAATGTAATGTTACATATTACCCTGCCACCAAATTTGACCATTTTAATAAAATATTGTTTTTGTTGAAATTATCAATTATCTTAATTTTCACATTGTCATTTGTTATTCTTATTATGATCTGGTATACTTGTCTTTAATTATAAGTGTTCTATCCCTGGAACATGTTACTTCCCTAACAAATTAATCACCATATATTCTGGAATCAGTCGGGGGGCTCTCTTGACCTAATACCCCGCTGTCCTTACAATACATAATACATAAATAAAATCGATTGCTGGAGCTATCTCGTCAGTCAATCACATTTAATAATCACTAGTCTATTCACGACTAAAATAAATAAAATAATATAATATATTCTTGGGATTGTTCACTCAGTCTAACTTCTCAGATCTAAATATTTCTTTCCATTGATTCTTTCAGATGTTTATTTTCTTGTGGCGATATTAATAACATTTTTTATTTTCAATTGGTACTGTCTTCCTTCCTTCTTTATCAGTACTGCTTAATCTTCATCTTTCATTCACTATCTTCATTTAAATTAAAACATAACAAGTATTTGCATCTTCATTTTTTGTTGATTCTCTCACAATCATGATAGGTTATTTGCAATAAATTCGTTTCTAGTCTTGTCTCATTTTCATCGTTGATTGTCTACATTTGTCCTTTCTTATTCATTTTATATCACTATAGTTTCTTCTAATTTATGGATGTTGTATCTTTCTTTTATATTCCAATAATAAGTTCATAACTGTGTTTAATAAGAGGTGCTTATTTCGTTTAGAATTTGGAAATTTATTCCCAGTTGTTTATCTGTTTGATTCATCATAACATTATCAAACTGTACTGTAAGTTGTCCTTACTATTTATTTGAATTCTGATATATTCAAATTTGTTTATTTGGCTTAATTTAAAGTTATATTTTGGATTATCAAAGTTGGTTAGATGAGCTTACTATGTTCTTCGAGTTTTGAGGTTTCATAATAATAAATTCTTCAATTCCATGTTAATTCTCATAAATAATTAGTTGTAAGTTGTTCTTACTATTTCTTTAGAATTTTGTGGTTTTATAATAATAAATTCTTCAATTCCAAATTAATTCTCATTAATAATTAGTTGTACGTTGATCTTACTATTTCTGAATTTTTGTGGTACTATAATCATAAATTCTTCAATTCCATATTAATTCTCATAAATAATTAGTTGTAAGTTGCTCTTACTCTTTGTTTGGAATTTTGTGGTTTTATAATAATAAATTCTTCACTTCCAAATTATAGTGCTTATTGTCATATGTCCTTCTGTACCCAGTATTGATGATCTTTTGGTAATTTTCGTTATGTCAGTCAGTTGCTCATACCTTCATTTGTATGGTTCTGTTTCTTTATTCTTTATTCATATTATTGTTCCTCAATGAAACTTATTTCTCGTCTCCTTAAAATGGTTCTTTGGCCGTAGTCGGTTAGCGTAGCATCCTTCCCTTTTCTTGATGGAGTGTGGTATATAATTTATCCTGGGTCCATAATCTCAGTTGACCTTATTGTCCGCACTACCATTGTCTTTTTAATTATTTCTTTCCTTGCGGCATCTCTCGCTTCTTCCTTGTACTTCATTCTTCCCGTTCTTATTCCTTCATTTGCTGCAAAGCTTATTCGACTCATCCTATCATATTGTTGATTAAAACAATATGTTACTGGTCCATCAATGACTAATGATGTCATTGATATTTTCCCACGTATTCCTATTTCTTGTATTTCCCATTTATCTCTGATCTCCTCTAAGTGGTAATCTATAGTTTTATGGTAAGTCATTATTGAAATTGCTCTTAATCTCCTCCTATAGTCTCTGGCATTCATTATTTCTTCATTGTTGGTAATTGGAATATTCAGTACATTAATTAACCCATTGTTCATCATCTCCCATTCTTCTGGTGTTTTTATTAAATTCTTTAGATGCGTTCTTCTTACTTTCTTTGGTTCCATTTCACTATCTTTAGTATTTTCTTTGTTCCCGTTAGTTTTCTTTTCAGGTAATACTACTATTGGATCCTCTGTTTTGGCGTTTGGTATTTCTTCTGTTTCTGGTTTACTATCATTTTTTATTTCTTTGGCCCTATGATTTCTTAATTCTTCCCTCCACAGTTTATTATCATTTATTATTTCTTTGGTCATTTCCTCCATCTTTTCCTCCCTTTTCTTAAAATTCTCGTCCAATTTCTTCATGATCTCTAGGTAATTTTCCTTCAATTCTTCCCTCAATGCTTTATTATTTGCGTCAATTTTCTCCTCCATTTTCTTGCTATTCTCCTTCAATTCTCCCATTTTCTCTTCAATTTTCTTATTAGTCTCCCCCAATTTTCGGCTCAACTCCTCCGTAGATTGTTTATTATCACTCTTTATTTCCTCCATCTTCTTGCCCAAATCTTCCTTCAATATTTCTAAGTTCTTATTACTGTTCTCCGTAGACTGTTTATTGTCCGTTTTTAATTCCTCCATCTTCTTACCCAAGTCTTCCTTCAATATTTCTAAGTTCTTATTACTGTTCTCGCTTAATTCTTCCATTTTCTTGCTATTCTGTTTTAAATATTCCATAATGCTCTTCAGGTCAACGCTCTCTGTAACTTTGTCCGGTTCTTGTTTATCACCTTGGTCCTCTCTTATTATTACTTCTGCTTCCTCGACCGGTGTCGCTTCTTTGTCTTCCATATCTAATTCGTCCACTTTCTCGGCTTCGGCCGCTCGTTTTCGCGATGTCTCTCGCTTCCTTATTTTGTCTATTTTTGCTTATAATTATAATTTAATTTATATTAAATTACACGCCTCACACGTTGGTGCGCCAATTTGTAACGATAATGATGTTTATCTAATGATGATTGGATCACTATTTGGAACGTAATGTATGTAGCCTCACTTCGGGTTCGTCTATTTGTAATCAGATTTTTCGTTACGTACAATGTTATTGTGAATCAGTTAATTGTATTTATATAGTGTGCACTTGAATTACACCACCCGTTGGAAGTGTCAACTTGTAATATAGGTAAATAATGTAGCGACAAACTCGCACTGGAGTCGTCGATGTGTAATTATAAATGTGTTATGTTGAACGGCTAATGGTTTTGTAAATTGCCGCTTACTCCCACTATGCTCCACGTTTCCGTGACGTCACTCAAACGATGCCAACTGTCGGGTCCGCTGCATTCGGTGAATTCTATTTACTAATGTAACAGCAATAATAACGACACACAAATATTATCAAACATATATCCTTGTGGAATTCTTTATTCGGAAAAACACTGGTTGACTGTTTTAATAATTTAAACAGAATAATCTCAATTGTAGCGCAAAATATAATTCTTCCTTTACCAGTTGGCAGCAGTAGCCAAACGTTTAGTCTTTCTTCCAGACCAAAACAATGCTTTTTGTTAACGTTTTAAATAAAGATATTAATTATCTCAGGGCGTATATGGTTCGGTGATTATAAATTAAACAAAATATTACATTATTAATCAAAATACAAGTTTACAATTACAGGATATTACAACGTTAGAGTGTTACGTGCACACAGAAATTGTATAGTGGTTACCAGTTTTAAAAAGGTTATGTCCAGTTCAGGCTTTGATAGTTTTTATGTGAATTAAAAGTTCTTGTTGTGTTTAAAAAGGTGTTAATCTTATATGGTGTTATTAGTGGTTGTTTCTAGTGTTCGTGTTATATGGTGTCTGTAGTTTAATTGATTATTGCTTAACAGTAGTGTATACAAATGTGTATGTTGTAGTACGATATAATGAGATGTCAGAATCACCAAATCCTCTTCTTGTACTCTTCTTGGTTGAAGATGGGGCCCACGTACACGTCAAATCTTCTTTCTCGTCCCTCGTCCACTTCAAATCTTCTTCCTGGTTGTTATTTCTTCTAATCCATATAATGGCTAGTCTTCTGTTATTGGAAAAAGTTCGTGTAGTGTACCTCTAACAGTATTTATTTAGTTGTATTGTTTTTTCACACTTTATAACATATAATGTAAGACGATTTAAGAACGCGTCTATCTGCTGAGATCGTTGTCAAAGAAGTCTCATTTTATTTATCCGAAATTTCTGGTTGCTAAGGGTAAACTTGGAATCTGGTTGGTTAATTCGGATCTACATTGTCACATACTTTCGTTATTTCAAAGTCTAAAATTTGTTCAAAATCTTTAAATTAACATAACTTTTCTATACTGAATGGGAATTTAAAACCATTATCAGCATTATTTTGATCTTCACATTTGTTATATTTAGACACCAAACATGCCTATTTTTACTTAAAAACTATGTATGTTACAATTTTATTATTTGGAATTTTCTTAAATAACTTGATATGTGTTATTTTGTTTCTATATTCCTTGTATACGTTATTACCTATAAATACATCTACCTTTTCACATTTGCTTTACAAAATTTCTAATATAATTGTTCAAAATTTACTAAAGTTGGTTTCACCTGGCCTCTGTAATGGTATTACTTTCATCACCATGTTTTAAAATCTTTAACAATTAAATTAACTTTTAACACTCATCAAAATGGTTTAACATATAACGTTATTTTAACAACACAAAAAAAATATATTACTCCAATAGTTAAATTCATGCCCACATGGCTATGATTATACCAAATCCTTGCATAAATAACTGTTTTCTACTCAAACTGTATAGGTATTTGACTCTTAACAAAACATCTTTGTATTGTCCATTCTGCTTGGTCAATTAATCAATTTACCATGGTTTAATATCAGTTCTATTGTTATATTTGTTAACACAACATAAAAAAATGGAATTAATATTATTAAATTGACATTCCTTTAAACTAACTGTATCATCAGTTACATATAAAAAACACAACACAAATACTATGATATAACACTGTGCTAATACATAAAACATGCACATTTTACAAAACAAATTCTATACTAATTGGTTAGTCCCTTGTCAGCTAATTTACTCATTATTCTGACACTGTCTATGTCATATTTACTATTTATATGGGTTTCAACATCCGTATACTTATTGATGTCTGACTTACAAAAATTACAATAAATTGAACACTGTTGCTCTACCTCCCCACACAGTTCTAATAATCTTGTTACATTTACTGTTTATCTGGGTTTCACTCTTGTTATAAATGTTATTGTGACCGTGTTATAATTTGTTGTTTACTGGACAACCCTATGAACTCTATATGTGACAATTATTTGTATGGTTCATGTATCTATAACCAGGTGTATTTATATTTTTGTTACATCAATTAACTTAATTATTTACTAATATTTCTTTTACATGATTTTACATGTTTGGGCCTATTATCCCTCACTTTGTATTTTGATTATCTGGATATAATGATACATTAACTGAAACCATTTGTTTCTTTATAGTCCTGGTTCATAAGCTGTTTGTCTTTACAATTCTTTGTTTGGTCAATACTGAAAATTCATGTCATAGTTGGGGTTTGAAGATATCTGCATCACTTGGCCTAAATCATTAATTTGGGTACGGTCAGTTGTCTTACTAGTCAGTCTGAAATTGTTAGTCGTTCTTCTTCACTATCATCTTTGAAGATATTGTTCTTCTTGTTAACCAAAGTCTTCATTAAATCAGGTAAGATATTATGTTGTTCCAAATGTAATGTTACAATATTTAAAGAAAAATTCAACCAAATTGCATAAATAGAAGGTTTATTAACAAATTTATGAAAAAATATCGATAATAATCGATATATGACAACAGTATCGACTCGTACTCAGGGCCGGTCGACAAAAACTTTACATTATCTGTTTATATAAAATATGTTCTTTTAACGGTTATGTTAGAATAGCCAGAGAAGGGTAGGGACAAGAAAGTATAACACTTACAATTAGAAATGTCTTAAAACTAACAATTAAAACGTTATTAATTATCATATGTAGTTTGTATAGTATATATTTCGAACCAATGCAGTCTAGAAATTCGTTTGCTCCACCTCAAGGAGAGTGATGAAAAATCAAAATGGCCGACAGGATCATGCGCAGTTGAACGTCTATCACCTCGACGAATATTTCTTCCAATAAAGATGTCCTTTCACCGTTTATTCGTCTCAGCAATTATGGATATTAGTTCTGGAGTTAAATGAGTGTTCCTGGTGTATTGTTTATTAGTTCACTTGGTGTAAATGTGTGTTTTATGTCTATCTCACTTTGGTCACATGTGTCGTATTTAACCTTTTTTGTTTCGTCCGTAAAATTTATTGTAGTGGTGTTATTTCAATTATTTAGGCGTGTGTGGTTCTGTTTATCTGTAATGCACTGTTTATTGTTTGTTTTCACTGGTTCACAAGTAAAAAATTCAAATAAAAAAATTTACACAATTTGTAATGAACTCGGTTTAATTATAGCACGCCATTAGTACAGGTTATTCGGAGCAAAACCTCGTTTAAGTGTTCGCTTCAACGGATAATAATTAACTGTTCTCATTTCCTTCGTCTCCTGAAAATCTTAGCCAATTTAATATATATTATACATTGTTTCAAATTATCTTAGCTTCCGATACATTTTATTTGAATACATTATACACGGAACTATTTTCGCTATTAATTAACTGTATGAAATACTAAATACATATTCGGTTTCTTCAATCTATTTTACTTATTTTGATACTAATTAATATAGTTTTACAAAGTTTTCATTTAAAAAATTATATTTCTTTCATGTTGGAATAGTAGGTTCAAATATGTGTTTCCTGTCTTTGACCAGATAATAGCCATTTTTTCTGATATAATTATTATTATACTGAATCTAAGATTGATATAATTGTCTATTTTTACTTAATTTCTTGCAATTTAGTTCATTAATTATTGTTTTTAAATATAATTCATTTATCTATGACTCCTCCTCTGAAATGTTAGTTAATACATTCCATTTTTATTTATAATTTTACTTATCTTCTGACAATATCTTTACAAAGTATAAGTTACATTGTATTACTATATGGTGGGTTTATCTTACATAAATATCATCAGTTTAGTTGGTTTATATGACTAGATTTGTCAATTATTATGTAGTCTAAATTTACTAACTGGCCTAGATTTTATCTGTTGTTACTTGCAAAGTTTTTAATAATACAGTTAGTTTATACCCTTTTCTGACCTTCTATTCTAATATAATATTCATTAATAATTTGTTCCTTTACTACTATAACATTGAGTATTGATTTTAAACAATGATAACATAACAATTATTTACTATTAAATCTGGTATTTTGCATCTTTTTTGTACTGATTACTTACAGTAACTTATAAAAACATTTTACAATATAGGAATGGTATCTACATTCAGATATTGCATTCCTAATTCAAACTATTAACAAAATAACATTTGATAAATACAAGTATTAATCTCTACTTCTAAATCTTATTTATAGAGTTAAGATATATGGAAACTGGAACATAACATTTTGTTCCATTAAATGTTTAACACTCCCTTAAAACTATTTAGTTACAGTCTTATCTGTTTTCCTTAAATTTAGGGATGTATTCCCCGTCACCTTATGTACTAAACCCAAGCTATCTATTTATATTATTTATTCTATTGAATGTTCTCTTATAAATAATGGCATTTTATTAGAAAGAGTATTCATTGCTCCTTCACCATATTACTTGATTAAATATCATTCATGATACTATTTAAAAACAATTAAAGTTATTTAATTGTACAGTAATTCATGTACCTTCTCAAAGTTTATTTATTATAACCTAATAACTTGCACTTGCCCCTGGTTATTTCTTGATATTATCACTAGTCCTTTTATAGTTTTATAATATCAAATTGTTTAACCATGGGGGAACTGTTAAGATTTGTCTATATAAACTATACAATAACTTTTTTGGGTGCACTTTTGCTTAGCACTTTAAACACTTTTTGTTTTTATTTGTTTTACATGAGTTTATGGTTTGTTGGGGTGTTATACTTTCTATTGTGACATTTATTTTCTTTTGGGGTTTTTGTTTTCTCCCTATGGGTTTTCTATTGGGTATTGGTCGTGTTCCACTTCCTTTATTCTATGTGCTCTTCACTTGTCTCTGTTCCTTAAGTCTATTTGTTTGTTTTAGGTATCTTCCTTCTTCATTCTTGTTTCTTCAGTACCATTCGGTTATTATACACTTTTCTTTATACTGGTCTGTTTACTTGGTCTGGGTAGCTTCTTTGCCTGCTCCTATCCTACCTGGGTATTATTGTTATTTTAATTTTAGTTTTCTGGGGTTTTAATTTGTTGTACTTTCATATTAGTTGCAGATTTTTTCTTTATGTTTACTTTTTCTTGTTATAATGGTAATTTATTGTGCTTTTTATTTGGTTCTCATTTGGATTTTTCTGGATATTCCATATACTTGATTTTTATTAATGATCATCTGGTAATTGATTTAAGTGGATTATCTGTCATGCTACAACGTTCACTGATTAATATAAAGATAGATTTTAATAATGAAGAAGCGTTTTACCATGTTTTTCGAGAATCGTAGGAACAGGTAAATATTAGTACTTGACGGTTGACATGAGAAGTTTCTCGAAGCCGTGAAAAGCTGAGTGAGGAGAACGGGCAATGACGAAGCTCGTTGAAGGGCGAACAAATAGGAAGGCAGGTAGTGACGCTCGGTGAGGGGCATGGCAGCTTAGCCAATAATGAAACAGGCAATACGTAGATTCCGAGTAAATATAAACGTATAGGCCTATCTGGTGTTGTAAGGTTTACATGGTTTAGAGCTAGTAATTTGTCGTTTAAGACCTGAAAATGGTAGAAACACCGAAACGCCTCGTCAAGAACGAAGCTACTAACAGTTTTGCAATAAGTAGTGACAAAGTTGGTGTTAAGATGACTGGTAATATAACTAACTTGACTGGCAATACACTTCTGTTACAAATTCATAAGCCTTATTCTGGAGCTTGAATTATACTGTCATCGGTTTTAGTGTGTACATTTTTTGCTGCCATACATAAATAATTTTGAAGCCATGATGGTTTATCATAACATGATGGTTTTATCTCAATATGTTCTTGTAAAATCCCAAGTTGAAACATAAGATTAACTGCAGGTCAATCCGAGGGATAAATACAAGCACAAGGATAAATAAAAGAACGATCAGAAAAATAGAAGGACAAGCACGACGTACAAGCACAAATCACAAGACAAACCAAGCAAAACAAACGCATTAGTAAACACAAGTTAAAGCACAAATAAAAATTGAAACACTCACAGATGCACACACACGCGCGCGCGCACTCATCTGTGTATATTTCTTTTTAAATGTAACAAGAAAGGAAATCTGTAAGAAGTAATTACGAGTGTGTGTGTGTGTGTGTGTGTGTGTGTGTGTGTGTGTGTGTGTGTGTGTGTGTGTGTGTGTGTGTGTGTACGTGGCTGTGTGTATATTATAACTTCATATAGATTTATTTTCATGTTATGTTGGCTTACTTTTAAAATAATTTTTAACCTGACAAGTTAAGAAAGCTTTAGGTAGAGGTGTTTTCTTTGGATGTGTGCTTTTAAGCACTAATCTGTGGCCTTCTCAAAATAAACAATTAAAAAAATGTCTTACTTGTTGTAAGACTGATTAACGCCTTTGCGCTGGACAGATCAATAAAGTGTCTTGAAGCCTTCATTGCTTCTAAAGAAAGAAATTGGATTTTGTTTTTGTCGCTCGCAGTTGACTTTAAAGCTTCCACTTTATTGTTTTTACTAAATTCTGATACTTTCTATTCTCTCTCAAGTTAAATGTTACAAACATTTGTAGACAGAGTATCAAATTAAAAATTTTTACCTAATAAACAATTTTAATTGTAGCAAATTAAAAATAAGGTAACCACTATTAAAATAATGTTATTTTTGATAAAGAGAATTTCAAAAATTATTATAATTTTAAAATAAATTTATTCATTTACAACGCATACTTTGTATAATGCGTATTTAATTTTTGCAGTTTGAATTTTGATTCGAAACTTCAGTTAGTAAAATTACATTGAATTATTGGTATTTTCTTTAAGAGTCGGTAATTAAAATTTTAAATTGTTTGAAGTGTTACGAGAAACACTTATCTTTGCCTGTTTTAGAAATGTTACCATTTATCATTTAAATGTGATAAAATTTTTCAATGATTCTTGATTTCCCTGTTTTTATTTCGTTAATGCCTACAGGTTAGTTTAATAAGTGGAAAATATCGGTATGGAGAACTATACATGACTTCCATGTTCTAAGATTTATATTTAAAATCATATTCGAAATGAAATATTACCATAGAAACTACTTCTTTCTACTTATTGCTTCAGCCTTAACCACGGTACTGTGGTCACTAACGTATACCACCTGACGTTTTCGCACTCGATTTTCACTGATGATGGCAGTTGATGGACTGCCGAAAAGTCTGGTTTTGCAGAAAACTTTGGACTACGGCTAAACAGCCCGGGAAGGAATTTTAACAAAGAACTACTTCTTTGGTGCCGATAATGTAGTACACATATAAAAAATTCTCCCCTCCCCAATCAACTATAATTTTCATTAATAGAAAATTACCCCCACCCCGTTCACCTAACCTCTTCATTTATAGATATTTCATCTACGTTTCTACAGTGGATTATTATGAGCTTCTTATTAGGATACATTATTTATCAAAATTAAGTGCTTTACTCTTGTTAAAACATAAAACGTTGCTGGTAAACTACCCCTTTCTCTTAACCGATCTTCACCAAAATCAATAGACCTTCAGTACTCTACAATTCAGGGATGCATGCAAAAAAATATTTGATTCTGTTTGAATGTGCGCAGTTATCGTTCGTCATATAAACAATTACCCTTGTTAAAACATAAAACGTTGCAGGTAAACTACCCCTCTCCGTTAACCGATCTTCAACAAAATCAACAGACCTTGAGTTCTCTTTAATTCAAAAAGCTATGCAAAAACGTAGTCGATTCTTTTTGAATTTGCGGCAGTTATCGTTCGTCATATAAAAAAATTACCCTTGTTAAAACATAAAATGTTGCAGGTAAACTACCCCTTTCCCTTAACCGATCTTCACCAACACCAACAGGACTTGAGAACTTTACAATTCAGGGCTGTATGCAAAACATTATTTGATTCTGTTTGAATTTGCGGCTGTTATCGTTTGCCATAAACAAAATTACCCCCGATAAAAAAACGTTGCAGGTAAACTACCCCTTCCCCTTAACTGATCTTCACCAAAACCGATTGGTCTTGAGAACTCTATAATTCAGGACTGTATGCAAAAGAGTAGTTGATTCTGTTTGAATTTGCGGCTGTTATCGTTTGCCATAGGAAAAAATTAAACTTGTTTAAAAAAAAACGTTGTAGGTAAACTACCCCTTTCCCTTAACCGATCTTCACCAAAATCAATACGTCTTGAGAACTCTACAAATCAGGGCGACATGCAAAAAATTATTTGATTCTGTTTGAATTTGCGACTCTTATCGTTTGCCATAGAAAATACCCTTTTAAAACATAAAACGTGGCACGTAAACTACCCTTTCCCTTAACCGATCTTCACCAAAATCAACAGGTCTTGAGAACTCTACAATTTAGGGCTGTATGCAAATAATCATTTGATTCTGTTTGAATTTGCGGCTGTTATCGTTTTCCATATAAAATACCCTTTTAATTCATAAAACGTAGCAGGTAAACTACCCCTTTCCCTTAACCGATCTTCACCAAAATCAAAAGGTCTTGGGAACTCTACAACTTAGGGCTGTATGCAAATTGATTCTGTTTGAATTTGCAGCTGTTATCGTTTGCCGTATAAAATACCCTTGTTAAAACATAAAACGTTGTAGGTAAACTACCCCTTTCCCTTAACAGATCTTCACCAAAAACAATAGGTCGTGAGTACTCTACAAATCAGGGCTGTATGCAAAAAAGTATTTGATTCAGTTTGAATTTGCGGCTGTTATCGTTTGCCATAGAATACAACTACCCTTGATTAAAAAAAAAACCGTTACATGTAAACTACTCCTTTCCCTCAACCGATCTTCACCAAAAACAATAGGTCGTGAGTACTCTACAAATCAGGGCTGTATGCAGAAAATGATTTGATTCAGTTTGAATTTGCGGCTGTTATCGTTATCCATAGAAAAAAATCTATAGACAGACAGACAGACACACAGACACACACACAGACACTTTTCGAAAAACGACTTTTTTCATGTTTTGAGTGTAGTACAATCAGAATCTGCAATAATCTCGAACACGATTTTTTTTGCCATCACCATACTTCCATTTCCTTAAGGAACATGGAAGTAAAATCAACAAGTACAGAAACGCGCCTAAAGTTCTACAACGTGATACCGCTCCCCACATTTTTCTAAGGGTCTGAGAATTGGGTTTTAACGAATCCCATACTAGTCGTATTCAAACTGGCAAAATGAGATTTCTCAGGCAAGTTGCAGGATATACCAGCAAGATATACGGTTAGAAAAATGCAAGCACAAGCATGAGGTTCAACCGCGAAACTCAAGAACAAGACAAACACAGCATGAGGCAAAATACAAGTTAAAGCACAAATAAAAATGCAAAAGCCCCCCCCCCCCAGACACACACACAGACTCATCAGTGTATAGGTCTACTTTTTTAAAATTTTCTTTCCAGTAGTATTTTTGCGTACATTTTATAAAGTAAAATACAAATTATTATCATATTTTAAAAATAAATTGTTCATTTACAAGGGATAGATTTGACAATAATTCTTAAATATTTTAGGTTTTTAGTTACATTCAAACTTGATGGAAAGTATTTAGAAAAAGTAAAAGTTATAAATATCTGGGAGTAGTGATCATCAGCAAAGGGAATTTAGAGGAAGAAATAAATGAAAGAGTAGCGAAAACAGGAAGATTATTCTATAGTATTAAATTAAGTTTCCTGGGTAAAAAAGAAATACCCATTAGGATAAAAACAGAAATAGTCAGAAAAATCATGAAGCCATTATTAACTTACGGAAGCGAAACATGGACAACAAATGAGAGAATAAAAAGCAAGCTAACTAGTATTGAAATGAAATTTCTTCGAAAAATAGAAGGGAAGACAAAACAAGATAGAATTCGAAATGAAATATTTAGGAAAACGTTAGAAGTAGAGGGAAAATACCGGTTCAAACTCACAAAGGAATGCCGCCTTCTTAAAAAACACTAAAAAAACACTAAAAAACATGATCTCAGAGATGACGCCGCCACCGCTGGACCCGCAGCATCCCGATGGACCACAGCACCGCGAATTTCCGCGAATAAATTTTTTTATTTTTTTTATTTTATTTTTTTTATTTTTTTAATTAAATTTAATTAAATTGATTTGGTGGGATGATGTTCAATGGACCACCAGCATCCGTGAATATAATTTTTTATTTTTTTAAGAAAGCTGATTTGCATATCAGTGGGTGGCGTTGGGTGGGAGGTTGTTTTTTTATTTCATATCAGTGGGTGGGGGGTGGTTCCAACTCGAAGCATTATAGTGTATACTAAAATATATGATCAGGTGTACCAACCTTTGCATGAGTTCAAATTTGTTGTGTGTTATAATGTATATTAAATCTATATGATCAGGTGTACCAACCTCTGTAGTATTATTATAGTGTATAGATATTTTATATGAGCAGGGTTGTCAACATTTTCTGCGGTGGGGGGAGGGAAATGTGCGTGTATAGAGCAGATCTGCCAACATTTCTTTCTCTTCTGTGGTGGGAAATTCAAACTATATATGATCATAATTGTTACTCTCTCTCTCTCTCTCTCTCACACGGTGTGTATGTCTCTCTCTCGTTGTCAAACGTTATGCTCACCGGCATTATAGTGTATATTAAAATATATGATTAGGTGTACCAGCCTTTACATGAGTTCAAATTTGTCGCGTGTTATAATGTATATTAAATCTATATGATCAGATGTACCAACCTCTGTATTATTCGTCCTCTCTCTCTCTTTCCCTCTCTCTCTCTCTCACACGTTGTGTATGTCTCTCTCGTTGTCAAACGTTATGCTCAAACTGTGGTCAGTACCGAGCGCATGTATATGAAATTAGAAAGTTTATATTTATTCGACAAATATTAACGTCCCCTCTCTCTCTCTCTCTCTCTCTCTCACACTCTCACTTGTTTCAACTGTGTCAACAAATAGTAACGTCCTCTCTCTCTCTCTCTCTCTCTCTCTCTCTCTCTCTCTCTCTCTCTCTCTCTCTCTCTCTCTCTCTCTCTCTCTCTCTCTCTCTCACTCTCACACGTTTCAACTATGCAAGGTTTCATACCCTTTCTCCTGTCTCCCTCTCGTACATTGAGTAGTCGGTGTGATGAATAAATAATTTTAGCCCTCTCTCGTTGTTAAAACGTCGTCTTCATTTTCAATGTATTAAATAATTAATTAATAGTTTTATAATGCAGTCAGTGTGATTGATCCTTGTTAGAAATATATATATTTGGCGTCAATGAACTACTTACCTGTTATGTTGTTACAGACAATACTTCTGTTTTAAGGTTGCAGTTTACACACATAGGTTCAGTAGTGTATAGCGAAATAAATTAAAATTATACACACACATGAAAACGGCGGCTGAAATGCATACAAATCTTCTGATGTAACAGTTCACAAAAAATAAATTAATTGTACACATGTTCAGAGGTGTAGAGTGAAATAAAATAAAGTCATAATTTGTTTAAATGATTAAATATATTTTAACATTCACAATATAAAATTCACAATTAAATAAATACATTAGAAATTGATATTTTTCGAAAGTTTATATATAATTTTGTGTCGTACTTGTAGAAGAAGCAACCTGCAACATAACAATACAACAACAACATTAAAATCATGTTAAATATCACACACACAGATGCACACGCAACGCGCGCACATACAGACGCATACGCAACGTAATCACACACACACACACACACACACACACACACACATACGCATACGCACACATACTCAACGCGCCCACACACAGACGCAAACGCAACGTAATCATACACATACATACAACGTGTACATGTAGGGCCAATAAACAGATAACAGATTTAAATATGCTATAGTCATTGTAAGACGTTACAATCATTGAAGTGTTTAATAAGTAAATTGTATGTATGTATATATCACTGAATAATAATAATAATAATATAATCGTTCTAGTGTTAACGTTTGCTGCAACAGGTAAAGCAGTTACAAATAATTACATATAGGTTCAGAGGCGTATAGTGAAATAAATTAAAAATCCATTCATGAAAACTTTGTAAATTAGAATCTGCACTACATTCAAACATACGCACACACACACACAATGATAAAAAATTGTTTATTAAAAGTAGTTTGTTACCTTAACGAGGTACATGCAGAACTAGTGCTGTTACAAAATATATATATATATAGTAGGAAAGCCCACAGACTACTAGAAATAGTTATCACCTGAAAAAAGAAACCACACATTACGAACTAATATGTATAAACACAAATATCGTTACAATAATAATAATAATAATACATAAACTTACGTTTACTGCCGTCCGAACTGAAGTGTGAGGAGGCAATAACTATAGATATCACAGTAAGAATTTTTTTGTTAACCAGTGGTGTAACGGGGAATTTTAGCAGGTGGAGGAGCAGAGTCGTCATCGTCGTCGGCATGTATCCGATAATGTCCGTACGCAAGGGTATCACGACCATTGTCTAATATATAACGCTTATCATCATACGGTGACAACGCTTGCTTATTTACACGCATCGTGTACAACGTATGATGATCGCTACGTAAACACAACGCACTGACAGAAAACGGACAATGATCAGTGAGACACTTGCGATACATATCGTGTCGCAGACTCCTCTTAATAGCAACTCGAGGCACACCTTTACACACACGTTTTTGACTCGCATTGCTAGAATCTTCGTTTGCCACAAGGAACGAATAACATTTCGCTCTGAGACCTACGAATTCTCTAATAGGACGACCACACGTTTCATCCTTGAACAGTCCGACAACCTTTTTGTTCTTAATGCTATAACAAGGATGAGACGTAGGGTAATCCGAAGTGTCAAAAACGTGCAAGTCCTTCTTCATATCTGCATACAAGTCTGATGTTTGAATATGATACATCAGACTGTCTGTATCAGTCATTAACAATGTAACGTTGCGGCCGTACTTGGCGACAGCATAACGATAATGAAAGTCGTACATTATTGTTTTGCTAACGTCAAGCACCGTGAAGCCGACATACACGGGACGAGAAAGAACGATGGATTTTTTACGGAGTGAAAGCCCCACCAGATCGTTCGTATAACGAATCATACGTTTTAGCCTGGGAGTGGAAACTAGTTTTTGAAGCCGTCGTTCATTCGAGACTAGTTCAAAGTCTATATGTTTCCGTACGTTCTCCAGCGACTTACCGTATACGGCGTTGTTCATCAGTTTGAAAAGGTCTTTTTCAAAGCTGTTGACGGCTGATTGCCTCTTGCGGGTGTTGAAATCGATAAACGGTTTCAACCAAGCGCTTTGCTTAAAACACAACACCCTATGAGTCGCTTTCAGCTCTAAACCAAGACTTAAATACAATTTCAAATTTCGATAATGGAGAACGTAATTTTGTTTGTCCTCCAAAGTTGTTAACAACTTCTCTACGGATGACCCTGATTCGTTATACGATGATCTGTATATACTCTCGTGTAAACGTTTGGAAAAGGGAGAAAGGATATCGTGTGTTATGCGCTGACGCACAGGTGCAAGCGGGTAGTCGGAATGCAGGTCGTGTAAGGTATTAGGATAGTGTAGGTCGACTTCGAGGATGTACCCGATGTCAGCATCATCACTCACAGTACGTACGTCCAAGGACTCGATTTCGTTACGATCGAGCCATCGGAAGTCTGCGTAAGGGAGTGGTTGCGACATGGCTGCACCGTATAAATTGTTACAGTCTGTATACAGAATGAAGGAGGTCGGTTTCGATACATCGTACTTATCTGGAATCAGAGGATTGTTAGCGACTGCGTGACGGTTGGATATCATCGCGCAGCCTCCGCGGATCCCAGATTCGAGGAACAGATGTAGATTTATTTCTGTCAACAGTTCTAATTCGACCCCGGTCATTTTTAGCATCGCGTTCCAAGCGAGTCCGGGAAGCGAGTAAAAATGACATGGGTCCAAGCAGTAATCGCGTAAGGCCATGTCTCGGAAACTTTCAAAGACATCGGCCAGCAGCATTACGTCTGTCAACAAATACAAATCATGGTAATCTCCAAACGTACGCAGATTGAATGCACTCCACACGTTTTGCGCGTGCTCGTAATCTGCGTCCGAAATAGATGATTCCATCAACCGGTTATCAAAGTGTTCACGAGCGGGTAGACTTGTTTCGTTGAACCGAGCAATACTGTCAACGTACTCGTATGGGTATACCCCCTTGCGTACGAGCAGATTGGTCTGTTCATCGAAACCCCGTCTAAGCATTTCCTCTCTGAGCAAAGGAAATTGGCTCCCGGACGCGGACAGATTGGTAACGAGTGTGTCCAGAGAGCGATTAAGAAATTGAAAGGAGTCTACGAAACGCAAGGGACCCAGGGAGAACGACACGTAACGCTCACTGGATGTTGCGATGCAGGATACGCGTTCGTCCTTATATTTCCCTAAACCCTGCATTAAATGGTGGCAGTCGTAGCCACGAAGGTTGTGAAAGAAGACGGGGATATGACGAGGCATCTTGTAACTCAGATTACAGCTATTATGGGCTGCTCCCAAGAATTTCCCCGTAAGATGGCAATGATTGCGTACCTTGTCATCGTCTGTCAAAGGGCGCTCACACAAATGACAAACGGTGGCGTTAGTGAACACAACATTGTCATCATCGGACATAATTAATTGTACGTTATGTCGTACCACCTTCATCATATCCTCGGCGTCTTTGAACAACCACGAGAAGAACGTGTCTACAACGTTTTCACCCCGATAAACTTTAGCCTCTCTCCAAAGGCTGTGCGTATGATCGACGATAGCATAGGAGAAACCTGACGGGATATGCATCGCTTCGTATGATGTGGACGATACAGGAGGAGAAGTTAGTTTCTGACGGGCACCGCTGCTATCGACGGAGTAGAATTCACCTAACTCGTGCACTGTCGTCGGGACGTCGTTACCAGGTGAACACGATTGAAGCGGAGTGATGAGGGACTCGAAGTCGGCGTAGACGGTGAAGGGTACTTTAAGACAGTGCGCGTAATTTTTAAAGGACATAAACTTCTCCTCCTCCGTGGGCATTTTGGTTTTCTGCTCGCCGTAAGGTGTGCAGTAGGGGAGATGATCGGACAGACCATGTTCTGTGGTGAAACGATGCAGGCAGTAGTCACAGTAAAATGATTTATGATCGTGTTTTGTTAGGGAAAATAACAATCTATTCATGTTACTGATAAGACAGTAATGTTTTCGGCTATTCGTATCGGTCAGAAGCAAAAGATTAACGTGATGCGACCTGTCCTTATTCGGGGTAATTCTCAGAGGGTAAACCTCATTTTTTGATTCATTTTTGATATTGTCTTCTATATCATAGCCGAAAACGTTTATAGAAATGTTAGGATTCTGTGCTTCAAATTTGGAAATGGACTTTAACGAAACAGGGTACTCGATACCGGACATATTTAATGTGTTTATGAATGGGATGTAGTTTGAAGCACGGTCTCTATTACGTTCTTGAGGGTGTATGTGGGCTAGAACAGACCACAGAAAACACATTTCATCCTGGGGGTTCTTGATGTTGACTACTGCCCTGGTGTGTGAGAGTTTTCGCGGGGTTGGAAGGTAGGAGGACGCTGCTAGAGGCTGATACCGTCCAACAACCAGTTCCAGCTTTAGTACAGCATCCACCGTCCATCCGCTCCCGTCACGGGTAAAATTAGATATGCTATTGAAGATTTTATCGTAGGATTCATCGAGTAGACAATTCAACTCGTCGCTGTCGTCCGCGAGCAACGTGCGACAACGTCCGTGGAAGACGGCGTCTTTCGTTACCTCTTTCTCCTCACCACTGTCACCATCTACCACGGTTTTGGTAAAACGTATCCTGCACGCAATATGCCACTTGATATTGCGTAAACGTGCCTGCTCTGCCTGAATATCCTCAAGCAATAAAGGACGTGCCTCAGTCATTACGAATACTACGTCATGATCCGACTCGTTGACGTTCACTGGAATGTAGTCGAAGGTTGTGATGCACCCTCGGACACTACTGTTCCTCTCGATATAAAACCGAGTCACAACTGAAACAATAGAAACATGAGTATTAGTAACCAATAGGAATGATAAATAACGTGTACACACAAATTCATGTTTGTAGTAAATAAATAACACTCGTCGGGGGGGGTAATATGTCAGTTTATTACAAACCGTGAAGATGTCGGCTACTCCTGATTTTAGTATTGAAAGTGAAAGAATAAAATCATTCAAGTATTGGGAAGTGACGTTTATCAGCCCCGACGAGTTAGCGTTTGCAGGGTTCTACTTCTACCCTAGAAATTTCGATGTTTGTGGACATAGTATGTCATTCGTAGACGATAGAGTTAAATGCTTTTGTTGTGGAATTGAATTAGTTGATTGGAAAGAAGGTGACAAACCTATGAAGGAACATGAAAAATTTTCATCTACATGTCAATTTCTAAACGATGTTAAGAGTGAGACTTTTCATGCACACACCAATAGACATAGTATGACTCAAACGTTAATTCGCATCAGCAAGTTTGCACACTACATAATTACAAAAATAATTTCTTAACTGTGAACTTTTTTTTTACCTTGTTCAGTCTGCTCCTCCCCACGTTCCTGCTGAAGGTTAGCCATGATCTTCAAGTGAGAATGAATGAATACTGAAAAACAAAAGGTACTGTTATAACGCTGGTATTATGTTAGTGTATCGTAAACGTTTTATATATCAATTTGTACATAATACATGTACGCTTAGACCAACTATTTGCTAGATCGAGAAAATTAAGTTTATTTTCGCGCACACACACAAACAGATTTAAATAATACTTTCATGCTTACAATATACAACCAATGTACACAAACTTATAAAGCATCAAACTATATATATCATTCGTTGGGTTGTAATTATTATTAAACAGTAAATATGCTTAGAATGAAAATATTTGCTATGATTTTAGTAATATATAACAGCGTCTTACATACCACTCGAATCTATATATACTGTTCTGTTTCAGATAATAATAATAATTTGATCACGCACACATACACATACATGTATTAAATCAATAAATAATGCACTTGATAAATTATGCTCACCAAACTAGCGTATGTTGACTACACACACACAGGAACTTGTGTATACTGAGACGTACAATAATTCAAGCAGTCTTTCAACTATTAAAAAAACTGCTGAGATAGATTTATCAACGCACGCAAGCAGTCAGTGTGAAACCGATAAAATTCAGTTATACCTAAAAATATATATCTTCAATTAGAAGTGTAATATAAAAGGTACAGTAAGAATATATTTCAGAAAATTGATCACACACACACACACACACACACACACACATGTATTAAATTTAAATATATATCTTCAATTAGAACTGTAATATAAAAAATACGGTAAGAATATATTTCAGAAATTGTGATTTGAACATACACATACATGTATTAAAGTCAGTAAATAATGTTTTTACTAGTAACATATAACAGCGTCTTACATACCACTCGAATCTATATATACTGTTCTGTTTCAGATAATAATAATAATTTGATCACACACACACATACATGTATTAAATCAATAAATAATGGACTTGATAAATTATGCTTACCAAACTAACGTATGTTGAATACACACACAGGAACTTGTGTATACTGAGACGTACAATAATTCAAGCAGTTTTTCAACTATTAAAAAACTGTTGAGATAGATTTATCAACGCACGCAAGCAGTCAGTGTGAATCCGATAAAATTCAGTTATACCTAAAAATATATATATCTTCAATTAGAAGTGTATAAAAGGTACAGTAAGAATATATTTCAGAAAATTGTATTAAATTCAAATATATATCTTCAATTAAAAGTGCGTTAAGAATAAAAGTACGTTAAGAATATATTCTGAAAATTGTAATTTGATCATACACATACGCTTACACACACATGTATTAAATTAAAATATATATATCTTCAATTAGAAGTGTAATATAAAAAATATGGTAAGAATATATTTCGTAAATTGTGGTTTGAACATACACATACATGTATTAAATAATGTTTTAATGCAAATAATTTTTACGTTTAAATAAAATCTGTACATACAATAAATTATACTCACCAAAACTATTGTATGTTGACTACACACAGGAACTTGCGTATACTGCGATTGCACAATAATACAGTCTTCCAACTATTAAAAATGTCGTGATAGATTTGTCAGTGCACGCAAGCGAGTCAAATGAAAATTTATCGTTAAATTTGTTGAGTATATATTGGTCTCTGGTGGTAGGGGAAAGCCGATGTTTGTTTTGGACGTGAATACTTCTAATCCATAATTACTTGTGATGGGTGCAACTAATGAGTGTCATGTGTCATATTAGAAAGTGAAAGGCGGATTTAGCGAATACATACACACACACACATACACACACACACACACACATACATACAATGGTTTATTTCGGTAGAACCATCTGAACATACATGCAATTAGTTGTATAGTAATCAGAATGTGTGTGAGAGAGACAATTTAATAGTTTGAATTTTATACCACAAGGTAAACTATATTTTTTTTAAGTCGGGGGTTGTTTCCGAAAATTATTATTTAAAACTGTTAATTGTTTTATTAAAATCTTACGTGCGTGCCAAATTAATTGCCGACGGCGACTCTGCTCCCCCTCCTGCTAAAATTCCATCTGTTAAAAACAAAAAGAATTCTCACTGTGATATCGATAGTTATTCTCTCTCCACGCTTCAGTTCGGACGACAGTAAACGTAAGTTTGTGTATTATTATTGTAACGATCTTTGTGTTTATAAATATTAGTTTGTAATGTGTGGTTTCTTTTTTTTTTATAGTATAATGGAAAACGCTGCTGTAATAATTGACTTTCACTGCTTTTATGATGACAACGGCAATTATATAGTAAAGGAGTTGTCGGTTATGGACGTAACACGTTTTGCATGCAGACATTGGATTTTCGCCCCGCCTGCTACAGTCGTTACGAATTCGAAATACACTAGAACCAACTGCTGGTTAACGACAAACTATCATGGGCTAAGATGGGATGAAGGAGAGACACCGTACGACAATCTTGTTTCAGTGTTAACAACGTATACGAACATATATAAATATGTGTTTGTGAAGGGTCTTGAGAAAAAACGTTTTTTAGAATCGAAAATAATTCATTATCATATAATAAATCTTGATGACATTGGTTGCCCAAAAGACGTACCAAAAGACATTCCTGGGGCGTTATGTCTTACACATTGCAATTCTTCTTCTACACTATGTACAAACCATAATGTGCACGCACTTAGAGAGTGGATAATTAATGATTTTTCTGTTATACAAACATTTTTAATGTAAGTGTCTCATAGCATTGTTAATTTCATTAGGTAAACTTGTATATGGCTGCAGGCGATAACTATTTCTGATGACTTTCCTAATATATATTATGTAACAGCCATAATTCTACATGTATGTACATGCAAAGCTTCAGGGGATGAAAAACACCATCTGTTAAAAACAACAACAAAAAGTCTTGCTGCAGGCGATAACTATTTCTGACGACTTTCCTAATATATATTATGTAACAGCCATAATTCTGCATGTATGTACATGCAAAAACACCACCTGTTAAAAACAACAACAACAACAAAAATTCTTGCTGCAGGCGATAACTATTTCTGACGACTTTCCTAATATATATTATGTAACAGTCATAATTCTGCATACAAAGCTTCAGGGGATGAAAAACATCACCTGTTAAAAACAACAACAAAAATTCTTACTGTGATATCTATAGTTATTGTCACTCCATACTTCAGTTTGGACGACCGTAAACGTAAGTTTATGTATTATTATTATTATTATTGTAACGATATTAGTTCGTAATGTGTGGTTTCTTTTTTTTTTCAAACGATAACTATTTCTAGTAGTCTGTGGGCTTGACTTTCCTAATATATATATTTTGTAACAGCACTAATTCTGCCTGTGTGTATGTACATGCAAAGCTTCGGGCGATGAACGTGAACTTTCCTGATGACCACATCACCACCATTACTTTCACTAGTCTTCTTTGTAGTCATTGTTTAGTTCCACCTAGTTTGATACAGACGTCTTCACTTCTCATAAATAATGTCGTTTATCACAAAATTCAATGCAGTTTCTGCTATTGAGTACAAACGGTGTGCAGAATTAACGTTGAACAAGCAGTATCCGATTGTTAACATGGTGCATGTGGACACAAGATATGGGAAGTCTGTGCTTGTAACGTTGGAAGATGGTGAGCTACGCTATCGTGTATATCTACCTAAGAGGTATGCTTGCGTCTTTACAGATGAAGAGCTCCGTCATATAAGCCCCAGCGACCTACATCTCGTGTTTCGAGGCATGAGGAATCAAACAGTACATATGGAAATCGTACCTCGTTAAGGTAACAAACTACTTTTAATAAACAATTTTTTATCATTGTGTGTGTGTGTGTGCGTATGTTTGAATGTAGTGCAGATTCTAATTTACAAAGTTTTGATGAATGGATTTTTAATTTATTTCACTATACGCCTCTGAACCTATATGTAATTATTTGTAACTGCTTTACCTGTTGCAGCAAACGTTAACACTAGAACGATTATATTATTATTATTATTATTCAGTGATATATACATACATACAATTTACTTATTAAACACTTCAATGATTGTAACGTCTTACAATGACTATAGCATATTTAAATCTGTTATCTGTTTATTGGTCCTACATGGTACATGATTCAAACCAAACGTGTACACGTTGTATGTATGTATATGATTACGTTGTGTTTGCGTCTGTGTGTGGACGCGTTGCGTATGTGTGCGTGTACGTCTGTGTGTGTGTGTGCGTGCACGTGTGGTGTAACCCAAACGTGTGTACGTTGCGTTTGCGTCTGTGTGTGGGCGCGTTGCGTGTTTGGTTACGTTACGTATGCGTGTGCGTATGTGTGTGTGTGTGTGTGTGTGTGTGTGTGTGTGTGTGTGTGTGTGTGATTACGTTGCGTATGCGTCTGTATGTGCGCGCGTTGCGTGTGCATCTGTGTGTGTGATATTTAACATGATTTTAATGTTGTTGTTGTATTGTTATGTTGCAGGTTGCTTCTTCTACAAGTACGACACACAATTATATATAAACTTTCGAAAAATATCAATTTCTAATGTATTTATTTAATTGTGAATTTTATATTGTGAATGTTAAAATATATTTAATCATTTAAACAAATTATGACTTTATTTTATTTCACTCTACAGCTCTGAACATGTGTACAATTAATTTATTTTTTGTGAACTGTTACATCAGAAGATTTGTATGAATTTCAGCCGCCGTTTTCATGTGTGTGTATAATTTTAATTTATTTCGCTATACACTACTGAACCTATGTGTGTAAACTGCAACCTTAAAACAGAAGTATTGTCTGTAACAACATAACAGGTAAGTAGTTCATTGACGCCAAATATATATATTTCTAACAAGGATCAATCACACTGACTGCATTATAAAACTATTAATTAATTATTTAATACATTGAAAATGAAGACGACGTTTTAACAACGAGAGAGGGCTAAAATTATTTATTCATCACACCGACTACTCAATGTACGAGAGGGAGACAGGAGAAAGGGTATGAAACCTTGCATAGTTGAAACGTGTGAGAGTGAGAGAGAGAGAGAGAGAGAGAGAGAGAGAGAGAGGACGTTACTATTTGTTGACACAGTTGAAACAAGTGAGAGTGTGAGAGAGAGAGAGAGAGAGAGGACGTTAATATTTGTCGAATAAATATAAACTTTCTAATTTCATATACATGCGCTCGGTACTGACCACAGTTTGAGCATAACGTTTGACAACGAGAGAGACATACACAACGTGTGAGAGAGAGAGAGAGGGAGAGAGAGAGAGAGGACGAATAATACAGAGGTTGGTACATCTGATCATATAGATTTAATATACATTATAACACGCGACAAATTTGAACTCATGTAAAGGTTGGTACACCTAATCATATATTTTAATATACACTATAATGCCGGTGAGCATAACGTTTGACAACGAGAGAGAGACATACACACCGTGTGAGAGAGAGAGAGAGAGAGAGTAACAATTATGATCATATATAGTTTGAATTTCCCACCACAGAAGAGAAAGAAATGTTGGCAGATCTGCTCTATACACGCACATTTCCCTCCCCCCACCGCAGAAAATGTTGACAACCCTGCTCATATAAAATATCTATACACTATAATAATACTACAGAGGTTGGTACACCTGATCATATAGATTTAATATACATTATAACACACAACAAATTTGAACTCATGCAAAGGTTGGTACACCTGATCATATATTTTAGTATACACTATAATGCTTCGAGTTGGAACCACCCCCCACCCACTGATATGAAATAAAAAAACAACCTCCCACCCAACGCCACCCACTGATATGCAAATCAGCTTTCTTAAAAAAATAAAAAATTATATTCACGGATGCTGGTGGTCCATTGAACATCATCCCACCAAATCAATTTAATTAAAAAAATAAAAAAATTAAATTAAAAAAATTAAAAAATTTATTCGCGGAAATTCGCGGTGCTGTGGTCCATCGGGATGCTGCGGGTCCAGCGGTGGCGGCGTCATCTCTGAGATCATGTTTTTTAGTGTTTTTTTAGTGTTTTTTAAGAAGGCGGCATTCCTTTGTGAGTTTGAACCGGCATTTTCCCTCTACTGTTAGATATTGTTCCTGTAGCAATAACAGTAGAACAAGCACAACTTAGATGGCTGGGACATGTAATGAGGATTGGGGAGGAAAGACTGGTAAACCAAGTGTTTGAAACCAGAGAAACAGGTAAAAGAAAGAGAGGACGACCGAGAAAGCTCTGGGAGGATGAAGCCCGCACAGCTGCAGAAAGAAGAGGAGTAAAATGGGAGAAAATAAAGGAGCTCGCAGGAGATAGAAAGAAATGGAGGGATATGTGGAAAAAGATAACCTCAAAGGACTCAACTCCAACATAGCTTTGCACAGAAAGGTAGAAAAGCTAAGGATGAAGTAAGTAAGTAAGTTACATTCAAAACTTCAGTTAGTAAAACTACATTTAAATATTTACTATTTATTTAAGTGGTGGTGATTATTTCCTCTTGTCTTTTCCTGTTAAATAAGTGTTAAAACTTTAAATTTAAATGTAATAAAATAAACGTATTTCAAATATTTGAAAACATAACACGAAAGGAAATCTATATGAAGTATACACTGATGTCTGTGTGTGTGTGTGTTTCCATTTTTATTTGTGCTTTAACTTTGTTTACTCATACCTACGTGTTTTGGTTATATTGTGCTTATGTTTTGTTCTTGAACTTCTTGCTTGTGCTTGTATTCAAAACTGTATACGAAATGTAGATATACGGAAAAACTAAATATTATGAGTATACTCGACAGGACTGCCAATATCGACTAAAATCGTTGGCATATCGTAACCGAATTGACAAATGTCGCTTCCCCAAACAACTATTAAATTATAAGTCGCAAGTACGGAGTGGTGTGGGACGTGCCAAGAAGCTTTGGAGCGACTATATTTAATCCATTGGTTTTGGCACGAATCAGGTTTAGTCCCTCAGAAATCCAACCCTACGTCCGGCCTGCAACATCTTGGCTCCGTGAGTGGAAAGCAACAGCTGTTACTGTTTAGCTGGCTAACAGGGCACCGGTAGGTGGCTTGGCAAGGTTGTGTGTACCACTTGCAAACACACTGTAACATACGGTGGAACTGATAGTGCCACTGGGTGGACGGCTCTACGTTAGAGAGTCGCGAACGATCGCCTCAGGGCACCAGGACGCATCCTGTTGCGTTTAGGCGGAGCTGTGGTATTAGAGGTCTCTGCCGCGGTTGTCTCTCAATTCCCCGGTATTTGAGGGAAGAAAATTAGAAGTTCCCAAAATCAGTTCTCGGATTGATGGATCCCTTAAAAACCTCGTCTAGAAAAATTCCTCCTAAGACAGTGAAGAAATTAGGACATTGCTCCTCGGTTAATGCCGACAGATTCGTGGCATCGTCTGGCGCTATGCCGGTGGCGCCGCAGTATCTGGTGGTAAAGGTGACTTCACAAAATGTTACAAAGGAGAGTCCTTTCCTTTTTAAAAATTCTGCAACCGGCTGGTTCAGTAGTACAGGACATCACAGACGCCTCATGTAGGCTCTAAAGGATCAACAAGGTTCGAGGTTGCTTAAACTGCAAGAGATTGGGGACATACACGTAGAATTCGTTCCTCATACCACCCTAAAGAATACAAAGGACGTGGTAGTGTGCGGGGACTTTCTGAACTGCAAAGAGGAACACATTATGACTGGGCTCGCCGCACAAGACGTTATCGCATATCGGAGGTTGAGGGTGCGAAGGGATGGACAGAAGCTCCCATCTGCGTCCCATGTCCTAACCATCAACACGGTAACTTTGCCGGAAAAGGTGAGAATATGCAATTATAGGCTGAGTGTGAGATCATTCATCTTTGCAGTGTTTTCAGTGCTTGCGTTTTGGCCATACTGCGTCGAGTTGTGCTCGTGTAATGCATCTGTGGGAAGTTGGGTAATTCTGACGATACCTGTGCTGAATGTGTCAATTCCGGTGTTCAACATTCATCTAGATCTCTCAATTGCCTCGTTCACCAAAGAGTGCATATTCAGGAAGTACATACACTGAAGAAAACTAATCTACTTCGATGCGAAGAAACTCGTATACACAGTCAACCAGGGCAAAATCAGTTAGGCGCAGGCTGTAAAACCAACAGCAAACCAGCTCCTATTTTAAGAGAGGTATTACTTGCGGTAACTCAGTTTCTCAAATATGTGGTAACCCTGCGGCAATCTGCAAAAACAAAAGAAAAGAAAAAGGCTGGTTGAACGGGAAGCCATAAGAGTAAGCACTGTCTGTAGAGACTGATTCTTCAACATCCAGAGTATCTTTCAGTGGAATAAACGGTTGCTCTTCGCAGTATCGCGAACCAAAGATGCTAGTCGCCAGACAAATACCGATGTGTGGTAGCCTGCAGGAAACATTTGAGGAACACACAGGAGACACAGGAACTTTTAATATTGAAGGGATGTGAGTCCTCCGGCTGTGATGTTACACCAAACATCAGAACTAGGCTAGGCGTATACATCAGAACTAGCAGCAGATATCTCGTTCGACGTATCCCGCTTGTTACGCTTCTACGCTACCAGCTTACTGAAACCACTTAAGATGGCTATCTGCTGTCATAGAAAGAGTGGTGCTGAACTGAGAACTGAAGATCTATTGTTAAACAACACATTTGTCGTTTTAAAAATGGGCGCAAGCACACATTTTAATGGTAAAAGCAGCACTTTCTCGGCTATCTATCTTTCGATCTGTAACCTGAGTCTGTCGTACAAAATGCTCCCCGACCTTCGTGGAAACGATCACTTTCCAGTGACGATAACAACGTAACGCGAAAAACGCACGGCAAAAAAGAAACGTGGACTCCTACAGTCCAGTGGTAGACGAGATTGCCACACGAACTGACCACGCAAAAGTAGTTGCCACAACCATCAATTTTAATATGTGGCGGTAGATGTGGAATTGTCGGAATATTAAACTTTCTGTCGTGAAGCAGAGTGTCCGTAAATGGCAAATGGCAAGTGATTGCACCGTCGAAAACAAGTTTTTGCATCATGACTCCGAATAGGGCAAAGAACATGACGACCTCTTACCTCCTACTAGGACAAAAACGATCGGTCTGCCGTTGTGGCGGAGCACTTACAGTAAAACACATAATCGAAGGCTGTAGTGATCTTGTTGATCTCAGACAAAGACACAGAGTAAAAGGTAGCCTAAAAGAAGACTTTGGAAATGAACATTTAGAGATTGGTAGAACTGAATTCTTCCTAAAAGCAGCAAAATGACTGTATCGTCTCTGATAAGATTGAATTGCGTCTAAATATGTACCATACATATTTTTACTTTCAATGAGTAAATAGCGTGTAGGTGAGAACCAAACATAATTGAGCAATACTCCAGGTCGACGTCGTTGGGCTAAGCTCTGTAGTTGCCAATCACTCATTACATAACAAAAAAATCAATTTTTGTTCGTAAATATTTCATGCCTATTTCAGAAAGTTGATTTGATAAACTTGTTGGAAACATTTGTTTTTAAACTGAACAAAATCGAACCAGCGTTAGGCAAACAATTGTATTTTTTATTTATCGTTTTAACGTAACTTACACTTAATTTATTTATTTATTATCAAAATACCCTTATACCATATTGGTGTCGGGTTACATCAATATATGATAAGTACATCAACTACACTCTATATACAAATTTTTTCCATCTTACTCTATCCATTGACAATGTCTTCGCTTCCCTCCAGCCTCTTTCTCTCAAAATGTTTCCCATCATTCCATCCCAAGTCAGTCGCGGTCTTCCTCTCTTCTTTCTCTCCCCTGATTTTGCCTCCCAAACCTGTTTTACCATTCTATCACTATCCATTCTCTGCATGTGTCCCCACCAGCATAGTTGTCTCTGTTCAATAAAATCCAGAATCGATGTCACTTCCAGATCCTCTCTTATTTATGTATTCCTAAGTCTGTTCTTCCTTGTTACTCCTAGTACTCTCCTAAGATAACTTACACTTAATTCAATATTTTATTTTTAAAGTGAATAAAATTGAAACCAGAGTCATTGAGAAGGCTGCAAATTTTAAAAATGATATTAAAATAACTTATACATAAAGCAACGTTTTGTCTATATAGTTTCTATAAGCCAGAAGTCGTAAACCTGTGTTTGCTTGTATAGATTCACGCAGTCCCGTGAAATGTCATTTTACTCATTTCAGTGAGTTAGTGAACGCGCTAGTGTTTCGTAAACACCACAAGGGGTTCTGCACAGTTTCACCTGTTACATAAAGTTAAAGGGGATAGTTCCATAACACTCAGATTGTACTGTCCTAATTGGCAATACATTCAATGTCAGACGTTACAGGTTATAGCTCCCTGAGGTGATCCGTTACATTACCCGATAGTCTCTAACGGTCTTCATTCACCTGTGAACAAAATCTGTTATTTGTCCTACTCACTAATGTATAAATTTTGTCCCATATATTTCATTAGAAACTCATCTACTTTGTGTAAGTAAACGTTAATTAATCATAATTCTCTTTGTACTCAGATTCCCTCATGTTACTACGTATATGTATCGTACATATCCTACGTATATATCCTTTGTGCACATAAATATAAAATACACCCAACCAAAATTGAACACTGATAGATTATACCCTTATTGTATACGTGAAGCTTAATCAATTTACAAGCTTTAATAGGATTAATCCTATACTTTGTTCTTACTTGTAATTAGTGTAAAAAAAAATATATATATATATATAAAGTTGCGTAGATCGCATCTTCCGTGAAGTCGACTATCTTGATTTCATTTAAATTATCTAATTATTTTCTTCAATAAAGTAGATTTGTAACAGGTTTATTAGCCACATTATTATCTGAAGAGGGTGGTAATTTTTAGGAATTTTATTTATATATTTTACAATTTTTCTAAAGTATTTTACTTGAAAATGTTTTGCTTAAAAAAATATAATCATCTTGTGACTTTTCATGCTTAACCGGTTTAACATCCCTTTTCAATTCTTATATGACATATTTTTTATATTTATTTCTACCCTTTAACTCCGATGAAGCCTAATCTTTATGGCTGTAATCAATTTACATCACAAACAAGTATTAAGAGAGTTACATTTTTAATTTAAATTGAATCACCTGACGCTCTTTGTAAAAGAATATTACTATAACTCAGCTCTTTGTACAGCAGTGATGCCATTATGAAATAACTACAAAAATTACTCTACGTAAAACTGCACGGAGAGATTATTGGTGAAGAAGCGCAAAGAAGATAATACTTAACCGGCCACAAATACACTTTAAGTAAACCAACATTTGAAGAACGAAGAAACAAATAGTGGTACAAAGGGAAGGAGAAAGTATGCAAATGTGTATAAATATAGTATAAAAATATGCAAATATAAAAGTATGTGTCTGTAAATATTAGGAACAAACTTGTTACTAGAAATCATTTACTGTATAACAAATTATATTACAATATGTATTTAATTTTTTAGAACAAACATGACAACAACAATGTTAACAGTGAAATATATAGCGCATACTATCTTGGTAGGCGGTAAAGTAAAATGACTTTGCACGAAGAAATGGGTGTTCAGTGATTAGCAGAAAACCAAATTACGATATCTTAGATGGGATTGATGCAAATTAGCTGTATATTTTTAAGGACAGAACGTATGAGTAACGACAAAAATAGGGAAAAAATTGTTTATTTGAAAACGGGGCAAGTGTTTACAAATCGAGCGACTAAATGCAACTATATGAATATGAAGGATAACGGATTAGAGTTGAAGAGAAAGGCTGGTGTCTAGGAAGACAGGACAGGTTGAAACGGGAGTCGTGAGGATGGAAAGAGCATTGATTTTATGTATAGACCTGTACACGCGCATATAGTATGTTGAAGTTAACAGTGTTAACACAATATAATGTAGTTTAACAAGAGCGTAACGTAGCTCTGCTGTCTTTGTAGTAGATAATAAAAATGAATGTTGGCAAAATGTGTAGGAACATTAACAACTAAAGACAGTGTGCTCTTTGCTTGCAATAAAAACTTGAAATGAATTAACCATTAAAGTCCTTTCTTATTAGAATGCGATTGCGTTTATTTTATACGTTATTTTATAACGAAATTCTTTAATAATATATATAAAACTTTCACATATTAACTTACTATTCGTTGTCACTTTTCCAAACGTTTCAAGGTGATGTACCTCTTCTTCAGTGGGAGTATACTGAATGTCGATTACAGAATAACCGTTACGGAATTAGGTGTGTGTGGTGGGGGTTGATGGTGGGAAGGGATTGGCGCTGAGGTTCGAATTGTGTGTATGGATCAGTGTATCGAATAGTGTATGTGATTTATAATGTAATTGTTCATTTAATATGTTGTTTGGTTGTAGTGTGTGATGTCTGTATATTTCAAATATACCACCACACACAACTAATTCCGTAACGGTTATTCTGTAATCGACATTCAGTATACTCCCACTGAAGAAGAGGTACATCACCTTGAAACGTTTGGAAAAGTGACAACGAACAGTAAGTTCATATGTGAAAGTTTTATATATATTATTAAATAATAAATCCTTAAATTTTTAGTGACCGTCAATCAGTGAATGTTTTAGTGGATAGTTAGTGAGGATCGGTCAATAATACAACTTTTAGTAATTTTGCGTCGACGTTTCGACAATATTTATTGTCATCTTCAGGACCTGTGTATGAAATACAGTAGAAATATCAAACATAACGAAACAATTAAATATTTGGGTGAACGTGTTGGTGATGTGAGTGTGTGCGTGTGTATGTATGTATCATTTTTTATGTGAAGACTTATGATAATTTGCTCGCTTTCTTAAAGATAATTTGAAGATGTAAACAAACTATCATAAGTCTTCACATAAAAAATGATACATACATACACACGCACACACTCACATCACCAACACGTTCACCCAAATATTTAATTGTTTCGTTATGTTTGATATTTCTACTGTATTTCATACACAGGTCCTGAAGATGACAATAAATATTGTCGAAACGTCGACGCAAAATTACTAAAAGTTGTATTATTGACCGATCCTCACTAACTATCCACTAAAACATTAAATAATAAGTGAACGAAGAGGATGAATCAACAAGATAATTGAAATTCTTTAATAAAAGTTCCTCTCTGTTAGACGTCATTGTTGTCAAAGTATAAGAAATAGATTTTACGTATCATAAAGCGTTCAGTGTTATAAATGTTTTAACGTCTGAAATAAACTGAATGCTGTTGTTTTAAAAGAAGAGTTCACTAACGTTTGTTAACTACAGTAAAAAAAAAAAGTTAAACACGGCTTGATGAGAATTGTTAGCTATTTTAACTTTCAAGTTCATTATTGTCTTAACAAAATGATCCAGTTTTGAACCAGTTCTCTTACTTCTATATAAGCTACTTAGGAGCTGGGAATGTTGGCTGTACCAGTAATGTGACTAAGAGAGCTTCAGGTTAAATAGCAAAAGGTGCAAAATGTAAATGAATTGTGACCTGACACAGAAAGAAAAGGAAGAAGGTAAGTCAAATGACATTTTGAACTGTTGCGGAAGATTTTAGTTTCATGTACCAAAAACCTCTTTAGTGGAAAATGATATTTGCTATGATAAGAATTATGATATTGGTATTAAGTTAGGTAAGTTCAAGACGATCTGTGGAACAATCGACCGTATTTTTGGAAACAAGGTCCGTCAATATAAAAAATTAAAGTTTTACAAAGTTATGGCGGTCCCTGTACTGTCCTGTGGGTGTGAATTATGGACAAAAACTACGAAACAAGACAGTAAATACAAACCTCAAAAATGGCGTTCTTAAGATGAGTTAAGTGATGTTCTAAACTTGACCGTATGAAGAATGAGACCATAAAAGAAAAATTACACTTTTTTAACTTGCATGAAAGAATAAAAGATTATAAACAACGCTGGAAAGAACACATAGATAAAAGTTGCACGGACGTGCACGTAATGGCGAAATTGCAGTTGCTACAATAAAAATGAATAAACTCAAGTACAGAGAGAACAGAGACCAAAAGGTATTAAAGCTAAGGCTCTGGACTAGCCATTAAACACTGAAGTGAAAAATTATCAATTCGAATTTTAAATTATAAACCAATGGCAAAATAATACAGACATCACAAACCAGATTAGACATAGAGGCAGTCTTATAGGTTATTGGCAAATCATAGAATGGAAAAGTTAAATATTGACTTTGGATATCTCTTATCTGATTCTTTGTGACATCAAACAATATTTCGCCTAAATGTTTTGTTCAAATCAACTTTATGAACAATCGTGTATAATAGTCTTGTTAGCTCAAGAGACAAGGAATTGCAAATCAGAAAGTTATTATTATTAGTGTTTCTAGTAAAACCACTAAAAGTTAATTACTCTTTGTATTGTTTAAAATAACTGATTTTATTTAGTTTTTTAAAAGCAAGTGATTCAATTTCATTTAAATATTTAAGAATACTAAAAATTTTCTACGATTGCCTCACGCGAAGTTCCTTGTTACCCTATAACGACACTAGTTAGCCTATGGAAGTAATAAACATGTTTCAATATAAACTTAAAAAAAAAAACATAAACTTGAACAACTTATTTCATCAAAATTTTACGACGCATGTTTGTAACTACATTTACAAAGCTAAGTTTTGTGAAGTTTGCAAGTTTCGTTGAAGGCTTTTTAATTTTACATTTTACTGTTGTCCAGCAGGTTTAACTGACTAATTAAGAAATTAGTAGGTACTTGAATTTTACAGTATACATGATAATGACATGATGACTCACATATTTCACAAAGGACATGGAATAGTAAGTTGTATTCCACTCCCTCTTTTTAAGAGACTTCTGCACTACAACACTGCTTCTTCACATTACATATGACAACTGAAGTATACGGTGTTATTTAGTAATCTCTGACTTTGATGTAGTTTCAACTAGTTGGTTTCATTCTTCCTCCTTTGTATTCAAATGAGATTTAGAAGGATCGTTTGATCCTTATCCTTATGAGAATTCTTATAATGATCTTTAAGGGTTCAAATCATCCTTAGAAGCTAACGAGTACTTTCTTCTATAAATTCTGGTGTGTCAAGCGTCTAATATTAAGCCTTTTGGATTTGGTTCTATAATATTTGTTCCATATAGTTGAGAGGGTCTATCTTGTTTAGTTTTCTTAGGATATAATACAATGACAGTGTTAGTCAGTTTTTGTGACATTCTTTTGTTATAGCCAACCTACCACTGTAAAATTGCGTCCATTTATAATCTGCTAGACATTGATTCTGCCATTTCTTTCTTTATTCATCCGTTGTTTGTAATTTACGTTCGTCGTTCGTCAACATACTTCCTCCATATAGTCCATGCGTAGCAAGTAACATATACAGACACAGTTTATGTAATCATGATGATGTGCTAACCCACCTGTTGCGGAGTGTTATTTAGATCCTTCCAGATGTCTTTAGATTAAACAAACGGACAACGCAAAAAAATATGAAAGCTCAGCTAATCTAAGACAGATGTGTCGATTTTGGTTTAGTTACCTACGCAAAGGTTTGTCTTAAGGTTTATGTAGACTAAAAACCTTATATTTCTGCGTGTTTCAGTTTCATTATTACAATATGTTAGCAAGTCTGACCCAAGCTGTATAATATTTTAGCCATATCAACGGGAGAAATGTAAAAAAAAAATTATTAGAAACTCTCAAAAAGAGAAATCCAGAGTCGTTCTTCACTCAGGTCGGTGGATGCATTTGAAAAAAGTGACGTAACGTTCATTTTAAGGAACAGTATTGAGAGCCCCTTAAGCTTAAGAGTAACGACAAGCTCTGACGATGAGGGTTTAAGCTTGGCGTGTATATAGGTAAACACTACATACAAAATACCAAAACATAATATCAAGTGGAAACGATCCTACGAGTATATATAATAGGACTCATAGAGAAGCACAGCACTTACAAGGAAATTAAATTACAAGGAAATCTACCTTAAAAGCGCGGTAGAGCAGATGAACAACTAAATTGTATTACACTTGGTGTAGGACACGAGGCGCTTTAATTAGAAGTAGTCGTTTTACAGGAAGTGCTGCGAAACAAACTTAATTGGAATTCTTGGCTTCTTAACGAAACTGTACGATGATTAAACTCAGGCACATGTAGGGTAATTTTAGATCAATCCAATCAATACAAGCAGATGTACACAATAATATGAATTTAAACACTTCTATTCTTGAATGTAAATCTTGTATTTTGTTCATTGCACTCCGACTCAATAATGTGTTTCAGATTAAGTTCATGACTTAACTCATTTATTTGTCGTCTCCAAGCCTGAAATTATTTTTAAGTTTGTGTTTTCTTCGTGTAACAAGAAAAAGGAGGACAATTTCGGAGAATACACTGTTGCTGATGGGGGTAAATTTCAGTAAGTAGGCTGTTACTCTTTTTTGTTTTCGTATCCTCAACGCGAATTTAACAAAAGTGTATGAAAGATAGGAATGATTTCACATCATCATTTATATTTGCTAGTGAAAGCTTTCTGCGAAACACAATGTTCTTCTTACTTAAATGCGATGAAATATTTATTACCATAATTACTGTAATTGTAATAAACATAAGTGCTTTTAAAAGGATTAATGGAAATATTAAGGAGATGTGATCATATGCATTAGCGTAACTTAAAATATTTTCATTGATATTTCCACAGCATTTATTTTATTTTTCAAGACGAGTAGAAGGGCAATAGAGTGAACTAATTATAATAGTTATTACATTAACATTATTTATTAGAAAAGAATCTATGTTAATTCTGTTAATGCAAGCACAGCAAATATTATTTCACAGCTTTATTAATGGATACATAAATGAAACGCTCCAAACGTTTTCTTTGAATGTTACTATATTACGTTTTATATCATACTTATTACGTATTATTATATAATATCACACGTGTATTACGTTTTACGCCATCATTGATGTACGTCATTGCCAGTAATTGATACGTTTCAGCGTTATTAAAGGTTGTGTTGGTTGGTTCATTATTAGACGACGCTTTTCTGCGATAACACCATTATTCAGTCTTCTCCGAAATCTTATATCGTTAGTAATATAAAAACCCTTGAAAAGTAGATTCTGGATACTCTTTCACACTTGTTAAAATTTGTTGTGATCCGCATAACGGCGGTTTTACGCAATTCAGCTTTTCGTCTGTTTTTACAGGGTTGACGTGCAAACCAGCGTACGGTTTGTGATCATTTTATCTGTTACGTACATATTGTCACGACGGTCTGATTGTCGTATGGTGCAGTTAAAAACAAAATACAAAACACCAATTAAGTCACTAATCACTAGTTTTAATTATCACAATTAAACAATTTCAAATCAACAAGATGGTCTCTTACAACAAATAAAATAAAAATTGTTCACACGCAATAAAAATGTCAACTAACGGAGTACTGCGCAATTATAAAACACATAACACTTTGTCTAAATACTTCGAAACGCACTGGAATAAATCGCTACTAAAACTGAACTAAGCGTCGCTGAAATCTTGTATTTACACCCTTCTGAGATTCCAGAAAATTCCATAATAGGTATCTACTAGAAAACGCTAGAGCGTTATTGATTGCGGCCGTGAACACAGCGCGCGCGGACCGGTATGGTCTGGAAACATCTCGTTGCGGACTCATGCCAGTGTCACGTAATTGTCCTTCATCTCAAAGTAGCAGCTGTATGTACGCGCACACACATTATAGCCGGGCCCCGTTGGAATAGCCGAGAAACGCGTAGCATGTTCTGTAATGTCGTACTGTAATTCTGTCAGTTACTAATTACTACAGGAATAGTTACTTTGTGTTTATACTGTTTCCGTTCTTAGCTTAATCCTGATGTAAACAAACTAACGTGGTACATCTGAAAGGCTATTTGCTGCTTGAGTTAGAGGCGTGTCACTCTGACAGAAGGAGTACAGACAGGTTATATATAGCCTAATGTTGATACTGTATAAACACGTGTAAATTGTAATAATTTGTCCTGACCAAAATAAAATTTGAGTGACTGTGTCAGACCGACAGTGAAATATTTTATAACATGGAGAGTTAATTTTTTATTCACTGTTTGAGTATAACAAAAAAAGTAGGGCTATATTTAAAACGAAAATAGAAGCTGTGATAACTACATACCAGTGTACTTGTATTATAAGCTGCTGTCGGAGAGTAATTCAATGTCTTCCATATCTGTGTCGGAGCTTGAATCATCACTTGAGTCAGCAGCGTTGATGATAAGATTGTCCACGACAGCGTCGGTAACTTGGTCCAGTTCCCAAAGCTTGTCTTCTCCTTTGCGTACATGTTCCATACAATGACTCCACTTGTTCGCAGTTATCTCATTTACCGTTTTCTCTATCAATTGTTTTACATCATGCAGCGCATATGTTGTGCTGTGACGGCCAACGTATCCTATCAACTGGCTCTATATTAATTCAATGCGATTCAGAGTACAGAGATAAGGTGGAAGCCTTAAAACGGCGTGCCAAACATAACTCTCACATGACTGTACAGACATTCTGCACATGCGCGTAATATATAACTGTGTGAACAGTGTCAACGCCCCTGACCAATGGCGTTTCAGATAAGCCACGTGGGTTTGTTTACATCAGGATTAAGCTACGAACGGAAACAGTATATACATTGTTCAGTTATATTTTGCGTTTTCGGACTAACTTACGTTCACACACTCGACTCTTCACTCCTCCTCTAATGGCACTGCTCAATTCGCTACATGTATTTTCAGATGTGAGAATTTTATTAAGTAAACCGTATTTAATTAATAGTATTTATATCTGTCTTAACCGGAGTCGCTTATACAAAGAAAATATGTATGTACATACAGAGGTGTATCCTGTATGAATAAATCAGATTTTGGCAGGCAGAACACACACAACCAAAAAGCACGTGTACACCGAGCGCAACACCTTGTCATCTCTTGCTAACTCTGGAAATTAATTGTTCAAACAGGTGTTCCCAAGCAGGTCCAGAATTGACTGATTTCACCTGTTTCTTCACGTTTTCACTATTTACAATTATTTATAACAGTTAAAATTATAACAGTTTATAACACTTAAAATGTAAATTATAAATTTATGAAAGTTTAAAATTATTTATACACAAAAAGACATTTATCCTGGGCTACAGACTTCTCTCCACTAATCTATTTTCTATAAACTATATTTTTACAAGATGACGTGGAATTCATAATCATTTATAATTTCTTACCGTAATCATTCGTAATAATTTACCGTTTCCTAAAGGATTAACACTTATATCCATAGTGGTTTGCGTGCCTGTGCGTAATTGTAGCATCAACAACAATATTTGTATTCAACATTTCTCTCCAAAGGAGTTTACTATACATCTGATATTATAATTTTTTTACTGGTATGTACGCAATTATATTTTTTATACATATGTCGCTTGCAAGTTCCGATACGATACGCATCGTGTAGTTGTGTAATTGTATACACGCGGTATGTGCGAGTGAAACTTTTTATTTTTATTTATATCTTATTTTTATTTTTATTTTTATTTATATCTTATTAAGTTGACGTACTCCATGTGAGTGATTCTTGTTTTTTACCAACCTGATGATGGGACCATGAGTCCCGAAACGCGTGGTTTTTAAAGAAACATTGAAGTTGCAAGGAGGAGCACCAGTATACCTGGATACACAAGGTAATATTAAATATAGTTATATTTTTTAATGCGGTCAGAGTCCATTTTACCAGCGTAGTATTTGTGTTGCGTGCAACGCTCTACTTTATGTTCTATGAACTCAGTCGCCGTTCCCCACTACTATCCCGTGAGATTCTACAAATTCCTGTAATGGACTGATTGAAACAGATCTCCTCTGACTGCATTGCAATTGCATCAGAATCGCGTAGAATGTACTGATGTACAACACGACTACATAAAAAAATATATCGTTATGATTTTGCCATAAAAATAAAATATTTAAAATAACTGTTCAATATAAATAAAAAAACATAACATTTTCAGAATGTTTTACCTCGCTAAAAAACTTGTTTTTACATTAAAAACTGTAACTGGACTCGTATTGCATTATTTTCTTTTAGTACAAACAACGGATAAATCCGCTACTTGGATTGTTTAATCGTAATATTTTTATCGCTTGACGTTTTAATCCTATAATTTGGCGTTGTCCTCAGAAGCTGTAAGTGGTGGTTGAAAGATCCTGTTGAGTGACCTAGCACCGGGTGTCTGAGGACAATCTCGGAGCCTAGGGGACAACACGACAAGCGAGAAAACTATTACAATGGAAGCAGTCCAAGTAGAGCACTTACCAGTAAAAAAATTACCCGCCGCCTAGGAGTTGTAAACTACAAACGGTATTACCTAGACGACTGACACATCAATTATCACATAGTACACGGTCGTTAACATTACTTTTTACTATGTTCATGCAGTATACGAATGCGAACACTTAACAACCAAGCTTGCGAAAGGCAAACAGGCAAACATAATTCAGGGATTACACAAAGACTAAGACAGGGGTTTATAGTTAATTACTGTTTTATAATGTGGTTGCGTCTAAAACAGGACAAAGACGACCGGCAAAAATTGGGCGCTGCTTTTGTGGGGAATTGTAATATTTGACGATAATAAGATTCTAAGAAAGGCGTGACAAATGTACGAGTTCCAGATGCCAGTAGGTCAATTCAGAAAATTTTGGAGCCAAATTTGAAAAATTAATGGTTGCACTTCAAATAAAGCCTTATACTCAAAGTATATAATCATATACACCGTGCCAGTGCAATAAAGAGGAAAACACTAAGTGGTATCAGGTTCCATTAAGCCCCCGACTTTGATGGAACTGCTAAGTAATGTTGCGGACTAAATAACTTGTGACTGAGAAGCTATAACTGGTAAGATAGACCTTTCACTCTTTCCCATTTAAAATGGTTTGCCGCTAAGGTGTTACCAGAAAGTACTGCCTGACAGTCAGATTCTCTACAGATAATTAATAAAAACTCTGGAATTGTGGTACGGAAATCACCATTTGTGGCATATGTACTGTTCTCAAAAAAAGCATTCCGACACCCTAATGGGCAGCATCTAAAAAAATTTATCATCGGTTGACTAAATCTGTCATCGGTCAATACCGAAATATTTATAAATAGGGTTTGTAATAAATCTATTTATAGATGGCGTGAGTGATCGTAAATTACAACAATTATTAAAACTTCTGTAGCGCAAGAATGGTACAGCTACTCTTTTTTACGCTACCAAGTCGGTGTCCATATATATATATATATATATATATATATATATATATCGACATTTATCTCAGCACGTGCTACTCAAAAGCCTCCATTAAAGGAATGCTGTCCAGTTTCAATATCAAAGAAATTATTTAAGAAAAACAATTTAAACCGTGGATATTTTGAGTTACGTGGGACGAAAAAAGGCCTAAGTGCTTCAATGCGGCATGCGTAGAAATGTGCGAAGCAAATCAATGTTTGGAAACTAGGAAAAAGGGAAAAGCGTAAACGTACCAAGTGAATAAGCAAAAGCCTGGAAAGGCACACAGTGTTTTCTCTTTGCATTAACGCATTAACAAGAGCCTTATTCTAAAAAGGATTTGATGAAGAAAACCCAACTATATTTACAACTAACACGAGTATCAGAGTTTCCATCGCACGCCTTGACCTATTTAGCCGCCTCTAGACACTATTGCGTCTTTCTGAGATACAAACTGCAGTTAGAAATTTTGTTAAGGTTTTAGGAAAGATTTGTATACATTTTTCTATAAATTTTTGTTTGTTTAACATCCAAATTGTAGTTGCTAACTTTGTCGACAAACTTGCTTTTTGGCAACGTTCTGGTGGCTTCTGATGCTTTCTAGGCTTTATTTAACTATTCTACCAGTAACTGGGATCTTCTTGAAAACAAAATTACATACACCACATTATTTCCAGTGCATGATATAAATATGGTAATATTTTGTTACTATAGCGAATTTAATCCTAGAAGGCGAAATTCGATACAATCCGTTGTTAACAAACTAATTATATTAATATACCTGTCAAGTAGCAGCAAACTATTTGATGTTTTTGATTTGTATGCTATATCAAACTGTGTGACTTTAATTGCGAATATTAAAGTGTTTGTTTATTTTTAATTAAGTGTTGTGAGTATCAATTTCTTTGGCGTTTAGTTCTTTATTCCACTATCGAAAGGTCACAATCCATGAAATTGCCGTAACAGTTCCTTACCCCTCGTTCATCGATCTGTCTAGTCTGATAAAGCTAGAATGTCTTTGCCGATAGCTCATGTCTGCAACGATAAACATATATCGATAATATTTTATTTTACTTTTTTTCCTGCAGCTTATATCTCCTCACCTTAATTTAAAACTGTTTATGGTGTTGCAAATAAAGTTTAAGATTATTAGATTAAGATACAATTTACAAATTAAGTTAATGGTGTTTAAATTAGTTGTTCTTCAACTTTTCTAATGTTTTAAATTCAGAAAAAATTAACTTAAACATATAACTTTTGTTGTCATTTTTTCTTGTATCGATTGAAGAGTTACAGATTACTTACTTGTCCTTCTGCAGTCAAAAAGTATTCTGTTTTATGTAGATTCACGTTTAAATCAGTCTGCATTAACATTAGTACTTAATTTATTGCCGGTACACTTTTTTTCCCTAGTTAAATTATAAAACCCATGTTAACATGTACGCAATATGTGACCAAAGTGGCGCTTGGTCTTACTGAGTTTCAGCTGCGCCACAAACTGTGAATGGCAATAAATTATTTGTTAAAATAACAGTTGTTCTAACAGCTGACCGGCTAGGGTAAATGATATAGAATATTTAAATGTTCAAAGTAGGCAGCAAGGCAATTCGTAACACAGGGGTTGCTATCAGAGATTTACTGCATAGGTTACATAGTTTTACTACGTTTGCCTCAGAATACAACAGCGTACAGTAAAGCAACGCAAACGGTTAGTGAATAATAACTATTGTTTATTAGGTATTACTATTGTTTTTCACCGCAACGCAATACCAAAATTTTGTTCTGACAGTTGTAATTCATATGCAATAAACTAAATTAAAGACCGCTTTTCGTAATAGTTTTCCAGTCTCTATATAATCGGTGCTTGTATATAATCTATTTTCTACACTTTACTATTCCCATACAGTATTTTCCTACAGTTATTAGGAATAAGGACACAACGAGGAGACTGTAAGTTGTTATCAAGTACATGTAAAACTGAAATAAATGACGTAGAATTGGTCATCATAAATAATTCAGCAAGAGAATACTGCGAGATAATATAATTGAGATTAAATAACTTTTCTAGAAATTTGAATAACAAGTTTTTATATGAATCATATGTTATAAAGAAAACTATAAAGCAGTATCTACTGTGTGACATTAGAAATCTATCTACATACAACAAAGTGCTGCTTGTTCTAGACACGCCGCTTCCGTACAAAAAATTGGAATATTCCAGAAACGTTCATGGTTTGTCACGTAGAAGATATTGCAATTTCATTCGTGATGCGAATTCACAATGCTCGAAATCCTGCCTAGGGGTGTCCCTTCTGGTCTGAAAGGTACGATGTAACCCATGTCAAAAAGGTAAATAGTTTCCTGGCCTCTCTCCCACTATAGTCTCCGCAAGAATGGTTTCCAACTACCCCTCTTAATAATTATAAAAATAACTGTAACTTCCCAATGCATGCATTCACGTATTACATACACCTATTTGTTGTGTAGAACCAGTTAGAATTTCCAAACGCTTTGTATATCACATTGTTCTTAAATTTAAATTTTACTGTTTCTTTACGCTCACAATGTTACTTACAGTTGTCATGTATACGCTTACATTGTAAAATTATGAATCAATCTGTAATGAACAACGTCCCTTGTTCTCTTTGGGCTGTATGTCCCTTGTTCTCTATGATAAACTTTTACGCACACTCACGGAGATAAACTATGTAAAATTAATTTTAATTTATACATTTATTCAACTTTAAAAGCTAAACGTTTGTTACCAGAGCGTTTCAAAATGGGTTGGTCTTACATCTTTTAACAATTTATATATCATGCTGATAAGCTGGCAATAACTTGAACATCAATCTTAAAAAAACGTGAACCTTTCCATAGGTTCCAAATTATCTTTAATTTGATATTCTCTGTTTATCTGTAAAACCCAAGTTAGGAAATCCAAATTTGAAATCATTTTTCGACCTTAGAATACGACACCACACGTCGTTGTCACATCGTTATCTTATTATTGCAACGGTACGACTGTTCCGGTGCGCCTGCCATCCTCCTCAGCCTAACTGTATTTAACGTTCTGACGGTGGAAAACAAGCAAACGGGGTTGAGTCATTCACACTTACGAACACCATACATTGCATTGTAGAATCATTTCACACTTCTCGGTATACAAAAATCATCACTTCCTCCAATGCCCATTATCATAGCTGTTCACAGTCGCATACGTTAGTTTTGCGTCAACATTCAAAACGATTAAACCGTAACAATATAAATTAGTTGTTTGAAACAACATTTCTCTTTCATTAGATTACAAGTAGTCTCATCATATCTATGTCAGAAATATATTACACGAAGTAATTTTACACACTACCAAAAAATAAGATCAAAACATGACTAATGAAAACATCAAACAATTGTTTTATTGATTTTGTAGCATATTTTGTTACAGACAAGTTAGTTTTAGTTTTAAGATCGTATCGTATTGTGATGGAATATACTTTTGCTTGTTACTTACTCATGTAACTAGAGATACATTTTCATACGGCAACACACATATTCCCTTAATAATTTGTCTTCCATTGATCTTAATATTTTGTAATTTCATGTATCTTATATTCATGTAAACTATTTCTCTTACGTAACAAGTTGTTTGATTTATTTGTAATACATGTTTATTCATACTTTTAGTGGTTCTTCTATTGCATAGTACAATTCTAGTGTCTTCTTTTACGTTTTTTGCTGTTTCTAATCAGTATTGGGTTGTCTGGAATAATCATATTTAGTTTGTATTCACAAGTTTTCGTTGTCCACGTAGAAGGCCTGTTCCTTTGATTTTTGCCTTTTTTACCATGACTATTGCCAAGATTTTGTAAGTATACTTTTTAAGATTATAAACGATGTAATTAATTATTGGTGCGTTCGTGAATTAACTTCGTGTCTGAATTTCAACTACTACATTGTTATTTTTACATTTCCTTTAACCAGTTAACGTTATCATTTACTGGTTATATCAGTGTTCATTTATATCAGCGTTCATTATTGGAATAGTTTTCACAAAAGAGACTGTGTCTCATCGGTAAAACAGGGGACTGTATTTCTTGTTTCTTCATTTTGTAAACTCGCAAATCCTGTAATTATTCATTATTCTCAAAGATATCAAAATATAAATATATATAGTTTACTTTGATCATTTTAAACCGTGAGCAGTAACCAATCCGTCACTTACATTTAGCTCTGCGTGCCACATTAGAATCAATAACAGGAGAGCTCTTTGGCTAATAATAAATTCTCTAACAGGTATATGTATATGTTTATTCCAAACCGATTTCAAACAACTAAATGGACAGCTACTAAGAAGCAGGTAAAAATCTCAGTTACAAGCAAAATTGTTGTACTGTTCCATTGTTGTTGATGGTACTGCTTTGTAGTTTTGAATATCTGTGTTATAATATATCTTATATTAAAAACAACTATGTGGTAAATAAGCTACATAAGTTTAATGTAGAAAAACTCTACATCATCAGGAGAACTCTAAAATCAAAAAGTAAAGAAAAACGCTTGACATTCTATAAGGTGACGGCGCTCCCCTCACTTCTCTATGGGTTTAATAATTTGACGTTAACGAAATCCCAGACCAATCGTATTCAACCGGGTGAAATAAGATTTCTCAAGCACGTGGCAGGGTATAGATTGCAGAAGAAATGAATATAGATCTCAGGAACTGAACATTATTAGTATACTCGGTACGATTGCTCAACATCAATTAAAATGGTTGGAGCATCTTTACCGAATGGCTGACTGGCGCACCTTAAGGGGAGTCGCTACTGAAAATGGCCAAAATTGATAAAAAATGCAAAATATTTTTTTGTCGCAAATTATTCTATGATTAAGTTCTTTATATAAAAAAACACACTAAAACATTTTTTCCGAAATATTTTGTAGGCAAAAACAAATTGTTTGGGAAATCCTAGCACCTAAGCGATTTACGTTCCGTTTAGGTATTACAGTATCACAAAACACTATTATTTATACTCTATAATATAATTTTACACATATATATTATAAGTGTAAATTAGTATTTGGAAATAAATGTTACAAGTATAAAAAATCAGCTATTTTATTTACAAAGAAAAAATCAGACTTGTAAAACAGCTGATTAACGTATTGTTGATAACTTGGAATGTTTTGTTTCCTGCTGTGTTGAGCTTTGTGGATGTGATTTGGAACAGTTTTCTGTTTGAATTGTTATTATTTTCCAATAATAAATATGGGAAGGAAGAATAAAAGTATACTGACCATTAGTAAAAGAAATCAACAATTGATCAACAATGTAAAAAAGTGAAATATGGATTACAGAGACATGACCGATAAGAATATTGATGTTTCTATAAATTATCAAAAATGTAAAATTAAATATTTTATTGTTTATTGTATTACAATTTATTATTTTAATACCCATACAGTAATAAAAAAAAAATACAAAGCCTTTGTACTCCACAAATATTTAATTTTCCAACAGAAAGGAATATTTTTAGGAAATCCGCATTTTTAATTTAAAAATTTAGCAAATTCAGTTTTTCATGTTTTTATACATACTTTTCGATATATCTAAAAAACTATCTTACTTACTACTCTGACATTTTTCACAGGTTTTTGGGATATAATTACCTAAAAAATCACGTAATTTTATTTAATTTGGGCTCATAGTTCCTTGGTAATAAATTTTTATTTATGAATGTAAAAATTAAAAAAATATTTTTACTATTTTCCACACAAAAATTTTTTTTTAATTACATCCTAATAAAAATACATGTTTTTTTAGATAATTTTATTCCCTTCAAAATGGCACCTCCCAAAAGGTCGTAGGACTTCTAGTTTTTCTGGAATATCAATTTGAAAAATATTCCCAAAACGTTGCTAAGAAACGTTAAAAAAATCAATTTTTAGTACTAAAATAAGTTTTTTTCCAGTTACAAAATTTTACCCTTTATTTAGTGCAACAATAAATAATAAAAAAATCTGAATAAGTTAAAAAGTTACAAAATAAACATTTTTGCCATTTTCAGTAGCGACTCCCCTTAAAGCATTATTAAATTTAAAGCAAAATGGTGGAGAGGTAAAGGATGTCCGAACAAGCGTTAAAATGACCAGCTCTAGTTTATCTGCTTGGGACCGGAACAAACCATTTTTGGTTCAATCCTTGTTGAAGATGATGAACTCTCATTGGTCTTCTACAGAACTGCCAATCCTTACTGTAGATCTAGACACAACAGATTAAACTATTAAGGTTTTGACCGTCAACATGTCTACTAATTTATGTGATTTTTTTTTAGATAATACTAAATAATTTAGCTAAGTCTGAATATGCAAAGTGTGCTTGAATGGACGAAAACATATTACTTTAAACAGACGGAGAAAATCCAAACGGCAGCCCTCATTTTAAAAAGTCTCATAACAAAAACTGAAAAAGTGAGCCTGCGAATTGAATAAATTTAATAATACACAACAACGGTTATAAAAAAAGCTTACCATAAGATAAAGTCAATGATTGGAAACATAATATAATTTACAAATACGCAAACAGTAATAGACAATGTACTGTTATTACACAATGTTATAAGCGGATCAAAGTAACCAGATTGTCTTGGTTACAGTTGGTTAATACATAAGCCATTTTATGCGTAGAGACGCGATTGAAAATACTCAAGACAAGCAACGTCAAGTGGTTTGTAAAGTGATCTTTGTAACTAAGTTGCGTAGAATCGCAGGGTGTAATATACAACCCAACTGATACCAAGTGCCTTGAGAAGTGATCACTGAAACTGAATAAACGTCAAACCAAGTCTTAAAATTATACACACTAGTTCATCCGATTTAAAACTACTTAACTGATTTATCGTCTTTTCTTCATCGTATTGCTATGTAACTAAATGTTTATAGAGTAAATAAATATAAACGCAACTCACAAGTTTGCGAATCAGTTGTAAGGTGTGCCAAAAGTAGATGTGCGCGCGCTTCTGTGTGTGTGTGTGTGTGTGTGTGCGTGCGTGCGTGCGTGCGTGCGTGCGTGCGTGCGTGCGTGCGTGCGTGCGTGCGTGCGTGCGTGCGTGCGTGCGTGCGTGCGTGCGTGTGTGTGTGTGTGTGTGTGTGTGTGTGTGTGTGTGTGTGTGTGTGTGTGTGTGTGTGTGTGTGTGTGTGTGTGTGTGTGTGTGTGTGTGTGTGTGTGTGTGTGTGTGTGTGTGTGTGTGTGTGTGTGTGTGTGTGTGTGTGTGTGTGTGTGTGTGTGTGTGTGTGTGTGTGTGTGTGTGTGTGTGTGTGTGTGTGTGTGTGTGTGTGAATTTACATTAGAGGAATAATGATTTTGCAAAATTTCTGTTAACAGTTAACTGTGTTCTTAGCTTGGACTCTGTCATCCATGCGACAACAACCAGCGCAGAAATATATTTGCGAAACCATGACGGGGACACGACCTGCTGCAAGTAAGTGATGTTATGTCCGCAGAATATTAATTGCCTTGTTGTCACCCCTTTGTTACGCGCATTAAAAAATTAGCACACAATATTAGTCCAGTTTTTACGTGCCTATGTAAAGTAAAATACCTCACAATTACACTTTGTCCGTGGAGTGGTATCTGCTCTAATACTGTGTTAAATTATCGGAGTTAATAGACAATCGTGATCAAAATTTAAACCATACGCGATAGATGTAAAAACCATACGCATACACATTTGTATAAGATATTGGTTTTATTTCAAATCATACTCATCTACTGTCGCCAGTGATGAAAGAAAAAAGTTTAATTTCGACAGTTGTTAGAGAATATTCGCAAATATTGTTTGACTATTAGTAGTTCAAATTCATGAGTCTGTGTTCCGTAGAAGAAGTAAATTCATCACTTCACGGTTACATAAACAAAAAGAATTTATTATAACCGTTTTTATATACACCGTGTTCAAGAACTATTTTCATTAATTTCATTATTTATTTTAATACTTAGGTCTGAAGTAACAAGTTATATATACTTAACAACCAAATGTCTACTTTTTAATAGTCAAATCGGATATAAACAAAGGAAATCTATAACAATAACTTCATTAATAAATAATCTAATATATTTACAAAATAAGTGTGCTTACAACACAGTATATTTTAGTGACACCATTAAATATCGTTCTTACTTAAAATTAGTATGTTTAAATACTTGTTTGAATAAGTATTTGTGTGCAGTATTTTTATATAAATTTATAATGCATTTAAAATCTAGATATAAGCATATACCGGAGATTGTTACTCGAAGTTAAAAAAACAAGTGCAGTATAATAGAAAATTATGTCCTCGTGTTAAATAATCAATTTCAGGAAAAAAGGCGATTATTTTTTTGTTATTATTATTATATATGGCAACAGTACAACCATTAACGATACTGTGCATTGCCAAAATAATTTAAATAAATAATAAAAATAAATAAATATGGATTAATAAACATGATTCAGATTGCAAGCTAGTTAAAAAGGGAACGCAGAATTCATGCATGGACACGCACATCTAGCCCACCTGTCGCTAGCGTTGTGTACACGTGTATTTTGTTTGTGTGTGTGAAGCCTGTCTGTTCCTGAACTGTAACCAACCTTTTCAAGTAAGATAGTTTTCATGTTTTATTTTAATTATAAGAAAAATATGTACAATATGGTAAAACAAAAAACACCAAAGTGTATAGAAATTAAAGGTGAACAAAGGGTTAAAAGACTGTGCCAAAGTGACGGAAAGTGCAATTACTATACGTAAAAAGTGAATAGCTCTATTTTTAATTACGATAAAAAAGTGTAATTTACGTATAGTAAACATACAAAAATTAGCGATCGATTGAACATCGTGTAGTGTGAAACAGACATCGTAATTCGCGAAGATAGGCGAAAATAGTGAACTGAACCAGAGTGGGGGAAAAACGCTTCGACAAACTCTGACAAGTTAAAAATTGTTCAGACCTGAGCTTTTGCACGACCTGGCTATAAATACCATGTCGCGCTAATAAAGTTTCTTCTTCTCTATTCAACCGTTGCCGTAGGAGGCTATGTCAGTCGACGACGCTTTTTTAAATCTACAGTGAGAGTGACAGGGCGAACTGGAAGTCCAACCAGACCAGCAGAGAACATACGAGGAGGTATATGGATACACCTGCAGCATATGATGTGAGGCGAGACCACTATTAAACAGCACATGCACTGGAATCCGGGAAGAGGACCCGAGGACGGAGGACACGGACTGAGGACCAAAGGAGGACATACGGATGATTAACCACATCAAACGAGGTGATGAAAAACCATAGTACTTACAGACATTTGAAAGACACTAATTAACGTTAGAATGAAAGATATTCAACCAGTTTATTAAAATAACTAAATTGTATATAAATATAAAAGCAGAGCGAAATTTAGAATAATATCTCTTGTATAAAATTTAGTAATTGAGAGTAATGTAAATGATAAGAGAAATATTTGATTTTTAAGTTGCCGTAATTAATATAGTCTTTGTTGATAAAGGAGAATGCATATGCAGTAGAAAGTTTTAAAGCCAATTAATATTAAAGAAATTGAAATACAAGTAAATTCATTATTGAAGTAAATTAATCAGCAATTGCAAAAAGATGACCACACAATGAGTAAGCCGAGAGCAAAAATATTTAATTTATTAAGATTAGATAATAAGATTTATGTACAACCTGTTGTATGTAATTTGTTAACTATAAGTCGTGTGCGAAAGAGTCGTACAAACGATTTAATAATGAGTATTATTTCAATATGCGAAATGAAAGATTTTGTTCAATCAAAAAATAAATAATGGAACAATTTTATAACTTATATATCACATGATAAAGTTGATAGGGCATGTGATCAGACATAGTGCTTTTTTAACTAACATCTTTGAGGGCAAAGTAGTGGGGAAGAAGCCCAAAGGAAGACCAAGAACTGCATACTTCCGCAGCACAATGAGTGTCGTGACTAGTGGGTCCTATGAAGAAATGAAGAATATCGCAAGGGATAGAGTGACGTGGCTACAGCGACAAGGCATTGCCTTTAGGAGTTAAAAATAACGCATCATCTTCTTATTACGATTACACCCATGAATACATTCAATTTGTTTGTGTTGTTATAATATATAACTATAGGTTATTAAATATTTGCGTTAATGAATGTATTATGTAATTTATAAATATAAATGTGCTTAGTGAATGCTAATGTGTTATCCAATCTTAAAGCAATATAACTGAATGTTGTTGGACGAACTTAATTTATTTATCCTTCTATTAATAAAATATTTTATATGAGACACCCATATAAATCAAATACATTATTCTTCTTATACAAATTTTTATATATATATTGTCCTGTTCAGAAGTAGCTATATTATTTCATGTTCATATCCCGTGCACAGTAAATTATGTGTTTAATGTAACTTCATAATAATAAGTCATTTATAGTTTACATCTGAATCCTTAAAGTCATTAAAATATAATTTTATAGCTAATAGAAAATTGTTGCCACAAGAATTAAATAGCCACAGTAATATCTTTTCTCTATTACTTCGTTTAGTTATTGGCCGATATGATTGGGCGTTCTCCAATGGAAACCGAATTACATTACTTAGGAGAGTAACAACTGAAAAGGTAAGTAAGAAGGAACAGAAAGCCACACAACATCATCATGAGTGTCTACTCAACAGAGGTCAGTATAATGCTACTTGAATTAGCCATATTTTTGAGGACTTTATTTTGCAAATCTGTTTTCAAGCATAGTCTTATCATCCTTATTAGTGCAAGTGTAAAGGTATAGAGTAGCATTTATGAAACGTTAGCATGTTGATAAGACTAGTCTTTAAAAACGTTTTTCAGGATTTAAGAAAACAATTTATTAAAAAATAGGTTTATTCAAGTCTAATAATAAGAAGCACATAAAAATTATGGAAGGAGGTGTAGGAACCTACACACAACGCACACAAAATGCATAACTATGTAGCTTTATATTTCTGCCACTTTAGTGTGCTGTGTTATTAGTTAAGTTTGTATTAAATTTCTATCCTAAAGTTCGTGATGATCCTTTAAGTATTCTGTTCTGTCTCTGTAATGCCATCTACATTGAATTCCTTCATTCATATACATCCCGGTGTGTCTTCTTTTGTGTATCTATACTGAAAAGAGTTAATACATTTTTATCATCTTCTGTATTACACAACATATACTCAATCATAGAACATATTTATTTTAAAATAGCAATTATTGAAGTGAACGCAATATTTAAGTTTCTATTGTTTAAAAACTATTTTCTTCCATGTCAAGAGGTCACGGGGTAACATCCGCTTCTCAATTGGGCATGCCATATAATCAACAGTACATTAATAGATTATGAAACACTTCACGCTTTTTAGACTTAACGATGTTGCGTATTGTTTTACTTCTAATATATCAGGAGGTGCCATATTATTTTTATAAGGTGCCATTGTCAACCATCAAAGTCATAGGTTTGTAAGTTTTTATCTCTCCTGGGATAAAAATGTTAACGACTCTTTGAACAGCCAAATATAACCGACTCTTTGATTCTGGTGAATATTAAGTAAATTGGTTTTATCCCACACGTAAGATAGCAAAAGACTGTCATCAGATGCTATGCTATGGGTGTGAGTCATAGACAATCACACAGAAAACAGTCGACATAGTAGACACCTTTGTAAGGAAAATCCTCAGACGCATTATAGGCCCAATACAAGAAAATGGCTCATGGAGACTGAGATACAACAACGAACTGTATCAAATATATAAAGAGATACCAGTCTCAAAATTTATAAAAATTCAAAGATTGCGTTGGGCCGGACATGTTATGAGAATGGAGGATGGCAGGAACCCTAAGAGGGCTTTGCTGGGTACATGGGAGGGAACGAGACCTGGAGGTAGACCGAGGAAGAGGTGGGAAGATGGCGTTGCAGAGGACGCGAGAGACATGGGGATAAGAAACTGGAGGAGAGTTGCAGTGGATAGAGTGGATTGGAGGCGGAGATTGGTGGAGGCCAGGGCCCGACTTGGGCTGTAGCGCCATAGGAGAGCGAGAGATAGCAAAATTTCTGATATGCTAGAAACGTTACAAATTGAGTAGCAAACCCGTATTTTTGCATAGGGAACTGATTAACTACTTCACCACACATACCTCTGGTTATCGTCCTTCTTCATCCGCATAATAAGTGACTCCTATTTGAATATGAATTTAATTCGTAGGGATGTGCATCAAATTTCTGACCTACGCAAAATTATGATATTGCAGACACCAACATTACAATACTACCATAATTATAATCAGTAATAATAACAACGCGAAGGAGCAGTAGTGATAGCACTTTGGCGTTTGTTACTGGATGATGCGCACCGTGAGGACTAAAATGTTAATTGGAATCCAGGCACGGTGGACCAAAAATGATTAGTCCCGATCCAAGTGGACCGAAACTGTTGAATAAAATAATGATCCACAAGCGTGGACAGGAAGTGTTAGTTAATTGGGCCCGAGTGGGCTAAATGTATTCTTCTTGGTTTAAATATTCTGCTGGCTGGTCTTCCATAGTGATTGAGATAATGTGTAAATGAATTATTCTGAATTAAGAAATAACGAGAAATGGACTGTATACGAATAAGTTTAATATTTTAATAATCACATTACAGATGTAAATTTGAATGAGGCTGGCTAATACTGCATGTTGCAAGTTAATACGAATTTAGTTAAACATGAAGAGAGCCTAGTCGGCCATAACCGAGAATAAGAAGGCCTAAAGCCTACATTTAATGTCGACACTAATTGACAGAGAAGAGTTCGGTGAACCGAACGCCGAGAAAACTGAATGTGCACTGTGCAAATTCAACCACGCGAAAATTGATGCGCGATATAAATCAGATTAGCCAACCTAGAAAATAAAATCATTGCGCTACCGTCCATAAGCTGCCCGTCAAAAATCAAAAAGATTTTTTAATACACATTTAATAAATTATAATACATTTACAATTTGATTTAAAGAGTACGGTTGTTATTAACCATGATTAGCTTCAAGGCCAAGTTGAACCTTGAGTTGAGATTAGATAACGGCAGTCTGCCGCTAGTTTAGAGATAAGCATGCAGATAGGCGACTGTAGGCCAAGGTCGGCGAACAGCTGTTTCATATACGAATAAGTCTGGTTAACAATATTTCTGGCACAAGTGTGCAGTATGTAACATTACAAAACATGAAAGAAAATACATAATTATACAATGTTTAATACATGAACGGAGGTTCATCATGAACAAAATTGTTGTTGAACATGTTGTAGTTGCATGTTCTATTGTATATTCAGCAGTGCGGCATGTAATGACCTAGACATGCTATTCCTGAAGTTTCAGGAATTTACAATATATAACAATATATGAGCAAGCTAGATGCTGAATGCAGCCCAGCTATGACATGTATGTCATAGTTTTAAATAAAGAATTGTGCATGCTTACTTACAAAATGAATAAAATATAAAATACAATATGAATAAATTAGACGTGACAGTTACATACGGCAGACGCTTACAATCGTTTTACATGGACACAATTTATGTGAAACAATACCAATAATTTGAATAATTACAAGATAAATGATTGCAATGTCAAATATCAATACAATAGTGAAATTACAGAGACAATTTAACAATTTAAGACATTCACAAAATAGTACATATTTATCAGCAACAATGTAAAGAAATGAATGCATGGTTACTTAACGGCAAACATGCGAGTATTATGTAATAACATTTCATAAATAAGACCACCAAAAAACATGCAATATACCCCATAACATCAAATGAAAATGTGTAAGACATAATATGCCCCACAAATTAACATACAATACAAATATTAAGTTGCCACAGAAATGTGATAATTAGAAGCGTGCCACGACGCAAAATTGACAAAAATGTTGTGACAATTCATCACAATTATGTTGACCAAATGGTCGTAATAAATAATAAGCCAATGGCTGAATAAGGTAGCATTGCTATAATCATAATGTCAAATCTCGTCTCGCGCTGGCAACAGACATAATTTATGTATTGGTCTCCGCAAAACACCTGTAGGCGTGCGAATGTCTACGACGCGAACCAAGTTATCTGGGCCGGGAAATGTGGCGATGATCACGCCAAATTTCCAGGCTAATGGAGGCAAGTTATCCTCTATAATCAAAGCTAAGTCACCAATGGAAACATTATCCTTGGCAAACTTCCACTTGTGACGCTGTTGCAGCTGGTGCAAATAATCGCGAGACCACGCCTTCCAAATGTCCCGGACAAACCTCTGAATCAGCTGCCAACGACCAAGACGAGAAACAGGAACGTGAGAAAGGTCAGGGTCAGGAATCGCAGTTAGGGGCGCGCAAATCAAAAAATGGCCAGGTGTAAGTGGCACCGGGTCGTTAACATCCGAGGAAATAGCAAATAAGGGTCGAGAGTTCAGACATGCCTCTATCTGAGACAAAACGGTCGTGAACTCTTCGAAGTTTAATATAGATTTGCCTACCACGCGCCGCAGATGAAATTTCAAACTCTTTATGCCGCTCTCCCAAAGGCCACCGAAGTGAGGTGAGGAGGGCGGAATAAATGACCATGATATCCCCTGAGAGGATGTGAATGACCTAATCGAGGTGATGGCACTCTTGTTGCGCCAAAAGTTGTAAATGTCATGTAGGATGGTGCGTGCCTTCCTGAAGTTCGTGCCGTTGTCGGAGTACAGCTGACTAGGTATACCCCGACGTGCCATAAAACGACGTAAAACAGCTATAAATGCGCTTGCAGTAAGGTCGGACACCAATTCCAGGTGAATAGCCCTAGTTGCTAAGCAAACAAACAGAGATACGTATGCCTTAGTAAAGGTTCTAGACTTCTGCCCGCCATGACGAATCATGAAGGGACCACCATAGTCAACCGCGCAAAATAGAAACGGCCTTGAAGGAGTGACTCTAGGGGATGCCAAAATGCCAAGCCTCTGGACCTGCTGTGTGGCACTAAACCTGATACACTTGAGACACTTACGAATAATGGAACGGATGACTAGCCGGGCATTAACAATCCACCAACGTTGACGCAGTGAATGATGCACGAGCTGAGCACCAGCGTGAAGTAAACGAATGTGTTCACGTTCGATGATAAGGCGTGTAATATGCGCCGAAGGGGGTAATACGATAGGATGTTTCGAATCGTAGGGTAATTGGGAATGCTGCAAACGTCCGCCCACGCGTATCACTCCAGAAGTGTCAAGAAACGGGTCGAGAGAAGCCAACTTGCTCCTAATGGAAACAGAAGATCCGTTCCGAAGACAACTAATTTCGGTTGCGAAGTGGATCGACTGAGATTGTTTTATGAAGAAATTGAGAGACTGATGAATTTCTACAGGGGTCAGATCGCCCGAAAGTTTGTCCGCACATGGGTGCCTAATATTTCTGATGAAACGAAAACAGTAAGCATATACACGTGTCAGCCGGTGCAACGAGGAAAAGTCCAACGATAAGTCAACATCCAGGGTAGACTTTAGCGACCGGTTGTGTGCAGTTTTCTCTTCCGCGGTGACCTCCGAAGACGATGGAGTGGCCGGTACGAAGGATGGGACAGGATTAGAATCTGACGATTGAGACAGACAGCCAGGACCGTGCCACCAAAGCGAGCAATCGCGCAAAACGTCAGGGGGACACCCCCTAGATATAATATCAGCAGGATTGCGTCGCGAATCAATGTGATGCCAGGTATAAGCTTGCGTGCGACGCTGAATTTCAGCAACCCGATTAGCGACGTATGTCTTCCAACGCGTAGACTGCGCATGAATCCAGAAAAGAGCCACCATAGAATCAGAATACAAATGTACACCATCAATAAACGAATGAAGAGCAGGAATAACCTTGGATACAAGTCGCGATAATAACAAACAAGCGCAGAGCTCGATGCGAGGTAATGACACCTGGCGTAGGGGAGCCACGCGAGATTTGGAACACAGAAGACGACATGAAGCAGTAGAATCCTGATAAATGACTCGAATATATATACAACAGCCGAACCCTTTCTCCGAGGCATCCGAAAACCCATGCAACTGAACCGTAACCGCCTCACGGTTGAAACGAATAGATCGCGGGACTAATATTTTACCAAACAAACTCAATTTGTTACACAAAGAATGCCAATCCGAAAGTGACTGACCGGAAATCGGTTCATCCCAACCAAGCTTACAAAGCCAAAGTCGCTGCATAAAGTGTTTATACAAAAAGACAACTGGTCCGATTAAACCCAGCGGATCATATATTCCGGCGATAATTGAGAGAATCTTTCTCTTGGATATGCTATGATCGACCGGAGATAGTTTGACATCAAACAAAAATGAATCGGCAGTGTTGTTCCAAAGAATGCCCAGGGTACGCACGTTGTCCTGTTTATTTAGGGGTCGTGAAAAGTTGTGATGATTTGCGACCGCTGTGGGTTCATTTGATGCCCATTTGTGCAACGTGAAACCATATTGAGCAAGTAACGCACCTAGGTCAGATTTCAGCTTGGTTAGATCGGGGATAGTGTCCGAACAGGTAAGTAGATCGTCGACATAAAAATCGTTAGTTATGGCTAAAGCCGCATGAGGAAAGGAAGTTTGATTGTCTCTAGCAATTTGTAGAAGGCACCGAGTGGCCAAAAAAGAGGCGCTAGCCGTGGCGTAGGTTACTGTTTGCAGAGCGAAATGCTTAAGTGGTTCGAGGGGAGAGTCACGCCACAAAATGCGTTGATAGTGACAATCTCCTTCAGCTACGCGAATCTGACGATACATTTTCTCGATGTCGGCAATCAGGACATACTTATGTATGCGAAAACGCAACAGAATAGAGAAGAGATCCTGTTGAACATTGGGACCTAATAATAATATGTCATTTAACGAAAGACCATTAGTAGTCTTGGACGAACCATCAAAAGCAACGCGCAGTTTTGTGGTCAAGCTAGAATGTTTAAACACTGCATGGTGAGGCAAGTAGTAAATATTTGACGCTCCTGAATTGATAGCGCCATGATCGATGAGTGTCATGTGCCCAAGATCCATATATTCCCTGATAAAGTCCGCGTAGTCGTGAGCGAGCTTGGGATCGCGCCTGAATCGACGCTCCAAACTTAAAAATCTTGATTCGGCACTTGTGTACGATTCCCCCAAGTGGGGATTATCAGATTTGAATGGGAGCGACACTATAAATCTACCCTCGTGGTTGCGCTGAGTAGAGCGCACAAAATGCTCTTCGCAAGCCGACTCGCCGTCAGGGGTATCGCCAGGGATTGTTTCTGCCTCCCAAAATCTCTCGAGAGATTGTAGAATTTGACTGTCATTGTTCCTTGCCAGGAACGAAACCGCAGGACCCTGGGTGTGGCAGTGTTTGGGCAGATTGCCGGCCAGAATGTAACCCAGTTTTGTTTCCTGAATGATAGGGAAGTTGTGTCCGCGTGTGTATTTATTGGCTAATATTAAATCCAGATAAAATTGTGCCCCTAATAGTATGTCGATCTGTGAAGATATATTAAAATCTGGGTCGGCGAGAAAGATTTTATTTGGAATGTGAAACCGGTTGATGTCAAACGAGATTGAAGGTAGATTATGAGTTAAGTTAGATAGGACGGCACATTTGGCCTCAAAACTATGTCGCTGATAGCGAGAAATAATACGCATAGAAACAATGTCAGTAGCGCAACACGCTGTGTTGTTTATTCCTGTAATTGGAATATTAGATCGGGTTAGTTTAAGGTGCAACCTTTTCGCAAATGATTTCGTACAAAAATTGATCTGGGACCCGGCATCTAGGAGTGCCCGAGCTTTATACCTATTGCCAGCCTGATCAACGACATATACAACCGCTGTGGATAGAAGAATATTGTTTTTACACTGTAATTTAAATGAACAATAATTGCTGCTGGCAGCTGGTGATTGTGGCACGTAATTAGCGTGCAGCAAGGTGTGATGACCCTTTGAACAAATTTTACAGACTCGTTTACTTTTACAATTTGTTATCAAATGACCTGCTCTAAGGCAGTTAATACAGCATTTATGATTTGCAACCAATTGCCCCCCGCTCAGCGGCACTTAATGTACGAAAATTGTTACACATGTAAAGCGGGTGGTCAGATTTACAACACACGCACAAATACCTTGCCGCAGCGTGATAATTTTTAAAGGTATTGCTGCCAGCAGTATTTCTTAAGCTATATTTCTCAAATTTATTGTTTGGTTTTACGCTAGGTTTGTTGAATTGCTGTCCGGATTCAATTGGCATTGTATTTTCTAAAAGCTGTCGGCGCAAGTTTAAAAAATGCGTAAAGTCTTGAAAACTGGGCAAGTTGTCAGGGTCTATTGACTCCTTCCAAAGTTTTAAAGTAATAGGGTCAAGTTTGGTGGAGAGCAACTGTATGGTAATAAACTCAAATGTATTTACGGACAGCTTCATTGCCACCAGTGAATTAACGGAAGACGTTATTGCATTCGTAAACTCCGCCAAGCTTTGGACTGAGTCCTTTATTGTGGACTTAACCTGAAGTAGGTTTTGTACGTAATATTTGGCTAATATAAATGGATTATTATACCTCTCGGACAGCAAGTTCAACGCTATTACATAATTTTCTTGACAAATGGGTAATGATTTAATGAAGTCTAATGGTTCACACTTCACTGAGGAATGCAAATAATGCAGTTTCTGTACTGGTGTTAAGTCGGATCTTGAATGCACTAGATCATTGAAAATTGAATAGAAGTGTTGCCACTCAAGTATGTTGCCTGAGAAGCAGGGCAAACTTATCGGCTTTAAATGCATAGGCGTCGATAGTACAGGAGGCACTGTCTGAGTATTAAAAGTGTCAAGAAGTTGTAAAATGTTTGCCTCAGTTGAGTATATCATTTCCTCAACCTCGACTCGGTCTGCCTGAGCAGCGCTCGTATCCTTACTGATAAGTTCTATCTCAGACTGTACCTCGTCGTACTTCGAGGCCAAGCTCTTAAGACTTTCTAATCTTACAGTCAAAAAATGTTTTGTGCTTAAATGAATGTCAAACGAATTTACCGCGGACTGTATCCGCACTATCGCGGATTTCAATCCGCCTCTCTTTCTGGTCAGCACCTTGAGGCCTTCTTCAGACATTTTTTACGCACCTTTTTAGTGTTGCTGGTGGTACCTGGTTGGCGACGTCCCACAGCGTCGGCTCCTTGGTGACGATGGTGAACAGCTGGCAGAGATGACCACTTTGAAGCACTGCAGCCGGCAGGAACTTGTTATTGCGTTGTCCGAAGATGACGGACGAAATGGCGACGCAAATCACGCCACGGTCGCATTAGCTGACGTGCTAATTCGCCCGTGATGGCCAGAAACAGATGTAAAGATATTAAGTGGGAATCCAGGTCCGGAGTGACCAAAAATATGGATGATGCGCACCGTGAGGACTAAAATGTTAATTGGAATCCAGGCACGGTGGACCAAAAATGATTAGTCCCGATCCAAGTGGACCGAAACTGTTGAATAAAATAATGATCCACAAGCGTGGACAGGAAGTGTTAGTTAATTGGGCCCGAGTGGGCTAAATGTATTCTTCTTGGTTTAAATATTCTGCTGGCTGGTCTTCCATAGTGATTGAGATAATGTGTAAATGAATTATTCTGAATTAAGAAATAACGAGAAATGGACTGTATACGAATAAGTTTAATATTTTAATAATCACATTACAGATGTAAATTTGAATGAGGCTGGCTAATACTGCATGTTGCAAGTTAATACGAATTTAGTTAAACATGAAGAGAGCCTAGTCGGCCATAACCGAGAATAAGAAGGCCTAAAGCCTACATTTAATGTCGACACTAATTGACAGAGAAGAGTTCGGTGAACCGAACGCCGAGAAAACTGAATGTGCACTGTGCAAAGTTCAACCACGCGAAAATTGATGCGCGATATAAATCAGATTAGCCAACCTAGGAAATAAAATCATTGCGTTACCGTCCAGTTACATTTCGTCCATATACTCCTTCATGTGTTTTACTTGTTAACATTATTTGCAATAAATTTTACATTTATAGTATCAATATATTCGCCCAGTTACAGTCCTATCAAACGCTTTTAAGGCTTTATCTCTGTGAATCATGTTGCGCCGGACTAGTAACTTATGTTACTTCATTTATTACTTTTGTTCGTGTACATGAAGTTTTAGTCTGTAAAGATACTTGTCTCTTTGTTATTATGTTTTAATGTCAGTAATACATATTCTAGGTCGGCAATTTCCAGTTTAAAGACGGCTTCACAGGAAGAGAGAGAGAGAGAGAGAGAGAGAGAGAGAGAGAGAGAGAGAGAGAGAGAGAGAGAGAGAGAGGGGGGGGGAGAGAGTGAAATTGTAGTTTGTTTTACAGATAGATAGTTTACAGAAGACAGAGAATTTGCCTCCGCGAATTTAAGTCAAGACATTACCCGCCGCGGATAATATCCGAAGGTCGGTGACTTTATCCGATGGAGTGATAGCGACTGAGTTTTTACGTAAATTTCGTTACATTTAGCTGTCCACGGAATGATAGTTGCGGTTATTCATTTTAAACTGTTTTAGTAAGCTGGCCTATAAACCCGCGAGTATTGAACAAATGTAAAAAAAGAATGTGCGAGTGTGTGTGCCGCGCGCGTGGGTGTGAGAGAAATTGTGTGTGTGTGTGTGTGTGTGTGTGTGTGTGTGTGTGTGTGTGTGTGTGTGTGTGTGTGTGTGTGTGTGTGTGTGTGTGTGTGTGTGTGTGTGTGTGTGTGTGTGTGTGTGTGTCCATAGCGTAATATGAAGTCTACAATATTTTGACTAACATCGACCAATCAGAAACCAGTGAGCGTCAGAATTTCCACCTCCTACGTACTGCAAAATCTGGACAATATTGTGACGTGGCGACTACAATAGATGTAATCTAAAATAGAGAGAGCTCGTGTTTTATATACTTGTTACACTTACTTGCCACTTCATCTGATTTTATAAACATTTAATGTATAAAATCTTCTTTAAATGTACAATAAACACTCACTTCACAGTTAAAAGATGTTACGAAAAAACAAATAATTTCTAATCACAATAAATATTAATAAAAAACAAATGATCAGTTTACACTTTGAGGGGCTCTTTTACTCTTTCGGTATTTACAAATTTATACCCATATCTTTTCATCAGTTGTAGGTTTGTTTAGGTCTAAATGACTTAGATTTTAAATGATTTAGATTTGTTGCATACAAATTTGTATAGAATACAATATGAGAAACCACCGTATGATTTATAAAAAAAAAATATAATAATAATTTATAAGGATCTGGAAAATCTATTTTTTTAATTTTTCAGCAACACCACTATATTTATTAAACTATGGAACAAGTTTTACAGTGTTTTTAGTACTATTAAAGATTCTTTCATTTGGTGTATCACCAGATTCTTCACTGTAACTACTAATATCATCTAAAGTAAGAGAAACGTTCAAGTCGCCTGACAAAAGCCTGTATTTTCTGGTTCATTTTGGTAATTATCAGATTCAGAATCTAAGTTACTCGCAATACTTTTACAATTCGAAGGTACTTTCATCATCGCACATGGGCCTATATGTTAGGATTTCTTCCTTAGTCATGTGTTTTCTCGACATTTTGTAAGTTACCTTGCAAGAGTACCACAAGGGCTGCGGTTACACGATGTAACCACCACAAACCACATTACTGTTCACAAATATGTATAATTTTATCTGTAAACTTATACCTAATATTGAGCAAATGTATTAGATAAAACTAATTCACTTGGAAAAACAAAAATAAATGAAATCTGTAGAAGATGCCAGGAAAATAAACTATCACACATAATCACAGTACTGCACATGTAAACAGTCGTAGCCAAGGTTACTCTCTAGCCAAGGTTGTAGCTTAATACAAAATGGATTAATCTAAACAGCTGATGTAAATGCCACCACTCCAAGTGGCAGAGTAATGAACTTCTGTGGTGGTTGCACTGTACAGCTGCGGCCCTGAACAGGATTAAAGAAATACAGTTGGCTTTACCAGTGGCGGTCCGTGCTTAGATTGGACGGTTGCACAACCCCCATTAAATCCCGAATTGTATTTTATATTATAGAATTATGGATAAGACAATAAGTAATAATAGTGTTTTCAAGCCAGGTCATCGTAATTAATCATTTGTCGATTGAAAAGCGCAGAGCAATTACTAAAAACCGTACACGCTCTTGCTGCAGTGTACATAGCAAATGTGCACCAACTGTGACGTGCTTTGTATATGGGGAAATACAATGGAGTAATGTTCTGTCTGGCTAGACTCGGTTGTTCCTATTGCAGCGTATAGACTCGCTTGGTGTGATTAGGGACTGCAAACGCCGCTTGTACCTCACGGCGCCACCAGTCTGTTTGTTGGTAAATAACACGTGGTGCGCCCGGTTGGAAGTTCGTTGTTAGTATCAGTTAAATGTCAGTCCAGTTCATCGTTAAATGTAAATAATAGTACATATAAAGAATTAAGGTGTCATTGTGTAAGATATTTATTATATTTAACTGGTAGGACGCAATTAATTCTGTTGTAAACTTAACAAAAACGCTGTTCAGTTTACGTCCTATTAAAGAAAAAATTGAAATTAAAGAGAGTAGGTAGGGCCAGGGCCGGCCTAAGGCGTGTGCGACGTGTGCGGTCGCACACATGCGTTTTGGGAGGGGCGCCGAAATGAGAAAAAATATAAAAAAATAATATGGTAAAAATTTAAATTTTTATGTAATTTTGAATGCAAATTAGCCATTTGAATATGTTAATAACTTTTGTTCAACAAATAAAAAAGTTGCTTGAAAGTACAGTAAAGAGACCAAAATGTCAAAAGTTGAGTTTCTTTTTAAACTTGATGAATTGCCCAAGAGAGAGGACTTGTTTGTTAAATGCAAAGACCTAGAAGACCTCCTTTCAGATGGGGATGACAGTGACATCAAAGGAGCTGAGTTATGCGAGGAGCTGATCTATATCAAGGACCTCATGCCAAATAAAGGTACGTTTTACTTTTACGTTTTAGCTCTTCAAAATTTATCATCTTGATTTATTGTTTGGTCAGTTAATTCATAATTGTTTTGGGCTCAAACCAAATTATTATTTTTCAAAGTTTTTTAATTTCCAAAATTAAAAAGCAGTCTTTTAATTCCTTTTTGTTTGATTTTAGGCGGGAAAACGCCTCTGAACGGGCTGAACTTTCTGTTGGAAACTGGATCTGCAGACGCTTATGTAAATGTGTGGGTTGCTTTGCGAATACTTCTGACAATACCAATGTCGGTAGCGTCGGCGGAGCGAAGTTTTTCAAAATTAAAATTAATAAACACCTACCTAAGGTCTACTCTTTCGCAAGAAAGACTCAACAACCTTGCAATTTTGTCCATTGAAAATGATATTTCATCGTCATTAGATTATGATACACTAATAAAAACATTTTCGGCTGCTAAAGCTAGGAAGGTCCACTGCTAAGTGTATAATACAGATTATTTTAATCAATTTTCTTGATCTTTTACACTACTACTATCAATTTATAGTTATATTGATGTACCTTTTCGAGAAAAGTGAATACCAAAGTTTATATTTCTGAACTTTTTCGTACTTTTTCTAATGTGTTGACATAACTTTTTTTAATATTAATATATTCAAACTGAAATGTATTTGGACGGTAGCGCGATGATTTTATTTTTCTAGGTTGGCTAATCTGATTTATATATCGCATCAACGTTCGCGTGATTGTACCTTGCCCAGTGCACATTCAGCTTTCTCGGCGTTCGGTTCGCCGAACTTTCTCTGTCAAGTTAGTGTCGACATTAAATGTAGGCTTTAGGCCTTATTATTTTCTATTATGGCCGACTAGGCCCTCTTCATGAGTAACTAAATTTATATTAATTCAATATGCAGCATTAGCCAGCCTACTTCAATTTTTACAGCTGTAATGTAATCAGTCAATATTAAAACTATTCGTATACAGTCCACTTCTTTTTATTTCTTAATGTAATTTTTAATTCATTCTACACATCATCTTCAATCACCATGGAAGACCAGCTAACAGAATATAATTCAAGAAACATAATTTTCGCCCACTTGGGCCCAACAAATTAATTCTTCCTGTCCACACTTGTGGAACATTACTTTTATTCATCAGTTTCGGTCCACTCGGACCGGGACCATCCATTTTTTGGTCACTCCGGACCTGGATTTCCATTTAACATCTTTTACATCTTTTTCTGGCCATCACGGGCGGATTAACACGTCAGCTAATGTGACCGTGGCGTGATTTGCGTCACCATTTCGCTCGTCATCTTCGGGCAACGTAATAGCAAGTTCCTGCCGGCTGCAGTGCCTCAAAGTGGTCATCTTTGCCAGCTGTTCACCATCATCACCAAGGAGCCGACGCTGCGGGAAGTCGCCAACCAGGTACCACCAGGAACAGTAAAAAGGTGCGTAAAAAAATGTCTGAAGAAGGCCTCAAGGTGCTGACCAGAAAGAGAGGCGGATTAAAGTCCGCGATAGTGCGGATACAATCCGCGGTAAATTCTTTTGATATTAATTTAACTACAAAACATTTTCTGACTGTAAGATTAGAAAGTCTTAAGAGCTTAGCCTCGAAGTACGACGAAGTACAGTCTGAGATAGAGCTTATCAGTAAAGACGCGATCACTGCTCAGGCAGACCGAGTCGAGGTTGAGGAAACGATATACTCAACTGAGGCAAACATTTTACAACTCCTTGACACTTTTAATACTCAGACTGTGCCTCCTGTACTATCGACGCCTGTGCATTTAAAGCCGATAAGTTTGCCCTGCTTCTCAGGCAACATACTTGAGTGGCAACATTTCTATTCAATTTTCAATGATCTAGTGCATTCAAGATCAGATTTAACGCCAGTACAGAAACTGCATTACTTGCATTCATCGGTGAAGTGTGAATCATTAGACTTAATTAAATCATTACCAATTTGTCAAGAAAATTATGTAATAGCGTTGAACTTGCTGTCCGAGAGGTACAATAATCCATTTATATTAGCCAAATATTATGTACAGAACCTACTTCAGGTTAAGTCCACAATAAAGGACTCAGTTCAAAGCTTGGCGGAGTTTACGAATACTATAACGTCTTCCGTTAATTCACTGGCGGCAATGAAGCTGTCCGTAAACCTATTTGAGTTTATTACCATACAGTTGCTCTCCACCAAACTTGACCCTATTACTTTAAAACGTTGGAAGGAGTCCATAGACCCTGACAACTTGCCCAGTTTTCAAGACTTTACGCATTTTTTGAATTTGCGCCGACAACTTTTAGAAAATACAATGCCAATTGAATCCGGACAGCAATTCAACAAACCTAGTGTAAAACCAAACAATAAATTTGAGAAATGTAGCTTAAGAAATACTGCTGGCAGCAGTACCTTTAAGAGTTATCACGCAGCGGCAAGGCATTATTCATGTGTGTGCTGTAAATCTGACCACCCGCTTTACATGTGTAATAATTTTCGCATATTAAGTGCCGCTGAGCGGGGGCAATTGGTTGCAAATCATAAATGTTGTATTAACTGCCTTAGAGCAGGTCATTTGATAACAAATTGTAAAAGTAAACAGGTTTGTAAAATTTGTTCAAAGGGTCACCACACCTTGCTGCACGCTAATTACGTGCCGAAATCAGCAGCTGCCAGCAGTAACTATTGCTCATTCAAATTACAGTGTAAAAACAATGTACTTTTATCCACTGCGGTTGTATATGTCATTGATCAGGCTGGCAATAGGCATAAGGCTCGGGCACTTCTTGACGCCGGGTCCCAGATCAATTTTTGTACGAAATCATTTGCGAAAAGGTTGCACCTTAAACTAACCCGATCTAATATTCCAATTACAGGAATAAGCAACACAGCGTGTTGCGCTACTGACATTGTTTCTGTGCGTATTATGTCTCGCTATCAGAGACATAGTTTCGAGGCCAAATGTGCCGTCCTATCTAATTTAACTCATAATCTGCCTTCAATCTCGTTTGACATCAACCGGTTCCACATTCCAAATAAAATTTTTCTCGCCGACCCAGATTTTAATATATCTTCACAGATCGACATATTATTGGGGGCACAATTTTATCTGGATTTAATATTAGCTAATAAGTACACACGCGGACCCAACTTCCCTATCATTCAGGAGACAAAACTGGGTTACATTTTGGCCGGCAATCTGCCCAAACACTGCCACACCCAGGGTCCTGCTGTTTCGTTCTTGGCAAGGAACAATGACAGCCAAATCCTGCAATCCTCGAGAGATTCTGGGAGGCAGAAACGATCCCCGGCGATACCCCTAATAGCGAGTCGGCTTGCGAAGAGCATTTTGTGCGCTCAACTCAGCGCAACCACGAGGGTAGATTTATAGTGTCGCTCCCATTCAAATCTGATAAGCCCCACTTGGGGGAATCTTACACAAGTGCCGAATCAAGATTTTTAAGCTTGGAGCGTCGATTCAGGCGCGATCCCAAGCTCGCCCGCGACTACGCAGACTTTATCAGGGAATACATGAATCTTGGGCACATGACACTCATTGATCATGGCGCTATCAATTTAGGATCGTCAAATATTTATTACTTGCCTCACCATGCCGTGTTTAAACATTCTAGCTTGACCACAAAATTGCGCGTTGTTTTTGATGGTTCGTCCAAGACTACTAATGGTCTTTCGTTAAATGATATATTATTGGTAGGTCCCAATGTTCAGCAAGATCTCTTCTCTATTCTGTTGCGGTTTCGCACACATAAGTATGTCCTGATTGCCGACATCGAAAAAATGTATCGTCAGATTCGCGTTGCTGAAGGGGACTGTCACTATCAACGTATTTTGTGGCGTGACTCTCCCCTCGAACCGCTTAAGCATTTCGCGCTGCGAACAGTAACCTACGGCACGGCTAGCGCCTCCTTTTTGGCCACTCGGTGCCTTCTACAAATTGCTAGAGACAATCAAACTTCCTTTCCCCAAGCGGCTTTAGCCATAACTAACGATTTTTATGTAGACGATCTACTTACCGGTTCGGACACTATCCCCGATCTGACCAATCTGAAATCCGACCTAGGTGCGTTACTTGCTCAATATGGTTTCACGTTGCACAAATGGGCATCAAATGAACCCACAGCGGTCGCAAATCATCACAACCTTTCACGACCCCTAAATAAACAGGACAACGTGCGTACCCTGGGCATTCTTTGGAACAACACTGCCGATTCATTTTTGTTTGACGTCAAACTATCTCCGGTCGATCATAGCATATCCAAGAGGAAGAGTCTCTCAATTATCGCCGGAATATATGATCCGCTGGGTTTAATCGGACCAGTTGTCTTTTTGTATAAACACTTTATGCAGCGACTTTGGCTTTGTAAGCTTGGTTGGGATGAACCGATTTCCGGTCAGTCACTTTCGGATTGGCATTCTTTGTGTGACAAATTAAGTCTGATTGGTAAAATAGTGGTCCCGCGATCTATTCGTTGCAACCGTGAGGCGGTTGCAGTTCAGTTGCATGGTTTTTCGGATGCGTCCGAGAGAGGGTTCGGCTGTTGTGTGTATATTCGAGTCATTTATCAAGATGCTACTGCTTCCTGTCGTCTCTTGTGTTCAAAATCTCGCGTGGCTCCCCTACGCCAAGTGTCATTACCTCGCATCGAGCTCTGCGCTTGTTTGTTATTGTCGCGACTCGTATCTAAAATTATTCCTGCTCTTCATTTGTTTATTGATGATGTACATTTGTATTCCGATTCTATGGTGGCTCTTTACTGGATTCATGCGCAGTCTACGCGTTGGAAAACATACGTCGCTAATCGGGTTGCTGAAATTCAGCGTCGCACGCAAACTTATATCTGGCATCACATTGATTCGCGACACAATCCTGCTGATATTATATCTAGGGGGTCTTTCCCGGACGTTTTGCGCGATTGCTCGCTTTGGTGGCACGGTCCTGGCTGTCTGTCTCAATCGTCAGATTCTAATCCTTTCCCATCTTTCGTACCGGCCACTCCATCATCTTCGGAAGTCACCGCGGAAGAGAAAACTACACATAACCGTTCGCTAATGTCTACCCTGGCTGTTGACTTATCGTTGGACTTTTCCTCGTTACACCGGCTGACACGTGTATACGCTTACTGTTTTCGTTTCATCAGAAATGTTAGACACTCATCTGCGGACAAACTTTCGGGCGATCTGACCCCTGCAGAAATTCATCAGTCTCTCAATTTCTTCATAAAACAATCTCAATCGATCCACTTCCCAGGCGAAATTAGTTGTCTTCGGAACGGATCTTCTGTTTCCATCAGAAGCAATTTGGCTTCTCTCGACCCGTTTCTTGACGACTCTGGAGTAATACGCGTGGGCGGACGATTGCAGCATTCCCAGTTACCTTACGATTCGAAACATCCTATCGTGCTACCCCCTTCGGCGCATGTCACACGCCTTATCATCGAACGCGAACACATTCGCTTACTTCACGCTGGTGCTCAGCTCGTGCATCATTCTCTGCGTCAGCGTTGGTGGATTGTTAATGCCCGGCTAGTCATCCGTTCCATTATTCGTAAGTGTCTCAAGTGTATCCGGTTTAGCGCCACACAGCAGGTCCAGAGGCTTGGCATTTTGCCATCCCCTAGAGTCACTCCTTCAAGGCCGTTTCTATTTTGCGCGGTTGATTATGGTGGTCCCTTCATGATTCGTCATGGCGGGCAGAAGTCTAGAATTCTTACTAAGGCGTACGTGTCTCTGTTTGTTTGCTTGGCAACTAGGGCCATTCACCTGGAATTGGTGTCCGACCTTACTGCCAGCGCATTTATAGCTGCTTTACGTCGTTTTATGGCACGTCGGGGTATACCCAGTCAGCTGTACTCCGACAACGGCACGAACTTCAGGAAGGCCCGCACCATCTTACATGACATTTACAACTTTTGGCACAATAAGGATACCATCACCTCGATTAAGTCATTCACATCCTCTCAGGGGATATCATGGTCATTTATTCCGCCCTCCTCACCTCATTTCGGTGGCCTTTGGGAGAGCGGCATCAAGAGTTTGAAATTTCATCTGCGGCGCGTGGTAGGCAAATCTATATTAAACTTCGAAGAGTTCACGACCGTTTTATCTCAGATAGAGGCATGTCTGAACTCTCGACCTTTATTTGCTATTTCCTCGGATGTTAACGACCCGGTGCCACTTACACCTGGCCATTTTTTGATTTGCGCGCCCCTAACTGCGATTCCTGACCCAGACCTTTCTCACGTTCCTGTTTCTCGTCTTGGTCGTTGGCAGCTGATTCAGACGTTTGTACGGGACATTTGGAAGGCGTGGTCTCGCGATTATTTGCACCAGCTGCAACAGCGTCACAAGTGGAGGTTTGCCAAGGATAATGTTTCCATTGGTGACTTAGCCTTGATCATTGAGGATAACTTGCCTCCATTAGCCTGGAAATTTGGCGTGATCATCGCCACATTTCCCGGCCCAGATAACTTGGTTCGCGTCGTGGACATTCGCACGCCTACGGGTGTTTTGCGGAGACCAATACATAAATTATGTCTATTGCCAGCGCGAGACGAGATTTGACATTATGGTTATAGCGCAATGCGGCTTTATTCCGCCATTGGCTTATTATTTATTACGACCATTTGGTCAACATAATTGTGATAGATTGTCACAATATTTTTTTGTCAACTTTGCGTCATGGCACGCTTCTGATTATTACAGTTCTGGTGATATCTTAATATTTGTATTGTATGTTAATTTTTGTGGCATACTATGTCACACATTTTCATTGATGTTATGGGGTGTATTGCATGTCTTTGGGTGGTCTTATTTATGAAATGTTATTGCATAATATTCGCATGTTTTGCTGTTAAGTAACCATGCATTCATTTCTTTATATGGTTTCTGATAAATATGTACTATTTTGGGAATGTCTTAAATTGTTAAATTGTTTCTGTAATTTCGGTATTCTATTGTTGTTTGACATTACAATTATTTATCTTGTAATTATTCAAGTTATTGTTCTTGTATTCACATAAATTGTGTCGATGTAAAAACTATTGTAAGCGCCTGCCGTCTGTAACTGTCTCGTCTAATTTATTCACATTGTACTTCATATTTTATTCATTTTTGTAGGTAAGCATGCATAATTCTTTATTTAAAATTATGACATACATGTCATATCTGGGCTACATTCAGCATCTAGCTTGCCCACACATTGTTACATATTGTAAATTCCTGAAACTTCAGGAATATCATGTCTAGGTCGATACATGTCGCCCTCCTGAATATACAATAAAAACATGAAACTGTAACATGTTCAACAACAATTTGTTCATGTAATGAACTCTCTGTACATGTCTACGGACCTTAGCTAGCATTAAGGTAACTCTATGACTTGCATATTATGTATTTTCCTTTCATGTTTTATAATGTTACATACTGTGCACACTTGTGTCAGTAATAGTGGTTAACCAGACTTATTGGTACATGAAACAGCTGTTTGCCAAACCTTGGCCTACAGTCGCTTATCTGCATGCTTATCTCTAAACTGCGGCCGATTGCCGTTATCTAATCTCAACTCAAGGTTCAACTTAGCCTTGAAGCTGATTCTCGTTACTAAGAACTGCACTATTTTGAATTAAATTGTAAATGTATTCTAATTTATTAAAAATGTATTAAAAAATCTTTTTGATTTTTGACGGGCAGTTTATGGACGGTAGCGCGATGATTTTATTTTTCTAGGTTGGCTAATCTGATTTATATATCGCATCAACGTTCGCGTGATTGTACCTTGCCCAGTGCACATTCAGCTTTCTCGGCGTTCGGTTCGCCGAACTTTCTCTGTCAAGTTAGTGTCGACATTAAATGTAGGCTTTAGGCCTTATTATTTTCTATTATGGCCGACTAGGCCCTCTTCATGAGTAACTAAATTTATATTAATTCAATATGCAGCATTAGCCAGCCTACTTCAATTTTTACAGCTGTAATGTAATCAGTCAATATTAAAACTATTCGTATACAGTCCACTTCTTTTTATTTCTTAATGTAATTTTTAATTCATTCTACACATCATCTTCAATCACCATGGAAGACCAGCTAACAGAATATAATTCAAGAAACATAATTTTCGCCCACTTGGGCCCAACAAATTAATTCTTCCTGTCCACACTTGTGGAACATTACTTTTATTCATCAGTTTCGGTCCACTCGGACCGGGACCATCCAGTATTTTTCATGAATATTAAATCAAATAAAACTTTTGTTGTAGTAAAAAAATGTGTCTGTTATTTTCTACCTGACAAAACAATAAACTGAGTAAAAGAATTTGTTAGGAGTTTGCTCTTTACACAAGTACAGTACAGCACGCCTATTGAAGTTTGAAAAAGTCAGTTAAAAGAATTAGTACTAGAAGAAGTCATTTAAAAAAATAAAAATAATGAAAAGGTACTAAATACTTTACTTTAATATTTACTATTTATTTCTACTTATTAGTTTTAGTTTTTGGTTTTTAATCCCTTTAAAATGCCAACTTCAGTTATTAGGTTCCGAAAAATTTCAGTTATAGAGCACCCATACCATTTTTTGGAGGGTTTTCTATACCCATTTTCATTGTAAGGGGCGCCAAAACTCATTCTTGCACACACAGCATTTTGGTCTTAGGCCGGCCCTGGGTAGGGCTACACCAGACCTTTCAAATTTTAATCAAAGTGTAAAATCAGGTAACATAATATTTAATCGTAAATTTAAAAAAGATTCCTACAATAAATATTCGTGGTTACGTAAATGAGGCACTAAAATTGCATTATTTTGCCTTTCTTGTGTATTGTTTGGAGGCGAGGAGACTTGTACATTTTCTGATCAGAGAATAAACCAATTTAATACCATCCAACCCAACTGCAACCACCAGCCACCAGCCGCCACTTGGTTTCACTGTGTAACCACTTCTTCGTTACGCACAACATACAAGTGGTTACACTGTGTGTTACTTGCCCTATAATATCATTCTTATTGAACAGTGTGTAATCACAACTTATCTGCCGGGGGCGGAGTGTACCTTTGTATGTCGAAATTGCATTCAAGGGTTGCATAGATGCAATCAGACTAAAAAATTGATTCGATAGAATAACCACTCTCTTCAGGCACCACCGATGTACTCGTGACGCATTTCGATGGTTCTGTACGAAACTATAAGTTCCCGGTTTCTCTACTGGGACGATACCATTATTGGATAATAATGTTCTTACCATTTTTGGATACATAATCTTTAAAAACTTTATCATTTACCACAAAACTGTAGGCTAGACAGGAGACCTTCACATTAACATGTAAAAATTACACAAATTTAACAAATTGTAAAATATCAAACAGGAATACTAGACGTGTAGGCCTGAAAGACGGGAAATTTATCCATGTTTGCTGAACACGTTACCAAATATTTCGTCCAACCCCCGCGGAAGCCAGTATTCGATGATCGAGTCCTTTGGTTTGTGTACGCCAAGTTTAATGGGGGACGGCCCCCACAGAGGCTGCCTCTGTCGATTAGCAATAGCCCGGTAGATTTTGTAAATAATGTATACGCATATTTCTTATACAAATTTGCCAAATAAAACACAGATCCTGTTACATGTTAACAGTGTCTCTCAAACATGCGGAACGTGAGTTCATTATATTCACTTGAATTAAATTATAAACTTTGGTAATTTCAACAAAGTCTGAAGAAACAAGATGCTGAACCGGTTAGCAATTACTTGAAAAGACTGTCTTTGTTAATAGACTACAGTTAAAAATTTTTCTTCACAAATTATAGTTCTGTGTTTTCCATTTTGTTTAGTACTACATCCGCTTTCTCGTCAGCAATCGTGGTTCCATCCGCCACTACTGTGTGAACACCAAAAGGGATGTGTATCCAAACAGGAGGGTACAACATCCTATAACGGCTTCTTTAATGTTATGCGTATTTCGCAATCTTATCCGAGGCTGTGAGTTACCTGCTCATAACACCTCAAGACCGGAAATGACAGTTCTGTTGTTGATCTCCAGTTTGTGCAGATACACAATACAATTCTTGTTGTTGTTGTTGTTGTTGTTGTTGTTGTTGTTCTTCTTCTTCTTCTTCTTCTTCTTCTTCTTCTTCTTCTTCTTCTTCTTCTTTTCAAGTATAAGCCTATTACGTTATCCTCGTTACAACTGACCTCTCTATCTTTTCATCGGCCGTCCCTGACTTCTTCTACCTTTAGGCGTATATCTGATAATATCTGACTCTTACTTGATAATATTACGAATTAGTTCACCTTATTCACTTATTTTTATTTTTCTCTTACATCGTACTTATTTTCCTTTCCTTACGTACTCGTTCAGTTATTACTACTTATCACTAAGCAAACGGAATTTTGAGTCTTGAGAGTGGAAATATACGGAAAAATTATATATGATAATAATCACAGGTGGAATAGGTAAATTGAACGTTCAATTTTTGGGTGTAAATTTGGGACGTTAAAATGACTGAAAACAATGATTTTGAAAACGTTAAGTGACTGGATAGCTTCGTTTCAGTGGATAGAAGCTACACGCATAAAGATTTTGACTGAAGAGAAGAAATAAGAAAATAAAGGTCAACACGTATCTTTACAAAAAATATAAACTATTGCGTCTTTATTTATTGGAAAACTTCGTTAGTAAGAAATGCCTTTGAGGTTGGGGATCTTGCGTTGTACACTTGTACACACTGTACATGGCTGTGTTACCTGAGCAACATTTTGTAAAGCGAAATTCTAGAAAAGATACACAAAAATTGTCTCTTGACTTAAGTTGTTGTAGAATCGGTTTAGAAAGACCCAACGATCCTAAGTGAAACACTCATATACAAAACCCAACTTCCCTAAGTGAAACACTCATATACAAGACCCAACGTTCCTAAGTGAAACACTCATATACAAGACCCAACGTTCCTAAGTGAATCGGCCATACACAAGACCCAACGTTCCTAAGTGAAACGCTTATATACAAGACCCAACGTTCCTAAGTGAAACACTCATATACAAGACCCAACGTTCCTAAGTGAATCGGTCATACACAAGACCCAACGTTCCTAAGTTAAACGCTCATATTCAAGACCCAACGTTCCTAAGTGAAACACTCATATACAAGACCCAACGTTCCTAATTGAAACACTCATATACGAGACCCAACGTTCCTAAGGAAACACTCATATACAAGAACCAACGTTCCTAAGTGAAACACTGATATACAAGAACCAACGTTCCTAAGTGAAACACTGATATACAAGAACCAACGTTCCTAAGTGAAACACTCATATACAATACCCAACATTCCTAAGTGAAACACTCATATAGAAGACCCAACATTCCTAAACGAAACACTCATATACAAGCCCCAACGTTCCCAAGTGAAACACTCATATACAAGCCCCAACGTTCCTAAGTGAAACACTCATATACAAGACCCAACGTTCCTAAGTGAAACACTCATATACAATACCCAACCTTCCTAAGTGAAACACTCATATACGAGAACCAACGTACCGGTGTCTACCCTTATAACAGATGACACAAGATGAGGTAGAATTATCAAAATATTTTGAGAAATCAGTTTACGGGAATTGTTATACGTTCGAATGGAAATTATATATTGTTACGTAATACGGAAAAAGTGTTACGCCTTACGGAACGTTCTAGTACATTGGAGAACGTTGTTCTACTCTTTTCTCGGCTATACCTGCAGCTGTAATCCGTACGTTACGCTTGACATGCGAGGCAGTATTACGTAATGCGGAACGTCTCGTGCGTTCGATGGTGTCGTTCCAAAAGCTCCAACCAACACAACGGTGCGTGCTTCTGCCATTTTGTTGATTACAAACTGTTTAATTGTGATAATTAAAGCTGGTGATTAGTGACTTAAACTGTGTCTTGTATTTTGTTTTCCACTGTACCATAAGAAGATCAGTAGACCGTCGTAACAGTGGTGTCAGAAGTGGGATGGAACGGTTAACAGTGGAAACAGTAGGCACTTTGTACAAGACTAGCGTAATTCGTAATTAAAATGTAAACATGGATGCCAGTCAGATGGTGGAAGCTTCCCAAGAGCTGCTGCGGCAGACACAGGAACAATACAAATTAAAACGACAAAAAGAGGCAGAGAAAAGACGCCGACAGAAGACAAAAGAAGCAGAAAGACAACAAAAAAAGAACAAAGACAAGAAAGAGAAGAAGCAGAAAAATGACAAGATGAGAAAGCGGAAGAGAGACAGAAAACCCTCCTGCTAAGAACAGAAGAAAGACAGAAAGTACTGATGCTCGAGTCGGAAGGACAACAGGCAGAGAAACAGAAGCCCGAAACAGAAGACATCAAAGAGTTAATACAGGAGCAACAGCAGACGCAAGAACAAACCGCTTCAGAGTTAGGTCTCCTACCAGGTGAGCTTCAAAATATCGGAGGTACAAGAATCAATGACATTAAAATAGCTCAAGTAAAAAAATCTGTCTGGAGTGTTAAAGAATCGACGTATATAAAAATATCTGTCATAAAAGAATCCATGTCAAATAAAATATCTGTAGTAGAAAAGTCAATGGCAAACATAAGAGAACAAATTAAAAGTGAAGTTGAGCAGCTCATAAAGATTTAATCAAAACAAATCTCTGAACAGTCCGTACCATTGATAAAGACAGAAAAGATAATAGAAAACTCACCTTGCCTGCCGTTTGGACAGTTCATGTCAGGGCTTCAATCTTTGACGGAAGTACACACTGGGCAGTTTCACTCGTTCTCGCATTAAAAGGACCTGCGGCAGAACTACTACATAAAGTGCCACATGACAGCCAAAACACCTATGCCGAATTGATCAAAGCTATAGAATTACGGTATGGTGATAAACATTTGTAAGATGTGTGCTGCACTCAGTTGAGAGCAAGGCGTCAGCATTCCGAGGAGAGTCTAGAAGCAGTTGAAGCAAGTATCAACAGACTAATTAGACTGGCCTATCCTGAAGCGTCAGAAGATTTTCGAACGAGGTTTGTGATGCAGACATTTACTGATGGTATCTCAGACAATGAACTACAGCAAGTGTTACAAATGGCAAGACATCGGAACAATGAAGACGCTCTGGTACATGCTTTGTAACTTGAGGCCACACCAAGTCAGCGTCTGGTTAGGCAAGTCATAAAATGCGGGCTAAAAGATCGCAACGGTTCTGGCGACAAAGAGGAAGAACAAGGACTCAACGGTCGGCACAACCGAATAAAATAAAAAAGGATGGGAGAACAAAGTGTTAAAGATGTGGGATATCTGGACATCTACAACGAGGTTCTCGGGTTAGAGTTCAGCAGCAGAGAAACGAGCAGTCGTCGGTACAACGGGGCGTGTGCTTACTAACTGGAGGAACGAAACCCCTAGGCAACACGTAATTTCTACGCTTCAGAAAAATAACGGAAATTTGATGGTTACCAGATTCGTTCAAAAAAGGCCAAACTCAATATTACAGTTGACACTGGCGCAACAGTTTCCACTGTGCGCGCCGACGTGGTGAAAAATCTCAAACCAATCTGGTGCTCTTGCAGCTTGCGAACAGCTAATGGACGGCCTGTAAAAGTGTTTGGAAAAATGGAGATACACCTACGCCTTGGTCGACTTGAGTTTGATCATCAAGTACTAGTTGCAGATATTGTGGATGAAGCAATTCTTGGTGTGGACATTATGAATGCGCATATAGATTTATAGTCGACTTCTGAAACAAAGTCTTGAGAATCGAAAAAAACAGCATGCTCACCACAATGAGTACATCTGAAAAATGATGGACTTGATACATCAAGTGGGCGTAACTGTCCCACCAAACTCCGAAAAGATTATCATGATTAGAACTGAGGTAAATACTAGGGAAAACCAGTGCTCTATATTCGAACGCCAGGTAGTCAGCACACCAGGCATACTAATTACCAGACGTTTAGTAAAACTTAACGAAACCGGAAATGTACCTATTAGAGTGACAAATATTTTCAAGCTGTCACTTTACAAAGCAATACGCTCCTAGCCAAATTGACTCCTGTGGCCTGGGTAGCCGGAATAACGCAACGAAGATCAGTACTACGGACACTTCCGAATTGCCAGAGGAACTGCAGGAATTATTCAACAGATCTTCTGACGATCTCTCAAGTGGTGAAGTAAAAGAACTCGGACGGTTTTTAAATGAATTTAAAGATTATTTTGCAGTTCCGCGCCAGTCATTGAGAAGAACCTCTCTTGTAAAAGATCGCATCAATACTGGGGATAAAACACCGATACGCCAACCTCCTCGAAGGCCTCAATTAGCTAAGTAAGAGAAAATGTCTCGGTTAGTACAGGACATGCAGATGGCTTATCACGATGAACGTGCTTGGAAGATTGCCGACATTGCCGCAGAAAGGAAGAGCATAACTCATATGAATATGTTCAAGCTATCACTGTAGATTTCCTGGCAGAAGGGTGGACGACACAAGATTTTCGACAAGAACAGATGACGGATGAAGACATTCGACCAATCTTGACGGCAAAAAAGGAAGGTCGCCGCCCGGATTGGCAAGATATCTGCCATGGTTCCGAAGTGCTGAACGGCTACTGGGAACAATGCGAATCTCTTACCTTAGAGAATGGATTGCTGAAAAGGGCTTGAGAAAGTGTAGATGGACGAGACGTGCCCGTGCAGCTGATAGTTCCCCGAAGTAAAGTTCAGTCTGTTTTGAATGAGATGCATGATGGAACGTCTGGAGGTCATCTTGGCGTTAAGAAACCCCTTAACAAGTTACGAAAGCGACTCTATTGTCTTCGTCTTTGCCACGACGTAAAGGAATGGGTTCGGACCTGTGAAATATGTGCTGCAAGCATGGGCCCACAAACCAGAAGCAGGGGAAAATGAGACAGTATAACGTTGGACTGCCTTTTGAGAGAATTGCCATAGACATTACTGGACCTTCCCTAGTTACTGACGATGGAAACCGGTACTTCATGGTTTTAGGTGACTACTTTACTAAGTGGGTGGAAGCCTACGCTATTCCCAATCAGGAGGTTACCACTGCGTTACCAATCAGAGGTGGCAAAGTTGTTAGTTCCTTACTTCTTTTGCCGGTATGGAGTCTCTATGGAACTCCATACGGATCAAGGGACGAATTTCGAGTAAGGAGTGTGTTTAAAGACTTATGCCTTCTATTCGGAACTCGAAAGACCAGGACAACGCCTCACCATCCTCAATCGGACGGAATGGTTGAGAGGTTCAATAGGACACTTGAACAGCATCTTTCAAAAGTTTTTAACGAGAATCAAACACACTGGGACCAACGTATACCACTATGCCTCATGGTGTATAGATCATCAGTACACAACACAACCTGCATGACTCCAGCAAAATTGGTGTTTGGGCGGGAGATTCGTCTTCCTGGGGACTTGATGTTCAGATCACCTGAGACTCGGTCCCAAGAGCCACAGAACTATTCCCCGCAATTAGGAAACCAACTGCGTGAGATGAATCGTTTGATAATAGGACAGCTGAAGATAGCCAGTGATAAAATGAAAACTCGGTATGACATTCGCAACAATAGTGTGGGTTTCCAAGAAGGAGATCAAGTTTTTGTTGTTCAACCCAAAGCGCCGTCGTGGTCGCTCACTCTACACTGTAAAAAGAAAGAATCAACGATGTTTTCTATGGTATTCAACAGAAAGGACAGCGAAAGTTCAAGGTTCTCCACCTAGATAGCCTGGCTAAGTATTACTTCAGAGACGGTTTGCCAGTTCGGGACGAACAGGCTTAAGGAGGGGGTGTGTTACGTAATGCGGAAAAAGTGTTATACAATTATTGAACGTTCTGGTACATTGGAGAAGGTTGTTCTACTCTTTTCTCGGCTATTCCCGCAGCTGTAATGCGTACGTGACGCTTGACATGCGAGGCAGTATTACGCGATGCGGAACGTCTCGTGCGTTCGATGATGTCGTTCTAGAAGCTTCTTGACCAGCCCAACGGTGTGTGTGTGTGTGTGTGTCTCTGCCGTGGCTGCGCTGAAGTATTCTCTATAATTTTCGCGTGTTTGTTAAAGATGCATATTATGGAACCCTGCAGACTATAAACAGCCCATACCTGCCGCTTAGAGTTCACTATTTTTGGGCGATTTACACAGTGAAATTCGAAGTATTGGGGCGAAGTGTTACGTGTTTTATAATTGTGAAAGACTCGTTGACATTGTTATTGAGTGTGAACAATTTTTATTTGATTTGTTGTAAGAGACTATTTTGTTGATTACAAACTGTTTAACTGTGGTAATTAAAGCTGGTGATTAGTGACTTAATTGTTGTCTTGTATTTTGTTTTCCACTGTACCTACGACGATCAAGTAGACCGTCGTAACAATATACGACGGTGTTTTATGTTATTTATAAAATCAAACCTAAATACCTATAAAGTAATATACTGTAAGAAAAATATAAAGCCTTTTATTAAGACTTGTCGGTATGAGTCTAATTTGAATTTATTCGAAGTAAATTACGTTTTAAATAAAATTGTCCATAAACACAAAGATTAAAACCAAAATTGGGGCAGGAGATAGAGACGTTTCTTTGCTTTTAAAACACAATTTACAATTAAAATTATAAGTAAATAATAATGTATAGAATTCTTGCATGTGACGTTTAAGACAAACGGCAATGGAATAAAACACTACATAAGAAAAGCAAACTTCTTAATTCGTTATATTATAGTCTCCAAGTCACGTGTATAAGTATTTAATTTGTAAACACTTAGGTACTCACCGCCTTGTGACTTCTTTACAACTTCCAATAACTTTTAAATTAGTCACGAGAAGTTTTAAAGAAGTCACATGACGGTGAGTAACCAAGTGTTTACAAATACTACACTTAAAAACTTCTTAAGTAAAATGGTTAGGTTGGTCCGAATAATGAGAATGGACTTTGAGTCAAACGCGCTATTTAATAAAGAACTTCAAGTTGGATTTACAAAACCCAAAGCTATCAGATGGATAGAGCTTATCTACTTATCCATCAAATGTAACTGGATATACACATAAGGAAATTAAACGACTGGAAACACTTTGAAACCAAAAGAATAGTAAAAGCTAAAAAGATCTAGGATATATATATATATATAGGAATGTTAATTATCGACCGTATTATTATACTGTTAATGATTTCGAGGTTCAGTCATTAATCATGAAAACTCAGTTTTGCGACGTTTCGAGATTTATTCTTCTCATAATCATGCCTACAACATTAAAATATAGTCTTACTACAATTATATTATTTGTATGTACAAATAATACACACACCTATACACACTTACAAATAATATAATTGTAGTAAGACTATATTTTAATGTTGTAGGCATGATTATGAGAAGAATAAATCTCGAAACGTCGCAAAACTAAGTTTTCATGATTAATGACTGAACCTCGAAATCATTAACAGTATGTATATATATATATATATATATATATATATATATATATATATATACATGTATAGGCAGATATAGACGTTAACTTGAGTAATTTGCTATTCCTATATATAAAAAGATGCTGGGAATATAATAAAGTGGCTTTCTATTTTGTAGGAAAATCTGAAATCAGAGGGATAAAAAGAAGAAGAAGAAAACACTTTGTAAGCAAAAATGGACTTACAAAATGGCTGAACAATTTCACATATTTTTTATTTTTGACGATTTAAATGTCTGTGATTGCAAGAAGAAGACACTGCTTACTTAAGAGACCTCATGTTTCAAGAGAGTATGAATTAGAACGTTTTGTCTTTCGTGCATTATAATAAAGAAAATAGTTAACCAATGATTGTTAGTTTATATGTTACCTTTTACGCAGTTATTTCACGTCACATTTTCCTTGATCAACATATCGATAGTTGTGCATTGCACACTTACTTATAAATACGTCATGTGTTACTGTTCTTTTCACACGAATTTAAGAGCGCAGCGTTTATGTTATATTATTTAAATAGTGCAACTATCTACAGATACTTCTAAAGAAATATATTTTTCTGCTAATAAAACAAACCAATAACATCCAAAACTAAACATCTCGCAAGATAACAACTAACTGTAATCGAGAAAATGGTACAGAGAAATGTAACTTAAAATAACTAAGGTCTGTTATTACATACCGATTCAGTAAAAACAAATGAGATAAAGAGAGGAAGGTTTATGGAGTCATTATAATTACTTCTTAAAAGAAACAAAAGACATCTTAAACAAAATTGTTAATGCTTATTGTCAGTTTGACTCTATCGTGAAGGATGAAATAAGATGAAAGCGGTTACACCGGTATAATTATTTGTATGAGGTCACTATTTATTAATACAGCATACAACTGGAATAACAGTCTTTTGCGCTAATTCTGTAATATTCAATTCTTTTGTTTTACTTGCTGTCTTGAGTTAATGTCTAATCGTTACAATACATTTCCCACTAAAACGGTTGTTTAATCGTCCCCGAAAGGCGAATAAACGCAATTAAAAATTAAGTAATTGTTCCCTTCTTTGAAAAAGTCATTAATTTTCACAGTCTAGCGCACTTCTTTCTTATGTCCTTTGGCTACAGTAAAAGCTTCTATAGAAAACCGGGTTCTGTCCTTTTCATTTGTTTTAAAACCAAACGAAGTTTATGAAGTAAAAATAACTTAAACGTACTGGATAATAGTTTATATCGTTTCGCCTTTCACTGCAAAGATTAACAAGTAAAAAATTATAATTAAAAGAGGACGTGTATCTTAAACTCTTTTTCAACTACTACCTAACTTTATACATAAATTATTTATTAGTTTTGAATACGGATGTTTTATTTTTATTATTTAGTACTTGTTGGAAGAGGGAAGAAGGCATAGCATATGATGTCGTCTATATGACATGCAGTAACAAGCATCCTACGACGTGTATGCTACTAACATATTAAAAAACAGGCAATTAATATTTCTTTAAATTTAGATTTAAATATTATTTATAAAAAAAAATAAATACATTTTCTTAACAGAACTCATCCCTTACATAAAGATTTCGCAATACGTTTTCCATATTAGGACTTGATAATATGGAAATACTTTACTGAATTTCCTCTCTTTGGTTTTTACTATTTTCAGTGTTTAAAACTGCAGAATTTTGTAGTTAGAAACAACGTTAAAGAAATTTTTATATCATCCGCTTTACATATGTTATTCTTTTTTCATAATTCGGGGCCGAAACGTCCTACGACGTTGGTTCGATGCCCAAGCTCCTTTGTTGCCTGTCGTTGCGTTGTCCTACGACGTTGTTCGATGGCCCAACCTCCTTTGTTGCCTGTCGTTGCAGTTTTCATTGTTTAGTCCTCTATCGCTCATTGATCTTCTCATGAACTCTATCCATGTTTTCTTGGGTCTTCCCTTCTATCTATGCCCTCCAGGTATCCAACTCATTATTTTCTTTAGGAGTCAGTCTTGTCCCATTCTTCAAACGTGTCCGTAGGTACAAGATTAGTTGTTTTTCTACAATGCATTCTTACAACAATATATGTCGTACCAAATAAGGGAAAATGCTTACAAATCGTAAAATTTTTTTTTCTTTTTCTTTTCATTCAATGAAGCTCTTTCCTGATATCTTCATTTATAAATCCATTAGTCTCTTCGAAAATAATTCTCTTTAGTATACCTGTTTACAATTATAAAATCTAAAAGTCTTTATCGCACACGCGCTCGCGCTCACAGATTTGTGCTATACTTGCGGATCTGGAGTCAGAAGTTTCAATGCCTAATTGTTTAGACGCAAGCATGAGCGGACCCTGAATGCCCATATCCATATGGGATGCTTCAAAATGCAGAACATATATTTTTTACAAAATGTTTTTAAAAATATATAAACACTTGGTACGTTTCACAGTTTTTGTTTAACTCTGACAGCTGTTTCAGCTTATCAAGCTACTGTCAAAGTGATCAGTGAACATATATTTTTGTATGCGCTCACGTCTTGTTAAGCCCTGTGAAAAATTTATAGATTGTTTCTCTGGCTTGGAGACATTTCACGGTTTCTCTTGAAACTTTCGTGCTTACTTCCTTATAATATTTGAAATGCAGTAGCACGGAAATAGTTTGCGGATATTTACAATTGGCAATCATGAGACGTACGTAGATTAACACGCCATTCCATTCCAATTCCCTTCTTAGTACCAATAATACTAAGAGTTCCCGAATGAGCTAGAGTATTATGACACGCACAGATAACCTCGTCGATTAAATGTTGATGGAACACAAGTCTTCCACCTGAACCTTGGCATGGATGTGGTTTCTTAACGCACACTATTCTCTGTGTTGAGCAGATTAGAATCCCCGTCGAGCTCTGCACTTACTTTGCGTAATGCTTTAATTTCTGAGGGACTTATACTTAACATTTTGTATTAGGAAATCCACAGTTTTTGCTTATACACCCCTTTCTGAACATTCGCGTAACGGTTGAAAGTGTCAGCTACTTTATTTCCTGTCGACTCGCAATATTTGATAACCAATTCAAACTCTTGAAGTGCAGTATTCACCTGGCAACCCTGGACTTATGTACGAATTTTAGGAAAAATTATAGCTCTTGATTCCCCGTTTGAATTTTAAAATGATGGTTACATAAATAATATCTAAATTTACTTAACGAATGCAGATAGGAAAACATTTTTTCAGGTCCTTTTAAGGTGTTATTACCATAACACGCTATATTCACCCGTTTTATCTTATTTATACATAGGCAGACTTTCGCGACCGCTACATCAGATCCTTCTGTATCCATCACGTATTTACCTTTATTTTCAGGGCGCTATATTACTATAAACCGATGTTTAACGTCGTTTATGCTTGGTGTTGTTTGTGCTCTTATCTTAACGTTTTTGTTACTATTACGTAATAATTCAATAAGTGGAGACATCGTATTGCAGTATAAGTGGAGAAACGCGTATAATATTCCGTAGGCCCCAGGAATGCCCTTAGTCCTTCAACTTCCTTATGTTGAAAAGTCAGTGAAACGTTGTATCAATACGTTGATGTATATATATATCACTTCGTCGCTACAATATGGCTTAAAAATTGTAATTATGTTCTAAGAACCTTACACTTTTCTTTACTGAAACCTAGGTTTGGATTACGTAATTTCCTAAATACTATGTCTGAATTATGGAAATTAATTAAACTTAAATTACGTAATAATAAATTACAGATGTGGTATCTACTTCTGGTCCTAACGCAAATTGCAAAAAATTAACAATTGCTGAAAGTATCGTAACTATACAAAAAGTAATGACTGAACTGAGAAACTTTGTTTTTGTAAGTAAATGCTGTGTACTTTTTACTCACCTTCAAATCTGCCAAATCTCCTAGACCTGTTACCTGCCAAAACCTGTTATATTATATTTTACACTTTGACACCTTACAAATAAACAGTTATCAGTGCAAAATCAAAATATTTTTAGGTGACGCTACTCATGTTTCTCATACCAAGGTATATGCAGAGTTCACAATATGATTTCTGGACTATCACCATCAGATTCATGAAATTTCTATTCGAAAGGTTAACTATGCTATTCATATGCATTTTCTGAATTTCGAGGTTAAAACGGTCTGAGTAGAATATGGAATATGGTATCATTTGCGGACAAACTCAGATTCATTTTGCACGGCAATTCGCATAAGATAATTATAGGGTCTTACTAAATGCATCACGGTTTTTATGTATTAATTTTTCTAACCTTTACCTCTGTGGCTTACTATTATTATTATTTATATTGTTATTATTATTATTATTATTACTGTAGTTGTTATTGTTATTGTTTTTACAAATATTGTTATAATCCGTTAAAACGCGTGACTATACTGAGATCCGTATTATTTCTGATTGATGCCAAAAAAAAAATTGAGAACCAAGGAGGCAAACTAAATAAAGAGAAACATTGCAAAATTTCATGTGGGATATGCAAGTTAAAGGGAATTTTAACCAATATGAGATTATGCTATTCAGGTTTATAAATCTAAGAATTTTTGCCGCCAGGGCCCAAACCTTAGTCAAAATTGTGAGGCGAATCATAAAAATTCATGTGGGTTATCAAATTATAGCGAGTTTTAACTTAAACCTGAATATAGTGTAGAGGTTTGACATTTTAAAATATTAGAACACAAAGGCCTAAACTAATACAAACAATCTGAAAATATTTGTAAAATTCAGCCGGGTATAAGAGTAAGGGATATCTTAAGCCATATCCAAATGTAAGATCTATTATACAAATTGTTTAATTTTATCGGCACCACGGGTCAAAACAGACCCTAAAATGGTCAAGAGAATTGCAGAAGCCTATGTTGCGATCAAGTGTTTGAGGAATTTTATTGATTTATTTTACTACGTAATTTTATTTATTTCAAACCACCAACTCCGTATCTTTGATTTGACACAGTTAATAATATTATGTTGATTTTAAACGGACCAATGTAGCTGACTGTCAGCCGTGCAACCCTAAGTTTTAGAATTTGACACAATTAATATTCCTCAGCGCGCCTTGATAATTTTGGATCACATTCAAAACGTTTGTATGTTATGTTAACAAAAACTTTATTGTTATAATTTATCCACATTTTTGAAAAGTATTACTACGGGCCTATAGACATCTATGTAAATAATATACAATTGAAAGCTAGAACTAAGTTATTTGTTATATAGGCATTATGGTTATATTTCATTTAAAAAATCCGACGCAGCGATTTGAAATTTTAATGTATATTGTATGATTTTATGCTTTGCAATTGTTATTTCACTTAAAAATAGTTAACTAAACGCAGTTTTCAATTACTCTGATAATTAAATAAATGGTCTTATATTGAAATTTACATAATACTAAATCTATTTCGTTGAAAGTACTGAGCGAAATTCCAGCTCAGGGAGTTTATTATTATTATTATTATTATTAGTATTATTTTTTTTTTATCATCATCACCATCACCATCAAGCTCGAGAAATACAGACGGCGTATGTCAGCAGTGCAGCGAAGCGGCGCGCTCAGAGTGGCTTGCTCCTACCTCACGGTTTCGGAGCCCGCGGTTCTTGTGATCGCGGGAATAATCCCAATCGATCTGCTGGCACAGGAACGGAAACTAGTTAACAAGAGGAAGGGCCAAGTAGATACTGTACAAGCTCACAAGGAGGCCAGGGCTCGTACTATGGCTCGGTGGCAGGAAAGATGGTCCAGTGACACGAAGGGAAGATGTTCCGCTAGGCTCATTAAACAGTTAGCTGAGTGGACTGATCGCAAACATGGTGAGATTAATTATTCCTTAACACAGTTTCTAACTGGCCACGGCCTGTTCCGGGCTTACCTATATAGGATGGGGAAGGTAGACAGACCAGATTGCATTTTCTGCAAACAAGGATTGGACGATGTGAATCACACGTTTTTCACCTGTGATAGATGGAAAGAAGAGAGGCAATCACTGGAAAATGTAGTGGGACAGATCTCACCTGAAAATGTTATCGGAATAATGCTGGAGAGCGAACATTATTGGGAGCAGGTAGCTGCTTACATAGAGAAGGTACTAAGGCAAAAGAAGGAAGCCGAAGATGGTCTTGCTAGGGCCGCTGACAGAATAGCAGGAAACAGGTAACGTGGACCCACTGAAGGGTTAAAACAGATGTACGTCCACAGGACGAAGTACAAATGGCACCACCTTGAAGTATTGCGAAAGCTGAGTCCCAAGGTGGACCCACGCCGTGGACAACAGGGTTTGTGGTTTTGGTGGGTGCGAGTCCCACACACCGTAAGAGTGCTGACCCTCCTGCGGCGAACATGAGTTTTCCACAGTTTCTCTCATAAAAAAAAATCATCATCATCCTTCAACGTAGAATTTTTGTTTTTGGCCTGTTTCTAATTGAAATAATTTCATTACATTCTACCTTTTATCTTTCCATATTTTCATTTAATTTTACTTCATTACACCGGTTTCTCGTAGTCAGTATGCTGTAGTGCTCAATCCTGATATTCAGTCATAAATTAAGTCGTGAACAGCAACTACCGGTACCTTCTCATCTCAATGGCTACATATTATGTTTACGCATAACTCATTAATTTTTTGTTTTGTATTTACTTCAGTCAGTAACTAGGAGCTCAGTAAGAGGTAGGCCTAATACAGGTGGATTTTTTCTTGTAATAAACGTTTCACTATTAACAGACAACTATGCGCCACTACAAATCAACATTTCCACACCTACACAGTTAATTTACCCAGTATCTTTGGACATTTCAACATACACAGAGTAGGCCTACTCTTAATTTGACTAAAGTAGTCGGTATTTAATAATGTCTCTCGTATGTTAGATATATACACAATGGATATTACATATATTTTTTTTTCTTGTAACTAAACTTCTTACTACTGTTTTTTTTTTTTTTTTTTTTTTTTTTGACGACCGGTGCATGCTATAATAGGCAATTTCTCTCTCAACTACTGTTCTCTTTGTTAGTGTAGCGACAGATGTGTTTTTGTGCTTCTTAAAGATGATGCCGTTTTTATTATTCTCCTATCTTGGCTTGCTTTCAGGGGTTTTTCACTGTTTTTGAATATACCTACTGGGACTGGTAAACTCGTTCGATGTACTAGTACCCGACTGACCATTGACACTTACCATGTCCTTGCACTCCGATAATAACAACAGCAGATCCTCCAGCCTATTTATATCGACTTCTAGCCTATCACTACCTTTTGATGGAATTGCTGGTACCAGTAGCGCTTCTTGAAGTCACTTACAAATTCAGAATATGTCGCCACCTGATCAAGGACGGCGGTGTACCACTGGGCTGCTAATCCTCTGAGGTACCTCGTGATCCGTATTATTTAGTCTTGAATATTTATTTAATAAAGTTGTATTAGTAATATTAATCACAAAAAGAAATTAACACTGTTTCACACTACTATAGAAATATTATTCTAATTAGCCATTTTAAGCTTCACAGCTCATCATCAGATCGGGAATATGATATGAAGCTGTAAAGCTTGAAAGCGCTAATCGGAATGATTTTTCTATAGTAGTGTACTACAGTGTTAATTTTGTTTGTAATTTGTCTTGGTATGTCAGTTTGTTTACCATTACTTTTGTTTTTTTTTACATCGGTGCGAAAATTCTGATGGGTTGTCATTCTCTTCGTCATAAATATTTAGCCTGCTGTATCAATTTGTCCATCTTTTGGTATATGTAAACTCAGATTTTTGATAGGTCTAGCACAATTTGTTTGTAGTTTGTTTTAGTTGTGGGTGCCTTAGTTCATGTTCTTGTAATTCCTGATCTACAAGTAAGCTTTGTGTCTTTAATGCTAAGTGTCAGTTAACATAATGGGTAAATTTCTTCTGTCTTTGCCTAAAACGTGCGTTGCCTTATTATTTGCTATTAACTGTTTATATTAAATCTTGGTTTAAAAAAACCTGATGGTCAAAACGTTGTCATGCAAATGAAAATGTTTCTTGGGTTTCTGAGAAGATTTCTGCTTTCTTTGGTGAAGTAACCTTTGTTTATTGTACTCATTTTCCAAGTAACCAACTTGTATCTATAGAGCAAAGCTATGCTGCCCTGATAAGTTAAAAGGCCCTAACTCCAACTTTTTCCTAAATGCTTTTTTGTAGCGTTTCCGAATCGGTCTACAAAAATACACCTTTTTATGACATTAGAAAGCCCTAAATCCAATACAGTGATGAGTTATATTGAAATTTATATTGGCCCTAACTCCAGTTTGAGGTCGTTTTCGATAAAAGAAGGCCCTATGTAACAAACAAATACTAAAAACACCCTAAATCCACAAAGAGTTGTACTTAGGGCCTTCACTCTTCAAGTTAAGCGTGCTATCAAGGAATTAGGGCCTTCCTTCGTAAACACCGTTGCGTGGTTTCCTGGAGTTTAGGGCCTTCTTTCATCAAACATGTCAATTTGACTGACTGTTTTTGCTACAGCCTAGCTGCAGTGTCTGTTGACATAAACGCCATCGTTTCTCTAGTGTATCACACTGAGTGCAGCAGTTCAGTTATGTTTTATTTAGTTGTTCCATTTGTAAGTGTTAATAATAATATCACGTTTTCTTCAAGCAGATAAATGATTCTTTTACTTTCTACATACAACACTTCAGGTAATTTCATCAGTATTTTTCTTTTAAAGATATTCAGGCCTACGGTAACGGGAGGTAACCTCAAAATATAGGAACCTGATCCTAGTTTCTATTTACAACCTTTTTGCCCAACAAATATTATAATCATGGGATCAGTTTAAAGGGTTTTTTGTACTTAAATGAAAACAATTTAAATAAGTAAATGCAATTCAATAAGTAAAAACAGAAAACAAGACTTTCGAGAAAATGCTAAAAACTAAGGAAAAAACTATAAACGTCACTATAAAAAATGTAAATGAATGAAAGTAACACAAACAGTATGTTGTTGTAACATAAACAAAAATTCACCTGTATAATGCTTTCTCATTTTAACAAATATTAACAACTTTCCTTGTGTTGTCTCAATTTGGAATCAGCTAACTTTTTTAACTGATTAGGCCTACGTTTGTATCAGCTGTTGCATTGTCTGGTTTTTGTATATGTAACGAACAATATACAGTACCTTCAAGTGTTTATTTTTATCTAGTCAGTCTATCTTTTACATAGGTTCTGACGATCATGCATTTATTTTTAGGTTTGCGGTTTGACCAGTATTTCCATTTTTTGAGTCGTTGAAGCAACAATGCCCAGACGTAACTTATCAGAGGAGCTTTAATGCTATCAATGTTGTCTGAGAAAAATCAACAACTTAACAATGTTAAGAATAAATTTGAATCCAACTTAAATAAGGAACCGCAATCAATGTCGGATGCTTGTGTATCAATTAAAACTCCCTCAACTACACAGCTAAGAACGAAAACGAAATCACACCCACATACACAATACTTGAAGTTATTGGCCCTTCAAATTTTCTGCAGCCTGAGGAAACTTTAAGAAATAATGTACCTCAAAAAGAAAAAAATTAACAATGGCATCAGTGAAGATAAGTTTTATTTAAATGAGGAACAGGAATCAATGTTGGACGTTTCTGAATCTAATGCGAATCCCTCAAAAACGAACGAAGAAGATGAAAGCACACTGATTTACACAACACTGGAGGTTTTTGTTCCATCAAATTTTGAAGAGCTAATTGAAGTTGAAAATGATCCAGTACGGAACAAAATAGAAAATTTTAACGATGGTGAAACTTTAAACAATACTGTACTTCCACAAGAAGAACAACAACAAGACGAAGAAGAAGAAGATCTTGGTATCACAAAAAGGGGAACGAAAAGAGTAAGGAAGAAAAAAAGTACGACTCCAAAAGAAAAAGCACAAAACAGAATCAAAAATTTAAAAGAAAACCATCCCCCACGTGATCCTTGTGGTGACAAATGTCGCTACAAATGCAGCACAAGGTTTTCGGAAGAGTGGCAAAACCAATATAACACCGAATTTTGGAACAAAAATTTCACAGAAAGACGGGACTTTATCGTGGTGTGTGCCACTAAGCTCCCGGTGAAGAGACGTCGGGGTGAATCGGAAACTAGAAACAATTCGTTTCGATATTTTTTTAATGACAAAGAAGGCGAAAGAGTCAAGAGTATGTAAATGGTTTTTTCTTACTACTCTTGGGTTTTCTAAAGAAAATAACTCGGTTATTTATGACACTTTAACATCTGTTGACAAAGATACAATGACTGGTATGACGTCATGTTCGACTGACAAAAGAGGAAAGCATCCTAATCCTAAGAAAATTGACAGCAGCATTATTATAAATCATATAGAGAGCTACAACACAAGTATTGCTCATTACAGAAGAGAACATGCGCCAAATCGACGATACCTCCCAAATGATGTGACCATTCAAAGGATGTATGATGATTTTATACGAGCTGAAAACTCTTGTGACTGTTCTTACGATCTGTATAGAAAGGTTGTTAATGAGCTGAACATATCGTTTACGAAACTCAGTCATGAAGAATGTGGCATGTTAGTTTAAGGAACATGACAAATACCACAATCAGGAAAATTTATCACCAGACTGTGAGACTTGCATTTATTGGAAGTGCCACATTGAAAAGGCTGAAAAATCAAGAGACCTCTATAAAGAACACGCTAAGCTGCAGTCTTCCACTGACGCCTTATACTTTTGTGTTGATCTACAGAAGGTGATTATGTTGCCACGGATGGATTCCTTCAAAGAAGTCGTGTTTACTCGTAGAATGGTAGTATTTAATGAAAGTTTTGTACCTATTGGTACCAAACAGAAGGCTAAACCTCTCGCAGTCTTGTGGCACGAGGCAATAAGTGGAAGAAAAAAAGAAGACATCTTAAATGCATTTTATTCATTTTTTTATCATTTCAGAGATGTAAAGCATATCTGTATTTGGCTGGACAATTGCTCAGCACAAAACAAAAACTGGACTCTTTTTACCTTTTTGGTGTATATTGTAAATTATTGCCCACAGATTTCTGTAGACAGTATTGACATTTTTTACTTCGAACCAGGTCATACGTTTATGGCTGCTGACTCCTTTCACCATCAAGTTGAATTGGCTATGAAGCACAGTGGAAAGGTTTATGATTTCCAGGATTTTGTTAAGTGTGTTCAACAAGCAAACTCAGGAAAAGTAGACACCAAAGAACTTAGTGTTGGGGACCTTTTCGCATGGAAAGACTGCACTTCAAAACAAAAACTTAAGCGTCGAGGTGACAACATACCTTATCTCACAGATGTTGTTAAAGTAACTGCTAAACGAGGAAATACAAGTCTTTTGTATTCTGCCAAATATGAAGAATCTAGTTCAAAAGTGTTGAACTTCTTGCAAGCTAAATGCATCAAGAACTACTTTCCCATGTTTGAAAAAATTGACAAAATACGAGGATTCAATAAAGCAAAGAAAAAAGAAATAGTTGAAAAACTGTGCCCCCTTATGCCATCTAACCGTCGTGGATTTTGGTTGAGCATCCAAGAGTCAGAAGAGCCAGACTTACTAAACGCTGACTAATGAAAGACTGATAAAGAACAAGCTTCATATATATGTAAACTAGTTTTATGTTAATTAAAAAACTGAAAATTATTGAATGTGTTCTTTTTATTTTATGGTATTACACAGTTTTTAAAAGTTGTTTTATGCAAAGCTATTATTTAGGGTTTGTAAACATGATAATTATGATCATAAAAAGCCCCAACTCCCATACAGGGAGTTAGGGCTTTTCGAGACCGTGTATTACAGCAGCAAACTTTAAAATAAAAAGCCCTAAATCCATTTTTTCTAAACAAAAATTAAAAATCAATTATATTAACATTAACACAAAGTTGTGTACATTGAAACAACAACTTTTACACATCAAAAGCCTTTTAAAGTATCAAAACTTTGATGCAGGTGAAGAAATTTGTTTTCCTTATTTCCTGTAAAATTTTGTTCTTCGGAGATAGGGCTTTCTATGTTATGGGGGCAGTATGGTAGATTTTAATTTTGCGATTAAGATCTTCCATTAATATCGATAAGTCTTCTATTAAAACAGTAACCTATAAGAGAAATAGTGCTGTACTTTACGTGCTAATGTTTGTAGTAGCGTAAAAATGGGAATCTTATAAAGGACACACAATTTATAAAAATATTCATTTATGTACATTTATAAATTACTGTTTCTTAATAGCTAAACACCGTAATACAAAAATTATTTACAATTTTTTCATGCAACTAATTGCTGTACTATTTTTAATATAATTAATTTTAACGATAACGTTTATATCCCACATAATTACAGCAAAATACAAAGTTTAACAAAGCCTCATGGTAAAATATCACGTTAGCGTTATGGCAATTGCTGGAATGGGAGTAGGATCAAGTCTATGCAAAAATTAAGGTACAGGGATTCAGTCAAGCGGATATAATTAAAACTGCCACATGGAATGTAAAATCCACTAAATACAAGGTAACAATGTTTGAGAAGACACTACGAGGAAAAAAAATTGATATAGGTACTATAGCTGAAACGAAGAAGAAACTTAAAGGGATTATAGATCTAGACAAACACATAATGATTTATGCGGAATGCCTCAAGATAAGGGGCCCAAGCCTGGTGTAGCTATATCAATCAATGAGAAATGAAGAGTTAAAATACACTCATATTCCTGCATCAACGTGTGACTACGTGTAACCGTCAGATGTAAAACTTACAGGGGTTACTTAACAGTCATAGCAACTTATGTACTCGAAAAAGGAAAGAAACAAGAAACAGACATATTGTATAACAATTTGCAAAAGTGTCTAGCAAGACCATCGGATTGTCAGTAGTGATGATAATACCATAATCGCAAAAAAAACGCTATATAATATAATAAGGAATAAAGGAGAAAAAATTATTAATAAAAAGGGAAAAAATTAAGAGATTCGGCTGCGTGGAATAAATTAAAAATAACTAATTTGTTTTTTTAACATAAAGATATAAATAAATTTACACGGCGTAAAGAAATAGTACATCCACATTGAATACATATTGCTATATTTTATGACTTATTTAAGATATATAAATATACAATTTATATATTTCTAATTTTATATTTTATGAACAGATTATTGGACAAGCAGATTTTAAGGCCTTCGGGTATAGAACAAAACAGTATAAAGAAAAAAGTATGAAAGATGATACACAAAAATTAGTATATAGTAAAGAATATCATCTGTGAAATACCTGCAAACAAAATCTATAGACAATAATATAATTTATAAACAAAAAAGTGGACTTGAAAAAATAAAGAGAGATTTGCCCAATACAGAAACAAGGTTGAGATAAATATACTATGGAGATAGAATATGATGATCATGAAAATAAAAAGGCTGCCTATAAAGTTCTTATCATTTAAACATGTCAAAAAAGAAGAAAGCAAAAAAAAAACAAGAATATACAAGTTAATGAATGGGAAGATTAATTTGATCACTTAAGGAACACTTCAAAAACTAGAGGCAGTAATAATATTTCTTCTTATCTGGCGTTAAAGTCTTTGGTGGGCTTTAGTCTCCTCAACGATACTCCTTCATGCTTCCCTGTTCTTCGCCCTTCCTCTCCACCCTCTGATTTCCATACTAGCAGGATCTTCTGTTACGCCCTGCAACCAACTCATCTTTGGTCTGCCTTTACCTCTTGTAGTATAATTTAAAACAGCATAATCTTCCTTCAGCATTCTTTTAGTCATTCTTTCCTCAGACATTCTTTCCACATGTCCCAGCCAACGCAACCGCTTTGACTTATTAATATTTAGCAGCCATATTATGTAGAGGAAGTGGATGGTATCACCTTTTAAAATGCTTCGAATAGTGTGAAAAATCGGAGGTCGCCAGGGGTTGGTAGCTTAAAACAATGTGGTCGCCAGGGTAAACTAGAAAGACAATAGATTTAAACCAGATATGAAACTTAAATTGTGAAAATAAGTTTACTAAATTGAGTGCAAACGTGGCTACAGGAATGGGGGTAATATTAGTTTATAAAACTGTTTAGCTTTAGCAGAAAACTCGGAAAATTAGAAATAGGTGTGTTTAAGGGAATATGTGGAATATCATGAAGACACGGGACGGAACCACGGTGTAAGAAGATAGTCGGATAGGACACAAGTGACGGTATTGAAGAAAAACAGCTGGTATGACATGGCCTCATTAAAAGAAAGGAGAACATAAGTCTGGGGAAAAAGCTAACTGAACTGGTTATTCCAAACCACTGGATGTATGGAGACGTGAAGTAGGGTAGTTTATGCTATACTACATTATAAGGTCGGTTTAGACATATAAGAAGCTATTCAGGAATATGCCTAATTGAATATTCTAACTTATCAGAGAACAACAAAATAAAAAGCTTAAAGGTTATAAGGAAACTAATTATTTAGAAAAATAAAGTGACACAACGTCATGGTAACAAGATAAATAAATGACAATAGGCAAGTCCTGGTGAACAATCTGATGTTAGAATTTGAGAAAGAATAGGGGTGTGCAAGAGTGAAAATTGGGAAACATATAAATGACAATAGGCAAGTCCTGGTGAACGATCTGATGTTAGAATTTGAGAAAGAATAGGGGTGTGCAAGAGTGAAAATTGGGAAACATATAAATGACAATAGGCAAGTCCTGGTGAACGATCTGATGTTAGAATTTGAGAAAGAATAGGGGTGTGCAAGAGTGAAAATTGGGAAACATATAAATTTATATTATAGAAAAGACTGAGATAAATTTCTGAATGTAAGTAAAGTCTACACAAATAACCCTTTTTTAAAGACAACGTTCATTTCAAAAAATGAAAAAAGTAATTTTTAATTTAAAACTAAAATTTTGAGTGAGAGTGTAAACTGTTGTATATTTTTCGGAAGGGTTGTTTAATTGATGGAAGCCATTAACAATTATAAAAATAATAAAACAAGAAACACCACACAGATCACACACGCGCGCGCGCGCGCCAGTATAACAATCACTCGTTTTCATAATCGAATTAATCAGTTCTATCTGGCGCGCCTCGTTCTGAAGAACTGGACGCCATAGGCACCATGCTGACACCGGTTCCAGATCCTCCGTATTCGCCACCTGTCGTACCCATAGCGTCTGGTCAGTCTGGGTCGTAGCAACAATCTACATGTATGATCCAGACGACCGCCACCAAAGTGAGCGTTGACAGTATGAGTTCCACGACGGCTAGCAAGAATTTTGTCTGCGCTGTCCTGAGAAAGTAACAAACATTTTATAGAATGTTCCATGTAACAAAGAAATATTGTAAAAAGGATAAAATTTATAGGCATCACCTGTCATTATCAGCGTGTTTTATTGTAATCAGGGACTCGACAAGAACAGCTGTGTGCAGTGAACACGCTCCTGTCCACAGCGCTGCCAGAGGTCCAGCTATCTGGGGATTTGGTCCAAGGAAACGCAGAGATGAACTGGCACAAGATGATGGTCTGTATCCGCCGAACCCGCGGCTTGTGTGAATACTTAGTGCTGAAACACATACCTATATGCAAGTAACTATAGAAAGAACGCTTTGAAGAATTGCTGCAATTATTTTAATATTATTTAAAACAATTTGTTAATTATTATATTATTTTATAAAAATCTTCATGTGTTTATTGAATGACCTTAATTTATTTCTATTTTACAAATGTTCTAATTTCAGTTAACTAGATTGTTATCTTATAAACTGAATGTGTCGAACACTAAACTATTGTAGTTTTTTAAAGTATGACAGTTTTAAATTTAATTGTCATGCTTAATTTTTACATCGTATGCCTCTTTCAAGTTTTAATGTTTTGGATAAGTTTTTGAGTCAGGTCTATGAAATTTGGATATGTTCAATATTGGCCTATTATCAATATTCGTGTTTGAAGCGTCACCAAGAGTAAATGTGGCTATAATAAGTTAGGTAATAATATGTCTAAACATAACATCAAGCATTTAAAATACCGTTATCTTAAACTATAGGTTGTTTGTTGTTACATTGCTATGTACAAAGTGTTGCAAATGTGTCAAAAATGGTAACATTATTTTCTTTTTTACTATATTGTCTTAAGCTAAAGTATAGATTTTTTTATTAGTAGCTAAATGTAGACTGATTTAACTGTATCTATGACGTCAACTTTCGTATGACAGAAAATAACAAATCAAAACTTAAAAACATCAAGAATGAAATGAAACAGACTCAGCATAACCAGTGAGAATGTAGGCAAAATGATATATGTAAGCAGTCAAAAATTTAATCATGATAAGTTTAAATAAACCTATGCATTACAAAAATTCTAATGAAAAAATCTGAAGGGTACCGTAAACAATATAATGTTTTTGTAGATTAAGAAATAGCTATCTGTTTGTGAACAAAATAAGCAGAAGTGAATTCAAAGCAAATAGAGTACCAAGCAGACTTCTGAACTAGGATGGCTGTTAATGTGAAATGCATTACCTGTAGCGATCACCGTGACCAGTCCAGCGGGAATTCCCAGACCAAGGCTAGTGATTGCTCCGCGGTCATCTATACAGGCCACTACGCCCATTATCAGAATCAATATCGCGCACACTATCTGTAAAAAATTATTTCAATATGTTACCGTAAACAAATGTACATAATTGTGAATTTAAAGTTAAAAGTTAACTTGAGCTTAAAAAGTAGACTAAGTAGATTTTAAATTCTTCGATTTCGTTGTCCATGACGTGTCCGTTATTTAACTATATATATAATTATTTCACTACCGACTCGGAACACAATCCAACGATACACACAACAATAGTCAATAAACTCCTATACAAAACACAAAACAAACAACAGACAAAGACAGAAAACAACAAATTCATAACACTAACATACATCAACAAACAAACTGAAAAAATAGCCCACAAATTCAAAAAAGCAGGATACAGAATCGCTTACAAAACTACTAACAAAACAGAACACACACTATCAAAACAAACACACAAAGCACAAAACAAATTCGATCTACCTGGTGTTTACAAACTAAATTGCTCAGATTGCAACAAATTCTACATACACACAAAAGGCCGTAAACTAGACACTCTAGAACAATTGGAAATATACAAACACACGAAAACAAATAAAACGACATCCTAAACGAACAGACACAATTCAAATCACACGCATTATTCGAACATATCACACCCCACACACAGAACATCGATCTTTTGAAATCGATTCCGTCGCCAACAACAAGACGGACAGTGCTGCCAGCGGCAACCTCTGAAGAAGCTTTTTGAAAAGCGAAAACCGGTTCAGATTATAAGGTAAAACATTTACGTTTTTACCCATAAAAATTTGTGTTCCGAGTCGGTAATGAAATAATTATATTTAATAGATTTTAAGTAAAAGAAAAAGAAAGTGATAAGGATGAAACATGGTGATAGAAACAGTGGATTGTAAAAAGGCACTATTCAAAACTCTGCTAAGAAAAAAATATTCCGTTTGGTAAGGTGTGATTATTTCATTACAACTGACTTCAGAAAACAGAATTAAAAAGTAGAGTTAAAAGTTGCATTTTCTCAAAAACGAAGATTGATTTCAGCAGGACACATAAAGAGTATTACTGATAAAACATTTACTAGTAACGTTGATAATAAAAAAATTAAATCAACTTGAAGCAAATAATTTACTTACAGCTTGAGCGAGGCAAACAAAACGTACAAAAAACGGAAATAAAATATAAAAATATATATATATTAGTTTTAGAATCAAAGAACTTTTAGTTTTTAGTTGTAAATGGTAAAAAATAAAATTATTATTATTTTCGGAAAAGAATATGGAAATGGTTTACACATATACGTACGAAAACCCCATGGGAAAACCATTGAAATAATAAATAATAATTAATGAAAGTAAAGGAAATAAATTGATAGTGAGGTATAGTTGATGTTAAAGTTTATATAGTTATTATACATAAACAAAATAGAACAAATGAATCGTCCTAAGTTTTTTATGTAATCACAATGTAATGAAAGACAGCAGTGTGTGTGCTTAATTCTTCGTGATTTAGTTGACCATGTCGGTCAGCATATACAGTTACCATTTACCAATATCAAATTTGTTGGTTTATTTTTTCGCACAAACGCAAAACACGCTGCAAAGGAACAACTATAATGTTAATAGTAATGGTGATATATTATAAATATTATTAATAGTAATGTTTTAGTGGATGGTTAGTGAGGATCGGTCAATAATACAACTTTTAGTTATTTTGCGTCGACGTTTCGACAATATTTATTGTAATCTTCAGGACAATTGACAGTTGTGTGTTTGGCGTCAGCAACAATTGTCCTGAAGATGACAATAAATATTGTCGAAACGTCGACGAAAAATAACTAAAAGTTGTATTATTGACCGATCCTCACTAACCATCCACTAAAACATTCATTGATTGACGGTCACTAAAAATTTAAGGATTTAATTAATAGTAATGGTTATACATTAGAAAGTCATGACACGGCAACTAATAGTTACATCTGGTGAGACTTATGCCAACCTTAACAAGTACTTGCACAGAACTAAATTCTTGTAATGATATTTATTGGTACATCATTGGTAGTCCAAATTATTTTAATATAGAAGAATCCGTTCAGTTTCGTTTTGAAAAGTTTAGTCACTTGATGTGGTCTTATAAATTTATATTTAGTGTTTACTCTTTTATTTAAAGTTACAAAAACATTTCGCATAACTTAAGAACTAAAGTGTACGATGAATGGATTCTTCCTGTAATTACATCCGATGCTAAAACCTAAAAACCTTCTAAAAGAATACGAATACAACATCAAAAAATGAAAACAAAATTAGTGTATATTACTTTTTGTGATCGGAAATATTTTGATCGAATGAAAACCATTTGCTAAAATACGTGTAGCAAAATTTCAGTATAAACACTTGTAAGCAACATCGCCAGACAGATAAAGTTCGAACACGATTTTGGCGTAACAGCATTTTCCTGAGGAAACGAGTACAAGATAGGTCTCACGTACTTGAACAGACGATAAAAGTGTGGGAGAGATTGGCAATGTTTGAGTATCCAAGAAGGGATTATAAGAAGCCTATTTTGTAGATGGGATGAAGAAGATTGAAAAGCAAAACTGAAAGTTCAGACAATAAAAGGATGAGATTACCATGGAAGAGACTGGCAATGTTTGAGTATCCAAGAAGGGATTATAAGAAGCCTATTCTGTAGATGGGATGAAGAAGATTGAAAAGCAAAACAGAAAGTTCAGACGATAAAAGGATGGGATTAGTATGGAAGAGACTGGCAATGTTTGAGTATCCTAGAAAGGATTATAAGAAGCCTATTCTGTAGATGGGATGAAGAAGATTGAAAAGCAAAACTGAAAGTTCAGACAATAAAAGGATGAGATTACCATGGAAGAGACTGGCAATGTTTGAGTATCCAAGAAGGGATTATAAGAAGCCTATTCTGTAGATGCGATGAAGAAGATTGAAAAGCAAAACAGAAAGTTCAGACGATAAAAGGATGGGATTAGTATGGAAGAGACTGGCAATGTTTGAGTATCCTAGAAAGGATTATAAGAAGCCTATTCTGTAGATGGGATGAAGAAGATTGAAAAGCAAAACAGAAAGTTCAGACGATAAAAGGATGGGATTAGTATGGAAGAGATTGGCAATGTTTGAGTATCCAAGAAGGGATTATAAGAAGCCTATTCTGTAGACGGGGTGAAGAAGATTGAAAAGCAAAACAGAAATTTCAGACGATAAAAGGATGGGATTAGTATGGAACAGATTGGCAATGTTTGAGTATCCAAGAAGGGACTATAAGAAGCCTATTCTGTAGATGGGATGAAGAAGATTGAAAATCAAAACTGAAAGTTCAGACAATAAAAGGATGGGATTGTGACGATTTCATTAATAAAAATATGGTAATTAATAAATAGGTAATGTGAAGGCTGAGAAATTTTAAAATTTTTAATAAAATCGCACATCTAAACTAAATCTGATTGCTATCATTAAATAATAATAATATTTAATAAAGAGTTGTAATAATAAAAAAAAAACGAATGTACAGATAGGGTAAACCCTTGTTAATTAATCCTGCATAGACATGCGCTAACCGGAATTAACTTGAATTCCGACCCCTAAACAAACTAATAATACTTGTAAATTTGACATTATTTAAATAATTAAACAAGACCACTGTAATATACTTTAATAACGTCTGTAACTAAGAATATCTCTATTTAATTAAATAGTCAAACTTTAAACATTTAAATAAAGAAGGAACATGGAACTACTTTTATGCTGAATAGTAAATGACGCGAGATTACTACTCTCACCCCTTAAGTATTAACCCACTTGCAATGGAGCGCTCACGCCGTAAGCTACGCACAGCGTTGGTTCGCGACGCAGAGATAAATATGTGAAAGTTCGCTAAAGAATATCTTAATAACTAAATTGTGCGCCGATGACATCTCTATCAAATCTTAAATAAGAAATTATGTAATTAATACAGTACTAGAACCATGAGGTGAAATTCAACTAATAAATAATCATGTGAAGTGAATACGAGTGAAACAAACTTTTGCTTTATTTATTCTAACAACAAGAATTACTACAGTCATCTAAGAAGAGAGTATGATTTACACCCAGAAGAAGAGAGAGTCACACCCAGAATGATTTAACATACGCCAGGAACTTCACCGTCACCGGATACTAAGGTAACGACAGACCATCAGGAAACACACCGAGGACCGAAGAGCCAAATCTGCATCAACTACAGGAAACCACAGGTGACATGGAGGCTTGTCTTCCATGGTTATGAGATACTAAAATTATAACCAACAAAAGACAATTTAACTAACACTTTAAGACTTTTAAAAAACAGACATTATATCTGAGATGTAGTCTGTAATCTAATAAAACTGTTTGTAGTAAAAGAGTAAAAGTTTAAACTGAAAGCATTATTGTTTTAAAAAGGTTAATAAAGTCCATTCTTCAAATGGCACAATTTTCAAGATTGTATATAGGGAGGTGACCATTATTAACATACTATATTCAATCCCGGATCCGTGGAATAAATTAAATTGATGTACATCTTTATTTTGAGGGCCCTTGTGAAAGAATAAAATATATATAATCATCTTGTAAACTGTAAGCTGTTGAACCATATATGTTGAGACCTTTAAGTAGAGCAATTAATCTCATTATGTAATAAAGAGATGTCATCTTTAGTACAGACTAAACTGAGTGCAGAAATCAACAGTCTCCCCTTTCCAGTTTCCTTTTATATTAATTGTTTTGGTGTTGTGATTAATTTTTCAGCTCGTCACAACGAAGGCAGCCTGTATAATTGGCAGAACCAATTAATGCGGGTTCCCTATGTTATAACACAAGTTAAGATGTTATAGGATTAGTATGGACGAGATTGGCAATGTTCGAGTATCGTAGAAAGGATTATGAGAAGCCTATTCTGTAGATGGGATGAAGAAGATTGAAAAGCAAAACAGAAAGTTCAGACGATAAAAGGATGGGATTAGTATGGAAGAGACTGGCAATGTTTGAGTATCCTAGAAGGGATTATGAGAAGCCTATTCTGTAGATGGGATGAAGAAGATTGAAAAGCAAAACTGAAAGTTTTTGTTTTTACTTAAGTTAAACGATTTTCAGATTAATTTAGTTGTTACCTATGAGCTGTATTTATTTTAGTGTTAGATTTATAATGCATAAGTGTAAGAGCTTTTAGTAGAACCCGTGAGTGGTTTCCAGGCTACGGTTCTAATTAACTTCACCACATTAATAATAGGCAGGTTTTAACGATATTAACTTTAGCAGCAGGTAAACTAGTGTAAAACTCAAAAATAGCAAATCTATGAACAGGTTTAATCAATGACCAAGTAATAGTTAGGTAAATAATACTCAGAACGTTATAGTTCGAAATTGGAATACAGACCACATTAATATAAAAACATGTACAGACAAAGGACAGAGGACACATTGCACAAACGTACCTGCAAGACACGCAGTCGCAGAACCTTGGAGAACGGATATAACGTATCCCTTTTGTTCCAAAAGCAGCTGCTGTCACGTCCTGTGTTTAATTTGGCAATTACGTTGGGCAAATCGTCAGCTGTTCTCGTGATGTCGCTAATCACTGATTCCTTCCTACAACCACTGTTCATTTTATAAAACGCCTGTCAATAACAAAAATAATTTTCTTTTATACAGTAACTAATTAAGTTTATAAATGTAATTTATTACTTAATTGTTATCAGTAAACTAAAGACTATTTTTAAAGTCTACCTGAAACGTTTTACTAGAAAATTCTAGTTATACAACATTGTCTTCTATCCACTACCGCCAGAAGGGCCTCGTTATCCTCTACGTTGACCCTCCACCTCGCTCTGTTGGTACAAAGAACTCGCGTTCATTTTGCATTCACGGTAATAAACACCTTAATATCTTCCCCTCTTAGCCTTTTACATTCCATGTTTTCTATGATGGCTCCTTTTGGTATTCTAGCATTTTAATTTTTACGATTTGACCAATTCATCTCAAATTACTCAGATTCCTTTACACTGTTGGCACTTTAAAATGACAATGTAGTAAATGAATTCGTAGCGCAGTTATATCGGTTAAGAAACCAGTTTTGAAAGCAGCCATATTTATTTATAATATAAAATTTTCCAGAACAGCTAAACAAGAAGACCGTAATACACGGAAAACATAATGAACCAGGTTGATTCTAGTAGGGAATATAATTAATAACTTTAAATTACCTTTTAGAAACTGTGAAATATGTAACAACGTAAATAAGTAAAAAATAAATTCAAATTATATTAAAACATCTTCTGTAGTAAAAAAGTAAGTCTTGTATTTAAGTTTTACACTCAATAATGAAGTACGGGAAACGTTTGTATTTGTACAAGTCATGAAATTTAACCAAAAAATTTCCTTTCTTAATAATTTTACCCTACTTAATAAAAAACTTCTCAAAACTCTACTTTCATCAAGTTGAGAGATTATTAACTTCAGATGTAGTACAAAAAACGTCAAAATACATGTTACAACATCGAGATGGTAGATAACGAAAATGGCTACGTGATTCTTTACACATGTCGTGATTGCGAAACGCTCGAGAATGTTCAAGACTCCCATTTCAGACGTTTGTCGATAATTTTACCGGCATTAGGTGAACAAAATGTTACACTGACGTAGTTTCCAAAGCGTTCAATTGCCTGTAACTACACAATTTATTGTCGACGCGTCGCCCGGAAAATGGTAGATTCTTCTCGAACCTGGGCGGAGTAAGTGCAACACTATTATTATGTGACAGTTATTGTTCTTATTTACATTGCTGTTTGTTGAAAAATTGTACAAGAATACCTTTGTTTATTGTTAACTGTAATTAAACAGTTCCAGTTAGCGATTTCACGTGCTGTCAGTTATTCTATTTCCACTGGACGACCGCTGAACTACAATCTATTGGACCGTCGTAACAATATTAGAAACACGGAATTTTGTTCTTTACAAACATATTCTAAAGATTGTTAAAAGTACACAATATAATTGGTCTTAAAAGTTAACCCGCTTCTTATTCCTACCTTACATTAATACAAAATTTAAGACTAAGTGTCCGTATATTATTTGAATCCTGTTATATAGCCCTGTTTGTTACAAGAAAAAAAAATTGAACCTAGACTATAACGTGACACTCTCTTTGCTTGAATATTCTCATGTGGTTCCCATGGTTTAAAAGCTCAACATTCGCGTAGTCATGTGAGCTTACTTATACTGTACATTTAGCAAGACGCTTAATTTTTCAAGCGTTTTAGGGGCAGTTGCCTCGACTGTCTCCATTTTAACAACCCGATATTTTATTGCGTTTGAACAATTTTCATTTGATTTGTTGTAGAGACTGTGTTGTTAATTACGAACTGTTAAACTGTAAAAATTAAAGGTGTGATTAGTGACTTAATTTGTGTCTTGTACTGTATTTTTGTGCTGAGTCAAAGGATTCAGCGGGAAGTCAGTAAATTTATTGGCATTTTTTTTTTGACGGTAAAGACAGTACAAAAGTTAATGTAATAAGGAGTGCTGCTCTCTACCCGCGGATAGGAGAGGCTACCGTTTTCGAATTTTCATTGTTTGATCCGTGTTGCCGTCTGCCGAGTTTTTCCAGCAGTTTTAAACAACAGTGCTGCAGCCTGGTGAGATTTTCGTTACCCAAACGAGGGAGGCGTTCCGTTTTTTTTTGTCTCAACATGGAAGCCTAGCTGTGGGCCTCGTAGAAAATCTCTTCGGTGGAGAGTTTAGTGTGAAAATCTAGCATCGACTCCTTTTAGATATGAGATAAGTTTCTTAACGACTGCGGTAAGTTTTGATTTCATTATATTAATTATATACTAAACTTTTAAAGGAGAAAACGTTTTTTTTAGTAAGCTTGAGTAAGCCCCCACTTGTCGGAGCATGCATGGTGAAGGACGTAATTGTTCGTAAAGTTTTTATAAACCAATAAAGCTTGATTATTGAAGTGTCAGAATCTCGGCTTTAATACCTAAAGCACAATAACCACAATATATTTAATATTGAACTTTCATTAAAACTGATGTAACGAGATTGTGTTGTTCACTTAACCTATTACACAATACGTCGTCATTAAGTGGTATAAGGTTTTGCTACAACATCTGTAAAACTTTATACATATATAATTGGGAGCTTACTCAGGCACGTTTTAAACGTAAATCATGTCACATTCAAAGTTATAGTATTCTCAGATTCTATCGAGTAAAAAACTATGTGTTTTAAATAAATTCTGCGCCACGTGGTAACCTCAATTTCACTCAAAGTAATAAGATCATAAGATGTTACAGAGCCAAGATAAATTATTGTATTGCAAAAGCAACTCACATTCAGTGAGGTTCAAGTTATAAAGCGTTATAAAGAATCATTGTTAGAGAACTTTTTAAGTAAGGCATGTTGGCCAAAATAATGTTACCAAGTTTTATTATGTACAACACAACTAGGTGTTGTTTTTATTTATGTATTTTGGAGGGTGTCCAAACAGTGGGGGCATTTGTGTGTGGTCTCTCACTAAAAATGTAATGTGTGACAATAGGGTTCACTGAACAGAGACAAGTCCTGCTGCCACTGAACGAAATGACATCTTAAATGCTCCACACTCGACACCGAAGAGAACACCGGCCGCAACAACATGCCAATCATGAGATCGCCACGCTATAAATAAGATCATCCTTCTGGGCACATATAAGCAGGTGAAAAATATCCATTTATATTCACACGTAGAATCAACATGGCACCAGTTATACATAATCATCAGTTTTACAGTTTAAGTATACATTCATTTGGATCCCCAATTGATGGGACAGTTTAGTGTGAACACTAAGTATTAATTGTAAATTTCAATACATGTATAGTAAATTGTCAGTTCAGAGACTGACATGTCTACAACACAGCATCCAACTTAGATTTCCACTCATTCCTTTATAGTACTTTCGCCACAGATTTAAAGTCAGTTTTGTTATTACCAATTTTCTCAAGTTTAATTTGCTATGCATAAAAACATATATTTTCTCTTATTTTTAAAATCTGGTTATGTCATTTGTATAAAAAGATTACTGGGGAGGTAGGTGTTATTTTAAATTAGTTTCAACCAAGCTGTGCATGTCGAAACACTTTTCAACTTGTTTGTCGAAACAAGGTTGTTGAAACAAGGTTGTTGAGACTGGTTATAAATTGAAGAAACATGTCCGTCTCTGACACACAAATGTATTTTTTTATATAAGGTGCTAATATTGTGCAATTTTTCCCTTTCATTAATTGGCCTTATTTTAGTCTATATAAATTCTTTATTTTAATCATGGTAACTGGGGGGGAGTAAATTATTTTAAACAATTTTATTTCTCACCTTAATTCAGTATTTTAGCACTTAGCCACTTAGGCACTTCTTTTAAATTTTTATTAGGTCCTGGGGACATTTGTATGCAATACTTTATGATACACATGACGTGCAATTAACCCACACCATGGGGGTACATTTATAGAAATAAATCTTTAATCCTAATTGGGATTCCTATAAAGAAGAAGAACTTTAGAATTTATATACACCAGAAGGCTAATATGAAAAAAGGGCGTGGCAAGAGACCTTTATGTATTTGTATACTATTGTATATGTAATTTGTCTTGTGGAACGTGTTATGTCTGTATATTTCTGTGTACATTTTGGGGGATATATATATATATATATTATGCATTGCTGTACTTTTGGTGGGATATAGGGATTTTATTATTATTAGAATTTATATACACCAGTAGACGAGTATTCTATCTCAATAATCGTGGCTGATCATTTCTTTATGAAAATTAATTATTTTATTTAACAAGTATAGTAAGTGTCACCTTTAAAGTTCATTTAAATTGGATGAATAATTATTTTATTTATTAATAGTAACTGTGAATGAAATTATTTACCTTCATCAATTTATATACTGCATTTTAAAAGAAACATATGATATAAATTTTATATTTTAATAAATAGTTTAATGGGTGTTTTATTTTGAGGTTAATGATTATTTTAAATTTTCAATTCATTGATGGTGACATAGCAATTATTTTCAGGGACTCAGTTAATATTTTTCAGGTGGCCTTGTTGAGAGGGTATACTTCTTTAGTTAACCATTTAAAAGGGGAATTCTAAATCACTGTTGTTTTTTTGTTATTAATATTATGAGATAGAATAATAAAACCATTGTTAATTATTTAATTCTTGAGTTTTTATTGCAAGTCCCGTCTTACTGGATCCAGCGCAATTTTTAGCTTCTCTAGGCCTTAGCCTAGTTTTAATTAACTTGTAACCCCTCTTTACAAAAAGAAATATTCTTTTTGTTTTAACTACTCAAAATGAAGTAGGGGTTTCATTTTGTTTGTTTCCACTGTACCTACGACGATCGAGTAGACCGAGTAGGAAAACATAGACAGCACAGGTGAAAAAAAATTTAAGTGTATAAAATGATGAAAAGTAAAGAATACAGTCTAACACTTAAACTTCGAATAATAACAAAATCAATCAAGAACATAAGAATCAAAAACATCTGACATTCAGAGCATAAGATGCTTTGATGTCTGGTATTTCACTTAGTGATATTTATGATTTTGTCTCCGATACGTCGTTCAACTTAATTTTTTTATTTATGTATATTGTAACATTACCTAATCAGTGCCTAATACTGAGTAAACTAAAGGTACGATATTCTTTAATAAAAAAAATATAAAGAAATACCTATTATTATTATTTAAAAAAATAATAATAATAAAAATCAGTAGGTATCCCATTCCCCAAGTCAGAAATTAATGACATTTAAGTATCATACTATAAAACATTTGTATAATCTTTACACTAAACAATAAACACTTTAGTAGTGAAAAAACAGTGTAATAAGTGGTGCTATAGAAGTGCAGTGTACACAAAGTGCACCATAGTATGATATGTAATATTAAAAAGACATCAATCACAAGTTGTGATAAATATGCAGAACTATTGTAATAAACAATAAGTTTAGTAGTAAGTTATTATAGTTTTATTTTGTTAGGCCACAAAGGCAATATCAATGTAAGTAAAATGTTATTATGTTTATTGTTTGAAGGATCCAGGGTTAGGTAAGAAATTAATCACTGCTAATTAGAATAAATTATAAAGAGATAGTGGAAGATAAAATAGGGCCTAGAACATGGTGTGGGTGTAAAATTAACCCACAACATTTACAGAAATAAAAGCAGAAATAAACTAATTAAAAACAAATAACAAACTGAAAATATAAAAGAAAACTAAATGTAATAAAAAACACTTTCAAGTAATGACTGAAAGGTATATTAAATAAGTTTATGTAATGGGTATGAGAAAATAATGTTGAGGGAAAATAGTGCCTAAAAACCAGAATCTTGTTAATAAAAAAACTATAGATTATAACCACTAAATTATAACATACAAGTATCTAAGTTTATGTAATAAAATGAAGAAAAACATTATGTAAATTAAATTTAATTATACTTAACATTTATAAAGGAGTATTTTTCCTAAAAAGTGGAAGAACTAATAATATCTTAATATTAGACTAATTACTAAAACTGTACCTCGGTTAGCCATTAAAAATTCATAAATTTCTTGGTTATTAACGGTAACAGCGTTAACAAGATGAGGGAATTGTTAAATTGGATTTTCAAGAGGGTAGATGATACAGAAATAGTGTCCAGCAAATTTATAAAATATTAATTACAGTTTGAACCATTCACTATTCAAAGTTGACGAAACGATTCAGCATAAGAAACTACGTCTGGGACTTCCATTGAAACATACTAATTGATGCGGGAATATCCAAGAATATTGAAAACTTTATCCGACCATAAGTTCGCTTGAAAATTTTGAAACAGTCATTACGTTGGTGAGAACGCCTACCTTAATAAACTAGAAAACTACACATCACCACCAAGTAACGAACACTAGAAACCAGTACAACATAATTCAATTTATAAGAAAACTTAGTGTGAACATTTTAAACTTTATTTATTTAATCCAAAACAGTAAAAACGTGGTCTCATTAGAACTTCACAGCAGCCATATTTCTTTTTTTGCAATCGGTATGAATTTGAGTAGTCTGCGCTCTGGCGTCTAAAAAACGAACTTATTGACTCAGACTTTAAGAATAAAAATATTATTTATTGTAAAGTATGATACTCTTATCTAAGCATTTCTGACTTTCTTACAGCTCAAAGAATCCCCAAATAACCCTGGGATAAATAAGTTATTAATTTTACTAATAACTTTAATTCAATATATCTGTTGTGTTATAGAAAACGTATATCGAAAACTGTTGTAATTTCGATAATAGTCGATCTAAAAATCGATGAACTGGATTTAATAGTTTCCAGAAAATAAACCAATTTCAATCAATAAATTACCTTTCTTTTAGGGAAATGACTTTGTATTATTCTTTGTAGATAGCAGATTTGTTACAGGAAACAGGTGAATATCAGAGAAGAGTGCGAAAGTTAGCGCAGTCATCATAGCCTATGAAGTACAACGGCCAACATAACCTGTCACTGGTTATCACATTGAAAACAGCCGATGCAAAGCGCGTTTAAATAAAACGATAAAACAGTACACCAAGAGAGGAACTCTCTCTCTCTCTCCCTATCAACGGAACTGTAATACCTGCAAGGAGATAAAAAACGGCAGAGGATCCCGTGGTTTATTTTAACGAAAGAATTACACAATAAACAAAATAACACAGTCAGAGTATCAAAAAGACGTAATACCCAAAATAACATAAGTAGAAAGCTCGCGGTACGTTACAATATTGACACACTTGGTTTTAGGGAATATGTTTTGATGCTATTTTTGGGGGGAAACTACGTGTAAAGTTGATAATAAAGATAAAATCGGATACTAAATATGTTTCTCTCTTGATTACATACTTATACTGTATATAATATATTTACACTGCAATAATTGCAATGTATTGTGTTTTATTTGTTGTTGCAAAAGGGTAACTGTATGATTACTTCCTTGTTCTAATGATTATCTTTTAATTTTTATAAGTTTTAAACAACTTCTACTATAGTTGCTGCAATTTACTGTAATTAACAGTCTGCAGCAAACTATTCCTTTACTGTAGTGCTTTACTTTAAAAAAGTAATAATATATACGTCATGTAACAGTGTGTATGTTTTATGTAATAGTAAACAAAAGCACATGTTTTATATTAGTATAAAGAAGTATTAAAACTGGTATTTGTATTTTTGAATAATGTCACGCAACAGTACTATCATAGTAGTCAACAGTAGTTATATCATGTCTACGTAGTTTCATAGGCATATTGGTCACGTAGTAGAACGCAATTATTGGATACGATAGATCTATCGGCTACAAAGATCTTAGCATATTTCAGGAAGGCGACGAAATTCCGATGTGACCACGGTTTTAAGTGCACAATTGGAAACCTATGTAAACCTATGTCTACGTCTATAATATGATTCTATGAAGAAATAAATGGAACCAAAACGTGGTTAGCTGATTTAATCCTACTGATAATATCAAGTAATACTAAATTTCTATATCACCTGCGGTTTTATAACTTAATAACTTTGATGAATATTACTGTTATACTGAATTGTGTGTAAGAGATTACCGTAAGTGCTAAATAGTGTTTTGAAAATTCATAAAAAATATAGTAAAATATTTTGGAGAAAAGTTTTTAACGAAGCTTGTTCATTCTTTACTGTCACTGTCTGGAATAATCGACGTGATAAAACTCTGATTTCCAAACAAAATAATATAAAACACTTATTCCTCAAGATGTGGATGGATTGCACAATTTATTCACTTAATAGTGTTTCTTGCTTCCAATGGAAACAAATGTGATTGCTTATAAACTGAAAAATGACAGTCTTCTTCCGATATATTATATTTAGCATTTAATTTCAATCAAACGGATAGATGGTTGTGTATAATAACGTATAGTAATTCATAATGACAAATCTGACTGCTATCATTCGCTTTCAGGTCAGCTTATTAACAACTGCAATTTAATAAACTGCGAGGTAACTTAAGAATTTCCAAATAGCGCCCTCAGTATGACGAATTGATAAGTTTTTGATTAGTTCAAGGTGGCAGGTAAGTTTAACAAAATTACCATTATTTATGTAGAAACATTATGAATTTTATTCATCAAAGTCAGTTCAGAGCGTTTATATCTTACGTGACGTTTTTAGTATATGGTTAAAAATATAGTTTGCATTCCATGCAAAGCGTTTATAGAAAATAAAAGTCAGGCAAGCCACATTATTGCTCTCAAAGGATACGCGGGCAGAGAAATGTTGCCAACGCCTCGCAACAATCCGATTTTTTAAAGTACTCCATCAGAAGATGTTGTCTGTTCGTTACTTGTTAGCGCTGGCCAGCGCGGAATAGTAAGCTGGACGTTGCGAAAAACACTAAACATGAGATTGGTTTGAATCTACAACATACCAATTAGGAAACGATTGAACCAACTGCTATGCAGCTCGTAGCAGACACTTCACATTGTAACTACTATGAGGTAGCCAAAGTCGGTTATTATAGGATCCCCGTTATAGGATCGGCAGCTATGTTTACAATCTCCACAAACTACGCAATTTGTAATTTTGCGGTGCTTTCTAGGTGCCTTCATCTACGGAATTATTCTTCGCGTACTACTGCGAAGGCTGCAGAATTACATATGATAAATTCTGTGCGATATAAATAGAGATATTTTGAAAGCGCCCGGATAGTAGTGGTGACTTTGAAGTAGATCAGAGTTAAATGTTGTTAAGAGCTGTAAAAAAATAATTGTGAATTATTGTGTGCGGATATCTATAATTGCACACTTCTATTATTTATTGAAGCAGAGTTCAATTGGGTGGTGTTTGCTGTTTATTACATTGGTTATTGCACAATTGTGAACTTGAAGAATTGATCTACGCGGACATCTTTGTTTATTGAAACTGCTACTGAAAGCTGCAGACAACAGATTCTCTACTGTTCAGTTGTTTATTGCACTGGTATAAAAAGGACGGTTCGTGTGATCTTCGTTACAATAGGTAACAGAATACTCCATAACTTTCTTGAACAAGTATACCATTTTAAAAGCACCTTAACTAAGTTCTCTCAGTGTAGAACTTGACAAGAAGCTTCGTTCATCTCGCTACGTTAAAAACTTGCATGTCACTAAACTGCCGTCCGGAAGTTAGTCTGAACATAGTCAGAGATCAAGACAATGGCAGCTTGTAAGTACAGTGTCCTAAAGATATTTTCACTTTTTTTATGAACATTATAATCTAACGTATCATTCCGTATGCACATAAATTTCATTTCTGTGACTTAAATATATCTTCAATATTTCTGCAATTTTTGGGAGAACCTCAAACTAGAGTAAAAAGCTTTAGTTTTTTCGCTGACTTAGGATCTCAAGTTAGATTTACAAAATTTTAAAATGGGGTCGTGAAAATGTTGATTCCAGAGAGTGCGTACAACTACCAAGAATATGTTAATTTCTTGACAAAATGTTATGTAATATATGTACCATCGAATTTATTTGAAGAAGGACTAATAATATTTCAAAATACCACCTCGTTACGTTTGATAGATATTTAGTTTTGAGTATTTAGAAATTTAGAAGAATTTTGTTTCTAATGTTTGCTTGGTTATCTCGGTTACTGTGAGGGGCTGGAACGTAAGCTCACACAGTCTGTTGATATGTGTCAAGACGTCTATCAGCTTTAATCGTTGAGTAGTCGCTTACGAACAGTCAACTTGAGTAGGTGAATAATTTTTGGATGATATGTCTTAAAGAATTATTATTGAAAAAACTAGAATAGCATTTAATTGGAGATGTACCCTTGTCTGCAGCTCCATATTATATAGATAAAAAATACGTTTGAAGAAAAAGCAACTTAATCTGTCCACCTTTTATAATATACGAAATATACACTAACAGTTGTAAGCGATTATAAAATAATTTAATATTCATGTTTAATCTGGTATCCAAGTCACTTGATCGAATTAATAAATTATTTTACCTTCAATTATCCGCCTTGTGACTTCTTGTAAATCTCGTCTATGACACGTTTCGGAGACTATGCTCCATCATCAGATATTAAAATAAAAAATAAAACTATATCACTCTTTCGAGATCGTTACATAATAAAAATGTCAAATTTGCGTATGAACGTTACGCGAATTTGGGTGCGCACCGGTTCAAGTTCAATCTGCTACTTGAGTTGAGTTGAGTAGCAGATTGAACTTGAACGTGTAGTCAATTTAAATCATTAATGAATTTTCCTAATGGTGGATGTAACAGTAACTACGTTTTTAAGATTACAATAAAAATAAGTGTAGCCCAAACGCAAGAAAACAATTTCGCCAAATTGATTATTATATTAAATGACATTTAAAAATATAATGTTTAAATTTTTGTTACTTTTTAGTGTAAAATTATTATTATATACCAAACGTGTCATATATTATTGTAGCAAGAAAATACTAATTTATACTGTTACCAGCACGAACGTATTATTAATTGTGTAATTAATATTCCACAATTACTAACTCAATTTTAAGAATATTATTTTCTTAGGTCTAAAATAAATATTTTATACACAAGTATAAATAATATATTCCTCTTTAATATGGCGAAAAGCTTATTTTTACTCAATCAGAAATTTAATTTCCTTCCTGACTTACTGTTTTTGCGTTATATTTAGACTGTTTCTTTATTTGTAAATTTTATTTTATTGGCTACTATTTTCACGGATATATCTAAATTTTTTATTTTGTGTTTACTTTTAACTCATTAACTTGGTAAATAATCAAAGTGTTATATTATGATTTCTATTTCATTGTACCTCCTTTTCAGAAATTTTGTAAAACTGGAAATAAAATCAAAACAAATTATTTTGTTAGACCATGTCCTCCCATGTTAAGAACAAGCACTTCAATATGCTATAAAAATTTGAATTCTTAGAGATATTGACATACTGTATCAAATGTAATATACATTTATTGTGCGGAAATAATACATTTGAGTATTACAAGCAATTGTGTTGTCTTAAAGTTGACACAGTAAGATGCGTTGTTAATTGGTGAAAACAACCGACATTTTTAAATAGAATACAATATATATTTTTGTTTTTAGTTTCTATTATATTGTATTAAAATAGTTTTTAATTTATCATAATATTCTGGAAGTGTTAATAATAATTTAACTTCATGTCTCAACTGGTTCTTTAAATAGCAAATTATTTATGTTGTATCGGCATATTCCAAGATTTATTTAAACATGTTTTTTATTTTGAAAATCTGTTTCTACTAAAATCTTATTTCGTAAATTTGACAAATAAATAGTTTTACCGATGAATAAGATACTACGTTTAACTTTAAAGTTTCTGGTTATAAGTAAGGAATTTATGGTTCTAAATCTGTCTGCTAAATGGCTTATAGATTTGCCTACGCAATTTTTTAACAACTTTAGAACTGAGTTCGTTTTCATAGCTTGCATTGAGCTTGATATGTTATACATTAAAATATATAATAAACTTGAAGGTCTATTTTATTGATGGTAATAATAATAATAATAATAATAATATTAATATGATAATAATGAAAAATAATGATAGTGATACACTTCAGTAAATACAATATTGTACAAAACATGTTATGCTCTCCCTCTCTCACTCTCTCCCTCGCCCTCTCTCTATCGCACTCTCCCTCTCTCCTCACACACACACACACACTTAATAAAAATAATATAATATTGCATATTACTAAAAACGACTACACTTTGCACAGGATATGTTTATAAACAATAATACGGCAATTTACTATTCATAACGCATGTAATAAAATTAAAATTATTTTCAAGTTATTTTTATAAGTTGTTGTTCTTCATAAGCAGTAATTTGATTTATCGAAATTTTATTATTTTTATGACACTTTATACCTCTTATTTAAAATGTGTGTTTCAAAAGAATCTAAAACTAAAATAAATTTCAGAATTATCAAACAAAAACTTCATTAAATTTACCGTGTGTTTCCCAAGAGTCTGAAATATTAATATAAATTATACATAAGTGGCATTATTAACAATATTAATAACAAAGTCACAAGATTATATTCGTATAATCAGTCAGTTATAACTCTAAAGTCTATAGTTGAACAAAGTTATGCTGTTATACTCACCAAGACATAATACACGCTTATGTACAATTTAAAATTTTTTAATTGTAATTTTTTAGGATTGTATATAATATACAAAACAACGTACCAGAACATAGAAGACGGATGTGAATGTAGAAAATTCTGTTTATCGAAGCAAAATTATTATATTATTGAGAGATCACTCATTAACCTCCTAAACACGATTAACGTACAGTTCATAAAACGAAAACAATATAAGATCTATCACTGGTATAGACGTTACTTGTGTTTCGTAAGGACTGCCGAATGCTGGCACAATCAGCTGTTCTCTAAACATGTTTTCCAGCGCACGCCACGACGCAGACTAATCGTGGATCCAATGCCCGTCACACATGCGCCCAAGCAATCATCTGCTATCTCTGTCTGAAACCAACCAATTGTTTGCGGGGGATCGCAGAACATTTAATTTCCGCAATACTTGATGAGATTTTACTTTTATACGGATAGTCAATATTTCTGAATATTTAGAATTCATTTTAAAACATTGTTTATTGTTCAGTACCCTATATGAAGTTTACACACACACGTAAAATAAAATAATTGTTAGTCCTGTGCTCTATTAATTATTTTTTAAGTAGGTATTTTCTTGGATATTTACTTATATTTATTGTTACTTGCCAAGTATGTTATGATTATGAAACTATTTGTAATCTGACTTGACATTATTCTATTTAAAAATAGATATACATTAAATAAAAACTCCGATAAAAATGCTTCTACAAAATTTATAATTTTTACTGAATGCGTTCCATTTCTGTTTATAACTGTAAAAATAAAAGTGCCCTGGTTATACTTAGTCCAAATATATATATTAATAATTAAAAAATATTAATCATTCGGTGAAACTTATCAAAACTAACTATTTTGTACAGAACAATTTTGACTTTGATTGAACTTTGTTTAACATTTAGATCATTTAGCTTTACAAATCTAAAAAGAAGTCTTTAAAAACTACATGAATGCGTTTATAATGCTGATTGTTAATAATGGCTTTATAGTAATAAATATAACAAAAATGTAATTAACTTAAATATTATAATCGCACGCTAGTTTTAAAATCGTAGTGCTTAAAGAACCATTCACTTATTCGTGATTCTTGTAATGTTCATATGTTGACTTTCTTTTACAAATATGTCCATTAATCGTTATATTTGCCATTATAAACTCCTAAACTCTGATGGTTACTTTTAAAATGATATTAATTTGTTATCTGTTTGCGTATACAAAAACGACAACAGTCAAAATTATAATAATTATTATAATCGATTCTCTCCATATTCCTTGTGGAATAATGTCACTCAGTTTCTAAAATTTCTTAGACTCCTTGGTTAAAGTGGATTACTGCATGTTTTCTTCCGTCTAATCTGCTATAAACTGAGTTTGAAAATCTCATTACTCAGCTTTCCCCATTTTCCAGAAAGTTTTATTAGTAAACACGGCCGCCCGCCTTGCAGTAAACTGCAACCATCACTATCACTGAACCATCGATACCAGTATAGACAATTGTAAGTAAATAATTTTGTATAATTTACAACTGTATATAATTTAATTCCTCCTTGTTATTGTGTTTATATATATATTCTGATTTTTAAATATGTCAGTTTAGTACTTTTTATAAATACGCTCCTGATAACAAAATTATTGTTTTACAGACGTCATTGGTTATTATCGGTGTTTATGTAGATTGTATTTGTTATTATCATGATCATTTTCGTATAAAATGTAAATTCATTTTAAATCTGGTTAGTTAGTTACACAATTTTTTTAATTTTGACTGCAGTATTAATTAACGTTGTAGCGTGACAGATGTATGCATAATATTGAATGGCAATTGATCATTAGAATAATAAAGTTATAATATTTAAATTTGGAAGAAAGCATTAAGTTTAATATAAAAAGATTAATTCATAGCAACTGTGGAAAGAAATCATTATTATAAAGAAAATACAAGTTCAAATAAAAGGAGTTACTAGTGATGAGTCATCCAAGACCAGTCTCATAACCAAAGGTTTTCAAGGTATAACCCAGGAAGGTAAAAAAGTAAATAACCAAGCAGTACAGAATATGACCAAACCCACAACGAGGGAGAATAAATAGAATAGAAACCCTAAAATAAGCCAAGATCAACCAATACAGGTGGTGTATTTCTGAAATAAAGAAGAAGATGGAGAAGATCCCAAGAAACCTGATGGCATCAAGAAGAAGATGGAGAAGATACCAGTCCCAGAAGGCAGGAGAAAAGAAGACTGATGAAAGAAGAAGAAGGCAGCATCCTGAAGAAGATGTCATGCTCTTATAAAAGACACCCAAATCCCTATATCCCCAAAATAAATATTTAAAAATAAAAGTATAACGAAATAAAAACCACATGTATATAAATTTAAGAGAGAGAAGTGTATAAAGTAAAAGTTGCCTGTGAACTAAGATGAAACAATAATATAGTACCCATGGAACAAATCTCCATTGAAAAAACGCTAACCAATTTATTATGTTAATAAGACTATACGACCATTTAGCATTAACATAATATATAAGTGCAAAGTGAACCAGTGATAGTTTTGGGTATTATAAAAAATGAACCTTGTGTTTCATTCTTGGCAATCACAAACATTGAATGCAATGAAATATGCATTTTTCAATGACTTGAAATGTGTACTGTGACAATATGTTGTTCATAAGACATGAATCTGTTTAAAATAACATTTTGTTTTACATGAAAAAAGAAAAACAGATTTCATAATACTTTTTGAACAATTCATACTATTTATTTATTAATGACAGGGTACAATTCCCCAAAGACAATGTATAAAAGACGGTATAAAAACTGTAGAATCCTACTTATAATAATAGTCAGAAATAAGAATATAAATAGAAGGTTTTTATGTATATAGTACAAGAATGTTTAAAAATGTTTTAGATATAAGGCCATTTGTTTGGGTCTGATACAACTAACATCAGAACTATAAAAATAGTTACCACTTGTAAATAGTAGAGAGTAATTAAGATGTTAGTTAGTAAAAAACCTTTTTTGTAAACCATATTTCCATGTTAGAAATAAGGATTTTGTTGTAAAATGTCTGACTTGAAGACAACCATTTATTTAAAAAGATATTCTTTATTTGTTTAACTATTATTTGTATTGTAACCAATACTAATTGTCATTGTGTAACTTGAAAACATGTTTAATTTATAATACTATATGTAAAAGTCAGAGAGGGTATCACACATCATATATTGTTTGTAAAATATTTTGTAAGAAAAATTGTTAAAAAATCATAGGCCAAAAGAATGGAAACCAAACTTCATCAAAACAGAGAAATTACTCATTTAAAAGCAAATAAACAAAAGGGGTTTAGACAAAATAAACTTGAGATCATGCCATATAATTGCACATACCATTTAGAGAGGTTTTAATAAATTATATTCAGAATTATAAATGAAAATGAAAATGACTAAACTCAGAAATTTGGACATGGGAGTCATATATTCCAGAATAATGTTTCAGAATACAACTAATTCAGTTAATTACCAGAAAATAAGGGAATATGAACCTTTTAATACAATATAGGATTATTAATATTAAATATAACTGATAAAATGGCTGAATTTATATAATGACAGGAAGTAAATTTTGATGTTTTGACTTTTCAGAGTATACCAAACTGAAAGTAAAATTACTATTTTTTGGACAGAAAACACTATAAAACGGCATTATTTAATCTGAATATAACCAGAATGAACTGAAAGATTAATTTAAATAACATCTAGTGAATAAAATTGACAAATAACCCAAGTTTAGGTATTTATATAGTGAAATATTAAAGTGTGCACAGGATATGAAAATATATTTGAACAATGTTAAGAATAATATTATATTGGCTAAGAGTTTAATTGAAACTGGAGGAAACAGTTAGTTGATTATTGGTATTCGAACGGTTAACATAAACGAGAGTTTTGTGACGATCTAACCTATCTTACAACGGTAAAGTTAAGTGGCGAACAGTACGTTACTGTGAAGTCGAGAGTGAATTATAAAATCCTTCCAGAACATATACATTGTGGCAAAAACAATCAAGAAACACTAATTAACACTAAACAATACATATCTACTCCGAAAAACACCACAAAAACCAGAAAACTGTATAATACCTTAACCAAATTAGTGTCGGAATTGGGAAAAGTGTTTTGACTTATAATTACACAGATATACTAAATACAACCCAGAATCATTACACCAGTCACTACACAACATTTAACAAGAGATTTGCAGACACAAGAACAGGAATATTGCCAGAAAATACATTATTTGGAATGCAGCAGGAACGAGCGACATTTTGATCAACTTGACGGCAGCCATCTTTCTTTGACAATTCCAGTGCCTTCTCCTAGTTCAACACAGCTGTTTGGTGAAAACAATTATTTTAATTTTCAAATTATTATTCAATGTTTGTGTTTAGTAATAATTATTCATTTGATGTAACGTTATACTTTTTAAATATTGGCCCGATTTCTCTGACTTTGATAATAATTGGCTGTTTAAAGAACCCTGTACGATTTTTATATAATACTTTGTAATTTTTTCGATATCCTGAGAATCGATATTAATCGATAAGAGTCAATATTGCCATTAATTAATAAAACATTAATACTTTTCAATACTTAATAGTTCTTTATTTCTTCAATAATACTAATTACCAATAATATAATTCTAATTGATAATCTACAAGGACTTTACCACCTATAAGTGAAGATAACCTAAAAAAAATAAAAAGATAAACAAGTATCGATTGGTTTGAAGACAATCTTATGAGTGGTGATAGTTTATTTAAAATATACCAAAACTTTAATAAAAATTTTCAGAAGAGCATTACACTTTTTAAAACTTCACAGCCCTATATTAATTAATTGATCATAATTAATTAATTAATAAAATTAAAAAAAAAAAATTTTTTAATTATTTTTTTTTATAAACATAATTTTTTTTTAAATTTCCTTCAAAACAATAATTTTTGTTTTGAAACTTTCTGTGAAGCTGAACATATATATTTCTTCATCAACTTTACGCTACTCGACCGGTCTTGCTACCATTGGGACTCGACCAGCTGGGAAACTTAAGGAAGTGTTTCAGGCCAGTAAGACGTCGAGAGCCACACCAATTAAACATATTACATTACAACTTATTTTTCTATTATTACAAATTGGCGCACAACTTTACGGGCTTTAATTAGCGATTGGAAGGCCAATACTTTCTGCCCAATCACTAGTTGGAGCTAGGCAACAGCTACAAAGCCAGAGAATTTCAAGGGAAAATGCTACGACGTGCAACATCTAAGAAACGGGCGGCGGAGGCCGAGAAAGAAATAGAAGTTGACATGGACAACAAGGAAGCAACGCCAATAGACGCGGAAAGTTCGTTGCCACCAGTGTTGTCCAAACAACATGAACAACCAGGGGAACAACCTGAGATGCCTACTCAGACAGAGGAAGTCAATGTCCAGGAGGAACGATTGGAAAAACCAAAACGGACGGAGGATGAGAGATTACATGAAATGCTCAGAAGAATGATGATGGAAATGAGTAAAGAAATAAATAAAAACATGGACAAGAAAATGGACGAAAATAATAAGAAAATGGAATCCACAAGTAAGGAATTGAAGGAAGACTTGAGTAAGAAAATGGGGAGTGATAACCAGTCCCTGAAAGAAGATTTAGGAAATAAAATCGAAACAACAAACAAGAAGATGGAAGAAGAGATGGGGAAGAAGTTAGAAGAATTGAAGGAAGACAATCAGTCCCTGACGAAGAAGATGGAAGAAAACCGCAAGAAGATGGAAGAGAAGATGGAAGAAAACAGTTGGAAGAGAAGATGGGGGAGAAATTGGAAGAATTGAGAGAAGACAATCAAATTCTAAGAGAAGAGTTAAGGGAGGTAAATCAGGAGAATTTGGACAAACTGGACGAAAGAATGGAATTGTTGCGAGAAGAAATGAATAAGGAAATCTAGGTTAACAAAAAAGCGATGGATAAGAAGATGGAAGAAGAAAATATAATGGTCAATCGACAGATTCGAGAGATTGATGGAAAGTGCAACCAGACCGAAAAGGAGGTGAATGAGTTTAAAGAAGTGGTGAACATCAAGTTCACAAATATCGAAGAACATAGTCGTAGGAAGGTAGAAGAACAAAGGAAGGAAAATCAAGAAGAATTCGGAAAAGTACGCAACCAGGTCACAGAACGATGTAATGATATACAAGAGACCATGGCCAATATCACCGGTCAGGTGCGACAAAGCCGAGAGGAGATGGAAGCGATTAGAAACAGACCGACTCATTTCACCGGATTGCCCGTCAACGAAAGCCGAGAGTGGCTCAACTTCCGGCAATACAAACGCAAGCCGATGGAGTTCCTGGCTAGGGTAGAAGAATATTTGACCAAGCATAAAATTACTCAATGGAGCCATAACAGGGAGATATTCGACGAGTCTTTCCGAGACATAACAGATAATTGGTGGATGGCCAACCGGAGTGAAATTTCCGACTACCAACAGTTCCGGAAAATGTTTAAGACAAAATACTGGTCTGAGACCACCCAGAATTTGATCCGAGACAATATTTGTAATGGAAGATACAGGTCACAATTAGGTAGCAGTATGACGGCATATTTCTTGGGGAAGGTGTGTATGGCAAAACACCTTGAGCCAGCAATCCCAGAAGAATGTTTAGTGAACAAGATATCGTATCACTATGATGAGGACATTATCAGGGCCCGGAGAGGTAGCCAGATCAAGACGATCCAGGTAATGACCGAGTTATTGGAGGGATACGAGAACGAAGAGTATTATCGGCAGAGCAGAAAGAGAAATGAGAGACCAGAAGCAAGGCCGACTACCTACCCCAATAACGGCAATAACCATACAAGTAACCGGAACCAGCCCAATAATTACGACGGCCCTAACAACCAGCCGCGTAATAACCAGTTTAACGGTAATTTTAACGGCGTAAGGAATAACAACCCCTACCCAAATAATAGAAATAATTTTTATCAACAAAATAATAATGTCCCATACAGTCAGAGAAATCCATATCCCAACAATAATGGTGACAGACCTTACCCACCTAACCGAAATTACTATAATAATAATTTTAGCAATAACAATAATAGCAATAGTAATAACCGAGTGTCGCGCCCTAGGGTAAATTTTATAAGAGCAGAAGATCGCGGACCCAGGAGATATTATCAACCGAGGAGGAGCAGCTTCCACGGCGCCGACCGAAGATGGAGGAGTGCGGAACGAGACGGCCCAAGATACGAAGAGGGAAGACGAAGTACCAGCCTGGAAGATCTTGGCAGACAACCGAACAGGGCGTTAAACATCAACCAGGGTACAGAACGACAGGAGACAAACCAGAGTTTCCCGAACGATGCCTCGGTCAATAATAACATAAACACTGACCAAAATACTTTAAACGAGAGGAGGCAGTAATCAACAACGATGACCCGTTACTGCTTATACTTCCTGGGTTAGAAAAGGATGAATTGCGACAAGAAAACCAGCATAACAACATCACTATCATAAGTAACCATTATCTGAAAGACATACGAACTGAACTTTTGGAAGAGAACGAGAAGAGTCTCAGCAACAGTAATAATGAGATAATTTATATAACAGCGGAGGTGGAAGGAGTTCCCGCTAAAATAATGATAGACACAGGAGCTAATATTTCAATAATAAACTCCAATGAATTGGAGAGAATCCAGAATAAATGTGGAAAAACCTAACATTTAAGGAGTAAGAGGAGATAACCATCAAAGAGCGACATTTATAAGAGAAGGCATTTATAAGGAAAGAAAAAGAGAAGATCAACTTACAAAAGTATAAATAATATGGGCCAGTGTAGAGTACAATATATGCCCATATGTTGTGGTAAATGATAAACATAACAATACATATGAGTTGAAGGAAATCGTTTCAGGAAAAATCAAAGGAGTGTACAATCAAGCTTCTATGAAGAAATATTATGAAGAATGAGTTGTGAGATTTAGAATTTTGAATTTATTTTATATTTTAAAAAAATTCTAAAATAATGTAAGTACATCTTACAACCTAATATTTTGAAAAGAACATTCTGGAGAATTATAAGAAGAAGGAATTTAGAATTTATATTTTAAAAAAATTCAAAAATAATGTAAGTACATCTTACAACCTAATATTTTGAGAAGAACATTCTGGAGAATTATAAGAAGAAGGAATTTAGAATTTATATTTAAAAAAATTCTAAAATAAAGTAAGTACATCTTACAACCTAATAATTTGAAGAAAAAACTTTATGGAAGAAAGAGAAAGAGAGAGAATTTTGTACTTATTAATTATAAAAATTTAAAATTGAGTGAGTACATCTTACTACAACCTAATAATTTTAGAACGAACTTTATGGAAGAAAGGAAAAGAAAGACTTTTGAATTGAAATATAATTATAAAAATTTAAAATTGAGTAAGTACATCTTACTACAACCTAATAATTTTGGAACGAACTTTATGGAAGAAAGAAAAAGAAAGACTTTTGAATTGAAATATAATTATAAAAATTTAAAATTGAGTAAGTACATCTTACTACAACCTAATAATTTTGGAACAAACTTTATGGAAGAAAGAAAAAGAAAGAATTTTGAATATAACTTCTTCTAAAATATGTAAGTACATCTTACTACAACCTGATGATTTTGGAACGAACTTTATGGAAGAAAGGAAAAGAAAGACTTTTGAATTGAAATATAATTATAAAAATTTAAAATTGAGTAAGTACATCTTACTACAACCTAATAATTTTGGAACAAACTTTATGGAAGAAAGAAAAAGAAAGAATTTTGAATATAACTTCTTCTAAAATATGTAAGTACATCTTACTACAACCTGATGATTTTGGAACGAACTTTATGGAAGAAAGGAAAAGAAAGACTTTTGAATTGAAATATAATTATAAAAATTTAAAATTGAGTAAGTACTTCTTACTACAACCTGATAATTTAGAACAAAACTTTATGGAAGAAAGAGAAAGGGAGAGAATTTTGTACTTATTATTTATAAAAATTTAAAATTGAGTAAACACATCTTACTACAACCTGATAATTTAGAACAAAACTTTATGGAAGAAAGAGAAAGAGAGAAAATTTTGAACTTAATTTTAAAAAATTTAAAATTAAGCAAGCACAGCTTACTACCACTGAATTATGAGAAAAACATTTTGGAAGAGTTAAGAAGAAAGGAATTTTGAAGTTAATATACAAAAAATTTAAAAATAAAGTAAGACCAACTTACTATAACTAAGTTTGTGAGAAAACTTTATGGTAAATAATTAAGAAGAATTTGAATTTGGAGAAATACCAAAACATTCAGAAATAATAGTAAAATCACAGTACTATAAACAATTCTGAATGAAACAATTCTGGGAATAAATGAATTAAACAGAATTTGAATGTTGATAGAACGTCAGAACTTTGAAACAAGATAAGATCAACATATTACAAGGATTTATGAGAAATATTTTTCAATTAAATAAAAAGAATAGTTTGAATTTTACATTAAAACTAACCAAGTTCCAGAAAATAATTAAGTGTCAATTATAATTGAGAAGAAAAAATTTGGAAGAAAAGAGACTAATTACCTATGAAACGATAATGAAAACAGTTAATTAAGAGCGAAGAAGAACAACTCATACCAAACAGATGGAGAAGATGATTTCGAACAAATGATAATAATAAGACCTATATGAAATGCAAAGAGAAGAAATACCACATGAAATATAATCTAAATGAATTAATGCTAATGAATGCGAAAGCGTATTAATAACTTTCTAAGAGAAAGGAAAGAACCAAAATGTTTAAATAAAATGATCAATATAACAACCAGTATATCTAATGTAAAGATACAATGTTAAAAAATTAAATATAATATATTAAGACCATTCAAATAATGAATAAGAAAAACTATATATAAAGACCATACTAATACTATGAGTAACCAGAAGAAAGTATAAAGAGAATTCAGATGGAGAAGAAAGAGAGTTACACTGTAAACAGTAACCAGAATTATTAAAAGAAAGGTTTTCAACCATAATTAAATTAAATATATCAGACAAGTTAAGAGTTTTGAAAAAATATATATGTAATGAGTATAATAATGATTATGAAGATTTATTAAGATAGAAAATGTGAGATAATCTGAGAGACTACGAAGTGGAGAATCCAAAGATATTTTTATTAGTCGAAAATGAGACTACTTTTTATTTATTTGTTCGATGACTGACTGAAGATAATTCCAGCAGCATTATGTTTTTTTGAGCAGGGATGGATATGCCTCTGTACTCAATTTATAGAAGTGGTGTATGGCCAGCAGAGAAGTAGCGTACAGTGCCCCTCTGATCTGCCCCAGCCCACGTGATAGGGAATGTTAGGGAATTAATATCCCAAGGATACAACACGAAGTTGATATAGAAAGAAAATGTATTACAATAATAATATATCTCAGAAGACACTAACTATCCGAAAAGGATCAGTAGTAAAACAAATAATTATATATATAAAATTAATTAAACTCTAATTATAAAAAAGTCGATATAAAAATGGAGAAGAAAATGAATTATAAGAAATGATGAAAAATATCATAAGAAATTATTTCATCCATAAACATGTCTGAAATAATTACTTCTGGAGGAGAGCAATCTGTAGCGTGACAGATGTATGCATAATATTGAATGGCAATTGATCATTAGAATAATAAAGTTATAATATTTAAATTTGGAAGAAAGCATTAAGTTTAATATAAAAAGATTAATTCATAGCAACTGTGGAAAGAAATCATTATTATAAAGAAAATACAAGTTCAAATAAAAGGAGTTACTAGTGATGAGTCATCCAAGACCAGTCTCATAACCAAAGGTTTTCAAGGTATAACCCAGGAAGGTAAAAAAGTAAATAACCAAGCAGTACAGAATATGACCAAACCCACAACGAGGGAGAATAAATAGAATAGAAACCCTAAAATAAGCCAAGATCAACCAATACAGGTGGTGTATTTCTGAAATAAAGAAGAAGATGGAGAAGATCCCAAGAAACCTGATGGCATCAAGAAGAAGATGGAGAAGATACCAGTCCCAGAAGGCAGGAGAAAAGAAGACTGATGAAAGAAGAAGAAGGCAGCATCCTGAAGAAGATGTCATGCTCTTATAAAAGACACCCAAATCCCTATATCCCCAAAATAAATATTTAAAAATAAAAGTATAACGAAATAAAAACCACATGTATATAAATTTAAGAGAGAGAAGTGTATAAAGTAAAAGTTGCCTGTGAACTAAGATGAAACAATAATATAGTACCCATGGAACAAATCTCCATTGAAAAAACGCTAACCAATTTATTATGTTAATAAGACTATACGACCATTTAGCATTAACATAATATATAAGTGCAAAGTGAACCAGTGATAGTTTTGGGTATTATAAAAAATGAACCTTGTGTTTCATTCTTGGCAATCACAAACATTGAATGCAATGAAATATGCATTTTTCAATGACTTGAAATGTGTACTGTGACAATATGTTGTTCATAAGACATGAATCTGTTTAAAATAACATTTTGTTTTACATGAAAAAAGAAAAACAGATTTCATAATACTTTTTGAACAATTCATACTATTTATTTATTAATGACAGGGTACAATTCCCCAAAGACAATGTATAAAAGACGGTATAAAAACTGTAGAATCCTACTTATAATAATAGTCAGAAATAAGAATATAAATAGAAGGTTTTTATGTATATAGTACAAGAATGTTTAAAAATGTTTTAGATATAAGGCCATTTGTTTGGGTCTGATACAACTAACATCAGAACTATAAAAATAGTTACCACTTGTAAATAGTAGAGAGTAATTAAGATGTTAGTTAGTAAAAAACCTTTTTTGTAAACCATATTTCCATGTTAGAAATAAGGATTTTGTTGTAAAATGTCTGACTTGAAGACAACCATTTATTTAAAAAGATATTCTTTATTTGTTTAACTATTATTTGTATTGTAACCAATACTAATTGTCATTGTGTAACTTGAAAACATGTTTAATTTATAATACTATATGTAAAAGTCAGAGAGGGTATCACACACCATATATTGTTTGTAAAATATTTTGTAAGAAAAATTGTTAAAAAATCATAGGCCAAAAGAATGGAAACCAAACTTCATCAAAACAGAGAAATTACTCATTTAAAAGCAAATAAACAAAAGGGGTTTAGACAAAATAAACTTGAGATCATGCCATATAATTGCACATACCATTTAGAGAGGTTTTAATAAATTATATTCAGAATTATAAATGAAAATGAAAATGACTAAACTCAGAAATTTGGACATGGGAGTCATATATTCCAGAATAATGTTTCAGAATACAACTAATTCAGTTAATTACCAGAAAATAAGGGAATATGAACCTTTTAATACAATATAGGATTATTAATATTAAATATAACTGATAAAATGGCTGAATTTATATAATGACAGGAAGTAAATTTTGATGTTTTGACTTTTCAGAGTATACCAAACTGAAAGTAAAATTACTATTTTTTGGACAGAAAACACTATAAAACGGCATTATTTAATCTGAATATAACCAGAATGAACTGAAAGATTAATTTAAATAACATCTAGTGAATAAAATTGACAAATAACCCAAGTTTAGGTATTTATATAGTGAAATATTAAAGTGTGCACAGGATATGAAAATATATTTGAACAATGATAAGAATAATATTATATTGGCTAAGAGTTTAATTGAAACTGGAGGAAACAGTTAGTTGATTATTGGTATTCGAACGGTTAACATAAACGAGAGTTTTGTGACGATCTAACCTATCTTACAACGGTAAAGTTAAGTGGCGAACAGTACGTTACTGTGAAGTCGAGAGTGAATTATAAAATCCTTCCAGAACATATACATTGTGGCAAAAACAATCAATAAACACTAATTAACACTAAACAATACATATCTACTCCGAAAAACACCACAAAAACCAGAAAACTGTATAATACCTTAACCAAATTAGTGTCGGAATTGGGAAAAGTGTTTTGACTTATAATTACACAGATATACTAAATACAACCCAGAATCATTACACCAGTCACTACACAACATTTAACAAGAGATTTGCAGACACAAGAACAGGAATATTGCCAGAAAATACATTATTTGGAATGCAGCAGGAACGAGCGACATTTTGATCAACTTGACAGCAGCCATCTTTCTTTGACAATTCCAGTGCCTTCTCCTAGTTCAACACAGCTGTTTGGTGAAAACAATTATTTTAATTTTCAAATTATTATTCAATGTTTGTGTTTAGTAATAATTATTCATTTGATGTAACGTTATACTTTTTAAATATTGGCCCGATTTCTCTGACTTTGATAATAATTGGCTGTTTAAAGAACCCTGTACGATTTTTATATAATACTTTGTAATTTTTTCGATATCCTGAGAATCGATATTAATCGATAAGAGTCAATATTGCCATTAATTAATAAAACATTAATACTTTTCAATACTTAATAGTTCTTTATTTCTTCAATAATACTAATTACCAATAATATAATTCTAATTGATAATCTACAAGGACTTTACCACCTATAAGTGAAGATAACCTAAAAAAAATAAAAAGATAAACAAGTATCGATTGGTTTGAAGACAATCTTATGAGTGGTGATAGTTTATTTAAAATATACCAAAACTTTAATAAAAATTTTCAGAAGAGCATTACACTTTTTAAAACTTCACAGCCCTATATTAATTAATTGATCATAATTAATTAATTAATAAAATTAAAAAAAAAAATTTTTTTTAATTATTTTTTTTTATAAACATAATTTTTTTTTAAATTTCCTTCAAAACAATAATTTTTGTTTTGAAACTTTCTGTGAAGCTGAACATATATATTTCTTCATCAACTTTACGCTACTCGACCGGTCTTGCTACCATTGGGACTCGACCAGCTGGGAAACTTAAGGAAGTGTTTCAGGCCAGTAAGACGTCGAGAGCCACACCAATTAAACATATTACATTACAACTTATTTTTCTATTATTACAACGTTTGTCATCTACAAATTCTAGGTAATGACAGTACGAGCAAATGTGTTGTTGGGCAATCATCTGTGACCAAACACACCACGGGGTGGATAAACACGTACAGGTAGTTGTGGTCGGTTTATTTTAATGCACGAATAATAAGCAGTTAATATCAGAAGCAAAGTAATTATTACCTTCATGGTTGTTAGTACTATCAGCAGTTCGCCTTTGCAACGGAACAAGGAATGTGGTGACGTATGCCATTCCACTGCACGCATCACTGTAATACTACACGTTTAAAATACTTTTAGCACATTTTCGGTGTGATCCAACCGTCTCTCACACGGTATTTCTTGTAGCTAATAAGAAAACACACTTTAACAAAATTTCAATAAATTACACTTACATATAATGTACGAACGTTCAATCTAATACACACACAAAATTACAACTAAATACGTATGAACAATGTTTTTAGAACCAGTAATACCCCACCAAAATAAGCACACACTATCATTCAGTAGAGCCCCCGCTCCTCAGGCGTCTCGTCAGCAAAACTGGTGTGCGTACAGTACTTGTACTTAGTACTTGTTGTTAGTATCTTTACTTGTAACCTGTTGGCATCTCTGCACGTAAACTGGCTATAAACGTTTTACCAGCAAAACTAGAGAGTGTAGAACCCTCTTTTATTAGTAAGACGCTACGGTTTCCTCATATGTAATAACTTATCACTTATGTAGTTATTTTCGCAATTCTGTAAATAATATTTTACATTATAGTATATTTGCACTTCAGTTTCTTTTTTACGTTTACGCCTCTTCTTGTTATTTTTAATAGTCTATTTTGTGCATTCTTCCGCTCCGTTTATTTTTATAATATTGTCTGTTTACCTTTTATGTTTAAAAACTAAATATCATTTTAAAGTGGACAGTAATTAAAAATGCCATTGAACCTTAAAGAAAATGTGTTATTACGTATTTTATTTTCATATTGTTAGACTAATCTCACTGGATACCATGATATTGAAGATCACGTCTTTATTGCCACACACCAAATACCTACGGGTTTAATTGGTGATTATTAATGGCTAACCACATTATATTTCAAATAAAATAACTTAATGGATGTAGTTTTGCCAAGCAAAGGTACTCCACTCTATGTGTAAGGTTCAGTTGTGCAGATCTTTCTGTCTGTACACTCCATCAGAAGTAGAAACATTTACTTTTTAAGACGTAGAACTTGACATAAAATTTTTAATATTCTTCACATAAAATGAAATACAGGCATCGTCCAGGAAAATGTTCATTACTCTGATATATAATTTCAACACTGTTGAAACCTAATCTAGTGTCATAGTGTTTTATATCTAATATCAATTTACAGTTAACGTTTTTTTTTTAATTTATAAAGTTGTCTTACTGGTTATAATCGCAAACAGAAATAACAGTGTTGCACACCACTATACCAAAATTTCCTTATTAGTCCTTTTAAGCTTTACAGCTTATCATCAGATCGGAAATCTGATGGTGATTATGATTTCCGATCTGATGATGTGCTGTGAACCTTAAAAGCGCTTATAGAAAAACGTTTTCTGTGGTAGTGTGCAACAATGTTAATTCTATTTGTAACAATTTTCTGCGCAATAGAACGTGGTAATGTATAGGATGTACAGTGACTGTTTATTCTAAGAACACACTACTTTACTTTGATTAACACTAATGACAACTCAAATGAGTCAAACACAATGCCCTTTATACACGAATTAGGTGATACAATTGCAGCCATTAATGTATAGCCTACAAAAAATTTTAAACCGTGATTGTAATTAATTTAAAAATTCTAATTATTTTGTTTAATTTTTGATTTTGAAGTTGTTACAAACAAATGACTTTTATATAGTCGGCAGTGTGCCGGTTCGTTATACTACTCGGCTTTAATTTATTCTCAGAATAATAAAAATTTTTAGAGAGTCTGTATCACATCCCGGGGGGATGGTAAAAAATCCCCTGATCTTGTAAGGGGTTCTATACAGCCATTCGGAACTGGTAATAAAATGAACATCTTGTAGTTCTGTGTGAGTATCTGTGAATACACTACACCTTACGTATCCGCGGAGGGGTCTATTTCGAAGAGTGAACTTATGAAGAGTTGTGGGGATGGTGGCGCACCTCACTGTTAATATAATTTTCATTTTATCTGCACATATCATGCACACAAGGAAACATTAATCCGTTTCAGCTTGCTTATTTAAATAGTTTTTTTGTGGGATTTCAATTGGTAAAAAAGCTATTAACTCGATAAAAATGTACAGACTTTCTTGGACGACCTACAACAGAGATCGGACTGCCTGAATCAATTCGACGGTCATGCAAAAGACATGCGTAGCACGTGCACTTAAAGCTTTATATCCTGCTTCTAAAAAGTTATTAAATCCTCAAGATTTAGTAATCAAAGTTCTAAATCCAGAACACCTTTGAAGTATAGCGAAGGTTTTAAAATTTAAAAATTTACTATAAATATCGTAGAAAATAATTAACACAAGGAATTAAAAACTACGTGTATAAATTAGTAATCGAGAAACCGTTTCCAGAAGACATAGAAATTTTTTCCGAATTAAAACAGCAAATATGAATCTGAACAAGATTATCCAAAAAATGATTTAGTTATTTAAATACTACTGAAAATTAAAATAATAAAAACACATGAATTTAATTTTAACTACGCATTATTTAAATAAGACTTAAACATGAACACGGAAACTTGAATGTAATTTACTAAAAATTGTATAGTATAAGAATATTAAGTTTTCTTATGTAACTTACAGAAAAGGGTTATACAGTTTCAATGAAATGATTATTTTCCTAGGTAAGATCGGTATTTATCTTTAGATCGTTCATTGCACGATATTCTCCTATAAAGTTATCCTCACATGCATTTCGTGAATTCGCATATTCTTAAAATTTTGTAAACATTCTCTAAGACATCGGTAAAACCCACTTTTTGAGTTATTTTACTTTTTCTTTCGTAGATTAAACCAAAGTTACTTTCTTCGGCAGTTATTTGCCGAACATAACGTCTAGCACCGGAATTAGCTAGTCAGTCCAATTACTGACTCAGCTCCTCCGAATCATTTCGACAAAGTAAGCTGGAAGTAAGCTCCTCAGAGTCAGCTCCACAATGTCTGTTTTCCAAAGTTGGATTTCTAATTCCACTTATTTAGAAAATTAATAAAACATGAGTGTAACCATGCATTTATAATGAACGTGAAGACGACAGTTAAAATTGGTGTCTGAACGTGTTCGCGCTCATGTTTTGTAAATACGATCCCTTTGTGAACGCTGAATCTACTACTGTTGCTTACAGAGTTTACTAAATGTTACTAATTTTCCTAAATTTTTTATAAGTTTCTTTCTAAGAGTTCTTTTCACAAACAAAAATATAATTGTTTATTCATCACCTGCGTACTGCCGAAGTTACCGTTGCGTGTGTGAGTGTGCGTCCTGAATCCTGAGAATTTGATGATGATGATTATGCTGATGCTGTTTCTCTGTCTCTATGGTTTGTTGTTTGTGATGGTCCAGAGTTCCTCCATAAGTCTTGGTGTGTGTGGTAAAGGTTCGATCGTTCGGCAGACCAGCAGCGTGACGTTGTATGAAGATATCTTGAGTCTCTCTGAGTTCGCCCCAAAATTGCCGGTGGTATTTATACTAGACGGCGATCTGATAATTCCAGGACTGTTTTCGACCTGTTAGATATTGTCACTTCGTGCAAAGCGTCCTTTTAATTACAAATCACTTTTTGGTTCATTTTCGCGATTTCGTAAACATACTCCTAGCACGAGCGATATCATCGTTTGCGTAATTTTATTCTGGTCACTCACATATAACACACTTATTAATTACTATTTAATTACACTATTAATTAACATTAAATTACCTAGTGTCTTTATTATTGCAAATTTCTGCAATACTTTTACATCACTATATTCTTTAAAAATTTCTTAATCTATTGGTGTTTTTATAATTGGGTTAAGTCTTTGTTCACAGGTTTAAAATGTATTAATTAGTTTATCTTTATCCGGTTAAAACCTGATTACAGAGAAATCAACAATTCGTACGCATCACCCCATTGTGGACTTTGCCTGTCGTAGCTTGCGTTCACACACACAAACACACAAGCTCTGTATTGACTTGCGGTGCAGGTGTACGCTTTCTGAAAATTCTTAGCATGCATAATATTGTTAAAAACTGTTCACCATATATTTTCTATGCTAAATATTTACAAACATACCGCCCTGGGCAAATATATGTATTGTTGCAATATATATATATATACACATTCCAACGATACAAATTATAACTGCATAGATAGGTTACATTGAAATTATTACAACAGAGTCTATATTTGGAGGTAGGAAAATTGTAATCATTAACACATTAAAAATTACTATTGTCTTATGGTTTTATAATATAAAATTGTTTATTAATGAATTTTCTTTCAATAAATGAGTCTGTTGGTTTGTTTTACAAATAAGTTACATGTGCGTAGAATTCCAACTGTTTGGATAGACACCAGGCTCGTTGCTCGTCTGCATGTCGACCGACCAAAGATCACCCCGTTGAAAAACTACGTTTTGGTGTATACACGCACTGCGATATGAAACTGTTATTGTTTATAACCTGAATCCTCGAGTATTAAGCTTAAACAAATTCCGGCTTCTTGAAGTGTTCTCGCGTTAACTCTCAGACTATCTCGGTAGATAATCTGCCCCTATCGGAAATCTTCCACTCTACGCAAAAGAGCACTAGGAATGATCTATTTAAATTTATCTGAATTCTATAATGGCAATGGTTACGAAGAACTCGAACCGTGAACCAACTTCTAAGTATTATGGAAATCTCGTGACAGAAAGTAAGTCTTTCTATGGCAAGACTTCGCAAAGAACTGCACTATCCGTACGCTTTAAGCGTCCGACTCAAATAATTTTTAGACCTTCTGATTGGTTGAAAATTTAACAACGTCACAGACTTTCTTAGTGATATCCAGAAATCAGGCTGAAAATCTGTCCGATTCTTCAAAGGCCTGTCTAGATTTAATCTACAAATTTTATTATTTTCTTTGAGATAACGAAAATAAAAGAAGACTGATATCATTTAAAAAAAACATATAAAAATTATAATTGTGGAGAATTGAGTATATGGATAATGTAGCTTATAACCATGAGAACACTCTGTCCAAGTTTCAGTACGAAATGTTATTTTTCCTCGAAGTTATTAATATTAAATAAAGTGTGAATCACACGCTCACCCGCGCACTTACACACAAATATTTCACATGACATAAAAGAGTATAAAATTTTGAACATTTTTACATAACATAATTTTCTAAACATAGCTTTGTTCAAAACGTATGACTACTTTACAAAGAAAAGAACATACTCAATTTTTAACATGTCTATGGCCGTCAGAAAATGTGTTATAGCATTAGTATTCCACTCAAATGAACTTACTATCCTGTGTTCTGTTGCAATACATATATGTGTGTGTGTGTGTGTGTGTGTGTGTGTGTGTGTGTGTGTGTGTGTGTGTGTGTGTGTGTGTGTGTGTGTGTGTGTGTGTGTGTGTGTGTGTGTGTGTGTGTGTGTGTGTGTGTGTGTGTGTGACTTTAATTTTAAGAATCACGAAGTATTCTTACCCTAGTTGGTTACCCTAAATTGAAACATTTAAGAATTAATAGTTTTAGTTGTCAGCTTGGCATGGTTCACTAACACGTAGCTTCAAAATCAGTGTAATTAATGTGGTTTGCTATGTAGTAAATAATGGGTAGAGTATAGTCAATTCTGTGGATACTTTTGTTTTCTAAATATCACTATTGCATTAACGACTCGGAACACTAGGAACGCCTAGTGTTCCGAGTCGTTAATGCAATAGTGATATTTAGTTAAGTAACGGACACGTCATGGACAACGAAATCCAAGAATTTTGTTTTCTATTTAGAGAAGTCGAGTCATTGTTGAAAACGGACATTTACGGAGAGGTATCGCTGTAAGGAAAGGAACAAAAATTTATATCTCATCAAACAATTCGTCAACACACTAGGAAAGATTCTAACTGAATATGCAATAAATTTTAAAGCTCTGAATCACAATTGAAATAAGCTTAATAAGAAACCCTAATAACCTTAATAAGCTTAATTGACCCTATGAGCAGATTGAAAGGCGCGAGAAGATTTCGAAATGAAATGGCGAAATGGGTTTCCAAAAATTTAATACAGGGTTCAAAATTTGGTACAGATATAATAAATAGCCTAGACTAGCCACTTTTCGAATAGGTGTTCATTCAACACTATTTACCATTGTACCACTTTTCGACATCAATTGTGAAAACAGGTTTTTTTTATATTGGATGGGCCAGGAAAACAATTGCAAAAGAGCATTTCACGAACTAGCTACTTAGTTTTGAAATCATATATGATTTAAGAATGATGTAATAAGAGAGTGAGTGAGAGAGAGAGAAAGAGAGTGAGGGAGAGAGAGAGAGAGAGAGAGAGAGAGAGAGAGAGAGAGAGAGAGAGAGAGAGAGAGAGAGAGAGAGAGAGAGAGAGAGAATTTAAAATTCTTTAATAATTATATAAAAAAGGGTAAGCTAAGAAATTGTTAATAAAATGTGTTGGTATATACGAAAGTTTAAAAAAATTTTTTAAAGATTTTAAGTACTAAATTAATCAAAAGTTTTAAATCAAATGAATAATAGTATGTATTCTGCATATTTTATCTGAATATTGATAGTAGTGTAAAGTAGGGAAGAGTAGTAGAAATTCAATCAAGTAACGCAGTAACTAATGTTTATTAACTGATAAAGTAATTTGGTCTTTATCTAAAAATGTTCTCAGAGTGCAAAAAGGATATTCTATTGTGAAATGTGTGAAATGCGTAATTGCTAGTGCTGAGAAATTATTACAAAACCATGGTGTAGTTTTCTAAAAAAGCGTACAATTAATATACATTTGTATACAGAAACGTAAGTTATAAATTGCACATTATGTGCTATTATACACGGCGTACGTAAAATATTTTGACAAACGTATTAATTCGTCCTAGTTTATGAGCCAACATTGTGATATTAGGTTTTAAATACTAATGTTTAAACGTACCTGGACGTGATGTGCTCTCCATTGTTAACTGCAACTGGCCCAAATATTTTCCTCATTTCCCGGCCAGCATCCCTTTAGTTCTCTTCGTGACCATCTAGTTTCGCACACATAAGTGATTACAGATTGTACTATCGTCTTGTATATCATACTTCTACGTACGGTGAGATGAAAGAAAATTACGCACATCTTACGCGTCAACAATCGAGGATGAAAACTCGGAACGACTCAGATGATAAAGAGGAAAAACAACAAACGGTCACCACCACAGTATAAAGGAAGAAAGTTCGGAAGACTGCAGTGTTACCGATGTGGAAAACCTGGCCATCTACAACGTGATTGTCGGTCCCAGAGTTCAGAAGCAGGGAAACGAGCAGTGGTCGGTACAACAGGTCGTGTGCAGACTAACTCGAGGAATGAGGAATGAAGCTCCAAGGTTATACGCAATTTCTACACATCAGTAGACCAGCGAGAGCATGGTACATAGAAAATTTGTGCAAAAAACGCCGCCTTCAATTACAGTTGACACGGGTGCAATAGTTTCCATTGTACGTATTTATCTGGTAAAAAATTTCAAGCTAATCTGGTGCTCCTGCAGCTTGCGAACAGCTACTCTACGTCCTGTAAATGTGTTTGGAAAAGTGTAGATACATCTACGCCTCGGTGGAGTTGAGTTTGATCATCACGTAGGCTACTTGTTGCAGAAATTGTAGATGAAGCAATTCTTGGTCTGCACATTATGAAGGGGTATGGTTGTACGTACGACATGACTATGAAGTATTCCCTCACGTCGACGATACGCTTGACACGCTGCCTGGAGCTCAGTGGTATTCCAAATTGGACCTGAAGAACGGATATTATCAAGTGGGTTTTCGTCAAAAAGACAAGGGACAGACAACTTTCTGTACCCCAAATAGCCTCTTCCTATATAAAGTCTTGCCATGTGGACTATGTAATGCATCAGCAACCTTTGAAAGTTTGATGGATCTGGTCTTCCCAGGTTTAACAAAGAAAACGTGCCTTGTTTTTTAGGCAAGATGTCATAGTTATTGGTAAAACTTTTAAGGGCCATTTGGAAAACGTCAGGAAGGTTCTCCAAATTCACAGAGCCCAACAGAAGATGAGCCCGAAGGAGTGTTCTCTAATCCAGAAGCAAGTACAGTATTTAGGCTATTTGGTCTCGGCGGCTGGTTTTAGTGTGGATCCACATAAAGTAGACACCGTGAGAGACTGGCCAGTTTCAAAGAGTAAACATAATGTTTGGAGTTTCCTGGTGTTATGTTCACACATTACAGACGTTTTGTAATGGATTTGCTACTTTTGCTAAACCTCTACATGAGCTAATGGAAAATAAACATTTCAGTGGTAAAGACAGTGTGATTAAGCATTCAGGACTTTAAAAATTGCGCAGTCAATTCTTGCTTTCCCAGCTTTCAAAGGTAAATACATTTACACACAGATACGAGCAAAACTGGTCTAAGAGCAATTTGGTTTCCACTGCATAACGGTGAAGGTCTAGTTATAACGTAATACAGCAAGAGGCTTCCCAAAGCAGACAGAAATAATTGCGTTGCAAGGAATAAATTTCTGACTATTGTCTAAGCGTTGGAGCATTTCACAAATATCTGCATGGAAGGAAGTTTTACTACATACCAACAATGCTACGCTTGCATGGTTCTTGAGGATTAAAAGTCCGAAAGGGCAGTTGGCAAGGTGGTTTGAACGTTTGTAATAATACAACTTCAAGATGCAATGTCGACCGGGGCGTATGCATGGTAATGCAGACGGCTTATTTCAAAGATCGTGCTCGAAAGATTGCGGACGTTGCCGCAGAAAGGAAGATCTTGGACTGTAGCATATCTAAATATCTATATTAATGTCATAGTTGGAGAGTGAATATTCAGAGTGGACCCAGGAATAAAAAAATAAATAACAGAAAATACTTAAATACAATGTTGTTTGCAAGCTCCAGAGACCCGTGTTACCGTTACAAAAAGTGTGGTAGAATTACAACGTAAAATGTTTTGTGTATAAGCCAAAAATTATGGTTTTTATGGGCAGATACCTTTACGAGTTATGATTGTATTGGATAAAAAGAGGATAGAGCAAGTGACACATTTCTGGTATTTAGTTGTGATATTACTTATTGACGTGGATCATAATGTTGACCAAGCTAGACACAATTCGTCAAGGGTTATTAAGTAAAACAAGGAAAGAGACTGATCTAAAATGTCATAAGATAATGGCTGTGTCAGTATTGTTGTATGGTTCTGAATTTTGGGTTTTGGTGAAAATACTTCTAAGTAGGATACAGGCATTGCAAGTGAAATTCAAACGATCTGTTTGGGTCCGCACAAAAAAAAAAAAAAAAAAAAAAATGACGACATACGAAAAGAGCTATAATTAGTTAATATCCAAGATGGTATAGAGAATAGAAACAGAGAGAGATGGCTTATCTAAATAGTATGCCAGACGGCAGGTTTCCTAAGAAAGTTTGGTAACACAAAGCCTGTTGGACAAAGAAGTGTTGGAAGACCTTGGTTTAGTGTAGTGAATGCATTTCCTTTAGGACCGGAACAAGCGATCGCCTACTCCCTGATGGAAGAAGAAGAATAAGAAGACCTATTTTCTCCTTTGTTTCCTATGTGTTACATACTAGTGTATATTAGTGTTATACTAACTAGTGTTTAAAACGTTTGTAATAGTGACTAATATCAAACGTAATATTTTATGTGTACATTATTTCGCTTGAGACACGGGTTATCTTAAAATTCACCCAAAAGGCCTAGCTCAGATGTTATGCCTTTCTACATATAATGTTTTTGTCGCACGACAGTTTTGTGTATAACCATCCGAATGAAATATTAAACACATACATAATTTCATTTTGAAATTAAATTATAGTTTAAATAAAGACTGACTACAGTGAGCACTCCTAATCTAATTATTCTAGTTTACAGTCGTCCAACACACGCTAGTATTAAAAGGAAAATCTCTTCACTAATCAACACTGTAGTAATAAACAATGCACGTTACTAGTTATCGATTTCCGCGTACAATAATTCTCTCTAGTCATTTTAAACTAAACGCACACTGAATCGCTGTCTCAGAACCGACTTACACTTTTTCATCACTTTCCTTCGCAGTACACAACTGAAGAGCTTCGCAATAATTAGTCCTATATTTATAGTTGCAGGAACTGCGCGACGAGAAAGTTGCAGTATGTTGTACCATAAAGAGGCACGTTAGCATCTGAAACCTCGAGAAATTTTGAGTCCCACCTCCGCACATTATATATGTTGCGACAAAACCTACATTAGGCATAGTAATAATTCAACATTATAGTCAGTTATCTTGAGCAAGGTTGTATACTTTGAAACAAATTTTCAAATGGTCTGTAATTCACAAATAATTTATTTTAATTTAATAATTGTCTTTGAATTATCAGAACTGATCTGTTTAAAATATCAATTGTTACTTGAACGTTGTATCCAAATATGTTGATTCGTCTCCCAGCTGGTCCTGTGATCCGTCGAAATCTGCTCCCTCGTCGTCTGCTACTCTCCGCACACTGACGCTTCGCTGACACTCCTCTTGTACGCACGCACGCCGACACACCCGATAACAGTTTACTCTTTATCTCAAGGTACTGAACTGGGCTGTAATTTATTATTTATTTTCTATGGTGCTTTAAGCGTGCACCTTCCCGCGTCTTGAGGTGTCCTCGCGTTAACACAGGAGTATCCCGGATGGATAAACCTTCCCTATGCGGAAATCTTGACTCACGCAAGACTAGCACTTTTTAATATAAATATTTTATTATTTGAGAAATATTGAGTTCGTACCAATACAAGATATTAGCTAACGGTCAACTCGTCGCTAAATTGTCCCTGATAACTCCCACAAAAAAAAACGTTTCTGTTCGAAAAACTCGCACAGAGAGCATGTCCGTAATAGTCGAGCTGCTGAATGGAACGAACTAGACTTACGTTACCGGAATCTTAATGGAAATTGGGGCCGCTGATTGGTTGAAACACCTATCACGTGATTGATGGGTAGAACTGATAGACAAACTTCTTGAACAGATTGGCAGATTTCTGCAGAAGCAGGTATAGATTTTATCTACAAACCTCATTACTTCCGAAAGATAAGGAATCTACAGGAAGTTGATTTTTACCAAAAAATCCCTATTTAAATAGTATGTAACAGGTCTCTGACACACAGAAAATCTAGCGCTATTTAAGATGCTTACGCTGTCCACATCTCAGTTCAATACGTTCATTTATAACAGAGTTATTCATCAAATACGAATGACACGCGCACTCGCACATTAAACTCGCACATAACATGATCACAAATAAATTGATGGGCATTTTGATACATAATAGTTTTTTACCCAATTCTTAATTCAAAACTTATATCTAATTAACAGAATCAAACAAAAATCAAATTTTAACATGTCTATAACGTCATAAAATGATATATCAGCATGTAGTCCGAGCTACAGTTTCCTTTACTGCAATGTTCTATTGCAATGTTCAACATCACCAGTTCTCTTATATCGTAGGCGTAAGAATATATTAAAATTATTTATTATGTACCTCTGCGTGTACAATATATAGTAGCTGGAGATACACTGCCAGTTACGTAGTATTCTTAGCGTGATGCCGTCTGCTTAAGGCATGCCACTCCCGGCACAATTATTTCAGTTCAATAACCCTCCCTTGCGTGCGTCAACTTTAATACAACTCTACTGCGTATAATATTTAATTACGTTGAGACTCGTTTTTCGCCCCACGTGATACTGAATTCTCATATTGGTTTACTGAGATACATTGTAAATGCTTTATTTTAAGCAAATATTACGTGCATTTAATAAATTTGATCTCGAACACTTTGTAATAATAACACTGGAACAAAAATAAAGAACAGAATATCATAGTTAGAAACGAAACTGTTTGACGAATTGTCTACTATTATTAGGACTCTACAAAATTTACCTAACCATGAGTTGTAATGTGTAACAAATTATAAGTAGCACACGCTACATAAAATTGTTTAATCATCGAGTACAACATAATCATAACCAATATATATGGTTCACAGTTGTTTGTGAAAAATATGCAATTGAATTCCCCGTGCCTTAGTACATTAAATTGGTTCAGTGTTTGCTATTATTTATTGTAACTGGCCCTTATGGATTACAATATTTCTAAAGAAGATTTGTTGATTTAAGTAAGCTTTCGACAAATACAAATTGATTAGTAAAATGTTGATTGTGTAGTGACTCCGTTGTCATCGGAGACCCATAAAGGAAACCATAAAGGTCATATTCTGAATTTTGGCCCAAAAATGTTTTTTTGAGAAAAGTGTAATTTTCTTTAAACATATTTTACAAAATTATTCCCTTTAGGCTAAGTATTTTATAACTTCTGACCGATGTCTTGATCCAATTTTAGATTAGTAGTTTTGAACTAAAAAAGCCTGTCGTAAATAAATCTTCTAATATAAAATTTAGTTACAAAATTTAAAAGTTACCCTTATCACGTCATTATTTAGCGTTTACGTTTGCTTAAGTTTTTTTAAAATCCATTACTTTCAAGGCATTGTAAAACGTTTTTTTGGTTGAAATTCTTTAATTTGGTTTACGTTTTTTAATGTTTATTGTGGGCTACTTAAAAATCGGCCAAAAATAGAGAGAGCTCTGGATAACTGAACAAGTATTGTTTTGCTAAACCACTGAGACACGTACGTCACTTTTAACTGTATGTAATTCAATCCTGAAGAATATTTTTACGGTTTCTACATAAAAACGACTAAAATAAAAGCTTTTCTGTTGTTGTGGATTTTCTGTTGTTAATAACATGTTTCCTAAACACATGTTTAGTTGTAACCAGAGAATACAATAAGATACAAAAAATGTATTTTAAATAGTTCTTATGTATATCTGTTGACGACCAAGTCGAGACGTTATCGTCTGTTCGACCAAGACCAAGTTGAGAATGGAGTTTGTTCTAAGACATTATCCCGCCAGAGATCAGTCTCTGAAGTTACTGAACTATAATTTTATTCAAAGTTTTTGATACGCTGTACCAATTAGTTTCAAAGCTGGATCATTATGATGGCTATCAGGTCGTTTAGAATACTTTTAGTACTTTTTCTGCAATCACTTCTTACTAAGAGAATGTTGAAGTTATCATGAGAGGAGACAAAAATTTCAACGGAAGCAAGCGGTATAGCACTGGTAAAAAATGATAATATTTTTGACTGGAAGTTTTAAGCACTATTATCATTTGATGTACTTAAGAACCACATAACTTAAAGCTGTATGTGCATATTGCATTCTCAATGGCTTTGTACAAGAGCAATTTGTTCTTCAGTTGTAGGATACGATTTTTCTCAAGAGTCATTATATTCTTTTAAATTTTAGATCTATTTTTTCTACTTTTCTAATACGTTCTCCCAATTTATTAGAAAAAAAGAATCATCAGCATCTGGCTTAGTACCGTTTGTAATCTCATCATTACTTAATTAAATTGGAGGACATTTGCCACGTTTTAAAGTAAGCAGGACAAAGGAGAATTTGTTTGTACTAACTTTCGTTCTCCATGTAGGCTAATTAGTCATTCTTTCGTAACTTTCATTTGAACTGGTAGATCTCTATAAGCATTCTGTTACACTACTTAGCATTGCTTTTATGGTCTAAAAATGTCCTCTAAATTTGTCTCAACAGAAGTTGGTATATTGGCAAAATATACAACGTATGTTGTGGAACCAGGGAACAATCTTGCAACAGCACTCCTAAGTTGACTAAGTTTCCATACTTAGTTGAACATGCTGAGTTAAATATTCGTTACCATACTTAGTTTGAAAGCTGAATTCTGTGAGATAAGATTTAAAAATGAGACTGACATTTCATAAGCCCCTAGAGTTTATGAAAGGTGTCCTGGTGCCTTGGAGAATGCTGGTAGCAAATATTGTAAAACACCGCTGGATACTTAAACTGCTTTCTGTCAAATGCACTAATCATTATTGTTGAAATCTTATGATACTGTTGAATTATTGAGTGGTACTTTCTAAACACAAACTGATTAGTCGTGAGCAATTTGTCTAACACTGTGGTCCTAAAGTCTTTTTAATAGAAATTTTTAAGGCCTTAGAAAGCTGTGTGTATCAGACAATTGATTGTGTCTGTGTAATGTAACTTCAACTAAAACTTTGCCCACATTTTGGATCAACATTATTTGTACAAATTTCAATTGGTACAGCCGATATTTTGTTCTCATATTTGCGTTGAAAAAAGTACTGAGCATCCAAAGTGGCTTCTCAAATCAAACCAGTGGGACTTTACCGTTTGTCAATTTATATCATCCTTTGCTTTTGTTAAAAATTTTAATTTAATCGTCTATACTTGTGCCAGCAAAGATTCGTGACGGGTGAAATGGTGAATTGAAAGAACTATCTACGTCATATTTGAATATTTCAATGGAGAGTAAATACTTGTCAAAAGTGTTGTAGAAATAAGTCTGCTTTTTCCTTGTCTGAGTACTAAGACACATGGCTTGCTTAACGTGAACGTTGGATGTAACAGAACAGGAGGCATATGGAGAAGTTTCTGTCGTAAAGAAGATAATTTGGTAACCTTCCTACCTCTAACCCAGTGGTATGCCTTAAAAAAGATTAAAGATTAAAGGTTAAAGATTTGTTTTTGCTTACTACATAGACTATCAATTTGTGAATTGATTATCTCGAAATTTTAAACACACTTCTACTCATAGTAAAACCTCCAGCCGGGCAAACGCAATCATAATATATTTTTCCTGGAAACTGTGTTGTCCTCATATCTTAAGGGTAGTGTTAACCGCTGAAACTTAACACGGAATTTTTAGAGCCAGAAATATTAATCAAAAAACTGCAAGGAAAAAGGTAGTATGGCGGAAGTTTCGTAAAAGAATATTATCCCCTTTATAGGAATTTTAATTAAATTTCCGCGTCTGTACTTTGAAAATTGTTTTGAATGACTTTTCCATCTGTCAAATTTACTTTACATTTTGACAGATGTAAAGACATTTTCACAATGTCTCAATCTCTTTTAATTGTGTTTCTTATTTTCCACCTGAAATGCACGTTACCAGCGTTATTGTACGCTTATTTTCTGTTTTCTTTAATTCTTTCTTATCGCGTCCGTAAAATTCCCATATTTTGCTATTTTAAATGCAAAGTATTTATGTAAGTTGATCTGTGTATGTTATCAGCTTCCCTTTCTGTGTTTATCTACAGGGTAATTAATAAAATTCGTCCATTCCTAGTAAACAAATTTTATATAACAAACAATTTAAAGAATCTGAGATAATTCTACAGTTTAATGATGCAATTACGGAGTTATACAAAATGATTAAACTTTCAGTTACATATGCTCAAACCTTACCGTTCTCAAAAGAGAATAACAAAAACTAGGAACAAAACGTGAAATTGTTCATTAAAGAGACTAATTGCTCCTTTGCGTTGGAGAGTTTAATTAACGGCACTAGTTGGCAAAATATCTTTCTTCCTTTGGAAAGAAAGCTTAAGTGTTTTTCTTATCTACCTCTATTGACAGGTGAAAAGAAAACTAAATTTGTTTTCCTAACATTTGCGTGCCACTGTAGTAGGATCACTGTACTATAATTTCAAAAATTAAATAAATTGTCTAATATTTCCTAATATTGTACCTAGATTTGGCGATATATATTAAAAAAACAATGCCTTGTTTCAAATTGGACGTACTAAGTATTTTATTTTAGTTTATCTAATTTTCGTCTTACCTGATTTTTATTTTGAAGTGTAACCTGCCAAGTGGTACTTTATATTTCATTAAAAAAAATATATTATCCAAATTAAACTTCAGAAGTCTAAACTCATTAAATTGTTATATATTTTTTAACCTAGAGTTATATAGAATGAAAAATTATTTCATTAAACTACATAGTCTTTATCCTAATTAACAAACTTATTGTGTATGTAAGATAGGATTGTCAGAATATTTTTGACGGGACGGAAGAGAAGAGTCTGAGTATGGCGAATGTGTATACGTGACCGTCTTTCCGTCTGCGATCTGTCTCGCTTTGTTCAAGGTCATAACGCATGCCAATATCGGAAAACAGCGCTGATGTTTATGATTTGCAATGCCGTGTTAGTTAATACAGACTGTGTCAGAAACCACACAAGGTCTTATTTACACTCACGTAAGCTGTCAGTGTTTGTTTTGCGTAGGTTTAATTTAGTAGGCTAGTCTTGACACGTATTCACTTTTTACAGTAGAACTTATTTTTTGTTTTACCTAATTTCCTTCTTACCTTAATTTTATTTTGGAGTGTAATCTGCCAACTGGTAATTTATATTTCATTAAAAATTATATAATACAAATTGAACGTCAGAAGTCTAAACTCATTAAATTGTTACATATTTTGTAACATTGAGTTATATACTGTAGAATTAAATATTATTTCACTAAACTACATTATCATTATTCTAATTAATAAAAAACTTTATAATTTTGCCTACAAGTACAAGATGGAAGAGAAAATGTATGTCAGTTGTTTTTGGAACAATCAAGGAAAACAAATGATGACTTACCATTTTATTTTCCAAAGCACGTAATATTAAGCAACATAGCGAGAAGATAAATCGTGTTCGTTCTGGTAAACAAGTATTTCCCAGACTTTCTACCACCCTTTCCTCCACAACAACGATGTATTTAAATATTTCAGTTTAAATTAACAAATTAGTTTTTTTTAATTGCTACAGTAATGAATCTCTGAGTGATGAATCACAGTAATGAATCTTTATCGATCTGTCTCTTTTTGTCGGCCTCTGTCTTTCCTTTTTCTTTCTTCTGTCGTTTGTTTCCCTCTTGTCCTTGTTCTATCTTTTCCTTTTATCTCTGTGTCTGAATTGCAGTTCATTTATAAAGTAATGAAATGCAATTCATTATTTTACGGCCTTCATTATTGGATGTTCTCATTTAGGTGATCTTACATTGTGAGCTCCTGTAAGTTTATATTTAACTTTAATATATGTGCTTTATAGTTTTACTATATTGCCTTTTAGAGATGTGGTAGTAAAAACAATATATAGGAAAGTCAAAGAATACAGAACATAGGGTTTGAACAATTTTCCGAATTAGTTAGTGTAATACAGTGGAAATATTCACTACCTCAGCACTACCCCCTGTGAGTACCTACAGTAGATGAAGGACTTGAAAACTTTGAGCATAAACATTAACAACGACTGCATGGCCATGTGATAGTTGAGGCCCTGCAATTAATAGACATAAACAACAAAGAAGAGTTACGGAAACAACAACATGAAATAATTTTGGTTAACAATATATGTAGTTTAGTGCAGTGCCTAGTTCGGAAGCACAGATATGTGTTTTGTCAGACAGAAGACAAGAAAGTCACACGACTGTGTGTAATAATAGCCCATCGAAGTATAACATACCGATCGCGCACGGTGTTCAATGAATTTGGTCTGACCACTGCTTGGCGCTGTCCCCACCACTGGAAGACAAGAGCACGGCGTATGCCATACAGTGTACCTGTAAAAGTCTGACTTTTTCTGCTTTGTTATACCTGTTATTGCTTTAGCGGAGCATATTTACGTTAAATGGTATAGCTATGTCACATGTTGACATAAATTAATGACACCAAAGTGGGAGGCTTTAATAAGTACTTCTTCTTCTTCGTTTTGTTCTTTTTCTTTTTTTCCTTCATCACTTTAAGGATTAGGCTTGCAACTTCACAGCCACCGTTTTCTTGGTCTGCCTCTGTCTTGTTCTTTAAGAGGCTTATACTGGATTATTTTTTTTGGTAGTCTCGAGTCACACATTCTCTTTATGTGTCGTATCCCGTTTTCTTTATTTTGTTTAATTTTATCGTTTATCAAGTATATATTTAGCTCTTGCCTTATATCTGCACTTCTTATGTGATCTCATTGGGTGCACCCTTTAACTCTCCTTAAGAATTTCATTTCAGCAGCTGCAGTTCGTTTTCTATGATTTTAGGTGAGTGTCCACGATTCACTCCCGTACATAAATACTGGTGCCGCCAATACTTTATCAATTCTGTATTTTTGTACTTTTTTCCCAGAGACTTATGAATGGTTTTAATAAGTTATTTTCCAAAATAAACACATTGTTTCACTGTAATATTTCAGCGTTTTGACACGTTATTAAAGTTTATTGCTAAGTTCTGTTACGTTCATGATTACTTATTTATGTACATTTAATGTTAAAGCCGCTAATCCAATTTAAACGAATAAGGAAAATTAAGAAAAAATACTTAAGCCGTAAATTTTAAAATGTTTCTTGTTATCATTTAGCTGAGTTAATAACCTCACCTAAAATAAAAATATTAAAATATCAATGTTAATTTACGTTGACATTTTTTTGTTTTACCTACTCAGCTACGTATTATATGTATAGCCATGTTTATATTAAATATTACTAAATAAGACAAATTTATGTAACCACTGGCGGACACCAAGTCTAGAGAGTGTAGCTGCAGAGATTCTTTCCTTAGCAATATCGTAACACAAGATTTTATAAAATAATGCCCTTATTAATTTGACAAGTTTTATTTCATGGCTGTCTTAAGAAAAATCTTTGTTTGAAATGTGTTTTTTTAACACTGTGATGGCAAAGTGTTTACAAGCTGATGTAACCATTTTTTTAATTTTTTGTTACAATTTTTAATATCTGATCTAAAGTAATTCGTATTCGTATTGCTTTAAAAATAATTCGTATAAATAATCTGATTCTTGCCATTAAATTAAATTAAAATTAAATTCCACTGTTTTTCCTGTATCTGTTAGTATAGTTCTATCCGAGCAGGATGTCACTATAAACTTTATAACTATTATAGTATCAGTTTTTACACCGCTAAGTATACATTATTAATTACTCATTACCGGCCGTATTTATGTATAAACATGGAATTTTAAAAAAGAAAGGTAGATACACGAGTTCGCGATCACACATGTACACACTCATATATTCAAAACGCCTTCTCTCACATGCTCGCTATCTATCTCTCTAACACGTATTTAGAGAAATTTTATTAAGAGGGATGTTTTAAGAGAAATGCATTAAGAGGAATGTATTTTCATCTTAAATCTTTTCTTTTAAAACAAGAAGTACTGTAAGTTACTTGAGCAGAAAAGTTAGAGTTCCTTTCCAAAATAACGTATTATTGATATCAGCGGTACACAACCAAAGGTTCTGTAACGACAGTGAAAAAGAAAGAGGAAAAAAATATTTATTTGAAGACATAAATTACCCTTGAAAATGTCTACAACAAAAGATAACAAAAACAAAATAATAAATGTTTAAAGTTAAGCGGAAAATGGTAGGCTGTTATTTGTCGTATTTTTATAAAAACAAATTGCTACGTTTCGTTAAGCATGCCTTCCTTTCCAACTCATCTTACTTTTCTCTGTAAATGCGCCTCACTTATTGCTTTGATCTCTTTGTCATTGCTTTCAGTATGGCTCTGCTCCTTCACTGCGTTAAAATACATTAAACAAATGTCACGATTTCCCCACGTTCCAGAAGATTCCAGATCGTTTAACCGTTGTAAATGCGTCACTATTATAACTTGTAAAGTATACAAAAAATATTCCTCTTTTAACACAGACGTCTCTTTCTCTGTAAACTAATTGGGGGGGGGGGATCTACTTTCAAGTGTTTTACATACGATACTTTGTAAATTAAAATTTCAATAAAAAAATGAACAACGTATTACTAATTAAGATTTTAAAGAATTACATGTTAAAGGTAATAAAAGGATAATACAGACAGATTACTCGGTAGGATTAAGTACGATCAAATGGAACTTGGTCAAGAACTCAAACGACAAGATATTCACGGAAAGAAATGTATATTAATATGGTTAATTTAATGAACGCTAGAACGCAAATTATCGAAAAAATATAAGTAAGAATAGAAGGGCTTGAACAGCTGTACCGTGGAGATTATTTACTGTTCCAATATTATTTACTGTTCCAGCAGCAGACAACAGGCATTTACTAGAAGGCGATAGACAGACAACGGCTTATTTAGGAAAGTACGATTGTTCTTTAGGACAAAAAACAAAGAAAAATAAAAATGTCTTCAGTATTCTTCTTTCAATTGTGACTGTTTGTTAATTTGTTTACTACATCCCCCCCAAAAAATTACTTTTCTTCCTTTGTGTTGTCTCCTATCAAATTGCTTTTTTAAAGCACCTTTTCCGGCACTTTTTCATGTCGGACCTATTTCACCTACAAACTACAATTATGTGCTTATTCATGTGACTGCCTCCACGGTTTCGTCGTTTCACCTCACTTATTAAGAAGTGCAAAACTGTAACTGATATCACTATTTAACAATGCTCTTACCTGTTTCAAAGCTATGTTCTATTAAAAGAACATGCAACGTTAAAATCTATCTTCCATATACTTTAAACCCAACCTGTGGGTACACATTATACCGGATATGATCAGGTCGCCATTCAACAAAGACGACAAAATGTCATCTCAATGTCGCAGGACGTGTTACAACAGTAACTCGTAAATGGGAAAATTGGCATATTGAAAACTACATCCGCATCCGCTGCAAAACTGCATCCGCTTGGACTTCAAAAGAAAGCCGTTGCAAGAATATATACACAAGGAAAGGAGAAAATATAAGTTTTATACCACAAATATCGTAATGAACTAATAGCAACGACTATTATGCATCACTTTTGAGAATATCAATTATATCAATTGAGAAATTGAGGTACTTTCTTCACATACTGGTGCGGCATCTGCCGTTCGCCCCGAGACTGGCGGCAGTGTTACCATGACCCGGAACCTATATAATACAAAATTGAGAAAAATTTCCGCCGCCTTCTCAGTTAACTGGTTGGCGTGTCCCTCCCGATAATTAGGAAACCTTCTTTGTGAAAGTCCAGCACTGTTTTCTTCTGACACCCATCGGGCACGTCCCGGAAACTGTAATATAGCCATGGGTGCAAAGACGCCCAACTACCTGACGCAACCCAACGCAATGCTGATGCACCTCGACGCTTCACGACAGCAAGCAGAAACGTTCATGTTCCAGCAAAAGAATACCAACAGCAAAAGTCACACGGTCTTTATCCACCACAGAGAGCCTACCGTTTCGCCTAACACAACACTGTACTAAGCCTCTCCAACGTGTAAATAATGAAACTTCTGGGATCACTAATTTCCTTGGCGTCTTCTGCCAGATATCACTACCTATCAAACCTTTTACACTTGGCAAGGAACGATAAATCATAAACACTGTAAAGTAACGCGAAGCATCCAGTTATAAACTACAGCGTCTCTGTTACAAACCGTTCCTAAAAAAGCAATATAGATTATCTTATCCAAACTTAGTCTCTACAAAATCTATTATACACCATATCAATTATATCTATCTATCTACTGACTATCATATCCAAGCTTACTCTTTGTTACTTCTACATAACAATGTCTATATCTTGCAAGATTTTACATACTAATCACCGTACTGCGTGTTCCGAGTACACTATTTGAGATGATCTTTCTTCGCAGGTGAAACTACGTCGTAAAGCTAGATGGTTCATTACATTGTGACGGCAGTGGTATGCGAACATCTGCTCTCCGTTACCAGCGGCTGACACAGCGAGCCAATCAGCAATCCCGGTTAGTGTATAAAACCCGGGCCGGCAGAAAATTTTGGCGAAATCGCCTCCTCGCAATAGCCAATGGTCCTCCCCCTCACCGCCAACCACGCCGGCGTCAACGACACAGACCTGCTTAAGCAGTAATACATACTATTTCCCCGCCAAGGACTCATCTCTCCCCGGCAGTAGCGACCTGTCTTCCTAAAGCAGCCTCAATAATTAACACACGATAAAACTCCCCCACACTCTCTTCACTTCACCACAGTAAACACACGCTCTAGTTTCCCACACTTACGTACCCGCATGTAATCCTAATCTGTTCCTTCCGCCTCCCTTGACGGCTCCCTGTCGCCACCCAACAGCTTTGGCGACCAGCGTCACACGTCCCAGTCTTGGCCGCCCCCCCCCCGCAAAAACGTCGCAGAAAAATATGCAGAAATAAACAAAACAAAGCAAAATGAATAAATAAAGATGCCCCAGAACAACTATTACGGCCACATCCATCTACCTCTCCCGCTCGCGTATGGCTACACACTACACTCCCACACAATATAACCAACACACAGTACTCTCCCAACTAAGTGCCTCCACCTTCGCCGCGCTCCGGTCGTCTGGAGTACGTCTCCCCAAAACCCCTTACCACATGGCTGAAGGGAGCTCGTCTCCAAACCAGCCCGAGTCCGACTACTGGTTGGTCTCAAACATCAAAAAAAACAAAAAAAAAAAAAAAAAATTTGGCGCACTCTTCATCGCCACTCCATCGGACGCACTTCATCTCCTCTCCTCTCTTGGACGACATCGGCGCGAAGTCAGCCGGAAGGAACGGCCGAAGAATAGAACCGGTGTTCTTGCGTCTTCGCCCTCCAGTTCCGCGCCAGCGATGGATTTCGCTGGGCCGACACCCGACTCTACAACCGATGCCGAAAGAAGAGGAGAACTGCAGTACGCCACGAACAGCGGGCGCATCCGCCGAACATCTCAGCGCGGCATGACCAACATCTGCCTTCTCGCCACGCGGTCCTTTTTAGGGCCACCAAAAACACTAGATTGTACGATTGGCGCCATTTGTCATGCGGCAAGCCTTTTGTCCGCTGACAAGTGGAGCCCAACGTGGGGCAACGATCATTTTGCGGATGCAAGATCCAGCCACGCCAGTGAACTACCAGCCGGCACACAAAACAACATGGCGCCCAACAGACACCTCTAGAAGATCCGGAGAAGAGGAGTAGGCTGGCTACCGGAGAGCATTAAAGAACCGGGGGAGTTGTGACGGCAGCGCTATGCGAACATCTGCTCTCCGTTTCCAGCGGCTGACATAGCGAGCCAATCAGCGATCCCAGTTAGTGCATAAAAGCCGGGCCGGCAGAAAATTTTGGCGCACTCTTCATCTCCTCTCCTCTCTCGGACGACATCGGCGCGGAGTCAGCCGAAAGGAACGGCCGAAGAATAGAACCGGCGTTCTTGCGTCTTTGCCCTCCAGTTCCGCGCCACCGATGGATTATCTGGGCCGGCAGCCGACACTACAACCGATGCCGAAAGAAGAGGAGGACTGCAGTACGCCACGAACAGTGGGCGCACCAAAAACACTAGAGTGTACGATTGGCGCCATTTGTCATTCGGCAAGCCTTTTGTCCGGTGACAACATACATATTTAGTTTTGAGGATGCACATTCTACAATGTATATTGTAACGTACCAAATTGGCAGTTACATAAAGTAACTAATTATTACGTCAAGTGACGGGAGATCATGAAAATATTTCAAAGTACATAAAATAATGTAGACAAAGTGTGTATCTACAAAGATATATTATTGAAAAAATCCAACAAAGAAGAAGGAAGAGTAATATAGCATTATCGAGTACAAAAGAGAGAGAAAATGACAACGAGCCAATATAAAATGTTAGAAACCTGGCCCAATAGGTCCAAACAGTGAGGGGAAACAACAAAAATAATCACTAAAACGAAGAGGAGCCAACAGAGTCCAACCAGTGAGGGGAAACAACAAAAATAATCACTAAAATGAAGAGAAGCCAATAGGTCCAAACAGTGAGGGGAAACGACAAAAATAACTATTAAAATGAAGAGGAGACAACTCAAGAACAACTACAATGATGGTAAAACAAACAAATTTATTTATTAGTATAAATACTATGGAACAATGACTACCACCAATGGAAATATTGAAGAATATGACAAGAATAAGGGAACATTGATTATCACAAGTAATGTACGACCCAGGAGAACACCGATAGTGAACAACAATTAACCAGAAGAAGAAAGGAAGAAGAAGAGCAAAGGAAACATAACATGAAGAATGAAGATAATGTATGGACAATACAAGAAATCACCATTCACCAAGTATACAAGGAACTATATTGATGACCGGAAGAAGTGTAATGATTATTCGAGGATCAACTATAAAGAAACCAGTGTTTAGCATAATTGAGTAATCACAAACAATAACAGTGAAAACTTAATATAAGTGTGACAACCTGTAACAAGTTAACCAATTTTACCCCAAATAAACACCACAGACAATACAAGTGAGAATGTTTATAACAGAGGAAAATGAGTTACCATTATAAGTGGAAGAATCCAAGATTAACTAGTTAAAATGCACAGACAATTAGTGTGACCAGTTTAATCAAGATTGTAACCCAAAATAGATAATCATTAAGACCACCAAGAGAAATGTGAGATAGAACAGTAAAATAATTGTTCATAGGAACTGATAATAAAAGCTTTGTAAACCTTAAAATGAAATATAACTGAATGCCACGGCAAGACAGAATAAAATATAAATAAAATCCAGAACAAATAGTAACAAATAAGCTAGTTTGTTAGGTATCAAACAATCAATGTACCAAAAAACTAGGTACAACACAACAAGAAATGTAATACTATTAGATTAAGAATACTTGTGTTATTGTTTCAAAAAAATAGTGTAAACATGTGTATTACTTAATAATTAAATCATTGTAGTAGAATACCATAATGAAATGATAATAGTAGAATCAAATACTGCATAAGAATATGTTGCACATTGTTACCAGATAACTGACACATAACCTCATAGAAAGTGCACCTATAACATAAGATCATGTATATTAATTAAACCAAGCAACTATCAACAATTGTTTCAACCAAAGACTAATTATGAATAGTAATGCAAACTAATAAATAACATATGTACTGAAATACACAGCAAATGAATCAGATTAAATATGATATCATAAAGCCAAAAGAACAGAAACCCAATGTGACAAGTTAGTTAATCAAAATGCACTATCAAAACTTATTAAAGGATTACTAAAAATGTTACCAGTAGTTAGAGAGATATCTGATACTACTATGAGAACATATCACAAATGTAATAGTAGTAGTTTTATAATTGAAATATTAGAAACTAACTAACTATCATTGTAAAACCAGATGTAAACAAACACAATACTAAGAATTGGAAAGCTTTCAGGTAACGAAAGACTGATAAATACATTAAACAAACAAGGTACTACAATTGTACACTATTTTAATTTATAACATTATGTACCTTATGTGGTAAAATAATTGGAAAAGTGACAAATTAAAGAAATGAGAACAGAAGGTATTTTGATAAGACTATTAGTATATGAAAAATAACATTGTTCATAAAATAAAATGTGAACAAATGTGAATAAATGTATATATTATTGTTAGAATGCCAAACAAATGTAATTAGGTAAGAAATATTAGCGTTACATGCAATTATAAACAATCGAATATGGTCGCTAAGGACGCCATTACCAAATATTGTTTAAATGGTAATTACAACTATTTTATGTATTAAAACGAAAGAGAAATGGACTCGAGACGTTTAATAATGAGTGTTATAGTGTAATTGGAACAAAATATGGTGAAACAAACTTATTTATATTAAGAAACACCATATTAGTTTGTGAAACAGCTAAGTGAGTTAATAATGAACGGATTTAATCCTTGTTTAGACTTAAATTAAAGCCACAAGTGTCCGCAATTTAATGCCACTAACCATTCGACGATACGATAATTAGTAAAAAAGTTATGACACTTATAAACTTTTCAGTCATTTCTTATATCGATGCATACGTCACCCGTAGCCTCGAACCCAAGCGATAATTTGTAAAAAATTAAAAGTTTTATTTAACCAAAGTGTTTTGGGGTTGAGAGTTTGGCCCTTTAAACCAATCAAATGGCTTAAAATAACCAGACGAGAAGGAGACGCTTTGGTGAAGCAAGCATTCGTTCCATATCACTCAACAAGCAAGGTTCACGAAGGAAGTTGTCAAAATTATTTAAAATGTGCGCGTCACCAACACGAGTTACTCTACATACATTAACCTATACACAACAGAATAATAACGAGTGTCCAGTGCTTTAAGTGAATTAAAATAATAAACAGACCAGTGTATAATAAAGGTCGTGTTTTGTGTTTTTTAAAACAGGGAGTACTCTATTATAATTATTTTAACGAATTGAATTAAAATAATAACTTTCGTTAGTAAACGACAGCTATTGTTTTGGGGCTGCACTAGTCAAAAGTACTGAAGTGCATAACCCATGATAAAAAATTATCAGAACTGAATAAATGAATTATAGCGCAATTATTAATTTAAAAAATAAATATTTTACGATTTTATCGTGATTGAGAAAATCGGTATTAATTTAAATATCGACCATCCATGTATAATAAATAGTCGCTCATTTGACTAAATTTGTTTGAATTAACGAATAACTAGTTTATTGCGAAAATATTCTAAACGACTGATAATTATACATCAGATAACGTATGAATAAAATGTATGTGTTCATAGTATTAAGAATTTAATGAATAATATACTTATTCAAAATAATTACTTACTTTTGTTAAGTAACTAACCTAGAAATAACAATGATAACTTTGTCACCAAGTAATGATTCTGTTCTCAAATAATTTCAATCCAATGAAAGCTATAACAAGAGTTTTTTCATTCTAGATTTTTTCTCTTGCCAATAAATAATTTTAATAATTAACGAGTAAATAATAATAGTATTTTTCACAGTGCAGCACAGAGCACGTGTTTTCATCACAACTGCTGTATGCATTTTACTAACCGTACGATAGTACGATATATATCGACTTATGGTACCGACTTTTATAATTTTAAATCTTTGTTTGTTTTTGTAGTAATCCATTATTAAATATTGTTAAATAAGATAACATCTTGTAATCTGGTATCATGCATCTTCCAAGAACACACGAATTTGGTAATATAACTGAATAAAGAGGACTCGTTAACCAAAACCATTGTACTAGACATCAGTGTTACCAGCCTTGAGGTACAAAGAGCTCAAGAATTGTTTATAGTAATTATTGTTTTGTAAAGACATTATTAATTGATTGTTTTTTAAAAGAGTTCATTGCATTTTACAATTGTTAATAAACCCCAATTTATTTACCAGTGGAACAGAGTTTTTGATTTTTTTAAATTAGTTTAATTTTTTTATCATCAGTTCTATCAGAAGGTGGCGGTAGGATTTGAATGTTCAATACCATTCAAATTACAGTTAAACTATTATTTTACTTTTTGTGCATGTGCATTATTTAGGATATTCAAACAGAATATCTATATATGTGTATCAAGTGTTTTTTGCAGCAGAAGAAGTCACCAACAAGAACCTCGAAAACATCCACATATGGTAAGTGGGGAGGTTGACAGTGAAGTGTTAAATACTCTTTTAAACTAAAAAACTTAAAAGTAAACACCGACACTGAATTCTATTAATAATCACACAATAATAATAATCAAATTTAATTTTAATTTTATCGTATACAGACAACAAAGATACGTTACAATATTTATCAAGAACAAAATAATCGATCACATATTCATGAGTTTTACTACCTTGCAAACTTCTTAGTGATTTTAACAGGTTTGACACGTGGATTAAATGTGTACGTTTAAGCACACGATGTCAAGCAACTAATTGATACATAATACTTCACGGATTGTGAAGCTTTAACCGAACAGCTGATGCGTGTAGCTGAATTACATCGCCGTAGTGCGGCACGGCATCACTGATCCTGCTACCCGAGCTGCCCCACCGCCACACATTGGCGGCCTTTTACGTTTGAATCATGCCAGGAAAATTCAAATCCCGACACAGTGTAGATTTACGCCTAAGAAGGCAATACACTTGCCTAATTTTATTAAAATTTACTGTCACTTATCTTGCATATGCTGATGCTAGTTAAAGCGCTGGCGGAGATATAGACCAAAGTATTTGGCTTTCAAATATACGGGTATGGACCCAATTTTTACTGTACTATACGTGACCTCGACTGACTTTGACTTCCTTGGTATGGACCATTCAGTTACCGGTACTTAACCAGTCACTGAGTAACGTTAAATGAACCTGCACAACACTATGAGCCGCTTACAATGGGTAGAGAATATAACATGCTCTATCTATGTCTCGCTGTCTCGTCAGAAAGTGAAGCAATTAAGGTATTTCAGCCTATGGGTATAAAAACAATACAAGATAGGGCTGAGAACGTTGCTCTATAATGTAAATAATTAGAGTTCTATAAAATTTAAGTACGGACAGTATGATCGCTATTTAGAATATACTTACCAATAACTTAAAGACCAACGAGTAAAATAAATTTTGTATATAGTTTATTATTCTCTCTATCGTTTGTGACCAGCTCATAGTGTTTATATATACTCAGTAAGCAAACGGTTAAGTAACTGGTAAAAGTTGTATAACAATAGCGTTAGCAACAACAGCACAATACGAAATGAGTATTATTATATACGGTATGCTTAACATTGGAAAGATTAGTGCCATAGTATGAACAGAACAATGTAGAGAGGAAAGGGAGTAGGGTTAGTAAGATATGATATTGCTGCGACCCTCGCAAACGGTATTCTATTGTTACAGCCTCACAGCTGGATACGAAACTTTCATTATTCAACGACGATATGTATGCGACTTGCAGTAGAGATATTTTTACGAAATATATGTGTAATATAAAAACATTTTCACACACGTATTTTAAAGCATTTAAGCTAACTTCAGGATACGTGTACATTTCCAACACTTTTCCTTTAATGGATATTTAGAATCATCATTTAAATCTATTTGTGAAACTCACATTATGCGTAATATAATTCATCTCTGGTATAACGTTTGGTACATACAAATTTTAACTAACTGAATAAGTTTTCTGTGTTTCAGCCTTTGTAATATATGTTAGTGTTACATGCGTCAGATAAAAAAAATTGACACCGTTATTACGGGGATGTAATAATAATAATTTCACTGTAATTATTTATATGCCCGGGATTACCTATAAATAATAAATAGTGTCGCTAACTTCTTTTAATCACGAAAATAATTGCAGGGTAGGCTCTGGAAGTAGGTCTTTGGCGATACAAAGGATTTTTTGTTGTTGTTTATATGCTATAAAGTGTTGATGGCTTCGCTATTCAAACTTTATAGCCTTCTGATTACAGTCTTCTGTAAAAGCGTTTTAATAACAACTAGCGGTTTCGATACTTAAATCAGAGTCTGGTTTTGACCAGACAATGATTCAAATATCTAAAAGGCTGGTCGTTAGATTTCAAGGTTCTTGTAATGATCTGCACATCAAAACAATTACAGAGTTCATAAGGAATAATTTTCAAGACTTTTTTTGCATGTATTTACTGTGACTTTATTCAATAATGCAGATTCAATGGGATTATTTTTTTTTTAATTTTACTTTGCTTCATTATAATTACTTTTTATTGTTAATGTTAAAGATAAAAAATTGTTTCCAAATTATAACACTTTATTGAGATATAATCTGAAACATACTTAAGGGTAGGGTAGAGATAACACGGTTTGTTGAAACACATCTCATCTGGAAAATGTAAAGAAATCACACTCTTTTCCAAATACAATGTCTAAAATTTATACAGAATAAATAAACAGAAGAGATACAGTGTTGAATGTAAATGATTTAAAGTTTGCTCATTATCCCTTATAACGAAAGTCTCTAGTCTAGACGCCTTACGCTATACACATACTGGGATGAGAGAAAGAGAGTGTTATTGACCGATGCATCAGTTCTAATTAATTTTGTATTTCAATTAGTTCTGTTCAACTTTATGTTACTTAGGACTTTAAATAAATTAACATACACATGTATACGGACTTAACAAAAAATAAATATTATAATTTAATAAGGGGAGAGAATAAGGGATGAGAATAAGGGGTTCCAGCAGAAGTGGAACATCAGATAGGCTAACCGTAAATGGTATTATTGGAAAACCACATTGTGCATGCTCTTAACAGTTGTACATAATTTATAATGGGGCAACTTCATGACTAGGTTAACTGTATGGTAAGAACATCTGATAGATTAATCTTCTCCCAAAGTTCTAAATATGATTTATTCACCCAAAAATTGTAACTACTGTAATAACAATAGAATGTTGGGACACGTTTTGTAGTTTTGAAATTTCTGTTAAAAGACTCTGACTATTGTTTCACCCGCTTAGCACACTTAGAAAATGTAACAGGAGTAACTGATATAACAAAAATGTTGGAGAGTAAATATATGTTATGGATGTATTCATAGGGGTGGTAGTACCTGATGTGAAACACCAAGTACAAACAGCAATACACTTTTGAAATTACAGTTTATGTAGCAGTTTAAATTGGCGTATATTTTCCCTAGTTACTTGACCTTCCCCCTTATTACCCCCACCTCACCACCCTTTTAACACACACCCACAACACCTGTTTACCTTCCAACACATGTATTGTACTTGAGTTTGTAACTCTTTGGGAGTAACCTAATAATTTGAGGCAACTGGCAGAGTTTCTCAAAAAATTGTGTAAAGCTATCAAGTATATTCTTATCTTTTATTAAATTAAAATCCCTTACCAAGTATCAGACAAGACTTTGGTTAATACTACTTTAATAATCTAAGTATCAGTCGTCGGGCAAGAAAAAAAACACTATGTTTTTAGTAACAAAGTTGGAACTAGTTGACCTAAAAAATTAAATGTACGAATATTGTAACGACAATTTTGTGTCGTTCTACGAGCTTCTCGACTAGCCCAGCGTGCCTCGTCTGTATCAAGGCCGTCCACACACGTAGCTCGTAAGTACCTTCCAGAGTGTTCAAGAGAATTTGTAAATACGCATTATGCTGGCACGTCACAGGAAGGATAGAAAGTTATTTTGGAACAACTTCGCTATTTACATAACACACAGCGGCTGGCTTTGTCAGTTCAGTTACGTTGAGCGATTTCTTTAGTGTGGATCCAGTGGTTGTTGAAGATTAGTGGAAAGTGTTTACTGTGTTATAATTAGTGTGGATATCTATTACTTGACATTGTTATTTACGTGTAGACAAATTTAACTTGAATTACTGTACGAGAGTACCTTGTTGATTACAAATGGTTATTTGTGATTAATTAAAGCTGGTAACAATTGATTTCATTGGTGTCTGTATTTTGTTTCCACTGTACCATTCGACGATCAGTAAGACCGTCGTAACAGTATCATCAAATTAAAGCTTATCTTTTTGTGTACTTTTTGACGGAGTTACAATATTTTTAAATAACTATGGTGGAGCTCTATAATATTTGAGGTCTTCTAGAACTGTATTCCCATGCAAGTCCGACTGGATGTCAACTGAGTAGCTACAAAAGTCAGCGCCTGCTGTTGGAAAGGAAAAGTCAGAAATACAGCTGAAACTAAGCGGTGGCTTAATCCCGCGAATTCACTTTGCTGAGATCTTTGTTACAATTTAGAATATCGTGTGAAGAATTGCTCTTTACCTCGCAAACTGGTTTGTTATTGTTTTGTTCAATTTCCGCGTTTTAGCATGATGATAAATTTTTAACTTAGTATAATTTTTGCCAAATAAGTTTGTTTTTGTTTGAGTATTTTTAAGTTCAGTATCATTTTTCAATGGTTTTTATTTTAATATAATTTTAAAAGATAAAACCTGTGGCCTGCTAGACTATAAATATAGGTGTGTGGTTTATTGTATACATATATTGTAATGTGCTTTATTTATGTACTCTAAAATGTAACACAATACGGCAATCACTCAGTGAATTCAGCTCAACACAGCTCTCATTGTCAAATACAACAGTACGCGTGTGCCGCTTAATTGTGTTCCCATTCGTGTTCGCATTCACGGTCTCACATTGTTAGGATACACTGACTTTACTGTACGTAGTTAATTAAACGTATTATTGGGCGCCAGTTGCTAAAAAACAAACACGTGTACTTAATTTGTGTTTTAAGTCGTGATGTGTATTATTTTATTTGACAGTTTTACTGGATACAAGGGAACCTGCATTCATTTGATGCAATTATATCCTAAAGTGAAGTCATTATTGAACTTAATGTTTTTGGGAGGATTGGTAGTATTTCTCTGCGAGCTCTAAATCGCATAATGAATACGACCCTTAGACTTTAAGCAGGCTTACGAAAAAATACTTTTTAAAAACTGTTTTACTTTCGTCAGCTGACTTTTATGTAATTTTTAGTGCTGATGCCAAAAATTACAACCATTTTTTTATCACGTAAGGTTATCACACAAAAAGATATTTCTTTTAAAAAATTTGGCCACTATCATAGCTCAATTTGTCGATAAAATGGACACTATGTATGTATAAAATTACAAGTCCTTATAAACTTAATGAGGTTTTCTTTTTTTTTCCAAAACTTCTTTTTCCGCTTTTATTTCTAGTGACATTTTCAGCCTCTGTCAATAATCTGCCATTACGTTGATGTTCCACCGTCCCTGATATTGCCTTTCCATTTCCTTTATGTCTTGGTGAAATCTTTCACCCTGCTCCTCGCTGACTTCACAAATATTTTTGGAAAAGTAGTGATGATGTGAAGGTAGGACTTTTACATCACAAAATCTTGAACTTCTCGAACATGTTTTCTACAATATGTTCTGGGTCCAATTTGTTTCCCAGAAAGCCCCTACAAGATTTAAAGCTTTCTCGGGTTGTTTTTCGTTTTCTTTCTTGTAAACGCGAAAAGTGTGTTTTCAAATGCAATCAATATCTTGCACTAGCTCAACAAACTTTGTTTTGCCCAGTCAATGAAAAACAGCTTTCTTGTTAAGAAGCTGTATTGCTCGACGTTTCAACGTTTTCATGGTAATAAAGTTCCGCCGGAAGTCTTTGCAGGGAATCTTTCTAAGTAACTGCCTGTAAAGTCCCCAGTATTAGTCCAAAATATCCTTTATGTACTTCGCTCAATCCTTTTTGTCTTTTTGCTTCCAACAGTTAAATATTTTTAAGTAATATTTATCACTTTATGAACATAGTTTAAATAAGTGGGTACATTTTACGTTAAGGTTTAAATACGCTTATATTACAACAAAAATGAAATCCTTCCTGTAAATGATTTACAATTTACTTTGTGTATATATAAATTAACAAGTACACAAACAACCACCACCAACTCCACACACACACACTCGTGTACATTCATAAATAAATGTATAGGCTATGTGTTACTCATTCGATTTTCGGTGTTATTGATTTTCTGAATGCATTGCGTCTATGGCCATTTTTCTCTTATGTGTGTTTTAACATCTGTTGTACGTCTTCCTCATGAGCAATTGGCTCTGTTTTGTGTATGTTGTTTATTGCTTGTATGCCTCTTGGTGGCTCTCGATTGGTTAGATGTTGTAGCGACTTTTGTATTTATCGTGTTGGAGTAAGCGACAAGCTTTTTCACATTAAGTTAACATTCTTGCTGTAACTCTATTGTTATGGCACCCTGGCCGTTTATGTATTTCAATAGCTTTCCTGATTATTAATTCGGCTGAGGTAGTGATAGCGTAGCGAACACGGTTTTAGTGCCCTCGGTTTTAGTATTCTCTCTGTAGTGATGTAGTGTTGTTCAGCTAGCCAAGAGACTGTCCTCTATCTTCACCAGTGTGATATGTAATCTCATGGGTTCTGAAAATTTTTGTTGGATTAGTCTGCGTATGTCCTCTTTTAGTTTATAGTGAGAAATTTGTATATATCCCTGGTTTAGTTAAAAACTCCACTTTTTGTGCCACGAATGTGTTGCTTGTTTTTCCGTCTGTATTTAATTTAGTGTGTATGTTGTGGCCGAAGAACTTGTATAAATTTTATCTGCGGTGTCGCAAAATCCTGTTAGTTTGGTTTCTTTATTTTTCCGAATTTGTATTGTCTGGCAGACTGCCGTCGTCATTTGTCTGCTGGTAAAAAGATGGAGTTATAGACTAAGATGTTTGATTGAACCGAATAGCATTACAAGTATAATAAAGATATCAGTAGATTGGTGTGAGAAGCTTCCCCATGCACGGTTTGGTGGTAATTGGCTGAGTGCTTTTGAGACGAGTGTGTTTAAAAATAGTACGGTGTTGCTCTGGCCATCACCCAAAAGTTTTGTAAACTTCAAGTTGTTGTGTATGTCGTTGACGTGATTTTAAATTTACATAAAGGTATAAAGACTAAAGATGTGATTCGCGTGTCTGAACCAGCACGTTAGTTTTAGCACATGCGTTGCCATACACTTCTTCTCAAAATATGCCATGAATATATAGGCGCTGACTAGTAAGGAAGATCAATCTATCGGAGGATCGCTGTTTCTAAACTTTGACACAATAAATGAAATAAATTTTTGTGGTGAAATTCTGCGTCAATTTTTTGAGGTTTCCTAAAGTTTTATTGTGATCTCGAAGAATCTATAAAGTTTCGGTGTTGTGTATACTTGTGAAGGGAGAAAGAAGGTAACAGCTATGTTTTTACATAGACATTTCTGAACGTCTGAAGTATGAGGGATTGTTTGCGAGGTGTATGCTACATGGTGTTTTGGTCACTCGACCAGGTGAATTTAAATTTAAAATGTATGTACACCGCACATTACAAAATGATCATAATTAAATATCTATATGTTTATAATTTGTAAATTCTAGCTTTGCACCTACACACAAACCAGAGACGCACACACAAAAATTGTTTTAGCAAGAAAGTTTAAATTCCTTTTTCCATCGACGCTAGCCGTGTAGAAACAAACCCTTCCTAACGACAGTTATCAATCAGAGGGAACAATTTTTATTAGTGATATAAATTATCCTTCCGAAAACGTCTAAACAGTGATAACAAACACTTTTGGAGTTTAACTTAGAAAATAAATGTGTTTAAGTGAAACACTTTAGGCTTTTATTTGTCTTCTTTGAAAACAAATTGTTACTTTCCGTTGAACATTATTTTCTTCCAACTCATTTCTTTTATGAATGTGCCTCACTTACGCCGCTCGCTTTCGTCTCGCTGTAATTGCTTTCTAGTACGCTTGTGACCAATGATGCGTTTTCTCTATCTCCTCGTAAGACTGCGACTGACTACTCTTAGTTATTGCACTATTTCATAGGTTGTAACAGGTCAAGAAAATATTGCTTTATCGACATAGACACCATTTTTCTCAAGAGATAAGTAGTGTTCGTAATTCTACTTTTATGTACTTGACATCTAACTTCCTTAATACTAACTTTCACAAAGAAGGGTGATGGAAACGTATTTGTCTGACTAGCAATGTTTTAAAATAAGAATGTCGGAATCTACAGAAATCGTAGATTAACCGATGAGGGTACAATATGATTAAATATAATTTGACGAAGAACGGAAATGACACGTTTAATAAGCAACAGATTAGGAGATCGAAGTTAACAGTAGTTTGGTCACTTTAAAGAATTGTCAAAGACCAGTTATGAGTATGTGTTTCAACAGTCTCAGCTGCAAGTGTTAGACTGATGAAATGCTAGATGTAGGCAACGTGGGCCTACATTTTAGGCGGTACTAAAGTTAATGCATATAAGAGTGTTGTTCTATTGTGGATGTAATGTTTACAATAAGGCACAGTCTACAGAAATGTTACGAAGTCTGAAAAGAAATATTTATAGTATTCGTAATGTTTATAGCATTTAATATTTATAGTATTCCAGAGTATCCTAATAAGAACTTACATTTGTAAGAACTTAGGAATCTAATTGTAACGTCACGAAAAAGTACAAATCGGAGATACATACTTTTTTACTGTGCATAGTTTTTACCTACCGTATTATTCCTATTGTTTCCTCCAGTTTTACAGCTGTTTGGTAGTGGGGAAACCAATGCTAGAACAGCTACAATATAACATCATAGCCTGGTGGTGGACCGTAAAAGTACACTAGCAATTTTGATACTGAACGAAATCATTAGGACTGAGAATAATAATGTCCGCATCCGTTGAACTATGTAGAAAGCCATTACGTAATGTGACTTCATGTATATGGAGACTGAGTAATAAAGCTGAAGAATTAAGTAAACTGGTAATCCAAGGTTCTCATAGACCAACTACTAACCAAACAGATGTAAGCATACAGCGTTTTAAAATTTATCAACGTAACTTGTATTGGACAATTACCCAAACGCTTATGTCAACAATATGAATATATTTTACTAATGATAATGTGATGTATTTATGATATACACACACACGTATTGTTTACTAATGGTACATATAATTTCAATTTTCTATTGTAGTGTATATTTTTTGTTCATAGCCTAAAGGTACCATACGTACGATTTGCAATAAAATGTTTATTACTCACATTCTTAAAAACGATTGATTTCGGTCACAGACCACCGTCAGGTCATATACAGCACACTTGCGGTCACAGTATCGTAAAACAGCCACTATTTACAAAAACGAATTCGTAGACATTGATTAATGAACGTGATACGTACGTCGTTGTCCAAAGTTTCCCGAGAACTGATTTTGTTGCAGAGTGTTTATGTTTACATTCCGTTCTATATATTATATCAGCTAATGTTGATTTTCATTTTGCCGCAATATTTCAAATGTGATACGATTTTTGAAGTCCGTCATGATGTTCGATAGATTTTCGTGGCCCTCTTCTTTCACATGTTTTATATTCCATATTGTTCATATATATTAGATCTTATTTCATCACTGCATGTTTCCAATACAGTTAAATGTTGCTGTATTGGACCATATTCACAAGACTGTTGTTTTATGTGTTTGGCTACTGTTGAGTTTGGATTTGAGTGTTGAGAATGTGTGGTATGTTCTATATATCTGTGTTTAAACGATCTTGAAGTGAATCCTATGTATTTTTTGTTGCACCGTACATTACATTCTGTCGAGTTCGCAGGCTGACATTGATATTGGTAGACTCCAGCTTTTTCATAAATGCTTTTCTTTTTTGTATTGCTTATTTTCAGATTGTTGTAGATGCCATTGCTTGTTCTGAACGCTAATTGATAGTCTTGTTTTGCAAATGTTCTAGCTAATTTTTGAGAGTTGTCGTCAATGTAATGTGCAGATATATCAGTTTTCTTCCTTGTAATTGGTATGTTATTTGTTTTTGATTTATTTCTTTTTTGTTTTTTCAATGATTTTATCGATCATTTCAGGCTCATATCCATTGATTTGAGCTATTTGCTTTATGATGTGTATCTCTTTTTCATACTGTTTCTTGCATAAAGGATATGTGAGGGCTCGATATACCATGCTGTTGTATGCAGAAATTTTGTATGAGTAGGGATGGTTGCTCTCTGCGTGAATGGTAATATCTGTTTGAGTATCATTTCTGTATATAGAGAAATGATGTTTGCTTGCATGGCGTTTTATGGTAAGGTCTAGGAAGTATATTTCGCCTTTATTCTCTATTTCTTTTGTAAATTTAATGTCAGAATTGATGGAGTTGATGTATGCTAGAAGTTGGCCGATTTGTCTAGCAGTAGCTACAAATAAACAGATGACGTCATCCACATACCTGTACCAATATTTGATGTGTTGTATAAATGGATTTTTTGTTGTGAGTATACAATTTTCTTCTAGGTGCTGTAGGTACATTTTATGTTAATATATGTAGAATATATTTTGCTAGCTGTAATGCTATACAATAAACTTACGTTATGTTACAATTACAACGCTTAACACTTACATGCAGTAAAAGTGAATTACAAATGTACCGAGAACCCTCTGTACAAATAAACTGCCGAAAATAGTCGGTGATTATTGACGTACACAATACCATAATGCAATAAAACTTAATGTACTCCAAGAAATATTTGAAGCGGATACGTAGGTGACAGTAAACGCGATGCATTCCAAACATCCACTCATTGCTTAGAAAACTTAATCAGTATCAGCATGTACGAAATCGTGGTCGCGCAAACCTGAAATACAAGTTATTAATATATTATTAGTAATTAAATCCTTAAAGTGGTAGTGACCGTCAATCAATGAAATGTTTCAGTGAAGAATTTTTGAGGATCGGACAAAAATATAACACAAATTGTAACTTATTTGTGTCGACGTTTCGACAATGTTTATTGTCATCATCAGGACAATTTTTGCTGACACCTGTTGTGTGTTAGGGGTCAGCAACAATTGTCCTGATGATGACAATAAACATTGTCGAAACGTCGACACAAATAAGTTAAAATTTGTGTTATATTTTTGACCTATCCTCACAAAACCTTCACTGAAAAATTATTAGTAATGATACTCTATTGTATCGTCTATAGATCATATAGTCTGTATGTACTTCCTCGTATAATCTAGGAACTATAAATAGCCTATCTGTAGAAGTCAGCCATAAGGAAAATTGTACGTTTTCTTACGTTTTATTTCTCTAGATTGGAATAAAACTTAGACAAATGTTCTTATAATATAGTTAATTTGCAACCTGTTTCTTACATATTTAAATATAGTATTCATTTTAGCAGACAAATTAAATATATTATTTATTTATCTGCAAGGTTTACAATATGTTATACTTATCAGTAATTGTTCCATGAATTAAAAATATTGTTTCACTTAAATCGCTGACAGGAACGGTATTATTATTATCATTATTATTATAAAGTGTAGGCTGTAAAGTTTATAATTTACAATTATTTTTAGATTAAAGTAAATTAGCTATTGTAGGAAATCAGCTATTTATTTTATGAACTGATGGGTTCTTTGCATTAAGTGGCTTTTTTATTTTGAATGGTTTTTTGCTCGTTTCCGTTCTAATATAATATTGTTTGTGTTTGTTTAAAGCAAACATATACACACTTGTACATAACACATTTGGACTTTCCAAATATAATGAGAATTTACAGAATAAAGAGAAAATATTTGTCTACGTCCCAAACATAAATCTTTGGTATCAGAACTCCTTTTTCGTCAGTTGAAGAAAAAGCGTTTTACATCCAAATACTTTATTCTTCTTAATAATATTTAGCATGACACCCAGAGCTTTGTTTTTTTAATACTTTATACAGTTTTTGAGTTTGTATAGAGTTATTTTTTTATATAGGTGGTAAAACGTTTCTCGTGTATTTAGTAAATTGTTAAAAACAGTGCCGTTTTTCTTCTTTTACAAATGTCGTGTTATTAGTTATGTATAGAAGTGTGTAGCGTGTATAAATGGGTGTATTTATATGTAAATGGGTGTAGCCTACGTACACTGACCCAATAAATTCAAACTGTTATACTCTTTATGAGTATACTTGGTGGTAAAATAATTTGAGTTATATCAAAGGTAAAATGTTATCTTGCCTAAGAATGACTGTATTTATTTTTGTCAACTTTATAAAGTGCCTATGCTGCATGGTTCTATTACTATAGCTACTGTTAAGTTCAGGAACACTACAAACTTACCAATGAGACGAGACGCAGGATAACTTTAAAGACTCCTAAAGGGATCACCTCCATGGATGTACAGTGCACTTCCATCAGGAACAGGTTAATCTGGAATGGAAATGTGTGTGTGTGTGTGTGTGTGTGTGTGTGTGTGTGTGTGTGTGTGTGTGTGTGTGTGTGTGTGTGTGTGTGTGTGTGTGTGTGTGTGTGTTTATACTTATGCTCAAATTTTACATTTGGAAGTCCCGCAGAACTCAACTAATACGAAAAACTGCTTTAAGGAAGTTATAAACGTGGACAAATAAACTAAATATAGGTTTGTGTTTACAAAGAGCGTGTTTATGTGTTACATTGCTGTCTTTTACAAATTCGAAATAATAATATTTGTAAAAAATAATTTGAATTTTCTGAAACTAAATGCTTCCTATAAGGTCTTTTGTAATAATATTTTACAGATGTTACTTAATACATGGTTTCTAGATGTTACCTTATAGATTCTATTACCTACAAATTATTTTGTAGTAGGGTTTAGATTTAAAGAGGAAAAGGTATTTTTCTGTAGATGAGTTCCTTGACAGTTGCTTTAAAGTTAGTTAGATTCAATGCAGTACATAAACTTGACAAAACCGAGTTATTTGTAACAAACCTAAGGGATTATATGGATATTAAATTATATTCTACTACACATTAAATATGCAAAGGACTTTTCTTCAATGGTGTAAGATCCTTGTAAACAAGGAAATTTGCGTACTGTGTACTGACTTACGTAAGTCCTTTGTCCATTCCTTACATTAAAATATATGACTTTGTGAATGTACTCTTGCAGATCTTGTACCTAACCAAAAACAACGAGTTATTAAAATACAAATTAAAATAATATACATACAATTCTGGCTTCCAACATATTGTGCTTGTTTGCCTAAATTTATGGAAAAAGATAAAAATTTGTCTGGGGGTCTTGTAAAGTCTTGCTTATAAACGTATTCAATTTATAGATATTTCTTTGTAGAAATATGAACTCACTTCTAGTAGTTGTTTAATACTGGCAAACTGAATCCATAATTAACATGTTGAGTTTCGTGTTTACTTACAATATTATTTTCTGTATTATATGTACTCACACACTGGGAGTCGGGAGACGTTTCGAAGAAAAGATTACGTGTAGACAGAATGTCCACGAGGCGAATAATAGCTCTAAAAGATTGAGGAAAGCTTACATGTTGTTTGTTATGTGTACAAATGTGATATGTTGTAAATGTAATGCTTAGGGCGATAAGGTATTTATAATCAACCGTGAAATGTTTCTTGCATTCAGAATAGTTCTTAGATTCATAAAGTTAAGTTGTAATGAAAAAACGCGTTTAGTTTTTGCTTCTCGTATTTCAATTGTTATTTGTTTATACAAATGACACACAATCTAAAATTACGCACAACAACTTTTCTATATAAGCACAGAACTTAAAAAAGTTGTTAAAATGTATAAAATGTTAATAATTTTTTTCAGTTATTCAGTATGGTTCGTATACAGATTAACTGTAAAGCAATTATTGTATCGTCGTATATACTCTTCTGAGTTGAAAGAAAATTATTAGGTATTTAACTTTTTCTTAGATATATTTAATTTTTTTTCTCTTGTTTTCACTGTGTTAAAACACGATATATGTATGATACTTCAGCCGACGAAATTACAAGCAGAAAAGTGATAACAACAATAAACAAATTAAAAACTAAAGTAAAGTGAGAATTAGTCATTCTGTATCCCCGCAACCCCACAAAGTGTAAGCTTTTATAATAATTGTGCTTACATTTCTCAAACTTACCTCGTTGTTAGCGGACTCAGAAATCAGTGCCACTAATGCGATGTTCACATATTAATCGCAAAACCAGCCTTATGAAACAGTAGAACTTTGTCACACTGTACAGCTACGTTATTTTTATTATCCACAGGTAATGAGAACCTATAACTGTGCAACACATATATCGACTACTACGTGAACACCATAGTGTTCGTTCAAACAGCCCTATTTATCCTCAACTATTCTACAGACGTCACCGACGTATTCAGATCTGTCTAACTTTATAAGTTTAATGTAATCGATATTACTGTTATTCAAGCAGCTTACACAGTGTGGTGCATTTGAATCATCAGGTTCCATTGAAGTTTGCTTTTATTCAATTTTATTTTAGCAAACTGTTCGTTAGTGTGATTCATGAACTGCGATTATTGCCATGAATGAGCAGCACAACAAGGTGGCGAAGATGCAAATCTATAGTTGGAAAATAAAAGGTACCTACGTACACGTTGTTCGCGTGACAAATAATTCAACGTCGTTTGCTAAGGTGAAAAATAATTGTAGGCTATATATGTGCGATTCATGTCTTAACATGGACTGGAGAAGTATAGTAGATCGTTAAACAACTTATCACTGGCGGAAATGACACAGAAGTTACTAAATCCCTTACTATAATAACTATATACCCTTGTATATATTATTATATCATATTATTAGTTATAATCTCTATTGTTACTTTTGTTTTGTAGTATTATAAGAAGTCTTATAAGTCTTAAATCTTAATCTTACCCTTCATCAATGTAACTATATCCTGTAGCCCCAGGTTGTTGGTGCCACATTGTGTTAAATTGTGTCAAATCAGAATTGTCTCAATAAGTGTTAGAATACATATGCATTTACATAGTATATAGACAATAGGACCAAACAAATTTTCAGGCATATAAATTGATAAATAAAGTATAACACACAGAATGATGTAATGAATGTTGGAGCAGAGTTTGTGTGGCATACAGTGACTTTTCCAAGGCGTAAGCAATCCAAGATATTTGCAAACATGTTGATCCACCTTTATCAGTAGCCTAAAGCAATTCATTAGGCCTCTTTGTGCTTCTGAGCTACGACCTGTTTACTGCAAACACAGGTAACATACAGAAAGTGTTACTTATAATTATATAAACATTTCCACCATATGTTTGCTGTAGTTGCTGTGGAAAGTTCCAATAACTCAAACAAATTATAAAGCTAGTAGTATTTATATCAATTTGTACGAATATACACACAGAGATTCACTCATAAGGCATATCGGTAAGTGATATTTAAACATAACATTCTATGTTTATTTTTATGTTTATATTTAAACATAATACACTGTCTTTGTGAAATCCTCTTCGTGAGTACGAGAAATTATTCTGAAAGTATATAATAAATGCAGTTACTAATAAAATGTAAGCAAAGCATTTGTTTTGACGTATTGACAGTTATTAGTACCTTGACATAAATCATCGTAGCTGCCAGTATTGAATAAATTAGAATTACAACAATATGATTCTAATTGGAACATTACTAATAAATCTACAATAAATATAATGTGGAGTGTCAATTATACACGCATTTGTCAATTATACCTTTTTCAGACAAGCTAATAGAACAGCACCTACTAAATATTAATTGAACTGTTTTATAAATTTTGAATCATAGTAGTTGATGAGCGGAAAAGCAGGAAAAATAATTATAGGAAATATTTCCTGTTTTTTTTTTCAGGAAACCTGAAAATGAGAGTTACTACGGTTAACCCATTTCTGTGCAAACATTTTATAATATATTTTTGTACGAGTATTTGGCGTCAAGTTTTTTTCATTTTAACCGAGTTCCAATTTGTAGGTAGTGAAAAGGTGAAATAGGTCCATAAGGTACTGCTGAATGACCGAAGAACATGGCTGTGTAACTTAAACTTGAATAAAGTTTATAAACACAAAATTATTCAACTTATACTGTATAACATTTACTACTAGCATTTCCAACAACTAGGCAACGTGTCCTCTATGCCCTTTATAGGGTCGGTATCGCGTGAGAGGCGTGTCTCTTGTATTAACAAGAAATATGGAAACTGTTAAATTATCTTATACTTTAACATTCCTTCTTCTTCTTCTTTGGCTTCTTCTCTCCTCAAACCTTAGGTTGGTAGTCTGCAGTTTCTTCTATTCCAAATTCGGTGTCTTTACTTCCTCTACACTTTTTATGGCTTGAGACCGTCCAGAACCGCTTGTTTTAGTCTCCTCCATATCACGTCTTTCCGACATTGCTTCAAACAAGGTAGTGAATTATTCTAAATATCAAAGTATATGACCTACCATTATATTTCTTCTTTCCTCCATTGTTCTTAACAGCATTCTCTTTTCGCCTACTCTAATACTTCATCGTTCTTCAATCATAGAGCTCAGGGTATTTTCAACAGTCTCCTCCAGCATACCATCTCGGGAACCTCAAGTTTTTTTTTCATTTCCGCTGTTCTTACAATACAAGACTCTCAGGTGTAAGTACATCATCCAGATGAATCTATTTACCAATCGCTTCTTCAGTAGGAGGGAGACAATTTTTCAGTCCAGGAACAATGCGACGCCCGGCATCAGGAGATTGTCCTTCACCAAATTACCGACGGTCATTTGGGAATGGATGAACTTGTTGCTTGTCCTTGGATTGGGAAACCACTCCTAAAGGCGGATGATCCGAAAGGACAACGGTAAAAGATGGTAAAGGCAACGGAAAATTCCTCCATTAAAGATCTAATTGTATACTCCTAGTTATTAAATGCAAAGAATGGGATTGAACGCTACACGTCTTATACTAATTTATTTTGTGTTTATTTACTTGAACATTTAATTTTTAAAAATGCTTTATTTTGTTAGAGAAGATACATTTAAAATTATACTGACTTTATCTTCAACTGTAATGTATGGCACTAAAATAATTTTATAAAGCACTTTCAGTTAAACATGGTTAATTAAATCGAAATTTAATATATTAAATGAAGCCAGAAATAAAACTGTGTACTCACGACAAAGTGAATAAAAAAAACCAATAGTATCATCAAACCAATAAGTATAATTACTAAACCCACAAGCATATTCGTTTCCCATTACTACTATTTATAGTTGATTAACAACAAATTTATAATTCTAAAGAACCATCACTAAAAAGTTAAAAAACATGCACGTGTCTCGCTGGGGAAATGGAGGTATTTGATTTAGTAGCACGAGTGGTGCGGGTTCCAATACCAGTAGTAATATCTGTGGACACAATTCTTCTTAGAGCAATGAATATGCCTTATCACTTATCAAGAATCACTGGACTAAAATAAAACAAGACTTGAGCTCCACAAAAGCATCCACACTTTGTATTCACAGAAATGAAGCTCACTTTACAAGCAAAGTATAACCACACTAAGGAACTGCTGGCTTTCACATATAATGTTGAATTGCACTAATTGAAGTAGTACATTACGTCAGTTTGAGCTTAAAATGTTTACTATGGACATAATGAATATCTGTTTTGAACAACTATGACGTTTGAAACGAAGTACAGGATGTAAAATGTTACAGCGGCCAGTAGAGTTCTGTAATTGTCGTGAGCTTGAGAGAACACATTTACTTGTTTACTTATTTGTCTGTGCTCCGCCACTGCCGGTGATAAGTCCGGTACTCATCTCGCAAGTGATGGGCAAGGAGGAGTCGGGAGAGTAACAAACTCGTTAAAAACCTGGGTCCATCTGTGTCCAGATCGTAGAAACCAGTATGGGCCCCCGCCTGGGGTTACAGGTGAAAACCGGCCAAAGGTCCAGGTGGAAGAGAATTATCTCAGCTGAGAGAGCGAAAGAGCCTAAGTGAGAAAACCCTGAATGATAATCATGAAACAGCCAGGGGAGATTTTATTACTGGCAGAAACCAGAATAGCCTTAGAGTAAAGACAGGATTTATCGGTAATGGACTTGAGTGTAAATAAAACAAGAGCTGGATTGCTGCAAAAATAGTTCTCGGAACTTGAAATTTTAGATCAATAGCAGCTAAGGAGAATAAATTGCAAACAGCAAAAGGTAAGGTAAGGTATTGCTGGTAAGGTATTGAATACACCAAAAGTTGATGTATCCTATATCTCGGAAACAAAGAGAAGCTTCAGAGTAGCAAGTATGTGGAGGACCACGTGACCAGCAACAAAGAGCTACCGAGGCTGTAGCAGTTTTCATTAAGAAGAACTTAGAAGAAAGGATTAAGATTATGAGTATATTTTAGATAGAATTACGTTTATACGTTTAAAACATATGAGAGGGAATCTTAGTCTAATCCGTGTGTACGCACCAGAAGAAGGTAAAGCGGAGGAATCGGACAAATTGTATAAAGGGTTGCAAAAGGTTGTTGATAAATTAGGGAATACTGATCAGATAGTTACAAGTGGATATTTTAATGCAAGAGTAGGGAACAGAGCTATTTATCAATGCATAGCCACGTTTGGGGAGATACTATAAACAGTAATGATCAGATGTTAAGAGATTTTATAAGCTTTAATGAACGTAAGACACAGAACACCTTTTTTAAGATACGAGATATTCATAAGTATACGTAGACTGCAAGAGGATTTAGATCGGTAATTAATTACACAAATAGGAAAATAGCTGACCAGGTTATTGATGTAGGGCGTGTAGAGGTTATGGTATAGGTTCAGACCACTACCTGATTCGTTGCAAGATTGAGATATTTGCCAGATGAAAACGATCACGAAAAAATCAAGATATGAAGGGAGAAGATATTTATAAAGCTTACCTATTATAAGAGGAGAGTATACAGCTTCTATCTGAACAGCGGTTACATCAGGAATTTTACCAGAGAGAGGCAAAAGTTAATGTAGAGAAGGAGCAGAGTTGTATTCAAAGTATCCAGTGAAGTTCTAAAAGAAAAAACAGATATAGAAGAAGGAAAGGGTTAAAAATCTGGACGGAAGAAATTGAACGGGCTGTGGAAGAAAAGAATGTAGCATACAGAAGATGTTTATATCATCCAGTTGGAGATGATAAGGAAATATGTAGGATTAAAAGAAATGTAGCAAAGAACCTGGTGAAGAGGAGTCATCAGGACTGACAGGATGTGTTTATTGCTAATATTGAAGATGGTGTGCATGGTCGACAGTCCTTCTCTTATAAGGCACTGAAGTCATTATGTTGAGATCAGAGGAATACGTGTAGGTTAAATGTGATTGATGATGAGGCCTAGAGAGCATACTATAAAAAATTGTGGTACGAGGATAAGACCTCAAAAGGGTAACGCTTTTCAGTTGATCCCCGAGGATTAGATGACATCGCTTTTGAAGAGGTTGTACGTAGATCCGGTTGAGACCTTGAGAAATAAAAAAGCAAATGGAATGGATGGACTTAATGCGGAATGCTAAATATATGGAGGAAGTCTTTTGCATCTTAAACTTAAGAATTTGTTTGATATGTGTTGGAAACAAGATAAAATCCTTAAAAACTCGTAAAAGGCAAAAGGCATCCCACTTTTTAAGGAGGGTGAGAGAAGTAACTGTAAGGATTACAGGGGTATTAGCCTGTTACTTAATGCATATAACATATATTCTCAAATAATAATAGAGTTAGGGTTTGAGAAGAGAACATTATTGGTAAAGAACAGATGGGCTTTATGAAGGGTCGCTCTACAATTATTGACATTTTTTTATTAAAGTATGTGATCGAGAAGAGACGGCAATTTAATCTAGAAACTCATATGGCGTTTATTGTCTTTCAAAAGGCATTTGGTAATCTGGATAGGGATGTCTTGTAGAAGATTATGATCAGAACAGGTTTTCCTTCGCTTCTTATCAAGGTGATTAGAAGTCTCTATCAGAACACCTCTATTTCTTTTATGAATTTGCTAACTGCTATAATTTTTTATTGTTCGACTAAGCTTTTCGTCATTACTGACATCTTCAGGTCTTAAAAAACGACAAGGTTGTTTAAGACCTGAAGATGTCAGTAATGACGAAAAGCTTAGTCGAACAATAAAAAATTATAGCAGTTAGCAAATTCATAAAAGAAATAGTAAGGATGGCTGCTAATTTAAACAATACGAAGAATAAAACATGCGAATTGCAAGCAGATAAATATAAAAATGTAAGGGAATTTTTTAAGTATTTAAAAATTAAAGCAAAATTGAAAAAAACGCTAGGGAAAATTTGGTTTAATAAACAGTGTTTAATTAATAAAATAACTCCAAAATACGAAAAAATTAAAATTAATAACAAAAGTAAAGTAGCAAACCAAGTGAAAAACATGGCGGAAAAAATATGTGGTTGTTTAAGACCTGAAGATGTCAGTAATGACGAAAAGCTTAGTCGAACAATAAAAAATTATAGCAGTTAGCAAATTCATAAAAGAAATAGTAAGGATGGCTGCTAATTTAAACAATACGAAGAACAGAACACCTCTGTTGACTGATACGGGAAAACGATTGACAGTGCCAGTTGAGACAAATAAAGGAGTTAAACAAGGTTTCTTGTATCACCCTGATAGCCTACTTTTTAATATTTATTTGGACGCTATTATTAAAAATGGAATAAAATTTTTAAATATGGAATTAAGCTTTCTCCGCAGAGTACACTTGGTATTATTTTATATGCAGACGATGATTTATACAACAGACAAAATGACTTTTACAGGGGAATATTGATCTTGACGAATTTAACAGAGGAATATGGGTTGGTGCTATCTCTATATAAAACAAAAGTAATGGCTTTTAGAGGGAAGTATCCAGTAACGATAAAGCTAGGGGTAAATGTAAAATCCAATAAAACATCTTGGAGCAGGTATCCAGTTTTAATTATCCTGGATGCGAAATATCTCCCGCAGTTGATTGTGATGTCGAAAATGAACTTAATAAATTTAAACATATATGTGGGACAACCTATACAACCTTAAAATACAAAACCAGGAAAGACACTGTGCTTAAGTTGTATAATAACGGTGGCGCTGTATGGGATTGAGACATGAGTACTTTCACAGAGAGACAGAGGGAAGGTTACATCAGTAGCAATTAAATTTTTCAGGTCGATCAGAGGGTGCATTTTACGAGACAGAATAAGTAATGCACAGGTAAGGCAAGAATTACAATTTTTTAAATTACACGATAGACTTACGGAATACAAGGCCAGCAGCAAAATCGCCTTCCCAAACTTGCCTTGAATTATAAACTCACAGGGTATCGTAGTGTGGGGCGTCCGAGGACGAGATGGTTTCTGGAACAGGCAGTGCATCCTAATCCGTGAAGTGGACATGATGATGACTTACTTGTCTGCATGAAGCATATGTTACGTTCAAACATATGTTACGTTTTTCAGCAAGCACATTTTCATTGGAGTTAAATTAATTATAGGTTTTGGGGTTGGTGTTAACCGATGTGTTCTTATTACGGTCATCGTACGCGTAAAGAGCAGAAGGCGTAAGAAGCCCGGCGTTACGTAAAGAGAACAGGCGCTGAGGAAGTAATGACAACCATCGGTTTTAATTGAAACTTCAAATAAGGCTATTGTACGGAGGTTATCGCAAAACCGAATAAAAGCATAACTATACACTTTTGAGAGTTAATTGATTACTCTCAATTTCAAATTACCTTTATTATCTTATAAGTGATAATAAACGTGTTATATGGTGATGAGAAAACGTCACTGTTTTAACTCCATCAATGTATGAGGGGTATATCATGTTGTACATCATGTATCAGACACTGGGTATACTAGGGTATCTTCAAATTTATTTCAAAGTTCCTTCAATGTTTACTTCAAATTTAAACGTTATTATTTATACGCTCCAAGTCACATTATATAGTAAATAATTTACCTTAATTGAAACCTTCCAGTGACTTCAAGGATGATATATTCGTTACGCGTTTCAAGTCATATGACCCTTCATCAGACAATAATCACTCACAAGGAGATCATCGAATATTAAAATTCACACGAAACACACATACGTATAATTGCAAAACGGTTAAGAGCGTCCAACACGGTGCACTGCGCGAGGCTTACCGGACACTACGTGGATTATTATTTTTTTGTACGTAAGTCACGTTATCTACGGTTTACGGGCTACAGTAGTACACGGAAATGCATTTATCCCAGAGTGTTCGGTACTGCATTTACGGTGTACTGCATTGCTTGTAAGGATTTTGTTCAAAACATTATCGGATTCAGTGTAATAAAGATAAAAATTAAATGTCATAATAAAGCGTAGAAAAAGTATCAAATGTAATGGCCAATAGGCTATAAGAATGGGCAAAGTAATAAGTTAAAATGACAGGATATTGCAAATATACTTAATGTTACCGTGATATATAAAGGTATATTAAGTATAAGTTATGAAAACACATAAACCAGGTCATGCATCTAAATCGTTAGGTAAAAACTGTCAGAAGTAAGCCTTGGGTCTGGTAGTTTGTTTTTAATGCTACATCTATGGTGAGGCCTACCTGTGTTTTACAGGTGTGCGAGCTTAGAGAAACCGTGGCCTATGAAAACCATTTCGCTAAGATAATACCGAAGTGGACGTGTCGTTGAGGTTAATGGCTTCACTTTGCCTAGACAGAGAATAGGTATCTGTTTCGATTTCGGATTGATGATCGTGTTATTGCTGGACTCAATTTTAACCTGTTATATTGGTTATTTTTCACTTTACTTTTCACTAATCATTAACTGTGAATACTAGGGACTCTGCAGTTGCTTTAAATGTCAAACCAGTGAGTATTGGTCACATCCGTCTAGCGTACGACCAACTGATCTTTCTCTCTTGGGACATGGGGATAATACAACTACCAGTGTTAACCATTAAATCTTATCCTCTGTAATTCTTGTAAAATGCAATTACGTTAGTTCTTGGTACAGTCGACTTTAACATCTACTCTATTCATAAAAGGCAAGTCCATAAAACGCTCTCCCCTTGCTTGATGTTAACTTGTTAACTGTAATATAAAGCGATAATGGTTATACATTTCTATGTTATTACAATTTTGTGTTCACGTAATATTTAATTACAAATATTTGAATTATTTACTAACCTTAGCAATTATATATTATGGCAAACCTATTTACCTGTACATTTTTTTTAAATTAGTTTGGCAAATATTATTTTTAATTCTTTACCTGTGTTGTTGCAATTAAACTCATCATTTTTCGTATGTAAATAAAGTAACTAGTTTACACAGTACTAATGGCTAATTACAATTGAAAGTAATATTTCATGTTACTGAGGGTTTCTTTTTAGGGAAAAGAAGGTTGTTTATTATTAATATCTCACAACGTTACATAAAGTAATATATAATTTAAAGAATCCATTGAAAGAACATTGATTCTTTACAATATGTATGTGGGAAAATGTTCTTATATTATACGCACGGGCACGTGTGTATGTATATATGTATGTGTGCGTGTGTGCGCGCGCGCGTGTGTGTAGTAAATGTATGTTTGATACAAACATCGTATATTAAAATTTCGTGTCCAACTGTGAGGATGTAAATAAATGAATGCCGTCTGCAAGGGTCGCAACGGTTTCATATTTTACTAACCCTGCTCTCTTTGTTGTTTGTTGTATCTACATACTGTTCACACTACGGCACTATCCTTCCCAATATTATACCCCCTACAATGTGGTATTATATGTGTTCAATATTATGTTGTGATGGGGACACTTTTGTTGCCTATTCGTATTTCGACACCGAGATTGTTGTTCAGTAATGTTTCTGTAACTTGTTTTAGAGAAACGGAAAGAGAGTATATGTTTGTTCATAATCATATGCTGTTTTGTATGTCCCTACACAAAAACTAGTAATTATTGTAAACTGTGTTGTGTTAACAACATTTCTCTAATTTCCTATCTCTAATCTCTATTCGAGTCATCTCAATTTAATTGTTGTCGTAAGCATGTTCCCTCTAATAATTAATTGACAGTAACGTCTTTGCTCCTTTATAATGCGTTTAGCTTGCAAATCGTACTAAGACTATTACGTCATGAAGATTATAGCTAAATATCTCGATCAAACATCCTTCATCTAAATTTACGTCTATATGTCTTATCCTAGAAACATGCGGTCACTGATTACCATCTTCATGTCTAGCATTTTCTATACACAAATTTTTACGTTTGCTTCATTTTTTAGTTCTTTTTCAATATTTGTCCTTTTAAAATTTCATAAATTGCTTCTATTCGTCTATGTTATTTCTAACAGCATTCTGCTAACAATTTTCCATTTCATAAAACTCCTGGTCTAATACGAATTTTAATTTCCGTCTATATATTTTTATTCTATTGATATGTTAGACAATACGGTTTTAAAAACCCGTCATATTTCTTTCATATTCTTGTGAATGAGTTACTTCGTATGCGGGTTTCTCAACCTGATGCATACTCTCATCACTATTTGCTTCTAACACGTTTATTTTTGAATGTCCGTGATTAGGTTACTCTCAGCGCTTATATTGTTCCTATCCAGTTTGGTTTTTGTTTTTGTCATACTCTTAACTGTTTATTTCTGTGCCGTGGTCTATTTACTTTCTCACTGATTATTCACTTTCATTGTTTTCTGCACCGATTTCTGTAAACCTTGGTTGATAAAACTTCACATTATTTGTCTGTATTCATTTTATTGTTCTTCGTTCGTTTTAAGCTCATAAAAATACTATTAACTTTATCTTAGTTATTTTGAAAAGGTGTTCCAATTTTTTGTTGAATTCATCGCAGCACTTTTCTGTTTACAGAATTCTGTTGATCGTCACTCAACTTGGTTTACAGAACTTCAGCGTCTAGTTGTCTTTGCTTCTATTATTTTACTGACTGTCTTCGCCTTTCATTTGAAGATTAATGTTCGTTTTTCATTAATTGACAGATTAACTTTTTTTCGTTTTTCACTGACTATTGACTACCTTTCTGTCGGTTTTTAGTAGCTCAAACTTAGTAAGTACTTGGTCGATCATGAATGTCCTAATCTCTTTTACACTAAGAGCTATAACAGCTTATTTGTCGTTGTTCTTCAATCACACTCTCTGTTTTCTTTATGTCTGTGTTACAGCACACCAAGTGTAACCAAATAATTTGCTTATAAAGGCACGATAATTAAACAATCATTAATAAACAAGATGGTAAAGGTACGACAATCAATCATACGATAACATAATGGAGTAATTCTTTAAAAGTTTCTTTTTCTTGGTAATTTATTTACTGACGATCTGTTTTACAGACCTTCAGTTTTGCAAACGCAGTAGTTTGGACAATGTAGGCATTATGTTGTGAACAAAGTTTACTGCTGCTGTGTAAATCTTTTAGTTTTTATACTTGATATTATAGTATTGACAGTTTACAGAATACTATTTTTTAAACAGTACATGTGCTTTTTATTGTCGAATAAATAAAACATTTAATTTGTTTCAAAATTATATGTAACTAAGCATTGTAGTAAAGTAATAAACACATTTAAATACAATTGTAAGAAACAAAATATGGATTTTGGTGGAATGTATGGCCTATTCATTCTGAAGATGACAGTTTGGAACTGTTGAAACAGTGTTGTAATTACATAAGAAATGTATATTTATATATATATAAATATATTCTTGTAAGGAAAAATAAATGTAATTTATTGAAAGTCAAAAATTATAAGAAAGTACAAATAAAATATAAAATACACTATCGTACACACCCGTGCAAGCACGTTCACCTAACTCCTCCAATTAAACCCTTTATGGATTTCTTTTTTTTAAACTTCTTTTTCCCCATGGTGTTAGGTGAAAAATCTTCGGCAACCATAACTTGTTCATCCTTTGCACAAGTTTATATCAAAGTAACTGTCTACTTTTTATGACATCGGTCAATTAAATGACTTCAGAAAGTTCCCCATTATCTACCACAATCGCTTAAAAGTTGCTCTCCTTTGAATCCCCGCAGCTCATGTCCAAAAATCTATTTCTGCAGATTTCAAGAGTTGCTCCATTCTTATGTTTATTGTCATAGTGAAGTTTCTTATAATCCGTCTTATGCAGCCCCCAATACTTATTTACCCTGTAGAATGCTATTTACAGCCTGCCTGTGTGTCGTACTCTTTCGTCTAATCACTTCGTTTAATAATTCTTCGTCCTGTGCAATCTTCAGTCGTAGCTCGTGCACCGCGTTAAACGTTAATCACAGTCGAAAATCCAAAAATGTTGTTGTCGAAAAGTACACATGGAATCTTTATTTTGAAATAATAAGAATAATTACATGCACGTGATCAGTATGTTAGATCATATAAAACTAAAAATTCGTACTCCATTTACATACGTTTATTTAATATTGCATCCTTTACACCATGCAGATCTAATTTACACCATGCAGTTCTTACAAGACTTTTATGAACATTTTTCTGTTCATTAAACAAACTAAAGTTTACACCGTGTTCTGTAATAACTTTCTTTAACAGCAATTACAACACCCTTATGTTGAAAGGTAAATGCCATTGTCTGATGGTGTGAATCTTTCAGCTGTTATGTTGTGCACCACAGACAAGGTCAGTAATATGACAAACAAGTACAGATACTAACTTGTGCATTGAATCCGCACGCGTGTAGATATAATGATATTTTAAAGCAGAATCGACTGAAACACATTTTGTTATGCTATCAACGGAGCTGATCACGGTGACCGACAAGGTAGAAACCGTAGGTCAGGTAACAGGATTGTTTACAGTTTAACATAATTTTGTACACGTTTGCCTTACTCTATTGCAATCGCTGGGAACATTCTGCAGATCAGCATCATTACGTAGTAATATTATAACAATCGCTTTCATTGTTCCTTCAAAGTCGTAGTCTCTTTCTTTATCTATTCTAACTCATCTATATGTATATTTGGAGTGAAACGTAACTCGTCTCCTCAGTCGCCATTCTCCATATTGTCTTTTGTATAATTTTTTTATTCCTCCCCCCCCCCATTGTCATCATCACAGTTAAGTCCTAATTAAAATAGTTTTCAAATTTGCAACTCATAGTTTTTTTACATAATATACTACACTGCCACTCTTAGGATCACAAACGCGTGCTTATCAGTTCAACAGTGATACAGGTTTAACAAGAAACCAAGTATTTTAATTAGTATTTAAAGATGGTGTAATGAAGTACATGTATTACAACATTAAACAATTTACAATGCGAAGTGCCATAAAGCTCTGTAAGTGAAGGTAAGTAATAATTAAAGTGGTGACAAAAATACACTGAAGTTTGTTTCGTATTTGCTTTTTTGTGGCCATGTGTTTTTTACAAACACCGTATATTTGTTCTTTGTGAGTAAAATAGTTTATCTGTACCTTCTATTAGCACCATAAATTTCTAATAGTTTTCTCAATCCATCATAATCATGTGAACACCCGTTTCTCATCTAAGTCTTAGCTCAAAATTAGTACCTCTAATACACATTTTTCGTAATTGCGGATCGTTGGTCAATTCCAGTAGTGACTCATCGAAAGATAAAGATAACAATGAAGAGATATGGAGTGAGAGGGAGATAGAGAGAGAAAGAAACCAACAAGAATAAAAATGAAATTCTACAGAACATTAACCTAACACGTTAAATTCCTGCTCTGATAGGCTGATTTCAAAAACTTCTGGCTGACGGCCACGAAAATAGCTGATAGGAAACACCAAAAGAATACAAGAACACAAATTTATGTAAGGAAAACCTTGAACTTCATCGATGATTTGTGTTATAAATTAAAAAGTAGAAACTTGTTGTTGAAGACTCTTGTTAACCCGGAATGACAACGGGTTGTAAAAGAAATAAAACTGTTATTCCAAAAAATTCATAAAAAGAAAGAGGGGATGACAGAATGAGTGACGCGATGATGACGTACTGTTGGACAGGGAATGACAGTGATGGTGTTGATGAGACGGAATTACGTGTCGGAAAATAAATTTTGTCATTTCTACACAGCACAAGCTGCCAGTACAAAGTTAATTTACAAATTAATTGCTTTGAATGGACAGTCACGGCACGCAGTTCTGCTGAAACACAGAAATCCGTTTTTAAGGCGCATAATAGTACACTTTTAAGAATTAATTATGTTCGTTAAAAATAAGCAAACAATCTAAAAAGTGCGAAAGTAAAACTATAACATTTTAGTAATTAGGCTTTATTGTTTGGTACATTAAACCATAAACTATACAAGTAGATAACTAGGCAAGCAAAAAGACATTGTGACATTCCTCTCAATGCAAAGTTTTTTAGTTTTCTCCTTGTGTTTTTATTCGTAGTTTTTCTTCTTAATGTTTATGTTATTAGCGTCAATTTTATTTAAAAAAACAAGTTTTATTTATTCAGATAAAGAAATAAAACAAACCAATATGCCTTTTTGTGGTAAACGTCAAACCGAAAGCGTCTGATTAATTCAGTTTCCGATAACAGACTATCAGCATAGTATAGAGTGTTCGGAAATAATGTGACGATTTAAATTGTAAAAAAAATAAAAATTTAATAATAGAAATCGAAGAATGGGAAGTTAGTTAAAAAACATTAAATCGCACTATTAAACCAATTACCCCAGGACTAACTCATGGTAGTGATGGGACTTAAATAAGAAAATTTAACTAGTATTAATTAATTAAAAATTGTGGAAGCAAAAGTTAAAGAATAAAACTGTTAACCCTTTATTAAACTTATCATGCTATGACCTGTGAATTCCGGATTCAACTTGTATACCGAGCCGGCATTAAATAAGAAATACGTGTAAACCATAATGTAAAGAATTAATAATTTAAAGTCACTAGTAATAGGTGTAATAATTTCAGTATACTAGGAAAATCTCGATTGTTTATTTTGTCTAACTGTAAGACTGTAGTATTAAATAAAAGATGGAACTATATTATGGCGGAGTATTCGCTCCGCGTCGTTGCGACTTTCTTGTTGTAACAACTAGGGATTAACGATGCGGCTTTCTAACTGTAAACAGCTCCACGCTGGGGCTCTTCACAAAATGTTATTTTGTGTGTATTTTAATTTAAGTGTTAACTTCCACAAAAAGTGTGGACAGCTAGACATAAGTAACGAATATGTAGTGAGTAAATTTTTGTGAAACAAACATGTAAGAAAAAGGAAAAACGTGTGTAAGAGGTGACATCTCCTGTAATTTAAATAACCAGTCAAATATTGTTCAAGTTAAAAGAAATTCCAACATAATGTACAAACAATACGTAATCTCCAACACGACGGTGCAATTGAACAGGTGGTGTGAATAACAGTGAAAAGTGACGACTTCGAACTATACTGCCTTTACTCTATCGCCGAGAATCCTGACGATTTCACGTTAGCTGGCACCATCACATCAATTTCATCATTACTGGACAGACTACCCCTAGGACAATCCTCGACTACAAGAGTACGGAAGAATCACTCGTCAAGACACGGACAGTTAATCATAATATAAGAGGTGACGCGGGAGCTCGTCTTCCGTGAGTTATACATATTTTAAAATATAAGTAATTAAAGATGAAAAAGACTTTCAAAAGACAATCAATAAGCTCTAAGATCTAAACTGGTGTAACCACCAATTCTTGTAATCATACGTTGTAACTTAACTTTCATTATGTAAATTCAAAAGTTGCTCAACTAAATAAAACCATTCTTCAAATGGTATTTAAGGAATAATGTAATCGTATAATCAAGTATGGTAAATTTGAAAATTCTTAACAAGAAAAAGAAAGACTCGGATCCGAGGTAATCTCATTATCTAAATGATCATTTTATTTTAGATAGAAAACCCCCTTACAATCTCAGAGTAAATAATATCTTTATTTGTAATGTGTTACGTATACTATGTGAATAAAAGGGATGTCATCTTTGTTACATACTAAAGTGAGTGCATAAATCAGTTAAACCCCTCCCCTTGTTTCCTATAATTAGAATAATTGTAATTTTGTTAGTCTTGTGTTTTGAGTTTCAGTTTGTTACAACGTAGGCAGCCTGTATAATTGGCTAGCGTCAATTATCACAGGTTCCCTGGATTATGACGTAGCCGACACGTTATAATAACTCTGCTCACTTGACTATCTTTAGACTGTTAAGCAAATTTTTCAGAAACTCTGACACAAATTTTGTATGGAGTCTGCTATAGTGCTATACGTTCCATTTATATCGTTAGATAAAAATAACGTTAAGGCAGACATGACGTTTCTGAAATGTGTAAAGAGATGTTCACGGAAGGCAGAACAATATTTCGTCTATAAAATAGTTATTTTCGCCTGCACGTTACATGAGCTTAGTGGGTTACAGCTTGCTTGGTTTGGGTTTTGAATATAGGGAACTAATGTGGACACAGTTTTCTGGGTGACATGTGATTCAATTCTGGGAAGGTTACATCAATTTTAAAGTGCTGATCAAAAGTAGTTGCAAATATTCAACCGATTATTTAATCTGTCCGCGGTGCTGTGTACAAGGCCAGCGGTGGCTTAGTATAGAACCTTCAAGTGCTTTCTAAGCTACTTCACCCACACGATTATTCTAGCCGTGTGCTCTATAAACCGGAGATTCATTACGCACGTTTGCTGGGGTAACAGTACAGGATTCAGAAACGACCAGACAGTCAAAGGAAGACTGCGATTCAGTGTGCTTTTAGTGTTAAGTGATTACAGTGAATTATTATGTGCGAACATGTATAGATAGCGACATGCGCTATTTAATGCGACAGTGTTAATTAGCGTGTGTGTGGCATGTATTGTTTGTTATGTTAGCGATTGTTGGACAAACGTCAAGTGTTGTATACGACATAGTGTATTGTTTATTTGTTTATATATATATATATATAAAACGGATGTCTACTGCCTAGGCCGCTTCTCCCTCTCTAGTTTCCATTCTCTTCTATTATAGTACATGTCTTCATCCAGGCGTCTAAGTTTCATAGCTTCATATACACACTCTCGCCAACTTCTTCTTCGTGGCCTTCCTCTTTTCTTCCGCTCATATGGTATCCACTCTAAAATTCTCTTAGGCCACCTGGTTTCGTCCATTCTTTTTGTGTGTCCAAACCGTACTAGTTGTTTTTTTCAATCTCTTCCACTATGTTCTTCATCATGTTCATACTCTGTCTAATTGTTTCATTTCTGACTCTTTCCAGTTTCGAGTTTCTACAACTCCGTCTTAAATAATCCATTTCGGCAGCTAAGAGTTTTTCCAGTTTTTCCTTGTCATATCCCATGTTTCGGCTCCATATGTGACTAAATTCAGGAAGATGCTCTTATACAGTCACTTTTTGTGTCTCTTGTGATTGATTTATCCCATAAAACAGAGTTCAACGATCCTATTACTTTTGTCCCTTTGTTTAATCGTTCTTTTATTTCATCGCTATTATTTCCTTGTTTATTAAGTGTAACTCCCAAATATTTACACGTGCTAACTCTTTTTATGGTGATATTTCCTAAATCGAGATTATCTTGAGCATCGTTACCGACTATTATGTACTCAGACTTATTCATGTTTATCATGAGACCTGCGAGCTGGTATTCTTCTCGTAATTTCCCTATCATGTAACTAAGATTATCCGGATCCTCTGCTACGACAACTTGATCATCAGCGAAATATACGCTAAACAGTTTTGTCTCTCCCACTTGCAACCCCACTCCTCTAATATTTGTTTATTTAAGTTTTAATTAAAGTTGAAAGCCTTCCCTACTGGTAATAATCTCCAATATCCCTGCGGCCAATTTGAACAACTCACACCATTCAGTGATGATGTGGGGTTAAAATGCTGTGTCATCTTACGTTTCCCTCAGGCGGACGCTTCCTTATCCTATTTTTTCTAATTTGGACGCTACTTAAAAATTACGTGACATGTTTTGCGTGTGACAATGAAAACACCGTTCTTACCAAGTGGGAAATGTTACTACAGCTGATCGAAAAGGAAGTTTATTGTCTTCCCAATAACTTTCATCAAAATATTTCTTTTGGAAAAAATGTAGACAAGTGCAATTAATTTTATGACTGCCCCGCGTAAATCCGATGGTGAAACTCATTGTTGGGTCATTGGGTCATTTGTTGACTCAACAAGAAAAAAATGATCCTTGGATCATTTTTTGTTGACGTAACTGTTAAAAGATACACTCAATATAAAGGTAGTTAAATGGTAATATAAACTGCGTGTAAAATTCCAAAATGCATTTTTTATTCCTCAAGTCGAGTAATCATGATATTCTAAATAATGGTGTCAAACTCGTACTGCAGACAGGAAACAGCTAATTCATAACCTCTTCAAGTTCTCACTTTTAATTAAAAATTGTAATCGCAAAATCGTAAAGAATTTCAGTTGTATAAAAATGCATTAATATTTCGTTATATACATAAGAGACATAATGAGGAAGAAGGTGCATGGGAAGAGAGAGAGAGAGAGAGAGAGAGAGAGAGAGAGAGAGAGAGAGAGAGAGAGAGAGAGAGAGAGAGAGAGAGAGAGAGATAGGTAAGGTCGATAAAGATAATTAGTTTTATCGACCTTAACTATTTCGATGTTGGCTGTTGAAGAAATTTGTTAATAACATTCGCAGATACTCTAATATAAGTACCTTTATATTATAATTCATAATGGGACAGTTATTAGCGAGGTACCACCTAATATAAGAACTTTTGTTGACCGTAGACCTACCTATCTAACGTTCACATTGTCGTAAATCATTTACACCATTACAGACTAATCGAGTTTGTTGTAAGCACAGCTTTTGTATTTGTTGTGAACAGATTGAGGCATCGCTAGTTTTGCTCAATAATTTTTACTTACTCCGCTATAGAAATGCATAAATTCTACTACAGTTTCAATTCATTTCCTTTCTTTTGGTTTCCATTAAAGCATAAAAATAATCATTTTTCTCTAGATTTTAAAATAATTTTTGTTGTTTCGTTTATACGTCCTGAATATTCTACTAATCAAAATGTTTTATGCTTTCCCGTTGTGTTTTTGATTCTACCAATAATTTATACAGATTCCTAGGCTTGAAATTGAAATTTCCATCAAGTTGGAATATTTTTTAGAATGCCGGAAATTTGAGTTAACAACCTAACCCACTGGTTAAGAAGACCAGGCCTCCTATTATGGGTACTGTCCCTCAGCTTTTATACTGCGCCTGAAAGTAAGGTTACCACGTCCCCTATCCTCTAAAGTTTCTCTTCTCCGCGTCGCTGAAGTTGTGGCCTTCGTCTGTAAATCATGACAACGGTAAAGCTTTGTATCGTGCTCTCTCTCTCCTATGGCGCTACAGCCCAAATCGGGCCCTGGCCTCCACCAATCTCTGCCTCCAATCCACTCTATCCACTGCAACCCTCCTCTAGTTTCTTATCCCCATGTCTCTCGTGTCCTCTGCAACCCCACCTTCTCACCTCTTTCTCGGTCTACCTCTAGGTCTCGTTCCCTCCCATGTACCCAGCAGAGCCCTATTAAGGTTCCTGCCATTTGTATCGTTCAATATTGATTATTTGGCAGAACTTAAGCAAAATATCTTGAGTCGGACCTATCCCCGCCCAGTGGACGGGCCTGCTGAGAATTATGTATGTGTGTTTAGAGAAGGTGTCCACATGGGCCAGGTTAATGATGTTTGTAAGGAAATCAGTAACTAAGTAAAAATTAAGTCTAAATATCTGACGATCAGAACACAGCGATGGATGACAGTTTAAAATTATCGAAATAATTTGTTTGACTTTTATTACGTTTTGTACATAATGACAACAAAACACAGCATTATCTACTGACACAAGAGTCTGTGGTTGGTGTGGACCGTTATTCTAAAGAATAGTCGGTGAACACAACGCAAGGGTTATGTTTTCAACAACTCTCGGTGGTGGCCGAAAGTGTTTACAGCGAACGCCGGCAACACTGAGCAGTGGTCGTTTACAACAATATTACTAACGTAATATAACGGCGAGGAAATAAAAACAAGCGGTGGTTACACGACTCTTTGCATGTGTTCTGTGAGTAGCAGGATCCAAGGTCTCGATTATTCAGACGTGCTTTTCAGAAGGTAATCGATAATTCTGCAGGAATTTAGGTCAACCTTGTAACATACTACTCCGCGGGGGCTATGTACAGTACATATGCTTCTATGATTTAGCATAGGGGCTGTGATTTAGCGTGCGTTGCTGAGAGAGGTTTAGTGTGTGCAAACGATGACTTGTATTAAGTATTGCGTCATTGTTATAATTAGGTCAAATTTACGATCTTTACATTCGACTCAACGTCTTTACATTAAATTTAATAAGCAAACTCAAAGAACTGTTGCTGTGGGTGACTGTGTTTAGCGTATGTAACTGGCATTATAGTTTTAATTCAAGAATGCTGTTCAGGTACAGAGTTGTTCAGGTACTTTTTCCACTGTTTAAAGACGACGTTCGCTGCAATTTTGAAAAAAATATATATAACAATCTGAATGATATTTACTATAGGAAAGCAACCTTTGACAAATTTCAACCTTTGACACTTAGAAGAAAATTTTATACTCACTATCAAAAATCCATTTATACAACACATCAAATATTGGTACAGATATGTGGATGACGTCATCTGTTTATTTGTAGGTACTGCTAATCAAATAAACCAACTTCTAGCATACATTAACTCCATCAATTCCGATATTAAATTTACAAACGAAATAGAGAATAAAGACGAAATAAACTTCCTAGACCTTACCATAAAACGCCATCCAAGCAAACATCATTTCTCCATATACAGAAAAGATACTCAAACAGATATTACCATTCACGCAGCGAGCAACCATCCCCACTCATACAAAATTTCTGCATACAACAGCATGATACATCGAGTCCTCACGTATCCTCTATGCAAGAAACAATACGAAAAAGAAATACACATAATAAAACAAATAGCTCAAAACAATGGATATCAGCCTCAAATGATCGATAAAATCATTAAAAAACAAAAAAGAAATAAAACAAATAACACATCAATCAAAAAGAAGAAAACCTATATACCTGCACATTACATTGACGACAACTCTCAAAAATTAGCTAGAACATTAGCAAAATACGACTATCACCTAGAATTCAGAACAAGCAATGACATCTACAACAATCTGAAAATAAACAGTACAAAAAAGGAAAACATTTATGAAAAAGCTGGAGTCTACCAATATCAATGTCAACCTGCAAACTCGACAGAATGTAATGTACAGTGCAACAAAAATACATAGGATTCACTTCAAGATAATTTAAACACGATATATTGAACATACAAAACATTCTCAACACTCAAATCCAAATTCAACAGTAGCAAAACACATAAAACTACAGTCTTGTGAATATGGTCCAATACAACAACATTTAACCGTGCTGAAAAAATGCAATGGCAAAATACGATCAAATATATATGAACAATACCGAATATACAAACATATAAAATTCAAGTACCGTCTGCCTAGTGGCAAAAGCTAAAGAGCATGATAATGTCTTTCGGCCGCCAGCTAAACGCAACATTTGCAGAAAGGAAACAATCAGTCAGTCAGTAACCATAATAATGTTGCGTTTAGCTGGCGGCCGAAAGACATTATCATGCTCTTTAGCTTTTGCCACTAGGCAGACGGTACAAATCTTTTGTTGCGATGGGGCTGCTGGTATTGAAGCTTCACCGCCGACAGCAACCGCTCGTTGCTGTTCCTTCTCGAGCTTCTTTCGTTCCCGATACTTTCTTGCTCGCTCGGCATTTTGTCGTTTCTTGATCTGAGCCTTCTCGTCGCTGCTATCCATTGTCGAACGCTGTTTTAATCAGTCGCCACGTTATGGTTACTATATACCAGCAGCAGTGTATTTCACCACAACACAAAACAAACCTTTATTTACAACAATCCCAATGACATTATGTATCTGTGTTATACTTCACATTTCTGCGGTGAGTAATTAAATATAAAGAACAGTAGATTTGCATTTACGATGACAAATATTTTAATGAATAGATCGTTAGCTGAATCACATACGAAGACAACCATTAACTAGAGACAATAACCCCAATAACCTATCTACAGCTATGCAGTGTTGTTTGCTTGTTAGGTCTTTAATCTGCGACGACGTTAGCATGTTAGCGGTCGCGGTTTTAGTTAACGATTCCCGGCTCGTAAATTGTGCTAACACTTGATTTTAAACTTTCAGGACGCTTTATAAATCTGGTTTAATTGTTTGCAGTGATATTATTTTTAACACATTATATATATTGCGACGTATCAAAACAAACGTTTATTTACAACAATCCCAATGACGTCACGCAAGAATGACGTCATGCAGCGTGATGCGTTACAGTTTACAGCGTTACAGAAATTTTCACATGATGGCCAGCCAAAAGACATTATCATTTCAAAAGAAGAGGGCCATGAAGATCTATTAAACGTTATGACAGACTTCAAAAATCATATCACTTTTGAAATATTACGACAAAATCAACATTCAGTAATCAGCTGATATAATAATATGTAAACATGAACACTTTATAACAGAATCAGTTCTTAGGAAGCTTTAGATAACAACATATGTATCAAAATTAACAATGTCTACAAATTCGTTTTTATAAATAATAATGTTTTATAATATTGTGAACAAATGTGCTATATAACCTGACGATGGTCTGTGACCGAAATCGATCGCTTTAAGAATATAAATAATAACATTATATGTTACCTTAAGACTATATAAAAAAATAAAAAAAATAAAAAATTGAATTATAGTTACCATTAATAAAAAACAATAAGTGTAAGTATACAATACATCACATTATCATTAATTTTCTAAATGTGTATAGTGTGAAAAAATATACTTTTTTAACTTTATTATATTACATAATATTCTTTTTTGTAATGTTAATCTACCTGTCTTCAACTTGCATATACTAGTGATGTAGCAATTGAGTCTTAAAGAAAATGAGTTTAAGTAGTCGGAAATATGTTTAAACTTGAGTAATACGTAAGTATATATTTTATGGGTTCAAACGAAATCTGGGTTTTTGTTCAAGTCACTGCCTATATTTTGAGACTTTACACATTTACTCTTTGCTATCTTCCTTTGTTTATTTGAAACAAGAGTAACATTTTATGAAGCGGAATACTGAAGCTAAAGTAATTAAAATTTACTTAGCATTTGAATGTCTCTTCTTATGCCACTTAGAGAACTGTCTTTGTTGTAGACTGCGAGTTTTAATAAAAACTAAAACGTAAGTTTTATGATAAAAACTGTGTGCAAGTTTGTTAACTTTTAGTTGACTTTTATCATTAAACTTAGACGCTTCAAAATAATTGTATTAACAGCAACGCCAAAAGAATAAAATAACATTGAAACAAAACTTTCCTTAAGAACTTGTGTTATATATTAAAATTATATAAGGAAAATAAACGCTACTTTCTTATTTTGAACAAAACAATATCACAGAAATATAAGTATAGGCTATGTCTAACACTGTTGAGAATAAAGTAATAATAAGAGACAGAAACCGTAAATTTTTTGTTATTCAAATTGACGAAAGTACTTATGTTGTTAATTTTACTGTTTTGCTTGTTATGGTAAAGTATTTCAAAATCAATAAAATTAAATTAAGTCTTTTAGTTTATAATTTTTTTTTCTTTTAAATGACTTTAAACTAAAAAGTCATCATATTAGGAACAATAGGCTATACATCCAAAGTTATTGTTAAAATATTTAGTGTCTCATAATTAAATCTTTACATAAAATGTCTTCAACTTCCATTCTTTTTAAAGTACTTACTACTACAGTACTTACGTTCTCCATTAACTGGTTTCAGATTTATATTTTTCAAAATTCTATATTCTGCAGTCACTATCTCTTTATTCTCTAATGATTGTATTTTCAGTAAACCAGTACATCGTCATCTGATGCTGTGGTATTTCTTTACAGCCTCTTTGTTAACTTCGGGATGACTTTGACTACAGTTTTTGCAGCTAATCCGTTTACGTACAGTTGAAAAAAAGATGCATTATCGATGTCACGGTTTTTAGCGGTTTTTCGCGTTTTTTCGCGGTTAGGCGTTAAAGTTTTCAAAACCCTTTCTTAGCGAGCACCTAGGAGCCGAGAGAAACATACGTGCCGAATTTCAAGTTTGTAGGCTTTGTAGTTATGGAGATTTCGTGATGAGTGAGAGTATGAATGAATGAGTGGTATTTGGCTTTTACATATATAGATAGGCCTACATATAGGTGCTGTGTTTTACCAGCATTGAATCATTTGTAGTACAAACGAAACAGGATTTGTTTCGTTTGCTTGAACGTTTTTCGTATACAACTGGCCAAACAGTGTCTCCGTACCCAATTTATTTCTGATTTTGTTTTTATTAACATTGATTACACTAAAAAGTCTTTCAACACACCCACTACTAAACTCGTAAATAGATAAGCCATAAAACTATTTAAGTTGAAAAAAACATTAGTATCATTCGCGTTATTTGTATTTTTAAATCTTCCTAAAAGCTTAATAAACTTTCATCTGTACCGGTGTTAGTATTTGTATTCCTAAGAATTCTGTCTATTCCTTGTATATATTTACCATGTTTATTTCAATACTCTTTTCAAAGGCTGCTGCTGCTGAAGCCAGTGACCGAATATCATTAATTTTTTTCCTATCTAGAAATTCTAGATGTTTCATGCTTTAAACAGTTGAAAGGAAATCGGCTGTAAATTTAACATGCACATTCAACACAAATAGTTAAGCAATTTACTCTGAAATTTTCTATTTCTTTAAGTGAGAAATTTGGATTTTTACTTTCCAAAATCACAGTGCACTTATAGCACCTATATAAATATTTTGTAGTTTTGTAAACGTTGCAGGATTTCTGTCCTGCAGTTTGGTTACATCTCCATTATTTGAAATTATAATTATTTGAAATCGCCAACACTGGTGATTTTACACAAATCCCCACCATTTCCCCATTTGTCATTTTGAGGCTTCAAATTTCGCCAGTGTGGGGAAAAATCCCCACACCTGGAAACCCTGGCTCAGCGTCAGACTTTGACCAAGCCGCAAATCTGGCATGGTGGAGAGCTTAGCGGATTGTGGTACAAATTTTAACGAAGAAGTCCGAACATTTTAACGCGCTTAGGTATAGCCTAAAGTACTGTAGGAAGAATAGAATTGAAAAACGCGGCATTATCAATGTTGCGGTTTTCGCGTTTTTTCGCGGATAGGCGTTAAAGCTTTCAAAACTCTTTCTTACTAAGCACCCAGAAACCAAGAGGAGTATGTGTGCCGAACTTAGAACTCAAAATAAACTCTCAACGCCACATAGCAAAGAATAGAGGGACAGGGTGAACTGTTTCGCGATTATATTCGCGCTTCCTCGTGGTTATAGGTTAGACGAAAAAAATACTGTTTTAGTAACTCCCCAAAAGCCTAAAGGAATGTAAAAAAATAAACATTAGACTTCCAAGAAGCGTACAGTTGAAAAAAGCTCCATTAACGGCGTCACGGTTTTTAGCGGTTTTTCACGTTTTTTTCGCGGTTAGGGGTTAAAGTTTTCAAACCCCTTTCTTAGCGAGTATCTAGAAGCCAAGAGGAACATAGGTGCCGAATTTCAAGTTTGTAGGCTTTATAGTTGTGGAGATTTCGTGATGAGTGTGTGTATGCGTGAGTGAGTGGTATTTGGCTTTTATATGTATTTAGATTTTGATAGTATACTTACTTCCTGAAAAAATCTAGGAGCTAATTTACCAAGTAGATACTTATTTCAGTATTTATGATTTAATAACTTGTAACATAAGCGTGGCTATCCTACTGCGGCTTGTGATTTTGATATTTAGGGGTTCAATATTTTAAATTTTTCCGCTAATTTAAGTGTAATTGTCTCATTCCGAATAACACGGATTTTACTCTAGTACTAGTTGTAATAGGATGTGTTGTACTACTATGTATCACTCAAAGTACATATTAAAAATGTGTGATGCTGTTGATATTTCTGGTCGAGACGCTTCGATCTTTGCCTGAACTATTCGTGTTTATCGCTAAGCTGCAACGTTAATGGAATTTAATATCATTATGCACAAGAGCTACCACTGCGAGCAACTCCTGTTCATCCCAGTGTTACTTAAAGATTTAAATCGACCCTAAAAGTGTGCGGCACTTTAAAAATTATACAGGATAAATTATTTAAAATATTTTGTTTTATTTAAAAGGTAAGTGAAAAGGTTTATTTTAAAAGAAAATGAAACAATTTATTACGTTTTAACGATGAAAACAAAATTAAATTTGTTTATTGTTGGTTTTATTTTTTTCTGATCACCTTTAAATGATTATATCTTATAATGAATTACTTATAATTACTTATCAGTAAAATATAAGTAAATAATGATTTCTAGAAACATTAATCGCACTCGCACTCTTAATGCCATGCGCACATACGACACAAATTTTCAGTATAAGAAGAAGCGATAATACCTAAGTGTTATAACATTAGTTATTTATAAGAGTTGGAAAATTTATACGACAAATTATATTCTTTACAAAATACACGAGACAACAAAAAATAAAAAGTAATAATAAACGAACGTCTCAGTTAGTAATAACTAAGAATCAGCGTGAGTTGCCACGCAAGGTACAAGGCAATTTTGGTTTCAACACTGATGAGAATCTTGTTTCCAATATCTGCAACACTTCTTCGCCAAATTAGATGAAATAAAAGAAAGAAGAGGAAAGTCCTAGACAAATATAAGCGACCTAAAAGCTGTGTAGGATCCTTTAGTTTCAAAAATATATCAGACGCCAGAGAACGTTTTTATAAAAGTGTCAGTATTTAAAGTTAAATGAAAGGCCCCAGCAACGAGAGAGAAAATATGATTTAAAATATAAAAAAGTAAAATGTTTGCAGCGCTCTTTTTACGTACTACGCATATTAATTATGTCTTCAAAAATAGAAACTCAAATTTCAAATATAAAGATGGTAAAAGGTTAAAAAGAAAAGGAAACTTTATATTCAAAACAAAAAGAAAAATTTGTTTTTTAAATTCTCTCTATTTATTTAAGATTTAAACTGAAAAGAAAAAAATCGTTTCTATTTTATTGTACAGTAAATACAAAGAAACATTGAGTTTTTAAGCGTCAAGTACGGGATAAATTTATTTTACTTCAGCACAAAGAAAGCCACAAAATTAACTTTAAAACAAAGTAATGAATTATATGTTTATTTCAACCTTTTAAAGTATATTGAAATGAAATTAGCATTAATATGTTTATTGAGTAATCAGACAGAAGTTGTCAAGAAATCGTCTCAACATTGCTTTCCTATAGGCAACCAAAAAAGTTACTTTATTTCAGCTTCAAACACGTCAGTCCTTTATAACATGCTTAAAATATTGGCGCGCTCGCGCGTGTGTTATGTAATGAGCTTTTGTTTAAGCTTCAAACACGTCAGTCCTTTATAACATGCTTAATATATTCGCGCGCGCGCGTGTGTTAGATAACGAGCTTTTGTTTCAGCTTCAAACACGTCAGTCCTTTATAACGTGCTTAATATATTCGCGCGCGCGCGTGTGTTAGCTAATGAGCTTTTGTTTAAGCTTCAAACACGTCAGTCCTTTACAACATGCTTAATATATTCGCGCGCGCGCGTGTGTTAGATAACGAGCTTTTGTTTCAGCTTCAAACACGTCAGTCCTTTATAACGTGCTTAATATATTCGCGCGCGCGTGTGTTAGCTAATGAGCTTTTGTTTAGGCAATCAGATGGAACACTACAGCTGTAATACACTGCGCTGCAAATACGCTACGAGTATAGATGGTGTGTGCTCTGCTTGTGCTGTGTTTCAATTGACACTTGAATCAATCACGACAAGTCTGAATACTCATCGGTAATCACGATGGTATTTAATTGGTATAATCAAAAATTTAGCAAAATTTCAGACAGTACTTGATGTCAAATTTTTATGAATAACATTACGTAATGGAGAGTTTACAAAACAAAAATGACCACATTATAATATTTAAATTGTGTATGTAATATTATTTTACTTTACACAAGATAACAACATGTATTCAACAATGTAATTCAGTATTTTTGAGTAGACATTTTACAAGGAATATTAAAATATAAATACTCCGTAATACCGTAATCCGTGACGCAGTCATGCGACGCATATATTTGGGTCGTAACAAAACCATAAAATATAAAAATCAGTCTTCCTACTAAATAAACAATATTATTTAAATTTTTCAAGCATCTTGATTTAAAGTATTTCATACTTAGATAAATCCTTGTTTTTATTTATCGTTATAGTCTATAACTTGGTGGTAAATATCTTACAACAGAGTACTTGAGATCATAATAGATAAGGAAGTAAGGTGAGGTATGAAATGATACAGTTAAACTGATTTTAAATATATATCGCTTCTACGTACTTTTCGTCTAACACAAAAGTGTAGAACAAGGTAGTAAGTCTAGTAGTTATTGTGATTTAGGCCTATAGGTTTGTGCATACTATAGGTTTGTGCATACTATAGGTTTGTGCATACTATAGGTTTGTGCATATTGCTTTACAAATACAATTAAGGTGAAGTAAAATTTATCAAAACAAACGTACTTATTAACTTAGTTCTCCGATTTGCATTCCGGTCTCGTAAAGTAATATTTGTTCTCTGTCTATATGCAATAGTTTATAAACGTGATTTTTGCAGCATTGCAGTATCATCTATACATATTGCGGTATTTAAGGCGCCTATACCGGAGACTGTGGAGCTGCTTAAACCCTCACCTAACATGCTTTCCTAAGCTCATCATATAGCATTTTCTAAATTCGATGTATTTTTTTCTATGATGGAATGCTTTGTTAACTCTATCGTTCACTCTAATACCCTAACCTATTTCTTGCGCACTCGTCGTTACTCATAAATCATGTCTCGCCAAAATTACTGAACAAACCAATGATTGTATCTAATAGGTAACTGTTTGCAGTAAATCTCGGCTCCGTAAATGCGTTATTAATGTAGTAATTAAAATATAATTATCTAGTTACGCTGTTCTCACTTGAGTTTCTAGGAACGTGCGTCCATTTGTTGCTCTAATTATTCACTACAGACTGGAAAAAAATTATGGTGAAAAAAATTTGTTTTCTTTTACACGAGATTTGGCTAAACAGGAGAACGTGCACTCTAACCAGAGTCCATTTGCATGTCAGAGTTTGTCTATCAGGTACACACAAACTTTGAATGCTCACACATACAGTCAGTTAGACACACACACATTCAGCAATTTTTGGGAGGAAATCCGTTTCCAGTAGTCATCAGTATAAACCGTTTCCAGTAGTCATCAGTATAAACCGTTTCCAGTAGTCATCAGTATAAACCGTTTCCAGTAGTCATCAGTATAAACCGTTTCCAGTAGTCATCAGTATAAACCGTTTCCAGTAGTCATCAGTATAAACCGTTTCCAGTAGTCATCAGTATAAACCGTTTCCAGTAGTCATCAGTATAAAATAATTTGCATAGAACATGGTTCCAGTAACAATGATGTCTGCGTGATAAACAACAATCCAAGTAAGAGTTAAACCTCTACATGCAAGTTACAAGTTACATTAAGAAAATTAAACTTAAACTCTAATTTCGTTACGTTAAACAGTTACAGCTCATTACACGCCCACCAAACGGTGACCCGAGAAACCTGTTCAGTATTCCTGTGTGCACCTGTCTGTAACTACAGGCGTGAATATGGCTTTATGTTATACCGAGTAACATTGAATAACTTTGTCTGCGTATATCTACAACTTCACAGATGTCCATTTTCCTTCTTACAAATCCTATTTTGTACTTTCGAATCTGATAACAACTTTGTACAGCAGTACTGTCGGATTGCGGCAGAAATTGAGGTCGCATTCTGTCGTTTTGTGTACTGTCCACCGTGGCACGTGGCTATCGCACGAGTATATCACTGTCCCAAATGGAACATCTGAGGCGAATACTAAAGTGTATGTGTTACAGCGTAATTTGTCAGTAAATAAGGTAAACGTACACGACAATGTTGCGTAAAGATCATGAAGGTCTATTTATGCAACATATAGAATAAACACAAAAAAACTGTTTAACAAAAACTTATAAACCCTCGATCATCAGCACATTAATCCTGTGACTCTCCAACCTTTCAAAGGGCTTGAATTGTTCCGAAAGTCTATTTCCTTCGTACTTATTCTGCATTCTAGAATCTTGTTTACTCTTTCTGCAGTTATTCTGTTTTTGTAGGAACCTGTCCCAAGCTTCCCCTCGACGTGATTTTTAAACTAATTCTTGATCTTCTATTAAGCCTACGGGAAATATTGTTTGCCGGCTGTGTTTTCACAATTCTTTCTATCTACCCAGTTAACCTAAGTGGTTTTATTTAAATCAAACTCAACATATTAGAGTGTTTGTAAAAATGGTAGAGCTCAGCATACGGTGCTTGCGGTAAATCCACATTCAACCACTCCCTTGTAGATGGGATCTTAAAACTCTTCTCTCTAAGCTCCCTAGTAGTTATTCATTACTCTGTATTAAACCTGTGCTTCTGACCCGTGTTTTGCCATCGGAATAACTGTTAGTGTTTTATATATTATGAGTTTTGACACGACGTCTTACGATATATGGGTTACACGTTTACAATATTTTCAGTTCACGAAATACAATCTGAAAATTTCTGACATAAAATTATATCATAATTGGATTTATTATTACTTTGCATTTATGTGTGAACTACAACGTGACAACCATTTCATGCATTGTGTAATAAAAAGGGCCTGACTTGAAATGGGCAAAATTATAATAATATTTAAAAAATGAGAATTAAAAGTAGGTGTAATATGGTATTGGAACGTTAATGACGTAACTGTAATGTTGTGACACAATTTTGGAACTACAGTGAATGCGTGTGCGTGTATGAGAGTAATAATATTGTACTCATTCACTGATATACTAATAAGTTAGGCCTATGTATAGTGTGCAAAATGTTAACGCAGTATAGACTAATAATTTAAACTTTAGTAAAATGAAATATTATAAAAAGCAAATATGGATTCAAATAAAAATATTTCGTCATTCAAGCCAAGTAGTATCGAATGATGTTGTATCCCGGAAGTTAGTTAGATAACATTTTGCTTTACTGAAAACGATCAGATTTCATAAGTCATTTTTCTACAATGCAATACGACTTTAGTAGACCGTAGAGCAATCATTAAGTTTAGGCTAATTAGAAATCATCTTCAATTTTAATTTAGTCGTCGATCAAGAAGGTTGCGACTACATTCAATTAAGTTCGTCAGGGTAAATCACTAGGGTCCCAAGATCTATCACACCTGTGAGAAGTCGCTCACATTTGTTGGCACGTAAGTAACACGGAGCAGAGTCTGGAGCAACAGAGAGCATCTCGGGATCCCAGCGACAGCAACGCAGGAGAGTGGGACGCGCGCATTTGACATCGTCAGGTAACCTATCCGGAATCATCAGTATCATCATGGAACTTCAGCAACAGGAAAGCGGAAAACCATTTATTCATTAATATTTTATATAAAAGTATTATAAATAAACATGTAAACCATTTTCTAATCTTTTAAAGACACTTTTACTAATTGTAAAGCTTTACATGTGTTTTAAACACATGTTTATTAACAGTATTAAAAGATTTTAGTTATATTATAATTCATAGCACGTTTTGTAAATATAGCACTAGCCAATATTTTTTTATTATCGTAAATTGTATCAATAATATTTTTGCAAAGTAAGTTATTTTATTTTATTATATATGAAATTAGTTATACTAAAAAACTTTAAACATTACACATATTTAAAGAGCTATGTTAAATTTATCTTTAAAATGTAGTAAAGTCAAGTTATTTTAGGAAGATGAAAGGACAAATCAATAAAAGGCCATATGTAAAATATTTTATTGTACCAATAATTTTAATAATCACTTTTCATAAAAACTTGCGCAATTTCTGTACAGACCCCATATGTTGTGTTGCTATTAAAATTCTTGTGTAATTCAAAATTCTGGATTTCTTTATAAATTTAGCAGCAGGACAAGGTTAAGAAGCAAACCTTAGTGAATAGGTTAGTAAATGGCCGCGTCCAGGGCGGGCCCTAATCGGGGTTGACAATTTTTGTACTTTGCAGCACTTTATTCAGTTTCATGTAGGCCTGTTTCCTCCCATGTTAGCGCTGTCCGTTAGGTTCATTAGTTCCCGCAAACGACCATATTTGTAGACCGTCTCTTTCTAATTTATTTTATTTTTCTCAATCATTGTTTTATTATTACTAAATGTTTATATCCATATTTTTCTTAATCTAGATGATTTTTTTTTATATTTTAAATTAACATTTATAAAATCAAATATCCGTATGCTAATTCTGGAGATTTTGGTTAACCATTACAACGAGCACGCACTGTATGATTCCACACTACCCTGGGGTCAATGCGTATCGATCAGAGAAAGTTTTAATGATGTCGATAACACGAAATCTGTTAAAGCTAGTCTGTTCCCCACGTGTCTACTTGTACTCATCAAATATCCTTTATGAACACACGACCCCTGTTATACTCGTAACTTACGTTGTTCTCTTAGCTATTCAGTTTTATTTTAACTAAATAAAAAATATACGTGAATTATCTTGATAGGAAATCTGGCAATGTGTAGATTGCGTTGAATTAAACATCTAAATTACAATTAAATCTAATATGTGATTAAATACCTGTGATTTACACGTGTTGATTAATCTGATATGTTACCTGTGATTTACACCTGTTGATTAATCTGATATGTTACCTGTGATTTGCACGTGTTGATTAATCTGATATGTTACCTGTGATTTACACGTGTTGATTAAATCTGATATGTTACCTGTGATTTATACGTGGTGATTAATTTTAATATCATTCGGTATAAAAAACCAAAGTTACCTTAATGTTCTCATTGTTACAGTTTTACATACACATACACGTCTCTAACGGTACAAAACTTTATGTTGATCACACCAAGCTATTGCGACATTTCGGATTCCCAAAATAATCAGTAAACTGAACCTTATAAAGTTAATATAACTCAAAAAGTTAGGAAATATTTTGTAGTCTTTTTTTCGTTATAATAGTGTAAAGTTTTAAGTGTTTGTCTCTCATATGTTTTAGTAAATTTATTAATTTCATTTTTCATTAATATTCAATTAGTGTAGGCTATAAAGTTATTTACTGAGTGTAACTTTACGTAGCTATTTAAAATAACTCTACTACGTTAGGTTAAAAACGTTTGATAAATTCAGCGTGAATTGAGTGAAAGTGGTGAATAATATTTGTGATCGTTGTGTGCGGTTTTCTGTAAACCTAGTGACCAAGTCTGCCATCGGTCCTTTATGAATACTGTTGAGATGGTCCAGAAATAAGAGAAGTTCCTGCTCGCTGTGGCTTCAGACAACGGAGGTCCCGTGTACATACCAGAACTCGGGTCATCTCTTCACGTAAACGTTGGCCTCTTCCGGGCTCAGAGGATCCCACTGGAAGTAAGTAGCCTACGTTCGTTGTTATAACCAATTTTATTTATAATTTATATCACTTATAATATCCCAATTTTGTAAAAAGAGCAAACATCTTTGTTGACAATTACTTTAATTCTTCTATATACCCAATAAATTTAAAATAATTGCATTTATGAAATCCCATTAATTTCATAGCTTTTAAACAATATAGGCCTATTAGGTAATGACAAAATATTTGAGCCTTTGCTCTGCAGTATTCTCCAGTAAAAGCGTCGTTCCTAGTCAATTGCATATCAAAACACAATTTCCTTCATAGCCGTCAAAAGATTAAACGGTGACGAATCAGCCTGACAAAATAGCTCCTTCGATTTTGTCCAGCTCTAAAGTATACATAAAACTAGTTTTCGTTTAAATTTTTATTTGAATCAATACTTTTATTCTAAGCATCTGTTTTAAATTTCGGTAAAATTATTTCGTCATCCTCTTCATGAAGTCTTTCTTTCCTATCTTTCCCTTTCCACTTTGTTTCTCAGTTCATTTCAGTTACAAATCACAGTTGCTTTCATTTTAAAATAATTTATCCCTTTAATAGATGAATATTTTGATAATGTCAGTATTATTATCAGTGTATTAAGATCGCAAACTGTTTCTTTATAAATAATATCCATTACTGTCCAATTTTATAATGACTACATTCCTCTATAAAGAAATAAAATTAAATAATTTAATTGGTTCAGTTTGATTAAATTATAAAACATTTAATAAGAGAACAATTCATGTGCAATATTATTGAAGCCCCAAATTCAACAAAACTTTGTATTAATATTTGACAAATGATTAATTTGTAAAACTGAGGTTTTTACGAATAGTCGGAGTGTTGAATCTAGTTTGTTGCGTATTTAATGTAGAGAACTCTCTGCTCTGATGTTGAGGCACCTGTATCATTTTGTATACACAGCCCATCGTGTATACGATGACCCATTGTAGTTTATCGAGTTTCAAACTTGGAAAATTGCAATAGTGTATGCTGTTTGCATATAAATAACGAATAGCTCTTAATCACTGGGAACATGTTGGAATTTATTTACACTCTATCAGCTGTCGCTTGTCAAAAGTAACGTTCTTCTAACCTAAAGCACAATAATTTCTAAACAGTTTTAATCAAACATTCCAATTTAAGTCTGAAACTTTTTAAAATTGTTTAGCTTAAACTAAACTAAAATATTATTAAACTAATAATATTAAACTATAAATGAATGTATGCAACGACAAATATTTGGATATTTACCCCGGGTAATATTTTTTGTACGTAAATAACATAGCACATGTTATAAATAATTTGAAGTAGTGTAAACGAGGACGGAGAGGCGAAATCAGACAACTCTAGAGCTGTTTGTTTTGTAACACTTGTCAAATGCAACGAGCTGTGTTAATGTACGTGTACTTGATATTTTGTGCGTGTGTGTGTTTGTGTTCTGCTGCCCACACCCAGCTGTGCTGAAAGGAGAGTATGTCTCTGTATACATACGTATTTTCAGTGGGTGAGTGAACTCCGGTTCAGACAGAAAATTGCCAATATATTGTAATTACTGGTTTGCACATCAACGCTGCTATTAGTGGTAAAACGGACAAAAGATGATGTGTGCAAAAGTGTCGCTGAACACGCTTAAACAAAGTTCAGCAAGTCAAATACGGAATTTCCATACCCGACTTGTGATTTACACCAAACTATAAATACCTCGGACAATTTCGAACGGTGGATACACCCTAATAATTGCCAGTGTGGTCAAGTCGCTCTGCTTCTCGACTTTGACACTTCATCAACAGTATCATCTGACAGAGTACCAGAATCATGATCATCACGATACAGTAGTCTACATACACCCAACTATCTACGTGGGAGTACCAGAATCATGATCATCACGATAGAGTAGTCTACATACGACCAACTATCTACGTGGGAGTACAAGAATCATAATCATCACGATATAGTAGTCTACATACAACCAACTATCTACGTGGGAGTACCAGAATCATGATCATCACGATACAGTAGTCTACATACAACCAACTATCTACGTTGGAGTACCATAATCATGATCCTCACGATACAGTAGTCTACATACAACCAACTATCTACGTGAAAGTACCAGAATCATGGTCATCACGATACAGTAGTCTACATACAACCAACTTTCTACGTGGGAGTACCAGAATCATAATCATCACGATACAGAAGTCTACATACAACCAACTATCTACGTGGGAATACCAGAATCATGATCATCACGATAGAGTAGTCTACATACGACCAACTATCTACGTGGGAGTACCAGAATCATAATCATCACGATATAGTAGTCTACATACAACCAACTATCTACGTTGGAGTACCAGAATCATAATCATCACGATAGAGTAGTCTACATACAACAATCTACGTGGGAGTACCAGAATCATAATCATCACGATACAGAAGTCTACATACAACCAACGATCTTCGTACAACCAGATATCAAAGTAATTTAAATATTTTAATAATTGTTTTTATATTTTATATTGTGAGATGTATAATATTTACAATATATATGTTTTCATTTTTGCTTCTTAAAAAAGGAAACGTTGAAAATTTCCAGTTTTTTCTTTTAATGTTTAATTTTTTTTTTAAATGAATAATAAATTGATAATTTTTCTTTTTAATATTTAATTAGTTATTTCATGCTATCAAAGTCTTACTCCTCAGTATTACCAAAAAACGTTTATTGTGCAGCAATTACACTTAGCTCAACGAACGCACTAAATTCTACGACCTAGCTGGTGGTTTCTACGAGTACATTACAGTTGCGTTGTGTATTATTACAGAATTGTCATTATAAAAATTGCAGCGTTGCAGTATCATTAAAATTGAAAGCCAAAAATAGATAGTGCTGATGTAAGTTGCCAATTTAAGATTAATAACTAATTTGAGACTCGTAATTGCTATGTCTAATATAAGGCTAGTATTCTAACAATAAAAATTACGGAAATAGAATACATTCTCACTAATCCGGCAGATATCAGACCAGGGTAGTGCCGGATCAGTGGAAATGCCAGATTAATGGATTGTTATTAGAAAAAAACCCATTTAAATAACAAAAACTAGCGTATATTTTACATAATGGTAAAACATGAAAAATACTTACACGTGACTAGAACATCGGATTAAAAATGTAGTAAATTATCTTCTATTGTTTCTTAAAATTATTCAAATTATTTTTATGTTTATAACTTAGTCAAACGTAGGAAAAAATGGGGACACTTATCATTATATGTACATGCTTCTATGTTTCATTGTACCCTACAATATTTACATGCTTTAGGACAACTTAAAGACTAGTATGCATCTCAACACATTTTCGTATGTTAATCGAATTAAGAATATTGCTTTCCAGTGACGTGAACATGTGCGATGCTTTTGAAGACATTAGCAGAGACTGTTACTGCCCATTTTGTTGATATGGAGAATGAATCCCCAGAGTACAAACCCTCAAAAAGCATACGTCCGAAAGTCACCACTATACGGATAAACAATCAGTTTGAACGATCAGTTATTTTGTGCATAATTCAAATAAATAATGATTTCATGAGTCTTGTAATTTGAAGACTTTAAATTACAAATAATGTAACAAACAATGTAACTCTTTGTAGTTTGCAGAGTATTATAATTTTCCACCAATATGTGATTTAAACTAATTACAACAATCAAAATTAAATCAGTCGAATAAATGTTAACTCATCCATCCATATGCGCGTGCGTACACGGCTTTTGTTGTCCCATTATCTTCGTTGTAAAAGTCTTTCCTCCGTACCGTTAAATATGCAGCCTACTTTTCCCACAATCTCGTGGGCCTACATGGTTTTCTTTTTTCTTTTTTTTTTAAGGAACTTAGATATACATCTTCTTGGGCCAACGATTATCAGACATTCGTTACACGTGGCTATTAGGGACCCTTAAAATGATGGTGTCTAATATTGTATTGCCTATACCAATAATTCCCCCTGCCATCTTTGTGTCTACAATATTGCAGCATGGACGCTTTACAAGAATTTTTCCATTAGTCGAGTTCTGCTTGAAGTTTAATTGATTTATCTCCTACATTTCACAATCGCAGATGACTATGTTTTTAAAGATGGGAAACCTATGTTAGAAACCACCTTCTTTTCTTCTAGAAATAATCTCTTAGACCCATCCAAGGATAGTAGATCATCTACGTTTTCTGTGTTAATTTCCCGCTCTAAATAACTGAATTCACCTGTCCTACTAACATTTTCCTTGTTTTCTTTTGATCCGAATTACGTAATTATTATAACAAACATTTGTTAATGTCACACCGAGATATCTAAAAAGTAATGTATTTTATAATACGGAATCTACTCTCTTGTTCTGTTTTGCAGAATTTATCTCGAGCCTCAACTATTTGTATTCTGTATGGAGTTTTTGAATCATCTTATTGGAGTCCTGTTTCCCCAATGTCAAATAAATTATAATGAAAAATTTTAATAAAATTATCAACAAAGTAGTGTCGAAGTAAACATTTACTAAGCGAAGTGCATCGATTTTGGGTTCATCTCAAAGTAAACCGTACATCAGGCGGATTCTAAGGCCAACTAAGCCAGGATGGGTTTTATGTTCCATCAGTTAATAATATCAACTGAAATAATAATTTCAAAGGCATAGTAGTTAACTAACCGTAGGGTGTAGGCCTACAAATAGAAGTTTAACAAGTTAAGTACGTTAGGTTTGTTAAACAACTAAACGTGTATACATAGGACGTTTATTGGCTATATTGCTTATTAACGTGTCAAGATATTTGTAATATTATAATATTAATAATAATAATAATATTAATAATCATCATCATCATCCTCATCACCATAATACATAATGTTATTATTATCAACGTTATTGTTATTATTATGATTATGATGATGATGTCTTTATTATTATTAACTTATTATTATTTTTATACTAATATCATTACAATTTTTCGTAGAATTGTATCCTTTTTGTCAAACACTTTCTGCTCTGTCTCTGGAAGCAGTGTCAATGACAAACCATTTCACTGTTATAAAAACTGTCTTGTAAAAACGACGAAAAAAATTAACTTCGCAAAACAAGTTGAAATAAGCTGTAGACACTAGAATTGTTATCAAGTAAGCACGGCGACATACAGGTAATAAATTAACGAAAAATCATTGCCAACATTTCGCCAATTTTGACATTAAATGCAGAGACATTTGTAATGAATTACACTGTGTGAAATGAATTGCACGTTTTTTTGAACACTTTAATGGTATTGCCGAGTAGCAAATATAAACACCAACTAACAGTCTTCACTGAACGTAGTTTTACATTTCAGTGACATTATTGGCTAATGTGACGTCACGGGTATGCATGCATGGTTAGCATTTGTCTGTTCACTCCTGAGAAAGTCTGTGTTTAGTTATGCTTCAGTGATGAAGCTCTTCTTGTTCACCTCATTGGAATTAAACAGTTAATTATTTGCCTGCAGTTGGCTTTGATCTTTTCCTGTCAGTGCCTCTTATCCACAAATCTAGCAACTTGGGCGACCAAAATTTTTCTACATTGCAGATAGTGGATTTGTTTCCATTTCATTCTTTAATGCTAATGTTCTGACCTGTATCGCTTGCCATGTTTATTCTAGCATAATCCTCCATATTTTTCAAGTTTAGAGGTTTCAGACTTATTGTCATATTTTTAACCCGTAAGCTATTATAGGAACTACAGACTGATTAAAAAGTTTTGGTTAATCATAAGTTTCATTTTCTTCAGCAGTAAGTGACTGAATATGCCCCATCGCACATAGAACAAACTAAACATTTAGTGGTTTAAAAATAAAACGTGTTTTAAACACAAAACATTGTTAATATTAGTAACAACTAAAACAGTGTATGTAACAGTTGGAACAAACTATTTTCCTCTTGAAATACAATGAGATATTTTTATTTAATTCATGTTCAAAGGCAATCGTCCTAATTTTATTCAGATAAACCTAGTAGTAAATTTAGACGCGTACAAAAGTCGAAATTAATAAACGAAATTGTCACATTATTGTTCATATCAATCCTTAATATACCGGTATTTGAGAAATGCCATAATAAAGACTTGTCTGCGCGATTACCAGTCAATTCGGTATTGCTACTACTGCTGCGTTCTTATGCTACAGTCACTGTAAACCGCTACTTTTTATTACAAGGAGTTATCACTTAACACATCATACCTGAAAGCAATCTACTTAACAAATATAATAAGTTTGTGTTTGAACCATTCTTCCTTTTACAAAAAATAATAATCTCGGTCTATGGTTTACACTATTGTATTAATCTACTTCTTGCTCCCTCTATGTATCCCTCTCCTCTCCCTCTCTCTCTCTCAAACACACACGCGCGCGCGCGTATACACACACACACACACACACACACAAATTTAAGGAGAAAGAACTCTGCGAGAGGACAGAGAACAATATAGGAAAATATAGATTTTAATCGGTAGGAACATTCATAGCTAGAAGAAGGGTTATAATAATTTCTTCAGTACTTACAATTACACTAATTCTGTTCTCCCGTCAGCGATAAAGCTTGTACTGATTTATGAAAAATATTTTTGACCCTGTTATGTACCACAATTTTTTGCGAATGTACATATAATATAATATATTCGTGTAGTCCAAAAACCTACTAAAGGTGTATAGTAAATGATTTTGAAATATTATTTCCATCCAATACAGATTTATCAATGGAAATTTATTGCCGTTGATAAAGAAGCGATTCCCTTTAGATCTCTCGTACGAGGGGTCGCGATAACGTAAGAAGAGTTTAGATTTATTGCACTACACTAGGGTTGTTAGCCGACATCGCCGTTTATCATTTGTTTTCAGTAACCCTTGGGTAAGTTAATTTATATATAATGTTCAGAATTCTAATAGTGGTTTATATGAAATCATTAAGCTTTGAAAATCAATGGTGTAGACCATAAGACACATACTATCATATTACTTTGTGTTTACACATTGTTTAACTCTTCCATTATTTGTAAAATCTATGTTAATCTAAAATATATCCCTGTAAAACAGTAATTATTTTGTTACAAAATATTACTATCTTAGTTGCTAAAAAGACAAACAATATATAAACATCTGTTGGTCAGTCACTACCCACTTTACACTTCTTTGCGAAGTTTCAGCCACTCTTTCGAACTATTTCCAATCCTCACCAACCGTGTCATGTCACCATATTAACACTACCTTATTGTTTGTATAGATGTCTTTCACTCTCGTTAGCCAGTTTCAGGCTTTCCTTCTTGCCCTCTATTTTTACACTACGTTCTAGCATTCTATCTTCTTCTGATAGTTCCTATCCGTTTCGGATGTTGGATATCATACAGACTATTTTAACTTTCTGCACTGCTGCACGGAATACGTCAGTTGTATTCGTGCCAAACCAGGTCCTTAAACTTCTCGGTCATGATATTCTCGGTCGCCCAACTCCTGTCTTTCCAAGTACTTTTTCCTGTAGTATGGGCTGCAATAAGTAAAATCTCTGTTCATTTCTCATGAGATGTCCCAGATACTGAAGCTTTCTAATCGTTACTGTGTTAATAACTTCCCTTTCTTTCTTCATCTTTCTAAGAACTTTAACATTAGTTATATGCGCTGTCCACGAAATGCTCAGTATTCTACGGTAAAACCACATTTCGAAAGAATCCAATTTTTTTGTTGTGGCTTCAGTCAAAGTCTAAGATTCTACACCGTAGAAGAGGACCGAGAATACGTAGCATCGTAAATGTCTCACCTTTGTGTTTATTGTTAAATCGTACTTTAGAATAAACTGCTCATTCTAGTGTACACTGCTCTTGCCTTTTCAATTCAGCTCTATATTTCTTGAGAGTAGTCTCATTGTTCATTGACTATAGTACCAAGATACGTATTCATAATTGATAAATATACCAATTCATAATGATTGATACCAAGCATTCCATAATTGATAAATACTGATTCGCTAATTGTATACTATTTTAATATCTTTATGTAATAAGCATTACTGTAGATCACTTCCTATTTTTCCACTTGTTTCTTTAACTTTTGTTTTTTATTGTACTTGCAATTTCATGTCTTTTGAGTTTTCAATATCCTTTTTCTCATATTTTCAATGTCTTTTTGTTTCCTTATGTGACAAATATTTTCTCTATTCCATATACTACTACTCATTTCATAAAGATTAGGCCTAATTGGGTACCAAGACTCTACCGCATTTATGCGTCTGCAATGGATGTTTCATAAAGTGTACATTCTTTGAAAATATACACAATATACATGCACTATGTAATGACATACATATTTAAAATTCGTCATTCCTTATATTTACGTGAAAGTAAGTTAGGATATCGCTTAATACATTATTACATCATTTTCATAGTTCTTCCTTCAGCCAATAACGTTGTGTTCATCAAAAATAAAAGCTAGTCAACACGCAAGTAAAAATATGACCGACTAATGACGAACGTGACGTCATGTGTTTAGATAATAATTTTATTTATTAGTCGATAATATCTTATTTCGGAATTGGCGAGAATTAATCATTATGTACAATAGCAGTTATATTATGTAAAAAAAACTGGAGAGCAAGGTCTATCATTTTCGGTTGATTGCACACATCACTCTACTAAAACGTTTGAAAGAATAGTTTTAAGCGTAAAGCTATAAGACTGGACATGCATTTTAGTAAAAAATACGAATCTTATTTACAAATGACTGCCCACTTTGGGTATTACCTATACCTACAGTTACCGCACACACATGAAATTTTGTTTGCTATTAATTACCAACAAACGTAGCTAATACCGAAACTAGTGAAATTGGCAAAAATTCTGATAACTAGTTGCTTTTATGCTTTTTCTTTTCCTGCGTACAGTTATTAAGACAGATTTTTGTAAGGAAATAAAAAATTTCGAATCAAAAAATATATTAAATTTACTATGTAAACTAATACTTCCACTATATATGTATTCCAACATATAGTTTAGGTCACCTTAAGTAGTATTACCTCAACTTTGAGCATTTCGAGGTTAAATGGTCAAACAATTTTTGCAAATTTCACTAGCAAAGTGAGAAAACAGTTTTCTGGGCTGAAATACGGTAAGTAGAGAGAGGCAAACGGTATACTCTCCGACTCAATTAAGTATGGATATCCTAATTTTAGCAACCCCCTTCTCTACGAGTCAATTTGAATACAGCCCTACGGCATGTACCACTTAATTATGTTACGACTCATGCGTTGCCTACGTGATATTTAAAGCCTGCTGTTGGTTTACTGGGTTATAGGTATTCTGTGTACTAAATTGGAAGCGAACGTTGGTACAATTTGATGAAGTTGAAACTGAATGAGTTGATAAAACGTGTGGATGATAAATTGTCATATTTACGCACAAACCGTGCATAATGGTAAGGAAATGGAATTTCGTATCAACTATCGAGAGAAATTTAAGTAAGTGCAAGAAAAGCATAAACAGAAATACAATCTTTGTTTCTTTTGATACATGGATACCTCTTCGACTTCAAAGTTTTGCAATATTCTTTAGTTCTTCTTTTCCTGTGCTTTCCCACCTACAACTTCCCATGGGTTCTATGATGCGTAATAAGTAACACGTTCCAATACGCTGTAGAAGTATTTGGACATACACCAGTAATACCAAATTCGTGCGCAGTTATTATGTAGACTCAAACGACTCCGTAATTAAACTTATTCATAGGTTCAAACCTATTATTAAATTAAATTTATTCATTAAACCCACAATTATATCCTGTTCAGGTACTGAAAATTATAACCAGTAGTCGAACAGTTTCCAAACATTTTGTGGGCAAATAATAGACGTGGTTTCCTTTGCATTGCAATTTAATGAACGTAATGCCTTTATTGTTTATTATTGTTTTTTGTAAATCGTCCACAAGTAATTTAAATTCTTTTTTTAGAATTGTTGATTTAAGTTAGACTTGACAAAAAAAAATGAATGAATTGTTTGACTATCAACCTTACACGTACGTTTAAATATAATAACTCGTAACCTATATTTGAAACGTCTATAAGAATAGTTAATGTTAAGAATGCATTTTAAAACAGCGCTTGCATTCCAATAAGAACTATGAATTTTATTTTCTAATGATGGGCCACCTCGGGTATTAAGTATACCTGCAGCTACTCTGCATAAACGTAAACTAAACTGATTCTCAAATTTTTCAATAAACTTGGATAATTCAGAGACTAATGATTAGAGACTAGTTCAAAAATATCATTCCCTTTCTTAAACACAGAACCCATAGCTTGTTACGTCTTCTAGCCTTAGTACATCTGACCCTACCGTATGAACGAGCCGCACCGGTGAGTATGCATTTCGTCGTGTCGTGTTGTTACTTACTAAAACCCGATTACCTTACTCAGTTTACCTCATTGCCAAGTAGACGGTATTGGTTTGACTTGGTAGAAGGCAATAAAAAGCTAGCCCGTATGATTGAGCTACTCTTCTAGAATAAAAAATTGATCGCAAATTTACGATTGATTTACTGTTACAGTGAGGTGCCGATTTATCCCTACTAAAGTGACTACAAATATGACGATTCTATCGACACACAGTGATCGATGGAAAGAATTTTGTATAAAATCCTCTATAGCTGTCAGTAGAGCGTTTTTGGTAGAGTTAAAACAATGATTTTATTTTAATTGTTACAAAGAAATGTTTTAGAAAAACATCTCAAAACAGATTTTTAATTTTAGACATAAAAGTCAACAAATTTTGATAAAACTTGTTAACTGTTTTACTATGTTCCAGGAAGCATTGCTCTCTGGCTTAATTATTTTGGGTCCTCTTAAAAGTGGTTCTTGTCTATTCTTTGATCATAATCTGGAATGACGACTCTACCTATCTACTTTCTCTTCACTGTCCATCTAAAACACCACGTTTCAGTATCATTTAGTTCATTGACATACGAGCCGCGTATTTTTCCTTCCGTTTTTACTGTTCTTTACTCTAGTTATTTTTGAAGTGAAAACTTCTATAGGCACGTTGGGCGATTTTTGGATGGGTAGAATCTTATGAGTTCGCGTCACCGACATGCTAATGCTAACATGATATCTGTAGCTATAAGTATAACGTGTTGCGCGTGGCCAGCAGTGAAAGTATAGATTATACTTGTGTGTAATACTATTATACTACAATTATATTATACAATTGTAATACTATTTATACTATTTAACACACTTTTATCGTTTACGTACTTTATTTTGGAGTTTCTTACGCTGCCGAATTTGCTATCGCGTGTTCGATCCCTAGCGCGATTTCGGCTTTCCGTATTAACAATTAACGCAATACTTATGATCTATTTTACATTATTTTTATTCTTATTAATTACTTATACTATATTATATGATATTTACATAATTGTTATTTATCCGTCTGGCTGTTAACTTAGGGTTTTTCGTCATGTCTAATGTCGAAGTATGTATTTTTAATAGTTCTTTTTTATTATTGTAAGATTTTAACATTAGTGCTGTGTATATGTATATAAGTAAAGTTAAATTGACTACGTGGAAAGTTTAATGTGTGTATACTGTGCATTGTTTAAATTGTGTTTTAGTTTGATCATTATTTTAAATGTTCAACTGTAGGATCACTGTGCAGTACAAAAGTGAGTACTAAATATGTTAATATTTTTATATAGAAAATGAATAACATAAACAAAACATGTATTTTAAAATATTTCCAATATTCGTATCAATATTTCCGTTTAAAAATTTGATATTATTTATTTTTTATTTTTGATATTTGACCTCTGCCACACATGCAATGAGTATTTCATAGTGGCTTAGGAGTTATCTTACTAGCGTGGTAAAACAAATTTCTAGTTGTTCGATAGTATTTTTGCCGCGGATTTCAAAATTAAAAATTCTATAAAATTTTATAATAATTTTAGATTTATGTGTTGAATTTTGAAAATATGGTTACTAATTCAAAATTATTTTTTATTAGCTTATATGTGAAAACCAGACTGATGTTAAAGATTTTAATTTACAAAAAATTTTAATTTTTGATACTACAATTAATTTGAATATCCAAAAAAACCACTGTTATTTCATAGTTTTAAGTTTTCACTTCTGTCGGCAGTCCTCAAAGACTGCCTATTTTGAAATTTTTTATATTTTTATATTTGTTTACATGTTAGATGATTTTCCTCCTTCTGTTATTATAGATATCAAAAATATGAATTTGTCTTATTAAGGTAGCAACAGTTTATATGCTGATTTTTGTTCCTTTAGATTTATTAGAGCTGACTATAATATAAATATAGACACTAATACTTAACTAAAATCTCTTTAAAAATCAACGTTCAATTAGAAAATCTTAACTTTTTTTCGCTCCCCTGCAGTCACTATAACAAACACTAAGAACAAACGTTAGCTTATTCATGAAGAAAACTAATTGACTCTTGCGATGGACACAAAAGGCAATATTTGGCGGAATGTCACTCATGAAGTAGGTTTGCGTATATTTCTCCATAGTCAAAAGTCATGTGTCTTCCTAGTGATATAGACAGGTTAAAATACATCTAATTTCTTTTTTAATATGTTTAACAATGTATAATTAACAACGTGTAATGTGTAATTAACAATGTACTACAAAGCGGCTCTACATTGAATATGACCACATTGTTACCTCGAAAAACGTACATTACCGTCTAACATATTATAGTTTGACCCTTACTGTTGATTTAACAGGAATTAATTGGACTAATAGAATTCTTTTGTTATGCAAAGTATGTAATGTTAGATTCAGGTATTAATCAAGGTAGTCGTAAACTGCTTCATTTAAACCTTTTTAAGTAACGCACACTAGTTTCTTTAAGAAATAACAGTTTAATATTCTATACAACATTTTTCTTGACTCCTAAATAAAATAATGACTTATCTGAGTTCTTTACCTACAAGCTTCTTGATCTTGGACAGCCCTCTTTAGTGACTGCTTAATTTTATTATTCCATCGCCAAGTAACCATCTGCCTGTGATTCAATTAGCTTTATATATCGACTACTCTGGATTCTGTAATCTTCTTTAGTATACTGTGGTATCAATTCTTCGCATGTTAAGTAATTTAAGTAATTCTTTAGTTTGTGTAGATGTTGCTTTCAATAGTTCGTCGTCAGATGCTTGCTAAACATGAATTTATAATAAAAATCGTGACCATTTTTCTCTCTTTGGTGTCAGGTGTAATTAGCAGCACTAAATATAGTTACCCAATAATAACCATGTAGTAGATTGTTCCTAAGCACTATATTGAGTTACAAAACGTGGAAGTTACAAAAAATTTAAATGTTAGAAAAACTGTAAATTTAAATTTTGTACTCCAAAAAGTACTTTATAAGTTCTGAAGGTTAAGCTCTGGATGTAAGCACTAGACAAGCTCACGGTCTGTTTTGAAAGCTGAGTGTAAACAGAAACATACGTGAAAGGGGTGGATCGTCTTTCGGGACAGTGTAACTAACTCGTTTGTGGTCGCACCATTCCTTGAGCTCAACACTATTTAAAATCACCGCACATTTCGTCCTTTCCTTTGCTTCTATTCGTACAAGAACGCAACCATACCCTTTCAGCTTTACTAGATGGTGCCACGCAGCATGTAACAAAATTATAAATTTGTATTTGAAATTGCAATATTTTATTCTATTTAAAACTAACCGCATGGAAAACGAAACCGCTAAAAGAAGGATGATTAAAGGTAACCGCAAAAGGTGGTACCAAAACTCTTGGGTAAAGAATGATAAGCTCTGGTTAAATGATGAATAGAAAGGGCACCGGACCACAGACTACAGCATTTCATACAAGGAAACGTAACCGGCAGAAAGCTAGATTCCAGCTGCTAAAAAATGTGTGAAGTTCTACATAAGTCCAGCTGAGGTCAATGACAAGAAGGTACGAAATATCAACTAAACGCTATGCAACTCACCGTCTGTGGCTTAAGTAAATATCTTTATACAATTGACACTTGTCCCATCCTCAGAATATTTAAAAAAGTCTCTTCATACCATCATACGATGGGACAGTCGTCAATATATTAAAAATATTAAAATCCACATAACACAAAACACAATTACACTACACAAAGTACGCACACAACAATTTTCGGTGTACACCGCACGGTAACCGACAGCGCACTGGTTCATATTTGACTCGTGTCGCGACAATATCGCAACGCAGTATCATACAGGACATTAGATTTAAACGGGCCGTGGTTTTCTCAAGAGGTTTGTTGAACATAAGCCACCCACTTATTTTCACAACACAGAAAATGTAAAATCTAAATTCGCTAAACATCTTATTGATGAAAATCACAACTATACTAATTTTCATACCAACTTAATACCTCTTCACTTTTGTAATAAAGGACGTTACATGAACGCCCTTGAAGAGTTTGAAATATATAGAGCGTATAATAATCCTGTTACCAGGCCACATGTTTTAAATGATCAGCTGAACTATAAATCTAATGTCCTGTATGATACTGCGGTGCGATATTGTCGCGACACGAGTCAAATATGAACCAGTGCGCTGTCGGTTACCGTGCGGTGTACACCGAAAATTGTTGTGTGCGTACTTTGTGTAGAGTAATTGTGTTTTGTGTTATGTGGATATTAATATTTTTAATATATTGACGACTGTCCCATCGTATGATGGTATGAAGAGACTTTTTTAAATATTCTGAGGATGGGACAAGTGTCCCGAAACATGTCAATTGTATAAAGACATTTACTTAAGCCACAAACGGTGAGTTGCATAGCGTTTAGTTGATTATAAAATACGTGGCTTAGACTATAAGCGGATTTATTCCATTAACAATACGAAATATCAATATATGAAGGTTATTAACTATCAACTTAAATGTTTCGTTGCTAAGCGGAATCGAAATTTTTTACATGATTCAACATATACAAAGGGTTGTACAAGTTGATGTACAAACGTTGTCATGAAGCCTTGAAAAATTGGAATAAAGTGTTTATATTGCGTAAACATGTTTAGTGTGCTCGTTTTTAACAGCAGACTGCAAGGAAAATATATTCCAGTGGGTCTGGAACAAGCAACAAGACAAATGGTGGCTTCAGGCCTACTTTCGTGAACACGTGACATTGTGCAACGGTACAGGGCAACATCAATAGTTTGGATATATTTTCTGGTTAATATATTCATTTATTTTTCTAATTTCCTTCACGTCTGTTATTCACGGTATCTTTTAACGTATATTTTAGTCAAGTATTTCAAATTATTAGTTGCAGTTACTGCATTAATGCGTAACTGAAAGAGTAATTATTTATATTCGTCGCTTTCAGTTGGTCATCCGTGACAACTATATGAGCATTAGAGGTGATTTTACTTTCTCAGTATGGGGTGCCACCCTCATTCTTTGTGAGCGTTGGTAAACTTACAATAAGTTTTTCTTTCCCTCTTTATCCGTCATTTATTTATATCTTTTGTTCCTTTAGTTTTTCTCTTTTCTGTCTAGTCCTTTTACAAGACTTATTTGCTCAAATCGTCTTTTACTGAATGTTAAATTTTTCTGCATATCTGACATACACTTAAATTTAATCAAACAGGTTAACTTAGTCTGTATATTGTGATAAAACTATTATGCTGATATGATAAAAACTAATAAACTATTCTAATATTTTACACGGTACACGAATGAGTGATAAATTGCAATAACTGATAAAACTTATTGTAAGGAGTTGTGAGGCGCGTTATGTGAGGTGAAGTGCTTCAAAAGTGTTTTCAATGTAGCGACTGGTATTCATTGTATGTATGGTCACCAAGTTGCAATAGTTAATCTTTAAAAAAGGTTAAGATACCAGTTATTCCTTAATGCAACTTACTTTGGTCGCTAGGCACGACCAAAGTAAGTTGCATGAAGGAATAACAGGTATCTTAACCTATTTTAAAGATTAGCGATTAGTGTAGAAACAGAAGCAACAGAATTAAATTTAATTAATGAATGGCTGATTAATAACAGTATATGTCGAGGTAACTTTCTCTGGTCAACAGCGGTATATCTAGTAAATGACAATGACTAATACAATTCGTATTGTTTAAGTCTTTCAGATATTTAGAAAATTTATAATAAAACATCATGAAGGATCTACACGGCAACAGGTGATAGCATAGCAAGTTCCACACTGATGGACCAAAGGAAGCTGCGAGAGTGGGAAGAGGTTTCGAAAGAGAAAGTGGGAAGTTTTCATTGTGTGTGGATGTTTTCTATTTCTGACATATACAGTGTAAGGACAGAAATACTCCAAACATGCGTGTTATTTTCATAAGTAGCGTATTTCAGCTGGCACCGTTTGTTGAATTCAGTAACTATCCCGTCTAACTGGAGTTGGACAGGACTCAGAGTTGGCCAGATCTCAGAAAAATGTGCCAGATGAGGGATTTTGTACAAATGAGTTTAAAGAACAAGGACTCGGAACATACCTCACGAAAGTAAAAATAATTTTGAACACATCCTAAAATTTTTGAAGATTCTCTTTGAAGTCATCAAATGTATTTATTAATTGTAAAATTTAGACAATATAAAATTTCTAAGTGCTTCCAATAATAACAGTCACCAAATAACGTCGTATACTATAGCAGTTCGCAGAACACAAGTCTGGGTCCGAGCTATATGTTCCTTTGTCTATAATAGCTAAAGGTTGTGTAAGAGACAGATCTTACTATAATAGTTGAGGCATCTCAGTAATGTGCAACTACCAGCTACTTTTGACAATCAAACTGGAGTTTGTCCACTTTCCGAGTGAGCGTTTCGGGTCAACATATTCGAGCACGTAGTATAGTAGTAATTGTTAGTCTTTTAACGCGTGAAAGGAAAATAAAATGTGGCTTTGATATTATGCCGTTTACTACGACTAGCAGCTGGTTTGTTTTCTCTGGTATTGAACGGGTTTTCGCGTATCACTTATTACGTATTGCTGTCGACTCAAATTGTCGCCACTTTAAGATGTTGCCATTTTGCGTTATCAGCTGTAAATCATTTTGGTCAGTGCAAGATTATTAGGTTTAGCCGCCATTCTCAAATCCAGATTTTTAACAGTATACTGTTTATGATGAGTGGTATATTGGTACCACGTGTTGATAATGTCAAGCTCAGGGCAGCTATAAATAAATAACGGAACACATTTTCAACGCAATAGAGTAAATTTAATCTCTCCCTCTGGTTTCAATAGGAAATAGATCATACAATGTATTTTCAAGGTAATTGACGTACATATTGACGTATTCATGATCTACTAAAACGTTCATCCAAGTTATTGAATGGAACTTTAAGATTTCAATAAGTCTTTAAGATCTTTACGATTTTTTCCTGTAAGATCTTCTAAATCCTTTAAAGTTCAATAAACAAATGTCCCGAGTGGAGTAAACAAAAACACAAGTAAAAGACACATTTATATAAGATGGATTTACATAACTAAATTTTCTTTCTTAAGACAGTAAATTGAGTAATTTAATAAAGAAACACATTAAATTTTTCATGCTTGTCTGTACGTTTATAGACACTAAAAATATATTGAACAAAAAAAAACAAATGTGAATGAAAATTAGAAAATTTACAAATTTATTTTTATTTACTATTGTGAGTTATATTAAATACAATAAACCAGTGTTGTTTAAAAGCAACTTTATAACTTTTCGTCAACATATATAAGTAAATGATTAAATAACTAAAAGACTGTAGCTATATAAATCTAACAACAAAACATTATGAAATAATTTACTTATAATGTGTTCAAAAAAGTTTGGAAACGTAGATACAAAAATGCATACAAATATTCATTTTCCACACAAAACATCTTCCCCAGAGTGTAATATATTTGAAGTCGTTTTAGCAGAAAAGTTTGAATTTTTCCTTCCAAAAACATTGCTTTACCAACGCAAGCAGAGTACAAGCAAAGCCGCTGTAACGGCAGTTATCTGTCAACGGAAGCAATTCACTATAAAAATTACCCTTCCAAAAACATCTAAACAAAGATAACAAATACGATTGGATTTTAATCAAGATAATAAATGCTTTAGTTAAACGGAAAATGGGTAGAAATGTATTTGTCGCATTTTTCAAACAAATTGCTGTTCTTCCTTTAAAACGTCTTCCTTCTAACTCATCTGTTTCATCTGTGCACCTCATTGTACACAATTTGCTTTGACTCATTTGTCATTCTTTACTAGTGTAATTCATCTACTTCGGTACGTTAAAACAGCGAAACCAAATCTGGCGTTTTATGTGTTTCCTTATAAGTCTGCACATTGCTTAGTCGTGGTGAATGCATCTTTATTCCAAATTGACGTAGATGTTATCTTCTCTCATGAGCTAAGTGTGGCTTAAAATTCCGCTCTCCTGAGCTTAGCGCCTGCTTTTTAATAAATAATAGTTCTCACAAAGACCATTAATTTCTTACAATTGTTAATAATGTTAGAAATTTCTAAAGTAATGGCGTCCCTAAAAATTGTGACAAGGAAACATGTAGAGATGTAGGGACAAAATACTGTCAGCTTTAATGTACCTACTGGACGAAGAATATAGCAGAAGAATAGTCAAATTAAGTATGCTAAACAATGGTTACTTTACACTAATCCCATAGTGTAAATTATTCTCAAATGTAAGTACTAGAGTGAAAGAAATTAAGAAGCGAACGCTGATGAACACATTTTTGTCTTGCGGATTATTTATTGTTCTAGCAGTAGACAACAAAAAGTTACAGGAATGCGATTACACAGGCAAAACGTTATACAGAGAAAGTACGATTAATGCCTAAGGTGAAACTCAAAGAAAGAGGAAATATTTTCGTTAGTACTTTTCTTCAGATGGATGGTTATCTTTGTTTACTCTGTGCTACCACAGATTACTTTTTTCATTTCCCTTTCACCTAATTTTTTCTTGTTTTTGAGGCCAACTTTTCGACAATACCAGCTTTACAAAATATTTGTCTTCAAGGTACTATTCATTCTATTTTGTGAAACATGCTGCCAGCTTTCCAGATTTACTCTCTCAAGGCAACAGTAAAAGCAGTAAGGGTAAGCCGTAAGGGCAATAGTATCTGTCTAGAACCGACGTCCAACTACAGTCCCACATTTCTGTGAGGTTACTTGTTTGTTTATATTCCGACCAAGTAAGTCACTGAAAGACCAGGAAAAGTGGTTACCTAAACGCCGCCGGCTTTAAACGGTGGTTCAAAAGATATCCATTATTACGAAACTGACCGGTCGACAACTGTGTTTACAGTTAGTTTGGACTTCAAAATAAAATATTTTCAGACGTGTTTTGACAAGCAACAGAGGCAGTAAAACTTGTCGTGTAACAAACAATGTGTTAGAGCTAACAACAATAAATGACAGTGGTTTAAAACATACAAAATTACAAGAAATTTTTTAACATGACACATTAACGATTAATTCAGGTACTGTAACAAATTTATATAAGCAGACGACTTCAAAAAACTTTGCTTAAAATACTTTACACTAAAAAACATAAAATAAATATACATTGTGAAGACTAATATACAACGAAATTATAGTATTTTATTTAAAAAATAAACATAATAAATTATAACCACAAAATTAAAAAAATATTGTGTTTGAAATGAGATTATTATTAAAAAATTGTAAAAACTCTTAAACAAGCATAAAGGCAAATTAGGACCTTCTTTGCAACAGTCGTTATTCCTGAAGCAGTCGTTAACCCAAAGTGCAGGCTTTTAACGTGTTCAACTGTAGGATCCATAGACGTGCAATTTTACAGTGCAAATCGTACTCCCCAGTTACAATGCTACAAACTCATATCAAGTTCTGACATCGTTGTTGGGTATTCCTTACGATCAAGCTTCAATTACTTACTACACGTGTTCAAACTCTATTTCATTTTAAAATTACCTGCTCTTTATCGCTTTTGCTAGTGCATTTCCCAACGAGTGTTCGAACTTCCTCTTCTCCTTAATGTCACACAATTTACTAATGCCACTACTTAATGTCACAATGATTTCACTTTGACGTCCATATTTACTCCTATGTGGACGTCCTGCGGCCCAATAACTAACACTGTGTATATAATTTTTTCACTGTACGATTGGTTTCATTAACGTTACCTACTTAATATACGGCAATGTGTAACCAGAATAATGGACGATACAAGGTGGCAAATTAAATTTACGAGAGATAAGATTAGTACCATATACGTGAGCCTTGTTTTTCTAAATCCTCCGGTTTCAAAACTACTTTTCTCTTCAGTATAGGTGATACCCATTGCTTCCTGTTTCCCCATGAAAGCTACTGCCTTCTCGATTTACTCAACTGTAAATTTGTTCTACTTAGAGCTACCATCTTCTCGTGTTCCCACACTAGTTCAATTTCTTTATCTCGATTAATTAGCTAATATTATAGCAATTCCCATCCTGCTTTAACTTTTTGTCTCCTCTAAATGTGTAAGGCTGTAGACACTATCTGGAATATCTTTTATCTTTGCCTAATAAATTCCTACTCTGGATAATACAGGAAATTCGATATTTAGTTGATAATTCCCTTACACCCCTACGTTTAATTCATCCTACCTAAATATATTACTAACACATACACAGATAGATTACACAGCACAGATCTAAACTTGGAATAATAGAAAACTCTGAATTGACATAGCCATCTACAGTGGACAGTATTCGGCAAAATCTTTTCTGCCATACAAACAGGCAACTATCAACCCGCTCGGTTAAGTATGCACGCTTGTTTGATGACTTCATCCTTCCGGCTACTACAGAAGAGGTGGTATTCTTTTCTCTCTCTCTCTCTCTCTCTCTCTCTCTCTCTCTCTCTCTCTCTCTCTCTCTCTCTCTCTCTCTCTCTGTGTGTGTGTGTGTGTGTGTGTGTGTGTGTGTGTGTGTGTGTGTGTGTGTGTGTGTGTGTGTGTGTGTGTGTGTGTGTGTGTGTGTGTGTGTGTGTGTGTGTGTGTGTGTGTGTGTGTGTGTGTGTGTGTGTGTGTGTGTGTGTGTGTGTGTGGGAACGGCCGAAAATAACACGCCTATTATATCTTCACTAGGTACACGTGTTTCAAGCTCAGCGAACTGTACCCAGTTATACCTTTAACCACGTACCATTTAACCAGTATACCACTTACATTAAAAATGTAAATGCTACAGTATGTATGTAAAATACAGTACAGTGTCAGATGACTAGTTCTGATTATCTGGTTAGAAATTAATCATTTTAAATGCTACAGTATGTATGTAAATGCAGATAGTGTCAGAAGTCTAGTATTGAGTAATTTAATGGACTCAGGTTACACCTTAAAAATGTAAATGCTACAGTATATGTGTAAAATGCAATACCGTGTCAGATCTCTAGTGCTGACTAATTTAATGAACTCTGGTTACACATTCAAAATATAATATACTACAGTGTGTATGTAAAATGCAGTACTGTGTCAGATGTTTAGTGCTTAATAATTTAATAGACTCAGTTTACACATTAAAAATGTAAATGGTACAGTATGTATGTAAAACGAAGTACAGTGTCAGAAGTGTAGTGCTGATTAATTTAATATACTCAGGCTACACATTGAAAATGTAAATGCTGCAGTATGTGTGTAAAATACGGTATAGTGTCACATGTCTAGTGCTGACTAATTTAATGGACTCAGGTTATACATTAAAAATGTAAATTGTACAGTATGTACGTAAAACGCAGTACAGTGTCAGACGTGTAGTGCTGATTAATTTAATATACTCAGGCAACACACTAAAAATGTAAATGCTATAGTATATATGTAAAATGCAATACCGTGTCAGATGTCTAATGCTGACCAATTTAATGGACTCAGGTTACACATTCAAAATATAATATACTACAGTATGTATGTAAAATGCAGTACTGTGTCAGATGTATAGTTCTGATTATCTGCTTACAAATTAAAAATTTTAAATGCCACAGTATGTATGTACAAGCAGTACAGTGTCAGATGTCTAGTGCTGACTAATTTAATGGACTCAGGCTGCACATCAAAAATGTAAATGCTACAGTATGTATGTACAAGCAGTACAGTGTCAGATGTCTAGTGCCGACTAATTTAATGGACTCATGTTACACATTAAAAATGTAAATGCTACAGTATGTATGTGAAATGCAGTACTGTGTCAGATGTTTAGTGCTGACTAATTTAATGGACTCACGTTACACATTAAAAATGTAAATGCTACAGTATGTATGTAAATGCAGTACAGTGTCAGATGCCTAGTTCTGATTATCTGGTTACAAATTAATCATTTTAAATGCTATAGTGTGTATGTAAATGCAGATAGTGACAGAAGTCTAGTATTGAGTAATTTAATGGACTCAGGTTACAGTATAGCGAGCAGGAATGGGGGCATAATTACATTTCATATGCCGCACTGTTTTGAAGCACGTGAGTTCCACGATAATTGTCACCATCAACAATTAGATGGTCGTGGTCTAATACCATTACAGATTTCTTTATAATGTAAGCGTTCTTCTGTAATAAGCATTTTCACATGCTTGTACAATCGCGCGCGGACACACACACACACACACACACACACAAACATACGTGTATATATGTAGAGAAAGCTAGTCAACGAGATTGAAGGAGATGGAGAGTAATGAGGAGAGAGAGGCAGTAGGCAAACAGCCAGGAAGATTAACGGCCAATAAGTGTTTGAAAACCTTAGTCTCACACTTGTGTTATACAATACTGTTTTGACAGATTCAAATATACCCAGTGCATTCAGCGGTCTACGGTGCAATAAACTGAGTGTGTTCTCATTTGCGTACATTTTCACATTTTCACGTTCTTACCTGGTGTTGTGAATTGGTAGACCGAACGTATGCTGGATAAGACAGGAATACATTATGACGTATTGCAACGGGTGAGATTTGCATATAAAATAATAAATTTCACTCTTAACATATGATAGCATGTTTCAATGAGAACTAGTTAAAGTAAAAGTTGCATGTTGGAACATGGCATTATAGACAGTAAGAATCATGTCAGAATTGTTAAATTAAGTTAATTTTTGACTGTATAAAAAAATATAAGTGTTGTGAAATAGTGCGAACGAATGCATAGGCATATGGCAAGTGCGCGAGTGCGCGTGTGAATAACTGTTTTACGTATTAACAATTAAAAACGAATTAAATTAAATAACGTTTGTGTAAAGCAAAAGTCTGACATAAGACTTATACCAGATTATGCATAAAAATAAGACCAATCTGGTAATAATATTTGTTAATGATATAAAGTACAAAATATATGAGTTTTCATAAAAAAAGGTTTATCACCCACAAGAAAAGTAATAAAATTATACCGGTTTATTTTGCAAGTTTTACATTGCCCATATGCAATTTCTTACAAGTGGAATGTTATCTGGACTGTAATGAAAGGGCGAGGGAACAGTTTTGGCCAATCAGATAGGCTAATATATCAGTCGATCTGTTCAGTGACAAGATGCAAGTCAGTCTACGGTAGTACTCAGAAAAAGCAACATCGTACTCTCTATAACGTGTAATCGTTAACTCTGATTCAGTACGATAGGTCTGTCAGGAGTTACGAACACTAATAGTAAAGTGCGCGAATGATTATTCGAGTGCTAATTCGGTAGTAGTGTCAAGATTGTCCGATTAGGTTTCTATGAACACATCAAGTTGCCGGAGCTATTTAGCCTGATTAACTAATAATTAAATTAAACATTGTCATAGATGTACCCAACCCGTACAACGACCCTGAGAGCTGAAGAAGAACCACAGGAGGATTGGCGGTATCCTGACGACTACCTGGAAGGAGCAGCTGTCCACATTCACCAGGGAACCAGAAGAAACACCCCACCATTCATCTTAATCAGCAAAGTGAACCCATTTATAATAAACTAAATAAAACAATTATAAACTAATAAGAACAGAAACTTATAGAAATTAACGTGTATGTTATTAGTGTGTAAGAATTATTTTAAAGTAATACTGAAGTCAACAGAAACTTTTTATTAATTTTATTTACCAAAGAAGCAGTAATTTATTTATTTGTTTAAACAGAACTATTAATTTATTTTATTTGTATAAAAAAAACTGTCTATTAATTTTGTTATACTAATATAAACTGTAGTAAATTCTGTGCTGACTAAAGTTAAGAAAATCTTTAATTAAAGCAAACATTTCCATATCTAAGATATCGACTTATTTATTCTATGCGACCTTGTACATCGCAATATATAGATGTATCGAAGGTCTATGATGGATGTAAAGTTTATAGTAAGACATATTTTCAGTAAGTGTTCTAAAAACAACAAACCGCTGCAAAGAGCATTGTAAATTGTACCAAAATATCGTAACAGAACCTTAAACAAAATTCTAATGCGTCTTATACGCTAAAGCGGCAACACAAATGTACACGCTAAAACTACTGTTATGTTGTTGTTACTACTCTGTTGTTAATGTTGTCTCATCGCGAATAAAAATTACCATAGTGCAGTCCAGTAATTAAACAGTCTTAGCATACACTACACTGATGCTTGGACCAAGTCACTATGGCTGGTCGTTAATAACGTTGGGGTCCACTGTGATCACTCAACAGTTTACAAAGCCATGACACAATGTGACTTCAGGTAATTGCAGTGTAATTTTTAAAAGTCCATTGTAGGCTTATTGCATGGTTGAGCGCGTGTGTTGTGTACCTGGTAACTGGCTAATTTGTATTTGTGTACGTGAACTACACCAAGAAATGTGATAGATGAGCCACTGCAGTGACAACTGTAAACTCTTTTTAAACTTTATATATTATATCTTACTGGACGGGAGCATTAACTGCTACACCACACATATTACATTTTAATATTTGTTATACGAGTATTAATACCATGCATTAAATCTGTGTGACAACACAATTAGAATGATTACTTAAAACACAACGAAGGTGACTAGTTAGTGTACTGAATACTCCCGTGAACAGAAAATAAATGACTGTCTAATGGTGTCTGTGATCTCTGTCGTATTCCATGATACAATAATGGAATACTATCGATAATGGAATACTATCGATAATGGAACGATCTTCATATCTTCATATATAGGATCGTATCTTTATTTATTGGAACGTGTAAAGTGCACGTGTGGCGGCCTTTGCAGTGCGTTACAAACCAACAATTGTGTACGAAAACTGTATCAAGATCAACATGTACGTAATTATGGTCGTGCAAACCTGATAAAGAATTATCGCACATATACTGTTAAGTGTTGTGTGTTATTAAACACAAAATAAGTAGATTTACATTCACGTTCAGCGAGCAGCGTTATATACCTAGTTATAAATTGTAGAATGTTGGTTCATAAATACTTGACCTACTTGACTACCACATGGTTCGTCATTATCATTCTATTTTATTATATCATGATGGAGGATAACTTTTGAAGGATTATCAACTTGGCTGCTTTAATATGTTTCATATTCATTACTTACAAATTGTTATTACACAATTTTTTAAACTATTTTTATAAACTTATTATTTTAAATTTATTATTATTTTACGCAAAATATTCGAAATATAAGCTTATGTAAATAATTTTATATATAAATATGTTGAAATGTAATTTTCAATGAAACTGTAATGATATGATTTAAAATATATTTAAGAGGTAAGTTATTGAAAGTCTCGTTCTTACTTTTATGAATTCCTACTATCATCAGTAAATAAAAAATTAACATGAATATACAAGCTAATCGTTATCCAATAATTATTTTAAAGAATAATCAATAAAAAGTAAACTTAGGTTTTCAAAAGTTTCACATTTTGATAGACGTCATACTCATATTGTTTACGACAATACTTACAGAATTTCGATGTAAGTTCTTAGTCGATAACGTGATTTATCGACTAATGACGATAACGATGATGATGACGACGATTGAAGCTCGTTGGACTAGCGAAGGAGATTTCAGACGGAAGAATTTATGAGACAGGTCAAGGATCGAAAACCTACTCAATCTGCAAGTTGTTTATGGGCACGACTATGAGCGTTGGTGGCCACTACGGACAAGTAATATTCTACGGGAGCCACGTATTAAGGCTCCAAAAATATCTTCGCTCAAAGGTGTCATATTACACAAGGCAAGCTACAGAACGTCATAGAACTACAGATTCTTTATATGTTTTTATCTTTATATCCTTTCGAAAAGTTGTATGGACCGGATATTCCGAATTGAGAAAATCCAGTTGACCTGCTTTGTAAAAAATCTAACTGTAGCGAAACATTAGACCAGCGTAATGAGTATCAAGGAAAACTCCGAAAGTACATTGTATTTTGTTTAACCACATTAGAGTTAACTTATTTATTTCAAATATTTTAAGTTGTTCTTAAAGAAACAGCACAAGTTAGGAAGTATTATATTCGATGTAGGGAGTTTAGTTACTTTATGGAGGAACGCTGGTAAGTACTAACGAACTGTGTAATAGAAATTACGAAATGTGTAAATCTGAACTCCTCTGCATTAAACGATGTAGGCCGAAATGTTAGCAGCAGAGGCACGACTACAGACTTACCGAAGCTACAAGCCGCCTGTCCACTTTGAAGACTCCTAAAGGGAACAGCTCCATGGATGTGCATTGCATTTCCATTAGAAACAGGTTTATCTGAAATGCATAACATTGCCTTTCATCTTTTCCAAAATATTTGTTCTCCCCCTCTTACTCTCTCCACCCGTACCCAAAAGACACGCGCGCGCGAGCACACACACACACCTGAGAATTGTTGAAGTTTTCTCTGCCTTCTTACAAAAACAATGTTAAAGTGCTAAATAGCTAAAGGGATACTTAGGATAGTACGGTGTTTATGTACATTTTTCGTAGATAACGAAGTGTGCCTGTTGTGCACTAACTTACGTAGATCCTTTGTTCATCACGTGCATAAAAACAAATGACTTTGTGGGTGTACTCTTGAAGGTCAAGTACCTGAGAAAACAAGAAAATTTCATAACACACTTGGAATTAATGTTTATCCTCATTCTAATTTGTGAAATATTGTGTTCGATTGCGTAAATGTTTAAGATCTCAAAGAAATTTTATATGCGTTTAAAATTATGCTTGACACGTATCGTTTAACAGATTCGTAAACAATTGGGTGTTCCTCTTTACAGATATATTTTTAGTAACGTCTGCAAACAGGTGATAGTTTTCATTCAAACTGAATGAATAACTACAGTAGAAAATTTAATGTATTTAATTATTGTCTATTTTACTTTTGGTTTATTACCTGTGCTATATGTACACATTATTTTTTGTACGTAAGTAATGCGGTAACAAAAATTGTTGTAAATAGTTATAAATACTGGAATACAATGGATAGATAAATGTTCTTCCGGCCGAGGACTGCTCATTCAGGCAGGAAATTCTTTGTCCTGTACATGTGTATTACATTTGTAACAAAAACTGCTGTAAATAGTTCTAAATACTGGAATACGTGGATAGATAAATGTTCTTCCGGCCGAGGACTGCTCATTCAGACAGGAAATTCTTTGTCCTGTACATGTGTATTACATGTGCAACAAAAACTGCTGTAAATAGTCATAAATACTAGAATACATGGATAGATAAATGTTCTTCCGGCCGATGACTGCTCATTCAGACAGGAAATTCTTTGTCCTGTACATGTGTATTACATTTGTAACAAAAACTGCTGTAAATAGTTCTAAATACTGGAATACGTGGATAGATAAATGTTCTTCCGGCCGAGGACTGCTCATTCAGACAGGAAATTCTTTGTCCTGTACACGTGTATTACATGTGCAACAAAAACTGCTGTAAATAGTCATAAATACTAGAATACATGGATAGATAAATGTTCTTCCGGCCGAGGACTGCTCATTCAGGCAGGAAATTCTTTGTCCTGTACATGTGTATTACATTTGTAACAAAAACTGCTGTAAATAGTTCTAAATACTGGAATACAATGGGTAGATAAATGTTCTTCCGGCCGAGGACTGCTCATTCAGGCAGGAAATTCTTTGTCCTGTACATGTGTATTACATTTGTAACAAAAACTGCTGTAAATAGTTCTAAATACTGGAATACGTGGATAGATAAATGTTCTTCCGGCCGAGGACTGCTCATTCAGACAGGAAATTCTTTGTCCTGTACACGTGTATTACATGTGCAACAAAAACTGCTGTAAATAGTCATAAATACTAGAATACATGGATAGATAAATGTTCTTCCGGCCGATGACTGCTCATTCAGACAGGAAATTCTTTGTCCCTGTACATGTGTACTACATGTGTAACAAAAACTGCTGTAAATAGTTCTAAATACTGGAATACATGGATAGATAAATGTTCTTCCGGCCGAGGACTGCTCATTCAGACAGGAAATTCTTTGTCCCTGTACATGTGAATTTCTCTGCGCGCGTGTGTGAATTCTGTTAGGCGATGACAAATACTAATAATTAAATACGTTTTTAATGGAAATTCCCATATTTAGAATACATTACGCGTATATAATCACAAAATCAGTAATAATTACTCGTGGAAAACTGATCTATTCAAAAACAATTTAATTACCTTGGTAATTTATAAGTTATAAAGAATTAAATTTCTCGTATATGCACTAAACAAGTGAAAAGTCGCGAACCTTACGAAACTACTGGTTTGCATATGAACACTCTTATGAACATATCCTTTTGCTTAACTAATGGAGGCCTTCGAGGAGGTTGGCATACGGTGCTGTATCCCCGGTATTGTTGCGATGTTATGTAACCGTCTGACTTCGTTCACTTTATCACTTGAGAGATAGTTAGAAGATCTGTCCAACAGTTCCTCTGGTAATTTAGAAGTGTTCGAAGCACTAGAATTTGTTGCCTCATTCCGGCTACACAGGCTACAGGAGACATTTTACCAAGGTACGTATGGTTTTGTAAAGTGACAGCTTGATCCAAAATATTCATCACTCTAATAGGAACATTTCCGGTTTCGTCAGGTTTTACTAAACTTATGGCAACTAGTACGCCCGGTTTGCTGATTATCTGGGTTTCGAATATAGAGTACTAGTTGCTCTTAGTATTTACATCAGTTCTAAACATGATGATTTTTTGGGAGTTTGGCGGGAAAGTTACGGCAAGTTGATTTATCACATCCACTGATTTTTCTTATGCATTTGTTGTGGGGAGAATTAACTCTTCTCTTTCAGTTCTCAAGACATTGTTTTTGAAATAGACTATAAAACAATACGCGTTTGTAATGACAACACGAAGAACTGCATTATCCTCAATGTCTTTAACAACTACTTGATGATCAAACTCAAGTCGACCAAGGCATAGGTGTATCTCCACTTTTCCAAACACTTTTACAGGCTGTCCAGTAGCTGTTCGCAAGCTGCAAGAACATCAGGTTGGCTCGAGATTTTTTACCACATCAGGGGCGCAAAATGGAGACTGTGGCACCTGTGTCAACTGTAATCGAGGTCGGCCTGCCTTGAACGAATCCGGTAACCACAAGCTTCCTCTGTTTTTCTGAAGTGTAGAAATTGTGTATTGTCTAGGAGCTTCGTTCCTCCAGTTAGTCAGCACACACACCGTTGTACTGACTACTGCTCGTTTCGCTGTTGCTGACCTCTAACCAGACAATCTCTAGTATATGTCCAGGTTTCCCACAGCTATAACACTTTCGTCTTCCATTTTTTCCTACTTTATTCTGTGGCGCTGATCGTTGGGTCTCTGTTCCTAATTCTTCATTATTAACGTCTATGCCGTCGCGATCCGTTAGCGCGCACTTTACAACTTGCCGAACCAGACGCTGATTTGGCGGCCTCAACTTGTAAAGCATGTACCAGGGCGTCCCCACCATTCTGGCGGCTTCCCATTTGTAACACTGGGAATTTGTAGTTCATTATATCGGACACCATCAGTAAATGACTACATAGCAAACCTCAATCAAAAATCTTCTGTTACTTTATGATAGGCCAGTCTAATTAGTCTGTCGATGCTTGCTTCAAACTCTTGAAGGCTCTCCCAGGAGTGCTGTCGCCTTGCTCTCAACTGAGTGCAGTACACATCTTGCAAGTGTTTATCACCATACCGTAATTCTAAAGCTTTAATCAATTCGTCATAGACGTTCTGGCAGTCAGGTGGCACCTTCTGTAGTAGCTCTGTCGTAGGTCCTTTTAAAGTGAGAACGAGTGGAACTACTTTGTCTTTCTTCGTTCATTTATTTTTGCAAGCAACGGCTTCAAATTACCGAAGATACGTCACCCAGTAAATGTTTTCATCAAATATTGGGGCCTTGACATGAGCAGCCCCAACTACAGGCAAAGTGACCATCTCTATCATATTTTGTTCATGTCTTTTCCTGTCTTTACCATTAGTGCAGTCTCTTTAGCAATTGTTTCAATACGCATGGCTGTATTTTCATTAACTGCACGACTTCAATTTTAATTTCCTCTTTTATGTTTGCAATTGAGTCTTCTATTGCAGATAATTTTATTTTACATGGATTCTTCTACGACAGATAATTTTGTAGACATCGATTCTTCTACACTCGAGATAGATTTTTCTACTTCAGTTATTTTTAATGTCACTGAGTCTTGGTACCTCCAATAATCTAATAACTTGTTTATCAAGGTCACCTTGTAATAGACGCAGCAACGGTACGTTCTTTCATCTGCTTTTCTGTCAACTCTTTGATGTCATCTGCTTTCTGCTTACGTTTCTCGTCTTGCGCTTCTTCTGCCTCTGCTCTCTCCTGTCTGCAAGCAGACAGGAGAGAGCAGACAGGATTCTGTCATTTCTCTGTCGTCGTCGTCGTCGTCGTTCCTCTGTCTGCAATACCAGCGCCTGGAAATTTTCCATCATCTTACTGACACCCACGTTTGCAGATAAATTATAAATTACTCTAGTCTTGTACAAACTGTCCTATGTTTCCACTGTTAAAGGTTCTAGTTCATTTCTGACACCGTTATTACGACGCTCTCACTGATCGTCGTATGGTACAGCGAAAGCAAAATACAGACACCAATGAATTCACTAATTACTAACTTTAGTAAATCAGAAAAAACAATTTGAACTCAACAAGATAGTAAATTATTATAAATAAATCACCTTATATCCGTCGTGTGACTTCGTTACGTCGATTAAAATGACGCGTTTCGGAACATCTGCTCCATCATCAGAATAAATCGCTCTATTGAGGTCGTTAAATAGTTAAAAACACATGTTACACATAATTGTCCACTATGTAATTCACTCGCCTTTTAAATGGTGCGCACCACGACGAAGCCGATCGGACACTGAACTATTATCTGAGTGATTACGCCTAAGCAGGTTCAAAGCTGTATCGTATAGCGGGTTGGATTTCAAATTTAAGTAGTCATTCAATATGAAGTCTCGGCTGTTTATGTTATTATATGCTTTGTATATTTCGAACTCTTCTATTGCGTCCATGTACGGCCTTTGTTGCACACATGTAGGGGTATTAAATTAGATTTAAAATCGGTATAATTATGATTGTGTAGGATTAAGTGGCGGGCAAAGTTGGACTTGATATTATTTAACAGAGTGAGATTATTTAGGTGACGTTTTGGTGTGTGCTCTTTAAATCGTTTGAGGAAACCTCTCACCGTTTGACCAATGTAAAAACTGTTGCAGTCGTTACATGATAATTTATATATGCCGGATTTCTTTTCTAAAGGTATGGGTTTTCTATGACGTAGTATTTTTAATAGACTATTGTTTGTTTTGAAGGTAGCGGTAATATTCAATTTATTAAATGTGGAGGTTAGAATCTTTGGCATTATATTTGTGTATGCGGTAGAAATAAATGTTATTTTTGTATCCTTATCTATTGGGGGCTTGGATTTTCGAATTTTATGTTTAACATACATTTCAACGAGATACTCTCAATAGTAATTCAAGTTAAATTTGTCCACACGCAATAATTATATCAGCTATAAAGGGTTCCGCACTAATTATAACATGATAATTACTTCCAACAACCACTTGGTCCGCACAGAATAAATAGTCCAATTGTAACTAACTTCTAAGCTGCAGCTGTTGCTTATACAGAGCCTGCAGATGTTACATAATAATTATTCACACCTTATAATATTATAATGGCCTTTACAGAGACACGTACCTGCTCGGCTAGGCAAGAAACGCGCAGAACGATACTCTCGACTGATCCAGAGTGTTCCGTCGTAACATTATATGAAAAGGAATAACTAATAAATGTATTAATTCACCAAATCAAAATTTATTTCTGTAAGTGAATTCAGTTTCAAACCTGTTATCTTGCAATATGTATATAAAATCAAAAATGTTTCGAATAGTATTAGGACACAAAGGCTATCTGTACTATCTGTACCAGTAAGTTGAAACAGCTCATTTTCTTTTACAGACACCGGTATTTTAACGTTTTCGTCTGTTTCTAACAAAACTGGTAAAGACACACACACACACACACAATGAAATCTATTAATAATAATACAATAACTGTTACAATGTTTCATAAAGTGTCGTCCAATATCCTTAAAAGGTAATTAAATGATTAATTACACCAGTAGTCTACTATATCCTACATTTGTATAGGAAGCCACGCAGACTGATAAGCACTGTAATATATATTGAGACCAACGATTATCTTACCAGTATAACTGATATCGGTACAAAGCCATGTCAATCAATACAAATGAGATGCTTCATTACCGTACAGATTGTTACACAGGCGTCCAGCACCAAGTGAATACCGCAGTGCTTATTGATAATATTGACATAAATATCAAATTTACCTAATTTAATTCAATATCTCATAAATATACCAATCAAAGAAGAGAAGTATTATCCTGTTTAACATTAAAATCATCATACTTTAGAATATTATTAATAAAAATTGCTTACTTTGTGTAATTTACTTGTGCGCTTTGTTTCAGTTCCATATGCGACTCTTCTTTGTGATTAAATAACTTCAGTAACCTGAATTAGTTAATTCAGAAATTTATAGGTATACTATAAATTATGTAACTGAGAATTACTCAATATTATTACATCGTATAGAACAACATTTTTTAAATAATTATATACTAGGCAGTTGGTTACGTAGAAGTTGGTTTGGGGGGGGGGGGTCAGCCGAGTCGGCTTCATACAAAAGAAACGTTAGAGTTATTCAAGATTCCTGTCTTTAAACTGGTTGAGAACCATGTGATAACCTCCTTAAATCAATCACATTAAAGTAAACGGTAATAACACAATAAAATACGCGTTATTGAAACATTTTTTAGAAGATACTTATTAACGGAACTGACTTTTCTATAGCTGATATTATAAACGTTGTCACGACACAAATAGCCAACCCCGTACCAGAGATAAAAAATATATTTATAATTGTAAAAAAAATACTTCTTATCAAATGAACTGATTGATTTTAATTAAAATATAAGGAATATGACACGACAATACAACGACTTTAACCCAACCCAAGTGATTGAGCCAACAACCCAAACATAAAGAAGGGAACCACGGAACATACTTATTCAAATGGAAATATTTTGACACGATTGAGCCAACAACCCAAACATAAAGAAGGGAACCACAAATAAACAACGAGGATAAGAAAATAATAAACCTAAACCACAAGGAAACAAGTTTATGGGTTTAAATGACCCCAAAATTATCCAAAGAAACGGATGAAAAGACCTAATATATTAAACGAACAAGGAAAATGAAGAAGGAGGGAGACAAGCAAAAGTGAAAACCAAGAATGGTTCACCAAAATAAGTAAAATAGCACTCAACAAGAACATTGAAACCAAAACAAGGGTTATCAGGAGGAAGGAGAGATAACGGTTACTACCCATTAAAAAGGCAACCTAAACCACCAATAAGAATTGTTATTAGTTAGTAAGTATTAGTTAGTAAGTATTAATTGTCATTAGGATTAAGTCATGAAAGAGAAATAAGTATAGGGGTCACCCACTATCAAACAAATGATATAAACAGTGATACAGTGCAATAGTGTAGGTGTAAGAACCCCAAAGTGAAGTGTGACACTAGTGAAATTGTAATTAACAATAAGTGATTTACAAGTGAAGGTAAGGTAAAAGTTGGAAATAAACAGTACATAAATAGCTGATGAATAAATAGTATTAAGAGTGAATTATAGTATAAGGTATAGTAAACACTAGAAGTGATGATGACTTTTTATTTAAAAAAGATGTTCAATAGAGCTAAGTTTAATTATAGCCAGTAGTAAGTAAAAAGGGAGGATTCCAGAATAGAATAAATTGAAGGTGTTACCATGGAGGGAATATAAAAATTGTTTAGAGATTGAGAAGTCAAAAAACTAACAAAGATACCTAATTTATAAAGGACTATTATTAATTTAATAACAAGTGATGTTGTTTATCACAACACAAATAATATGTGTTATAAACTAGAAAAATAGCAAATAAGGATAAGTTAGGAGTGAGTGAGGATATTTCTTAATCAAAATAATAACTCTAATAACTTATAAAAAAAAATTGTGTTCATGTTATTGTTATAAGAGGATATGGCTGAATGCAATGTGCAGTCCATAAGCCTAATGTTATATTTTTAAGATTGAAATAGGGAAAGCAATGTTGAATAATAAACAACACACCTACAGACTCAAAACACAACACAACTAATAAAAATAACAAAGTAAGGCCAAATAGGCTGAACCAAAATGTGATTTGAACGAAATAAGTAAATTATTATAATGGCTACTTAGGCCTAGAAAAAAAACATAACTGTCAGAACCCAACAACCAAAAATTATAACAAATTGAATCAGAATTTAGAAAATCTGAGGTGAAGGAATCACCAAGAATAAATTGTAGATCATTTATAACACAAAATATTGTAATAGGCATTATTATATAAAAAGAAATGTAATTAACAAGCATTAACATAGTCGTAAAAACTTAAAATCTGAAAATACCCAAGCTTGTGGGGTATCAAAATAATCTATGAACGAGAATAAATACTATAGTGACAATATTTATTAACCAGAAAGGAAGATGGAGGAATGACAGTAATCAGAAGATATACGAAGAATTCGAATTTTTGATAACAATACATCAACTCAAAATAAGCCTATTCGAAAAATACCGTTACTATGGAAACAGCGGTTGTTGACAGAAAATACCGTTAGAAATTAGTAGAAAAAAAAGCGAAGCGTCACCAAGCCAAGATAGATGCAAGAGTTCAGCAGAAAGTTTTTTCAGTGTAAATCATGAAAATAATAGTATAAAGTTGCTGAAAACCGATCATCAAAGAAGCAGATGACCACTACAACCAATATTACAAGACCCAAGACCTGAATAAACGGAAATTATCCATAAATAGAACGTCCAAACACAAGACGAAAAGGACGCCACATTTACAGAAGACCAAAATCCAAGAAAACTGATTGTATGCAGCCAATTCCTATCTCGAACCAACTACAAAGGCCTAGACACGTCGAGTTGTTAAGTACTATCCAATTATTTATTTTCCGCCAACCCTAATCACTTTAAATAATTTTGAAAGGTAAATTTACCACACTATAAAAATAGTATTTCTCTTTCATAGAGTATTTAAGCAAATTAAAACGTAATGAAGCTTTGTTAACATAAAATAACCTAAGAATTGAACACGAACTTACAGAACACTTTTACAACACAACACCACAGATTGTAACAGCACACTTTATCTTTCATGTACACTTAGATTAAGGTAATTTGTATTTTTTATTGTAACCATTGTAGTTCTTTAATTCATAGCCAAAAGAATCCACGGATTTTGAAACCAAAACATTGTAATACGGTCAACGTAAACAGCGAAGCCAGGTTAAATGGTTTCTAAATCAATTCGCCGCCCTGAAAACAAGATCTCATGTAATCAATCGATAATTATTTTGTTGTAATTGTAAATGTTTCCAGTTATCACCATTAAAAAATATTCATTACAGGGAGTAACCAGCGTTATCATTTCATAGGGAGTGCTATATAATAATTACTTGTATTGAAGAATAAATTGTAGCAGTAAGCTAGTTGCCAGTCATTCGTCAGAAGCGACGATTGAGACGGCTGTGCGAGCGGGAACGATTCGAATACACCAACCCGCTACGCTGATAACTTGTTCAAACACAGTTTTTAGTTGTTTTGTAAAACGACTTGGCGCCACCCGGGATTATTACACCCCCTAAGAATAACAGGTAAGGTTACTGCCGTAATATACAGGTGATCAGAACTACGCTACGAATATCGCTAGCCACAAAATTACTGTAACGACCCGGTGCGAGGCGAACGCACTAATCATCCAAACACATTAATTTTTATGTACACATTTTGCAGGTACGTCTTATATAATTCGTTACAGATTGACGAATAACAGCTGAGGCTTAAAATAAGCAGGTACGACCCGAATTGATTAGTGACAACGTACACGCACATGCTGTGTAATAAACCTGTTTGTATATTTTAAAAACAGTTACTACTAGTATGTGAATACCTCAACTAGCGGCTGGCGGCGCGTTGCACTAGCCACACTAAACACAAAAGCCGCGCGGTATGCCTTGGTTCTTTACGGACTGTTGAGGCAGAGGTTTTTTTTACTATCAGCATACGCAGCTGAAAAAATAATAAAATAGCCTAAAAATTAAGAGAATGACAAAAATCGTCAACTTTTATCGACCCTCTGGAGGGGTTTCGCTTCCGGTAAATGTGCCCTTGATTTCTGGTATACAAAAACGGTCGTAATGTAGGATTAGTATCACAGCGTGGTGTAAAGTCCCGTTGTTTATAAGGGAGTTACAAAATAATATATGACATACAGTAATTAAGTAACCTGAGAAAATCCTGCTGTACCATGATTTAATGAAGTGTACAGCCGACGAAATGACACCTTTGAGAACAAAGAACAACAGTCCAACACAGAAGCAAAGCAAAGGAAAAATTTGTTCTTAGTTATTCACTAAAGCTCTAAATCTCATCAATTGAAATAGGAATATACTGTAGTTATAAAAATACATAATCTACTCTACGGTGCTTAACTGATGATTAGCCGACTCACCAATAAATGCCAATAATACAATATACATTAATCGCACAGTTGTTCTTATGATGAAGTAGTAACTGACTAGCTTGTACAGAAACATTATGCTTAGGGCCCACAAACTGTAAGCGCCTAAAACAAGACAGTATCTCCCACACAAACTCTGCCATTAGATTAGATTATAACCTTTGACCAGTCGTGTGACGATCGCGGTAGTGAGTGCACGCATGCGGGAGCTCCGGCCGTTCTTCGTTAAAAATTTTCACATGCGATTTAAAGTTGTATTTATAATGACATAACCACAATCACGGTTTTCAATTTTATGCAGTAATTAGTTTTAAATTAATATCAGTGTTATCTGAAGATGGGACCTTGTGCCCGAAACGCGTCTTAACTAGACGAAACTTAGTGTCACTCTAGTGCATCATATAAAGGTAATTATATAATTATTCTGTATACTTCAGCGACAGTATCGACTTCCTTCAACGTTATACTATTAGCCTTAACGGTGTTTGCATCTGACACACAACTGCGCTGCCCAGTACACGACTCATCAGGTCTCACTGAACTCTTCATCAGCTGTTTTACTCTAGCAATTTGCTCGCCCACAGTGACCACTGCAATGTAACTGGCAGCACGGCAAGGTGACGCAGAAGTAGCCTATAACGATTGCTACGACATCAGTATATGTCTGCCGCCTGACAGACGACTTCAACTATGTTTAATACGGTGAATAACGATTATTGTCTGTAGAAATGATTTGTCCCATTAGAAAGTTTAAGTACATTGTTGAGGTATTTCTCATTGGCGGAAAAGGATTCACAGAATTTACTAAACATTTTGCTACAAGAATTATACTTGTATGTGTTGAGAGATGTCTCAATAAGCATTAGGAGACACGGGCTTTTACGTAACGTGTATACAACGCGACCAAGCACACTTTCAGAAACTAATATTATTAAAGAGAATATAGCGAACGGATTAAGGTAAAGAAGGTGGCAGGACAGCTTATGAGACGTAGAACACGTAGTTTGGGGAGGCAAGTAGTGGATAAGCCAAGAATGTTGCACAGCTGCCGGTCCAACTTTACCAACAACTTTAAGCAGCCCATTTTCTTTGTAGCGGTGGTTTCTTGGTTTTACAGGCATAAATATTCTGAACTTTATTATTTCTTTCCAGTTAGCACAGACAGTGGTGACATACACAAAGATTACAAGTATTACTTAACTGCACAAGGGAACGTTCCATCAGTTGTTTAATACTGTTACTATAGAAATAACCACGATTTTAACGTTATGCGTTGATAGTCAGATACAATTGTTGATATAACCTTAAAATATTGTAAGGAATTATTATTTGGTTGAATTTTTGGAATTGATCCGATAAACAATGTAGAATCGGACTAAAAAAGAATAGAAGTAATTGAGCAAAATTAGTAAGAACGCGCTCTTTAACAAAAAAAAAACTTACACAAATAAACAATATAACTGGTAATTTTGCATGTGAAACATAAAATATCGGTATGGAGAACCATACATGACTTCCATGTTCTAAGATTTATATTTAAAATCATATTCGAAATGAAATATTTCCATAGAAACTACTTCTTTCTACTTACTGCTTCAGCCTTAACCACAGTACTGTGGTCACTAACGTATACCACCTCACGTTTCGCACTCGATTTTCACTGATGATGGCAGTCGATGGCACTTCCGAAACGTCTGTTTTTGCTGAAAACATTGGACTACGGCTAAACAGCCCGGGAAGGAATTTTAACAAAAACTACTTCTTTGTTGCCGATAACGTTATACACATATATAAAAAATATGCATAAAATTAATGGCTTGTATAAGTTAATGTTTGATCTCCATTAAGTAGTGCTCGAGTTTCCAAAGTTTTAATATTTTAATGTCCGTAATTAAAACATCAGAGCAGGTTTAGTGTGTATGAGGGTACACCGTGGACAAAAATTTTCAACATTTCCTATTGAGCGTTGCTTAGAGTAAAGCTGCGAATCTACAGTGTACGTTTCACAGAACAAACACGCGGAAAAGAAGGAGCGCTCCGAAGTCACTCATGGACCCTCAGCATCTTGCAGAGGGTTCATTCCCTAAAGACGAAAATTCTGTCTATGAATCGTTCCTCTGTAAACACGTGCAGTTACACTGCCCAGCGATCCACAGGAAGCAAATCGCTATCCACGCTGGACAATTTTTGGCTTGCACGCGTTATGTTGGTGTGGGTTTCGGCACTTTCCATTTAAAAAGCGTGTAAATGTAAGAAAATAAACATGAGTGAGGCCAGAAATAACGCGAATTTTGTGTGTGTGTGTGTGTGTGTGTGTGTGTGTGTGTGTGTGTGTGTGTGTGTGTGTGTGTGTGTGTGTGTGGGTGTGGGTGTGTGTGTGTGTGTGTGTGTGGTGTGTGTGTGTGTGTGTGTGTGTGTGTGTGTGTGTGTGTGTGTGTGTGTGTGTGTGTGTGTGTGTGTGTGTGTGTGTGTGTGTGTGTGTGTGTGTGTGTGTGTGTGTGTGTGTGTGCGTGTGTGTGTGTGTGTGTGTGTTCCCTGCCTTTTTATTGCAGTAATGATAATAATAAAATGGAAACGTAAACATTACATAATTGAGATATGCTTGCCTGCCACGAACGATATATTTTCTCTCATACATGATTTACATTAAAATTAAAAAATTATAATTTTATTGCCTGGCAACAAAATTATTTTATTTTTAACAATTACCATTGTTTGAAAAAGTTTAAATGAATTTTCAAGTACTTTACTGTTGTTAAAACGTAAAAGGTTGCTGGTAAACTACCCCTTCCCCTTAACCGATCTTCACCAAAATCAAAAGGCCTTGAGATCACTATAATTCAGGGATGTATGCAAAAAATTATTTGATTCTGTTTGAATATGCGGCAGTTACCGTTAGTCATAGAAAAAATTACACTTGTTTAAAAAAAAAACCGTTGCAGGTAAACTACCCTATTCCCTTAACCGATCTTCACCAAAACCAAAAGGTCTTGAGAACTCTACAATTCAGGGCTGTATGCAAAATATTATTTGATTCTGTTTCAATTTGCGGCTGTGATCGTTTGCCAAATAAATAACCACAGTACTGTGGTCACTAACGTATACCACCTCACGTTTTCGCACTCGATTTTCACTGATGATGGCAGTCGATGGCACTGCCAAAAAGTCTGGTTTTTCAGAAAACATTGGACTAAAGCTAAACAGCCCGGGAAGGAATTTTAACAAAGAACTACTTCTTAGTTGCCGATAACGTAGTACACATATACAAAATTCTCCCCTCTCCCTTGAACTATAATTTTCATTTATAGAAAATTACCCCCACCCCGTTCACCTAACCTCTTCATTTCTAGATATTTCATCTACGTTTCTATAGTGGATTATTATGAGCTTCTTATCAGGATACTTTATTTATCAAAATTAAGTACTTTACTCTTGTTAAAACATAAAACGTTGCAGGTAAAGTACTCCTCTCTCTTAACCGATCTTCACCAAAATCAATAGACCTTCAGTCCTCTACAATGCAGGGATGGATGCAAAAAAATATTCGATTCTTTTTGAATGTGCGGCAGTTATCGTTCGTCATGGAAACATTTCTCTTGTTACAATATAAAATGTTGCAGGTATACTACCCCTTTCCCTTAACTGATCGTCACCAAAATCAGTAGGCCTTGAGTTCTCTACAATTCAGGAAAGTATGCAATAAATTATTTGATTCTCTTTGAATTTACGGTAGTTATCTTTCGTAAAAAAATAATTACCCTTCTTAAAACATAAAATGTTGCTGGTAAACTACCCCTCTCCTTTAACCGATCTTCAACAAAATCAACAGACCTTGAGTTCTCTTTAATTCAAAAAGGTATGCAAAAAATTATTTGATTCTCTTTGAATTTACGGCAGTTATCGTTCGTCATAGAAAAAATTACCCTTGTTAAAACATAAAATGTTGCAGGTAAACTACCCTATTCCCTTAACCGATCTTCACCAAAACTAACAGGTCTTGAGAACTCTACAATTCTGGGCTGTATGCAGAACATTATTTGATTCTGTTTGCATTTGCGGCAGTCATCTTTCGCAAAACAAAAATTACCTTTCTTAAAACATAAAATGTTGCTGGTAAACAACCCCTTCTCCTTAACCGATCTTCAACAAAATCAACAGACCTTGAGTTTTCTTTAATTCAAAAAGGTATGCAAAAACGTAGTCGATTCTGTTTGAATTAGCGGCAGTTGTCGTTCGTCATATAAAAAATTACCTTTGTTAAAACATAAAATGTTGCAGGTAAATTACCCCTTTCCCTTAACCGATCTTCACTAAAACCAACAGATCTTGAGAACTCTATTATTCAGGGGTTTATGCAAAAGAGTAGTTGATTCTGTTTGAATTTGCGGCTGTTATCGTTTGCCATAGAAAATATCGGTATGGAGAACCATACATGACTTCCATGTTCTAAGATTTATATTTAAAATCATATTCGAAATGAAATATTTCCATAGAAACTACGTCTTTCTACTTATTGCTTCGGCATTAACCACAGTACTGTGGTCACTAACGTATACCAGCTCACGTTTTCGCACTCGATTTTCACTGATGATGGCAGTCGATGCCACTGCCGAAAAGTCTGGTTTTGCAGAAAACATTGGACTACGGCTAAACAGCCCGGGAAGCAGTGTTAACAAAAAACTACTTCTTTGTTGCCGATAACGTAGTACACGTATAAAAAATTCTCACCTCCATTTTCAACTATAATTTTTAATAATAGAAAATTACCCCCACCCCGTTCACATAACTTCTTCATTTATAGATATTTCATCTGCGTTTCCACAGTGGATTACTATGAGCTTCTTATCAGGATACTTATTTATAAAAATTAAGTATTTTACTCTTGTTAAATCATAAAATGTTCCAGGTAAACTACCCCTTTCTCTTAACCGATCTTCTCCAAAATCAACAGACCTTCCGTCCTCTACAATTCAGGGAAGCATGCAAAAAAAATTGATTCTGTTTGAATGTGCGGCAGTTATCGTTCGCCATGGAAACATTTCTCTTGTTACACGTAAAATGTTGCAGGTAAACTACCCCTTTCCTTTAACCGATCTTCACCAAAATCAATAGGCTTTGAGCTCTCTGCAACTCAGGAAAGGGTGCAAAAACATATTTGATTCTCATTGAATTTTCGTCAGTTATCGTTCCTCATTAAAAAATTACCCTTTTCAAAACATAAAAAGTCGCTGATAAACTACCCCTTCCCTTAACCGATCTTCAACAAAATCAACAGACTTTGAGTTCTCTTTAGTTCAAAAAGGTATGCAAAAACCAAGTCGATTCTGTTTGAATTTACGGCAGTTATCGTTCGTCATATAAAAAATTACCCTTGTTATAACATAAAATGTTGCTGGTAAACTACCCCTTTCCCTTAACCGATCTTCACCAACACCAATAGCTATTGAGAACTCTACAATACAGGGCTGTATGCAAAACATCATTTGATTCTGTTTGAATTTGCGGCTGTTACCGTTTACTATAGAAAAATATCGGTATGGAGAACCATACATGACTTCCATATTCTAAGATTTATATTTAAAATCATTTTCAGCCAAACAGCCAGGCTGTGTCTTACTTGCCTTTTTATTGCTGTATTAAATGAAAAATATTATATTACATTAAAATGAAAAAATTATAATTTTATTGCCTGGCAACAAAATTATTTTATTTTTAACAATTACCATTGTTTCAAAAAGTTTAAATAAATTTTCAAGTACTTTACTCTTGTTAAAACGTAAAAGATTGCAGGTAAACTACCCCTTCCCCTTAACCGATCTTCACCAAAATCGAAAGTCATTGAGACCTCTACAATTCAGGGACGTATGCAAAAAATTGTTTGATTCTGTTTGAATTTGCGGCTGTTATCGTTTTCCATAGAAAATACGCTTGATAAAAAAACGTTGCAGGTAAACTACCCCTTCCCCTTAACCGATCTTCACCAAAAACAAAAGGTCTTGAGTACTCTACAAATCAGGGCTGTATGCAAAACATTATTTGATTCTGTTTGAATTTGCGGCTGTTATCGTTTGCCATAGAAAATAACCTCGTTAAAAAAACGTTGCAGGTAAACTACCCCTTTCCCTCAACCGATCTTCACCAAAAACAATAGGTCTTGAGAACTCTACAATTTAGGGCTGCATGCAAATAATCTTTTGATTCTGTTTGAATTAGCGGCTGTTATCGTTTGCCATATAAAATACCCTTGTTAAAACATAAAACGTTACAGGTAAACTACCCCTTTCCCTTAACCGATCTTCACCAAAAACAATAGGTCTTGAGTACTCTACAAATCAGGGCTGTATGCAAAACATTATTTGATTCTGTTTGAATTTGCGGCTGTTATCGTTTGCCATATAAAATACGCTTGATAAAAAAACGTTGCAGGTAAACTACCCCTTCCGCTTAACCGATCTTCACCAAAAACAATAGGTCTTGAGTAATCTACAAATCAGGGCTGTATGCAAAACATTATTTGATTCTGTTTGAATTTGCGGCTGTTATCGTTTGCCATAGGAAATACCCTTGTTAAAACATAAAACGTTACAGGTAAACTACCCCTTTCCCTTAACCGATCTTCACCAAAACCAATAGGTCTTGAGTACTCTACAAATCAGGGCTGTATGCAAAACATTATTTGATTCTGTTTGAATTTGCGGCTGTTATCGTTTGCCATAGAAAATACCCTTGTTAAAAAAACGTTGCAGGTAAACTACCCCTTTCCCTTAACCGAACTTCACCAAAAACAATAGGTCTTGAGAACTCTACAACTTAGGGCTGTATGCAAATAATCTTTTGATTCTGTTTGAATTTGCGGCTGTTATCGTTTGCCATAGGAAATACCCTTGTTAAAACATAAAACGTTACAGGTAAACTACCCCTTTCCCTTAACCGATCTTCACCAAAATCAACAGATCTTGAGAACTCTACAATTTAGGGCCGTATGCGAAACATTATTTGATTCTGTTTGAATTTGCGGCTGTTATCGTTTGCCAAACAAACAAAATTACCCTTGCTAAAAAAAACCGTTGCTGGTAAACTACCCCTTTCCCTTAACCGATCTTCACCAAAAACAATAGGTCGCGAGTACTCTGCAAATCAGGGCTGCATGCAAAAAATTATTTGATTCCTTTTGAATTTGCGGCAGTTATCGTTTGCCATAGAAAAAAAATCTACAGACAGACACACAGACAGACAGACAGACAGACAGACACACACACAGACACTTTTCGGAAAACGACTTTTTTCATGTTTTGAGTGTAGTAGAATCAGAATCTGCAATAATCTCGAACACGATTTTTTTTGCCATCACCATACTTCCATTCCTTAAGGAATATGGAAGTAAAAATTACCCTTAATAAAAAACCGTTACAGGTAAACTACCCCTTTCCCTTAACCGATCTTCACCAAAAACGACAGGCCTTGGGTACTCTACACTTCAGGCCTGTATGCAAACAATTATTTAATTCTGTTTGAATTTGCGGCTGTTATCGTTTGCCATAGAAAAACACCCTTGATAAAACATAAAACGTTGCTGGTAAACTACCCTATTCCATTAACCGATCTTCACCAAAAACAATAGGTCTTGAAAACTCTACAATTCAGGACTGTATGCAAAACATTAGTTGATTCTCTTTGAATTTACGGCAGTTATCGTTCGTCATAGAAAAAATACCCTTGTTAAAACACAAAACGTTGCTGGTAAACTTCCCCTTCCCCTTAACCGACCTTCAACAAAATCAACAGACCTTGAGTTCTGTATAATTCAAAAAGGTATGCAGGAGAGTAGTTGATTCTGTTTTAATGTACGGCAGTTATTGTTCGTCATAAAAAAAAATTACCCTTGATAAAACATAAAATGTTGCTGGTAAACAACCCTATTCCCTTAACCGATCTTCACCAAAACCAACAGGTTTGAGAACTCTACATTTCAGGGCTGTATGCAAAATATTATTATATTCTGTTTGAATTTGCGGCTGTTATCGTTTGCCATATAAAATACCCTTGATAAAACAAAAAACGTGTCTGGTAAACTACCCCTTTTCCTTAACCGATCTTCACCAAAAACAATAGGTCTTTAGTACTCAACAAAACAGGGCTGTATGCAAAAACGTATTTGATTCTGTTTGAATTTGCGGCTCTTATCGTTTGCCATAGAAAATACCCTTTTAAAACATAAAACGTTGCTGGTAAACTACCCCTTTCCCTTAACCGATCTTCACCAACACCAATAGGTATTGCGAACTCTACAATACAGGGCTGTATGCAAAACATCATTTGATTCTGTTTGAATTTGCGGCTGTTATCGTTTACCATAGAAAAATATCGGTATGGAGAACCATACATGACTTCCATATTCTTAGATTTATATTTAAAATCATTTTCAGCCAAACAGCCAGGGAAGGAATTTTAACAAAAAAATTCTTCTTTGTTGCCAATAACGTAGTACACATATAAAAAAAAATTATCCCCTCCCCCTTAAACTATAATTTTGATTTATAGAAAATTACCCCCAGCCCGTTCAACTAGCCTCTTCATTTATAGATATTTCATCTACGTTTCTACAGTGGATTATTAAGATCTTATCAGGATACTTTATCAAAATTAAGTACTTTACTCATGTTACAACAAACAATGTTTCAGGTAAACTGCCCTTTCCCCGTAACCGATCTTCACCAAAATCAACAGACATTGAGTTCTCTATAGCTCAGGCACATATGTAAAACATTATTTGATTCTGTTTGAATTTACGGCAGTTATGGTTCGTCATATAAAAAATTACCCATGTTAAAACAAAAAACATGATATTTATAAAACATAACTAAGATTTATATTTAAAATCATTTTTGAAATAAAATATTTTCATAGAACCTACTAACGCTGGGGAAATCTGAGGAGCCAATCAGAGTTGGGCCTACCTGTCACTCTGCTGAATTTGGTGGAAAGCCCTGTCACTGTCGTCAAGTCCCCACCTCAATGAAGAACCCATTGTTTTATAAAAATATATTTAAATTTTGAAAACTGAAAATTCTTTTCTTGTTGTAAATATTTATATTTTATAATCAAAATGACTTTATTTTTGTTACCTGGCAACAAAATTATTTTATTTTCAACAATTACCATTGTTTCAAAAAGTTTAAATAAATTTTCAAGTACTTTACTCTTGTTAAAACGTAAAAGGTTGCAGGTAAACTACCCCTTCCCCTTAACCGATCTTCACCAAAATCGAAATTCCTTGAGACCTCTACAATTCAGGGACGTATGCAAAAACTTATTTGATTCTGTTTGAATTTGCGGCAGTTATCGTTAGCCAAAAAAAACAAAATGTTGCTGGTAAACTACCCCTTCCCCTCAACCGATCTTCACCAAAAACAAAAGGTCTTGAGTACTCTACAAATCAGGGCTGCATGCAGAAAATTATTTGATTCTGTTTGAACTTGCGGCTGTTATCGTTTGAATTAGAAAATACCCTTGTTAAAAAAATGTTGTAGGTAAACTACCCCTTTCCCTTAACCGATCTTCACCAAAAACAACAGGTCTTGAGAACTCTACAAATTAGGGCTGTATGCAAATAATCTTTTGATTCAGTTTGAATTTACGGCTGTTATCGTTTGCCATAGGAAATACCCTTGTTAAAACATAAAACGTTACAGGTAAACTACCCCTTTCCCTTAACCGATCTTCACCAAAAACAATAGGTCTTGAGAACTCTGAAATTCAGGGCTGTATGCGAAAAATTATTTGATTCTGTTTGACTTAGCGGCTGTTATCGTTTGCCAAAAAAAAAAATTTCCCTTGATAAAAAAAAACCGTTGCAGGTAAACTACCCCTTCCCCTTAACCGATCTTCACCAAAAGCGAAATTCCTTGAGACCTCTACAATTCAGGGAGGTATGCAAAAAATTATTTGATTCTGTTTGAATTTGCGGCTGTTATCGTTTGCCATAGAAAATACGCTTGATAAAAAAACGTTGCAGGTAAACTGCCCCTTCCCCTTAACCGATCTTCACCAAAAACAGTAGGTTTTTGAGAACTCAACAATTTAGGGCTGCATGCAAATAATCTTTTGATTCTGTTTGAATTTGCGGCTGTTATCGTTTGCCATATGAAATACCCTTGTTAAAACATAAAACGTTACAGGTAAACTACCCCTTTCCCTTAACCGATCTTCACCAAAAACAGAAAGTCTTGAGTACTCTACAAATCAGGGCTGTATACAAAGCAGTATTTGATTCTGTTTGAATTTGCGGCTGTTATCGTTTGCCATAGAAAATACCCTTGATAAAACAAAAAACGTGGCTGGTAAACTACCCCTTTCCCTCAACCAAACTTCACCAAAAACAATAGGTCTTGAGAACTCTACAATTTAGGGCTGTATGCAAATAATCTTTTGATTCTGTTTGAATTTGCGGGTGTTATCGTTTGCCATAGGAAATACCCTTGTTAAAACATAAAACGTTACAGGTAAACTACCCCTTTCCCTTAACCGATCTTCACCAAAATCAGCAGATCTTGAGAACTCTACAATGCAGGGCTGTATGCGAAACATTATTTGATTCTGTTTGAATTTGCGGCTGTTATCGTTTGCCAAACAAACAAAATTACCCTAGCTAAAAAAAACCGTTGCAGGTAAACTACCCCTTTCCCTCAACCGATCTTCACCAAAAACAATAGGTCGAGAGTACTCTGCAAATCAGGGCAGTATGCAAAAAATTGTTTGATTCTGTTTGAATTTGCGGCAGTTATCGTTTGCCATAGAAAAAAATCTACAGATAGACAGACAGACAGACAGACAGACACACAGACACACACACAGACACTTTTCGGAAAACGACTTTTTTCATGTTTTGAGTGTAGTAGAATCAGAATCTGCAATAATCTCTAACACGATTTTTTTTGCCATCACCATACTTCCATTCCTTAAGGAATATGGAAGTAAATATCGGTATGGAGAACCATACATGACTTCCATATTCTAAGATTTATATTTAAAATCATTTTCAGCCAAACAGCCAGGCTGTGTCTTACCTGCCTTTTTATTGCAGTATTAAATGAAAAATATTATATTACATTAAAATGAAAAAATTATAATTTTATTGCCTGGCAACAAAATTATTTTATTTTTAACAATTACCATTGTTTCAAAAAGTTTAAATAAATTTTCAAGTACTTTACTCTTGTTAAAACGTATAAGGTTGCAGGTAAACTACCCCTTCCCCTTAACCGATATTCACCAAAATCGAAAGTCATTGAGACCTCTACAATTCAGGGACGTATGCAAAAAATTATTTGATTCTGTTTGAATTTGCGGCTGTTATCGTTTGCCATAGAAAATACGCTTGATAAAAAAACGTTGCAGGTAAACTACCCCTTCCCCTTAACCGATCTTCACCAAAAACAACACGTCTTGAGTACTCTACAAATCAGGACCGTATGCAAAACATTATTCGATTCTGTTTGAATTTGCGGCTGTTATCGTTTGCCATAGAAAATACCCTTGTAAAAAAAACGTTGCAGGTAAACTACCCCTTTCCCTCAACCGATCTTCACCAAAAACAAAAGGTCTTGAGAAATCTACAATTCAGGGCTGTATGTGAAACATTATTTGATTCTGTTTGAATTTGCGGCTGTTATCGTTTGCCAAAAAAAAAAAATTTCCCTTGATAAAAAAAACCGTTGCTGGTAAACTACCCCTTCCCCTCAACCGATCTTCACCAAAAACAATAGGTCGCGAGTACTCTACAAATCAGGGCTGTATGCAAAAAATTATTTGATTCTGTTTGAATTTGCGGCAGTTGTCGTTTGCCTTAGAAAATACGCATGATAAAAAACGTTGCTGGTAAACTACCCCTTCCCCTCAACCGATCTTCACCAAAAACAACAGGTCTTGAGTACTCTACAAATCAGGGCTGTATGCAGAAAATTATTTGATTCTGTTTGAATTTGCGGCTGTTATCGTTTGCCATAGAAAATACCCTTGTTAAAAAAACGTTGTAGGTAAACTACCCCTTTCCCTTAACCGATCTTCACCAAAAACAAAAGGTCTTGAGAACTCTACAATTTAGGGCTGTATGCAAATAATCTTTTCATTCTGTTTGAATTTGCGGCTGTTATCGTTTGCCATAAGAAATACCCTTGTTAAAACATAAAACGTTACAGGTAAACTACCCCTTTCCCTTAACCGATCTTCACCGAAAACAATAGGTCTTGAGAACTCTACAATTCAGGGCTGTATGCGAAACATTATTTGATTCTGTTTGAATTTGCGGCTGTTATCGTTTGCAAACAAACAAAATTACCCTTGCTAAAAAAAAACCGTTGCAGGTAAACTACCCCTTTCCCTCAACCGATCTTCACCAAAAACAATAGGTCGCGAGAACTCTGCAAAACCGGACTGCATGCAAAAAATTATTTGATTCTGTTTGAATTTGCGGCAGTTATCGTTTGCCATAGAAAAAAAATCTACAGACAGACAGACAGATAGACAGACAGACAGACAGACAGACAGACAGACAGACACACACACAGACACTTTTCGGAAAACGACTTTTTTTCATGTTTTGAGTATAGTAGAATCAGAATCTGCAATAATCTCGAACACGATTTTTTTTGCCATCACCATACTTCCATTCCTTAAGGAATATGGAAGTAAAATTACCCTTGATAAAAAACCGTTGCTGGTAAACTACCCCTTTCCCTAAACCGATCTTCACCAAAAACGATAGGTCCTGAGAACTCTACAATTCAGGGATGTATGCAAAATATTATATGATTTTGTTTGAATTTGCGGCTGTTATCGTTTGCCATACAAAATACCCTTGATAAAACAAAAAATGTGGTAGGTAAACTACCCCTTTCCCTTAAACGATCTTCACCAAAAACAATAGGTCTTTAGTACTCAAGAAATCAGGGCTGTATGCAAAAACGTATTTGATTCTGTTTGAATTTGCGGCTCTTATCGTTTGCCATAGAAAATACCCTTTTAAAACATAAAACGTTGCTGGTAAACTACCCCTTTCCCTTAACCGATCTTCATGAAAAACAAAAGGTCTTGAGAACTCTACAATTTAGGGCAGTATGCAAAACATTATTTGATTATGTTTGAATTTGCGGCTGTTATCGTTTGCCATAGAAAATACTCTTGTTAAAACATAAAACGTTGCCAGTAAACTACCCCTTTCCCTCAACCGATCTTTACCAAAATCAATAGATCTTGAGAACTCTACAATTCAGGGATGTATGCGAAATATTATTTGATTCTGTTTGAATTTGCGGCTGTTATCGTTTGCCAAACAAACAAAATTACCCTTGATAAAAAAATCCGTTGCCGGTAAACTACCCCTTTCCCTCAACCGATCTTCACCAAAAACAATAGGTAGCGAGTACTCTACAAATCAGGGCTACATGCAAAACATTATTTGATTCTGTTTGAATTTGCGACTCTTATCGTTTGCCACAAAAAAATATCGGTATGGAGAACTATACATGACTTCCATATTCTAAGATTTATATTTAAAATCATTTTCGAAATGAAATATTACCATAGAAACTACTTCTTTCTACTTACTGCTTCAGCCTTAACCACAGTACTGTGGTCACTAACGTATACCACCTCACGTTATCGCACTCGATTTTCACTGATGATGGAAGTCGATGGCATTGCCGAAATGTCTGGTTTGGTAGAAAACATTGGACTACAGCCAAATATCCCGGGAAGGAATTTTAACAAAAACTACTTCTTTGTTGCCGATAACGTTGTACACATATATATCAGTGGCGAAGTTACATGGAGGCAATTGAGGCAATGCCTACCCTAAAAAATTCTGTAGAATAAAAATTATAAATACGTATGAACTACATAACGTAAAGATTATACATTGTTACTGCGACTGTCAAATTTATTAAACCGAAACGTGCTTTATTGAGCGACCGCTAGATGGTGACAGGTGAGATTCGGCATAGTTCGTTTAAAGCGAATGAGGCAACCTGAACTTGCCTCAGCGTTTTTACTTCCATATTCCTTAAGGAATGGAAGTATGGTGATGGCAAAAAAAATCGTGTTCGAGATTATTGCAGATTCTGATTCTACTACGCTCAAAACATGAAAAAAAGTCGTTTTCCGAAAAGTGTCTGTGTGTGTGTCTGTGTGTGTGTCTGTCTGTGTGTGTGTCTGTCTGTGTGTGTGTGTCTGTGTGTGTGTCTGTAGATTTCTTTTCTATGGCAAACGATAACTGCCGCAAATTCAAACAGAATCAAATAATTTTTTGCATACGGCCCTGATTTGTAGAGTACTCACGAATTATTGTTTTTGGTGAAGATCGGTTGAGGGAAAGGGGTAGTTTACCAGCTACGGATTTTTTTATCAAGGGAAATTTTTTTTGGCAAACGATAACAGCCGCAAATTCAAACAGAATCAAATAATGTTTCGCATACAGCCCTGAATTGTAGAGTTCTCAAGACCTATTGTTTTTGGTGAAGATCGGTTGAGGGAAAGGGGTAGTTTACCTGCAACGTTTTTTTAACAAGGGTATTATTTTGGCAAACGATAACAGCCGCAAATTCAAACAGAATCAAATAATGTTTTGCATACAGCCCTGATTTGTAGAGTACTCAAGACCTATTGTTTTTGGTGAAGATCGGTTAAGGGGAAGGAGTAGTTTACCGGCAACGTTTTTTTATCAAGCGTATTTTCTATGGCAAACGATAACAGCCGCAAATTCAAACAGAATCAAATAATTTTTTGCATACCTAACTGAATTGTAGAGGTCTCAAGGACTTTCAATTTTGGTGAAGATCGGTTAAGGGGAAGGGGTAGTTTACCTGCAACCTTTTACGTTTTAACAAGAGTAAAGTACTTGAAAATTTATTTAAACGTTTTGAAACAATGGTAATTGTTGAAAATAAAATAATTTTGTTGCCAGGCAATAAAATTATAATTTTTTCATTTTAATGTAAATCATGTATAAGAGAAAATATATCGCGCTTGGCAGGCGATATTAAGATTTAAATATAAATCTTAGAATATGGATGTCATGTATGGTTCTCCATACCGATATTTGTATACATCGTATGTAAGCAATGTAGAGGTGTGATAGGGAAGTGTAGGGAGGGGGGATTGTCCCGCGCTGTACACATAGAGCGTTGAGGCATGCCTCACTTCTGTGGTCCAAACAGTTAAGTTAAAGCGCCTGTGTTGTTTCTAAGTGTTTATTTTATGCGGTTATTAAAAGTGTCACTGTTATTCCGCTGAACTAACAGATGATCAAGATTGTTATTTGAATTATTTGTAACATTAAACATATATATAGAAACTAATCAAGTTTAAAAATTTGAAGTTCAATCAGTTGTATTATTGTGTATGACTAATACAAGGATTGTTCAATAGACACACGTATAGAGCTGTAAAGCATTTTTTATTCAACGATTTTAAAAGAAGTCTCCAATAACATTAAGACATGAGTTCCACTGTTGCGCTAACCTGTAGATTCCCTGCTAGTAAAATTCTTACGGCTGTTTGTGGAACCATTCGGTTACAGCAAACTCTACCTCAGCGTCCGATTTGACCCACCGTCCTTTTAGTGATTCCTTAAAAAAAATTTAAGATAAGATTTTTGCCTACCCATTCATTAACTACTAGCTTCGCCAGTAAGCAAATTGATGTCCATTTTTTCGGCTTGCACGCGTTATGTTGGTGTGGGTTTCGGCACTTTCCATTTAAAAAGCGTGCAAACGTAAGAAAATAAACATGAGTGAGGCCAGAAATAACGTGAATTGTGTGTGTGTGTGTGTGTGTGTGTGTGTGTGTGTGTGTGTGTGTGTGTGTGTGTGTGTGTGTGTGTGTGTGTCTTACCTGCCTTTTTATTGCCGTATTAAATGAAAAATATTATATTACATTAAAATGAAAAAATTTTAATTTTATTGCCTGGCAACAAAATTATTTTATTTTTAACAATTACCATTGTTTCAAAAAGTTTAAATAAATTTTCAAGTACTTTACTCTTGTTAAAACGTATAAGGTTGCAGGTAAACTACCCCTTCCCCTTAACCGATATTCACCAAAATCGAAAGTCATTGAGATCTCTACAATTCAGGGACGTATGCAAAAAATTATTTGATTCTGTTTGAATTTGCGGCTGTTATCGTTTGCCATAGAAAATACGCTTGATAAAAAAACGTTGCAGGTAAACTACCCCTTCCCCTTAACCGATCTTCACCAAAAACAACACGTCTTGAGTACTCTACAAATCAGGACTGTATGCAAAACATTATTCGATTCTGTTTGAATTTGCGGCTGTTATCGTTTGCCATAGAAAATACCCTTGTTAAAACACAAAACGTTACAGGTAAACTACCCCTTTCCCTCAACCGATCTTCACCAAAAACAAAAGGTCTTGAGAAATCTACAATTCAGGGCTGTATGTGAAACATTATTTGATTCTGTTTGAATTTGCGGCTGTTATCGTTTGCCAAAAAAAAAAAATTTCCCTTGATAAAAAAACCGTTGCTGGTAAACTACCCCTTCCCCTCAACCGATCTTCACCAAAAACAATAGGTCGCGAGTACTCTACAAATCAGGGCTGTATGCAAAAAATTATTTGATTCTGTTTGAATTTGCGGCAGTTGTCGTTTGCCTTAGAAAATACGCATGATAAAAAACGTTGCTGGTAAACTACCCCTTCCCCTCAACCGATCTTCACCAAAAACAACAGGTCTTGAGTACTCTACAAATCAGGGCTGTATGCAGAAAATTATTTGATTCTGTTTGAATTTGCGGCTGTTATCGTTTGCCATAGAAAATACCCTTGTTAAAAAAACGTTGTAGGTAAACTACCCCTTTCCCTTAACCGATCTTCACCAAAAACAAAAGGTCTTGAGAACTCTACAATTTAGGGCTGTATGCAAATAATCTTTTCATTCTGTTTGAATTTGCGGCTGTTATCGTTTGCCATAAGAAATACCCTTGTTAAAACATAAAACGTTACAGGTAAACTACCCCTTTCCCTTAACCGATCTTCACCAACACCAATAGGTATTGCGAACTCTACAATACAGGGCTGTATGCAAAACATCATTTGATTCTGTTTGAATTTGCGGCTGTTATCGTTTACCATAGAAAAATATCGGTATGGAGAACCATACATGACTTCCATATTCTTAGATTTATATTTAAAATCATTTTCAGCCAAACAGCCAGGGAAGGAATTTTAACAAAAAAATTCTTCTTTGTTGCCAATAACGTAGTACACATATAAAAAAAAATTATCCCCTCCCCCTTAAACTATAATTTTGATTTATAGAAAATTACCCCCAGCCCGTTCAACTAGCCTCTTCATTTATAGATATTTCATCTACGTTTCTACAGTGGATTATTAAGATCTTATCAGGATACTTTATCAAAATTAAGTACTTTACTCATGTTACAACAAACAATGTTTCAGGTAAACTGCCCTTTCCCCGTAACCGATCTTCACCAAAATCAACAGACATTGAGTTCTCTATAGCTCAGGCACATATGTAAAACATTATTTGATTCTGTTTGAATTTACGGCAGTTATGGTTCGTCATATAAAAAATTACCCATGTTAAAACAAAAAACATGATATTTATAAAACATAACTAAGATTTATATTTAAAATCATTTTTGAAATAAAATATTTTCATAGAACCTACTAACGCTGGGGAAATCTGAGGAGCCAATCAGAGTTGGGCCTACCTGTCACTCTGCTGAATTTGGTGGAAAGCCCTGTCACTGTCGTCAAGTCCCCACCTCAATGAAGAACCCATTGTTTTATAAAAATATATTTAAATTTTGAAAACTGAAAATTCTTTTCTTGTTGTAAATATTTATATTTTATAATCAAAATGACTTTATTTTTGTTACCTGGCAACAAAATTATTTTATTTTCAACAATTACCATTGTTTCAAAAAGTTTAAATAAATTTTCAAGTACTTTACTCTTGTTAAAACGTAAAAGGTTGCAGGTAAACTACCCCTTCCCCTTAACCGATCTTCACCAAAATCGAAATTCCTTGAGACCTCTACAATTCAGGGACGTATGCAAAAACTTATTTGATTCTGTTTGAATTTGCGGCAGTTATCGTTAGCCAAAAAAAACAAAATGTTGCTGGTAAACTACCCCTTCCCCTCAACCGATCTTCACCAAAAACAAAAGGTCTTGAGTACTCTACAAATCAGGGCTGCATGCAGAAAATTATTTGATTCTGTTTGAACTTGCGGCTGTTATCGTTTGAATTAGAAAATACCCTTGTTAAAAAAATGTTGTAGGTAAACTACCCCTTTCCCTTAACCGATCTTCACCAAAAACAACAGGTCTTGAGAACTCTACAAATTAGGGCTGTATGCAAATAATCTTTTGATTCAGTTTGAATTTACGGCTGTTATCGTTTGCCATAGGAAATACCCTTGTTAAAACATAAAACGTTACAGGTAAACTACCCCTTTCCCTTAACCGATCTTCACCAAAAACAATAGGTCTTGAGAACTCTGAAATTCAGGGCTGTATGCGAAAAATTATTTGATTCTGTTTGACTTAGCGGCTGTTATCGTTTGCCAAAAAAAAAAATTTCCCTTGATAAAAAAAAACCGTTGCAGGTAAACTACCCCTTCCCCTTAACCGATCTTCACCAAAAGCGAAATTCCTTGAGACCTCTACAATTCAGGGAGGTATGCAAAAAATTATTTGATTCTGTTTGAATTTGCGGCTGTTATCGTTTGCCATAGAAAATACGCTTGATAAAAAAACGTTGCAGGTAAACTGCCCCTTCCCCTTAACCGATCTTCACCAAAAACAGTAGGTTTTTGAGAACTCAACAATTTAGGGCTGCATGCAAATAATCTTTTGATTCTGTTTGAATTTGCGGCTGTTATCGTTTGCCATATGAAATACCCTTGTTAAAACATAAAACGTTACAGGTAAACTACCCCTTTCCCTTAACCGATCTTCACCAAAAACAGAAAGTCTTGAGTACTCTACAAATCAGGGCTGTATACAAAGCAGTATTTGATTCTGTTTGAATTTGCGGCTGTTATCGTTTGCCATAGAAAATACCCTTGATAAAACAAAAAACGTGGCTGGTAAACTACCCCTTTCCCTCAACCAAACTTCACCAAAAACAATAGGTCTTGAGAACTCTACAATTTAGGGCTGTATGCAAATAATCTTTTGATTCTGTTTGAATTTGCGGGTGTTATCGTTTGCCATAGGAAATACCCTTGTTAAAACATAAAACGTTACAGGTAAACTACCCCTTTCCCTTAACCGATCTTCACCAAAATCAGCAGATCTTGAGAACTCTACAATGCAGGGCTGTATGCGAAACATTATTTGATTCTGTTTGAATTTGCGGCTGTTATCGTTTGCCAAACAAACAAAATTACCCTAGCTAAAAAAAACCGTTGCAGGTAAACTACCCCTTTCCCTCAACCGATCTTCACCAAAAACAATAGGTCGAGAGTACTCTGCAAATCAGGGCAGTATGCAAAAAATTGTTTGATTCTGTTTGAATTTGCGGCAGTTATCGTTTGCCATAGAAAAAAATCTACAGATAGACAGACAGACAGACAGACAGACACACAGACACACACACAGACACTTTTCGGAAAACGACTTTTTTCATGTTTTGAGTGTAGTAGAATCAGAATCTGCAATAATCTCTAACACGATTTTTTTTGCCATCACCATACTTCCATTCCTTAAGGAATATGGAAGTAAATATCGGTATGGAGAACCATACATGACTTCCATATTCTAAGATTTATATTTAAAATCATTTTCAGCCAAACAGCCAGGCTGTGTCTTACCTGCCTTTTTATTGCAGTATTAAATGAAAAATATTATATTACATTAAAATGAAAAAATTATAATTTTATTGCCTGGCAACAAAATTATTTTATTTTTAACAATTACCATTGTTTCAAAAAGTTTAAATAAATTTTCAAGTACTTTACTCTTGTTAAAACGTATAAGGTTGCAGGTAAACTACCCCTTCCCCTTAACCGATATTCACCAAAATCGAAAGTCATTGAGACCTCTACAATTCAGGGACGTATGCAAAAAATTATTTGATTCTGTTTGAATTTGCGGCTGTTATCGTTTGCCATAGAAAATACGCTTGATAAAAAAACGTTGCAGGTAAACTACCCCTTCCCCTTAACCGATCTTCACCAAAAACAACACGTCTTGAGTACTCTACAAATCAGGACCGTATGCAAAACATTATTCGATTCTGTTTGAATTTGCGGCTGTTATCGTTTGCCATAGAAAATACCCTTGTAAAAAAAACGTTGCAGGTAAACTACCCCTTTCCCTCAACCGATCTTCACCAAAAACAAAAGGTCTTGAGAAATCTACAATTCAGGGCTGTATGTGAAACATTATTTGATTCTGTTTGAATTTGCGGCTGTTATCGTTTGCCAAAAAAAAAAAATTTCCCTTGATAAAAAAAACCGTTGCTGGTAAACTACCCCTTCCCCTCAACCGATCTTCACCAAAAACAATAGGTCGCGAGTACTCTACAAATCAGGGCTGTATGCAAAAAATTATTTGATTCTGTTTGAATTTGCGGCAGTTGTCGTTTGCCTTAGAAAATACGCATGATAAAAAACGTTGCTGGTAAACTACCCCTTCCCCTCAACCGATCTTCACCAAAAACAACAGGTCTTGAGTACTCTACAAATCAGGGCTGTATGCAGAAAATTATTTGATTCTGTTTGAATTTGCGGCTGTTATCGTTTGCCATAGAAAATACCCTTGTTAAAAAAACGTTGTAGGTAAACTACCCCTTTCCCTTAACCGATCTTCACCAAAAACAAAAGGTCTTGAGAACTCTACAATTTAGGGCTGTATGCAAATAATCTTTTCATTCTGTTTGAATTTGCGGCTGTTATCGTTTGCCATAAGAAATACCCTTGTTAAAACATAAAACGTTACAGGTAAACTACCCCTTTCCCTTAACCGATCTTCACCGAAAACAATAGGTCTTGAGAACTCTACAATTCAGGGCTGTATGCGAAACATTATTTGATTCTGTTTGAATTTGCGGCTGTTATCGTTTGCAAACAAACAAAATTACCCTTGCTAAAAAAAAACCGTTGCAGGTAAACTACCCCTTTCCCTCAACCGATCTTCACCAAAAACAATAGGTCGCGAGAACTCTGCAAAACCGGACTGCATGCAAAAAATTATTTGATTCTGTTTGAATTTGCGGCAGTTATCGTTTGCCATAGAAAAAAAATCTACAGACAGACAGACAGATAGACAGACAGACAGACAGACAGACAGACAGACAGACACACACACAGACACTTTTCGGAAAACGACTTTTTTTCATGTTTTGAGTATAGTAGAATCAGAATCTGCAATAATCTCGAACACGATTTTTTTTGCCATCACCATACTTCCATTCCTTAAGGAATATGGAAGTAAAATTACCCTTGATAAAAAACCGTTGCTGGTAAACTACCCCTTTCCCTAAACCGATCTTCACCAAAAACGATAGGTCCTGAGAACTCTACAATTCAGGGATGTATGCAAAATATTATATGATTTTGTTTGAATTTGCGGCTGTTATCGTTTGCCATACAAAATACCCTTGATAAAACAAAAAATGTGGTAGGTAAACTACCCCTTTCCCTTAAACGATCTTCACCAAAAACAATAGGTCTTTAGTACTCAAGAAATCAGGGCTGTATGCAAAAACGTATTTGATTCTGTTTGAATTTGCGGCTCTTATCGTTTGCCATAGAAAATACCCTTTTAAAACATAAAACGTTGCAGGTAAACTACCCCTTTCCCTTAACCGATCTTCATGAAAAACAAAAGGTCTTGAGAACTCTACAATTTAGGGCAGTATGCAAAACATTATTTGATTATGTTTGAATTTGCGGCTGTTATCGTTTGCCATAGAAAATACTCTTGTTAAAACATAAAACGTTGCCAGTAAACTACCCCTTTCCCTCAACCGATCTTTACCAAAATCAATAGATCTTGAGAACTCTACAATTCAGGGATGTATGCGAAATATTATTTGATTCTGTTTGAATTTGCGGCTGTTATCGTTTGCCAAACAAACAAAATTACCCTTGATAAAAAAATCCGTTGCCGGTAAACTACCCCTTTCCCTCAACCGATCTTCACCAAAAACAATAGGTAGCGAGTACTCTACAAATCAGGGCTACATGCAAAACATTATTTGATTCTGTTTGAATTTGCGACTCTTATCGTTTGCCACAAAAAAATATCGGTATGGAGAACTATACATGACTTCCATATTCTAAGATTTATATTTAAAATCATTTTCGAAATGAAATATTACCATAGAAACTACTTCTTTCTACTTACTGCTTCAGCCTTAACCACAGTACTGTGGTCACTAACGTATACCACCTCACGTTATCGCACTCGATTTTCACTGATGATGGAAGTCGATGGCATTGCCGAAATGTCTGGTTTGGTAGAAAACATTGGACTACAGCCAAATATCCCGGGAAGGAATTTTAACAAAAACTACTTCTTTGTTGCCGATAACGTTGTACACATATATATCAGTGGCGAAGTTACATGGAGGCAATTGAGGCAATGCCTACCCTAAAAAATTCTGTAGAATAAAAATTATAAATACGTATGAACTACATAACGTAAAGATTATACATTGTTACTGCGACTGTCAAATTTATTAAACCGAAACGTGCTTTATTGAGCGACCGCTAGATGGTGACAGGTGAGATTCGGCATAGTTCGTTTAAAGCGAATGAGGCAACCTGAACTTGCCTCAGCGTTTTTACTTCCATATTCCTTAAGGAATGGAAGTATGGTGATGGCAAAAAAAATCGTGTTCGAGATTATTGCAGATTCTGATTCTACTACGCTCAAAACATGAAAAAAAGTCGTTTTCCGAAAAGTGTCTGTGTGTGTGTCTGTGTGTGTGTCTGTCTGTGTGTGTGTCTGTCTGTGTGTGTGTGTCTGTGTGTGTGTCTGTAGATTTCTTTTCTATGGCAAACGATAACTGCCGCAAATTCAAACAGAATCAAATAATTTTTTGCATACGGCCCTGATTTGTAGAGTACTCACGAATTATTGTTTTTGGTGAAGATCGGTTGAGGGAAAGGGGTAGTTTACCAGCTACGGATTTTTTTATCAAGGGAAATTTTTTTTGGCAAACGATAACAGCCGCAAATTCAAACAGAATCAAATAATGTTTCGCATACAGCCCTGAATTGTAGAGTTCTCAAGACCTATTGTTTTTGGTGAAGATCGGTTGAGGGAAAGGGGTAGTTTACCTGCAACGTTTTTTTAACAAGGGTATTATTTTGGCAAACGATAACAGCCGCAAATTCAAACAGAATCAAATAATGTTTTGCATACAGCCCTGATTTGTAGAGTACTCAAGACCTATTGTTTTTGGTGAAGATCGGTTAAGGGGAAGGAGTAGTTTACCGGCAACGTTTTTTTATCAAGCGTATTTTCTATGGCAAACGATAACAGCCGCAAATTCAAACAGAATCAAATAATTTTTTGCATACCTAACTGAATTGTAGAGGTCTCAAGGACTTTCGATTTTGGTGAAGATCGGTTAAGGGGAAGGGGTAGTTTACCTGCAACCTTTTACGTTTTAACAAGAGTAAAGTACTTGAAAATTTATTTAAACGTTTTGAAACAATGGTAATTGTTGAAAATAAAATAATTTTGTTGCCAGGCAATAAAATTATAATTTTTTCATTTTAATGTAAATCATGTATAAGAGAAAATATATCGCGCTTGGCAGGCGATATTAAGATTTAAATATAAATCTTAGAATATGGATGTCATGTATGGTTCTCCATACCGATATTTGTATACATCGTATGTAAGCAATGTAGAGGTGTGATAGGGAAGTGTAGGGAGGGGGGATTGTCCCGCGCTGTACACATAGAGCGTTGAGGCATGCCTCACTTCTGTGGTCCAAACAGTTAAGTTAAAGCGCCTGTGTTGTTTCTAAGTGTTTATTTTATGCGGTTATTAAAAGTGTCACTGTTATTCCGCTGAACTAACAGATGATCAAGATTGTTATTTGAATTATTTGTAACATTAAACATATATATAGAAACTAATCAAGTTTAAAAATTTGAAGTTCAATCAGTTGTATTATTGTGTATGACTAATACAAGGATTGTTCAATAGACACACGTATAGAGCTGTAAAGCATTTTTTATTCAACGATTTTAAAAGAAGTCTCCAATAACATTAAGACATGAGTTCCACTGTTGCGCTAACCTGTAGATTCCCTGCTAGTAAAATTCTTACGGCTGTTTGTGGAACCATTCGGTTACAGCAAACTCTACCTCAGCGTCCGATTTGACCCACCGTCCTTTTAGTGATTCCTTAAAAAAAATTTAAGATAAGATTTTTGCCTACCCATTCATTAACTACTAGCTTCGCCAGTAAGCAAATTGATGTCCATTTTTTCGGCTTGCACGCGTTATGTTGGTGTGGGTTTCGGCACTTTCCATTTAAAAAGCGTGCAAACGTAAGAAAATAAACATGAGTGAGGCCAGAAATAACGTGAATTGTGTGTGTGTGTGTGTGTGTGTGTGTGTGTGTGTGTGTGTGTGTGTGTGTGTGTGTGTGTGTGTGTGTGTGTGTGTGTGTGTGTGTGTGTGTGTGTGTGTGTGTGTGTGTGTGTGTGTGTGTGTGTGTGTGTGTGTGTGTGTGTGTGTGTGTGTGTGTGTGTGTGTGTGTGTGTGTGTGTGTGTGTGTGTGTGTGTCTTACCTGCCTTTTTATTGCCGTATTAAATGAAAAATATTATATTACATTAAAATGAAAAAATTTTAATTTTATTGCCTGGCAACAAAATTATTTTATTTTTAACAATTACCATTGTTTCAAAAAGTTTAAATAAATTTTCAAGTACTTTACTCTTGTTAAAACGTATAAGGTTGCAGGTAAACTACCCCTTCCCCTTAACCGATATTCACCAAAATCGAAAGTCATTGAGATCTCTACAATTCAGGGACGTATGCAAAAAATTATTTGATTCTGTTTGAATTTGCGGCTGTTATCGTTTGCCATAGAAAATACGCTTGATAAAAAAACGTTGCAGGTAAACTACCCCTTCCCCTTAACCGATCTTCACCAAAAACAACACGTCTTGAGTACTCTACAAATCAGGACTGTATGCAAAACATTATTCGATTCTGTTTGAATTTGCGGCTGTTATCGTTTGCCATAGAAAATACCCTTGTTAAAACACAAAACGTTACAGGTAAACTACCCCTTTCCCTCAACCGATCTTCACCAAAAACAAAAGGTCTTGAGAAATCTACAATTCAGGGCTGTATGTGAAACATTATTTGATTCTGTTTGAATTTGCGGCTGTTATCGTTTGCCAAAAAAAAAAAATTTCCCTTGATAAAAAAAACCGTTGCTGGTAAACTACCCCTTCCCCTCAACCGATCTTCACCAAAAACAATAGGTCGCGAGTACTCTACAAATCAGGGCTGTATGCAAAAAATTATTTGATTCTGTTTGAATTTGCGGCAGTTGTCGTTTGCCTTAGAAAATACGCATGATAAAAAACGTTGCTGGTAAACTACCCCTTCCCCTCAACCGATCTTCACCAAAAACAACAGGTCTTGAGTACTCTACAAATCAGGGCTGTATGCAGAAAATTATTTGATTCTGTTTGAATTTGCGGCTGTTATCGTTTGCCATAGAAAATACCCTTGTTAAAAAAACGTTGTAGGTAAACTACCCCTTTCCCTTAACCGATCTTCACCAAAAACAAAAGGTCTTGAGAACTCTACAATTTAGGGCTGTATGCAAATAATCTTTTCATTCTGTTTGAATTTGCGGCTGTTATCGTTTGCCATAAGAAATACCCTTGTTAAAACATAAAACGTTACAGGTAAACTACCCCTTTCCCTTAACCGATCTTCACCGAAAACAATAGGTCTTGAGAACTCTACAATTCAGGGCTGTATGCGAAACATTATTTGATTCTGTTTGAATTTGCGGCTGTTATCGTTTGCAAACAAACAAAATTACCCTTGCTAAAAAAAAACCGTTGCAGGTAAACTACCCCTTTCCCTCAACCGATCTTCACCAAAAACAATAGGTCGCGAGAACTCTGCAAAACCGGACTGCATGCAAAAAATTATTTGATTCTGTTTGAATTTGCGGCAGTTATCGTTTGCCATAGAAAAAAAATCTACAGACAGACAGACAGATAGACAGACAGACAGACAGACAGACAGACAGACAGACACACACACAGACACTTTTCGGAAAACGACTTTTTTTCATGTTTTGAGTATAGTAGAATCAGAATCTGCAATAATCTCGAACACGATTTTTTTTGCCATCACCATACTTCCATTCCTTAAGGAATTAGTCCAGTCGCCAGAGTAAAAATAATGGTAAAATTTCGTAAAAAATTGAGGCAAAGTGATATTTGGTATAGTTATTGAAAAAGGTCTAAATATCGGTTTAAAATCATCTTTGCATGTTTATAAGGTCAGGCTTTAAAAAAAAACCTTATTTAAGGGCAGCGCGCGGTAAAATCGATAAAAACGTTTACATTCCGTCAATTTCTTTTCTTACTACTAAATAAACCATTGGATCATGATAAAGTCTTCATTCTTTTTGTTTAAAATAGTTCAAATTTTAATAGTAATAAAATCAAAATAACGATTTTGTTATTATTTCATCGTTAGGAGTATTAAATCGATAGACGGAATGGTCAATTTTAACAAATCTTCCTCTGTTGAATAATATTATTAAATATGTGTATCTTAATATACGTACATAAAAGTCATTGTGTGTATTTATATTTCACACCTCCTACTAAACCACTGGACCGATTTCAACAAAACTTAGCACAAATATTTTATGCAACGGGAGAACCAACATAAGATAGGTGTTTTGGGCCCTGGGGGATGTCAAAAATGGAAAATATGAAAATACCGCATGTAGGGTATCAAATTAAAGGGGATTTCAATGCAAGTAACAATTTTTCATGCATATAAGCACTATTGAAAATTCTTGGGCCCTGGGGCTCAATAAATGGGTGGTTTTGGGGGAGGTCAAAAATGGAAAATATGAAACTGGACCGATTTCCACCAAACTTGGCACAAATTTTTTACGCAATGGGAGAACCAACATAAGATAGGTGTTTTGGGCCCGGAGGGATGTCAAAAATGAAAAATATGAAAATACTGTGGGGTATCAAATTAAAGGGAATTTCAATGCAAGTAACAATTTTACATGCATATACGTACTATTGAATACATTTGGGCCCTGGGGCTCAATAAATGGGTTGTAATGGAGGGGTGTAAAAAATGGAAAATATGAAATATCATATGTGACATGCATATACGCACTATTAAAAATTTTGGTTTTTAAAACTTTTGGGCTCAATAAATTAGTGGAATTGGCGGAGGGGTGATGTCAAAAATGGAAAATATGAAAATACCGCACGTGGGGTATCAAATTAAAGGGAATTTCAATGTAAGTAACAATTTGACGTGCATATAATTTATCATATAATTCTAAGGCTGTTTTCACAATTAATAAGTCTGCATCATCGTCAGCTTGTTTAACGTTAGCTTTCTTCTTCCAAACATCTCGTTAGAATTTCAATAAATCGAGTTTTATTAGTTTTATTCGAAAGAAATTGTTCTTGGGTCACTGTGACACACATATCTTCATAGAATAAAATATCTAAAGAGGAATTTTGATTGGTACGGCGATAACGCTCCATAGCTTTGATGCTGTTAGAATTGTTTGTATAGCCATCAAAAACTACAGTAACTTTTGATCCAAAGTGTCTCTTGACATAATTTACGTATCTTTGAAAAATACATTTGAACTTATCCTTTTTTGACCATACTACTCTATACAGTAACATACCACCATCAATGACGTAAATGCAATCTTCAAGGTTAATCTCAGTGCGGTCCACTTCAAACATATCATATAGTTTAGACTTATCTGTTTTCCGAAATACACCTTCGTAAAACATAGATGTTGGGTACGGTGCAAGTTCATAACGCATGTAATCTTTTAATTCGTCGTCACTTTTTCTTGCTACACAAATGCGTTGAAATATAAACATTGGATCTATAGGGACAATTTCCTCTTGAATTTTCAGACTACTATTAACACTTTTTAATGACAGTACTCTATTTTTCGTTTAAACGAAACTTTATGGAAGTTTGTACCAGCAATTTCTTCTAACCCTGCTTTTCCAACCTCAAAAGCATTATGACAGTTAATATTATTACCGCCAGTAACGCCAGTAGATATAGACATTATTGAATCTTGATAAGGATATGTCTCGTGACAATCAAACCAGGATTTTATTTTGAGAATATCTTCAGTATCTCGTTTTATTCGAGAATCTCTAGCATCTACATGCTGATCGGAAGTAGAAAATTGTATACCACAAAAATTTTCTACTTCTTCGCAGATATCATGTGTATATGGCATCTCTAAAATCCATTTATTTGCAGTACTGGTAGTTACTCCCCGTCCAATCATACCACCATCAACTTTCATGACTCTCATTAAGTCCTGTTCGATTGTCATATCAGTATGAGTTCCTGACCAGAATTTCTCAGTTCGTCTTACAGTACAAAATCTGTTATTTATAAAATTTTGAAGTTCTTTAATTTTTAAAGCGGTAGTTTCTGGAATTACATTTTGGTTTTGCATTGAGGTGAAAAGTTTTTCAGATTCTTTTATAAATTGATTCATATATTGTACATATAATAAGGCTGATTTCGTATAATTAAAATGTCCAGTCGCATAAAACTATGGCAACATTTGCTGAATAACTTGTAATTGAATTTTTATATTACCCATTTTTTCAGAGCGCGCAAATGCTTTTGCAATAGAGATCATTCGTATGTATTGTATCCATAATTTTGCAGTTTTACCGCATTCCTCAATTTCAATAATTTTTTCTAGAAATTTACCATTTAAGATGTTAAAAAAATTATGATCTTGTACTTCTTTGTAAGTAAGATTGTCATCTAAAAATTCTTGTAGTAAAGATTTCATATTTTAATATTCAACTTCTGAAAGATTCATTTCCTCAATCTTTTTACACAAAACTATCCAAATTAATGTGTGGCCTCGTACTGCTCTAGCATAAGCATGGCCATCTAACATCTTATCTACAGTTCCTGGCGCATAGTAACAGCTTAATGCTTCTTTTAAACCGCTTCCTGCCATCACATAACCGATTGAACCAAGAAAAGACATAAGCAGATGAAATCCTCCAAGTCGAACAATTACATTATGTATATCATCATCAGGTGAGGATTGGACCATTTTAAACGCTTTCTGATACAAAGGTTGATCGAAAGTAACAAAACAATTAAATAGATTTAAGTTTTCACTAGTTTTACAACGTATTTTAAAACGGTGTATATTGTATTTTTGTCAGTTGGAGGAGAGTGTACAAAAGGCAAGCAAACAATTCTAGATAATGTATACGTCATATTTTCCAAAAGCTTGGACATAAAGGCATTCCAGCCAGTAATGCCTGGTTTGGTCACTCCATAAATCCAAAGCAAGTCAGCATTAGAAAAATCTATATTATTAAAACTCGGGTTATCTACTTTTTCAAAAACAATGTTTTGGAGTGCATGTGTATTAATATTTTCAAAAATTTGGAATGGTATTTTGTCAATTTTGCTAATTTCTTTTGCAGTAGGCTTAACTGTCAATCGTTTTAAGGGAACTTTGTTATAATAACAATCTCTGGGACTTACAATCATAATACCTCCCATACTATGAAAAGTATTTTTCCCGTCTATAGTATTGATGTTAATATCTGAATTGTCAAATGCCAATTGTGCAAAACAACCAGATCTAAATGGAGAACGTGGACTAAGCAATACACTATCCTCATAAAGTGTTGCTTCTTTGTATGATGAACACACTCCCAGATGCGACAATATATCTATAATTCGTTTTGAAGCAAATTTCCTGTGCAACATTACAGACAGACCAACTTGCAATGGTGATAGAAAGGTTCTAGGCCTTATGCAACTCATAATTGAATGAGTAATTGCTGTGCATTTTGTTTCATATGAACGAATATCACCTTTTTTATTTTTTAAAATTATTTCTTCTATCAGAAACTGAAGGGATTCTGGGATATTCTCATTAATATTTTGGAATATATTATCACTTGGAGGATAAAATTCTGTATTACTTTTCTTCAGATTAACATCGTTTCGAATAATTGCTGCTGCAGATTTTAAGATTTTTCTTTTTTCTTCATTTTCATCTTTTTTTGAGGCTATCCATGTCTACGTTTAATTTTTTTAAATGGTCAAAAAATGGTGTCAGAAAGGCCAAAAAATTTTGTTAATTAACCACCCGAAAGTATTTTTAATAAGCTTTAATTTAAGCCGTCGTACACCTTTGTGCCACAATCTTGCCGTACTTTATGAGCACTCAAAGTTTTTTTGTGAATTGCGATTTTTTTGAGGTAATATTCGACATTTCAATATGAAATTTTTGGGGTTTATAGTACTCCACAAAGGTTACCTTTCCCTCAAGTTTTATCAACTTTCATTAATTTGTGTTAAAACGACAGCAATTTGTTTATAAACGCCATCGCCACTTTATTTATTTATTAACAATAATAATAACATAATAATCTCCGTATTAAGGCTAGAAATGTTCTTAATTTATTATAGAATACTGAAAAAAAATCACATTAAAATCGGCTTGTTAGGTCCAACGATATTTATAAAAACGCTATTTTGCAACTTAAATTGTTAATAAAAAAATAAACGGGTTGTTTTTACACAAAACTTAACTATTAGCTCAACTTGATCCCATTAACCAATTTAGCACACAAAAAATCGACTCCCAAAACAATTCACATTTGATTTTTATTTTGACTCCACTACACGTGCTCACAAATAAATAAATATTAGCATGTATAAAAAGTGTAAATAAAAACTTTAAACTGCAATTTTTTTACCTGTTTATATGATAAAAACAAAAATATTTGTAATGTTTTGATTATAACCTTTGAAGAAATATCAACTGCGTTACTGCTCCGTTCTTGTATAGCAAATGTTTGTATGGCACACCACAACAATGGGTGTTGCGCGCGCAGCTACATTTACAGTTCACACTCGAGGGGAATAGAACGCCGCGCCGTTTAAAAATTTTACCTGTTTTCTAGGGTCTTGTTTTTAGAGTATAGGTATAATCAGGTAAGAGAAATAACATGAATAGATAGATTTAGTATTGTAGTAGCTGTAACGTTAATTTCAAGTACTCAAATAAACCCACTTAAAAGATACATGTATGTAACGCAAAGGAGGCACCTTTTTTTAGTATACACAATTTTTATTTATTTTTTTTAATTTCGAAAATGATTTTAATTTTTATGAGTATAGTTTTTGATGCAGAACACTTGCAGCTTTCAAATACAATTTTTTGTATTTCGATATCTCTATTTTTAAGATTAATAAAGGCAGATAAACTCTGAATTTTCGAGTAAATTTAAAATACGTCGAAATACTCACTTTTGAAAAGGTGTTTTTTTTAAAATAACAACTTCAAAAGTATTTTTCATTATTATAAAATAAAAAGTTTATCTCTTTTAAAGGTAACTTAGTAAAGAACTACTATTTTTTTAAATTTTATTGTATAGTACTTGTAATTTTGTGGTTTCACTTCTTTTTGTATCTACAGTAAATATTTATACACTATATTCTTTATGTTCAAATAAAATATTTATGTAAAAATCAACAAATTTTGAAAGCTATACTGTTCCCCTTCAAAACTAGCCTTTATTTAACTGGCTATGCTTAGATTAAAGAAAGTTATGATATTTTTGAATAGACGCGCCTGGCTAATTTAGCGAATTACGCAAGATCGGGGGCAAACGCTCTTTTTAAAACGCAGCGCTCATCATTACCAATTTTCAGGAAAACAGTTCCATTAACGTAAAAATATGTAAGGAGACTTTCTGAAGGAAATTGTTTGCTCTTCAATATACACCTTTTTATTTCTTCCAACTGTACATATTTACGGAGTGCTTTAAGAAAATCTGTCTTTACGATTTTTCCAGACCATTTTCAGAAAACCCTAGAAAGGTAAACATGCAAAGATTTTTTTATATTAATTATTAACGTTTATTTAACACGTGCACCAAATATTGCTTTGCCCCAATTTTTTATCAAGTCAAAATCTCTGGCGACTGGACTAAATATGGAAGTAAAATTACCCTTGATAAAAAACCGTTGCTGGTAAACTACCCCTTTCCCTAAACCGATCTTCACCAAAAACGATAGGTCCTGAGAACTCTACAATTCAGGGATGTATGCAAAATATTATATGATTTTGTTTGAATTTGCGGCTGTTATCGTTTGCCATACAAAATACCCTTGATAAAACAAAAAATGTGGTAGGTAAACTACCCCTTTCCCTTAAACGATCTTCACCAAAAACAATAGGTCTTTAGTACTCAAGAAATCAGGGCTGTATGCAAAAACGTATTTGATTCTGTTTGAATTTGCGGCTCTTATCGTTTGCCATAGAAAATACCCTTTTAAAACATAAAACGTTGCAGGTAAACTACCCCTTTCCCTTAACCGATCTTCATGAAAAACAAAAGGTCTTGAGAACTCTACAATTTAGGGCAGTATGCAAAACATTATTTGATTATGTTTGAATTTGCGGCTGTTATCGTTTGCCATAGAAAATACTCTTGTTAAAACATAAAACGTTGCCAGTAAACTACCCCTTTCCCTCAACCGATCTTTACCAAAATCAATAGATCTTGAGAACTCTACAATTCAGGGATGTATGCGAAATATTATTTGATTCTGTTTGAATTTGCGGCTGTTATCGTTTGCCAAACAAACAAAATTACCCTTGATAAAAAAATCCGTTGCCGGTAAACTACCCCTTTCCCTCAACCGATCTTCACCAAAAACAATAGGTAGCGAGTACTCTACAAATCAGGGCTACATGCAAAACATTATTTGATTCTGTTTGAATTTGCGACTCTTATCGTTTGCCACAAAAAAATATCGGTATGGAGAACTATACATGACTTCCATATTCTAAGATTTATATTTAAAATCATTTTCGAAATGAAATATTACCATAGAAACTACTTCTTTCTACTTACTGCTTCAGCCTTAACCACAGTACTGTGGTCACTAACGTATACCACCTCACGTTATCGCACTCGATTTTCACTGATGATGGAAGTCGATGGCATTGCCGAAATGTCTGGTTTGGTAGAAAACATTGGACTACAGCCAAATATCCCGGGAAGGAATTTTAACAAAAACTACTTCTTTGTTGCCGATAACGTTGTACACATATATATCAGTGGCGAAGTTACATGGAGGCAATTGAGGCAATGCCTACCCTAAAAAATTCTGTAGAATAAAAATTATAAATACGTATGAACTACATAACGTAAAGATTATACATTGTTACTGCGACTGTCAAATTTATTAAACCGAAACGTGCTTTATTGAGCGACCGCTAGATGGTGACAGGTGAGATTCGGCATAGTTCGTTTAAAGCGAATGAGGCAACCTGAACTTGCCTCAGCGTTTTTACTTCCATATTCCTTAAGGAATGGAAGTATGGTGATGGCAAAAAAAATCGTGTTCGAGATTATTGCAGATTCTGATTCTACTACGCTCAAAACATGAAAAAAAGTCGTTTTCCGAAAAGTGTCTGTGTGTGTGTCTGTGTGTGTGTCTGTCTGTGTGTGTGTCTGTCTGTGTGTGTGTGTCTGTGTGTGTGTCTGTAGATTTCTTTTCTATGGCAAACGATAACTGCCGCAAATTCAAACAGAATCAAATAATTTTTTGCATACGGCCCTGATTTGTAGAGTACTCACGAATTATTGTTTTTGGTGAAGATCGGTTGAGGGAAAGGGGTAGTTTACCAGCTACGGATTTTTTTATCAAGGGAAATTTTTTTTGGCAAACGATAACAGCCGCAAATTCAAACAGAATCAAATAATGTTTCGCATACAGCCCTGAATTGTAGAGTTCTCAAGACCTATTGTTTTTGGTGAAGATCGGTTGAGGGAAAGGGGTAGTTTACCTGCAACGTTTTTTTAACAAGGGTATTATTTTGGCAAACGATAACAGCCGCAAATTCAAACAGAATCAAATAATGTTTTGCATACAGCCCTGATTTGTAGAGTACTCAAGACCTATTGTTTTTGGTGAAGATCGGTTAAGGGGAAGGAGTAGTTTACCGGCAACGTTTTTTTATCAAGCGTATTTTCTATGGCAAACGATAACAGCCGCAAATTCAAACAGAATCAAATAATTTTTTGCATACCTAACTGAATTGTAGAGGTCTCAAGGACTTTCGATTTTGGTGAAGATCGGTTAAGGGGAAGGGGTAGTTTACCTGCAACCTTTTACGTTTTAACAAGAGTAAAGTACTTGAAAATTTATTTAAACGTTTTGAAACAATGGTAATTGTTGAAAATAAAATAATTTTGTTGCCAGGCAATAAAATTATAATTTTTTCATTTTAATGTAAATCATGTATAAGAGAAAATATATCGCGCTTGGCAGGCGATATTAAGATTTAAATATAAATCTTAGAATATGGATGTCATGTATGGTTCTCCATACCGATATTTGTATACATCGTATGTAAGCAATGTAGAGGTGTGATAGGGAAGTGTAGGGAGGGGGGATTGTCCCGCGCTGTACACATAGAGCGTTGAGGCATGCCTCACTTCTGTGGTCCAAACAGTTAAGTTAAAGCGCCTGTGTTGTTTCTAAGTGTTTATTTTATGCGGTTATTAAAAGTGTCACTGTTATTCCGCTGAACTAACAGATGATCAAGATTGTTATTTGAATTATTTGTAACATTAAACATATATATAGAAACTAATCAAGTTTAAAAATTTGAAGTTCAATCAGTTGTATTATTGTGTATGACTAATACAAGGATTGTTCAATAGACACACGTATAGAGCTGTAAAGCATTTTTTATTCAACGATTTTAAAAGAAGTCTCCAATAACATTAAGACATGAGTTCCACTGTTGCGCTAACCTGTAGATTCCCTGCTAGTAAAATTCTTACGGCTGTTTGTGGAACCATTCGGTTACAGCAAACTCTACCTCAGCGTCCGATTTGACCCACCGTCCTTTTAGTGATTCCTTAAAAAAAATTTAAGATAAGATTTTTGCCTACCCATTCATTAACTACTAGCTTCGCCAGTAAGCAAATTGATGTCCATTTTTTCGGCTTGCACGCGTTATGTTGGTGTGGGTTTCGGCACTTTCCATTTAAAAAGCGTGCAAACGTAAGAAAATAAACATGAGTGAGGCCAGAAATAACGTGAATTGTGTGTGTGTGTGTGTGTGTGTGTGTGTGTGTGTGTGTGTGTGTGTGTGTGTGTGTGTGTGTGTGTGTGTGTGTGTGTGTGTGTGTGTGTGTGTGTGTGTGTGTGTGTGTGTGTGTGTCTTACCTGCCTTTTTATTGCCGTATTAAATGAAAAATATTATATTACATTAAAATGAAAAAATTTTAATTTTATTGCCTGGCAACAAAATTATTTTATTTTTAACAATTACCATTGTTTCAAAAAGTTTAAATAAATTTTCAAGTACTTTACTCTTGTTAAAACGTATAAGGTTGCAGGTAAACTACCCCTTCCCCTTAACCGATATTCACCAAAATCGAAAGTCATTGAGATCTCTACAATTCAGGGACGTATGCAAAAAATTATTTGATTCTGTTTGAATTTGCGGCTGTTATCGTTTGCCATAGAAAATACGCTTGATAAAAAAACGTTGCAGGTAAACTACCCCTTCCCCTTAACCGATCTTCACCAAAAACAACACGTCTTGAGTACTCTACAAATCAGGACTGTATGCAAAACATTATTCGATTCTGTTTGAATTTGCGGCTGTTATCGTTTGCCATAGAAAATACCCTTGTTAAAACACAAAACGTTACAGGTAAACTACCCCTTTCCCTCAACCGATCTTCACCAAAAACAAAAGGTCTTGAGAAATCTACAATTCAGGGCTGTATGTGAAACATTATTTGATTCTGTTTGAATTTGCGGCTGTTATCGTTTGCCAAAAAAAAAAAATTTCCCTTGATAAAAAAAACCGTTGCTGGTAAACTACCCCTTCCCCTCAACCGATCTTCACCAAAAACAATAGGTCGCGAGTACTCTACAAATCAGGGCTGTATGCAAAAAATTATTTGATTCCGTTTGAATTTGCGGCAGTTGTCGTTTGCCTTAGACAATACGCATGATAAAAAACGTTGCTGGTAAACTACCCCTTCCCCTCAACCGATCTTCACCAAAAACAACAGGTCTTGAGTACTCTACAAATCAGGGCTGTATGCAGAAAATTATTTGATTCTGTTTGAATTTGCGGCTGTTATCGTTTGCCATAGAAAATACCCTTGTTAAAAAAACGTTGTAGGTAAACTACCCCTTTCCCTTAACCGATCTTCACCAAAAACAAAAGGTCTTGAGAACTCTACAATTTAGGGCTGTATGCAAATAATCTTTTCATTCTGTTTGAATTTGCGGCTGTTATCGTTTGCCATAAGAAATACCCTTGTTAAAACATAAAACGTTACAGGTAAACTACCCCTTTCCCTTAACCGATCTTCACCGAAAACAATAGGTCTTGAGAACTCTACAATTCAGGGCTGTATGCGAAACATTATTTGATTCTGTTTGAATTTGCGGCTATTATCGTTTGCAAACAAACAAAATTACCCTTGCTAAAAAAAAACCGTTGCAGGTAAACTACCCCTTTCCCTCAACCGATCTTCACCAAAAACAACAGGTCGCGAGAACTCTGCAAAACCGGACTGCATGCAAAAAATTATTTGATTCTGTTTGAATTTGCGGCAGTTATCGTTTGCCATAGAAAAAAAATCTACAGACAGACAGACAGATAGACAGACAGACAGACAGACAGACAGACAGACACACACACAGACACTTTTCGGAAAACGACTTTTTTTCATGTTTTGAGTATAGTAGAATCAGAATCTGCAATAATCTCGAACACGATTTTTTTTGCCATCACCATACTTCCATTCCTTAAGGAATATGGAAGTAAAATTACCCTTGATAAAAAACCGTTGCTGGTAAACTACCCCTTTCCCTAAACCGATCTTCACCAAAAACGATAGGTCCTGAGAACTCTACAATTCAGGGATGTATGCAAAATATTATATGATTTTGTTTGAATTTGCGGCTGTTATCGTTTGCCATACAAAATACCCTTGATAAAACAAAAAATGTGGTTGGTAAACTACCCCTTTCCCTTAAACGATCTTCACCAAAAACAATAGGTCTTTAGTACTCAAGAAATCAGGGCTGTATGCAAAAACGTATTTGATTCTGTTTGAATTTGCGGCTCTTATCGTTTGCCATAGAAAATACCCTTTTAAAACATAAAACGTTGCAGGTAAACTACCCCTTTCCCTTAACCGATCTTCATGAAAAACAAAAGGTCTTGAGAACTCTACAATTTAGGGCAGTATGCAAAACATTATTTGATTATGTTTGAATTTGCGGCTGTTATCGTTTGCCATAGAAAATACTCTTGTTAAAACATAAAACGTTGCCAGTAAACTACCCCTTTCCCTCAACCGATCTTTACCAAAATCAATAGATCTTGAGAACTCTACAATTCAGGGATGTATGCGAAATATTATTTGATTCTGTTTGAATTTGCGGCTGTTATCGTTTGCCAAACAAACAAAATTACCCTTGATAAAAAAATCCGTTGCCGGTAAACTACCCCTTTCCCTCAACCGATCTTCACCAAAAACAATAGGTAGCGAGTACTCTACAAATCAGGGCTACATGCAAAACATTATTTGATTCTGTTTGAATTTGCGACTCTTATCGTTTGCCACAAAAAAATATCGGTATGGAGAACTATACATGACTTCCATATTCTAAGATTTATATTTAAAATCATTTTCGAAATGAAATATTACCATAGAAACTACTTCTTTCTACTTACTGCTTCAGCCTTAACCACAGTACTGTGGTCACTAACGTATACCACCTCACGTTATCGCACTCGATTTTCACTGATGATGGAAGTCGATGGCATTGCCGAAATGTCTGGTTTGGTAGAAAACATTGGACTACAGCCAAATATCCCGGGAAGGAATTTTAACAAAAACTACTTCTTTGTTGCCGATAACGTTGTACACATATATATCAGTGGCGAAGTTACATGGAGGCAATTGAGGCAATGCCTACCCTAAAAAATTCTGTAGAATAAAAATTATAAATACGTATGAACTACATAACGTAAAGATTATACATTGTTACTGCGACTGTCAAATTTATTAAACCGAAACGTGCTTTATTGAGCGACCGCTAGATGGTGACAGGTGAGATTCGGCATAGTTCGTTTAAAGCGAATGAGGCAACCTGAACTTGCCTCAGCGTTTTTACTTCCATATTCCTTAAGGAATGGAAGTATGGTGATGGCAAAAAAAATCGTGTTCGAGATTATTGCAGATTCTGATTCTACTACGCTCAAAACATGAAAAAAAGTCGTTTTCCGAAAAGTGTCTGTGTGTGTGTCTGTGTGTGTGTCTGTCTGTGTGTGTGTCTGTCTGTGTGTGTGTGTCTGTGTGTGTGTCTGTAGATTTCTTTTCTATGGCAAACGATAACTGCCGCAAATTCAAACAGAATCAAATAATTTTTTGCATACGGCCCTGATTTGTAGAGTACTCACGAATTATTGTTTTTGGTGAAGATCGGTTGAGGGAAAGGGGTAGTTTACCAGCTACGGATTTTTTTATCAAGGGAAATTTTTTTTGGCAAACGATAACAGCCGCAAATTCAAACAGAATCAAATAATGTTTCGCATACAGCCCTGAATTGTAGAGTTCTCAAGACCTATTGTTTTTGGTGAAGATCGGTTGAGGGAAAGGGGTAGTTTACCTGCAACGTTTTTTTAACAAGGGTATTATTTTGGCAAACGATAACAGCCGCAAATTCAAACAGAATCAAATAATGTTTTGCATACAGCCCTGATTTGTAGAGTACTCAAGACCTATTGTTTTTGGTGAAGATCGGTTAAGGGGAAGGAGTAGTTTACCGGCAACGTTTTTTTATCAAGCGTATTTTCTATGGCAAACGATAACAGCCGCAAATTCAAACAGAATCAAATAATTTTTTGCATACCTAACTGAATTGTAGAGGTCTCAAGGACTTTCGATTTTGGTGAAGATCGGTTAAGGGGAAGGGGTAGTTTACCTGCAACCTTTTACGTTTTAACAAGAGTAAAGTACTTGAAAATTTATTTAAACGTTTTGAAACAATGGTAATTGTTGAAAATAAAATAATTTTGTTGCCAGGCAATAAAATTATAATTTTTTCATTTTAATGTAAATCATGTATAAGAGAAAATATATCGCGCTTGGCAGGCGATATTAAGATTTAAATATAAATCTTAGAATATGGATGTCATGTATGGTTCTCCATACCGATATTTGTATACATCGTATGTAAGCAATGTAGAGGTGTGATAGGGAAGTGTAGGGAGGGGGGATTGTCCCGCGCTGTACACATAGAGCGTTGAGGCATGCCTCACTTCTGTGGTCCAAACAGTTAAGTTAAAGCGCCTGTGTTGTTTCTAAGTGTTTATTTTATGCGGTTATTAAAAGTGTCACTGTTATTCCGCTGAACTAACAGATGATCAAGATTGTTATTTGAATTATTTGTAACATTAAACATATATATAGAAACTAATCAAGTTTAAAAATTTGAAGTTCAATCAGTTGTATTATTGTGTATGACTAATACAAGGATTGTTCAATAGACACACGTATAGAGCTGTAAAGCATTTTTTATTCAACGATTTTAAAAGAAGTCTCCAATAACATTAAGACATGAGTTCCACTGTTGCGCTAACCTGTAGATTCCCTGCTAGTAAAATTCTTACGGCTGTTTGTGGAACCATTCGGTTACAGCAAACTCTACCTCAGCGTCCGATTTGACCCACCGTCCTTTTAGTGATTCCTTAAAAAAAATTTAAGATAAGATTTTTGCCTACCCATTCATTAACTACTAGCTTCGCCAGTAAGCAAATTGATGTCCATTTTTTCGGCTTGCACGCGTTATGTTGGTGTGGGTTTCGGCACTTTCCATTTAAAAAGCGTGCAAACGTAAGAAAATAAACATGAGTGAGGCCAGAAATAACGTGAATTGTGTGTGTGTGTGTGTGTGTGTGTGTGTGTGTGTGTGTGTGTGTGTGTGTGTGTGTGTGTGTGTGTGTGTGTGTGTGTGTGTGTGTGTGTGTGTGTGTGTGTGTGTGTGTGTGTGTGTGTGTGTGTGTGTGTGTGTGTGTGTGTGTGTGTCCTTTACCTGCCTTTTTATTGCCGTATTAAATGAAAAATATTATATTACATTAAAATGAAAAAATTTTAATTTTATTGCCTGGCAACAGAATTATTTTATTTTTAACAATTACCATTGTTTCAAAAAGTTTAAATAAATTTTCAAGTACTTTACTCTTGTTAAAACGTATAAGGTTGCAGGTAAACTACCCCTTCCCCTTAACCGATATTCACCAAAATCGAAAGTCATTGAGATCTCTACAATTCAGGGACGTATGCAAAAAATTATTTGATTCTGTTTGAATTTGCGGCTGTTATCGTTTGCCATAGAAAATACGCTTGATAAAAAAACGTTGCTGGTAAACTACCCCTTCCCCTTAACCGATCTTCACCAAAAACAACACGTCTTGAGTACTCTACAAATCAGGACTGTATGCAAAACATTATTCGATTCTGTTTGAATTTGCGGCTGTTATCGTTTGCCATAGAAAATACCCTTGTTAAAACACAAAACGTTACAGGTAAACTACCCCTTTCCCTCAACCGATCTTCACCAAAAACAAAAGGTCTTGAGAAATCTACAATTCAGGGCTGTATGTGAAACATTATTTGATTCTGTTTGAATTTGCGGCTGTTATCGTTTGCCAAAAAAAAAAAATTTCCCTTGATAAAAAAAACCGTTGCTGGTAAACTACCCCTTCCCCTCAACCGATCTTCACCAAAAACAATAGGTCGCGAGTACTCTACAAATCAGGGCTGTATGCAAAAAATTATTTGATTCTGTTTGAATTTGCGGCAGTTGTCGTTTGCCTTAGAAAATACGCATGATAAAAAACGTTGCTGGTAAACTACCCCTTCCCCTCAACCGATCTTCACCAAAAACAACAGGTCTTGAGTACTCTACAAATCAGGGCTGTATGCAGAAAATTATTTGATTCTGTTTGAATTTGCGGCTGTTATCGTTTGCCATAGAAAATACCCTTGTTAAAAAAACGTTGTAGGTAAACTACCCCTTTCCCTTAACCGATCTTCACCAAAAACAAAAGGTCTTGAGAACTCTACAATTTAGGGCTGTATGCAAATAATCTTTTCATTCTGTTTGAATTTGCGGCTGTTATCGTTTGCCATAAGAAATACCCTTGTTAAAACATAAAACGTTACAGGTAAACTACCCCTTTCCCTTAACCGATCTTCACCGAAAACAATAGGTCTTGAGAACTCTACAATTCAGGGCTGTATGCGAAACATTATTTGATTCTGTTTGAATTTGCGGCTGTTATCGTTTGCAAACAAACAAAATTACCCTTGCTAAAAAAAAACCGTTGCAGGTAAACTACCCCTTTCCCTCAACCGATCTTCACCAAAAACAATAGGTCGCGAGAACTCTGCAAAACCGGACTGCATGCAAAAAATTATTTGATTCTGTTTGAATTTGCGGCAGTTATCGTTTGCCATAGAAAAAAAATCTACAGACAGACAGACAGATAGACAGACAGACAGACAGACAGACAGACAGACAGACACACACACAGACACTTTTCGGAAAACGACTTTTTTTCATGTTTTGAGTATAGTAGAATCAGAATCTGCAATAATCTCGAACACGATTTTTTTTGCCATCACCATACTTCCATTCCTTAAGGAATATGGAAGTAAAATTACCCTTGATAAAAAACCGTTGCTGGTAAACTACCCCTTTCCCTAAACCGATCTTCACCAAAAACGATAGGTCCTGAGAACTCTACAATTCAGGGATGTATGCAAAATATTATATGATTTTGTTTGAATTTGCGGCTGTTATCGTTTGCCATACAAAATACCCTTGATAAAACAAAAAATGTGGTAGGTAAACTACCCCTTTCCCTTAAACGATCTTCACCAAAAACAATAGGTCTTTAGTACTCAAGAAATCAGGGCTGTATGCAAAAACGTATTTGATTCTGTTTGAATTTGCGGCTCTTATCGTTTGCCATAGAAAATACCCTTTTAAAACATAAAACGTTGCTGGTAAACTACCCCTTTCCCTTAACCGATCTTCATGAAAAACAAAAGGTCTTGAGAACTCTACAATTTAGGGCAGTATGCAAAACATTATTTGATTATGTTTGAATTTGCGGCTGTTATCGTTTGCCATAGAAAATACTCTTGTTAAAACATAAAACGTTGCCAGTAAACTACCCCTTTCCCTCAACCGATCTTTACCAAAATCAATAGATCTTGAGAACTCTACAATTCAGGGATGTATGCGAAATATTATTTGATTCTGTTTGAATTTGCGGCTGTTATCGTTTGCCAAACAAACAAAATTACCCTTGATAAAAAAATCCGTTGCCGGTAAACTACCCCTTTCCCTCAACCGATCTTCACCAAAAACAATAGGTAGCGAGTACTCTACAAATCAGGGCTACATGCAAAACATTATTTGATTCTGTTTGAATTTGCGACTCTTATCGTTTGCCACAAAAAAATATCGGTATGGAGAACTATACATGACTTCCATATTCTAAGATTTATATTTAAAATCATTTTCGAAATGAAATATTACCATAGAAACTACTTCTTTCTACTTACTGCTTCAGCCTTAACCACAGTACTGTGGTCACTAACGTATACCACCTCACGTTATCGCACTCGATTTTCACTGATGATGGAAGTCGATGGCATTGCCGAAATGTCTGGTTTGGTAGAAAACATTGGACTACAGCCAAATATCCCGGGAAGGAATTTTAACAAAAACTACTTCTTTGTTGCCGATAACGTTGTACACATATATATCAGTGGCGAAGTTACATGGAGGCAATTGAGGCAATGCCTACCCTAAAAAATTCTGTAGAATAAAAATTATAAATACGTATGAACTACATAACGTAAAGATTATACATTGTTACTGCGACTGTCAAATTTATTAAACCGAAACGTGCTTTATTGAGCGACCGCTAGATGGTGACAGGTGAGATTCGGCATAGTTCGTTTAAAGCGAATGAGGCAACCTGAACTTGCCTCAGCGTTTTTACTTCCATATTCCTTAAGGAATGGAAGTATGGTGATGGCAAAAAAAATCGTGTTCGAGATTATTGCAGATTCTGATTCTACTACGCTCAAAACATGAAAAAAAGTCGTTTTCCGAAAAGTGTCTGTGTGTGTGTCTGTGTGTGTGTCTGTCTGTGTGTGTGTCTGTCTGTGTGTGTGTGTCTGTGTGTGTGTCTGTAGATTTCTTTTCTATGGCAAACGATAACTGCCGCAAATTCAAACAGAATCAAATAATTTTTTGCATACGGCCCTGATTTGTAGAGTACTCACGAATTATTGTTTTTGGTGAAGATCGGTTGAGGGAAAGGGGTAGTTTACCAGCTACGGATTTTTTTATCAAGGGAAATTTTTTTTGGCAAACGATAACAGCCGCAAATTCAAACAGAATCAAATAATGTTTCGCATACAGCCCTGAATTGTAGAGTTCTCAAGACCTATTGTTTTTGGTGAAGATCGGTTGAGGGAAAGGGGTAGTTTACCTGCAACGTTTTTTTAACAAGGGTATTATTTTGGCAAACGATAACAGCCGCAAATTCAAACAGAATCAAATAATGTTTTGCATACAGCCCTGATTTGTAGAGTACTCAAGACCTATTGTTTTTGGTGAAGATCGGTTAAGGGGAAGGAGTAGTTTACCGGCAACGTTTTTTTATCAAGCGTATTTTCTATGGCAAACGATAACAGCCGCAAATTCAAACAGAATCAAATAATTTTTTGCATACCTAACTGAATTGTAGAGGTCTCAAGGACTTTCGATTTTGGTGAAGATCGGTTAAGGGGAAGGGGTAGTTTACCTGCAACCTTTTACGTTTTAACAAGAGTAAAGTACTTGAAAATTTATTTAAACGTTTTGAAACAATGGTAATTGTTGAAAATAAAATAATTTTGTTGCCAGGCAATAAAATTATAATTTTTTCATTTTAATGTAAATCATGTATAAGAGAAAATATATCGCGCTTGGCAGGCGATATTAAGATTTAAATATAAATCTTAGAATATGGATGTCATGTATGGTTCTCCATACCGATATTTGTATACATCGTATGTAAGCAATGTAGAGGTGTGATAGGGAAGTGTAGGGAGGGGGGATTGTCCCGCGCTGTACACATAGAGCGTTGAGGCATGCCTCACTTCTGTGGTCCAAACAGTTAAGTTAAAGCGCCTGTGTTGTTTCTAAGTGTTTATTTTATGCGGTTATTAAAAGTGTCACTGTTATTCCGCTGAACTAACAGATGATCAAGATTGTTATTTGAATTATTTGTAACATTAAACATATATATAGAAACTAATCAAGTTTAAAAATTTGAAGTTCAATCAGTTGTATTATTGTGTATGACTAATACAAGGATTGTTCAATAGACACACGTATAGAGCTGTAAAGCATTTTTTATTCAACGATTTTAAAAGAAGTCTCCAATAACATTAAGACATGAGTTCCACTGTTGCGCTAACCTGTAGATTCCCTGCTAGTAAAATTCTTACGGCTGTTTGTGGAACCATTCGGTTACAGCAAACTCTACCTCAGCGTCCGATTTGACCCACCGTCCTTTTAGTGATTCCTTAAAAAAAATTTAAGATAAGATTTTTGCCTACCCATTCATTAACTACTAGCTTCGCCAGTAAGCAAATTGATGTCCATTTTTTCGGCTTGCACGCGTTATGTTGGTGTGGGTTTCGGCACTTTCCATTTAAAAAGCGTGCAAACGTAAGAAAATAAACATGAGTGAGGCCAGAAATAACGTGAATTGTGTGTGTGTGTGTGTGTGTGTGTGTGTGTGTGTGTGTGTGTGTGTGTGTGTGTGTGTGTGTGTGTGTGTGTGTGTGTGTGTGTGTGTGTGTGTGTGTGTGTGTGTGTGTGTGTGTGTCTTACCTGCCTTTTTATTGCCGTATTAAATGAAAAATATTATATTACATTAAAATGAAAAAATTTTAATTTTATTGCCTGGCAACAAAATTATTTTATTTTTAACAATTACCATTGTTTCAAAAAGTTTAAATAAATTTTCAAGTACTTTACTCTTGTTAAAACGTAAAAGGTTGCAGGTAAACTACCCATTCCCCTTAACCGATCTTCACCAAAATCGAAAGTCCTTGAGACCTCTACAATTCAGGGACGTATGCAAAAAATTATTTGATTCTGTTTGAATTTGCGGCTGTTATCGTTTGCCATAGAAAATACGCTTGATAAAAAAATGTTGCTGGTAAACTACCCCTTCCCCTTAACCGATCTTCACCAAAAACAACAGGTCTTGAGTACTCTACAAATCAGGGCGGTATGCAAAACATTATTTGATTCTGTTTGAATTTGCGGCTGTTATCGTTTGCCACAGAAAATACCCTTGTTAAAAAAACGTTGCAGGTAAACTACCCCTTTTCCTCAACCGATCTTCACCAAAAACAACAGATCTTGAGAACTATACAATTTAGGGCTGTATGCAAATAATCGTTTGATTCTGTTTGAATTTGCGGCTGTTATCGTTTCACATAGGAAATACCCTTGTTAAAACACAAAACGTTACTGGTAAACTACCCCTTTCCCTTAACCGATCTTCACCAAAAACAACAGGTCTTGAGAACTCTACAATTTAGGGCTGTATGCAAATAATCTTTTGATTCTGTTTGAATTTGCGGCTGTTATCGTTTGCCATAGGAAATACCTTTGTTAAAACATAAAACGTTACCGGTAAACTACCCCTTTCCCTTAACAGATCTTCACCAAAAACAATAGGTCTTGAGAACTCTACAATTCAGGGCTGTATGCGAAACATTATTTGTTTCTGTTTGAATTTGCGGCTGTTATCGTTTGCAAAAAAAAAAAATTTCCCTTGATAAAAAAAACCGTTGCCGGTAAACTACCCCTTTCCCTCAACCGATCTTCACCAAAAACAATAGGTCGCGAGTACTCTACAAATCAGGGCTGTATGCAAAAAATTATTTGATTCTGTTTGAATTTGCGGCAGTTATCGTTTGCCATAGAAAAAAAAATCTACAGACAGACACACAGACACACAGACAGACACACACACAGACACTTTTCGGAAAACGACTTTTTTTCATGTTTTGAGTGTAGTAGAATTAGAATCTGCAATAATCTCGAACACGATTTTTTACTTCCATATTCCTTAAGGAATGGAAGTATGGTGATGGCAAATATGGTGATATTCAAATACGCTGAATCGTTCTTACGATATTAGAAAGCTATAGCGTATAACTATCAAGATTTTATTTTGATAAATTATCAAACATCAGTGCTATATCAAAGGGTATGCATTGACTATACTCATGATAAAGGGATTCTACAATATTTTTTTCTCATTCTTTGACAGTTTTACATGCTCACGGAACTACAATTAACTGTGGCAGATGTAGATTTTTGGAGTTAGCTGAGGGAATTTTGAGAAGAGGTATGATCGCGATTGTAAAAGACAATAGAGTATTCAACACATTTGCTTTACAAAGACATAAAAAAGACGGTTGATTTGGATAATGTAAGGTAATGTAACAAAGGTAGGTGCGGACATGAGGAACGGATGCGCGAGGGATGTACAAGAAGCAGATCCTGCACTCACCACTACGGGAAAGAAGGAGAAGTTATAGTTTTGGAACGAATTAGTTTGGGGTAGTCGGGTGTGTGTTTGGGGCGGAGGAGTTGCGTTGTGCATCTGACGTTTAAAGTAATGCAGTGAACACTGAAAAATAAATGATTAAATTAAACTAGCAATAAATTCCTTAGGCTTGTCTTAGTTACTGGAGGAGGCCATAATAAATGACGTGTGCATACAGTATAACTGACATGACTTTACTCTGACAGGCGGATGTAATCAACTGTGTATTTGTCGTCTACACCTTACTGACTTACAATGAATCCAGTTTACGATAAAACATAATCTACGACAAGATTGTAGATAAGAATAAACTCTAAAGACTAAGAGTAAATTGAGGATAAGTTCTACAGACGCAAACGGTGTGACAGTTCTTCGATAATTACTTTGTAGCTACGCTTAGCTATAATTATTGCACTATGTACTATGTACACAGTCGGTGTACTCTGCACTATGTATTGCAGACGGTGTGAGTATTTAAACTGTTTACCTACTGCAACTGCGGTTGAAGAAACAAACATAATTATTCAAATTTTGCATTTTATTGAAATATTCCGCAATAAACAATTTTACTTATACAGGAGGATTAATGAATTAAGTGTAATTTGTACGTGCATGCTAGTAGACTAATAATATTGGGGATTTTCGCGTTAAGTTCTTTAATGAGTTTTTACGTTAAATATCGCTGTTCACTAACAATATTAATAACTTATTACGATCCAAAGTCGTTAGAGGTGGAATCATGTCTGAGGCACAACTTTTGGTCTTCTTTCTGTCTCTGATGTTTTACTGTCTCATTTTTATTCTATCTCATTTGTTTATACCGTTTTACTTTAGCCGATCAATTGTCTCTACTTCATTGGTTAATACATCATGTCAAGAAGTATAGCCTGCTGTCCTGTGTAAAATAATGATTTAAAAAGCAATGATTTTAAATTCTTTAGAACAGGAAAGTAACAGACTTCTGTCTTATAAAATATATTCTAGTCATTTTACTTTCCTCACCTCAAGTTTGAAAAACGTACCTTAAAAACGGGCTTTCATGATACTTTTTAAAATCAATTATTCATGAAAACATTTGTACTAGATTTTCTTAGTTCTGAACAATAAGATGTTAATTTATCTTGGGTTATTATCATTTATGCTTACCTGATATGTATTCAAGTTGCCATAGATAATTTTCGTACCTGTAAATGCTTCGGGTTTGACAACAAAATGTTTCGGTAATACTACTAACACTAACGACACACTTCACGTAAAGTTGACAGTACATTAAGTATATAAGAGAAATCAACAAGATTAGCTAAAGTTACAATTAAATTTTTATTGGAGAGGGATTGACGTTTGTCTGCAAGTGAGTGGGGAAGAGGTGTTTAGTGTGGTTTGATTGGCCGAAACTATACAGCACAGTGTTGTCAATTCGTACTTGTTCCGCTGTTTATGGTTTACCACGTGCGCATACTAAATTAAATAGTGGGCCTTAGTTCTGTTTGATGTGAGTGAAATTTATCAGTTTTAAAATTTACAATATTGTCATATTTTAGTGCGTTTTGCATGATTTAGTGATATTTTTTAAATTTAGTGATTATTAGTCTAATATACAGAAGTGATTTTGTGGTAAAATTCAAGTATTTAGTGTATTAAGTGATAGTGATAGTGATAGTTAATATTATCTATTCAGCTATGTCCAACACCAGTACAAGGGCTTCAGCCATACGCAAGACAAGGAAAAGGAAAGTATTTAATGGACAAGCAAGATAACTTATCTGTTCAGTACGTGAATATTTTGAAAAAGGAAAAGCAAACGGGTGCCGTTAATTTCCGTGTATAAAGTTTTAGAGCGTACAGCTGCCGCATGCGAAGTAGACGCATAAGAACATTAACCTTATAGTACGTATAGGAAAAGAGAAACGCGATCTTCTCACTGATTTTAGTAATACAGAGCCCAAGTTTCAAACCCCTAATAAAAAAGAAATGTAGACAAAAAAGTTACAAAGTTAGATTCTTTCCAAGAAAATGCAATTCGACAACACAGTTATAGCTACTATTGTAGAAGAGAGCACCCAACAATAAATAAACTTCATAAGTCGTTAGCAGATCTTTTTGCCGGTAGTAAATCATCTGTTAGGAAAGTAATGCAAAATATCAGTTTTAATTTTACAAACATTTCGGGCAGAAAAGTTCTTATGGAAAGTGAAAGTGTAGTTGCTTTACGTTGTAGATTTCTACGAGAAATTCAAACTAAATCTATTGAAGACATAGTCTGGTTAGATCAAACATGGGTAAACATAGGTCACAGTTTACGAAAAGGCTGGACAGGTGATACTGTGGAAGGAACAATGAAAGTACCTTTAAGACGAGCGGGTAGATACATTATTGCACATGCTGGGACATCCGAAGGTTTCATACCTAACTGTTTTTATGCCTTTAAGTCAGATACAACGAGTTACTTCCACAAAGAAATGAACTCTTAAAACTTTAGCAAGTGGTTTACAGACTCGTTATTAAAAAACCTCACAGTGCCGTCAGTTATTGTAATGGATAACGCCCCTTATCGCTCGGTTATATACGACAAAGCTCCGACATTACCTACACGTAAAGAAGAAATTATTCATTGGCTTCATGAACATAACATTTTTACCACTGTTAGCATAAAAAAAGCAGAACTGTTGGAGCTGGTGCCAGGTTTTAAACCCCGATTTCCGGAATACGTAATTGACAAAATAGCGGAAGAACATGGCCATAAAGTAGTAAGATTATCACTGTCAGTTTAAACCCATTGAGTTAATTGAACAAAAGTAAAGGGATACGTAGCAAGAAATAATAAGATTTTTACAGGAACTGAAGTAGAAAAATTGATACGCGAGGGTATTACGAATGTTACTGCAGACAACTGGGGAAAAGCAGTGATGCATACAAGAAAGTGATTGACGAAGCATGGAGCAACGAAAGACACCGTGGAACAACTGGTAATAAATTTGGGCACAGAATCCAGTGACTCGAGTGACTCTGGTAGCGACATAAGTGGTGTAACACCTTTAGTTTAACGGCACAAGCGGAAAACTACAGACAGGTAATAATAATTTTATTTTCAGTTTTGTTTTTGCGGTAAAAGTAACAAAAACAAAACACTAACTCCTATTTTTCTGCCTTATATTTTTTATTATTATTAATTTTTACTTTATTTACACATATTTATACACTGAGTTGATGACTGCACATTGTCACATTTATCGTTAAATCAAAAAATTAAAGATACTGAACGTTTGAAGTTAATTAAAAAAACACTGAAGTTAGTTAAGTTCTAGTTTATTATTATCGTAAGAATTCACATTTTTATTTTATCAATTATCTGTAGTTACAACTGGATAAATATTCGTTTTTAAGTAGGTGAATACATATTTAGTCCGCGCGTACTGGATTTCTTTTGTCTACGCCAAGTATGTTTTGAGTGAATGCAGTAACGAAACTTACGCTTGGGCGACATTCAACAGAAACACGTGGTTATGAAGTGGCAACATGGCGATGACATCATTCCAAACGTCAATCACTCTCCTGTAAAAATTCTAGTATAATGTGAATAAGATTATTGGGAGCCACATGAGTCAAAAACGCATGTTGTCATTTGAACACAGACATTGTAAGTTAAGAAACAAAAGTAATTCGTATTTCGCGTAAATTTATTTTTAAAACGTGGGAGTAAACACTTCAAACAGCCCAAAGCAATGTACAATCTCTACTGGTAGTAACAAAGATAGTCATAAAAGCATTGAGCGCATGGTCTATTGCACCGTCCAGCAGGAATTTATATCACACAATATCACTGCCATAGGTAAATCAGTGTCCAGATAACTTCATGTACTGACGAACCGAACGGGTGATAGTTGTTTTGTTGGTGCAAGTTCACGTGCAGATCTCGCATTGTTACTGGATGAGTTCCGCCTGACTTAATCAGACTACTGTATTATCCAAAGTAGGTAGACGAGATTGGATCGACTCGAAATAACCTATCACGATGAATGGAAGTCATGAAAAGGGCTTTGCCACCTAGTCACACGCCGTTAAAAGCGTGCTCTTTCAATGTAATTGTGAAATGTGTGTAGGCAACAATTTAATTCCACCATGACCTTATATATAACAACACTATGCGTAGGTACTTGACATTTAATGACTGCTGTTCAGTTCTCAATATTTTACGCGTACAACAACGTGACCGCTTTCAGCTTTCGGTACTTGAACTGCTTATAACAGAAACAATACAGTTCCACGCCATCCATGTTGGTACACTATGTCTCAAATATTGTGCAGAAGCACATGAGTGGCTTAATCGGCTTTAAATTAATTAAAATATCTACATACCACATGTTTGTAGAATGTTTCATTTATGTTTCTGAAGTGCTTGCAAACATTGGAGGAGTTGAAGTGGATTTGAAATAATAATTGAACTAAGTCTACATTACTTTTACAGCTACGCAAACAATAATGTGGTACTGTTTAATTTAGGTAGTTCTCTTGTAATCTTTTTTTTTAACAGGCTTTAATAAATATTGACATGATAATGTCTTTTAGCTGGACATCGTTTGAAACTTTCTGTAACATTTTATTTACCGTCACGCTGTATGACGTCATCATTTTTTCCACACTTTCGATTCCCCACAGTCTAGAAATCTTCGGTCTCTATAGTTTTAACATGATAATGTTTGTTATATAGTAAATATATTTGTTATATAGTAAATATTTGTTATATAGTTATATAGAAAACATGATAATTTTTATATGTAAATGCGTTTATTATAAAAAATTACAGTTTATGCACATTATACGTTTCAAAAGCCTAAAAACATTATCATGCTTCGATGTTTCGGTTTCGTCGAAATTCTTCTTTTTTTTTTTAAATGACTCGGAATTACATCCTGTTGAATGTACAATTATACGTAAAAATCAGGTAACGTTCTTATTATCATACTTTATTTTTATATAGTTGTCACATTTCTAATTACACTGACAGCTAGAATCTGGTTAAGATTCGATGTTATTCTAGACACTAAAAGATCTCTTCCAATACGAAATAATCTGGGTTATTTAAATAAATCTTCCTTCTTTCCGGTTATTTGAAGAAAACGTTAACTAACAATTTACCTCAGACTTTGCCAACGATATTCTGATAAATCGAGGTCATGATTCTAATACTGATTAGTGAGACGCCTGGATTAACATAATCCAAGCATTTACTACCAAAATAGAACTATTTAGTTTAGAAATATCGTGTACAGCTGCTTGCTTTGAGTAAATGTTACCTAATTTGCTTCAAATGAATCACTTTACATTTAAGCCACTTCCAGGGTGTTTCACATAACTTCCAGTGTAACATATACTTCCACTTAAGACGTCTCAGACACTACACTTAGTGTAAAATAATTTAGGTGTTCATTTACTCTACCTAAATGGAAACATCTAGTGGACGCTGGTATTAATGTATCAGACATATTTGAGTGTGCTGTTGTTTGCTGACTATTTTCTTGCAATTCAAAATACAGAAGAACCTGGTTCACAAAAATCTGTTTTTAAGCTTCATCAGAATTGTAAAAAATGCAATATAAAAATCTCCACTACAGAAACAAAGGTAAGGGCACTTTGAAGCAAGGAACCAATAAGAACAAAAATAATGATCAAATTCTAGGTGAGCCATTTTAACTATTTCTGACATTTTTTTTCGAGGGAGATTGTGGAAAACTAATGTTTGTCGCAGGAGGGCCCGCGCTACTACGGTGTATGGAACTTGCAGCCATCAAAACCACAAACCCTATTGCCCAATGCATGATCCACCTCGGAACTCAGCTTTCGCAATACAGTACTTCAAGGTGGTTCCATTTGTTCTTCGTCCTACGGAACGAAGTGTTTTAAACCGTTAGCAGGTCCAAGTCATCTGTTTTTTGCTTTTCTGTCAACGGCTTTCTTCAAGATCATCTTTGGCTGTCTTCCTTTGCCTTAATACCTTCTCTATGTAAGCTGCCACCTGATTCCAGTGGTGTTCGCCATTATTCCGGTGATATTTTCGGGCAAGATCTGTCCCACTTCATGGTCCAGGATTTGCCTCTCCTCTTTCTGTCTGGTCTGTCTACTTTCCCCATCGTACATAGGTAACCTCGGGACAGGCCGTGGTCAGTTAGAAACTGCATTATGAAATAATTAATATTGTCGTATTTGCGGTCAGTCCACTCAGATAACTGCTTAACGGTCCATCTTTCCTTCGTGTCACTGGTCCACCTTTCCTGCCACTGAGCTATAGTATGGGCCCTGACCGCATACTACTACTGCAAACTTGTACTGTATCTACTTCACTCTATCTCTTGTAAAACTGTTTCCGCTTCTGTGGCAGCAAATTGATTGGAATTATTCCCGCGCCGACAAGAACCACGGACTACGCAACCGTGAGATAGGAGCAAGCCACTCTGAGCGCGCCAATTCGCTGTATTACTGACATTCGTCATCTGTATTTCTCGATTTTGAATACATCAGCCCAAATCTCTGCACCATAACGTAGTAATGAGTGCATAACCGACATCAGTAGTCGTCGCTTGAAAGATTTTCGGCCGCTGGTGTTAGCCATAATTCTAATCAGCGCCGTGGTCACAGTTGCAGCCTTATCAGCAGCCCGTTTTATTTTCGCCCAATAAGCTCTGTGTCCAGTAGTATCCCCACATACTTAATTTTGGCTTTTCTTTTCACACTTTCTTCCCCGACCTGCATTGGCAAGATGTTAGAAAGATGCCTCTTTGTAATTAGCACGATCTCTGTTTTGTCAGCTGCCAGTTTTAAGCAATGGTCTGTCAACCAGGAACTGACTCGTCGCATTACCTGCCTTAGTCTTATCTGAGCCAGCTTAACATCTTATGCTATAATTACCGCTGCAATACAGCACGGTTAGCTTAGCCTACTAATAATGTACTTTCAGGCATGCCCATCCCAAGAATGCCATCATATGAAGCATTTTACAAGAATTGATCCCTGAGCTGTCTCTGCTGTGACCTCTTTAATCCGGTGCAGATTGCTGTGACCTCTTTAATGAGGCATCCTGCTGCAGTATCATAAAGTTATATCACTTGAGTAATCTCTAATAATCGGCAGCAGCTATGTGGGTATCCGAAATGCTCCAAATCGTAAAGTATATCACTCCACTTCGCTGAGTTAAACGCGTTTTTGACTTCTACCGTTACCAAGAGGAATACTGGCCTCTTAAAGTTTTACAAACTTTTGGCGGTCCCTGTACTGTCTTATGCATGTGAATTATGGACAACCCCAAGCACAAGAAAGTAATATATAGGCCTCGAAAATAGCATTCTTAAAAGGTGTTCTAAACTTGATCGTATATAGAATGAGGCCATAAGAGAAGAGTTACAAGTTTTTAACTTGAATGAAAAATTAAAAAATTACAAACAGCCGTGGATTGAACACTTAGAAAGAATGTCAGATTCCATACTGGCCAAACAAGTCTGGAAATATAAACCTATAGGACAAAGGTGTGTAGGTGGACCCAGGAAGAGATGGCTAGAGGTTCTTTGAAGGGGGGACAGGCAGCACCTTTGCCTCTGCTGTACAGTGAATATGATGATGATTCGATGATTTGCTCTACCTCACCTTGATGATACAAAATGTAATCGCTGTGCTACTGCAAGTGTTACAGTATAGACACAGGTTTGTTTCGTTTGGAATTATGTTTCGATGCCTTGTTCCATGGCTTCCTTTATAAAGTATTGCGACAGTGCAAACAGATACGGTACTGTGCATTGCAAAAATAAATAAATAATTAATAAAAATAAATAAAGCTATGGAATAGACATGATTCAGATTGCAAGCTGGATTGTTTAAAAAAACAGGGAACGCACAATTCATGCATGTACACCTCTGGCCACCTGTCGCTACCGTTGTGTACACGTGTATTTGATTTGTGTGTGTGAAGCCTGTCCGTGCATGGACGGAAACAACCCTTATTCAAATGATGTTAAATTTTAAGTAATATTTTAATTATAAGAACAATAGATATGATAATGTAAAATAAAAGACACCAAACTGTAGAGGTTATAAAAATGCACAAAGGGTTAAAAACCATTTGAAAGTGACATAAAATAAAACTACAGTGAATTAAAAAGTGAATAACTCTCCAAATAATTATATTACAGAAGTGTAAGTTACGTATAATAAACATGTGAAAATTAGCGATCGATTGAGTATCGCGTAGTGTAAAACAAACTTCGCAATTCGCGAAGATAAGCGAAATAAGAGAATTGAACGAGAGTGGGGGAAAAGACGCTTTCGTCAAACTCTAACAGGACCAATATTGTTCAAACAGGAGTTTTGCACGATGTGGCTATAAATACCATGTCGCGCTAATAAAATTCCTTCTTCTATATTCAACCGTTGCCGTAGGAGGCTATGTCAACTACGCGATCATAAATCTACAGTAAGCGTTACCTGACGACTTGTGAGGCAGAACAGAGGTTCGATGGACACACCTACAACCCATGATGTGAGCAGAGCCAACTAGAACTAAGGAAGACAAGCAGTGGAAGCCTGGAAGAGGACCCGAGGACCCGGGGATACGAAAGACTGGAGCAAGGACACGAAGGACTGGAGCAAGGACTGGAAGCGGACCCGAGGACCGGAGGAGGACACACTGAAGTTGCCACATCAAACGAGGTGATAACAAACCATAATAATAAATAGACAATTGAAAGACAATATTGAAACTAGAATGAAAGACATTCCAACTGTTGCTAACAGAATTTAAATTGTTCATATAATGTAATGGTCTTATTGTAATTTAGAATAATGTCTCATGTTGAGAAAGTAATATTGGAATAACGTAAATGCTATGAGAGAGCAAGGCTTAATTTTTAAATTAAAGTAAAGTAGAATAATTAGTAGAGACTTTAATTGATAAAAGAATAATGCATATGCTATAAATTTAAAAGAGAATTAAAGCCAAGTAAAAATTAAAGAAATAATTGAAACAAAAAGTAAATTCATTGTAAATTGATAAGCAATTGCAAAAGATGGCAACACTAAATGAGTAAGCCGAGAGCAGAAATAGATAATTAAGAGTAGATAATAAGATTTGTATATAAACTGTTTAGACATAAATTGTTCACATAAATCACATACATAAGATCGGACAAGCGATGAATAATGAATATTTTTTTCTATTGCCGAAATAAGTAAAGAGGTTGGTAATTAAATTATATAAACATTTAAAAACTTTATAACATTGTCTTGTTTAACTTTATAACAATTACATCTAAACCAAACAAGTAAAAGTTGTTATGTTATATAATTTGTCGCTCCAAAAGTATGGGGCTTCCCAAATTAAATAAATTTGTCGTTGTTATGTTACAGTATATATGGCTAATGACGCAAACCAATACGTTTGTTTAGGTAATTTAAGATTCCCAAACAGGTCTCCTTTCTCCTCACAAGGACTTATTTGTACTATTAACATTTAATATCTATCAGTTGTTGACGATGTCTCTATACTACTATAATAAATGTCCCTTTGCTTAATTAAATCCATGAGTCAGTGTCAATAAAGAGCGACTTCTGGATTCCTCTGTTTTACTTTCTGCTCAAAATTTTACATTCCATACCTTCTTCTAGCTGCATTGGCATGAGGTTTAAGTACGGCTTGCTGATTTGTTTGAGTTACACAACGGCGACACGCCATATGAAATCTGCGTAAAACATATGACGCTTATCGTGAACAGCAGAGTGCGGAATGGGACCTAAGCGTCGGGTTTGAACTATCTGAGCTTGCGAATTTTTTGTGTTACCCGATTAAACAAAGGACGCTCAAAATCCTATCAAAAATTGTTGTAATAAAGGCTGCCTTTGCACAATATCACGTTTAATTGGAAAACGTTACCGCCAGATAAATAACAAATTATGGAAACATGCCTATAGAAACAGAAATGAAACGATCAATAACTATAAGATTAAAAGGCTGATATCTTCACAGTGTTGTGATATCTGTGATAAAATAATGACAGAAAATAAATGATGATAAAGTTATTGACAGGCTCTAAGAGAAATTAAACGTGATACCATATATCATATACATATAACATATATGTATACACACACATATATATCATATAACATGTACCATATATCACCATACACTGCCAACGCCAAAGAGAAGAGAGTTAACAGACGATGGGACATAAATTAGGGAGAACATAACGGCTAGCTTCTAGGGATAACATAAGTCAGTGAAGGCAGTAGGCAAAAAACTGAAAATGCAACACAGTCTGGTATCTGGTATCAGTTAAGGCAATGTAACACATTTGTGCAATAAGGCGATACACAGAGCATCAATAAGTGATGGTAAGTTCCGTGTGATATGAGGTTCCGAATATACACAATTTTTAAACAATCGGGTTGACGTTTCTACACTAGTATTTATTGCTATAGACGGCATCTGCATACGGGCATAACTAATACGTATGTGTAGCACAAATAATTTTTATATGAACGTATGTACATAAACAATGACAATAACTATTATAGACGTATATTCTTATATTATTACAAATATTTCATATTCCTATTTAAAAACAATAATTGTAAATTCCTATAAATATTATTATTCTTTGCGTGTGTTACCTTTTCTGTACTACCCTTACAGTGACCTTGATGTTGCGTGCGTTCAAAGCATTTCATTACAGGAAGTTAGTAGTAAATACATTTTTGACAGACGATTTATGGAAACATTGTACAAAGTACGCAACGCAGTACTTTAAAAGTCAGTTATCAAAGGGAAGAGGTGGATACGAAAATGAAACAACAAAGGCCAGGCCAATAAATTAATTAAATAAATCAAAATTTAAAATGCATGTTGGTTCTTGGCATCCAAGTCACGTAGGAATAGTAGATTATATAAATAAATCACCTTGTATCCGTCGTGTGACTTCGTTGTACGTCGATTATTTGTATACCAACATACCAGTAAAGGAAACACTAAATATCTTAAAAGAAAATTTATTAGAGAATAATAAATTAAATACACAGACGACAAACGAGTTAATTGGTTTACTTGAAACTATTTTAGAACAAAATTACTTTGCTTTCAATAACCAATTTTTCATTCAGGATGATGGATTGGCCATGGGTTCACCTCTCTCTGGTCTATTGGCCGACGTTTACTTGAATTTTTATGAAAACTCTCATTTGCTGTCACATAACAAATACAAAAATGATATAACATTTTATGCACGTTATGTAGACGATACCTTTCTAATTTTCAATGGTACTGTACGACAGATCGAAAACCTAAAACATTATATGAATAGTATCAATAAAAGCATTCAATTCACGCTGGAAACCGAAGTGGATAATAAATTAAATTTTTTAGATTTGTCTGTCATTAAACACATAGATAATTTAATATTTATAGAAAACCGACCACCACTGATGTGACAATACATGCTGACTCTTATCATCCCTTTTCGCAAAAGTTGACAGTGCCTCTCAGTGATGATAATTACCGTGAGGAGTTGAATACCATTAACCATATAGCCTTAGCTAATGGTTACAAAAACACGTTAATTGATAATCTCATCAAGAAACATAAAATTCGAAAATCCAAGCCCCCAATAGATAAGGATACAAAAATAACATTTATTTCTACCACATACACAAATATAATGCCAAAGATTCTAACCTCCACATTTAATAAATTGAATATTACCGCTACCTTCAAAACAAACAATAGTCTATTAAAAATACTATGTCACAGAAAACCCATACCTTTAGAAAAGAAATCCGGCATATATAAATTATCATGTAACGACTGCAACAGTTTTTAAATTGGTCAAACGGGGAGAGGTTTCCTCAAACGATTTAAAGAGCACACACCAAAACGTCACCTAAATAATCTCACTCTGTTAAATAATATCAAGTCCAACTTTGCCCGCCACTTAATCTTACACAATCATCATTATACCGATTTCAAATCTAATTTGATACCTCTACATGTGTGCAACAAAGGCCGTTACATGGACGCAATAGAAGAGTTCGAAATATACAAAGCATATAATAACATAAACAGCCGAGACTTCATATTGAATGACCATTTAAATTTTAAATCCAACCCGCTATACGATACAGCATTGAACCTGCTTAGGCGTAATCACTCAGATAATAGTTCAGTGTCCGATCGGCTTCGCTGTGGTGCGCACCATTTATAAAGCGAGTGAGTTATATTATGTGTAACATGTGATTTTAACTGTTAACGACCTCAATAGAATGATTTATTCTGATGATGGAGCATATGTTCCGAAACGCGTCATTTTAGTCGACGTACAACGAAGTCACACGACGGATACAAGGTGATTTATTTAACTTATATAATCTACTAAATAAATCAATAAACGTTTTAATAACCTAGCTAATATGCTGGCGACACATTAATAAAATTATTGGTTTCATACTGCCTTCTATTTAGCAATTATTTATTTGTGTAGAAGTAACAATAGAATGCTTTTAGATGGTTTTACAGTGGAATAGAGTTTCCTGAGAGGAACGTATATTAAGCGAGATTGTGTTGATGCGAAATTCGGCACAGCTTACACTACTTATATTGAGTAACTAGGTTTCACCTTCTAATCTACGGAAAACATTAATATATATAAGCACTATAATCAAACACAAATATATATTTAAATGAAATAGTAATTAGTGAACACATTTGTTTTTAATTTAATGAGTTAATTTAATGATTTTTTAAATTAAGATATGTATAATTTAAATTAATGTTAATTTAATTAATAACTTATTGTTTTCTTAATTGTTAATTGTTTATTAACTGAAAACTTAGTCATTCCATTAATCAAAGTATACATTCTAAAAGCAGCAACATACGTTCGCGTAGCCTATATATTAGCTGCTCATGTGTTATAGTTCATTATTAAGGCACTAATCACATGTAAAGGAATTTGGATGAATCTTTTGTCTTCTACAGCTGACAGTTGTGGGGCTCTAGTTGAAGTTCCTTCAGCCCTCCTGCAGAAACACATTTCACTGCATCCCAAAGTTTTATCACAGAGCCAACGAGGCTCCGTCCGCAACTCCATGAAGCTCTCGCGGGTATTACCAAAATGTGGGCGCTTAAAGAACACGTGTTCTGCATCTTTATGCGTCCTTCAACAGTGTCACGGAAACATCCTTAGGATACAGAAAATTTCCTGTATGTTTGTAGTGTGAAAGCGTGTGTTATTCAAGTTTTAGTCTGTACATGGAACATGAAATTACCTATGGTCAGATGCCGGGATCCTCCACTTAGGTTGTTCTTGAATAGAGTTACATTAACAGAGAACACATGGCCTGAGGAGGCACAACGCCTTTTGTGGGATTGGCGTCAGTAAGATCTAATATAGTGGTAAAATGATATTAATAGAAAAGTTAATGGTTTCAAATATTTTAAAATACTAAGTAACATTCAATTAAAATCACAGTATTTGACAAACGTAAACACATTTAGGCATAATATTGTTCGAAGGCCTTCACAGCCGGTGTCAGTTATATTTGAATTATCTGCCGGGCTGTTTGGCCGTGGTCCAGGTTTTACAAAGAAACCAAACGTTTCAGCAGCACCATTTGGTGCCATATTCAGTGGAATTCCTCGAGTTCCTAGAATTCCAATGAAGATGGCAGCCAGTGGTGCTGCTGAAACATTTGGTTTGTTTGTAAACCCTGGATCACGGTCAAGCAGACCGTTAGATAATTTAAAAAAAGATTTAGGCATAAGTAAGGAGCGATTATCAGATATCTGAGCAATAAAGCAAGCAAAGATATAATGGCGGTTTAGTGAACCAAAGCCCTTACTGTAGTACTGAATGTAGTGAAGGTTGAATCCTAAATGTAAATCTAAGCAAAGAAGACAAGAACAGGAATTAAAACTGCTTAGAATAACAAAAGAGTGTAATTATTGTTTACGTTTTAAACATAATTATAATAACTTCGAGGATAGACGAATCGTACACAATCACTTAAAATGTTGGTACCGTATAACAAACTTTGATGTAAAGGAAAATATGTAGCTGTTATTATATTCGATTTGCACATAACAAAACAAAACCAATCTATGTAGCTGTTCTGCTTTTATAACAATTCTCATGATGAGTAACGCTGTTAGGCACGCGTGGGACGGCTTATCATTAACAGACTCTGTGTTACCGACATATTAAAAGTTCCGTATTGGTTTTGTAACATTGTAATGTTTTTAGGCTGGGGGTCATTCCACAAAATGCGTGATGCAAAATGTGTAACGTCATCGAAAATTGTAACGCTTCCACACTTTCGATTCCCCACAGTCTATAAATCTTCGGTCTCTGTCGTTTTTAAGAAATCCGTACGAACATCGCTGAACAGGAGACTGCAGTTTATGCACATTATACGTTTCAAAAGCCTAAAAACATTACCATGCTTCGATGTTTCGGTTTCGTCGAAATTCTTGTTCTTTCAACAAAACCTACACGTTCAGTTCACAGAAAAAATAAGACTTACACATTGGCAAAAGTCAAACAACTCTTTTAACATGATAATGTTTTTAACGAGAGTGACTCCTCGTTGATTTGTTGTCATTTTTGCCGAAATTGCTTTTAATACGCGTTTATGATACCTGATAAAAAGAAATACATATCGTTTAGTGTATTCGATGATTCCATTTAATATGCGTGTGTGTGTCACTTCTGACGTACCGGTATTCCTTCTGGTGTACAAAGTACAGTAAAGGTTGTCACGAATTCATTTTTAATTACCGGTACGGTACTAAAAAAAAAAATAAAATATTACGCATACCAATAACTCGGAAATTGAGACAGTAGATACCTTTGAAAAGAACGGTGCAAAACAAAACGTAACATGTGAAAATGCAGATTTATTGCATTGGCGCATTTAACCTATTGTTACCCTCTCCCTAGTATAATTAAATGAATCCCTCTCCTGATTTATGTAGACACTGAGTTATAACTTTTTTCAGATGACCACTGCAAATGTTTTCTTCTTTAATAAACGACAAAACAACAACAAAAACATATGTTACGTTGTGTTTGAAAGCAGTTATATATAATTCTGCGCGCGCGTGCGTGCGTGCGTGCAGACAGATTGCGCGAGCAAAATTAATTAATTGGTATTAGGTACACAAGAACTGTCATAAACATAAAGTATAATTAAATTACCTTTTTGTGTTTTGTTATTAGGACAATGAAGCGCGGTGTACAAAGTAACCATACTGCTGTGTATAGTGTACACTTAGACGCATAAATGGAGCTAATTCCTACAAACTGTGTGAGGACAAAATAATTAGCCAATTATTTATTAACTACTACAGTATTAATGCATTTACTGAACTGAGAGTACTGGGGAAGGTTACACATAAGATAGAACAATATTGAATTTTACTGCAATTCTGGCTAAACATGAGTTGTGAGTAGTATCTACTGCTCACTGATCGGGTTAGGACATTCGAGAGAGCCAGATAATTAATACGCAAAAGACAAAATTTTTACAGTTGTACTTGTAAAACATACTACTCAAAGCTGCAAACATTAGAGTCACATTAGGCGTGCTAGAGATACACATAAAATGGTTGCGTTAAAGCTAAAACAAATTATATAATTTGTAACCTATAAAGAATAAAACAAAGTAGGGACAGACAGAACATTTTTTTAAAAGAACTGATGACTACAGACGTATACAAAAGCGGCTTTATTGGATACCAAGCACGTAAATTCAGAATAATATGAACCATTTACACGGTAGGTAGATGGTTTACCTAAGTCCTGATGTAGAGTAGAATGGACAAGAATTTCTCATAAAAGAAGTCGCAAGAGATTGACTGGGTAAGTCGTCACTGTATGGTCGGCGGACAAGAGCTAAAATTATAATGATTGTTTACTTTGGCTATTGCAATATAAGACTAAATTGATTCTATGACCACGTCGCATGTATAATGGTTGACTGTAAATCTTTTTGCTTGCCTACGTTTTTACGTATAGAAGTTTACTAGGTCTCCTACTTATTTATCAGTGTCAAAAGGAAAGAACAAAGCAGAAATGTATCAAAACCAGAATAGGGTAACTAGGAACAGATTTTTTCAATAAGAATAGTGTTAAGGAATAGTTACAAATTACTGAAGTAATATATTTGAAGCATCGCAGTATATGGAGGAATAATCTGAACACCAGGTAAAGATAACAGACTAAAAATAGAAGCATTTTAAATCTACTGTTATAAGAAAACGATGAAAGTAAAATATGTAGACAAACTAACAATAAAGCTGTAGGATATTGTTGGTATTCGGAAGTGAGAATATTGACTCAGGTTAGTAGATGCTGGAGTATAAAAGATTCAAGCGACTGACGACACAGAGATAAACAAGAAAAAAAAAGGAAGACAGCAGAGAGGTAGGAGAAAATAGCGGCAGTAAACGAGCGAGTAAAAGAAAGAACGAGAGAGAGATAGATAGATAGACAGATGGAGAAAGTGTGAGAGTGGACAAGCAAACAAATAGGCAGCAAGAGAAGAAATAACACAGCAAGCGTAGGCCTATATGCTGACATTTTGTTGCAAAATCTCTCTCGAGATTAGAAATGGAACGAATGTATACAGGGTATAATCAAACAGTTCTGCTGGACTGGGAAAATATTAAGTTTTTTTCGTACTCCATATGTCGTATTTCAAGTAGAAACCAAGAAACCCAGTAAAAAATTGTTCTCTGGGTATTTATATCCTTTTCTAACCTTCCACATTAAACACCAAGAGTTTCTAATTTCACAAATTCCTCATGGAAAAAAAAGCAACAGGAGGTGTGTACCGATCCCGTTAATATTCTGAATATTGTGCCTTGAACGATAACATCTAATAAGGGCTTCTGCAAACATTATAAAAATTTGTCACCATGTCTTCTGATATTTTTTTCTGAACTGACAAAAGTACTTCTCATTACTATTGCACGTAAAAATACCTTTCAATTGAACTATAAACGTTTCTTGATTCATAAGCTTGAACCAGATGTTCATAAGTTTTAAAGAAATACAATAAACAGATTAAGAAAAAAATGATATGTCGACAAGATAATCATTGTCTAAACAGGTTTTATAGAAGGTAATAACATCACAAAAAATATCACTTAATAGAAATAATTACTAACAATAAATTTTTAATAATATCAAGTTATTTATCTGTAAACTTTTATTTTAAGCTCTAACATTTCATTTTAAAAATACAAAGTGACTGCTAGGACATTGGAGTATGGCATTTGCTACATGATTCTTTGTTAACGTCCAGAGCAGGGTCACAATGGTCAAAGTCTGTTTTATAGTGTCAGGTTTACTCGGCATATTGATATAAATATCAAAGGTAACTATCACCTATAGAAGCGTTGATACATTGACTTGTAGTTCTTGCCAATCTGTTCTTTAGCATTTCGTTTTGATCTATTTGATCTCTCTTTTATATTTAAGCTTGCGACCTTTCTAACCTCTTTAATAAACAATTCTTATGTTATGAAATGATACAAAAATCTCTTGTTGTTGTTGTTGTTGTTGGTGTTCCTGCTGCTGCTGTTGTTTTGACAAAACTAGTTAATTAATCTTCGTTATAAAAAATACTTAAATAAAAAAGCGTAGGCATATTGCCGTGTTAATAAAACTAGGGCTTACTTTACATCTTCAAGTACGAGTATACTGGTGTTCTAAATTATTCAGACATATTGGTAAGTTTGGACAAACAATGTAAACAAGAAATAAAGGCTACACAATAACTTAAACTTTAGACAAATATTGTGTAAACAATTTTCATTTTTTTCTGTCCCATTGCTCGAGTAGAGGTACAGCTTTATTTTAAATACGCATTAAAATTTAAAATAACCTACCTAAATTTAAAATGTTACAGTACCTAAATTTTTTATCTGTACACTTGTAAAGATGTTTTATCCACTTGATAGTTCTGTAGGCAAATAATCAAGTCTCACTGAGTCTGCATCTTGTAAATAGAACCCTATCGAACAGTCGAGAGTGTCCTCCATCCGTCGCTCCGCTAGTTGAGCAAGTGTAGCCTCAGTCAAGGCCGCACACAAGTACGTTCCAGAGTCTTCAAGAACGCTTGAGATACGCATTAAACTGGAGTGCAGTAAGGATAGAAAATTAATTCTTAAACACCTCTGCTAACTTTAAAAGGGACAGATGAGCGATTTTCTTTAGTGCGGTGGCTGAAGATTAGTGGAAAGTGTTTACTGTGTTATAATAAGTGTGGAACTCTATTGCCTAACATTATTATTGCCTGCTTGACTTATTATAAAATACGTCAAGCAGGTATTATACGAGTATAATCTTGTTGAATAACTTGTTGGTTACAAACTGTTATTTGTGACTAAAGCTGGTAATTAGTGACTTCATTGGTGTCCGTATTTTCTTTTCCACTGTACCATACGATGACCAGTTAGACCGTCGTAACGATATCATACGATACTCCCTTACGCACCCAGTGTTATTACGAGAAGCAGTGTCCTAAATACGGTCTACTCCTTTGGCGGCCAGGATGACATTAGCTTCAACGTTGGATTACCTATTTTCTTCAAGACAAATGACAAATTAATAATTCTTCCCATATAATTTTATAACTACAGTTTTTAAATAGATTCAAATATTTTCTGGTTCGTACAAATATAATGTTTTTAGTGCTGCAAGTACAGTTGTTTACTAAATGTGGTGCATTTATCAATATTAAGTACAATTTATTTTATTAATTTACAAATGTTATAATTCTTTTTATACAAATATTTTTCACAAACATAATATATTCGTCGTAAATATGAATAATGATAAAATATTAATGATAATTATTATTATTATTACGAAGCCCGTTCTTGATTTTTAACACACCCAACTGGTTTAGAGCTTACGAAATTACACATCCTAAATTAAGTGAAATCGGAGTTCCGCTAAAATCTGTAATAGCTATGGGATGGGGGTGGGGGAGGGGTCACTGACGAGAAGTAACTGTATTTTAGCTGTGTAAATTTTGCTGAGATATATTTTTGTTGTGCGTCAGCTGTCTGGCTAATATTAAAGAGTTTGTAGGTACAACAATAAATCTATAAAAGACCGTTGAAATATAAATGTTTTATATTTCAATATCCTTAAAAAGGCACAAATGTAGGCACAGGTCTAATGCCCATGCACTGTGGAAAATACTTTCACAGGTACTACAACAATATAGATGAATTTGCGGTATGCACACAGACCAAGTATAAAGATGAATTTTAATTACTAATAGGAACAAGTTATAATTTTGAGCATGCTACTTTATTATTACTTTTTACTACAAAATTCTGTGTGCTCCGTTAGTATTCCAGTGTTAGTTAAAAGTGTTTTCACTTTAGGTTGACGGTCTTAAATATTTACAATTGTATTCTGTAAAACTAAGTAAAAATTAAGTCTTAATAAAATATGCATTTATATTCCAGACATGTTTCCTGCTATGAGAAATTTAGTTTCCTTAAATTTGACTCTCTTTAATTTTTAATTATTTTTTTAATCGTGTTAAAACAGCATCAAAATCTATATTATATTTAAATATAGATTTATAAATTTTAAAACTCTATTTATGAGTGTATAATATACTGTTAAATATAGATCTTTCAAACAATTTGACACTTATAGGTAAACGTCAATCTGTATATGAAAAAATGTTGAAATTTCTTAATACATTTTTGACGTCTAGGTTTCAAATAAACGTCCTTTTGACTAAAATCTGTTCATGTTTGTAAACGAAATAAATTTGAATAACCTTATTGGAGATGGTGTAAAATATTTTGGTATAGACATTTAGACTGTAAACAAAACATTGAACATGAGAAAAAATATATCACTACCTGAATACTTAATTGGACACAGTAGCTATATGATTTTTACTTATCTACTAAAGTACCTACTAAAGGGTAAGACTAATAGTGGACTACCGTAAATTAATCTCAAAAGAACCTTGCGTCAAATAGCTGTACAGCTTGTGTGCAAAAGGATACAGAAATTTTAATCACCTTCCGGTCAAAAACCAACATCACAATATCAGAAAATGGTCACTCACCAATCTTTGGTTAAAATGTAAGGGGGCGTAATTGAAATACAATTTATTGTTAAATAAAAAACGTAGAATTTAGTTGCTACGAAATTTGAAACTCTTATTAAAAATTCATCGCTCAAAACAGATTTTTAAAAGTAACATTGCTTTACATACAAAATAATGGTGTTCTTCAAAAAGTGTCAACCTTAACAAACATTCTAAAACATTATGAAATTTTTTATTTTTAATTGGCATGTTGATGTAACTTTTAATGGCTTGGTTAGCAGAAATTATTTAAATATATATTTTACTATTGTGACTTTACGAAACTTATTCTACTTCAGTGATGTTGTAGTAAATATGGTACATAGTATTTCACTATAGATAGTCAAATGGTGAACTGTGGATACGTTGTTTATCAATATTGATTGTCCTCTATACGTTTCGATTAGATTTTGTTTTTAATTGAGACGATTGTTATCTTTAATTTTGAAAAATTTGCTGGAAGTCGGAATCAGCAGTTTACTAGGCACCAACAGATCAAGCAAACGTTTAGCTTTCAATAAAGATGTATAAAATAAGTAATTTTTCTTCAGATCAAATGATTGCTTAAGAAAGTGTAGCACTTTGTAGCGACAATTGATTGTTGGCTACATAAAACTCCGTTGAGAAATAAGTTTCTTTATTAGGCTGATTGTCGCATTTATGATGGACAGGTCAATGGTATTTGTCTCTTTAAAATTCATTCTTTCTGAAGGAACAAAGCAGAAGCTTTGTTTCTGTTCAATGGTGTTTACCTTCCTAAATTTCAGTTTACTACTTTCACATGATTCTAATAATTTTTGTAATTCACATATTGATTTCCATCAAAATATTAATTACTTATTTGCTGTACTAAACATTTATCGCTTACTAACTACAAAGCTAAAGTGTTGAGTTAAATTAGCTTTATTTTGTACATAATAAAATAACTAAGAACATAAGTAAGAAATGACAAATAAAAGTGGAAATAATTTTCTTAACGTTTTCTGTAAAACCAGTTTTTTATCGTGTAGGAACATGAATAATTTCATTCTTAAAAAATATTAACATAAGCTAACACTGCCTTTCGTGTAAAATATCGAATGACCCAAGTTCATTGAATGCAAATAGTAGATTGCACAATTAAATATTGTAATAAAACAAATACAAATAAATATTGATGTATAGATGTGTGTTGATGATAATAAGCTATTGTGGATTATGTGACTCCGATGTAATCTAGTCCAATGTAATATGTTTAATTGGTGTTTAATTGGTGTGTAATTGGTGTGGCTCTCGACGTCTTACTGGCCTGAAACACTTCCTTAAGTTTCCCAGCTGGTCGAGTCCCAATGGTAGCAAGACCGGTCGAGTAGCGTAAAGTTGATGAAGAAATATATATGCTTGGCTTCGCCGAACGTTTCAAAACAAAATTTATTGTTTTGAAGGAAATTTAAAAAAAAAAATTGTTTATAAAAAAAAATTATTTTAATTTTATTAATTAATTAATTAGGATCAATTAATTAATATAGGGCTGTGAAGTTTTAAACAGTGTAATGCTCTTCTGAAAATTTTTATTAAAGTTTTAGTATAATTTAAATAATCTATCACCACTCATAAGACTGTCTGTAAACCAATCGATATTTGTTTACCTTTCTATTTTTTAGGTTATCTTCACTTACGGGTGGTAAAGTCCTTGTAGATTATCAATTAGAATTATATTATTGGTAATTAGTATTATTGAAGAAATAAAGAACTATTAAGTATTGAAAAGTATTAATATTTTATTAAGTAATAGCAATATTGACTCTTATCGATTAGTATCGATTCTCAGGATATCGAAAAAAGTTACAAGTATATGATATAAAAATTATATAGGGTTCTTTAAACAGCCAGTTATTACCAAAGTCAGAGAAATCGGGCTAATATTTAAAAAGTATAACGTTACAATCAAATTAATAGTTATTAATAAACACAGACATTGAATAATAATTTGTAAATATAATAATTGTTTTCACCAAACAGCTGTGATGAACCAAGAAGGCGGGGTTCTGGCAATGATGAGACCAATATTGCAAATGGCTGCCGTGAAGTTAGTGAGATGTCATTCGTATATTGGACGTTCCAAATAAAAGATTTTCCTGTAGTATTCCTGTTCTGATGTCTGCGAATCTCTTGTAAAATGTTGTGTAGTGTCTAGTGTACTGTTTCTGAGTTGTATTTAGTGTATCCGTATAATTATTAGTTCAAACACTTTCCCCGGTTCCATCACTAATTTGGGTTAATGTATTACACAGTTTTCTTGTGTTTTGTGGTGTTTTTCAGAGTAGATTTATATTGTTCTGTGTTATGGAGTGTTACTTGATCGTTTCTGTTATAATATGATAGTTTCAGAAGTATTTTACAAGTCACTCGCGATTTCACAATAACTCACTATACACTCGCTTTGTATGACGATTATAGGTTAGGTTATTCACGTTTTCAAAGGTATGTCATGTTGACCGTTCAACTACCAATAATTAACTAACTGTTTCCTTCAGTTTCAATTAAACTCTTAGCCCATATAATATTATCCTTAACATTGTTCAAATATTTTTCACATCCTGTATACATTTTTACATTTTCACTATATGAATGCCTAAACTTTGGTTATTTGTCAATTTTATTCACTAGATTTGATTTAAATTAATCTTTCAGTTCATTCTGGTTATTTTCAGATTAAATAATGCCATTTTATAGTGTTTTCTGTACAAAAAAATAGTAATTTCACTTTCAGTTTGGTATACTGTGAAGAGTCAAAACATCAAAATTTACTTCCTGTCATTATATAAATTCAGCCATTTTATCAGTTATATTTAATATTAATAATCCTATATTGTATTAAAAGGTTCCTATTCCCTTATTTTCTGGTAATTAATTGAATTAGTTGTATTCTGAAACATTATTCTGAAATATATGACTCCCATGTCTAAATTTCTGAGTTTAGTCATTTTATTTTCATTTATAATTCTGAATATAATTTATTAAAATCTCTCTAAATGGTATGTGCAATTATATGGCATGATCTCAAGTTTATTTTGTCTAAACCCCTTTTGTTTATTTGCTTTTAAATGAGTAATTTCTCTGTTTTGATGAAGTTTGGTTTCCATTCTTTTGGCCTATGATTTTTTTTAACAATTTTTCTTACAAAATAATCTACAAACAATATATGATGTGCGATACCCTCTCTGACTTTTTACAAATAGTATTATAAATTAAACATGTTTTCAAATTACACAAAAACAATTAGTATTGGTTACAATACAAATAATAGTTAAACAAATAAAGAACTTTTTTTTTTTTAAATAAATGGTTGTCTTCAAATCAGACATTTTGCAACAAAATTCCCATTTCCAACATGTAAACATGGTTTATAAAAAAGGTTTTGTACTAACTAACATCTTAATTACTCTCTACTATTTACAAGTGGTAATTATTTTTATAGTTCTGATGTTAGTTGTTTCAGACCCAAACAAATGGCCTTATATCTAAAACATTTTTAAACATTCTTGTACTATATACATTAAAACCTTATATCTATATTCTTATTTCTAACTATTATTATAAGTAGGATTCTACAGTTTTTATACAGTCTTTTATACCTTGTCTTTGGGGAATTGTACCCTGTCATTAACAAATAAATAGTATGAACCGTTCAAAAAGCACTATGAAATCTGTTTTTCTTTTTTCATGTAAAACAAAAATGTTATTTTAAACAGATTCATGTCTTATGAACAACATATTGTCACCGTACACATTTTAAGTCATTGAAAAATGCATATTTCATTGCATCCAATGTTTGTGATTGCCAAGAATGAAACACAAGGTTCATTTTTTATAATACCCAAAACTATCACTGGTTCACTTTCACTTATATATTATGTTAATGCTAAATGGTCGTATAGTCTTATTAACATAATAAATTGGTTAGCGTTTTTTCAATGGAGATTTGTTCCATGGGTACTATATTATTGTTTCATCTTAGTTCACAGGAAACTTTTACTTTATACACTCCTCTCTCTTAAATTTGTATACATGTGGTTTTTATTTCGTTATACTTTTATTTTTAGATATTTATTTTGGGGATATAGGGATTTGGGTGTCTTTTATAAGAGCATGACATCTTCTTCAGGATGCTGCCCTCTTCTTCTTTCTTCAGTCTTCTTTTCTCCTGCCTTCTGGGACTGGTATCTTCTCCATCTGTTCTTGATGCCATCAGGTTTCTTGGGATCTTCTCCATCTTCTTCTTTAATTCAGAAATACACAACCTGTATTGGTTGATCTTGGCTTATTTTAGGGTTTCTCTTTTATTTATTCTCCCTCGTTGTGGGTTTGGTCATATTGTGTACTGCTTTGTTATTTACTATTTTACCTTCCTGGGTTATACCTTGAAAACCTTTGGTTATGAGACTGGTCTTGGATGACTCATCACTAGTAACTCCTTTTACTTGAACTTGTATTTTCTTTATAATAATGATTTCTTTCCACAGTTGCTATGAATTAATCTATTTATATTAAACTTAATGCTTTCTTCCAAATTTAAATATTATAACTTCATTATTCTAATGATCAATTGCCATTCAATATTATGCTTATATCTGTCACGCTACAGATTGCTCTCCTCCAGAAGTAATTATTTCAGACATGTTTATGGATGAAATAATTTCTTATGATAATTTCATCATTTCTTATAATTCATTTTCTTCTCCATTTTTATATCGACTTTTTTATATTAGAGTTTTATTAATTTTATATATATAATTATTTGTTTTACTACTGATCCTTTTCGGATAGTTAGTGTCTTCTGAGATATATTATAATTGTAATACATTTTCTTTCTATATCAACTTCGTGTTGCATCCTTGGGATATTAATTCCCTAACATTCCCTATCACGTGGGCTGGGGCAGATCAGAGGGGCACTGTACGCTACTTCTCTGCTGGCCATACACCACTTCTATAAATTGAGTACAGGGGCATATCCATCCCTGCTCAAAAAACATAATGCTGCTGGAATTATCTTCAGTCAGTCATCGAATAAATAAATATAAAGTAGTCTCATTTTCGACTAATAAAAATATCTTTGGATTCTCCACTTCGTAGTCTCTCAGATTATATCACATTTTCTATCTTAATAAATCTTCATAATTACTTTTATACTCATTATATATATATTTTTTCAAAACTCTTAACTTGTCTGATATATTTAATTTAATTATGGTTGAAAATCTTTCTTTTAATAATTCTGGTTACTGTTTACAATGTAACTCTCTTTCTTCTCCATCTGAATTCTCTTTATACTTTCTTCTGGTTATTCATAGTATTAGCATGGTCTTTATAAATAGTCTTTCGTATTCATTTTTTGAATGGTCTTAATATATTATATTTAATTTTTTAACATTGTATCTTTACATTAGATATACAGGTTGTTATATTGATCATTTTATTTAAACATTTTGGTTCTTTCCTTTCTCTTAGAAAGTTATTAATCCGTCTTCGCATTCATTAGCATTAATTCATTTATATTATATTTCATGTGGTATTTCTTCTCTTTGCATTTCATATAGGTCTTATTATTATCATTGGTTCAAAATCATCTTCTCCATCTGTTTGGTATGAGTTGTTCTTCTTTGCTCTTAATTAACTGTTTTCATTATCGTTTCATAGGTAATTAGTCTCTTTGCTTCCAAATTTTTTCCTTCTCTGGCATATTACACTCTTTCTTGTTATTCTTCTCTACTCCTTCAAATTCTATTGTGAATGTTAGCATTTATTCTGGATTAACGTTAATTCTCTTTTCTGAATTAATTACTTTATTTTCTTCTCAATTCAATCATAATTGACACATAATTATTTCTTGGAACTTGGTTAGTTTTAATATAAAATTCAAACTATTCTTTTTATTTAATTGAAAAATATTTCTCATAAATCCTTGTAATATGTTGATCTTATCTTGTTTCAAAGTTCTGACGTTCTATCAACATTCAAATTCTGTTTAATTCATTTATTCCCAGAATTGTTTCATTCAGAATTGTTTATAGTAATGTGATCTTACTATTATTTCTGAATGTTTTGGTATTTCTCCAAATTCAAATTCTTCTTAATTATTTACCATAAAGTTTTCTCATAAACTTAGTTATAGTAAGTTAGTCTTACTTTATTCTTAAATTTTTTGTATATTAACTTCAAAATTCCTTTCTTCTTAATTCTTCCAAAATGTTTTTCTCATAATTCAGTGGTAGTAAGCTGTGCTTGCTTAATTTTAAATTTTTTAAATTAAGTTCAAAATTCTCTCTCTTTCTCTTTCTTCCATAAAGTTTTGTTCTAAATTATCAGGTTGTAGTAAGAAGTACTTACATATTTTAGAATAAGTTATATTCAAAATTCTTTCTTTTTCTTTCTTCCATAAAGTTTGTTCCAAAATTATTAGGTTGTAGTAAGATGTACTTACATTATTTTAGGATTTTTTTAAAAATTAAATTAAAAAATCCTTCTTCTTATAATTCTCCAAAATGTTCTTCTCAAAATATTAGGTTGTAAGATGTACTTACATTATTTTCGGATTTTTTAAAATATTAAATTAAAAAATTCTTCTTCTTTTAATTCTCCAGAATGTTCTTCTCAAAATATTAGGTTGTAAGATGTACTTACATTATTTTCGAATTTTTAAAAAATAAATTCAAAATTCTAAAACTCACAACTCATTCTTCATAATATTTCTTCATAGAAGCTTGATTGTACACTCCTTTGATTCTTCCTGAAACGATTTCCCTCAACTCATATGTATTGTTATGCTTATCATTTACCACAACATATGGTCCGGTGTAAAGTAATAATAATTTTTTGGTTATGCCTTCTAAGGTGCTAGGCAGCTCTCTATTTTTTAGGAGGACTTTCTCACCCTCTTTATATGTTACAATTCGCCCTATTGCCTTCTGGTATTTGGCTTGCCGTTTTTCCTGATCTTCTGCTACCTTATTGTAAAACTTCAACTGGTTGAATTTCCTATTGTTGTTCGTTGGAAATTCAATGATTTGTTCAATGTCTCGGGGAGTCGGCTTCTCATACATGGCTGAGTACGGTGGAATTCCTATAGCTGGATGGTGGGCGTAATTTAGGAATGTTTCTGTTGCTGCTAGGTACTCTTGCCACTTTTTCTGTTGGTTGTGACAGTACGTGCGCAATATCCTACCCACTTCTCTTAGTACTCTCTCAGCCGGATTGCTACTTGGGTGGTAGACTGATGTCTTATATGTTTTGACCCCAAGTGCTAATAAAGTGTCTCGCCATCTCCTCCCCTTAAACTGTGTACCATGGTCGGTAATAATAGAAAATGGTCTACCGATCTCTGGGATATACAAATCAATAATCACCGCCAAAACCTTTGCTGTCGTTGCCCGATTAACCGGATATAGCTTTATATACTTGGTGTAGTGATCCATTATGATTACCAAGTATTTATATCTGTGTCGACCACCGCTACGGGGAAATGGCCCGCATATATCCAAAAACACTTTTTCCAGTTTTGCGTTGGAAGTTATCGGTATCATGATACCCTCTGTCTTTTCATTGTTTATTTTTGCACATTGGCAGATCTTACAGGACTTGATGTGTTTTCTCACCTTGCGGTTGATATTCTTGATCTTACAATTTTCCTCTAGAGCTTGTATCACTTTTAACGCTCCCATGTGACCATACCTGACATGGTAATCGATGATGACCTCCTTTTCTATTTGGTGCGGGATTATCACCTTCCATGTCTCATCGTCCAATGCGGTTTTTATGAATAAAATTCCCTTGTTAAGGTGGTAATATTTAGAAATGGTTTCATCATTGGCTTCTAAACGACTCACAATGTTTTTCAGCTTAGGATCAGACTGCTGATGGATTCGGATATTTATTAACAAAGCTTGTAAATCGGCTCTGGTCGTGAATATGTTATAAATTTTTACTAAGCTCTCCTTCTCTCCCTCGAAAGTCTGATCTTCCAGATTTATACGTGACAACACATCCGCTACCACGTTCTTCTTTCCTGGAATGTATTCCCACTTCAGGTCATATTCTTGTAGGGCGAGTACCCACCTAGCCAATCGGCCGTGACTCAATTTGCACCTACGAAGGAACGAGATGGATTTATGATCAGTTCGTACCGTGACTTGATATCCGAGAATGTACGTCCGGAACTTGCTGCATGCGAACACCACGCTCAACAATTCCTTTTCTGTCACACTGTAGTTCTTTTCGCACTGGTTCAGTGTGCGACTAGCGAAGCTTATTACCAGATGTTGTCCCTCCTCATCTTCCTGGTATAAGGTCGTTCCTAAGCTTAGATCGCTAGCGTCACAGTTTAGAAAGAACGGTTTCTTAAAATCTGGGTGACGAAGTATCACACTCTCCAGAAACTTCTCTTTTATCAATCGGAAAGTAATATCTTGATCTTCACCCCAAATCCATTTGTTTTTGGCAGATAACTGTGGTTGAAACTTGGCGGTCAACTCGGAATATCGGCTCTGAAACTTCCTGTAATAGTTACAGAGTCCGAGGAAAGATTGCAATTGTTTCCTGTTTCTTGGTTGCGGGAACCTCTGAATTGCCTCCACTTTCTCTGCTGATGGGGTAATACCTCTGTCGTCTAGGTTGAAGCCTAAGAATTGTACCTCGCGCGCTATGAATTTGGATTTCTCCAACTTCAGTGTTATGTTGTTCTGCGCTAGTTTGTTTAGTACGAATTCCACTCTGTAACAGTGCTCCTCCCAGGTTCCGGATGTGATTAGTAAATCGTCAACATAGACGGTGGTAAATTGGAGCGCTTCTGGTCCCAAAATCTGGTCCATGCATGCCACAAATATGGCGACAGAATTGACAAGTCCGAAGGGCAGTCTCTTGAACTGGTAATTGCGCCCTTCGAAAATGAACGCTACATACTGGCGGCTTTGTGGATGCAGCTCTACCTGCCAATAACCACAGACCGTATCCCAGGTGCTAATAAAGTTAGTACCATGAAAACGCTTTAAGATTTCTTCTATTTCACCGGGAGATGTTCTGTCATTCACAATTGTCTTGTTCAACTCACGCGCATCTAAACAGAGCCGGACTTGTCCGTCTTTCTTCGGAACAGCAATAATTGGACTAGTGTAAGGTGATTGACTAATCTCAATTATGTCGTTTTCAATCATCTTGTTTATCTCTGTTCTCACGGCTTCTTTGAGCGACTGCGCTATTGGATATGACCTCCGGTTAAACTCTACGTTTTCTTTAAAACGAAGTTGGCACTGGTAGTTTTTTACCTTCCCTGGTTCATCAGAAAACACCGCCTTGTATTTCTCATATATAGCGATTAGACGATCAGCCAGATGTGTTGGTATTTTCTCGTTATCGTTTCCGCACTGGAAATTCCGTATTTCTTGGATCTTAACTGACCATAAATCCTCTCCTCCATGATTGTATATTATGGGTTTAGAAAGAGGGCTGTTTCTAATAACATTTATTTTACGAAGTTGTTGATGTATAGGGCTGGGAAGTATAGTTGTACTTCCTACCAGATCTGCGGTCCATGTTACTCCGTCTGGGAAAAGTGATACTCTATTTAAATTAAGATCGATTACTGCCGAATATCTACGAAGAATATCGCAACCGACTAAGATGTCAAATGGTAATCCGGTGGCGATTAAAAATTCCATGTTCAAAGCTATATCACGGCTAACGACACTTAAGGAAACTTGCTTCCTAATGGTTTTATTCTGGCGGCCAGTTGCACCTACCAACACAATGTTGTTGACTGGTAACATTGGCAAAGTTTTTCCACATGTACATTGTATTCTCTCCAACTCATTGGAGTTTATTATTGAAATATTAGCTCCTGTGTCTATCATTATTTTAGCGGGAACTCCTTCCACCTCCGCTGTTATATAAATTATCTCATTATTAGTGTTGCTGAGACTCTTCTCGTTCTCTTCCAAAAGTTCAGTTCGTATGTCTTTCAAATAATGGTTACTGATAATAGTGAAGTTTTTATCATTGTTTGCTTGTTGCAAATCATCCTTTTCTAACCCAGGAAGTATAAGCAGTAACGGGTCATCGTTGTTGATTACTGCCTCCTCTCGTTTAAAGCATTTTGGTCATTGTTTAAGTTATTGTTGACCGAGGCATCGTTCGGGAAACTCTGGTTTGTTTCCTGACGTTCTGTACCCTGGTTGATGTTTAACGCCCTGTTCGGTTGTCTGCCAAGATCTTCCAGGCTGGTACTTCGTCTTTCCTGTTCGTATCTTGGGCCGTCTCGTTCCGCACTCCGCCATCTTCGGTCAGCGCCGTGGAAGCTGCTCCTCCTCGGTTGATAATATCTCCTGGGTCCGCGATCTTCTGCTCTTATAAAATTTACCCTAGGGCGCGACACTCGGTTATTACTATTGCTATTATTATTATTATTAATATTATCATTATAGTAATTTCGGTTAGGTGGGTAAGGCCTGTTACCATTATTGTTGGGATATGGATTTCTCTGACTGTATGGAACATTATTATTTTGTTGATAAAAGTGGTTTCGATTATTTGGGTAGGGGTTGTTATTTCTCACGCCGTTAAAATTTCCGTTAAACTGGTTATTACGCGGCTGGTTGTTAGGGCCGTCGTAATTACTGGGCTGGTTCCGGTTATTTGTATGGTTATTGCCGTTATTGGGGTAAGTAGTCGGCCTTGCTTCTGGTCTCTCATTTCTCTTCCTGCTCTGCCGATAATACTCTTCATTCTCGTATCCCTCCAATAACTCAGTCATTCCCTGGATCGTCTTGATCTGACTACCTCTCCGGGCCCTGATAATGTCCTCATCATAGTGATAAGATATCTTATTCACTAAACATTCTTCTGGGATTGCTGGCTCAAGGTGCTTTGCCATACACACCTTCCCCAAGAAATATGCCGTCATACTGCTACCTAATTGTGACCTGTATCTTCCGTTACAAATATTGTCACGTATCAAGTTCTGGGTAGTCTCAGACCAGTATTTTGTTTTAAACATTTTCCGGAACTGTTGGTAGTCGGAGATTTCACTCCGGTTGGCCATCCACCAATTATCTGTTATGTCTCGGAAAGACTCGTCGAATATCTCCCTGCTATGGCTCCAGTGGGTAATTTTATGCTTGGTTAAATATTCTTCTACCCTAGCCAGGAACTCCATCGGCTTACGTTTGTACTGCCGGAAGTTGAGCCACTCTCGGCTTTCGTTGACGGGCAATCCGGTGAAATGAGTCGGTCTGTTTCTAATCGCTTCCATCTCCTCTCGGCTTTGTCGCACCTGACCGGTGATATTGGCCATCGTCTCTTGTATATCATTACATCGTTCTGTGACCTGGTTGCGTACTTTTCCGAATTCTTCTTGATTTTCCTTCCTCTGTTCTTCTACCTTCCTACGACTATGTTCTTCAATATTTGTGAACTTGATGTTCACCACTTCTTTAAACTCATTCACCTCCTTTTCGGTCTGGTTGCACTTTCCATCAATCTCTCGAATCTGTCGATTGACCATTATATTTTCTTCTTCCATCTTCTTATTCATCGCTTTTTTGTTAACAGTGATTTCTTTATTCAGTTCTTCTCGCAACAATTCCATCCTTTCGTCCAGTTTGTCCAAATTCTCCTGATTTACCTCCCTTAACTCTTCTCTTAGAATTTGATTGTCCTCTCTCAATTCTTCCAATTTCTCCCCCATCTTCTCTTCCAACTTCCTGTTGTCTTCCTTCAATTCTTCCTTCAATTGTCGGTTGTTCTTCTCTATCTTCTTCCTGGTTTCATCGATTTTCTGATTAGTATTCTCAATTTTATTAATCAATTCTTCTTTAGTCGCCTTGAATTCTTCTTTGAACGATTGGTTGTCTTCCTTCAATTCTTCTAACTTCTTCCCCATCTCTTCTTCCATCTTCTTGTTGTCTTCCTTCAAATCTTCTATGTTCTGGTTCATCCCCGTCAACTCTTCTTTTGTGGATTGATTATCCTTCTTCAATTCTTCCATCTTCTCTTCCATCTTCTTGCTGTTTTCTTCCATCTTCTCTTCCATCTTCTTGTTCATCCCACTCAATTCTTCTTTTGTTTTTTCTATTTTATTTCCCAAATCTTCTTTTAAAGACTGGTTGTCTCCCTTCAACTCTTCAAATTTCTTATTTGTTTCTTCCTTGCCGGATTTGATATCTTCTTTCAAAGACTGACTATCTTCTTTCCTTTCCTTATTACTTTCGTCTATCTTCTTGTCCATGTTTTTATTTATTTCTTTACTCATTTCCATCATCATTGTTCTGAGCATTTCATGTAATCTCTCATCCTCCGTCCGTTTTGTTTTTTCCAATCGATCCTCCTGGACATTGACTTCCTCTGTCTGAGTAGGCATCTCAGGTTGTTCCCCTGGTTGTTCATGTTGTTTGGACAACACTGGTGGCAACGAACTTTCCGCGTCTATTGGTGTTGCTTCCTTGTTGTCCATGTCAACTTCTATTTCTTTCTCGGCCTCCGCCGCCCGTTTCTTAGATGTTGCACGTCGTTGCATTTTCCCTTGAAATTCTCTGGCTTTGTAGCTGTTGCCTAGCTCCAACTAGTGATTGGGCAGAATGTATTGGCCTTCCAATCGCTAATTAAAGCCCCTAAAGTTGTGCGCCAATTTGTAATAAAACAAATACAAATAAATATTGATGTATAGATGTGTGTTGATGATAATAAGCTATTGTGGATTATGTGACTCCGATGTAATCTAGTCCAATGTAATATGTTTAATTGGTGTTTAATTGGTGTGTAATTGGTGTGGCTCTCGACGTCTTACTGGCCTGAAACACTTCCTTAAGTTTCCCAGCTGGTCGAGTCCCAATGGTAGCAAGACCGGTCGAGTAGCGTAAAGTTGATGAAGAAATATATATGCTTGGCTTCGCCGAACGTTTCAAAACAAAATTTATTGTTTTGAAGGAAATTTAAAAAAAAAAATTGTTTATAAAAAAAAAATTATTTTAATTTTATTAATTAATTAATTAGGATCAATTAATTAATATAGGGCTGTGAAGTTTTAAACAGTGTAATGCTCTTCTGAAAATTTTTATTAAAGTTTTAGTATAATTTAAATAATCTATCACCACTCATAAGACTGTCTGTAAACCAATCGATATTTGTTTACCTTTCTATTTTTTAGGTTATCTTCACTTACGGGTGGTAAAGTCCTTGTAGATTATCAATTAGAATTATATTATTGGTAATTAGTATTATTGAAGAAATAAAGAACTATTAAGTATTGAAAAGTATTAATATTTTATTAAGTAATAGCAATATTGACTCTTATCGATTAGTATCGATTCTCAGGATATCGAAAAAAGTTACAAGTATATGATATAAAAATTATATAGGGTTCTTTAAACAGCCAGTTATTACCAAAGTCAGAGAAATCGGGCTAATATTTAAAAAGTATAACGTTACAATCAAATTAATAGTTATTAATAAACACAGACATTGAATAATAATTTGTAAATATAATAATTGTTTTCACCAAACAGCTGTGATGAACCAAGAAGGCGGGGTTCTGGCAATGATGAGACCAATATTGCAAATGGCTGCCGTGAAGTTAGTGAGATGTCATTCGTATATTGGACGTTCCAAATAAAAGATTTTCCTGTAGTATTCCTGTTCTGATGTCTGCGAATCTCTTGTAAAATGTTGTGTAGTGTCTAGTGTACTGTTTCTGAGTTGTATTTAGTGTATCCGTATAATTATTAGTTCAAACACTTTCCCCGGTTCCATCACTAATTTGGGTTAATGTATTACACAGTTTTCTTGTGTTTTGTGGTGTTTTTCAGAGTAGATTTATATTGTTCTGTGTTATGGAGTGTTACTTGATCGTTTCTGTTATAATATGATAGTTTCAGAAGTATTTTACAAGTCACTCGCGATTTCACAATAACTCACTATACACTCGCTTTGTATGACGATTATAGGTTTGGTTATTCACGTTTTCAAAGGTATGTCATGTTGACCGTTCAACTACCAATAATTAACTAACTGTTTCCTTCAGTTTCAATTAAACTCTTAGCCCATATAATATTATCCTTAACATTGTTCAAATATTTTTCACATCCTGTATACATTTTTACATTTTCACTATATGAATGCCTAAACTTTGGTTATTTGTCAATTTTATTCACTAGATTTGATTTAAATTAATCTTTCAGTTCATTCTGGTTATTTTCAGATTAAATAATGCCATTTTATAGTGTTTTCTGTACAAAAAAATAGTAATTTCACTTTCAGTTTGGTATACTGTGAAGAGTCAAAACATCAAAATTTACTTCCTGTCATTATATAAATTCAGCCATTTTATCAGTTATATTTAATATTAATAATCCTATATTGTATTAAAAGGTTCCTATTCCCTTATTTTCTGGTAATTAATTGAATTAGTTGTATTCTGAAACATTATTCTGAAATATATGACTCCCATGTCTAAATTTCTGAGTTTAGTCATTTTATTTTCATTTATAATTCTGAATATAATTTATTAAAATCTCTCTAAATGGTATGTGCAATTATATGGCATGATCTCAAGTTTATTTTGTCTAAACCCCTTTTGTTTATTTGCTTTTAAATGAGTAATTTCTCTGTTTTGATGAAGTTTGGTTTCCATTCTTTTGGCCTATGATTTTTTTTAACAATTTTTCTTACAAAATAATCTACAAACAATATATGATGTGCGATACCCTCTCTGACTTTTTACAAATAGTATTATAAATTAAACATGTTTTCAAATTACACAAAAACAATTAGTATTGGTTACAATACAAATAATAGTTAAACAAATAAAGAACTTTTTTTTTTTTAAATAAATGGTTGTCTTCAAATCAGACATTTTGCAACAAAATTCCCATTTCCAACATGTAAACATGGTTTATAAAAAAGGTTTTGTACTAACTAACATCTTAATTACTCTCTACTATTTACAAGTGGTAATTATTTTTATAGTTCTGATGTTAGTTGTTTCAGACCCAAACAAATGGCCTTATATCTAAAACATTTTTAAACATTCTTGTACTATATACATTAAAACCTTATATCTATATTCTTATTTCTAACTATTATTATAAGTAGGATTCTACAGTTTTTATACAGTCTTTTATACCTTGTCTTTGGGGAATTGTACCCTGTCATTAACAAATAAATAGTATGAACCGTTCAAAAAGCACTATGAAATCTGTTTTTCTTTTTTCATGTAAAACAAAAATGTTATTTTAAACAGATTCATGTCTTATGAACAACATATTGTCACCGTACACATTTTAAGTCATTGAAAAATGCATATTTCATTGCATCCAATGTTTGTGATTGCCAAGAATGAAACACAAGGTTCATTTTTTATAATACCCAAAACTATCACTGGTTCACTTTCACTTATATATTATGTTAATGCTAAATGGTCGTATAGTCTTATTAACATAATAAATTGGTTAGCGTTTTTTCAATGGAGATTTGTTCCATGGGTACTATATTATTGTTTCATCTTAGTTCACAGGAAACTTTTACTTTATACACTCCTCTCTCTTAAATTTGTATACATGTGGTTTTTATTTCGTTATACTTTTATTTTTAGATATTTATTTTGGGGATATAGGGATTTGGGTGTCTTTTATAAGAGCATGACATCTTCTTCAGGATGCTGCCCTCTTCTTCTTTCTTCAGTCTTCTTTTCTCCTGCCTTCTGGGACTGGTATCTTCTCCATCTGTTCTTGATGCCATCAGGTTTCTTGGGATCTTCTCCATCTTCTTCTTTAATTCAGAAATACACAACCTGTATTGGTTGATCTTGGCTTATTTTAGGGTTTCTCTTTTATTTATTCTCCCTCGTTGTGGGTTTGGTCATATTGTGTACTGCTTTGTTATTTACTATTTTACCTTCCTGGGTTATACCTTGAAAACCTTTGGTTATGAGACTGGTCTTGGATGACTCATCACTAGTAACTCCTTTTACTTGAACTTGTATTTTCTTTATAATAATGATTTCTTTCCACAGTTGCTATGAATTAATCTATTTATATTAAACTTAATGCTTTCTTCCAAATTTAAATATTATAACTTCATTATTCTAATGATCAATTGCCATTCAATATTATGCTTATATCTGTCACGCTACAATATCTATGGATTTTTTGACACAACATTTTATAATACAACACTGAATAAAATTAGAAAAATACATTTTTAATAGTAAAGTAATAAGATTTGCTTTTTCATTACTTTAAAATTTGAGCAGAAAATCTTCTAATTATAAATTACAAAAGGTCATATTAATTCAGTTTCAAGTTACAGGATTTTAACCAAAAAAAACGTTTGAATTATAACCATGAAAATAAATCATTATACGCAGACGGAAATTTCATGTTTCAAAACAAATAAAACAATGACTTTCGAATATACAAACGGATATGAGCAACGGATAGCACAGAACTTATGCAACTACATTGCAACTCGGTAACACACACAGTAGCCAACGTAACTCACATTCTTCTTATACAGTTTCCAGATCTATTCGACTTCAAAGATGCAATTTATCAGGTTTACATTCGCATGAGCAATGGATAGCACAGAACTGATGCAACTACATTGCAACTCGGTAACACACACAGTAGCCAACGTAACTCACACTCTTCTTATACAGTTTCCAGATCTATTCGACTTCAAAGATGCAATTTATCAGGTTTACATTCGCATGAGCAATGGATAGCACAGAACTGATGCAACTACATTGCAACTCGGTAACACACACAGTAGCCAACGTAACTCACACTCTTCTTATACAGTTTCCAGATCTATTCGACTTCAAAGATGCAATTTATCAGGTTTACATTCGCATGAGCAATGGATAGCACAGAACTGATGCAACTACATTGCAACTCGGTAACACACACAGTAGCCAACGTAACTCACACTCTTCTTATACAGTTTCCAGATCTATTCGACTTCAAAGATGCAATTTATCAGGTTTACATTCGCATGAGCAATGGATAGCACAGAACTGATGCAACTACATTGCAACTCGGTAACACACACAGTAGCCAACGTAACTCACATTCTTCTTATACAGTTTCCAGATCTATTCGACTTCAAAGATGCAATTTATCAGGTTTACATTCGCATGAGCAATGGAGAGCACAGAACTGATGCAACTACATTGCAACTCGGTAACACACACAGTAGCCAACGTAACTCACACTCTTCTTATACAGTTTCCGGATCTATTCGACTTCAAAGATGCAATTTATCAGGTTTACATTCGCATGAGCAATGGATAGCACAGAACTGATGCAACTACATTGCAACTCGGTAACACACACAGTAGCCAACGTAACTCACACTCTTCTTATACAGTTTCCGGATCTATTCGACTTCAAAGATGCAATTTATCAGGTTTACATTCGCATGAGCAATGGATAGCACAGAACTGATGCAACTACATTGCAACTCGGTAACACACACAGTAGCCAACGTAACTCACACTCTTCTTATACAGTTTCCAGATCTATTCGACTTCAAAGATGCAATTTATCAGGTTTACATTCGCATGAGCAATGGATAGCACAGAACTGATGCAACTACATTGCAACTCGGTAACACACACAGTAGCCAACGTAACTCACACTCTTCTTATACAGTTTCCAGATCTATTCGACTTCAAAGATGCAATTTATCAGGTTTACATTCGCATGAGCAATGGATAGCACAGAACTGATGCAACTACATTGCAACTCGGTAACACACACAGTAGCCAACGTAACTCACATTCTTCTTATACAGTTTCCAGATCTATTCGACTTCAAAGATGCAATTTATCAGGTTTACATTCGCATGAGCAATGGAGAGCACAGAACTGATGCAACTACATTGCAACTCGGTAACACACACAGTAGCCAACGTAACTCACACTCTTCTTATACAGTTTCCGGATCTATTCGACTTCAAAGATGCAATTTATCAGGTTTACATTCGCATGAGCAATGGATAGCACAGAACTGATGCAACTACATTGCAACTCGGTAACACACACAGTAGCCAACGTAACTCACACTCTTCTTATACAGTTTCCAGATCTATTCGACTTCAAAGATGCAATTTATCAGGTTTACATTCGCATGAGCAATGGATAGCACAGAACTGATGCAACTACATTGCAACTCGGTAACACACACAGTAGCCAACGTAACTCACACTCTTCTTATACAGTTTCCGGATCTATTCGACTTCAAAGATGCAATTTATCAGGTTTACATTCGCATGAGCAACGGATAGCACAGAACTGATGCAACTACATTGCAACTCGGTAACACACACAGTAGCCAACGTAACTCACATTCTTCTTATACAGTTTCCGGATCTATTCGACTTCAAAGATGCAATTTATCAGGTTTGCATTCGCATGAGCAACGGATAGCACAGAACGTATGCAACTACATTGCAACTCGGTAACACACACAGTAGCCAACGTAACTCACATTCTTCTTATACAGTTTCCAGATCTATTCGACTTCAAAGATGCAATTTATCAGGTTTACATTCGCATGAGCAATGGAGAGCACAGAACTGATGCAACTACATTGCAACTCGGTAACACACACAGTAGCCAACGTAACTCACACTCTTCTTATACAGTTTCCAGATCTATTCGACTTCAAAGATGCAATTTATCAGGTTTACATTCGCATGAGCAACGGATAGCACAGAACTGATGCAACTACATTGCAACTCGGTAACACACACAGTAGCCAACGTAACTCACACTCTTCTTATACAGTTTCCAGATCTATTCGACTTCAAAGATGCAATTTATCAGGTTTACATTCGCATGAGCAACGGATAGCACAGAACTGATGCAACTACATTGCAACTCGGTAACACACACAGTAGCCAACGTAACTCACACTCTTCTTATACAGTTTCCGGATCTATTCGACTTCAACGATGCAATTTATCAGGTTTACATTCGCATGAGCAATGGATAGCACAGAACTGATGCAACTACATTGCAACTCGGTAACACGCAAACGGTAAAAGCACCCAAAACTGTTGTTTTGCCTTATATTTAAACCCTATGTTGAACACATTACAAATGGTTTTATGTTGATTTGTCCTAACGTAGAGAATTTTGAGGTTTGGCAGTTTTTCTATCTTCATTGAAATGACTAGATCTGCAAGAATTGTCTGTATACAGATCACTACTTCCTACATTTATCCTCGTTTATTCTTCATTCACTGTCTGTACTTATACTCTACAGTTTTCTGTACCATAGTACTAGTCTAGACCATCCCGCTGTCTCTCAGTCATAAAAACGCTGTCTTGGCCATCCCTCTGTCTGTCACATCTGTCTATCGTCAATGCTGTGCCTTCACACAGTTTGCTGCCCACAAACCCTAATAAAATTACCTGCATTATTATTGTTTCTAATTATTTCAGAAATATCTATTTACTTCTTTTACAGATGTATGTATTTTAGCATCTAATTCTATCTTACCATTAGTACACTGTAATTTATAGCTTCACAGTATTACTTTCAGAACAGCTTTACCTAATTATACTCAATCATTTCCTTCAATTCCATTATAAAGCATTCCCACTGTTTTATTAATGTTTGCTTTAAATGGCTTCTTCCAATCAACAGTCTTCAGACTGTTGTTATGACTTCTTCTTTCCGTCCTTATCCTGGTCAAGGAGGTTCCTATCCCATCTTAACCCAAACAGAATCTCAGAACTAACATCATTGATAAACGTATTCGCTTATACCAAATGTGGTCTTCCGCTTTTTAATTCCCATCCTTTACATAAACGTTGTAACTGATGTCCTGGGGCTTAGCGTCTCCTGTCATTAGAATTCCAATAAGCTCTTTCCTCTCCATCTACCTCCAGAATCTCTTCATTTCACACCAGATCCGACTTCTTTCTGTAGGACTTTTTTGAAGTAATTATCAAGACACTATCTGGCTTCCTAAGGTCCATGACTAGCTGCCATATATATTTTTATATATTCGTATGGGTGAGTGTTAATTTATTTATTTGGATTTTCATAGCTAAATTATGAGCGTGTAGGAAGATGCTAAAGTACATTAATCATAATCACAATTGTAATCCGACTATACAGTGTGGCTTAATTGAACGAGGTGACGTCATGTGATGGTAACGGAATGTTTGTATCAAATGCTTTAGTGAAACAGTAAAACAAAAACACATCATAATTCCGTATACATCTGTGCTGTGGCAAAAGGAAATCCTAGTCGCCTGTGAACAGTCACTGCCAAAAGCCATTTGTGTAATGCAACTTCAGTAAGTGTGGTACTCAATTATACGTTGCAGTTCTGCCTGCAGCCTGCACCAAACAGTCAAACAATAATGCAATATAGCCTAGTTGCCTGTTTTGTCTATACACTGAAATGGTAGTAGATCAGTGGGAGGAAAACAATAATTAGTGTTTGCTTTGGTTAAGAATATAATTCTGACATGATAAATATTGGACACAAATTATTTTTCTTTGTAATAAATTAGGAGTACATATGATACAATTATAAAAATAGTTTTTATTTTATTATTTTAGCAAGAGGTAAGGAATTACATTTTAACAATACATCTTAAAGTGCCATTTCAACAAGCCAACGTTTGTTAATTTTCTATTGATTTAGTATCCAACACATAATGTCATCACTTTTAAATATTCGTTAAAAATTAGATTATGACTAGAGGTAAATAGGAATCTAAGGAAACATGTAGGGAATATATAATAGAATAATTTATGGCGAGGGAGGAAGAAAGAGAGAGAGGGAGGGGAGAGAATAATGCGGACATCCTTGCACATGCAATACAGTTTGCGGCTGCTATGTCAGCTTCTAGTTGGGCCAGTTATACAGTCCACGCACTAAAAAATCGTGACAGCTCAGACGATGAAGAAGAAGAACCAGAAACAGAGACTCAACGATTGGCAGCATTGTACAAGGCAAGAAATGATGTAAGACCGAGGTGTTATAAATGTAGGAAACACAAACATCTACAAAGAGACTGTCGGCCCAGAGTTAAGCAGCAGGGAAACGAGCATTAGTCGCACAAAGGGTATGACGTGTCGGCTACGTCATAATCCAGGGAACCCGTGATAATTGACGCTTACCAATTATACAGGCTGCCTACGTTGTAACAAACTGAAACTCTAAACACAAGACTAACAAATTTACAATTATTCTAATTATAGGAAACAAGGGGAGGGGTTTAACTGATTTATGCACTCACTTTAGTATGTAACAAAGATGACATCCCTTTTATTCACATAGTGTACGTAACACATTACAAAGAAAGATATTATTTACTCTGAGATTGTAAGGGGGTTTTCTATCTAAAATAAAATGATCATTTAGATAATGAGTTTACCTCGGATCCGAGCTTTCTTTTTCTTGTCGAGAATTTTCAAATTTTCCATACTTGATTATATGATTACATGATTCCTTAAGTACCATTTGAAGAATGGTTTTATTTAATTGAGCAACTTTAGAAGTTACATAACGAAAGTTAAGTTACAACGTATGATTACAAGAATTGGTGGTTACACCAGTTTAAATCTTAGAGTTTATTTATTGTCTTTTGAAAGTCTTTTTCATCTTTAATTACTTATATTTTAAAATATGTATAACTCACGGAAGACGAGCTCCCGCGTCACCTCTTATATTATGGTTAACTGTCCGTGTCTTGACGAGTGATTCTTCCGTACTCTCGTAGTCGTGGATTCTCCTAGGGGTAGTCTGTCCAGTAACGATGAAATGGATGTGATGGTGCCAGCTAACGTGAAGTCGTCAGGATTCTCGGCGATAGAGTAAAGGCAGTATAGGTCGAAGTCGTCACTTTTCACTGTTATTCACATCACCTGTTTAATTGCATCGTCGTGATGGAGTTTACATATTGTTTGTACATTATGTTGGAATTTCTTTTAACTTGAACAATATTTGACTGGTTATTTAAATTACAGGAGATGTCACCTCTTACACACGTTTTTCCTTTTTCTTACATGTTTGTTTCACAAAAATTAACTCACTACATTTTCGTTACTTATGTCTAGCTGTCCACACTTTTAGTGGAAGTTAACACTTAAATTAAAATACACAAAAAATAACATTTTGTGAAGAGCCCCAGCGTGGAGCTGTTTACAGTTCGAAACCCGCATCGTTAATTCCTAGTTGTTACAACAGGAAAGTTGCAACGACGCGGAGCGAATACTCCGCCATAATATAGTTCCATCTTTTATTTAATAATACAGTCTTACAGTTAGACAAAACAAACAATCGAGATTTTCCTCGTATACTGAAATTATTATACCTATTACTAGTGACTTTAAATTATTAATTCTTTATATTATGGTTTACACGTATTTCTTATTTAATGCCGGCTCGGTATACAAGTTGAATCCGGAATTCACAGGTCATAGCATGATAAGTTTAATAAAGGGTTAACCGTTTTATTCTTTAACTTTTGCTTCCACAATTTTAATTAATTAATGCTAGTTAAATTTTCTTATTTAAGTCTCATCACTACCATGAGTTAGTCCAGGGGTAATTGGTTTAATAGTGCGATTTAATGTTTTTTAACTAACTTCCCATTCTTCGATTTCTATTATTAAATTTTTTATTTTTTTTTTTACAATTTAAATCGTCACAAGGGGAACAGACGTAACTGGAGAAGCGAAACTCTAGAAAACATGCAAATTCTAAAATTCAGAATAAAATTCAAGAGCATGGTAGTTATCGGATTTGTTCAAGAAAAGACAACCTCAATTACAGTTGACACGGGTGTCGCAGTTTCCATTGTCGCCAAAAAATGTCAAGCCAATTTGGTGCTCTCGCACCTTGCAAACAGCTACTGGAACAGCCTGTACCTGAGTCGTCTGGGGTTTGATCATCAAGAACTCGTTGTAGACACTGTGGGTGAAGCAATCCTTGGTGTAGTCATTGTGAACGCGTATATTTTTGTAGTCTACTACAAAAATAATTTCCTGAGAATCGGGCAAGAAGCAGTGCTCTCTACAATAAATACATACGAAAATCAATAGAAGTGATAAGTCAAGTGGCCGTTGCCGTCTCGCTAAACTCGGAAAAAATCATCGCAATAGTGATGATACTATTTAATATAGTAATATATTTAATATAGCAATAGTAATCAATACTACGGGCATATAGTGTTATATTAAAATATATTCCTCTATATATGAATGCCAGACAGCCATCTCACTAGGCACACTAATTGCCAGAAATTTAGTAAAACCAGGCGCAACTGGAAATGTTCCTATTAGAGTGCCAAATATTGTAGACAAAGGTGGCACTTTAAAAAGGAATGCGCAAGTGTGTAATATTTCTCCTGCGGTTTGGTTGGCAGAAATGGCGCAACGGAATCCCAATGTGTCAGAAATTTTTAAAAATTACCAGAGGTGCTTGGGAAACTGTTGAATACATCTTCTGACTATCTCTCAAGGGCTGAGTTTGAAGAATTCAGACAGTTTTTACGTAAATTTAAAGATGGTTCTGCATTTCCGGGCCAGTCATTAGGAATAACCTCTTTTGTTCTACACCGCATCTATAGAGAATCAACGATAACACCGATGTGCAAACCTCCCCGAAGATAGCAGCAGGAGGCATTCCCTCCTCCTGTTATTTAAGCAGAAGGAAATGTCCCAGCTAGTACAGGACATGTTGACAGAGAAAATTATCGAGCCTTCGTCAAGTGCTTGGTCTTCTCCAGTAGTTCTGGTCAGTGGTGTAGTTTGAAGGAGGTGGATGAGACTACCTTGAAAGTGAGACTCCTCACTTTTCCCATGACAAGTGAGAAATCCAGGATTCTTCCCATATAATTTTATAAATACATTTTGTAAATTTTTTGCATCTCAATGTTTTTGAGTAACTCGTCATGATGTATAAGGTCTAAAAAGAATAAAAAAGCTTTAAAAATATTTGATGTTGAGTCAAAGTTATTCAAATTAAGGTAATAGGCCTACGTCTCATGCCATTATTAACCGCTTTAATTATAAATTGTTATTCTTAGTAGACCTTGTAAAAAGCAGATATTTGAAACTTATTTTAAGAAACCCATGTTTATTATGCCTTTCCAATTTATTTTAAGATTGTTTTCCAGAAATCTGTTAAGTAACTTATAGTTCACGTTAAAGTACATTACTTTTTATGTAAAATCCCGTAATAAAATTTTCTTATTTTTTTTTCATTTATAGTCAAGAAACTGATAGTTCGTCTGTTCCAGACTATGGACGACGGTTCAAACTACAGAAATATTAGTCTAGAGGAGATATGACATAGACATCCCTGTACGGGAAAGCGTGTCTGGGTAAAAAGATAAAGACAGATTAGTAGGCTCTACCTTCATTTTCTGGTGCGAGCGTAATAGTTTCTTGAGTAGTCTACAAATTCGTGAATTATTTACCAAATGTTGAGTAATTTAGAGTAATTTATCATAATGTCATGAATTATGGAATGCTATAGTTTTTGTGGATTACAAAGTTGCTGAAATTTGTAATAGCTCTGGAGGGGAGGAGATTGTTGATACATCCTCGTAGTTACGCCATTGGTTCTGGTAGCGAAGAAGAACGACAGGCTATGTTTCTGCATAGACTACCGGAAGCTGAGCAACATAACAAAGAAAGATTGATATCCACTACCTCGCGGCGACGATACGCTATAGGCCTATAAATAGGCGTCCAGAAGTCTGCCAATTTCACTTTGATACCTGCGACATTAGTGTGCGTTTCGGAGTGATTGTTATTGAGGCTTACGTATTAATAATTATTCTGTATTATTCTTCGTATTGTTTAAATTAGCAGCCATCTTTACTATTTCTTTTATGAATTTGCTAACTGCTATAATTTTTTATTGTTCGACTAAGCTTTTCGTCATTACTGACATCTTCAGGTCTTAAACAACGTCTATTAACTGTACGCTGTAGGCTTTTATACTTTAGGCCCCTCCCCTTATGTCATCGCCCCTCCTATTGGTTCTAGCTGCTACCGCTCTTCACGGGAACTTTGTCTACCTTTTTCCGTTAGGCATTTTTCTAACGTCCGTCAAATTGTTTTAAGAATCTCCCGTTAATTTCTTCATTCTTGACTTATAATTCTTTGTAACCTTTTACATTTCGTCATTTTTTAGTGTGTTATTCTTATTATTTTAATTTATTTTTGTTTATTGTTTAATATATAATAAAATATTTCTTCATTTGTAAAATCCACTTTTATATTCATTAATTTATTTTTATCTTCTTTTTTAACTTTAAGTATTTCTAGTTCTTCTATTAATTTTCTTTTTTGCGGATTGTTTTCTATTTTGATTATTTCCATATTTTCATTGGGATTTATGAATTTATGGCCTGATTCGTTGAAATGTCTTGCATTATTCTGTATTACTTAGTACAACACTGTCAATAAGGTAAGATTTATTGTTTATTACATTTGCCATGTGTTGGACTTTCTCTAGTTTGAAGAATCGTATTTCAGTCTCCTCGTTTATCTTTACATGTAATTAGTTCTGTGATTATCTACTCCGTTTGTTGTCAGTTATTCAGATTCCACTGTACAGCACAACGGTTCACGTGATCGTCGTAAGGTAAATGAATACTAGCGGAGGTACATCCAGAACTGAGTTATCTTCATTTCTCCTAAATATAATCGTATCGCATTCACTAAAGCAACCATAAAAATTACATTAGTAGGCCTAATGTGTGTTGCTCATATCCAATATGGTATTATTACTGCCAATTTGTACTAATTTCGAACATACCATTAAATCATCAACAATATAATTGTATAATTAAATGATTGTTAATAATGTGTTCTCATAAAATAATATTTTTTAAATAAAACATTCTTACAATTAATATTCTAAATTTTAACGCACAGGTGCATTTTTAACCGTACATGTTTTTGATTATATATGTGTTAAAAAATAATCCAAATAATTGAATAAGCGATCAATAAACACTTGAACCGTTTCGTTTATTTAATAGGTCCTTTTACTTACTTACGTGAGGGATAAAATTTGAAAAATTTAAGTTTTTTGAACATTTGCAAAACTCGTAACTATCGGTGCTAAAACCATTGTTAACCAAAAATTAAATGTATATTTTTAAAATTATCATCTAACGGACAGGTCAATCATGTCGCCATGTTGACTCTTGAAATATTCTTAAATACTGGTATTGGTATAGCATAAAATAATACAAAATTCAGTTTAAACCAGTAGCGTGGTGTCCATGTAACCCCTGTCGCGGGCGCAACAGTACTGGAAATAAGAGGAAATAATATTAATTATATCACAGAATAAATACTTTAGTTATTGAACAATTTGAAATCTGAATAATATTAGTAGGGAAACTTGAAGAAAAGCGTATCATTGTTTTCGAACTGTTGGGCGCTTGCAACCGTCTTGTGTTGCTGGCTGAGACATCGTCAATGTTTTACTGCGTACGGTCACTACGCACTAGTACTAGCACGGACTTCGTACTACTGTACTTGTCACTACAAACTGTCGAGGGGGACACACACACTCGTCCGTTCAATGTGTTGTCGCTGTATAAACCGGCAAAACGCTCAGTTAGCAGCTATGTTCGTTTTCGGAATTGACATGCAGCAGATACTACGTACCTGTTTGTGTTTTGTCCGTTTATTCATGTGTTTCTCTGTTTCTCTTTATTATTTTTAATTTGATTATTTGTTTTCTGATTTATTCTGTGCAAGAGATAATGAGAGTCAGATCCGGTTGAACCGGGACACTCTTCTTCTCCCAGCGAATGATAGAACATGCTCTGAAGAACACTTGGTGCAAGAAACAATTTGAATTAATTTTTAGGTTAACTTATAGGCCTATCAAAACTGACAACAGGTGTTATATAACCACGCCACGCCACTAGTTTAAACACAGTAAATGGAGAGCTCAATCAAATTAGTGAAATACCGCCTGTCTTAAACTTGTATTTTTAAAAATGTGTATGCTATTTACACCTTAATAGACCTGTTTAAATTACAGTCCATTTTCAGCTGTTTAAATTGTGTGATTCAGTTATTTTTGGCAGTTATTTTTCAGTTGGTGGACCTTTTACTAAACTCTTAAATCTAGACTGATGTGATTTAGTAATTTGTCTGGAAATAGGTTGAATAGGTGGAAACAATAGGTTAAATAGATGTAAAAATCGCTAGTATATGTGAGTTTGCGCGGTATTTGTCTGATAGTATTTCTGCCAGAACGCTTTTCTCGAAGGACCTTTGTCGGCACTTATGAGAACTGAATGAGTATTAGCATGTACGAAATGGTAATTGCACATATCTGCAAAGTAAATACACGCTAACTGTTAGACTATATGTAAAAGGCACATTATACAACAGTCATCCTCCCATGGACATAAGCCATCGTTGCTGTAATATCATTTGATATGAAAGGCATTGAAATCTAAGACCGTCTTCAGAATCATCAAGGCCCAATGGATTTACATTGTCATGAGGTGTAATTCTGAAAGCAATCATAGAGTATGTGCACACGGTTCAAAACAGTTCTCAACGTCAAGTAAAATTATACAATCGATATAGATTATGAATACACTCATAGCGGTTTCAGAGCAAGAGGATTATCAACACACTGGAGCTTCGCCAATAACGCGTGCCATATCTACACGGAAGTATGTAGGCCGACATACACTTGAAAGCGCATCAGCTCTTATCTACTGCGGTAAACCTATTTAATAGCGGCTTTATAGGGAAACTAAAAAAAAAACATTTAATATTTAGGCCTACTACAAATTTAATACTTATATAATACTTATGGGCTTCAGAATGCTGTACAAATTCCGCTAATTAGCTTTAAAACTGAAACTAACAATTGCAATTTTATATGAAGCAAAACCTAAGGCACTCAAATTTTTGTTGTAATTTAGCTTAACCAGTTAAGTCTTTACAACTGTCTCTTGTTATATTAAATAACTAGTAATTCCTATCGTTTATTTGGGTTACCACGGAAATTTGCAAATCATAGTGTAATTGCCTCATCTGCTTCCATACTTGATTTCTATTCCAAAATACTACTCTACTGAACGGTCCTGATGATTGCATTACCAAGACAATATGTATTTCAACGAATATAAGAATTTAAGTACTAATATTCACAAATTTTAACATACAATTAAACTGTTATAATCTTCTTAAAAAAAACAGTAAATTTATTCAAACATTCAGTGCATCTCTTTTTCATAGGATTTAAATTCACCCATTCGGTAGTCTATTCCATTATACAGTGTTTTTAGGTCCATCAGCTTCATTTTTCAGATTTTCCTTAGGCTGTCATCTACAACATTCTACCCTGCATCCGTTTTCAAGTTGGCAAAATCAATTTATTTGTCACTTTTTGATATCTCTTAGTTTGTATGTTTTACTCTACTAAATTAATTGATAAGTCTAAAAATTATTTGCATATCCGTCTGTATAAAATAAGCAATTTTTTATATAAATTTGATAGTCATATAATTGTACATTAAGTTAAGTCACAATTACAGATGTGATGATTACAATAAATAAGAAACGTGTAAAAGCTCAAGGAACAAAGTAGTTCAGGAGAGCAATCACTCTACAATAAACGAAATGATAAGTCCGTAGTTGGGCAATGCAGATTTCACCAACACGTAATCCATTGGCATAAACAAAGGAATATATTTTATGAGTTGGAAAAAGTGAATTGTCACAATTTTTAAAAATTTAATTATTGAAATTTTAATTTTAAACGCAAAATAAAAATTAAATTCAGTAGCATGACTTGTATATTACTTGTAAAAAACTGTATGTAGCAACAATAAATTAACTTAGACTATCAAGGAGAAGAATATGAAGACGGTGTAGCATTGCTACCATAAAGAATACTAAGACAAATAGCAAAATATAAATACGAAATATAAATTTTAAAAAATACGAAATATAAATAGCAAAATTAAAGTAGGAATTTAGGCCAATGAGAAACATAAAAATGAACCACACAGTTTTGTGGAAACATTTTGGAACATGGAGTGTATTAAGCAAGTGATGGTGTAGGCTTATATAATGTCTGAGTAACTGTTTCGTGAAACAGAACATTCAACATTAGCAAGCCAAGGAGAAGAGAGACCCACAGGCCCATTGTTACTAATTTTATCTTGAAGTATTTTTGCTACGTTCACCTGTTTCTCCTGTGAAGAAATACGTACAATAATTAATTAGTACAAAAGATTTTTAATATAATTTAATGATTAATAGATTTGTACTTAAACCGAAATACAACTCGATGATTTAACATTTTACCTTATAAACTTTATGTGATGCAATTTTTTCTACCAAACGTACGTAAGGTGACTAACATATATTTTAGAGAAACATTTTATTGTTATGCTGCCATGTCGTAAGAAATATACGTGTGGGCCTAAAATACACATGTGTGTGCACGTAATACTGAATGTTAATATTCATCTCAGAAACAAAGTTAATTTAGTATATAAATAAAGTGTGCGTCGTGACATTTTTAGAATATATGGAAATAATTTTTCATGTTAACAATTAAATTTTAAAAAATAAAAATTTAATAGAAATTACTGCTTGTACTTTTAGTGCATAATTATTTTTAAAATTCCGTTCCCTCAACTATAAAATAAAAGATAACTCTAAAGTTTCAACTTCAGCAAGCCGTATAATACATTACTAAGTTCTACGCGATTCTGACACGTTTGGTGTAATTAAAATTCCGCGAAAAGTGATTTGTTATTTTACAGGAATTCACCGAACCGCACAGAATCGTAACGGGGAATTATGACTGAATGCATGAAACGCAAACAAGGGAATTAAACATTCCAGAAATAGTCTGCTGGCGGCGACCGCTTTAAAATGATATAACTGTATATAAACCAGTATACTTTTAAATTGTCAGAAAATTAAAAATAAAATAAAGTAAGTGCTGGATCAAGTAAACTAATGAGTAAGGAAGTAGAGTGAGCTAAGGGTGGTTTGAGAACAGACGAAATGACGGACGCAAAGCAACTGAATTGATAAGGAATCACGAGGAGAACGGCAAAAGATATGCGCTGAAGTAACAGGAAGTTGGCAGAAAATCGAAATCTTTGTCAATGGACAAGAAAGAGTAAAGAAGCAATGGGAAACTATCAGTGGTGAGAAGAAGACATGTGGTATGGGCAGAAATGGAAAGCAGAAAGTGGGAAACGCAACTCGAATACACACATTCCCACAGTACAGTTATAATACTACCTTCCTTTTCCTTTAAATTTCAGTACAACTGTACTCCAGTTAACACTGTAATAAACAACGCAATTTAGACGTAGCTATCGTTTGTCTAACATTGTAACAGATTTAGTGCTAGGATAGAAACGCTCTCCACAGTATATCATCATTGTATATAGCTGTCTGTCATTTTGTACATATAACTCATTTCACATAACAAAAGTATAAGTAACATTGCATTCAAAGAAACACATACAAACAGACTCAGATATACATTATGAAACACCAAAACTAAAGAACAAGAATTTTATAGTACATTTGGACAAAACAGGAAATACTTTATACTGTGAAATCCAATTTAAGGGGTCAAGGAGCATTAAACAAAATAGAATATACATCACAAGTGAATGCGCTAATAATGTATGGATCTGTAAACTAAGCAAAATTAACATTGATAAAAGCCAAGACACTGCTACCAACATAATTCACTGAGACAAACGTGTAGAGTTCCCAAGCATGTGCTGCACTAGTAACAACGACAATAGAAGTAGCTTGTGGACTGAAATACAAAGAAAATGGAAGTGTTACAAACACAAAGACTAGATCAAGAATATTTATATCTTTATAGTCATGAAGAATAATTAGTTTGACACCGGCGCACGCACAAAGGAAGAAGAAAAGTAAACCTGTCAACAAATACATAAATTCATATTAATTTGTGTACAACTGTGTATCTGTAAACCCCGTAATCAATACCAATATAACCCTATTTTTTGTGCCACTACCACCGTAAGAGTTAAAATAGTAAATAAACAATGTCATAAATAGGTGTTCTTGCACACTATAATTCATTTTAAATAACGAAATTAAATTTAACACTAAAATCAAAAAACATACGCACGCACGCAACACACACACACACACACACACACACACATACACACACGCATGTATGGTATTTAAATTATTATTTATCTAATGTCTCATTGGTTCATATTATCAAGCGTTCAAAAAAAAGATAAAGGAATTAGTCAACAGCAGACAAGAACACATTAGAAAGTACATTATACCGTTAAACAAAACGTTATGAAGCAAGATATTCTAAAGGACAGTATACTAAACCTAATAATTGAGTCCAATGTATTATAATGACGTACGAGACTAAACACTGAGTAAAAAATTCATTAAAGCCAGAAAGCAAGTGCCTTCATTATAAGGGAGTTGTAGAGTTATAAAAACTATCCCCATCGGTAACAAAAAAAATTTAATTAAATTGCGAGTGGTAAAGGAAGAGGAAAAATACCGAAGTGTTGCAAAGACAACAGAAAAGATCTTGAGAATATACAAGTTGATCTAATCAAGAGTTTCACACGCACACACACAGGAAGAAGAACAAAACCGATATATTATAGTTACTCTGGGAGGAGATTATATAGATACTCTGGGCTTGAACATGTGCATTGATAACTAGGGCGAATGCAAACAGTGGACTAAAGGAGGCGAGAAGCAACAGCTGTAGTGATCCTTACATAAACAGAACTGATATGTTTTGTATAAATTTACCGGTATCCTTGCAAATTCATAACGTTTGCTATCTTTCTTCCCCCGAAAACAGACGAATGTAAGAGAGAGGAAGAAGAAAAGATAAGCTGAAAAAGAAAATATTTCCACACTTAAAATGTATTTGTTAGTAAACTGAAAACGTGCCGTAACAAAAAAATAGGTTAAGTATCACTTAAAAATTAAGCATCACATGACTATAGAACTTGAACGGGCGACTCTGTGGTAGGGTGCTGTACGCTCATAAGTACACGCAGTAGGTAAAGATATAATGTGATAAATCAAGTGAATTGTAAACAACAAAATTGACAATAAGCTTATAAAAAAAGTTCAGATTACAAATTTTCACATAATAAAATGGGAGAAAAGAATTGAGCTCCCTGAAGTTTTAGTGTAGTAAGAGTAACACCACAGTCGTACAATCTTTTCTCAAAAATTTTGCTCTTTAAAATAGATTACGTGAATAAGGAGAAAAACAAAACACTCTCAGTAAAACAAAAGCACGAGTAGAAAATTTGTTAACAAAACATTTGCTTTTTATTGGTTATGTATTAAAGGTTTCGTAATGCAGCGTATAATGATAATGCCACAATAGTATATAAAATGTTCTTGTTCATGGTGTCTAAATCGAAGTCTTCAAGGCATCGATTGCATACATTAAATCGTTTCTGCCATCGTAAGTGAATGAGAAATCTCTAGTAGCCAATTGTAACTGCAAAAGCTTAGTGGAATACACCTACTTTGGGTATAGTACTACAACGACTTGAACTTTGGGAAGTTTAAAGAACTACTAAGTGCCACAAAATTAGTATAAGTGGCCATCTTCAAAAAGACTAGGAGACTACATGTCAAAGTAAAGGGTATGAACGCACTAAATGAAAGGTAAAACTCGTGTACCCCATACAGATTACTGAATCTCAAGAATTTCATTGTTTATTTTTTTTCTGAAGACAAAGTTGACGACAATTAATACCGCCCGCCATAACCCTTTCTTCCTTATCATCAGTAGTGATCTTCTTTAGTACAAAAGCCATTGTGTTTTTTTTTTAATCCTGTAAAATAGTTAACAAACCCTGATGTGTATTAACGTCTAATGTAACCAGAATCTGATCGTTTTACACATTGCTGGGAAAGCTATCATTGTAACCAACATTACGAAATCTACATGTGTTTGGTGAGTTTAAAAGACAGTGTCTAGAGAGAAATATATTCTTATAATATATTTATAATTTATACAATAATTTATTTCTCTATATTTCTACACATCAGGTGTCACAGACTTATTAACGCAAGGATTTGACGGATGCCGAGAAAAGAGAAGGGATTACTAACAAATCATTAACCATCACGTTCATGACCTTGGAAATCTCGAAATAATTTGTACAAAATTTTGTAAATAAAATGTAGTCTCAGTAAAACGTTGTAATATCACAAGCCTGTATTATATGGTATCTCAGTTAGCCATGTCACATTGCTTTAACAAGGTATCAACCAAGTCCTCCATTGTATCGAACCGCTGTCAGTTACGATCCGATCGTAGAGACCCCGGTCAGTTGGGACCAAGTAAAAACTTGAACGTCGTCAAATACGATCGCAAATATTGTCCTACCAGCTACAGACAAAGATTTCGTCTATCAAAGGGGTGTCAAGAAATGAAGGCTCACCCCCGAAACGGTAAATAGTACAGCTGTTTCTAATGTTTATATATGTTGCAACAAATCAACTTTCTCTGTACAAATGTTTGCATATTTACACTCTACATACTGAACTCATATGTGACAGACCTCAGCGCTCGCTTCGTTTGCCCTACATAAGCTTCTAAACGGTAGCCTTCGGGAACCAATCGATTGGCAGGTGTCATATATCGCAGATATCGAAACATTAGACCGCAATGCTTAACCCTTTAACGAGCCGTTTCTGCTCGCTCATTGTAACATGTATATTACATCTACTCTTCCATTGTATACTAACTTTATAAGCTTCCGTCGTACTTGTAGACGGAAGAACCAAACTAACCTAACAAAAATTTTGAAACAAAAGGAGTTACTCGCACAAAAGCTTGTTATAATTGAAACCTTTTTAAAGTTTGGAACAAAAACTTTTCTACTTATTGCAAAGTAAAAGAGGGAGGCGCAATTGACTGTGTAAGAACAGGTGAAAACGTCGTTTCCTCCCCACTGACCATATTATATTATATTACGTCTATTAACCGTTAACTGCTCCTTTTCATAGAGATAAAAACACTCTGAATAAGCCATTCACGTTTACCGAATTACCGTTCTACTGTGTCACGCTTACCGTCCTGCTAAATGTCGGATTTTTTGTCATATTGGGTGTACTTATTAAATAAATTGTAAAGTTGAAACTCGAGAAATTAAAAATATTAATACTCTTTACAGTAGTGTACTGTGTACAGTAGTCTTTAGTAACTACTAAAGAACGATTTCCATTGTCGTCAACATCTACGCTTATGTGGTAGGCTGAGAGGCTGTTAATGTACCCATCGTTTCCGTGGTCCAAGTTTTTGTAACTTTTTTGCTTTGCGTGATATCTGTCTTAGTTGATTCTCTCTATCGACGCATTTCATTGTTTTCGTTTTATTGAATTGTTCATGCTAAATATTTTTAAGTTATTCCTTACACTTTTATTTATTTATTAACTCCCGACGACAACATCCTTTAACTCTTCATAGAAATTTCAATTCTTAAGCCACTATTCTATTTCAGTCACCTTCTTGGTTACCTGGCCTTCGCTTTCATACACTTGAAAAAGAATTTCAACAGTCTTAAAGGCATTTCAATAGTAATTAAATTTAAATTACTATAAATAATAAGAACTGTACATTGGGTCTGATTTTTCGATGAAAGACACGTTTTGGGTAATGAGCACCGTATGGCAGAGAACGCGGCTTGGGAAACCGAGTGTCAGCTGATATAAGTTGCTCGACCAAATACCAACGTCTCCTCAGAGGGTAAAAGTCTGGGCTGTTCACAGGAGGTCCTTATTGCCCTTTTGGGTAGGAATCTACATTCAAAGGCGGAGGAGCCACTAAATGGCCAACGCTTTCAAAGGAGCGGAAGAACCTAGAGGACTGGCTTTCTTAAACAAATATTGTACCTATATTAAAATTAAGAATACAGGTTTTAAGTTATCAGCTCTTCTCAAACGGATGAAAGTATTATTAATATTTTCTTAATTTTATTTTATTTTGAATTGGTTTTGAATATGGGATTATCTTATGTGGTGTGTAACTTTAAGTGAACGTGGATAACAACAGTGTCTGGTAGAACAGTTTTTACCTCATACAAACGTAGTTTTTCATATGAAGCTACAACATCTAGTGTGAACTAAAAGCAGGCCGATGTCTGTCTGCAATAACCGCACAAAGCAAAGCGGATTAGAGTAGTTTCCCTACACCACCCTAAGCATGTTTCCCTATGACATCAGTGGTTTAATCGAGTTCAATATTGAGGTCACACAAGACTGTTACTTTGGGTACCGGTATTCCATCTCAAAACTTACTTCAGACTTCCCTGAAACCTTATGCTGAAATCAAGAAAAACTGCAGTTATGTTTTCAATAGCTTCTGACGTACATTCATTGTCGCTATTCATTACATCACACGTGTTAAAATTTAATATAATCATTGGACAACTAAAAAGATTATAACTTTATTCCAATTCACATCATCGATTAATTATTAATATTAGAAAAAATAAACAAATATTGTTTTTTAGCATTAAAGTGTTAGTGTTAACTTTTCTATATCCTGTAATTGTTGGTTCTGTTGTAACCTACGTTGGAATAAACCTTTAGTTCCAGTAAACCCGTATTTGCACATTTTGTCCAATGCAAGAAGAAACTATTTTACAGCATCTTAATGACTAAGGAGAAATATAAAAATTGCAAACTTTATATTTAATAAAAACATAAATTCTAAAATAAATTAGTGTTGGGCTTAATTTTAACTTACTTTAGAAGAATATATAATTTCTAACACAGAAAAGAAATTTACTTTACTTGTTTTTAATTAACTCCTAAAGGCAATGCCTTGTCGCTGTAGCCACGTCACTCTATCCCTTGCGATATTCTTCATTTCTTCATAGGACCCACTATTCACGACACTTATTGTGCTGCGGAAGTATGCAGTTCTTGGTCTTCCTTTGGGCTTCTTCCCCACTACTTTGCCCTCAAAGATGTTAGTTAAAAAAGCACTATGTCTGATCACATGCCCTATCAACTTAATCTTCCTCACCTCTATACTCCTAAGCAGTGTTCTATTCTCATTTACTTGTACTTGTACACTATGTAAATTGCTGTGATGTTGAAAAGAAAAAAATTTGTGACGCCTGTTATCTAAGTGTCCAGCTGTAATCTAGCAAATCATTGAAAACTACTTTAACAAAGTTCTTAAGTTTTAGTGTAGGTTAGATTTCATATACTTTTATTTTTGTCACAAGTCACATATTTCAATCTACGCTACGCTTTGGTTCTTATTAAAATTTTGAAATTTTAAAAATACTTTACTGTAATAAATTATACTATAATATTTTATATTGTATAGAATTGTATTGTGTTTTATTATATTAACATTATATTATACTATATTACACAATTAAAATATTAAATATTATGTTATAGTATTATGTGAAATATATTACATTATATATCATTCTAATTAATTACATTGTGTAATATATTTACTATATTTTATTATATAGTTTAAAAATTTTACGACAAAGTAGAAAACAAATATGTTACTACGAACGTGGAAAGCGATGATGATGTTGATTGAGTAATAATACCACGCTGTACTTACAAATACCGGATGAACCTTGAAGGTGGCTTCTACAAGGACAGACGATTTATATGCTTTACAGCTATATATTGTAATCGATGCGAAATGTTTAAGGTTTGTCTGTTTCAACCGCCGTTGAGTAATATTGTAATATGTATTTGTAGTATTGCGTAACGAACAATTGTATGGAATGTTTATTGAGCTGAATGTAATATTTAAGAGTAAGATGACGATTAATGAAACTGGGATTTTTACCGCTTCTGGTTACAACATTCATTTTTTATTACGATCTATGCTCTGTAGGCAATGGCATGTATTATGATACACATTTTTCTGATCCTTAACTTTCAAAAATGAATTGATTTTGTTGTTGTTCTGTGCCGGCATAATTCCGGCCGTCGAAAATTGTAGAATATTTAATGGTAAAATAACGCGAGAGTAAGGGGCGGGTGTACCGAACTTTGTACGGAACCGTTGAAGCTGCGCGCGCACCTCGTAGGGAGGTTTGGCTTGGTTAGACTGTAACAGCTGTATTCAGTTCACCGCCCGGCTCTCAGAGAAACATCGACTCCGGTTTCCGAACAGTTTACTCCACAGTTTTTTCTTCCACTCTTAAGGCAGGCTGAAATTTACGAGACTCCCGGTAAGAGATTGTATTATTGTATGCGTTAAAAATAATTAAAATTAAATAAATAATTAATAACAAAATGTATGCAAGCCGTATGAAAAAGACGTACGCATGTGGGTGCGACCCGACAGTTTCTATATTAAAGAAATTACTTAATGTTCAGTATATAGCCCATGTTTTTTTCTTATTATTATAATATTGTAAGAGTCACTGTAATTGTCATTGTCATGGTAAATGTATAGAATGTTATATAAATTCGAAGCTAAAGTTAGTGCGTAGTTATGGAATGGAAGTGTGCTCAAACATGCATCAGATCGCTTGTGTGACTCTCTTTAATTAACTTTGCAGTAAAAATAACTGGTGAGAACACCCGTAGAGCAAACATTATTAATATTGAAACATTCTTAATACTGTGAGTGACTTGAAGTTAATCAGTTTTGGGCAAATTGCAATAATGGTGTCACCACGTGGCAAGCTAACCTGTTGCTTTCTGTCGGAGCATGTTACGAGCTCGCGCTAATGACTTTACTCTACGCCTTTTAATAAAATATTTTATTTTTAAATTAATCATTCCGTGGCAGATTTTTTTGTACTCTTTAAGCAATTTGCAAAGACTATATTACCGCAACTTTGTGCTTTTATCTTGAGTTGGTTGAAGGCCCGTTCTGAGGTTAATTACCTAAATTTGGGTGTACATTTTTTGTGAACATCTTTTTCTAATTTTTATGAATTAACAGGGTTCTCGATTAAGCCGGAGATGTGGCCTTGCTGATTGAACACCATCCTCATCAGCCATGAACCATTAGAAACGATCCTGTTCGGAGAAGGAGTCGGGTGACTAGATCAAGATGTAACTCTTATTCAGCACAATTAAGGTGATATGCACTCTATTATTTTCCTTTTGGGGCCGGGCCTGCAGTGCTCCTGATTTACCATAAAAATCTTTTGAAACCATGTGCCCACGTGGCCAGACAGTCTGCTATAGAGGTGTCATTCTGAACATTATGTGTTAATTTCAAGGAACACTTTAATAACTTAATTTCATAACACTAAGCACAATGCTTGTAATTGTGTGCTGCACTGGGGGAGCGTGCTAGAGATATTTTGTACATTTAAACATTTTCACAGATTGCCTATAGTCATCACCTTACTCACTACAAAATTTATATGACATGTTAGGAATTCTGTTCCGGCTGGAACAGAATGGAGTTGATATTAAATTCACCTTGGGTTTAACATTTAAGGGCTGGGGTGTTTTTCGTTTTCTTTTTGGCTGTTTTCTGGGGTATAAAAGGGGACATAGTTTTTGCCTGGCACATGTTGATACAGTTTAGGGCAGGTATGATTCCTGTCAAACTTGGTTAAGCGCATGCTGGCGCGCTCCCACAGCTGCTAGGGCACAACAGTCCTTATTGTAAATTCATTTTATATATATAGAGCCAGTCGCATTTTAATAGAAAAGAATTTGCACATTTTTTCTGGGCATATACTAATTAATGTGTACCTTACGAAGGTCTATACTGGTTAATTTTTTTTACTTGTAAAGCATCTACTGATTAATTTTTCTACTTGTAAAACATATACTGATTAATTTTTAACTTGTAAAGCATCTACTGATTAATTTTTTTCTACTTGTGAAACATATACTGATTAATTTTTTTAACTTGTAAAGCGTCTACTTATTAATTTTCTACCATGTAAAGCATATTCTGGAACATGAATCCATGTGAATTTGTAAAACAAATTAACGTTTTAGAACCGCATAACAATTGCTTAAAATCAGGTGATGTAGTTTTTTTTAATTTTTATTTTATGCTGTTGAAGACACTTAAAGTTTTCATATGCTCATGATGGGGCAATTATCAGTGGATTTCTATACATATGGGCGGTCCGGTCTCGCTTATGGGTTATGAGGGATTATCATCCTTTCTGGGGTTTTCGCATTTATTTAGATTAATAGAAATTGATGAATGACGGTGACTGATGGGCGAACATTTATCACTGCTGGTTTTAGGGCATGGTAGTAACACGGCCTGCAAAGCAGGTGTATTCCAGGGGCATTTGTGTTTAGAATATTTGTGTATAATCGTGAGTATATGTGCCTTTATGTTTCTGTACGTGTTGTTATGTTTCTGTCTATGTTAAGCTAGTCACAAAATGGGGGAGAATTATATATTTACTGAACGTTATCCTATATACATATATATATATATATATATATATATATATATATATATACTTGTTACTGATATACAGAACTTGTCTTTGACACTATTATTAAAATGGGGTTTATTAATTTGTTATGTATTTTGGGTGTTACTCCTTGTATTAGGGGACAACTGATGTGATAAATTTTCATTGCCTGTAACGAATTATGGGTTACAATAAAAACTGTTATTGTTATATTACAGCCGAGTTTCATTGCAAGTCCCGTCATACTGGACCCAGCACAATTTTGGCTTCTCTAGGCTTTGGCCTAGTTCTAATTAACTTGTGGCTTCTCTTTCAAAAAAAAAATTAAATAAAAAGAAATATAAAAGGAAAGAGGGGTTACAAATGGTACCGCAGAGCGTGGTTTATAAAGTCTGATACTGCAAATGGTAGCAGTGAGCGTGGTTCATTCTAGGGTTGAACCCTTGGGTCCTGGTGTGTGACGGGGCTTGCAAACTCGGAAATATTAAGGCGATTGTTGTGACATTGTTTTCTTAGGTATATGCCCGTGTAGGCTAGTGGTAGGTCGTATAACTTGTGAGTCGGGTCGCACCACTGAGGCGGTTAGTTGTGTTTGGGAAATGTGATAAGTTGTACTGCCGGGGAGTCTCAGGGGTGGCCTGGGTGATGGAATGTTGCGGATTCGGGGTCGGAGTTTAGCGTGTGACATTGGTGGGATGCGGTATGGCCCGATCGGAAGTCGGTACCGTCACCGACTAAATTACCGAATTATGAATTTTGATTGTTAGTTGTTTTTTGTGAGTTAGGTGTTGGTAAGACGTGTGTGTCGAATTGATGTTTGATATTATGTGTGTTCAGTATTGTTGGTTGTCACTTGTCTCCTTCTGTGGTGTGCGTAGATGGTTCGGAATAGGCCAGGTCTCCGCAGCGCTAGAGAACCCGGGGGTCCACTCAAAGGAAGGACAGTACTTGGGTTTTTCTGATTCTTTTAAATATGTTTTTGTAAGTAGGTTTTTGTGTTAGGTGTATTGTGTGATTCTGGCGGGGGTAGGTTACCAAAGACTACCCAACCCTATTTCCGGCATCCTCCAGAGACTTCCTGTGGTGGATGGAGAAGATGAGGGCAAATTGTTGGTTTTTCTGGACATCCCTGGAGTTGGCGGATTTTCCAGGGTTGTCCGATGATGTCCTCTTGTCCCTTATATATCCGTACTGCAAAGGTTCATTGGCTGAGCTGGTCACCGGCACTCTGCGTCGTGGTGACAGTATCGACTCTCTCCATGGGGAGGTGTTGGACTCTTTCATACCCCGTCGGCAACGTGAGCATTTGAAACATAGCCGGTTCTATCGTGCACAGGCCAACGGAGAGGCGTTGGGGGACTTTGTGCAAGATATCCGTAGAGTTGCCCGGATTTTTAGGTTGGGGTTGCCCGAGAACGATGTCGTTAGAATTATTTTAGAAGGGTTGACGCCCCAAGAGAGATCCCGTTTGGTGTTCGCGGACCGTCCATGTTGTTTTGCGGACCTCGAACGGCTATGTGTAGTTTCTAGAACGGTCCAGGGGATTGACGAGTCCCGTGAGCACGTAGCCCATGATAAGGTAAGACATGAGAGACATGGGGGGCGAATTGTTCCATCCTCATGCGGTACTGAAATTAGAATTATAAACTTTTGTAGCGAGAGGCGCCGTCGTTCGCCTAATGTGACTTGTTTTAGGTTTGGTAGGTTGGGCCACATCAGACGATTTTGTACCGGGGTTGGGTCGAGCCCAACGTCCCTCCCCAAGGCGCCCAAGGTCATTCAGAAAAAGGTCAATGAGGGGAAGATATGTCGGAGGTCTTCCCCTACCTGTCGCGGGTCTTCTAAGGTACGCGCCTCCAGGCCAGTTGTAGGTCCCAAGTCTTTGGGCATCAAGGTCCTCCAAACCATCTCTAGGCCCACTTCCGTATGCCCCTTCTTGCTGTTGGAGTTGAAAAAGAGTCAACTCAGAGCATTAGTTGACTCCGGATCAGCAAGATCCATCATTTCATCCAAAGTGTGCGAGGACCTTGAACGACAGGGTTTAATTAAAAGGTCGGCACAGTCTTCCGTAGTGTGCTGGACGGCATCACAGGAAATTCTGCCCATTTCCCGGGTAGTTTCATTTAAGTTTAAAATCGAGGGATTTTCTTGGGTGTGGAGCTTTCTGGTTTCTCCTGCTCTGGGAGTTGAATGCATTATTGGTGCCGATTTCATCTGCAAAATTGGTCTCGTTATTGACATCCAAGAGCACCAAAGTTATTTTAAATTTAATCGGGGAGTTGTAATCCCTTTCCTTGGATATCAGGGGACCAGGAAAGATACTCAAGAGGTTAAGTGCCCCGACACATCTAGAGACCACCTCTCCCAGTCCCAACGGTCCGCATTAGATCAGTTGTGTGAGCGTTTCCCCACAGTATTAACTCCGGCCCTTGGGCTCACACATCTCTTGGAGTATAAGATCCGCCTAACGGACTCCAAGGTGGTGCGCTCCCACCCTTATAAATTTGCCCCTCCGAAGATGAGCATCTTGAGGGAGAACGTTCAAGAGTTATTAGATCAAGGGGTGATTGAACCTTCTCAGTCCAGTTATTTCAGTCCAGCGTTCCTAGTGCCCAAGCCTGGAGGTAAGCATAGGATGGTCATCGACTACCGCAAGCTGAACGCTAACATTGAGGTAGATTCGGTCCCACTTCCTGACCTTCATTCCGCGTTCGATTGGTTCAGTGAGGCGAGGTATTTTACCATCATTGACCTCAACTCTGCATATCACCAGATTCCCTTGACGAAAGAAAGTAGGCCCTACACGGCATTCTGTGTTCCGTGGAACCTCTATCAGTATACGAGGGTTCCCATGGGTCTAGCGGTAGGGGCCCAAACACTCACCCGTTTACTTGACACCGTTTTTCACGATGTCAAGTTCAAGTACGTTTTCAATTATCTTGACGACTTGCTGGTGTACAGCAAGGGGTACGAGGAGCATTTGGGTCATCTTGAAGAGGTGATGTGCTGGTTGAGGGGTGCTGGCCTCACTGTTAATCCCGAAAAGGTGAAGTTCGCCCAGACACAAATTTCTTTTCTGGGCCACCTGATTTCCCATAGAGGTGTCACTGTGGATCCTGAGCGAACACAGGGAATCAGGGACTTTCCCCCACCAAAGGATGCCAAAGGCATCGCGAGATTTTTGGGGATGGTCAATTTCTATCGGCGTTTCATCCCAAACGCGGCGGAGATTGCGGCACCTCTGAATGAACTCCGGAAAAAGGGCGCCAAATTTGTATGGGGGGAAAAACAACAGAAGGCTTTCGAGACCCTGAAGGAAGCCATCATTTCCCCTCCAGTACTGAGAATGCCAGACTTCTCGAGGCAGTACATACTCCAGACGGATGCGAGTTCGATTGCGCTCGGGGCGGTTCTGTCCCAAGTTGTTGATGGTGCTAGGCAGCCTGTGGCCTTTATATCTAGAACTTTGACCCAACAAGAACGGAAGTCTTCAGTCTATGAGCTAGAGTGTTTAGCTGTTGTATACGCTCTAGATAAGTTCAGGCGTTTTCTGGAACACGCTGAGTTCCTGCTCGAGACCGACAACCAGGCTCTCTCTTGGCTTCTCGCTCATCCCCGGCAGCTGGGTAAGATCGGACGATGGGTGGTCAAGATCTCATCCTTTAAATTCAAGGTGCAACACATTCGGGGAACTCAAAATGTGGTTGCAGATGCTTTGTCCCGTATGTTTTCCCAACCCAGCGAAGCCCAGCCGGAGCAACCCTGTTCTGTTTTACTGGACTTTCCTTTAGCCTCTACTGATGTGTTACCCCATCAGTTAGATGATGAAGAGTTGGGTCCGATCATCCAAAATCTAAAAGAGGGTAACGTGCAGGTCCCTTACTTCTTGTCCAGGGGCGTCCTATGTTGCAGAGAGAAAAAAGGACGGGCCCCGAAGATAGTGCTGCCTAGCAAACTCGTGCCCATGGTCTTCAGCTACTACCACAATTCCCCGGTAGGTGGACATAAGGGAATTTCGAAGACCATTTCCAGTATTAGGAAACACTTCATCTGGAAGGGCAGGGATAGGGACATAGCACCTCGGGTGAAGGCATGTCATCTCTGTGGCTTAAGCAAGCCTGCCCAGAACACCAAGTTGGGGCTGTTGTCATCTGATGTGGCGAGCAGACCGATGGAGAAGCTATTCATCGACTACGTGGGACCCTTCCCGCGTAGCAAGTCAGGTAATGCTTACCTACTTGTCTGTGTGGATGCTTTTCCGAAATTTGCCTGGCTACTGCCCTTACGGCAGGCAACTGCTCGATTGACCATAAGCGCGCTCCATAGTCACGTATTTCAGCACTTCGGTCTTCCGGCCATCATTGTCTCGGACAATGGTCTACAATTTATTTCAGGCGAATTTCGGCGAATGTGCTTCGCCAATGGCATCAAACATGTAACCACTTCCCCCTATTACCCCCAGCCGTCCCACGCGGAGAGATTCAACAGGAATCTCAGGTACGCGCTTATTGCTTATCATGCAGAGCAACAGACCACCTGGGACCAGAACCTTAAGTGGTTACAGCTAGCTTTCAATACGGCCCTGCATGACAGTCAAAAGGCCGTTCCCTTTGAAGTTATGTTTGGTTTCTCGCCTACGCTTCCCTTGGCCAACTTATGGAACATAGACGATCTTCTGCCGAGTAATCCGGACATTAGGACGGCAGATAGGTGGAAAGAGGCCCGGAAGAATTTGCTTCGTGCGCACGAGCGCGTCCGTAGTCGGTATAATCAGGGGCGTATTCCAAATCCCTTTAAAGTAGGAGATTTGGTCTACTGCCAGAGCCACCCGATCAGCTCAGCTGCCGATAAAAGAGCCGCCAAATTATGCTATCGTTGGTCGGGACCATACCGTATCCTGGGCTTCTCGTCGCCAGTGATGGCTCGGTTGGAAGAGCCGGGTAGTAATCCTAAAGAGATTACTACCCATATTTCAAAATTAACACTGTGTAGAAGAGGGTAAACGGGGTGGCAAGGGGGGGAATGATGGTGGTCTCTGTGCGAGTGGGGATGTTGTCAATTTTAAGAGGGTGTGCTCCGGGGGCGTTATCGAGAATGATAGGGTAGCGGGTAGATGTTTCCCACAGTCCCAGTGGGGTTCGTCTACTTCAGGGATGCGCCCCTGTCTGCGCGAGCCTTGGTTCTCTCCAATTGTCCTTATGTCCGGAGGGATACATGTCCTTACCTTTAGTCCCTGCTCATGACCTTTCAATGATCCTTGACCTTCCACTTTCCGATGTTCCTAACCTTCCCCTTGGAAAAACAAAAAAAAACAACACAAAAAAATTAGAAAAGCAAAAAAAAAAGGAGTAGGAGAGTGGAGCGAAACGTGTCGAGTGGATGAGGTCGGATGTGCACTTCATCTACTCGGTATGTTTTGGGCATGCCCTTGGAGCACACATGTAAGACTTATTGGTATACTGGATGAGTGTCATAGTCACAGTTGGCATGGCTTTCCGTCTGGTCCAGAGTGGGTACCACCGCATCATGGAGACCGTCGTCTCCCCTTTTTCCCTTGCCCCGTGCCGTGATGGTTTGTTTAGAAAGGGGGGGTCGTATTAGAGAATTACCCCGTAGGTATATAGGGCAGATGGCCCTGTTAAGGTGGCAATCGTGTTCTGGCTTGAGTGGACAAGCCTCAGGAGGTCGGAACTCAGGGAGCTCCCGAACTTTTCTTTCGTCTTTCTTCTCAGTCCCTCTTTGCGGTGGGCTGGCCCTGATCAGGTCAGCGTGCCGCACCTACACACTTACATACTACACGTCTTCTTTCGTCTCTTTCGTTTTCCCTTCTGAGCCTCTGTTCTCCTGAGAGCAAGTGCCGCCGGGCCACCATATCCACGAAGTCCACCAGCTTGTTTTGGGAAGGGGGTACACTGCAGGGTACTCTCCCGAGTTTAAGAGTGGGGCAACCGGGTTGCCCTTTCGGGGTGGGGGTGTGCCGGCATAATTCCGGCCGTCGAAAATTGTAGAATATTTAATGGTAAAATAACGCGAGAGTAAGGGGCGGGTGTACCGAACTTTTTTACGGAACCGTTGAAGCTGCGCGCGCACCTCGTAGGGAGGTTTGGCTTGGTTAGACTGTAACAGCTGTATTCAGTTCACCGCCCGGCTCTCAGAGAAACATCGACTCCGGTTTCCGAACAGTTTACTCCGCAGTTTTTTCTTCCACTCTTATGGCAGGCTGAAATTTACGAGACTCCCGGTAAGAGATTGTATTATTGTATGCGTTAAAAATAATTAAAATTAAATAAATAATTAATAACAAAATGTATGCAAGCCGTATGAAAAAGACGTACGCATGTGGGTGCGACCCGACAGTTTCTATATTAAAGAAATTACTTAATGTTCAGTATATAGCCCATGTTTTTTTCTTATTATTATAATATTGTAAGAGTCACTGTAATTGTCATTGTCATGGTAAATGTATAGAATGTTATATAAATTCGAAGCTAAAGTTAGTGCGTAGTTATGGAATGGAAGTGTGCTCAAACATGCATCAGATCGCTTGTGTGACTCTCTTTAATTAACTTTGCAGTAAAAATAACTGGTGAGAACACCCGTAGAGCAAACATTAATATTGAAACATTCTTAATACTGTGAGTGCCTTGAAGTTAGTCAGTTTTTGGGCAAATTGCAATAATGGTGTCACCACGTGGCAAGCTAACCTGTTGCTTTCTGTCGGAGCATGTTACGAGCTCGCGCTAATGACTTTACTCTACGCCTTTTAATAAAATATTTTATTTTTAAATTAATCATTTCGTGGCAGATTTTTTTGTACTCTTTAAGCAATTTGCAAAGACTTTATTACCGCAACTTTGTGCTTTTATCTTGAGTTGGTTGAAGGCCCGTTCTGAGGTTAATTACCTGAATTTGGGTGTACATTTTTTGTGAACATCTTTTTCTAATTTTTATGAATTAACAGGGTTCTCGATTAAGCCGGAGATGTGGCCTTGCTGATTGAACACCATCCTCATCAGCCATGAACCATTAGAAACGATCCTGTTCGGAGAAGGAGTCGGGTAACTAGATCAAGATGTAACTCTTATTCAGCACAATTAAGGTGATATGCACTCTATTATTTTCCTTTTGGGGCCGGGCCTGCAGTGCTCCTGATTTACCATAAAAATCTTTTGAAACCATGTGCCCACGTGGCCAGACAGTCTGCTATAGAGGTGTCATTCTGAACATTATGTGTTAATTTCAAGGAACACTTTAATAACTTAATTTCATAACACTAAGCACAATGCTTGTAATTGTGTGCTGCACTGGGGGAGCGTGCTAGAGATATTTTGTACATTTAAACATTTTCACAGATTGCCTATAGTCATCACCTTACTCACTACAAAATTTATATGACATGTTAGGAATTCTGTTCCGGCTGGAACAGAATGGAGTTGATATTAAATTCACCTTGGGTTTAACATTTAAGGGCTGGGGTGTTTTTCGTTTTCTTTTTGGCTGTTTTCTGGGGTATAAAAGGGGACATAGTTTTTGCCTGGCACATGTTGATACAGTTTAGGGCAGGTATGATTCCTGTCAAACTTGGTTAAGCGCATGCTGGCGCGCTCCCACAGCTGCTAGGGCACAACAGTCCTTATTGTAAATTCATTTTATATATATAGAGCCAGTCGCATTTTAATAGAAAAGAATTTGCACATTTTTTCTGGGCATATACTAATTAATGTGTACCTTACGAAGGTCTATACTGGTTAATTTTTTTTACTTGTAAAGCATCTACTGATTAATTTTTCTACTTGTAAAACATATACTGATTAATTTTTAACTTGTAAAGCATCTACTGATTAATTTTTTTCTACTTGTGAAACATATACTGATTAATTTTTTTAACTTGTAAAGCGTCTACTGATTAATTTTCTACCATGTAAAGCATATTCTGGAACATGAATCCATGTGAATTTGTAAAACAAATTAACGTTTTAGAACCGCATAACAATTGCTTAAAATCAGGTGATGTAGTTTTTTTTAATTTTTATTTTATGCTGTTGAAGACACTTAAAGTTTTCATATGCTCATGATGGGGCAATTATCAGTGGATTTCTATACATATGGGCGGTCCGGTCTCGCTTATGGGTTATGAGGGATTATCATCATTTCTGGGGTTTTCGCATTTATTTAGATTAATAGAAATTGATGAATGACGGTGACTGATGGGCGAACATTTATCACTGCTGGTTTTAGGGCATGGTAGTAACACGGCCTGCAAAGCAGGTGTATTCCAGGGGCATTTGTGTTTAGAATATTTGTGTATAATCGTGAGTATATGTGCCTTTATGTTTCTGTACGTGTTGTTATGTTTCTGTCTATGTTAAGCTAGTCACAAAATGGGGGAGAATTATATACTTACTGAACGTTATTCTATATATATATATATATATATATATATAAATACTTGTTACTGATATACAGAACTTGTCTTTGACACTATTATTAAAATGGGGTTTATTAATTTGTTATGTATTTTGGGTGTTACTCCTTGTATTAGGGGACAACTGATGTGATAAATTTTCATTGCCTGTATCGAATTATGGGTTACAATAAAAACTGTTATTGTTATATTACAGCCGAGTTTCATTGCAAGTCCCGTCATACTGGACCCAGCACAATTTTGGCTTCTCTAGGCTTTGGCCTAGTTCTAATTAACTTGTGGCTTCTCTTTCAAAAAAAAAAATTAAATAAAAAGAAATATAAAAGGAAAGAGGGGTTACAAATTGTACCGCAGAGCGTGGTTTATATATATATATATATAAATACTTGTTACTGATATACAGAACTTGTCTTTGACACTATTATTAAAATGGGGTTTATTAATTTGTTATGTATTTTGGGTGTTACTCCTTGTATTAGGGGACAACTGATGTGATAAATTTTCATTGCCTGTAACGAATTATGGGTTACAATAAAAACTGTTATTGTTATATTACAGCCGAGTTTCATTGCAAGTCCCGTCATACTGGACCCAGCACAATTTTGGCTTCTCTAGGCTTTGGCCTAGTTCTAATTAACTTGTGGCTTCTCTTTCAAAAAAAAAAATTAAATAAAAAGAAATATAAAAGGAAAGAGGGGTTACAAATTGTACCGCAGAGCGTGGTTTATAAAGTCTGATACTGCAAATGGTAGCAGTGAGCGTGGTTCATTCTAGGGTTGAACCCTTGGGTCCTGGTGTGTGACGGGGCTTGCAAACTCGGAAATATTAAGGCGATTGTTGTGACATTGTTTCCTTAGGTATATGCCCGTGTAGGCTAGTGGTAGGTCGTATAACTTGTGAGTCGGGTCGCACCACTGAGGCGGTTAGTTGTGTTTGGGAAATGTGATAAGTTGTACTGCCGGGGAGTCTCAGGGGTGGCCTGGGTAATGGAATGTTGCGGATTCGGGGTCGGAGTTTAGCGTGTGACATTGGCGGGATGCGGTATGGCCCGATCGGAAGTCGGTACCGTCACCGACTAAATTACCGAATTATGAATTTTGATTGTTAGTTGTTTTTTGTGAGTTAGGTGTTGGTAAGACGTGTGTGTCGAATTGATGTTTGATATTATGTGTGTTCAGTATTGTTGGTTGTCACTTGTCTCCTTCTGTGGTGTGCGTAGATGGTTCGGAATAGGCCAGGTCTCCGCAGCGCTAGAGAACCCGGGGGTCCACTCAAAGGAAGGACAGTACTTGGGTTTTTCTGATTCTTTTAAATATGTTTTTGTAAGTAGGTTTTTGTGTTAGGTGTATTGTGTGATTCTGGCGGGGGTAGGTTACCAAAGACTACGCAACCCTATTTCCGCCATCCTCCAGAGACTTCCTGTGGTGGATGGAGAAGATGAGGGCAAATTGTTGGTTTTTCTGGACATCGTCCTGGAGTTGGCGGATTTTCCGGGGTTGTCCGATGATGTCCTCTTGTCCCTTATATATCCGTACTGCCGGGGTTCATTGGCTGAGCTGGTCACCGGCACTCTGCGTCGTGGTGACAGTATCGACTCTCTCCATGGGGAGGTGTTGGACTCTTTCATACCCCGTCGGCAACGTGAGCATTTGAAACATAGCCGGTTCTATCGTGCACAGGCCAACGGAGAGGCGTTGGGGGACTTTGTGCAAGATATCCGTAGAGTTGGCCGGATTTTGAGGTTGGAGTTGCCCGAGAAGGATGTCGTTAGAATTATTTTAGAAGGTGTGACGCCCCAAGAGAGATCCCGTTTGGTGTTCGCGGACCGTCCATGTTGTTTTGCGGACCTCGAACGGCTATGTGTAGTTTCTAGAACGGTCCAGGGGATTGACGAGTCCCGTGAGCACGTAGCCCATGATAAGGTAAGACATGAGAGACATGGGGGGCGAATTGTTTCATCCTCATGCGGTACTGAAATTAGAATTATAAACTATTGTAGCGAGAGGCGCCGTCGTTCGCCTAATGTGACTTGTTTTAGGTTTGGTAGGTTGGGCCACATCAGACGATTTTGTACCGGGGTTGGGTCGAGTCCAACGTCCCTCCCCAAGGCGCCCAAGGTCATTCAGAAAAAGGTCAATGAGGGGAAGATATGTCGGAGGTCTTCCCCTACCTGTCGCGGGTCTTCTAAGGTACGCGCCTCCAGGCCAGTTGTAGGTCCCAAGTCTTTGGGCATCAAGGTCCTCCAAACCATCTCTAGGCCCACTTCCGTATGCCCCTTCTTGCTGTTGGAGTTGAAAAAGAGTCAACTCAGAGCATTAGTTGACTCCGGGTCAGCAAGATCCATCATTTCATCCAAAGTGTGCGAGGACCTTGAACGACAGGATTTAATTAAAAGGTCGGCACAGTCTTCCGTAGTGTGCTGGACGGCATCCCAGGAAATTCTGCCCATTTCCCGGGTAGTTTCATTTAAGTTTAAAATCGAGGGATTTTCTTGGGTGTGGAGCTTTCTGGTTTCTCCTGCTCTGGGAGTTGAATGCATTATTGGTGCCGATTTCATCTGCAAAAGTGGTCTCTTTATTGACATCCAAGAGCACCAATGTTATTTTAAATTTAATCGGGGAGTTGTAATCCCTTTCCTTGGATATCAGGGGACCAGGCAAGATATTCAAGAGGTTAAGTGCCCCGACACATCTAGAGACCACCTCTCCCAGTCCCAACGGTCCGCATTAGATCAGTTGTGTGAGCGTTTCCCCACAGTATTAACTCCGGCCCTTGGGCTCACACATCTCTTGGAGTATAAGATCCGCCTAACGGACTCCAAGGTGGTGCGCTCCCACCCTTATAAATTTGCCCCTCCGAAGATGAGCATCTTGAGGGAGAAGGTTCAAGAGTTATTAGATCAAGGGGTGATTGAACCTTCTCAGTCCAGTTATGCCAGTCCAGCGTTCCTAGTGCCCAAGCCTGGAGGTAAGCATAGGATGGTCATCGACTACCGCAAGCTGAACGCTAACATTGAGGTAGATTCGGTCCCACTTCCTGACCTTCATGCCGCGTTCGATTGGTTCAGTGAGGCGAGGTATTTTACCATCATTGACCTCAACTCTGCATATCACCAGATTCCCTTGACGAAAGAAAGTAGGCCCGACACGGCATTCTGTGTTCCGTGGAACCTCTATCAGTATACGAGGGTTCCCATGGGTCTAGCGGTAGGGGCCCACACTCACCCGTTTACTTGACACCGTTTTTCACGATGTCAAGTTCAAGTACGTTTTCAATTATCTTGACGACTTGCTAGTGTACAGCAAGGGGTACGAGGAGCATTTGGGTCATCTTGAAGAGGTGATGTGCAGGTTGAGGGGTGCTGGCCTCACAGTTAATCCCGAAAAGGTGAAGTTCGCCCAGACACAAATTTCTTTTCTGGGCCACCTGATTTCCCATAGAGGTGTCACTGTGGATCCTGAGCGAACACAGGGAATCAGGGACTTTCCCCCACCAAAGGATGCCAAAGGCATCGCGAGATTTGTGGGGATGGTCAATTTCTATCGGCGTTTCATCCCAAACACGGCGGAGATTGCGGCACCTCTGAATGAACTCCGGAAAAAGGGCGCCAAATTTGTATGGTGGGAAAAACAACAGAAGGCTTTCGAGACCCTGAAGGAAGCCATCATTTCCCCTCCAGTACTGAGAATGCCAGACTTCTCGAGGCAGTTCATACTCCAGACGGATGCGAGTTCGATTGCGCTCGGGGCGGTTCTGTCCCAAGTTGTTGATGGTGCTAGGCAGCCTGTGGCCTTTATATCTAGAACTTTGACCCAACAAGAACGGAAGTCTTCAGTCTATGAGCTAGAGTGTTTAGCTGTTGTATACGCTCTAGATAAGTTCAGGCGTTTTCTGGAACACGCTGAGTTCCTGCTCGAGACCGACAACCAGGCTCTCTCTTGGCTTCTCGCTCATCCCCGGCAGCTGGGTAAGATCGGACGATGGGTGGTCAAGATCTCATCCTTTAAATTCAAGGTGCAACACATTCGGGGAACTCAAAATGTGGTTGCAGATGCTTTATCCCGTATGTTTTCCCAACCCAGCGAAGCCCAGCCGGAGCAACCCTGTTCTGTTTTACTGGACTTTCCTTTAGCCTCTACTGATGTGTTACCCCATCAGTTAGATGATGAAGAGTTGGGTCCGATCATCCAAAATCTAAAAGAGGGTAACGTGCAGGTCCCTTACTTCTTGTCCAGGGGCGTCCTATGTTGCAGAGAGAAAAAAGGACGGGCCCCGAAGATAGTGCTGCCTAGCAAACTCGTGCCCATGGTCTTCAGCTACTACCACAATTCCCCGGTAGGTGGACATAAGGGGATTTCGAAGACCATTTCCAGTATTAGGAAACACTTCATCTGGAAGGGCATGGATAGGGACATAGCAACTCGGGTGAAGGCATGTCATCTCTGTGGCTTAAGCAAGCCTGCCCAGAACACCAAGTTGGGGCTGTTGTCATCTGATGTGGCGAGCAGACCGATGGAGAAGCTATTCATCGACTACGTGGGACCCTTCCCGCGTAGCAAGTCAGGTAATGCTTACCTACTTGTCTGTGTGGATGCTTTTTCGAAGTTTGCCTGGCTACTACCCTTACGGCAGGCAACTGCTCGATTGACCATAAGCGCGCTCCAGAGTCATGTATTTCAGCACTTCGGTCTTCCGGCCATCATTGTCTCGGACAATGGTCCACAATTTATTTCAGGCGAATTTCGGCGAATGTGCTTCGCCAATGGCATCAAACATGTAACCACTTCCCCCTATTACCCACAGCCGTCCCACGCGGAGAGATTCAACAGGAATCTCAGGTCCGCGCTTATTGCTTATCATGCAGAGCAACAGACCACCTGGGACCAGAACCTTAAGTGGTTACAGCTAGCTTTCAATACGGCCCTGCATGACAGTCAAAAGGCCGTTCCCTTTGAAGTTATGTTTGGTTTCTCGCCTACGCTTCCCTTGGCCAACTTATGGAACATAGACGATCTTCTGCCGAGTAATCCGGACATTAGGACGGCAGATAGGTGGAAAGAGGCCCGGAAGAATTTGCTTCGTGCGCACGAGCGCGTCCGTAGTCGGTATAATCAGGGGCGTATTCCAAATCCCTTTAAAGTAGGAGATTTGGTCTACTGCCAGAGCCACCCGATCAGCTCAGCTGCCGATAAAAGAGCCGCCAAATTATGCTATCGTTGGTCGGGACCATACCGTATCCTGGGCTTCTCGTCGCCAGTGACGGCTCGGTTGGAATAGCCGGGAAGTAATCATAAAGAGATTACTACCCATATTTCAAAATTAAAACTGTGTAGAAGAGGGTAAACGGGGTGACAAGGGGGGGAATGATGGTGGTCTCTGTGCGAGTGGGGGTGTTGTCAATTTTAAGAGGGTGTGCTCCGGGGGCGTTATCGAGAATGATAGGGTAGCGGGTAGATGTTTCCCACAGTCCCAGTGGGGTTCGTCTACTTTAGGGATGCGCCCCTGCCTGCGCAAGCCTTGGTCCTCTCCAATTGTCCTTATGTCCGGAGGGAGCCATGTCCTTACCTTTAGTCCCTGCTCATGACCTTTCAATGATCCTTGACCTTCCACTTTCCGATGTTCCTAACCTTCCCATTGGAAAAACAAAAAAAAACAACACAAAAAAATTAGAAAAGCAAAAAAAAAAAAAAGGAGTAGGAGAGTGGAGCGAAACGTGTCGAGTGGATGAGGTCGGATGTGCACTTCATCTACTCGGTATGTTTTGGGCATGCCCTTGGAGCACACATGTAAGACTTATTGGTATACTGGATGAGTGTCATAGTCACAGTTGGCATGGCTTTCCGTCTGGTCCAGAGTGGGGACCACCGCATCATGGAGACCGTCGTCTCCCCTTTTTCCCTTGCCCCGTGCCGTGATGGTTTGTTTAGAATGGGGGGGTCGTATTAGAGAATTACCCCGTAGGTATATAGGGCAGATGGCCCTGTTAAGGTGGCAATCGTGTTCTGGCTTGAGTGGACAAGCCTCAGGAGGTCGGAACTCAGGGAGCTCCCGAACTTTTCTTTCGTCTTTCTTCTCAGTCCCTCTTTGCGGTGGGCTGGCCCTGATCAGGTCAGCGTGCCGCACCTACACACTTACATACTACACGTCTTCTTTCGTCTCTTTCGTTTTCCCTTCTGAGCCTCTGTTCTCCAGAGAGCAAGTGCCGCCGGGCCACCATATCCACGAAGTTCCCCAGCTTGTTTTGGGAAGGGGGTACACTGCAGGGTACTCTCCCGAGTTTAAGAGTGGGGCAACCGGGTTGCCCTTTCGGGGTGGGGGTGTGCCGGCATAATTCCGGCCGTCGAAAATTGTAGAATATTTAATGGTAAAATAACGCGAGAGTAAGGGGCGGGTGTACCGAACTTTTTTACGGAACCGTTGAAGCTGCGCGCGCACCTCGTAGGGAGGTTTGGCTTGGTTAGACTGTAACAGCTGTATTCAGTTCACCGCCCGGCTCTCAGAGAAACATCGACTCCGGTTTCCGAACAGTTTACTCCGCAGTTTTTTCTTCCACTCTTATGGCAGGCTGAAATTTACGAGACTCCCGGTAAGAGATTGTATTATTGTATGCGTTAAAAATAATTAAAATTAAATAAATAATTAATAACAAAATGTATGCAAGCCGTATGAAAAAGACGTACGCATGTGGGTGCGACCCGACAGTTTCTATATTAAAGAAATTACTTAATGTTCAGTATATAGCCCATGTTTTTTTCTTATTATTATAATATTGTAAGAGTCACTGTAATTGTCATTGTCATGGTAAATGTATAGAATGTTATATAAATTCGAAGCTAAAGTTAGTGCGTAGTTATGGAATGGAAGTGTGCTCAAACATGCATCAGATCGCTTGTGTGACTCTCTTTAATTAACTTTGCAGTAAAAATAACTGGTGAGAACACCCGTAGAGCAAACATTAATATTGAAACATTCTTAATACTGTGAGTGCCTTGAAGTTAGTCAGTTTTTGGGCAAATTGCAATAATGGTGTCACCACGTGGCAAGCTAACCTGTTGCTTTCTGTCGGAGCATGTTACGAGCTCGCGCTAATGACTTTACTCTACGCCTTTTAATAAAATATTTTATTTTTAAATTAATCATTTCGTGGCAGATTTTTTTGTACTCTTTAAGCAATTTGCAAAGACTTTATTACCGCAACTTTGTGCTTTTATCTTGAGTTGGTTGAAGGCCCGTTCTGAGGTTAATTACCTGAATTTGGGTGTACATTTTTTGTGAACATCTTTTTCTAATTTTTATGAATTAACAGGGTTCTCGATTAAGCCGGAGATGTGGCCTTGCTGATTGAACACCATCCTCATCAGCCATGAACCATTAGAAACGATCCTGTTCGGAGAAGGAGTCGGGTAACTAGATCAAGATGTAACTCTTATTCAGCACAATTAAGGTGATATGCACTCTATTATTTTCCTTTTGGGGCCGGGCCTGCAGTGCTCCTGATTTACCATAAAAATCTTTTGAAACCATGTGCCCACGTGGCCAGACAGTCTGCTATAGAGGTGTCATTCTGAACATTATGTGTTAATTTCAAGGAACACTTTAATAACTTAATTTCATAACACTAAGCACAATGCTTGTAATTGTGTGCTGCACTGGGGGAGCGTGCTAGAGATATTTTGTACATTTAAACATTTTCACAGATTGCCTATAGTCATCACCTTACTCACTACAAAATTTATATGACATGTTAGGAATTCTGTTCCGGCTGGAACAGAATGGAGTTGATATTAAATTCACCTTGGGTTTAACATTTAAGGGCTGGGGTGTTTTTCGTTTTCTTTTTGGCTGTTTTCTGGGGTATAAAAGGGGACATAGTTTTTGCCTGGCACATGTTGATACAGTTTAGGGCAGGTATGATTCCTGTCAAACTTGGTTAAGCGCATGCTGGCGCGCTCCCACAGCTGCTAGGGCACAACAGTCCTTATTGTAAATTCATTTTATATATATAGAGCCAGTCGCATTTTAATAGAAAAGAATTTGCACATTTTTTCTGGGCATATACTAATTAATGTGTACCTTACGAAGGTCTATACTGGTTAATTTTTTTTACTTGTAAAGCATCTACTGATTAATTTTTCTACTTGTAAAACATATACTGATTAATTTTTAACTTGTAAAGCATCTACTGATTAATTTTTTTCTACTTGTGAAACATATACTGATTAATTTTTTTAACTTGTAAAGCGTCTACTGATTAATTTTCTACCATGTAAAGCATATTCTGGAACATGAATCCATGTGAATTTGTAAAACAAATTAACGTTTTAGAACCGCATAACAATTGCTTAAAATCAGGTGATGTAGTTTTTTTTAATTTTTATTTTATGCTGTTGAAGACACTTAAAGTTTTCATATGCTCATGATGGGGCAATTATCAGTGGATTTCTATACATATGGGCGGTCCGGTCTCGCTTATGGGTTATGAGGGATTATCATCCTTTCTGGGGTTTTCGCATTTATTTAGATTAATAGAAATTGATGAATGACGGTGACTGATGGGCGAACATTTATCACTGCTGGTTTTAGGGCATGGTAGTAACACGGCCTGCAAAGCAGGTGTATTCCAGGGGCATTTGTGTTTAGAATATTTGTGTATAATCGTGAGTATATGTGCCTTTATGTTTCTGTACGTGTTGTTATGTTTCTGTCTATGTTAAGCTAGTCACAAAATGGGGGAGAATTATATACTTACTGAACGTTATTCTATATATATATATATATATATATATATATATATATATATAAATACTTGTTACTGATATACAGAACTTGTCTTTGACACTATTATTAAAATGGGGTTTATTAATTTGTTATGTATTTTGGGTGTTACTCCTTGTATTAGGGGACAACTGATGTGATAAATTTTCATTGCCTGTATCGAATTATGGGTTACAATAAAAACTGTTATTGTTATATTACAGCCGAGTTTCATTGCAAGTCCCGTCATACTGGACCCAGCACAATTTTGGCTTCTCTAGGCTTTGGCCTAGTTCTAATTAACTTGTGGCTTCTCTTTCAAAAAAAAAAATTAAATAAAAAGAAATATAAAAGGAAAGAGGGGTTACAAATTGTACCGCAGAGCGTGGTTTATATATATATATATATAAATACTTGTTACTGATATACAGAACTTGTCTTTGACACTATTATTAAAATGGGGTTTATTAATTTGTTATGTATTTTGGGTGTTACTCCTTGTATTAGGGGACAACTGATGTGATAAATTTTCATTGCCTGTAACGAATTATGGGTTACAATAAAAACTGTTATTGTTATATTACAGCCGAGTTTCATTGCAAGTCCCGTCATACTGGACCCAGCAAAATTTTGGCTTCTCTAGGCTTTGGCCTAGTTCTAATTAACTTGTGGCTTCTCTTTCAAAAAAAAAAATTAAATAAAAAGAAATATAAAAGGAAAGAGGGGTTACAAATTGTACCGCAGAGCGTGGTTTATATATATATATATATATAAATACTTGTTACTGATATACAGAACTTGTCTTTGACACTATTATTAAAATGGGGTTTATTAATTTGTTATGTATTTTGGGTGTTACTCCTTGTATTAGGGGACAACTGATGTGATAAATTTTCATTGCCTGTAACGAATTATGGGTTACAATAAAAACTGTTATTGTTATATTACAGCCGAGTTTCATTGCAAGTCCCGTCATACTGGACCCAGCACAATTTTGGCTTCTCTAGGCTTTGGCCTAGTTCTAATTAACTTGTGGCTTCTCTTTCAAAAAAAAAAATTAAATAAAAAGAAATATAAAAGGAAAGAGGGGTTACAAATTGTACCGCAGAGCGTGGTTTATAAAGTCTGATACTGCAAATGGTAGCAGTGAGCGTGGTTCATTCTAGGGTTGAACCCTTGGGTCCTGGTGTGTGACGGGGCTTGCAAACTCGGAAATATTAAGGCGATTGTTGTGACATTGTTTCCTTAGGTATATGCCCGTGTAGGCTAGTGGTAGGTCGTATAACTTGTGAGTCGGGTCGCACCACTGAGGCGGTTAGTTGTGTTTGGGAAATGTGATAAGTTGTACTGCCGGGGAGTCTCAGGGGTGGCCTGGGTAATGGAATGTTGCGGATTCGGGGTCGGAGTTTAGCGTGTGACATTGGCGGGATGCGGTATGGCCCGATCGGAAGTCGGTACCGTCACCGACTAAATTACCGAATTATGAATTTTGATTGTTAGTTGTTTTTTGTGAGTTAGGTGTTGGTAAGACGTGTGTGTCGAATTGATGTTTGATATTATGTGTGTTCAGTATTGTTGGTTGTCACTTGTCTCCTTCTGTGGTGTGCGTAGATGGTTCGGAATAGGCCAGGTCTCCGCAGCGCTAGAGAACCCGGGGGTCCACTCAAAGGAAGGACAGTACTTGGGTTTTTCTGATTCTTTTAAATATGTTTTTGTAAGTAGGTTTTTGTGTTAGGTGTATTGTGTGATTCTGGCGGGGGTAGGTTACCAAAGACTACGCAACCCTATTTCCGCCATCCTCCAGAGACTTCCTGTGGTGGATGGAGAAGATGAGGGCAAATTGTTGGTTTTTCTGGACATCGTCCTGGAGTTGGCGGATTTTCCGGGGTTGTCCGATGATGTCCTCTTGTCCCTTATATATCCGTACTGCCGGGGTTCATTGGCTGAGCTGGTCACCGGCACTCTGCGTCGTGGTGACAGTATCGACTCTCTCCATGGGGAGGTGTTGGACTCTTTCATACCCCGTCGGCAACGTGAGCATTTGAAACATAGCCGGTTCTATCGTGCACAGGCCAACGGAGAGGCGTTGGGGGACTTTGTGCAAGATATCCGTAGAGTTGGCCGGATTTTGAGGTTGGAGTTGCCCGAGAAGGATGTCGTTAGAATTATTTTAGAAGGTGTGACGCCCCAAGAGAGATCCCGTTTGGTGTTCGCGGACCGTCCATGTTGTTTTGCGGACCTCGAACGGCTATGTGTAGTTTCTAGAACGGTCCAGGGGATTGACGAGTCCCGTGAGCACGTAGCCCATGATAAGGTAAGACATGAGAGACATGGGGGGCGAATTGTTTCATCCTCATGCGGTACTGAAATTAGAATTATAAACTATTGTAGCGAGAGGCGCCGTCGTTCGCCTAATGTGACTTGTTTTAGGTTTGGTAGGTTGGGCCACATCAGACGATTTTGTACCGGGGTTGGGTCGAGTCCAACGTCCCTACCCAAGGCGCCCAAGGTCATTCAGAAAAAGGTCAATGAGGGGAAGATATGTCGGAGGTCTTCCCCTACCTGTCGCGGGTCTTCTAAGGTACGCGCCTCCAGGCCAGTTGTAGGTCCCAAGTCTTTGGGCATCAAGGTCCTCCAAACCATCTCTAGGCCCACTTCCGTATGCCCCTTCTTGCTGTTGGAGTTGAAAAAGAGTCAACTCAGAGCATTAGTTGACTCCGGGTCAGCAAGATCCATCATTTCATCCAAAGTGTGCGAGGACCTTGAACGACAGGATTTAATTAAAAGGTCGGCACAGTCTTCCGTAGTGTGCTGGACGGCATCCCAGGAAATTCTGCCCATTTCCCGGGTAGTTTCATTTAAGTTTAAAATCGAGGGATTTTCTTGGGTGTGGAGCTTTCTGGTTTCTCCTGCTCTGGGAGTTGAATGCATTATTGGTGCCGATTTCATCTGCAAAAGTGGTCTCTTTATTGACATCCAAGAGCACCAATGTTATTTTAAATTTAATCGGGGAGTTGTAATCCCTTTCCTTGGATATCAGGGGACCAGGCAAGATATTCAAGAGGTTAAGTGCCCCGACACATCTAGAGACCACCTCTCCCAGTCCCAACGGTCCGCATTAGATCAGTTGTGTGAGCGTTTCCCCACAGTATTAACTCCGGCCCTTGGGCTCACACATCTCTTGGAGTATAAGATCCGCCTAACGGACTCCAAGGTGGTGCGCTCCCACCCTTATAAATTTGCCCCTCCGAAGATGAGCATCTTGAGGGAGAAGGTTCAAGAGTTATTAGATCAAGGGGTGATTGAACCTTCTCAGTCCAGTTATGCCAGTCCAGCGTTCCTAGTGCCCAAGCCTGGAGGTAAGCATAGGATGGTCATCGACTACCGCAAGCTGAACGCTAACATTGAGGTAGATTCGGTCCCACTTCCTGACCTTCATGCCGCGTTCGATTGGTTCAGTGAGGCGAGGTATTTTACCATCATTGACCTCAACTCTGCATATCACCAGATTCCCTTGACGAAAGAAAGTAGGCCCGACACGGCATTCTGTGTTCCGTGGAACCTCTATCAGTATACGAGGGTTCCCATGGGTCTAGCGGTAGGGGCCCACACTCACCCGTTTACTTGACACCGTTTTTCACGATGTCAAGTTCAAGTACGTTTTCAATTATCTTGACGACTTGCTAGTGTACAGCAAGGGGTACGAGGAGCATTTGGGTCATCTTGAAGAGGTGATGTGCAGGTTGAGGGGTGCTGGCCTCACAGTTAATCCCGAAAAGGTGAAGTTCGCCCAGACACAAATTTCTTTTCTGGGCCACCTGATTTCCCATAGAGGTGTCACTGTGGATCCTGAGCGAACACAGGGAATCAGGGACTTTCCCCCACCAAAGGATGCCAAAGGCATCGCGAGATTTGTGGGGATGGTCAATTTCTATCGGCGTTTCATCCCAAACACGGCGGAGATTGCGGCACCTCTGAATGAACTCCGGAAAAAGGGCGCCAAATTTGTATGGTGGGAAAAACAACAGAAGGCTTTCGAGACCCTGAAGGAAGCCATCATTTCCCCTCCAGTACTGAGAATGCCAGACTTCTCGAGGCAGTTCATACTCCAGACGGATGCGAGTTCGATTGCGCTCGGGGCGGTTCTGTCCCAAGTTGTTGATGGTGCTAGGCAGCCTGTGGCCTTTATATCTAGAACTTTGACCCAACAAGAACGGAAGTCTTCAGTCTATGAGCTAGAGTGTTTAGCTGTTGTATACGCTCTAGATAAGTTCAGGCGTTTTCTGGAACACGCTGAGTTCCTGCTCGAGACCGACAACCAGGCTCTCTCTTGGCTTCTCGCTCATCCCCGGCAGCTGGGTAAGATCGGACGATGGGTGGTCAAGATCTCATCCTTTAAATTCAAGGTGCAACACATTCGGGGAACTCAAAATGTGGTTGCAGATGCTTTGTCCCGTATGTTTTCCCAACCCAGCGAAGCCCAGCCGGAGCAACCCTGTTCTGTTTTACTGGACTTTCCTTTAGCCTCTACTGATGTGTTACCCCATCAGTTAGATGATGAAGAGTTGGGTCCGATCATCCAAAATCTAAAAGAGGGTAACGTGCAGGTCCCTTACTTCTTGTCCAGGGGCGTCCTATGTTGCAGAGAGAAAAAAGGACGGGCCCCGAAGATAGTGCTGCCTAGCAAACTCGTGCCCATGGTCTTCAGCTACTACCACAATTCCCCGGTAGGTGGACATAAGGGGATTTCGAAGACCATTTCCAGTATTAGGAAACACTTCATCTGGAAGGGCATGGATAGGGACATAGCAACTCGGGTGAAGGCATGTCATCTCTGTGGCTTAAGCAAGCCTGCCCAGAACACCAAGTTGGGGCTGTTGTCATCTGATGTGGCGAGCAGACCGATGGAGAAGCTATTCATCGACTACGTGGGACCCTTCCCGCGTAGCAAGTCAGGTAATGCTTACCTACTTGTCTGTGTGGATGCTTTTTCGAAGTTTGCCTGGCTACTACCCTTACGGCAGGCAACTGCTCGATTGACCATAAGCGCGCTCCAGAGTCATGTATTTCAGCACTTCGGTCTTCCGGCCATCATTGTCTCGGACAATGGTCCACAATTTATTTCAGGCGAATTTCGGCGAATGTGCTTCGCCAATGGCATCAAACATGTAACCACTTCCCCCTATTACCCCCAGCCGTCCCACGCGGAGAGATTCAACAGGAATCTCAGGTCCGCGCTTATTGCTTATCATGCAGAGCAACAGACCACCTGGGACCAGAACCTTAAGTGGTTACAGCTAGCTTTCAATACGGCCCTGCATGACAGTCAAAAGGCCGTTCCCTTTGAAGTTATGTTTGGTTTCTCGCCTACGCTTCCCTTGGCCAACTTATGGAACATAGACGATCTTCTGCCGAGTAATCCGGACATTAGGACGGCAGATAGGTGGAAAGAGGCCCGGAAGAATTTGCTTCGTGCGCACGAGCGCGTCCGTAGTCGGTATAATCAGGGGCGTATTCCAAATCCCTTTAAAGTAGGAGATTTGGTCTACTGCCAGAGCCACCCGATCAGCTCAGCTGCCGATAAAAGAGCCGCCAAATTATGCTATCGTTGGTCGGGACCATACCGTATCCTGGGCTTCTCGTCGCCAGTGACGGCTCGGTTGGAATAGCCGGGAAGTAATCATAAAGAGATTACTACCCATATTTCAAAATTAAAACTGTGTAGAAGAGGGTAAACGGGGTGACAAGGGGGGGAATGATGGTGGTCTCTGTGCGAGTGGGGGTGTTGTCAATTTTAAGAGGGTGTGCTCCGGGGGCGTTATCGAGAATGATAGGGTAGCGGGTAGATGTTTCCCACAGTCCCAGTGGGGTTCGTCTACTTTAGGGATGCGCCCCTGCCTGCGCGAGCCTTGGTCCTCTCCAATTGTCCTTATGTCCGGAGGGAGCCATGTCCTTACCTTTAGTCCCTGCTCATGACCTTTCAATGATCCTTGACCTTCCACTTTCCGATGTTCCTAACCTTCCCATTGGAAAAACAAAAAAAAACAACACAAAAAAATTAGAAAAGCAAAAAAAAAAAAAAGGAGTAGGAGAGTGGAGCGAAACGTGTCGAGTGGATGAGGTCGGATGTGCACTTCATCTACTCGGTATGTTTTGGGCATGCCCTTGGAGCACACATGTAAGACTTATTGGTATACTGGATGAGTGTCATAGTCACAGTTGGCATGGCTTTCCGTCTGGTCCAGAGTGGGGACCACCGCATCATGGAGACCGTCGTCTCCCCTTTTTCCCTTGCCCCGTGCCGTGATGGTTTGTTTAGAATGGGGGGGTCGTATTAGAGAATTACCCCGTAGGTATATAGGGCAGATGGCCCTGTTAAGGTGGCAATCGTGTTCTGGCTTGAGTGGACAAGCCTCAGGAGGTCGGAACTCAGGGAGCTCCCGAACTTTTCTTTCGTCTTTCTTCTCAGTCCCTCTTTGCGGTGGGCTGGCCCTGATCAGGTCAGCGTGCCGCACCTACACACTTACATACTACACGTCTTCTTTCGTCTCTTTCGTTTTCCCTTCTGAGCCTCTGTTCTCCAGAGAGCAAGTGCCGCCGGGCCACCATATCCACGAAGTCCACCAGCTTGTTTTGGGAAGGGGGTACACTGCAGGGTACTCTCCCGAGTTTAAGAGTGGGGCAACCGGGTTGCCCTTTCGGGGTGGGGGTGTGCCGGCATAATTCCGGCCGTCGAAAATTGTAGAATATTTAATGGTAAAATAACGCGAGAGTAAGGGGCGGGTGTACCGAACTTTTTTACGGAACCGTTGAAGCTGCGCGCGCACCTCGTAGGGAGGTTTGGCTTGGTTAGACTGTAACAGCTGTATTCAGTTCACCGCCCGGCTCTCAGAGAAACATCGACTCCGGTTTCCGAACAGTTTACTCCGCAGTTTTTTCTTCCACTCTTATGGCAGGCTGAAATTTACGAGACTCCCGGTAAGAGATTGTATTATTGTATGCGTTAAAAATAATTAAAATTAAATAAATAATTAATAACAAAATGTATGCAAGCCGTATGAAAAAGACGTACGCATGTGGGTGCGACCCGACAGTTTCTATATTAAAGAAATTACTTAATGTTCAGTATATAGCCCATGTTTTTTTCTTATTATTATAATATTGTAAGAGTCACTGTAATTGTCATTGTCATGGTAAATGTATAGAATGTTATATAAATTCGAAGCTAAAGTTAGTGCGTAGTTATGGAATGGAAGTGTGCTCAAACATGCATCAGATCGCTTGTGTGACTCTCTTTAATTAACTTTGCAGTAAAAATAACTGGTGAGAACACCCGTAGAGCAAACATTAATATTGAAACATTCTTAATACTGTGAGTGCCTTGAAGTTAGTCAGTTTTTGGGCAAATTGCAATAATGGTGTCACCACGTGGCAAGCTAACCTGTTGCTTTCTGTCGGAGCATGTTACGAGCTCGCGCTAATGACTTTACTCTACGCCTTTTAATAAAATATTTTATTTTTAAATTAATCATTTCGTGGCAGTTTTTTTTGTACTCTTTAAGCAATTTGCAAAGACTTTATTACCGCAACTTTGTGCTTTTATCTTGAGTTGGTTGAAGGCCCGTTCTGAGGTTAATTACCTGAATTTGGGTGTACATTTTTTGTGAACATCTTTTTCTAATTTTTATGAATTAACAGGGTTCTCGATTAAGCCGGAGATGTGGCCTTGCTGATTGAACACCATCCTCATCAGCCATGAACCATTAGAAACGATCCTGTTCGGAGAAGGAGTCGGGTAACTAGATCAAGATGTAACTCTTATTCAGCACAATTAAGGTGATATGCACTCTATTATTTTCCTTTTGGGGCCGGGCCTGCAGTGCTCCTGATTTACCATAAAAATCTTTTGAAACCATGTGCCCACGTGGCCAGACAGTCTGCTATAGAGGTGTCATTCTGAACATTATGTGTTAATTTCAAGGAACACTTTAATAACTTAATTTCATAACACTAAGCACAATGCTTGTAATTGTGTGCTGCACTGGGGGAGCGTGCTAGAGATATTTTGTACATTTAAACATTTTCACAGATTGCCTATAGTCATCACCTTACTCACTACAAAATTTATATGACATGTTAGGAATTCTGTTCCGGCTGGAACAGAATGGAGTTGATATTAAATTCACCTTGGGTTTAACATTTAAGGGCTGGGGTGTTTTTCGTTTTCTTTTTGGCTGTTTTCTGGGGTATAAAAGGGGACATAGTTTTTGCCTGGCACATGTTGATACAGTTTAGGGCAGGTATGATTCCTGTCAAACTTGGTTAAGCGCATGCTGGCGCGCTCCCACAGCTGCTAGGGCACAACAGTCCTTATTGTAAATTCATTTTATATATATAGAGCCAGTCGCATTTTAATAGAAAAGAATTTGCACATTTTTTCTGGGCATATACTAATTAATGTGTACCTTACGAAGGTCTATACTGGTTAATTTTTTTTACTTGTAAAGCATCTACTGATTAATTTTTCTACTTGTAAAACATATACTGATTAATTTTTAACTTGTAAAGCATCTACTGATTAATTTTTTTCTACTTGTGAAACATATACTGATTAATTTTTTTAACTTGTAAAGCGTCTACTGATTAATTTTCTACCATGTAAAGCATATTCTGGAACATGAATCCATGTGAATTTGTAAAACAAATTAACGTTTTAGAACCGCATAACAATTGCTTAAAATCAGGTGATGTAGTTTTTTTTAATTTTTATTTTATGCTGTTGAAGACACTTAAAGTTTTCATATGCTCATGATGGGGCAATTATCAGTGGATTTCTATACATATGGGCGGTCCGGTCTCGCTTATGGGTTATGAGGGATTATCATCCTTTCTGGGGTTTTCGCATTTATTTAGATTAATAGAAATTGATGAATGACGGTGACTGATGGGCGAACATTTATCACTGCTGGTTTTAGGGCATGGTAGTAACACGGCCTGCAAAGCAGGTGTATTCCAGGGGCATTTGTGTTTAGAATATTTGTGTATAATCGTGAGTATATGTGCCTTTATGTTTCTGTACGTGTTGTTATGTTTCTGTCTATGTTAAGCTAGTCACAAAATGGGGGAGAATTATATACTTACTGAACGTTATTCTATATATATATATATATATATATATATAAATACTTGTTACTGATATACAGAACTTGTCTTTGACACTATTATTAAAATGGGGTTTATTAATTTGTTATGTATTTTGGGTGTTACTCCTTGTATTAGGGGACAACTGATGTGATAAATTTTCATTGCCTGTAACGAATTATGGGTTACAATAAAAACTGTTATTGTTATATTACAGCCGAGTTTCATTGCAAGTCCCGTCATACTGGACCCAGCACAATTTTGGCTTCTCTAGGCTTTGGCCTAGTTCTAATTAACTTGTGGCTTCTCTTTCAAAAAAAAAAATTAAATAAAAAGAAATATAAAAGGAAAGAGGGGTTACAAATTGTACCGCAGAGCGTGGTTTATATATATATATATATATAAATACTTGTTACTGATATACAGAACTTGTCTTTGACACTATTATTAAAATGGGGTTTATTAATTTGTTATGTATTTTGGGTGTTACTCCTTGTATTAGGGGACAACTGATGTGATAAATTTTCATTGCCTGTAACGAATTATGGGTTACAATAAAAACTGTTATTGTTATATTACAGCCGAGTTTCATTGCAAGTCCCGTCATACTGGACCCAGCACAATTTTGGCTTCTCTAGGCTTTGGCCTAGTTCTAATTAACTTGTGGCTTCTCTTTCAAAAAAAAAATTAAATAAAAAGAAATATAAAAGGAAAGAGGGGTTACAAATTGTACCGCAGAGCGTGGTTTATAAAGTCTGATACTGCAAATGGTAGCAGTGAGCGTGGTTCATTCTAGGGTTGAACCCTTGGGTCCTGGTGTGTGACGGGGCTTGCAAACTCGGAAATATTAAGGCGATTGTTGTGACATTGTTTCCTTAGGTATATGCCCGTGTAGGCTAGTGGTAGGTCGTATAACTTGTGAGTCGGGTCGCACCACTGAGGCGGTTAGTTGTGTTTGGGAAATGTGATAAGTTGTACTGCCGGGGAGTCTCAGGGGTGGCCTGGGTAATGGAATGTTGCGGATTCGGGGTCGGAGTTTAGCGTGTGACATTGGCGGGATGCGGTATGGCCCGATCGGAAGTCGGTACCGTCACCGACTAAATTACCGAATTATGAATTTTGATTGTTAGTTGTTTTTTGTGAGTTAGGTGTTGGTAAGACGTGTGTGTCGAATTGATGTTTGATATTATGTGTGTTCAGTATTGTTGGTTGTCACTTGTCTCCTTCTGTGGTGTGCGTAGATGGTTCGGAATAGGCCAGGTCTCCGCAGCGCTAGAGAACCCGGGGGTCCACTCAAAGGAAGGACAGTACTTGGGTTTTTCTGATTCTTTTAAATATGTTTTTGTAAGTAGGTTTTTGTGTTAGGTGTATTGTGTGATTCTGGCGGGGGTAGGTTACCAAAGACTACCCAACCCTATTTCCGGCATCCTCCAGAGACTTCCTGTGGTGGATGGAGAAGATGAGGGCAAATTGTTGGTTTTTCTGGACATCGTCCTGGAGTTGGCGGATTTTCCGGGGTTGTCCGATGATGTCCTCTTGTCCCTTATATATCCGTACTGCCGGGGTTCATTGGCTGAGCTGGTCACCGGCACTCTGCGTCGTGGTGACAGTATCGACTCTCTCCATGGGGAGGTGTTGGACTCTTTCATACCCCGTCGGCAACGTGAGCATTTGAAACATAGCCGGTTCTATCGTGCACAGGCCAACGGAGAGGCGTTGGGGGACTTTGTGCAAGATATCCGTAGAGTTGGCCGGATTTTGAGGTTGGAGTTGCCCGAGAAGGATGTCGTTAGAATTATTTTAGAAGGTGTGACGCCCCAAGAGAGATCCCGTTTGGTGTTCGCGGACCGTCCATGTTGTTTTGCGGACCTCGAACGGCTATGTGTAGTTTCTAGAACGGTCCAGGGGATTGACGAGTCCCGTGAGCACGTAGCCCATGATAAGGTAAGACATGAGAGACATGGGGGGCGAATTGTTTCATCCTCATGCGGTACTGAAATTAGAATTATAAACTATTGTAGCGAGAGGCGCCGTCGTTCGCCTAATGTGACTTGTTTTAGGTTTGGTAGGTTGGGCCACATCAGACGATTTTGTACCGGGGTTAGGTCGAGTCCAACGTCCCTCCCCAAGGCGCCCAAGGTCATTCAGAAAAAGGTCAATGAGGGGAAGATATGTCGGAGGTCTTCCCCTACCTGTCGCGGGTCTTCTAAGGTACGCGCCTCCAGGCCAGTTGTAGGTCCCAAGTCTTTGGGCATCAAGGTCCTCCAAACCATCTCTAGGCCCACTTCCGTATGCCCCTTCTTGCTGTTGGAGTTGAAAAAGAGTCAACTCAGAGCATTAGTTGACTCCGGGTCAGCAAGATCCATCATTTCATCCAAAGTGTGCGAGGACCTTGAACGACAGGATTTAATTAAAAGGTCGGCACAGTCTTCCGTAGTGTGCTGGACGGCATCCCAGGAAATTCTGCCCATTTCCCGGGTAGTTTCATTTAAGTTTAAAATCGAGGGATTTTCTTGGGTGTGGAGCTTTCTGGTTTCTCCTGCTCTGGGAGTTGAATGCATTATTGGTGCCGATTTCATCTGCAAAAGTGGTCTCTTTATTGACATCCAAGAGCACCAATGTTATTTTAAATTTAATCGGGGAGTTGTAATCCCTTTCCTTGGATATCAGGGGACCAGGCAAGATATTCAAGAGGTTAAGTGCCCCGACACATCTAGAGACCACCTCTCCCAGTCCCAACGGTCCGCATTAGATCAGTTGTGTGAGCGTTTCCCCACAGTATTAACTCCGGCCCTTGGGCTCACACATCTCTTGGAGTATAAGATCCGCCTAACGGACTCCAAGGTGGTGCGCTCCCACCCTTATAAATTTGCCCCTCCGAAGATGAGCATCTTGAGGGAGAAGGTTCAAGAGTTATTAGATCAAGGGGTGATTGAACCTTCTCAGTCCAGTTATGCCAGTCCAGCGTTCCTAGTGCCCAAGCCTGGAGGTAAGCATAGGATGGTCATCGACTACCGCAAGCTGAACGCTAACATTGAGGTAGATTCGGTCCCACTTCCTGACCTTCATGCCGCGTTCGATTGGTTCAGTGAGGCGAGGTATTTTACCATCATTGACCTCAACTCTGCATATCACCAGATTCCCTTGACGAAAGAAAGTAGGCCCGACACGGCATTCTGTGTTCCGTGGAACCTCTATCAGTATACGAGGGTTCCCATGGGTCTAGCGGTAGGGGCCCACACTCACCCGTTTACTTGACACCGTTTTTCACGATGTCAAGTTCAAGTACGTTTTCAATTATCTTGACGACTTGCTAGTGTACAGCAAGGGGTACGAGGAGCATTTGGGTCATCTTGAAGAGGTGATGTGCAGGTTGAGGGGTGCTGGCCTCACAGTTAATCCCGAAAAGGTGAAGTTCGCCCAGACACAAATTTCTTTTCTGGGCCACCTGATTTCCCATAGAGGTGTCATTGTGGATCCTGAGCGAACACAGGGAATCAGGGACTTTCCCCCACCAAAGGATGCCAAAGGCATCGCGAGATTTGTGGGGATGGTCAATTTCTATCGGCGTTTCATCCCAAACACGGCGGAGATTGCGGCACCTCTGAATGAACTCCGGAAAAAGGGAGCCAAATTTGTATGGTGGGAAAAACAACAGAAGGCTTTCGAGACCCTGAAGGAAGCCATCATTTCCCCTCCAGTACTGAGAATGCCAGACTTCTCGAGGCAGTTCATACTCCAGACGGATGCGAGTTCGATTGCGCTCGGGGCGGTTCTGTCCCAAGTTGTTGATGGTGCTAGGCAGCCTGTGGCCTTTATATCTAGAACTTTGACCCAACAAGAACGGAAGTCTTCAGTCTATGAGCTAGAGTGTTTAGCTGTTGTATACGCTCTAGATAAGTTCAGGCGTTTTCTGGAACACGCTGAGTTCCTGCTCGAGACCGACAACCAGGCTCTCTCTTGGCTTCTCGCTCATCCCCGGCAGCTGGGTAAGATCGGACGATGGGTGGTCAAGATCTCATCCTTTAAATTCAAGGTGCAACACATTCGGGGAACTCAAAATGTGGTTGCAGATGCTTTGTCCCGTATGTTTTCCCAACCCAGCGAAGCCCAGCCGGAGCAACCCTGTTCTGTTTTACTGGACTTTCCTTTAGCCTCTACTGATGTGTTACCCCATCAGTTAGATGATGAAGAGTTGGGTCCGATCATCCAAAATCTAAAAGAGGGTAACGTGCAGGTCCCTTACTTCTTGTCCAGGGGCGTCCTATGTTGCAGAGAGAAAAAAGGACGGGCCCCGAAGATAGTGCTGCCTAGCAAACTCGTGCCCATGGTCTTCAGCTACTACCACAATTCCCCGGTAGGTGGACATAAGGGGATTTCGAAGACCATTTCCAGTATTAGGAAACACTTCATCTGGAAGGGCATGGATAGGGACATAGCAACTCGGGTGAAGGCATGTCATCTCTGTGGCTTAAGCAAGCCTGCCCAGAACACCAAGTTGGGGCTGTTGTCATCTGATGTGGCGAGCAGACCGATGGAGAAGCTATTCATCGACTACGTGGGACCCTTCCCGCGTAGCAAGTCAGGTAATGCTTACCTACTTGTCTGTGTGGATGCTTTTTCGAAGTTTGCCTGGCTACTACCCTTACGGCAGGCAACTGCTCGATTGACCATAAGCGCGCTCCAGAGTCATGTATTTCAGCACTTCGGTCTTCCGGCCATCATTGTCTCGGACAATGGTCCACAATTTATTTCAGGCGAATTTCGGCGAATGTGCTTCGCCAATGGCATCAAACATGTAACCACTTCACCCTATTACCCACAGCCGTCCCACGCGGAGAGATTCAACAGGAATCTCAGGTCCGCGCTTATTGCTTATCATGCAGAGCAACAGACCACCTGGGACCAGAACCTTAAGTGGTTACAGCTAGCTTTCAATACGGCCCTGCATGACAGTCAAAAGGCCGTTCCCTTTGAAGTTATGTTTGGTTTCTCGCCTACGCTTCCCTTGGCCAACTTATGGAACATAGACGATCTTCTGCCGAGTAATCCGGACATTAGGACGGCAGATAGGTGGAAAGAGGCCCGGAAGAATTTGCTTCGTGCGCACGAGCGCGTCCGTAGTCGGTATAATCAGGGGCGTATTCCAAATCCCTTTAAAGTAGGAGATTTGGTCTACTGCCAGAGCCACCCGATCAGCTCAGCTGCCGATAAAAGAGCCGCCAAATTATGCTATCGTTGGTCGGGACCATACCGTATCCTGGGCTTCTCGTCGCCAGTGACGGCTCGGTTGGAATAGCCGGGAAGTAATCATAAAGAGATTACTACCCATATTTCAAAATTAAAACTGTGTAGAAGAGGGTAAACGGGGTGACAAGGGGGGGAATGATGGTGGTCTCTGTGCGAGTGGGGGTGTTGTCAATTTTAAGAGGGTGTGCTCCGGGGGCGTTATCGAGAATGATAGGGTAGCGGGTAGATGTTTCCCACAGTCCCAGTGGGGTTCGTCTACTTTAGGGATGCGCCCCTGCCTGCGCGAGCCTTGGTCCTCTCCAATTGTCCTTATGTCCGGAGGGAGCCATGTCCTTACCTTTAGTCCCTGCTCATGACCTTTCAATGATCCTTGACCTTCCACTTTCCGATGTTCCTAACCTTCCCATTGGAAAAACAAAAAAAAAAACACAAAAAAATTAGAAAAGCAAAAAAAAAAAAAAAGGAGTAGGAGAGTGGAGCGAAACGTGTCGAGTGGATGAGGTCGGATGTGCACTTCATCTACTCGGTATGTTTTGGGCATGCCCTTGGAGCACACATGTAAGACTTATTGGTATACTGGATGAGTGTCATAGTCACAGTTGGCATGGCTTTCCGTCTGGTCCAGAGTGGGGACCACCGCATCATGGAGACCGTCGTCTCCCCTTTTTCCCTTGCCCCGTGCCGTGATGGTTTGTTTAGAATGGGGGGGTCGTATTAGAGAATTACCCCGTAGGTATATAGGGCAGATGGCCCTGTTAAGGTGGCAATCGTGTTCTGGCTTGAGTGGACAAGCCTCAGGAGGTCGGAACTCAGGGAGCTCCCGAACTTTTCTTTCGTCTTTCTTCTCAGTCCCTCTTTGCGGTGGGCTGGCCCTGATCAGGTCAGCGTGCCGCACCTACACACTTACATACTACACGTCTTCTTTCGTCTCTTTCGTTTTCCCTTCTGAGCCTCTGTTCTCCAGAGAGCAAGTGCCGCCGGGCCACCATATCCACGAAGTTCCCCAGCTTGTTTTGGGAAGGGGGTACACTGCAGGGTACTCTCCCGAGTTTAAGAGTGGGGCAACCGGGTTGCCCTTACGGGGTGGGGGTGTGCCGGCATAATTCCGGCCGTCGAAAATTGTAGAATATTTAATGGTAAAATAACGCGAGAGTAAGGGGCGGGTGTACCGAACTTTGTACGGAACCGTTGAAGCTGCGCGCGCACCTCGTAGGGAGGTTTGGCTTGGTTAGACTGTAACAGCTGTATTCAGTTCACCGCCCGGCTCTCAGAGAAACATCGACTCCGGTTTCCGAACAGTTTACTCCGCAGTTTTTTCTTCCACTCTTATGGCAGGCTGAAATTTACGAGACTCCCGGTAAGAGATTGTATTATTGTATGCGTTAAAAATAATTAAAATTAAATAAATAATTAATAACAAAATGTATGCAAGCCGTATGAAAAAGACGTACGCATGTGGGTGCGACCCGACAGTTTCTATATTAAATAAATTACTTAATGTTCAGTATACACCCCATGTTCTTTTCTTATTATTATAATATTGTAAGAGTCACTGTAATTGTCATTGTCATGGTAAATGTATAGAATGTTATATAAATTCGAAGCTAAAGTTAGTGCGTAGTTATGGAATGGAAGTGTGCTCAAACATGCACCAGATCGCTTGTGTGACTCTCTTTAATTAACTTTGCTGTAAAAATAACTGGTGAGAACACCCGTAGAGCAAACATTATTAATATTGAAACATTCTTAATACTGTGAGTGCCTTGACGTTAATCAGTTTTTGGGCAAATTGCAATAATGGTGTCACCACGTGGCAAGCTAACCTGTTGCTTTCTGTCGGAGCATGTTACGAGCTCGCGCTAATGACTTTACTCTACGCCTTTTAATAAAATATTTTATTTTTAAATTAATCATTCCGTGGCAGATTTTTTTGTACTCTTTAAGCAATTTGCAAAGACTTTATTACCGCAACTATGTGCTTTTATCTTGAGTTGGTTGAAGGCCCGTTCTGAAGTTAATTACCTGAATTTGGGTGTACATTTTTTGTGAACATCTTTTTCTAATTTTTATGAATTAACAGGGTTCTCGATTAAGCCGGAGATGTGGCCTTGCTGATTGAACACCATCCTCATCAGCCATGAACCATTAGAAACGATCCTGTTCGGAGAAGGAGTCGGGTGACTAGATCAAGATGTAACTCTTATTCAGCACAATTAAGGTGATATGCACTCTATTATTTTCCTTTTGGGGCCGGGCCTGCAGTGCTCCTGATTTACCATAAAAATCTTTTGAAACCATGTGCCCACGTGGCCAGACAGTCTGCTATAGAGGTGTCATTCTGAACATTATGTGTTAATTTCAAGGAACACTTTAATAACTTAATTTCATAACACTAAGCACAATGCTTGTAATTGTGTGCTGCACTGGGGGAGCGTGCTAGAGATATTTTGTACATTTAAACATTTTCACAGATTGCCTATAGTCATCACCTTACTCACTACAAAATTTATATGACATGTTAGGAATTCTGTTCCGGCTGGAACAGAATGGAGTTGATATTAAATTCACCTTGGGTTTAACATTTAAGGGCTGGGGTGTTTTTCGTTTTCTTTTTGGCTGTTTTCTGGGGTATAAAAGGGGACATAGTTTTTGCCTGGCACATGATGATACAGTTTAGGGCAGGTATGATTCCTGTCAAACTTGGTTAAGCGCATGCTGGCGCGCTCCCACAGCTGCTAGGGCACAACAGTCCTTATTGTAAATTCATTTTATATATATAGAGCCAGTCGCATTTTAATAGAAAAGAATTTGCACATTTTTTCTGGGCATATACTAATTAATGTGTACCTTACGAAGGTCTATACTGATTAATTTTTTTTACTTGTAAAGCATCTACTGATTAATTTTTCTACTTGTAAAACATATACTGATTAATTTTTAACTTGTAAAGCATCTACTGATTAATTTTTTTCTTCTTGTGAAACATACTGATTAATTTTTTTAACTTGTAAAGCATCTACTGATTAATTTTCTACCATGTAAAGCATATTCTGGAACATGAATCCATGTGAATTTGTAAAACAAATTAACGTTTTAGAACCGCATAACAATTGCTTAAAATCAGGTGATGTAGTTTTTTTTAATTTTTATTTTATGCTGTTGAAGACACTTAAAGTTTTCATATGCTCATGATGGGGCAATTATCAGTGGATTTCTATACATATGGGCGGTCCGGTCTCGCTTATGGGTTATGAGGGATTATCATCCTTTCTGGGGTTTTCGCATTTATTTAGATTAATAGAAATTGATGAATGACGGTGACTGATGGGCGAACATTTATCACTGCTGGTTTTAGGGCATGGTAGTAACACGGCCTGCAAAGCAGGTGTATTCCAGGGGCATTTGTGTTTAGAATATTTGTGTATAATCGTGAGTATATGTGCCTTTATGTTTCTGTACGTGTTGTTATGTTTCTGTCTATGTTAAGCTAGTCACAAAATGGGGGAGAATTATATATTTACTGAACGTTATTCTATATACATATATATATATATATATTGTAATAATACCACGGGTGGTGGGAATAATAAAATAAATATTGATGTATGTTTGTTGTGCTCTCCTGTAAGCCCCACTGGTTGGGCTAGCCAAATTTGTAATAATTCTGTGAAGTCCGCCTTATTCAAGCCCTTTGATAGAAGCCAAATTTGTAATAAAACGAGATTATTTCAATATAAGAATGTGTGTAGTAACGTATCTAATGTCTTCTGATCTTCGTTATGCTCTCACTGTTGATCTTCACTTTTGTAATAAAACCATATTATAATTGTAATTGTATAGTGTTCTGGTATAATATTACCCAGAATAATTTTTATGGTGTGTATGTGTAGTAGTGACGTTCCGCTCTGGGAATCGTCGATTTGGTAAAGTTCCTGGTCTTTGTTGTTATCAAATAAACTCGGGGTATATTGCTGTGGTAGCAATTTGAAATAAAATATAAATTTAAAATTTATATTTATAAAAAAAAATAATTTCGGAAAAAATATTTTCGGTGTATTTATGTGCTTAATATTTAGGAACAAATCGAGGTTGTTGATCGTAATTATAATTATAATGGTATGGTGTTTATTTTGGTAATAAATTTCTGTTCTGTAAATTTGTTAAAAAGACAATCCAATTAACTTCAAGTTACTCGAAAACGGCTCTTTTCTTCTTACTCTTGAAATGTTGTAGTTTCGCATATACTGCCTTTAAAGATTATCTAGTTTTCTTGGTTAATTAATGATTATGTCCTTTTATAAGAGAAATCAACTTCAATTTACCAAAAAACAAACAAAAACGTTTATTAAACACAATAATAAAGTTGGTCGATTAATTAATCGAGGTTACAATGCTGTATCGACTCGCTCAGGGTCGGTCGATATTAGTAGTTTTACAGTTGTATTATAAAAATAGGTTCTTTGAACGGTTATTAATATAAAAAGCCAGAGAAGGTCAGGGACATGAAAGTATAACACTTACAATTCAAAAAATGTCTTAAATTTAAACAATATAATGGTAGTTATTAATAATAAAAGTTTATATATAATTTTATTCGAACCAGAAAGCAGTCTAGTCGTGTCTTATTGCGGTGACGATACTGGATCAAAATGGCCGCCTGACGCATGCGCGTTGATAGCTTCTAATGTTGACAGAGTGCTTGTTGAAATGATATGTCCTTTCTTCGGTTAAATGTTCTTCGCAATTGTATATGATCTTCTGGGGTATAGTTTATTGTCACTGGTGTATCATGGAATAGTTCACTTGTGTAAAAATGTTGTTAAATGGGTATATCTACTGGTGTTTATGCGTGTCAGTTAACCTCGAATTTTCACTTGGTGTTTGGTGCGATTTCAGTGTTATTTCATTTAATTAGTTATATGTGATTTCGTTTATTGGTGTTATGTAGTTCATGGGTCAACTTCACCACTTCACTTTAATTAAAATAGTTACAAAATTTAATTTTACATAAAATGATTCCGTACTCTGTTATAACGTAACAGCCATTACAGGTTGGTTCTATCAAATATTCACATGAAGTGCTCTCTTCGAGGTATAATAATGAACTGTCTGTATTTCCTTCGTCTCATGAAAATCTTAGCCTATATAATATATCTCATACATTGTTTCAAATTGCCATAACTTCCGACACACTTTAATTTCGTGCACTATGCTTAGAATGTAATTTCGTTATTATTTAACTGTTTGAAATATTAAATACATATTCGTTTTCACTATTCTATTCTACTTATTTTGATAGTAATTAAGTTAGTATTACAAAGTTTTATCTGAAAATTATATTTCTTATAATTTTTTGGGAGGTAGGCCTAAAATTATACTTCCTGTCTTCTAAGTAAATAATAGCCATTTTCCCTAATATAATTATTATTCTATTAAATCTGAAATTGATATAATTATCAATTCTCACTTATTTTATTGCAATTTAGTATATTAATGATAGTTTTTTAATACAATTCATTTGTATATGACTCCCCCTAGGATAATGTCAGTGAATCTATTTCAGTTTTAATGGTATTTTATTAGACAATTAAATAATTTTACTCATATAATGACCATATCTTTGGAAAGCCTTATTTACATAGTATTTAATATGTTGAGTTTATCTTGCCTAAATATTGTCATTTTATCTGGTTTATAAGACTAGGTTTGTTAATTATTCTGCAGTTTAAATTCATTCTTTGGCCTAGATCTGATGTGTGGCTAATTTCCAAATGTTTTATTAATGTAGTTATTTTATATCCTTCTCTGACTGGTATAACAGTAATTATTGATTATATAATTAACATATAACATCTCTCTATATCAAAACTGGTGTTCTGAATAACATTGTTTAGTATAACACCTAATAACATAAATAAAAAATATTCTATAACATTGGAATGGTATCTATTTTTAGATATGTCATTCCTAAATTAAAATGAACAATAAAATAACAAATTATAACACTAACATTTCTTATGGATAATCCTTACTTATCTAATTACCATATGTAATAGGAATCTGACATCCTGGTTACATATAATGGTTAACATCTTATACTACTTAACATTAACAATTTGTTTTGTAATTCCCCATTTTATAGGATTTATGCCCCCTCTTTAAGTATAACCCTGGCTATCTAAGTTATATTCCATTCTATGGAATGTTCATACAGCTTTAGTAGCTTTTTATTAGTAACATTACTATTTCATTATCAAAGTAGACACTGTTCATAAAACTTAAAGTTTATTGCTTTGTACTGTAACTCCTGCACCTTTTTAAAGTTTATTAGTTAAAATTTGATCACTTACACTTGTCTATGGTGAATTATCAATATATTTACTAGTCTTTTTCTAGTTTTTAACCTGAAATATTCAACCATGGGGGGAACTGTGAAGATTTGTTTATACAAACTAAACAATAACCTTTTGAATGCACTTATATGTAATACTACTAACACTTTTAGTTTTTTGTCAGTTTTACAGTGATATGGTTTTTTAGGGTGTTATACTTTCTCTTTGGACATTCATTGATTTTGGGGTTTTTTGGGGGTTCTTTCCCTATGGGGTTTTTGTTTTATATGGGTCGTCTTAATTATTCTTCTTTCTTCTTTGAGTTTGGTTATTCTTCCTTCTTCTGTAGTTTTGGATTATTCTTCTTTCTTCTTTCTTCAGTGATTTTAATTATTCTTCTTTCTTCTTTCTTCTGTAGTTTTGATTTTGGGTTATTCTTCTTTCTTCTTTCTTCAGTAACTTTGGTTATTCTTCTTTCTTCTTTAGTTTTAATTATTCTTCTTTCTTCTCTCTTCAGTAGTAGCAGTTTTAATTAGTTCTTCTTTCTTCTCTAGTTTTAGTTAGTCTTGTTTCTTCTTTCTTCAGTAGTAGTAGTTTTGGTTATTCTTCTTTCTTCTCTCTTCAGTAGATTTGATTATTCTTCTTTCTTCTTTAGTTTTAGATTTGGGTTATTCTTCTTTCTTCTTTCTTCAGTAGTGGCAGTTTTGGTTTATTCTTCTTTCTACTTTCTTCTCTCTTCAGTAGATTTAGTTTTGATTATTCTTCCTTCTTCTCTCTTCAGTAGCTTTGATTGTTCTTCTTTCTTCTTTCTTCAGTAGTTTTAATTAGTCTTCTTTCTTCCTTGATTTTAATTATTCTTCTTTCTTCTGTTCTTAGTAGCTTTGATTGTTCTTCTTTCTTCCTTCTTCTGTAGTAGTAGTTTTAATTAGTTCTTCTTTCTTCTCTAGTTTTAATTATTCTTCTTTCTTCTGTCTTCAGTAGCTTTGATTATTCTTCTTTCTTCTTTCTTCAGTAGATTTGATTATTCTTATTCCTTCAGTAGATTTGATTATTCTTCTTTCTTCTTTAGTTTTGGATTGTTCTTCTTTCTTCTTTCTTCAGTAGTTTTAATTAGTCTTCTTTCTTCCTTGATTTTAATTATTCTTCTTTCTTCTGTCCTTAGTAGCTTTGATTGTTCTTCTTTCTTCCTTCTTCTGTAGTAGTAGTTTTAATTAGTTCTTCTTTCTTCTCTAGTTTTAATTATTCTTCTTTCTTCTGTCTTCAGTAGCTTTGATTATTCTTCTTTCTTCTTTCTTCAGTAGATTTGATTATTCTTATTTCTTCAGTAGATTTGATTATTCTTCTTTCTTCTTTAGTTTTGGATTGTTCTTCTTTCTTCTTTCTTCTGTAGTTTTAGTTTTGGGTTATTCTTCTTTCTTCTTTGAGTTTGGTTCTTCTTCTTTCTTCCTTCTTCGGTAGATTTAGTTTTGATTAGTCTTCTTTCTTCTTTAGTTTTAATTAGTCTTGTTTCTTCTTTCTTCAGTAGTTTTGGTTTTGAGTTATTCTGGTTTTTCGCTGTGTATGCCTTTGTTTCTTCTGGTCTGGTTTCCTTGTCGGGGTATATTAATTGCCTGCTTCTATCTTACCTGGGTAATTTTGTTGCTATCAGTTTTAGTCTTCTGGGTTTTTAAATTTGTATTATATTATATTATTTGCAGAAATTTTCTTTATTCAACCTTTCTTGTGAATATATTATTAAATAGTGCATTTTAATTGATTCTCATCTGGATATTCCATATATTAGAGCTTTATTAATGATCATTGAGTAATGTATTTGAGTGGATTTTCTGTCACGCTACAATATATATATATATATATATATATATATATATATATATATAAATACTTGTTAATGATATACAGAACTTGTCTTTGACACTATTATTAAAATGGGGTTTATTAATTTGTTATGTATTTTGGGTGTTACTCCTTGTATTAGGGGACAACTGATGTCATAAATTTTCATTGCCTGTAACGAATTATGGGTTACAATAAAAACTGTTATTGTTATATCACAGCCGAGTTTCATTGCAAGTCCCGTCATACTGGACCCAGCACAATTTTGGCTTCTCTAGGCTTTGGCCTAGTTCTAATTAACTTGTGGCTTCTCTTTCAAAAAAAAAAATTAAATAAAAAGAAATATAAAAGGAAAGAGGGGTTACATTTCTTTGTCCTTGTTATCACTTTTCTGCCCCATTTTATTTTATACGTTTCTCTTCAACATTTACTGTAACACGTCAAGGAGCAATTGATAGTCTTCTATTCTTCCTATAAAACGATTTATCATTCTCGTGTAGATTAAAAAAATTATGTTATCGGAAACACATTGATAGAGAACTTGGTCTTATAAAATAAATTTTGACATCATTTGGAATACTGAATAAAACCTGTGTTATACTGCGAGCCGAAAACCGTTGTAAATTATAACGTAATTATTATAGCAACAACTGTTGTTTTGGAAACCTTAAATATTCAGTTGGTACGGAAGAAGGAATAATAACTAGCTATTTTTGTAACAAGTTGCAAAGTAAAGTCTTTATGCACGGGGCGTAAAAATTATCCAACTAGCGTAGCGCCGACAATTTAACAACACGTTAAAGACGAAATTTTTCTACATACCCGTTTAAATGTAAATTTATGAAATGTAAGTAAAGAAATGTAAATAGTTATGTCAATTTGTCAATGTAACTATTATTCGCTATAAAGTTGTTTAACAAAAAATGACACACTTGATGTACTTATACAAAACACACGTTAAAATATATAAACATAAACATTTGAAGAATTATTCCAAAGGGTTTCCTAAAACAAAGTGATACTAAATGTACACAAATGTAAATAGCAAACGAATAAATAGATGAACATCAGTTTGTTGAACATTTTCTTGAGTACGGTTAAAAAAAATCACTTTTACAATAAATCTCAGTAACCTTTATAGTACGCGTGCTTTAATAAATATCACTTCAAAATTAAATAAACTACAGAAAAATCTTTTAAACGACGGTTGTATAAAAAATAATTTTTAATTAAAACGGGTATACAAATTTTAATTTTTAATTAAGATTTTAATCATTGTATTACACAAAACCACATTTTAATATGAAAATATTGTTTAATAATTTTCTATATTCAATTACAGTATTACAGCTTGTTTTAAACGCACACTGAATTTTTACTGTTACATTTTTTGTGATGGTTTAATTAAAGATTATTTAGCAATTGTTAAATTTAAAAAAATGTTTATTTAGGTTTGGAATTATATGTAATGTAAACAACCGACATGACTTTTAAAAACACTGTTGTGTGTTTTGAAAATAAGTGTATAATATCATTAAATTTTGTAAATCGTAGACTAAAGAGCTACTAACTGTTACTGCTAATTGTTGACAACAATATTAACAGTGTTGTTACGGCTTTGCAGGAAAGCAAGTAAGGAACATACTAAAGTCGAGTGTATTGTTGTCTGCAGAAACATCGTGAAGACTATGTGCACGTTGTAAGCTGCATGTTTTAGACGATTGTCGAAAGACATATAACATCGAGTTGATTCTGAGTCAATTGGCGATGTGTTCCTTACACCGCTTGTGCGTTGTTCTTTGTGCAAGGTGAAATTAACTGTTTACTTTTATTAATAGCAATATAATCACCCTAATACCCTTATTGTTTGTTTGTGTTTGCATATTCTTACATTTTGAAAAATTTTTTAATTAGAAGTGAACTGAAAAAAATTATTTAGTAATACCTGTGATACCTATACTCTACTTAATACCCATCTAATGCAACACGCTAAACATCATTCTACATTTAACAATATTTTATTTGTTATTGGGGGTACTACTCATCATTAAGTAGCTTATTATCGTCATCATCATCATCATTATAATCAACATCGACATCGTCGTCTTCCTCATCGATATTATCGCTTGGCAAAACTTCACTGAGTTAGCAGTAGGCCTACATTCATCGACATTATCGCTTGGCAAAACTTCGCTGAGTTAGCAGTAGGCCTACATTCATTGACATTATCGCTTGGCAAAACTTCGCTGAGTTAGCAGTAGGCCTACATTCATCGACATTATCGCTTGGCAAAACTTCACTGAGTTAGCAGTAGGCCTACTTATTCTTCTGACTTCTCATCAGAAAAACATTTTGACTTCTTCCCACAAATACATACTGTAGTACTTCAGTAGATGATTCCTCCTAATTTAAAATCGATATTTATTGTAGTATTTTATGTTAATCAGGCTCATTGGACAATATCTGTCAGTGTCTTTACCTTTTATAATTCGTAACCGACCAGATATTCTCACTTTTCTTAAGAATTTAAATAATGCTTTGTTTAAAAAAAAGAAAATATAAGTCTACTTAGAAACAGTCATCAGCAACAGAGATGTTTTCCAAACTTTTAAAATACAGTAAATAATTTATTCTACAGCATTCCATACGAATTTTATGTAACAGGTATAGATGGACTAGATTAGCTATACGATTGTTAATGTATATAAAAACCGCTCCCTACTCATACATACGGAGAGTCTCTATTCATGTAAATAATGCTATATTACTAATAAGCGCCTCAGCTTTAGAACATTCTCACTTTTTGTACAAAAGGACGCTTCACTTTTTTGCGTTCAGTGAATTTACCAGAAACCAACTGCCAGGACACTGAAAAAATTTTAAGTAAAGACAAATGCATTTTACTGTATTCAGGCAGAACTATTACTTAATAAAGTTTGGAGCTCAAGTTAGTGCCGCTTAGAACACGACAAATATATAATCCACGATCTTCTATTTCCCCAGCATGACAATCCCGATAACAACGGATAATAAAGGTTCTCCTACACTCCAAAATGTTACAAACGCTGCGATTATTTTACTATTTTTATAGTAAAGGAATATATGGACTGCAGAAAATTGTTACTAGATTTTGTTAATGCGAATGCAATAAACATTAAAAATCCAAAGAAATGTATTGGTTATTTTAGTTAAACTTTTAATGGGTATTATAAAGTAGTAAATTATTTGGCCCTTACTTTTAAGTTTAAGAATGCCTTATAGATAACTGTAGGCTTGAATCCAACACTTTTCAGAAATATATTCCACTGTTAAGAATGTGTAAAATGTTTTTGCACACATGGTTTACAAAAACTTTATGAAGCGGTCAAACATTTACAACCATTAATAGAATGATTTGTACGATTATAAAACATGGGATTCGAATTTTGAATACAATTTTCAATAGTTTGATGCCCGAGGTTTAAAAACTATTCCTTTCCCGTAAAACGACTGTTAGAAAGGTGATTAAATTAAACCTTTTATAACCAATTTCCTGTGCATCTTATGTCTTTGTTCGTTCGTGCAACGTAATAAATGAACACTAAAAATTGTCAGAAACCCATAATACTATATTCAAGAAAGAAATAAAAAAGAAGGAACTTCCTCATTTATTTTGCTTAAGTAAAGAAAACCCCACCTAATAAATTACCTTAACCTTGCAAACGACAGCTTGATAAATTCGTGGTCACGACTTTAATACCGATAAGTCAGACGACTGTCCTGTCCTAACAAAATACTAGTATTATAACATACTGAGCGGTATTGTTATTATTAGCGTCAGAATTATGGACGAATATACATCTGCACATCTACACTTGGTGCTCTCTTTGACCTCCCCCTCCAACTCATCTGTCATCTGTCTTTCCATTACTATAGCCGGACATGCTTCTAATTTCCCTTGTGAATCTCGCCTTTATTTTTCCATTACTTCATATTACAGACCAGTCGTATGAACTCACTATATGTATAAATTTACAACTGTCTTTGATCCCCACATTTTAATGTTTCTTCCTTGCCTTTATCACTATTTATTTTTTGTTGTTTGTAATTGAGTCCAACTAAAATCCAATATTTTATATATCATCATTATTTTGTAAATAAAAATACTGCTTTTATTTTTATTTAAGATTAGCTTTTGCCATTTGTGTTAATGCAGATCTCGCTGCCGTACTAAGTTAGCTACCACATATATTATTTCCGTACAACTAGTTTCAAAGTAGTTAAGCTACACGTACTCGAGACACTTTCTATCCACGTAATGATATGGCACACAAAACCCCACCGTTCTAGAGAAGCATAAAAGAAGTTTGCAAACCAGTGAAATGAAATTCATGCGGAAAACTGGAAGAATAAGAACAGAAAATAGAAATGTGGTTGTAAGAAATCTGTTTCAGTAGAAATAAGTTGCTAAGATACTGAAGAACAGCACTGCAATGATTTGTTCCTGTAATGCGAATGGACAACTGGAAGCCGAACTCTTCATGGAATTACTTCCAGAAGAAGAGAGATTAAAAATAAATCATGATTTTGATGGGTTTACCATACTGATAATAGGAATTTCATCTTACAAGTCAACATTAAAGGCAACGATTAAGTCAACAATTCGTACATGATTAAAGGAAAGAAGGAAGTATAGGAAGTAGCTAAATAATACCAAACGTTGACGACAGATCGGCCTCAAAAGAAGAGGAAGAGTAGAAGAAGAAGAAGAAGAAGAAGAAGAAGAAGAAGAAGAAGAAGAAGAAGAAGAAGAAGAAGAAGAAGAAGAAGAAGAAGAAGAAGAAGAAGAAGAAGAAGAAGAAGAAGAAGAAGAAGAAGACGTTAATTTCCTCTGTACTAAAGAGGTAAAAAAGCACTTCCTTTAAAAAATTGTCTCATTTCAGCCTACAAAATTGGCTAAAACTCAAAAGATTTTGAGCCTATGAAAACCTACCCGTTTCAATACAAGTCAAGTCATACAAGTAGTTTTATTCATAAGAATAACTGATGAAGTAGATGGTCAATTAATGAAACGTGTGAGTTAATGGTGTTAAACATACATAGTGGAAAGGTAATTTCTCTTTCGAAAAAAAAGGATGCTAACGATGATTATACCTACACTATACAGTACCTATACCTACATTATACCTATCATCACACTCGAGTTTGAAAGTGATGGACGTCTTTTAGATGATAGAAAGGGTAACCTGCAGATGAATCTGACTTTTATGAATACAGTATACCAATTTTAAATACAGATTAAAAGAAAACAGGAGTGACAACAAGTACAATGACGCAGATGAAATTAATTTGAATCAACAGAAAAATAATTTTATTACCCTCAGCAACCTACTTGAGTCTGAGTAGATGAAAATGTGTTAGACATTAATTAATAGATGTTAGGAGAATAAAGTAGAATTTGTACGAAGGAAGGAGTTGCTTACCTTATAAAACATTAGTCTTAAAAGGCAGCTTTTAATGAATCTGAGTATCTTTCAATCACAGCAAATACACAATAAAGGTTTTGGATATTTGATTATGGCTATCAAAGGACGCCATCATTAGTCTTGAGAAAAATGCAAAAAAGACTCATCTGGACACTTAGTAAATTTTGAAGGTTTTGGATATTTGATTATGGCTATCAAAAGTGGCCATCATAAGTCTTGAGGAAAATGCAAAAAAGACTCATCTGCACACTTAGTAATTTCTTATAGCCAGTTAACAGTTTTAAATATCAGAATTTATTTTGCTTAAAGTATAATTTAATAAAACTTACACTTTGTTAACGACGGTGTTAGAAGACTACTTATAGAGTAAGACTACTTAAGTGTCCGGCTTCAATCCCGCCGGTTACTAAAGCCAAACCTTTGTCTTGCTATGTACTCAGCATACCTGTCAAGCAAGAGCGTGTAACGTGGCAAATGCAACACTGCACTTTACTTAGTACTGTATGTACCACTCTCTTCTGATTTTGTTTCCATGTTAACAATACACTAACCTTAAAATAAATAATATTGAAGGAAAAGAAATTGAGGTATACAAATGATGACACTTCTACACGGATATATTTATTTACTTAAACGTATATATATACTGAAACGGGGATATAGGCAAGACTAGGCTTACCATAGGTAAAAATAGATAGATGAAGAACGAAAAGAGGGTTACACAAATACTTAAAATGCAAGGAATTTTTACGTTTACAAAATAATACTTAATTAGTTAATTTATATTACGTTCAGAGGAAATTATTTTCATTACAAATGACACACTGCTCTTTTGTTTACTCATTTATTAGATTTCTTATTAGTTAGTGTTATAACACTGTAAAATTGAACGCTTAATAATTTCGAACAGCTGACTATGATACTAACCTTCACATATATATACATCAAATTTGTCCATAGGGTTATTGTATTAGGCCTACTTAAAAAAATCTCACATTTGAATGTTCTTCTTATTCTTCACTACAAGGACTACGTTATATAAACATCTTCTGATAGCCGTCTCATCTTCTGACGACCCATGTCTCTTCTATTAAGGACTTCATATTGTAGCATCGCTTTTGGCTATCAATCCTCCGTTATCCTTTTCAAATGATCACATCATTATCCCCTATTAATTGAAATGATTGTATTTACATATTTTACTTCTAGTTTCGCTTTTACCTTTACCATACTTTTTTCAATATACTGTAAAGTATTTTGAAGAAACTACATTTTGCCACTCTGAACCTTGATTATTTCCGTCTTAGTTATGACCTACACCTTACTCGCATAATCTTCACTCCGAGGCAGTTTTGGTTACTGTAAGTATGAAATTGTGTTATTGGCTTGCTGCACACCCCATGTCAGGGGTACCAGAAACTCGCCTGTTATTGTTGTCGTATCTTAGCCGAAGGCCCACCACTAATTTGGGGCGCAGGAGATTCGCCCTCGGCCTTCTCTTTATAGGATAGGATTCGGCAGCTTACTTGGTGGATTCTTGACATTTATTGGTATGGTATTGGCAGTGTTCACCTATCGGCATCGGCACCCCAAGATCCTAATCCAACTAAAATTAAAAAATTTGAATAAAAAATTAAATACACTCTAGCCCTGTAATACTCTAATAACAGAGGGGGGGCAGAAAAGAACAAAAGTCTGTCAAAACAAAATAAACAGAAAATATTAAAGAAAAGACAAGTCGAAGCAAAGTAAGTATCCAGCTGGGGAACATCGGGTTTGCCAAATGTGTACCCTGGAGTTTTAATTTACTTATTTAAGATGTATTCTCGCATCAATCCATACGATGTCGTATTAGCTTTGTTGATCCGTTGCCTGACACTAAATTAAGGATAATATACTGTGTTTTGTTCCTTCAAGAAGTAATGTATACAATAATCAAGAGATAAGTAACGGATGGTATGTGACAACAGATAAGGCAGAAGGAGTTGACGGTTCTCACATTGGTATCTCAACTTCATCGCGTTCAGTCCCTCAACTTTGCGCTTACACACACACACACACACACACACATTTTTGTTACTGCATAGTTTCCAATTGGATTAATCATTTTGATCGGTAACAATGTCATATTCACTTACTGACGTTAAAACTAAATTTGAGTTAAGCGTAAATAAAAGAAAATTATTTTTAAAAAGTTTTAGTTATGTAATTGATTATTATTTCATTTGCCATGAGGACAGTCTTTTTGACAGACCTTAAGCTGAGAAGTTTAGAAAGCAAACTTGAATCTTGTTTCAAATCATATACACTATTGTAAAACTTAATTGGAACAATACAAAAATTCTAATTAATGTAAATACAACATTCATTAACATCTAATTTTAATTAACTTGGTTAAGAATTCGAGTTAACTAGTTCATATTTTCATGTCCAAGAAATCTGAACTACATAAAAATTTTAAATTTTGAGTATTTTTTGAGGTCGACTATATCTAACAGAATACTTTTATAATTAACTAACATTGTAAAAGAACATTTCCCAATTAAATTCCATATTTTTTATAGAAAATTGTCATATTTTTTTCTTTGTGTTAATCTGTGTTAATTTTGTATTACTATAAAAATTAAGGCCAACATTATATGTCTTACAAAGAATCTATTTCATTTATATCACAGTGGAAGATAGTCTCTCAGCTGTAGTTTCAGGACATAACCTGAAACTATGCAATAAAACGGAATTGTTATTTCCGTAATAAAACGGAATTGTTATTGCAAAACAGGAACAGAATATGTGGAAGAAATTGGAAACAACTGTAGACCTCACAAACATCTTCAGAAGAGCAGCAGGATAACTCCGGAGAAGTCAAGTAAGCTAATTTTAATTGATTTGTTGAATACTTATTCAACGTTACAATATAGATTTCCTTAACCTGGACAGAATACCAGAAAACTGATAGTAGAGCGACTATTGATATCTAGTATAAACTATAAATTCTTCAGTTGGGCTGTAAACACATATTGTAAAATTTTGTTAGTTGGAAGAAGTAATGTTTGTTCAAAGATACATTATAACTGTTAACAGATGAATAAATAAAATGCACCGAGAAGTTCAACAGTTTTCAATAGACTATGGATGAAATCCTCTCACAAAAATTTTGGGGCCACTAAACAAGTGAACATTATTACCTAGTCCCACTGGAAGCAATAATTAATTCAAGAAAATACATTAAAAATTTCAAAACAAAGTATTGTCTCCTATATAAATGCTTGGCTAAGGCTGTGGCATATGCCATCATGAGCTTGTTGAGTAACACATTTCTATAGTCGTGAAGAAATTTGTACTGAATACAATGTGTTTGTCGTTGATTAGTTTGCCCATTCCTCACACTTAAAATTATTGTACATTTGTAAACTGTTTTTGACGAATTAAGATTATGGATAGAATGGTATTAAGATTATTGTCCCAAATTTTTAATATTATGCTGTTATGTGATACCCACATTACGAGTTTTGTGTGTTGTTTCAAATTTAAATTCAGCTATCTCTTGGAGACTATGTATACAATTTTTGGATTGTCTTGAACAAAAAAAAAATGTAATGTTACGTCAGTTTTAAAAATATTTGAGGAAAAATTGGTTTTCAAGAGTTTTAAAAATGTAATGTTAGATATCTTGATATATAAACTTTGTTGTTACTAATTATGCCAAACAATCAGCCCATATATAAGTGACTATAAAGTCGGACGTTTATCCTATCGTACATAACTTCTGTTAGAAGTTAGAAAATAAATTTTGTTAAAAACTGGTTGAAGAAGTTCATGGTACCCGCTCCCCCAATGTGCTCTAGGATTCGTTAGTTGACTTTCAGTCATGATCAACCAATTTTAAAAGTTAGGTGCGCACACGCATAACAAAATAAGCACAATGAATCATAACTTTGTGCCGAACTGGCTTCGGCAACGTATTATTAGTATTTTAAAAACGAGCGCCGCTGACGTCACGCACTGCCACACTGTTACGATAGTTTGTTGCCGGTCGGTTATACACACAAACGGTTGTGCAGCTACGCAATACAGCTGGCGCTGCCAGCCAGCTGTGTCGGTACATTCCTGCATTCGGAGGTTACTTGGCTGGACCGAAACGTTGTATCGGCCTCATTTCTGCTTGATCCTCCAACCTGTTCATCTGGTCTCGGCTGGCGGCAAACTTCTATCCAGGACTTCCGAACCTATCACTATGATAGGCTAGATAAAGTGTTGTTCCAGGTACGTGCAAGTCTGCGGGTTCTGAAAATATTCTAACCCCAAATATATTTTGTGTTTCAGCTTTCATTATGAGTTATGCTTGTGTGTGTGTGTGCGTATAGAGCAGTTTTTAATCTGGGCATTAATGCTATTACAAAATCAAATTAAATTAAATTTAATTAAATTATGAATGTGAGAGTCGTGGGTCAAGTTGATTTCAATAGAGAATATGCTAATGTATCTTGCACTCAGCTGTTTTGATGTAATTAATAACTACGAAAGACACAGCTAATCAATTTGAATATTTCAATGAAACATTAAGAAAGTAATTGCTAGACGAGCTTAATACTGTTTAATCTGAATTAGTGGCGATGTGTGTGTGCGCTGTTGCTGCTTAAAGTAAGTGTTGGTATTTAATGTGGACGGCCTAAGTGGCGTGATTTTCTTTATGACACCCTCTACAACCTATTGTATGTCCAGGTGCTCGACCAAGGGCGAGATGGGTGTCAGGGGTGGACGAACATCTGTCCACCCTAATGGCAGAGACGATCTTATTGCCACAATGCCGTCAGTCGAGGACTTTTCCAATGCTAAGCTGCACCAGGGACTTGTGACACGACTGTGACATCACTGATCCGCGCCTATACGAACTAAGTACACCGGACAATCCAGGTGGGAAAATTCTGATTATCTATTTCTCTCTCTCTCTACAACATGAGAATGCACAGAAGCCGCCAGAAGCTCACTCGTGAAGTTCTGAACATTATACTGTAGCACAAACTCTCGTGTTCAATTATGTTATTGCATGTGTGAACATTACCACAGTACACCTAATGAAGTATCTTATAACTGTATAATGTGTAAGAAGTTACACACATACACACACATCCTCAGTTTGCTGTAAGATCTAACTTTCATCTAATTAAGACCATTAGGGAGTTAATTATCTCGTGCTATCATGTCATCTGGTCATGGCTGAGTTTTAATAAGGTAGCGGGGGTTGTCTGATGCTGTAGATGAGAAACGATTTTCTTTCACACACATACTTAACGCTTAATGATTAAGGTAAGGGGTCGTTTGGCTGGTTGAGTTTCGGGGCGGTCACTTACATTCTCTGGTGTGAACTATGCTTGTGAATATGCTGGCAAATCTATGCTTAGGAGCTGAGATATTCCATTTACGTTGTCATTTATATTTGTACCTATCTATACATTTTAGGGTTCCTTCATTTACTGTAGTTGGAATGGGTTTATGAGGAGGTTAGTGTTGAAATGAGGGATGTTTTGTTATTCATGTCGTATATGTGTTTGTGTGTGTAATTTTACTATATATATATTTTTTTGGGGGGAATATGTAACGGATTTAAAAAAGAGAATAACCATAAATGTGCTTACTGAGACAACAGGCTAGCCTATTTGATATTATACAACACTGATGGATTAGTATTGCTTTATGAATGAGATTATTACTAACTTTGACTCATACATAATCAGGCAGAAATTTTTGCAATTAGTTTAATATCAATTCACTTACTTTGTGACATTATGAATTAATGGATATACATATATATACATATATATATATAATTCTGCCTTTAATGGTGTGCTCACACAATCACGAACTTGTCATGTATGTAAAACCTTGCAGGTTGAATAAAGCACACGCTTGTTGGTTAAAAGAGTTTTTCATTTGCAAGTCCTGTCATTCACCTGGGGGGACATGTCTGTAATTGTATTTGGGCCTTGCACAATTTTGCTTCCTCTAGGTTTTTTTACCTAGTTCTAAATATGATGTCTCTCCCCTTTTAAAAAAAAGAAAGACTTAATAAAAATAAAATTAAATAAAATTCAAAAAAAAATTACAAAACTTAGAAAAATAAAAGGGGGGTTTCAACTTCTAAATTACCTTTCCATTTCGTCCAGCATGGCTACGGATGGTGGAGGTGTAAAAACATTTACTTCCAGTTCAGGCTACAGTGTTTTTTGTATTTCTGTTGATAATATAAATTTTAAATAAATTGAGCTCTTTTTTCCTTTTCTTTTCTTTTCTTTTATTTTGTTTTTTCTCTTCTTGATTTGTTTGATGAGAGCTAACGGAACATGTTTCTATCGATTACAGTTATGTCCTAAATGTAATCATTCCCCTACACTCATCGCTCTAAAAACGCCTTTTGTAGTGTCACCGGAGACCTATTTCTTATCTTTTCTTATCTTTTGCTCGCCAGTGTGTCACTCGTTCCTACATCAAGCAAATTTTACTTCCCTTTCAATTCTAATTGGTGTTATGAATATTTTTACTGGTCGCTGTTTGTAAGTTTGTTTGCACCTATTTTCTCCATGGTTGACCCGTATTCTTTATTGTCCAACATCCAGGTCATTTTAGGACCTTTCCTTTGGGTAAGTAAAGAAAGTAGCCACATTCACGATAATCAACTGTTTATCCTTTGTAAGAGGATAAAGTCTTTACTTCTTATTTTATAATTTACAGTATTCAATGCTTTATACAATCCATTTCCTAGTTTTGACAGATGACGTAAAGTAGATTCTATTTTATACCATCAAAGTGTTTAGCAGAGCAGACTGCCTATATTGACCTACAAGAAAAGACTGCTGTATGAAAAAATTAATAAGAATTTAAGAAAACGTTTGGCCAAATGTTATGTGTAGAGCGTTGCTTTATGTGGGGCAGAGACATGGACATTGAGAAAGGAGGATGAGAAAAGATTAGAAGCATTTGAGATGTGGGTTTGGCGAGCAATTGAAAAAGTGAGGCGGGTTGATAAAGTAAGGAATGATGAAGTTTTAAGAAGAATAGGGGAAGAGTGAAGAATCCAGAAGGTAATAGAAAATAGGAAAAGGAAATGGTTAGGTCATTGTTTAAAAAGAGACTGCTTGCTTACAACTGCCATGGAGGGCGTCATAGAAGGAGAAAAAGAAGAGGACGTAGAAGAATGAAGTTAATAGATATCACTAAATTCAGAGGGTGTTACAAAGAAACGAAAAGACTGGCATGCGATAGGACAGCTTGGAGAGCTTTTACAATTTGAAGACCTGCCTTAGTGCAGAACACCAAATACCAGGCGCCAAGGTGCCAAGGTGCCAGGCAAGTGTGTCCCATTGTTCCTCTACATACATTACGCACGGCTGTCGTACTTAGCATACCCTTCACGTGGCTTTAGACGTGTGCATACTATGCCCGTAGATGGACACTGTAAAGTCATCCTTAGTACCGGAATAGCCACTGGATAAAAAGTCAACAATTATTGTTTACATATTATTATTACATATTATTATTACATATTACAATTATTGTTGATTACATATGGAGACCAGTACACTTTATTCACCAATTATTGTCACTTTTAGTCTGAAATAACCATCATCTTATCAAAACTTCAGTCTACATAGAGGCTAAAAAACACACCTCGATCTCCTTTTTGCAGCCAGGAGTAGAACTTATTCTAGATTACCAGTCAAGAGACATTTATTCTGATCAGTTACACTCAAGGAGTTTATATATAACCGTGAAAAAAAATAATTAATTGTTATCGTCATCGCCAGTTTTTATAGGTTACATTTACCAATTTTTCTATTTTGGACCAGGGAACTTCTAGCCAGTATTTCCTCTCACCACCCCAATTTTGTTTAAATTAGAAGAACAGTTTAAATATACATTAATTTCCAAGGTTATTTATGTTAAAGATGTTCTTTAATATAACGCTGTAAGATGTAAGTTGGAGAGAAAACATCAAGTTCATCTCTGATATCAGCGCACAGACATTGATTTTCTTCCTTAGATCCTGAATTCAGTCATATCTCTAAAAAGATGGAGTTTGCCTTGGTTTATTAGAACTCTGCCGTTTGGAAACCATTATATTTGTTGTAGACAAAATTGTTTACAATAATACTACTCTAAAATATTATTGCAAAGTAACGGACATTTCAGACAAATTATGTACTTACTAATGATAGGAAAAAATAAATTTGAAGAGTAGCAAAGCATTCGTAACTACTTGCATAAAACAGTAACTGATAGCAAAGAAAAAACTAACATTTTAGGACGCATTTATAACATCAAATAATTTGTTGTACAGTTCGTTAATTATTTTTAACATGTTTTCATATATATAAAGGCACTGGAGAACACAATAAAAGAAGAATCAGTTAAGTTGACATCATTTCTGACCTTGAATCTACATACAAAATGATAAAAATGTACTTTTATAAGACAAGATATTGCTATAACCGTAAAACACAAATTTTGTTTACGGTGGCATATATGAGAGATAAAATACACCTAGTTTTTAGGGAAACAAGACGACAAATGGTGGGTTGTGTTCCACTTTCCAAAGAGTATTATACCCATCTACGTGATATATATTTCCCCCCCCCCCCCGGTGATTAATCGACTTTGTTTTCTAGTCTTTTCCCTCATTCAACTTTTTATGTACGCACAACTAACATATAAATAAGTGATATTTTAAAACTTTATACGTTCATTATAGTTAGCTAACAAAGTTTTTAAAACAATTTTAACCCACCCTAAAATTACGAGAGTGAGAATTAGGTAGTTCCAAACATAATAAAAAATAAATCAAAAGCTTTAGTGATCAAAGGTCAGGGAATGGTCAGAAGAAATAAATGTGATAACAATAGGCAATATACGGAAACCATAATAGGAATATAAAAATTTAACAACAATTCGACGAGTGAAATAACAGTAACTAATGTGATTATAGTCCCCGATATTAGGCTGCAAAATGTGTGTTGGAAGCAAGATTCAGGGGAGATAACTACTGAGAAGATGAAGTTAGACTTAGAACAGTGAAATATTATTGATAAATTAATTACCTTAATTATCCGCCGTGTGATTTCTTATGCTTCGTCTATGACGCGTTTCGGAGCGTATGCTCCATCATCAGATATTAAAAAGTTAAAACTGTCACTCTTGCGAGATCGTTAAAAAGTTAAAATGTCAAGATTTGCATATGAACCGTACGCGGATTTGGGTGCGCACCCGTTCAAGTTCAATCTGCCACTGAGCGGTTGCTACTTTATCGTAGCCCCAGCAAGCAGACTCAAGGCAGTATCGTACAATCGGTTGGATACAAAGTTCAGGTGGTCATTTAACACGATATCGCGACTCATTGGGTTTGCATATGCACTATAAATTTCAAATTCCTCCAAGGCATTCATGAAACGGCCCTTCTTACACACATGTAACGGTATTAAATTGGAACTAAAATCTGTGTAATTATGATTGTGTGAAGTCAGGTGTCGGGCGTAATTTGATTTGATGTTGTCAATGTTTCTTATTTTCTTAGGTAAATGTTCTCGAAATCGTTTAAGGAAACCTCTCCCAGTCTGTCCAATGTAGAAGCACTCGCAATCATTACATGTTAACTTATATATGCCAGTTTTTTCTTCTGGAGGCGTGTGTTTTTTCGGTTTGAGAATATCCAGACCGTACGTAGACGATACGTTTTTAATTTTTGATGGTACTATAAGACAAATCGAATTATTTAAAAACTGTCTAAATAAAGTAAATAGAAACATCCAGTTTACTCTTGAAACAGAGGTTGATAACAAGATAAACTTTCTAGATTTAACCATCACTCGACAGATGAATAAACTAAAGTTCAACATTTATAGGAAACCGACTACCACTGACACCACAATACACGCAGACTCTCATCATCCTCTTTCACATAAAATGGCAGCGTACAATAGTTTCATTCATAGATTATTGACGATTCCTTTGGATGATAATGACTTCCGTGATGAGCTAAATGTCATAAAATATATCGCGGTTGCCAATGGTTACAGTAGTTTAACCATTGACAAACTGTTGAGAAAACATGAAAAAAGAATGCTTAAACCCCGAATAAACAACAACACGCAAAAAATTTTTATATCTACTAATTACACTAGCTTTATGCCTAAGGTTTTGTATTCTATATTGAATAATAATAGTTTCACTATTTCATTCAGGACTAATAATAAGTTACTGGATATTCTCAAACCGAAAAAATACACGCCTCCAGAAGAAAAAACTGGCATATATAAGTTAACATGTAATGATTGCGAGTGCTTCTACATTGGACAGACTGGGAGAGGTTTCCTTAAACGATTTCGAGAACATTTACCTAAGAAAATAAGAAAAATTGACAACATCAAATCAAATTACGCCCGACACCTGACTTCACACAATCATAATTACACAGATTTTAGTTCCAATTTAATACCGTTACGTGTGTGTAAGAAGGGCCGTTTCATGAATGCCTTGGAGGAATTTGAAATTTACAGTGCATATGCAAACCCAATGAGTCGCGATATCGTGTTAAATGACCACCTGAACTTTGTATCCAACCGATTGTACGATACTGCCTTGAGTCTGCTTGCTGGGGCTACGATAAGGTAGCAACCGCTCAGTGGCAGATTGAACTTGAACGGGTGCGCACCCAAATCCGCGTACGGTTCATATGCAAATCTTGACATTTTAACTTTTTAACGATCTCGCAAGAGTGACAGTTTTAACTTTTTAATATCTGATGATGGAGCATACGCTCCGAAACGCGTCATAGACGAAGCATAAGAAATCACACGGCGGATAATTAAGGTAATTAATTTATTAATTCGTACAAGTGATTTGGTTACCATATTAAACATGAATATTAAATATTATTGATTCTAAAGAAAAGAAAATAACATGGACAGAGGTTCCAGGGCAACAACTCCAACATTCTAACGCAAATTATAATTACCTGAATTCTAATGGTCACCTAGGGGTAGATAAGTAAAAATCGCATAGCCCATGTAAACTAAAACAAGCGCGCGCGCATATTCACTCATGTACACACATGTAATGTCATCGCGCGTATGCGTGTGTATTTGTATGTGTGTGTCTGTCTGTGTGTGCAAAAATACTAAAAACTTTAAACGCCATTTAAAAAAACGTAAACACATGCTAGGAAACGAATAATTATAGAGTAATTTACAAAGACATACAATATGTATAGGACAGTAATTCCCAGAGTTTAATAAAGTAGGAGTAATACAACAAATAAATCTTACAACTACAATAAATCTTAAGAAGATCTGAACTTATATAAAAGTGTAACACTAAAATAATAAGGAAAAATGTTTAGCCAGTAGAGAAGATAACTCAATTTTAAACCACTAAAATTGGAAACGTTCAAGAAAATAATAGTGGAACTTTCACGAACAAATCCCAGAACCAGCTGTGCTCACTTTCTTTTTCAATTTCATCACCGTTTTGTTAAAGGTAAACTGATGTGTCTTCGGCTTCCGATTTTGATCGGATTCTTCAAGCATGTACTTATATCTTGCAATGAAGCAGCTTGTATTTGTTCACAGTACTCCACACAACTGGTCAGAAGGAAAGGAAGCGATTAAAACCACTTCTGCGCGTGCGCATTCTTGGTGTGGACAATACGTAAAAGGTCCTTCCGTGGAACCGGCCTATCGACGGTAGTTTTCCCTTAAACATACAAGAAATACGTGTTGCAGTTTGACAGGTTTACAACTTATTATCAGTTGGAGCATTGGTGGCCACATAAAAATAGATACATAAACGAGTCTCAGGTGTGTTAATGTCACTGAGTCAAATTATTTCGTCGAAAATAAAAAAACGTAGATTCAAAATTTCTAAATTGTTCATAATAAGATTAAAAAAACTTAGAAAGTTAGTCACTGAATTTTGTTAAGGAGCACTGAATGGATTGTAATCTAACTGTAGAATAAACTAGTGTATGCCAGACAAATGAATATGCACAAACGCCGTCAAGAATTTTCTGTAACAAATGAACAAGAATTAACTTTGCCTTGTGACTTGAGACTTTTGCAAAGTTGTAATCATGTTATAACTGAGACACGTGCCCCTACTTACTAAACAACTGACACAAGTTATTACAATTAAGAAAAATAAAACAAAAGGCATTTAGTTGAAATCTATCTGTTCGTCTATCCAATTTTATTGTTCAAACTTTTTTTGCTACAGTCCGTTTCTTGATTTATACAATATATTTATTATTTATACTGAAATTACCTCAAGATATTTTATTGTATACAAAATTATCTTGTATTGTATTTATATTATAAAATATCTTGAGGTAATTTCAGTACAAATAATAAATTTTATTGTTATATAAAAAATTATATATTTACACTAAATTGTCCTAAACAACAGATGACTCCAAATCCTTAACGATATAGCCTACTCCTAACACTTCCTGTTTCTATTTTATTGTCTCCCTTACCTGCCAGTCTCACTAACTTTCCCACTATTCCGTTGAGCTACGTCACATTGTTTTGATATGACAACTTCTGAAGGTTATTTATCAGAATCAAATTGGCTGTTGCCCTAAGTGCTAGAATACCTTAACGTATAAAGAGAATTTACTTATGTAAGTACCTAAATATAACTGTTGGCATTTCTAAAAGCTGTGATACTATCTATTACGACGGTCTACTTGATCGTCGTAGTTACAGTGGAAAACAAAATACAAGACACCAATTAAGTCATTAATCACTACCTTTAATGTTCACAGTTAAACAGTTCGTAATTAACAACACTGTCTCTTACAACTAATCATATAAAAATTGTTCACACGGCCGTAAATGTCAACTAATATTAAAACACCATTGTATTACAATATACCGCCCGATTATAAAACACAGCACTTCACTAATATCCACTTGAACGCACACAGTAATATCGCTTGTAATCGCCCGACAATAACTGAACTGAGCGTCCCTGAGTAATTGTATTTATATCCCGCCAAAAATCTAGACGATTCCAAATACTACGTATTACCTCTAAACTACGACGTAATTGATTGCGGCCTTGACACAGTGCGAGCGGTCGCGGGAAATCTGGCACCGTCTAGCAAATGCATCGAGAACCACGTACACCAAACGCATTACATTCCGGATCCCTCTGGAACATTCGATAAACACGTAGATTGTTCTGTGATGTCGTGATGTTGTGTTCTGTTCGTCCCGAACTGGCAAACGATTAGCTAGGCGATCTAGGTGGACGACCTTGAACTTTCTCTGTCCTTCCTGTTGAATCCGATAAACAACATCGTTGATCCTTTTTTTCACAGCAAAGGTCCTTCCCAGTTAGTCTACAACTTAGGTGAGCGACCACGACGGCGCTTTGGATTGAACAACCAGACCTGATCCCCTTCTTGGAAACCCACACTATTGCTGCGAATGTCATACCGAGTTTTCATTTTATCACTGACAATCTTCATCTGTCCTCTTATCAATCGATTCATTTCTCGCGGTTGCTTTTCTAATTGCGAGGAATAGTTCTGTGGCTCTTGGGATTGAGTCTCAGGTGAACCGAATATCAAGTCCCCAGGAAGACGACTCTCCCGCCCAAACACCAATTTTGCTGTAGTCATGCCTGTTGTATCGTGAACTGATGATTTATACGCCATCAGGAATACGTTGATCCCAGTCTGTTTGGTTCTCGTCAACAACCTTCGAAAGATGTTGCTCAAGTGTCCTATTAAATCTCTCAACCATCCCGTCCGACTGAGGATGCAGAGGCGTTGTCCTGGTCTTGCGAATTCCGAGTAGACGGCATAATTATTTAAACACTCCTGATTCGAAATTTCTCCCTTGATCCGTATGGATTTCCATAGGAGCTCCATAACGGCAACAGAAGTTGTGAACTAACTCGTTTGCCACAGTGGTAACCTCCTGATTTGGAATTACGTAGGCTTCCACCCACTTAGTAAAGTAGTCCCCTACAACCATGATGTACCGGTTTCCATCGTCAGTAACTGGGAATAGTCCAGCAATGTCTCTGGCAATTCTCTCGAAAGGCAGTACAACGATATACTGTCTCATTTTTCCCCTGCTTCTGGTTTGTGGGCTCTTGCTAGCAGCACATTTTTCACACGTCCGAACCCATTCCTCTACGTCGTCGCGAAGATGAAGCCAATAGAATCGCTTCTGTATTCTGTCAAGGGTTTTGTTAACCCCAAGATGGCCTCCAGATGTTCCATCATGCATCTCCTTCAAAACAGACTGCACTTTACTTTGGGGAACTATCAACTGTATGACCACGTCTCGTCCATCTGCACTTTCTCAAGCCCTTTTTACCAATCCGTTCTCTAAGGTAAGAGATTCCCATTGTGCCCAGTAGTCTTTCAGCAAATCCGAACCATGGCAGACATCTTGCTAATCTGGGCGGCGACCTTCGTCTTTTGCTGTCAAGATCGGTCCAATATCTTCATCAGTCATCTGTTCTTATCGACAATTTTGTGTCGTCCAGCCGTCTGCCAGAAAATCTACATTGATGGCTTGAACATGTTCGGTAGCGTTTTGTTCTTCCTTTCTGTGGCAATGACGGCAGTTTTCAGGGCACGGTCTTTGTGATAAGCCATCCACATTACCATGCTGGCGCCCTCGCCGATGTTGCACCTTGAAGTTGTACTCTTGCACACGTTCGAGCCACCTTGCCAACTGCCCTTCCGGATTTTTAAATCTCAAGAGCCATGCAAGAGCGGCATGGTCGGTACGTAGTGAAAACTCTCTCCCATAGAGGTATTTATGGAAGTGCTCCAACGCTCGGACGATTGCCAGCAACTCTCTCCTTGTAACACAATAACTTCTCTCTGGTTTAGAAAGCGTCTTGCTGTAATACGCTATTACTCGTTTTTCACTTGAGACAGAACTGCTCCTAGACCAGTATTGCTAGCGTCTGCGCCTACGGTGTACTTCCCTTCGGAAGCTGGAAAAGCGAGAATTGGCTGCGACCATAATGCAATTTTCAAAGTCCTAAATGCTTGATCACACTCTCTCGACCACTGGAAGATTCGTTTATTTTCCGTTAGCTCATGTAGTGGTTTAGCAATACCAGCGAAGCCTTTCACAAAACGTCGGTAATCTGAGCATAACCCCAGGAAACTCCGAACTTCGTGTTTATTCTTCGGAACTGGAGAGTCTCTTACGGTGTCTATTTTATTAGTATCCCATGCTAACACCCGATGCCGAAACCAGATGGCCCAGATACTGTACTTTCTTCTGGAATAGAGAACACTTCTTCGGGGTCAGCTTCAGTTGTGCACCGTGAATTCTAGTTAGAACCTCCGTACGGTTTTCCAAATGGTCTTCGAAAGTCTTCCCGATCATTATGACATCGTCTAATAAACAAGGCAACGTTTCCACGTCAGGCCTCGGAGTACCAGGTCCATCAATCTTTCAAATATTGCCGGTGCATTACAGAATCCAAATGGCATGACGTTAAATTGGAATAAGCCACTTGGGGTCGAGAAAGCGGTCTTTTCCTTGTCTTCTTGATGAACACCTACTTGCCAATATCCACTTTTCACGTCCAATGTGGAAAACCACTGTGATCCGGACAACATGTCGAGTGTATCGTCAACGCGAGGTAATGGATAGCAGTTTCTTTGTAACGGCATTTAACCTCCGGTAGTCGACGCACAAACGCAATCCACCACCCTTCTTCGCTACCAGCAATACCAGAGAAGACCAAGCACTTGACGAAGGTTCGATTACTCCCTCTGTCAATATGTCCTGTACTAACCGAGACATTTCCTCTTGCTTAGATAATGGAGGCCTTCGAGGAGGTTGGCGTATCGGTGTTGTGCCCCGGTATCGATGCGATGTTGTACAAGAGAGGTTCTTCCCAATGACTGTCCCTGAACTGCAAAAGAATCTTTGAATTCATGTAAAAACCGTCTGAGTTCTTTTACCTCACCACTTAAGAGGTCGTTAGAACATCTGTTCAATAATTCCTGCAGTTCCTCTGGTAATTTAGAATTATCCGAAGCACTGGATCTTCGTTGCGTTATTCTGGCTACCCAGGCCACAGGAGTCAATTTGCCTAGGAGCGTATTCCTTTCTATAGTGACAGTTTGATCCAAAATATTCGCCACTCTAATAGGTACATTTTCGGTTTCGTCAGGTTTTACTAAATTTCTGGCAATTAGTATGCCCGGTGTCCTGACTACCTTGGGTTCGAATATAGAGCACTGGTTGCCCCTAGTATCTACCTCGGTTCTAATCATGATGATTTTTTCGGAGTTTGGCGGAACAGTTACGGCCACTTGGTTTATGACGTCCATCGATTTTTCTGATGTAGTCATTGTGGATAATATTACCTCTTTTCCTCCGATTCTCAAGACATTGTTTTTGAAGTCGACTATGAATCCGTATGCGTTCATAATGTCCACACCAAGAATTGCTTCATCCACAATGTCTGCAACAAGTACTTGATGATTAAACTCAAGTCGACCGAGGCGTAGGTGTATCTCCACTTTTCCAAACACTTTTAAAGGCCGTCCAGTAGCTGTTCGCAAGCTACAAGTGTACCAGATTGGCTTGAGATCTTTCACCACGTCGGGCCGCACAATAGAAACTGTTGCGCCTGTGATCAACTGACTGTAATCAAGATTGGCCTTACTTGAATGAATCCGGTAACCACCAAGCTCCCGCTGTTTTTCTGAAGTGTAGAAATTGCGTATTGTCTAGGGGCTTCGTTCCTCCAGTTAGTCAGCACACGCCCCGTTGTACCGGCTATTGCTCGTTTCCCTGCTGCTGAATTCTAACCCGGCAATCTCGTTGTAGATGTCCAGGTTTCCCACATCTGTATCACTTCGGTCTTCCATCCTTTCTTATTTTATTTTGTGGCGCCGACCGTCGAGTCTCTGTTCCTTATTCTTCTTCCTCATCGTCTGTGCCGTCGCGATCTTTTAGCGCGCACTTTATGACTTGTCCAACCAGACGCTGATTTGGCGGCCTCAAATTGCAAAGCATGTACCAGGGCGTCTGTACTGTTCTGGTGTCTTGCCATTCGTAACACTTGCTGTAGTTCGTTATCTCGGACACCGGCAGTAAATGTCTGCATCGCAAAACTTGTTCGAAAATCATATGGCGCTTCAGGATAGGCCAGTCTAATTAGTCTGTCGATACTTGATTCAAACTCTTGAAGACTCTCCCCGGAATGCTGTCGCCTTGCTCTCAACTGGGTGTAGTACACATGTCGCAAATGTTTATCACCATACCGTAATTCTAGAGCTTTTATCAACTAGGCATAGATGTTCTGGCTGCCAGGTGGCACTTTCTGTAGTAACTCTGCTGCGCGTCCTTTTAATGCAAGAACGAGTGAGACTGCCTTGTCTTACTCTCTCCAATTATTTGCGCGATGCATCAGCTTCAAATTGGCGGAGGTACGTTGCCCAGTGACTGCTTCCGTCAACGGTTGGAGCTTTGACATGAACTGTCCCTACTGCAGGCAAAGTGACTTTCTCTACTATCTTATTTTCTGTGTCTTTTTCTGTGTTTATCATTGGTACAGTCTGTTCACAAAGTTGTTTTGGTTGTATCCTCAGGCACTGCTCAAATTCACTTTTAATTTGTTCTCTTATGTTTGCCATTGAGTTTTCTACTGCAGATACTTTATTTGACAACGATTCTTCTATAACAGATATTTTTGTAGACATCGATTCTTCAACAATCGAAACAGATTTTCTACTTCAGTTATTTTTAATGTCATTGATTCTTGTACTTCCGTTATTTTAGTAACTTGCTTATTAAGCTCACCTCGTAAGAGACCCAATTCTGCGGTACTGTGTTCTTGCAACTGTTGCATAGCTTCAAAGAGAGCGTCCGTTTATCTGCTTCTTGCTTACGTTTTTCATCCTGTCGTTTTTCTGCTTCTTCCGCCTCCTGTCTGCGATTTTTCTCTGCTTCCTCTCTTTCTTGTCTTCGTTCTTCTTCTGTCTCTTCCCGTGTCTGCCGCAGCAGCGCTTGGAAAGCTTCCATCATCTGACTGGCATCCATTGTTTACCGATTAGTTACGAATCACCTCGTCTTGTACAAAGTTTCCACTGTTTCCACTGTTAACCGTTCTATTCCAGTTCTGACACCACTGTTACGACGGTCTACTTGATTGTTGTAGTTACAGTGGAAAACAAAATACAAGACACCAATTATGTCACTAATCACTAGCTTTGATTTTCACAGTTAAACAGTTCGTAATTAACAACACTGACTCTTACAACAAATCAAATAAAAATTGTTCACACGCAAATAAATGTCAACTAATATTAAAACACAACTGTACTACTATATACCGCCCGATTATAAAACACAGCACTTCACTAATATCCACTTGAACGCACACAGTAATATCGCTTGTAATCGCCCGACAATAACTGAACTGAGCGTCCCCGAGTAATTGTATTTATATCCCGCCGAAAATCTAGACGATTCCACATACTACGTATTACCTCTAAACTACGACGTAATTGATTGCGGCCTTGACACAGTGCGAGCGGTCGCGGGAATTCTGGCACCGTCTAGCAAATGCGTCGACAAGCACGTACGCCACACACATTACATTCCGGATCACTCTGGAACATTCGATAAACACGTAGATTGTTCTGTGATGTCATAATACCATAATACCATAATATAAAATAGTTTAATAAGATCTGAATTTATAAAACGGTTATAAACGTAATGTTATGTGCGTAACGAATAATTGAATTTTCTCACTTCAGTCAAATAAAATCGGTAACACCAGTTGCTGCGTCAGTCTGTTTATGCAGATGCATAATTCTGAACGAATAGAAAAGATAAACCTGTCATAAAATTGCATGCCATAAAAACCAAATTGGGTTACGTACGTTGGATCCGCACACATCAATGCATATTAAACAAGTCCACAACTATTTTGAATGTTTAAATGTTTACAATAAATCTACCCTAATTATAAGGCTTATAGATAAGACATAATCTCTTGTTTCCATCATGTTTTGTCATTGAAAAGTACGGAAGTAATAAAATGTTTACTATTGATTAATACAAGAAGAACATGTATATTACCGTATACGGTTATAAACCTTTATATTACGGTAATAACTGAAGCACAGAAGTTGGATTTACTGAACAAGCACAAACGCTTGGCTGTTACTAATAACAAACATTACTTGCTATTCTCGGCGCAGGCTGTTTTTCCTTCACAGTTTAATAAGTTGGAAAGATTCTTTTAGCTTTTTTTAACTATTTCTTTGTAGCCAATTAACGTACTTGGTCGCTATGCACGACGCGTTTCGGGATCAAGGTCCCATCTTCAAGTGCTCACTCGGGTCGAGCTTGTCAATTCATAAAAACACACACATAAAACATAAAAAACACTGAATTTAAACACTCATACTGCGCGAGAGGGGACGATGCGCATCGTCGAGAAAGTAAACATGCACTGGCCGTATAAAGTCCAAAGCAGAGATAAGTTGGTCGTACTCTTCATGTCTGTGCCAGTTTTTGTATCACAGTATCGAAAAGCGCGATCGATTTGAACGACACCATATCGTTCAACAGGCACTCTTTCTGTAACTTGGCCGATTTATATATCTCATACTCTTCTAATGCATTCATATATCGGCCCTTCTTACAAAAGTGTATGGGTTTAAGATTAACAGAGAAGTTAGTGTAACTGTGATCACAATCAATCAGGTGTTGCGCGTAAGTCAATTTACTGTTTATCACATTCTTCATGGGCAGGTGTTCCTTAAACCTCTCTTCAAAACGTCTCCCCGTCTGGCCGATGTAAAACATGTCGCAATCATCACACCCAATTTTGTAAACGCCAGAGCGTGTCTCTACGCTTCTGTGTATCTTGGGGCGCAGTGCATTTTCAATGTTACAGTAGCTTTTGTCCTAAAGGTAACTGCGATATTGTATTTCTTAAATTGGTTTTTTTATAATGTTAGGCAACAAAGGTGTGTACTCTACCGATATATATCTGTCAGTATATCTGTCAGTAGTGTATGTCGATGACACTTTTATCGTCTTTGATGGCACATTAAGACAAATTGAGCTTCTGAAAAACTACTTGAACAGTGTTAACAAACATATACAATTTACACTTGAAACAGAGGAGAATAACCAACTGAAGTTTCTTGACCTAACCATAATTAAATCTCAGGAACCTTTCAAATTTAAAATTTACAGAAAGCCCACTACCACTGACACCACAATACACGCTCATTCGTATCACCCGTGGTCCCAGAAAATGGCGACATACAATACATTTGTCCATAGACTTCTTACTGTACCCTTAGAGCAAGATTGCTTCATTGACGAAGTAAACACTTTAAAACACATCGCCATATCCAACGGTTATAACACTAGTATAATAGATAAACTTATCTCCAGGCGCAAAAACAAAACTTAAATTCCGAACAGCGCGGTGCATAATACTGACAGATATATATCGGTAGAGTACACACCTTTGTTGCCTAACATTATAAAAAACCAATTTAAGAAATACAATATCGCAGTTACCTTTAGGACAAAAGCTAACATTGAAAATGCACTGCGCCCCAAGATATACAGAAGCGTAGAGACACGCTCTGGCGTTTACAAAATTGTGTGTTATGATTGCGACATGTTTTTCATCGGCCAGACGGAGAGATGTTTTGAAGAGAGGTTTAAGGAACACCTGCCCATGAAGAATGTGATAAACAGTAAATCGACTTACGCGCAACACCTGATTGATTGTGATCACAGTTACACTAACTTCTCTGTTAATCTTAAACCCATACACTTTTGTAAGAAGGGCCGATATATGAATGCATTAGAAGAGTATGAGATATATAAATCGGCCAAGTCACAGAAAGAGTGCCTGTTGAACGATATGGTGTCGTTCAAATCGATCGCGCTTTTCGATACTGTGATACAAAAACTGGCACAGACATGAAGAGTACGGCCAACTTATCTCTGCTTTGGACTTTATACGGCCAGTGCATGTTTACTTTCTCGACGATGCGCATCGTCCCCTCTCGCGCAGTATGAGTGTTTAAATTCAGTGTTTTTTATGTTTTATGTGTGTGTTTTTATGAATTGACGAGCTCGACCCGAGTGAGCACTTGAAAATGGGACCTTGATCCCGAAACGCGTCGTGCATAGCGACCAAGTAAGTTGCATGAAGAATTATCAGGTATCTAACCTATTTAAAATTAACCATTGCAACTTGGTGACCATACACACAATGAATAGTGAAGCCTATCCGGCACTTTTGGTCTACAAATATAAAAACACCAAGGTCAAATTAATCAAGGCCTCTTCTAACATTAAATTCAGTAACAAATGTTTACACTTAAATCTCATACCAAGATATGCCGTTATTAACATTAATAACAAATCTAGAGCCGCACAGATAGCTAAAAGTTCAGCAGAGAGAATTTGGATTAAGAAAGAAATTGACCATCTATATGTTAAAAAGATCCGTCTCAACTCAGATTTATACAGAATACACCTGGAACTACTCAATGCATTACATCCTGCTATCTATAATAGTGTACTCGATAAGGTTGAACAACAAATACAATGCATCAGATAGAAAATTTTCGTTACACACAACAAGAAACTTTGCTCTCTACAACACAAACAACGTAACACGGTCGATACAGTATGTAAACACAAATTTTATAAGCGGGTAGAGAATTTAACCGATATGAACCTAACAAATGACGAAGAAACTTTACTGAATAAAGGACTGAAATATAATCTACCCGCACGTAGTAAGAATCATTTAGTACATGAAGTCATTAACGCTGAAGCAGCCATTAAATTTTTACCCAGTGATAATACGCAAAATAAAGCCAGAGTAATGATAAACAATAAACTTAATAGGCTATTAAATATGAATACACGGACACAACATCTCGAACGTAAATATCGTAACGACCGCGTAGTAATTAGTAACTTACTTAAGAAGTTAATTGACAATAATATTGTATTACTGAAGGCCGATAAGGGTAACACTGCCGTCCTGCTACACAACCATGTATATGTGAACAAAGTACAGGACTTCATAACCAACAATAACATTGACATATTGACTGACGACCCCACTAAGGGTTACGTTAAACACCTGAACGCTGTTGTTAATAAATGTACCAATCTTTTTGATGAGCGCACACGCCGTTATTTGAAACCGATACACGCACAAGCCCCGCTGCTTACGGGCTTACCAAAAATCCATAAAAATGACATTCCCATTATGCCATTGGTTAAGTTTACAACGCCGCCATGCTACAGAACCACAAAAATATTACAGAAAATTATTAAAAATAATACAACACTTCATAATAATCATAGCGTTACAAATAGTTCTGACTTCGTAAGTAAAATTAAAGACGTTAAGTTGAAACCACAATACAAGATAGCCTCCTTCGATATAGTAAGTCTGCATACAAATGTACCCGTTAATGAGACTGTTGAAATATTAAAAACAAACTTAATGGCCAACGCCACATTAAGCCCACAGGCCGTAAATGATCTAATTATGTTGCTTAAAGAAATACTGCGCCAAAATTATTTCACTTTCAACGATACATACTACAACAAAAAAGGAAGGCCTGAGCATGGGTTCTCCTCTAAGCGGGATACTTTCTGACCTTTATCTTAATTTTTTCGAAAGTGAATATTTTCTAGTAATAATAAATACCGTAAAAACATCGTTTCCTACTACAGGTATGTCGATGACACTTTTATCGCCTTTGATTGCACATTAAGACAAATTGAGCTTCTGAAAAACTACTTGAACAGTGTTAACAACACATACAATTTACACTTGAAACAGTGGAGAATAACCAACTGAACTTTCTTGACCTGACCATAATTAAATCTCAGGACTCTTTCAAATTTAAAATTTACAGAAAGCCCACTACCACTGACACCACAATACACGCTCCTTCGTATCACCCGTGGTCCCAGAAAATGGCGACATACAATACATTTGTCCATAGACTTCTTACTGTACCCTTAGAGCAAGATTGCTTCATTGACGAAGTAAACACTTTAAAACACATCGCCATATCCAACGGTTATAACGCTAGTACAATAGATAAACTTATCTCCAGACGCAAAAACAAAACTTAAATTCCGAACAGCGCGGTGCATAATACTGACAGATATATATCGGTAGAGTACACACCTTTGTTGCCTAACATTATAAAAAACCAATTTAAGAAATACAATATCGCAGTTACCTTTAGGACAAAAGCTACTGTAACATTGAAAATGCACTGCGCCCCAAGATACACAGAAGCGTAGAGACACGCTCTGGCGTTTACAAAATTGTGAGTGATGGTTGCGACATGTTTTACATCGGCCAGACGGGGAGACGTTTTGAAGAGAGGCTTAAGGAACACCTGCCCATGAAGAATGTGATAAACAGTAAACCGACTTACGCGCAACACCTGATTGATTGTGATCACAGTTACACTAACTTCTCTGTTAATCTTAAACCCATACACTTTTGTAAGAAGGGCCGATATATGAATGCATTAGAAGAGTATGAGATATATAAATCGGCCAAGTTACAAAAAAAGTGCCTGTTGAACGATATGGTGTCCTTCAAATCCATCGCGCTTTTCGATACTGTGATACAAAAACTGGCACAGACATGAAGAGTACGACCAACTTATCTCTGCTTTGGACTTTATACGGCCAGTGCATGTTTACTTTCTCGACGATGCGCATCGTCCCCTCTCGCGCAGTATGAGTGTTTAAATTCAGTGTTTTTTATGTTTTATGTGTGTGTTTTTATGAATTGACGAGCTCGACCCGAGTGAGCACTTGAAGATGGGACCTTGATCCCGAAACGCGTCGTGCATAGCGACCAAGTAAGTTGCATGAAGGATTATCAGGTATCTAACCTATTTAAAATTAACCATTGCAACTTGTTGACCATACACACAATGAATAGATTATTTATCCTTCTACTTTTTCTTTCTTTCTTCTTCTTCTTCTTCTTCTTCTTCTTCTTCTTCTTCTTCTTCATCATCATCATCATTTTCTTCTCCTCTTTCCTATTCCTCCTTTACACCCTACTCCTCCACCACTTATACGACTACTACCACCACCACCCACACAACTACTACTACTACTGATACTACTACTACTACTACTACTACTACTACTACTACTACTACTACTACTACTACTACTACTACTACTACTACTGTTGCTGCTGCTGCTGCTGGTTTTACTACTATTACTACACTTCCTCTATTATTCTTGGTCGTAATTTCGATTTTCTAGCGCAATGTGTCACTCCTTGTCTAGTTTAGATTTTCAACAGAATTTACTGTACAATTTTAAATTTTACACTAAACATACACTATACATATTTAATCCATTCAACTTGTTAAGAATGCCAATTTATATGACTGTCTTCAAAATATGAACCCTTCGTCATGTGGGAGACAAACTAAGTTAAACAGAAATAAAATAGACTAAAAGACTTCTGTATTGTAAATGTAAGCGAAAACAAAAAGGGAGGTGAAAATAAAGTGTGGAAGGGAAAAAAGTAGAGGCATGATCACTAAATATAAAATATATAATAAACACAAAAATAGAGGTGGGACAGTAAAGAAAATAAATTCCCTGTCCCCCTTGCTTGTATTCACGGGAGTGATACAAATTTTACACATCAACCCAAATTTGTTTTCTTGAAAAGCGAGTACAATAATCAACCTCTATTTACATTAAAACTCTACATTAATCGTTTTTGCTTACTTGGTCACTTTAGTCAGTAATTAACTCTTCTGTACAGGTATGCAGTGAATTTGTCATTCTGCTCAGCATTGTTCAGAGTTATTAGCAGTTCGAAACCTTGGGCTCGTAACAGTTATTATGGCATATATTACATGGAATATAAAATTAATGAATTCGCATCTTATCAGAAGTTTAATTAAGAAAGTTGTGTTAGTGGTTATAATCACAAACAGAATTATCACTGTTGCACACCACTAGAGAAAAATTATTCCCATTAGCGCTTTCAAGCTTCTCAGCTCATCGTCAGACCGGAAATCGGATTTGCGATCAGACGATGAGCTGAGAAGCTTGAAAGCGCTAATCGGAATAATTTTTCTATAGTGGTGTACAACAGTGATAATTCTGTAAATGAATTCACATTGTTGCTTTTAGAAACTTTTTTAAATTATATTTTAATTTATTTTGTTTTTATAATAACATTTCCTTTAACCAAAAATCTGATAATATGTGGTTGCTTTATAAATGTAGAAATAAAGTGGAAGAAGCCTTGCTTTGGTGTGCAAGCAATCTGCTGAGTACAATAAACGGAAGCGTTATTTACTACCGCAGTCTGTCGATCCCTGTACCTGCTGAGTTTATAATTTTTACACCATACATAGTCTGTAGGTTACAGAAACCCTATATGAAATGTGAAACTGTCCCAAGTAAACTGTTGCAACTTGTTAAACCCTGATTAACGAAAGAAAGTGACTGGCGGAGCGGCCGCGCGGCGACCGAGTTTGTAGTAAAAACATTCCACTTAATAAACTCGTGGAAACGTAAAATACAGGGCTAGAAATGTCTAATGAACTGTATTTTAATCATCAATTAAAGACGTTTTTAACGAACTTTTCTAATTTTTTAAATATTTTTTCAATTAATTTATATTGAGAGTTAAATAAAAAAATACACGAATTTGAATTAAAAATTTAGGGTTTATCGTATTTATTACGTAAGAACTCAGAGGTTAAGCATCGGAAAAACACTTCTTGTAGGCAAATGGTAGTCTACCTCCTTTAGTACAATATATCAAAAATTGAGATTCCTACGAATAATATTAACGACGTTATTAATTTTTTCCAAATGTACTGTTAACTCCGTTATTAATAATTTTTTTCATTGAGTTTTTTCACAGTAAGCATAACAAAATTGTATTCATCAATAAAAAGTGGTATGTAACCTTCAAATATTACGAAATATAACTGCAATCAGTTAATATAGGAAAATTAGAACTAACATCGCTCAACGGCGCGCCATCGAGTCAAGGTACAGTAACAGCCCAAAGAAAGTGGTGCATACGCTCACGGCTCACGGCTCACGCATTGACACAGCCAACTTGCTACGAGTCACCAACCTCTCATATAAATATACAGAGATATTAGTTATCTGTCTACTTATTTAATCTAATCTATCTACCTGGAGATCTGTCAAAAACTTCCATCTGACCAGACTTTTGTGGTTTAGTTGAACTACATGCTTTTTGTAACAGATGGTCTTGAATGATTGTTTATCACTCTTTTGCGGTACGGTATTTATTGTTTTCTTGTTAATAAACTATTTTTGTTTTGTGATCAGCTTTAATACTACTAATTGAAGTGCAATGTAATTACTGGGAAATTGTTAATGCCATTCAAATTTCTCAACAACTAATTATTTAACTATGAAATACAGTTTACAGTTTAAAACTACCGAGCAAAGCTCGGTCTACCAGATATTGCATAATTATAACAGTATTTTACTGTTATAATGTATTGAAATGTAAAAAACAATTAGTAAATTACTTGTTATTAGCATTGACAAATAAATAATAAAGAGGTACTTACAAGTATTGTAGTGTTCTTCAGCTTTTATGGAATCCGCTCATAAAATATGTGTATAAATCATAAAAATACACTATTAAAACACTCTATAAGAAACACTTATTAAAACACTTATAGCTGTGAGTTAGTAGTCTTCAAACGAAGACGGTAGCGCGCGAATAAAATGGGTCCACTAGGTTCTGACTGTACTTCCGCCGCAGAGCGCCACGCACTGCTCTCTGTGAAATTCGCTTTATATATTAATCCATTGTAGTATTCCTATCGCGTACAAGGTGTAAGTTGTATATGTCTTCTACACTTAGTTATCTGAAGAGAGCGTCACGCAAATCTCATTCATGTACAACTTTTAACAACTGAGTTAACAGGACATTAGAAAAAAATTAATAACGTCGTTAATTTTAATCGTAGGAATCTCAAATTTTGATATATTGTACTAAAGAAGGTGGACTACCATTTTTCTACAAGAAATGTTTTTCTGATGCTTAACCTCTGAGTTCTTACGTAATAAAGATGATAAACCCTAAATTTTTAATTCAAATTCGTGTATTTTTTTATTTAACTCTCAATATAAATTAATTGAAAAAAGATTTAAAAAATTAGAAAAGTTTGTTAAAAACATCTTTAATTGATGATTAAAATACAGTTCATTAGACATTTCTAGCCCTGTATTTTACGTTTCCACGAGGTTATTACGTGGAATGTTTTTACTACAAACTCGGTCGCCGCGCGGCCGCTCCGCCAGTCACTTTCTTTCGTTAATCAGGGTATAGTGTGCGAACCATGCGTGTCGGTCTCGCTGTCCCACCTTCTGATTAAGCAACTTTTAATTATGAAACGCTGAATAGACAGGGAAACCTTACTGGTAGATATAAAATACAGGAAACGTACGCCACAATGAAAAAGTGTAGTTCAGATTAAGTATCATTGTTACATGAATGTAATTCTTCTTGAATCGCGTACTACAGTATAAAGTATAACGAGTGACTTGAGTTAACTCACACCGTTAAACAACGAGTCTTTTGTAACAGAGCTCTTTTGGAAAGCCTAAGAAGTCTTCTAGAAATTTTACATTGTTCAAATCATCCCCGTATCGGCATTTAATGCAGTGGTTGGAATGCTTTCGATTACTCGCAAAACGGGTGTAAATATGATTATAATTATGTAGTGGACATTAGAGTTATTATTAATTGAGAAGTGCTTATATAGCTTGTCTTCAAATATTCTCCTAGTTAGACGTATTTAGACTTTATCATTGTCATCATTGTGGGATACGCCCCAGCAACTTCTAATATTTCCTCCTGATTTCGAATACTGTGTTTTCGAGGTTATATTAATTATGGAATGAAATAAAAATGTTACGCTTTTGAATTGTTTAATGGAAATACGTCTGTATGTTTTCCTATTTTGTGCTTTATTGTTCTTTCTAGTTGTAATGTTCTTTGCACAAAGAAATAAGAAGCAATTACAACTTGCTCTCAGATGTACTTGATTGTACTGGATAACCATGATTAGTTTACGATTGGGAAACATTTACATTTACGTTAGGAAGCAATACGATTAAATAAAATTTACATAAAGTTTACCATATATTTTGTCTCAACTAAACAAAAGTTTGTGTACGTATCACTCCTATACAAACGACTATATTTGTATCCTTTAATTTGATATTATTACAAGCTAAGTTAACAAAATAACTCTTTTAATTTTACTTCATCTGTAACGACAAATCAAAGATGCGTAAATTAGTACGGGTACCAACGGAGTTTCATTCCAATGTCATTAGAAATTTGAGCATACAATTTTACAAAAATTGTTAGTTAGCGTCTTTTCCAGATGAAAAGGACAAGGCGTCTTTGATTTGTTCCAAACAAGCAAAGAAATAGACGTTAATAAAAAAAACTAAAATTATAAATTTTGTCACTCAGGAGATGTAAGGAATTTAATAGTCACCCTATAATTTGAACCGCAAGCTCGAGCAGCAGTGTGTCTCCTGATTTGACGTCATGAGGGATGATATTGTGCTATGCGGGTGCGCGCAGAAACAATGTGTTATACGCGAATCATACAAATCTTTGCAGTAAAAATTCAGCGAAACAAAATCTACCAATTTGTAACGCATACATTTTTCCATCACTAGACGCGCGGTTGTGTAAATTCCTATGTGACTAAAATTTGTTATTAGTAAACTTTTAATAATATACTTAGGTGACAATAAAGATCACTTTTCTCGAAAGTTAATGCTAAATATTATAGATCAGTTACGACCGTTGAATTGTAAGTGTGTTAAATGTAACTGACCAAACCACAGATAACACGAACAATTTTCAAATTGTTAGAAATGACGTCTACTTGTCCAAAAAAACTTATCAAGTATATAAGAAAGGAAATTCCTGACAGGTATGAAAAACCAGACTATATAAGTTATAAGAAAGACTTTGGCGTACTACTCTCTTCCAGTTTACTCTTCGAGGCGTCAACTTCATTGACATCACGGTTGGGTAAGGCCTCATCAGTGTTGGATCTGGAAACGTGGTTGAGCCTGGAGAAGTCATACCTTCAACCTTCTGGAGGATACACACACCCACACAGACTCACTCACTCAATCACTTGAAAACATCAGATGACAAAACATTATTAATATAAATCTGTATAAATTTGTCATCCAGAATAAAGTAATTTGTATCTGAATCGTAAAATAGTATTGTTTTGTTTTAAAACATAATTATTTAATAAATATTAGTATTTTAATTATTTCGTATATTTGCAGATGAAGAAAAAAGTTGGTGTTTTAAAACTAAAATTATTTACCCGTTTCGGCATGTAAACACAAAACAGACAAGTTTACACCCACAATAGCTTAGTAAGTAACGTCGCAATATTTAACATTTTACGCAGAATTATGTCGTTTATTTTATACAACTTGCTTGTTACAACTACAGTTTTCATTCTCTAGAAGTAAAAAGAAACAATTTTCTATTATAGTGATAAAAAATTTTTAATTTTAAACGAAACAATGTGTCGAAATAATTGTCGATTCTAAACATTTTACATAAAAATAAGCAACCCAATTTCAGAAAAATGTACCTAAGATTAAAAATATAGTAAGTTTTGTCATTACTAAAGACACAAATAAAAAACAATTTCCTAAGTCGAACACACTGTTACAAGGATGTTAGCGAACCTCATTTGTTCACAAACAGCTGAGCCAAAGCTTATGTAGGTGTTCCTCAGAGTTATCCGGCCTATTTTACTACTATGTAAATTAGTATTTACACAGGTTCCTTTCAGTCTACAAAAGGATTGTAGTAGTCTCCTTACATCCCGTATTCTATAATACACTTCTTCTATTTTATAATAGTGTATTCTATATACGCGTACACTACCTTCTTGCTATTTTATAATTTTTATAAGTGCTCTTATGTATTTCAGTTTACTTTACTGGCAAATTAATTGGTTATTTTTTCAATTGTTTACTTTGTCTCGAAAATTAGGTAATTGCTCCCTTTCCCGCCTTCTGTGTAAAATGTATGCTTGTGTTTAATGCTATTATTCGTTTCTAATAATTAGACTACTAAAAATCGCAAACTGTTAAATTGTATTACTTTTCAATTAGAACATTTGCTAATATTTAATGTAACTCGGCTTTTAAAAGGAAATACACTCTGATCTTATTCGAATGACAATTTTTAGCATGGCATCTTGATAGCTTGTTATTACATGATCTAAACGTTCCGCTTCAACCACAGCTGTTAAACTATGTCTATCGTAGGCTTAATTTTTGCTAACAGTGTTTGATTCCATTGGTCTCAATGCAGCACAAGGCAACACAAGGCAATTGAACAACACATGTCTCTGGCAATTATATCCTCATAAAACGCTGCCGTTAAGAAAAGAATATTGTCCTTTCGGTTATCAAGTACATCAATTTTGGAAAATAATATTTTTATTTCCCTTGATAAAATTATCTAAAACCTTATACATAATCTAAAGAAAATGACGATTTCTCTTTTTGTAATCACCAATATACTTCGGAGCAAACGGTTGCTAGTTGAAAGTTACGTTTCATTTACGTTCCATTTAGTCTCACACCTTTTACGGGAAACAAAAATCAGTCAAGGGTATCAAGCGTATCAGTCAATCAATCAAAGCGTTTGCCTAAAAATAAATCAAGTAATCGATCTGACGTCATTCATTTTCTATATTGGTCAATCACAAAAACGTTTCAGAAGAAACGCGATACTTCCTCCCGTGTATCAATCAATGTCTGTTGCTGTCGTTTCCTAATCAGTGTCAACGTTTATTTAACTCTTTTTGTTTACTTGCTTTGAAATTCTATTAAGAGTTATTTGGGGTTGTTTAATGATAGTGTAATAGTATAAAAATTATCTTATTCCAGCGCTGCTATCGTTTGGGTAAAGATTTGACTTCAATTAAGTGTCAAGGTATTATGACAGTAAGAAATCCCTATGTATCAGCACTTTTCTGCCACTAGAAGACTTCTGTGTTTGGAGATTTCATTTAAGCAAAACACTATTATTTTTATTAACAGTTCTTTTAAGTTAATTATTAAGGTTAAATTTTAAGGTAGTACAGAGTAAGAGTCTAATTTCAGCATGATTGGTCAAGAAGTAAATTGATACAGTAGACCTAAGTTTTTTGTATCATGTCGCTGGAATAATATCAAGATAATTACTAATTAAAAACTATTATTAAAACATTTGCTAAAATATGGAGTTGTTGGACCATAACTGACTACAGGATTAAATCGTGATATAAAAAAAAAACATGAGCATATTTTAAATGTGACATCACAGCAATATTTTAAATGTGATATGTATTAAATGTGTATTAAATGATTTTTTTCAAATAAACAAAGGAAAAATGTGATTTGTAACTTAAAAGTAAATTGTTTGTGGTTTACAAAACAGACAACGTATAAAAGGAAGCGTAAGTTTTAAATTTTTAATATTCCGCACTTAGTTATTAGTATGTTACTCATTAATGTCCGTTTGACTACAACTTTAAGCCTTATATTTGTGTTATAACTTAAACTTTATTGCAGTAAGATTGCAGCGGAACAAATTAAAATGCGATATGTATTTGTGTGTTAGAAGTTATTCTTCTATACAAACTTTCTCTTGCAAATGAGTTGACGTGAAATACAAATCACTGACTAATCACCGGATATAGATAATTAATTATTCATTACTTACCGTGTTTACCATTCTGCATAATCAATTGTATATAATTCTTACAAAACTTTTAGTTGTGTAGACGGTACTAAAACCTTTTATAACCTCAAAACTAGGACACTCAATAAATGCAAATTGATAAAATAACTTCACGCATCATACGGCTGCAGTGGCAGTGGCTCGGCTTGGTTCATTCGTTTCCGTCACCTGGTGTGTCGTTTCCATGATGGCCAACCGGAATGTAAGTCCAACACAGACGTGAACTGATAGTTTCCCATGTTACTGAGCAGGTTTCTTTCGATTACGCTTACATAAGGGAAAGTCAAAATCTGGTTAGCCTGCAAATGAAATCATTTTAACAATAAGTAGAAGACCAACCATTTGAACACAAATCCTTCATGAGTGCCAAAATATTGACCAATTAAGATGAATTAAAAAGAGATCTGAAAAAAAAATCAAGTTCCAAAAGTAGGCCTACACAGCACAGTACAATAATTAGACAAGTAGTTGTTCTGAACCAACCAAGTATTTGACCTACAACAGGCCAGTACAATAATTAGACAAGTAGTTGTTCTGAATCAACCAAGTATTTAACCTACAACAGGCCAGTACAATAATTAGACAAGTAGTTGTTCTGAACCAACCAAGTATTTGACCTACAACAGGCCAGTACAATAATTAGACAAGTAGTTGTTCTGAACCAACCAAGTATTTGACCTACAACAGGCCAGTACAATAATTAGACAAGTAGTTGTTCCGTGGTTATCAACCAACAAATTATACAAAATGAATACAGTGCCAAGTAGTTAGACATGATATTACATTCAACACTGCAGTGTAAAGTGCACGTTAGACTATACATGATATAAAATTTAGAAAAACTATTGGTTTTTCGGGTACTCTTCAACGTTTTCAACACACAATAAGTATTGTGGAGACAAGTAGTTAAACCTGTTTGAACGTACAGTACCTACTGGATGTGCACAAAGAAAAGCAACAGATACCTAGATATTTTAAAGCTTGTTACTAAGTGCGTCCTAATGACCCATAGTATGTATGAAATGATGACAACCGCACCGATCTGAAGATTGTTTGTATTCGATGACGACGTTCACCTGTTTGCCATGAAACATGAAATTATGCCCAGATTGTTAAGATGTTGCAGCTTCTGTAACACAGAGTTCTTGTGTGATGGCTGAACTGGAGTAAAGCCATTTAAACTAGCGTAATTTGTAATGTCAGAACTGATTAGTTGTAGTGAAGCGCGCTACAGGACGCCCATTATACACAAAAAGAGCCATGTGCGAGAGGTAGATTAACGAAAATGGGTTTAAACTTAGTCTTAATAAGTAAGAGAAAAACTCAGTCCTAAACATTGTTGCGAATTCCAACATTAAACTCCAGATGCAGCCGCTAATGTTGTCATGGTGACAAAGAAAACTAAGTAAACCAAATAATAATATCGTGCTTGTTGTTGGTCGCCTTATGAAACATGAAGGCGCATCAAATAAGAACGGGATACATAAGACACTGGAACGAATATCTTGTAAACACTAAACAAACTCCACATATTTTGATAGTCCTACCTTATTGCTCACCAGTACATATTTTGCTCACCAGTTAGTTGACACATTATTGGCTACCTTTCCGACAACCAAAACAAAGAGGAGATGGCAGTAACAATCATGCACCTGACAATTATTTTATTGCGATAATACAATAAAATCATTAGGATGCATACAAAGTATACAAATTGTGTTAAGTGTTCAGTTCTTTACATTTCAGTTTAGTGTATTTAGTGTCTCAAAATGAATTTTGGGTAGACCTGTAAACAACGTAGCCTTAGCATTGCAGGGCTTGCCGCTGAGTGGTTTGCTTGCTGACATTTATTTGAATTTCTATAAAAACACATTTATGTTTTCTAACACCATTCACAAAAATAACATCATATTTTATGCACGTTATGTTGATGACACATTTATAATATACAAAGGTACTTTGCGACAGATCGAAAATTTTAAAAACTTTATGAATAATATAAATAAAAACATTCAGTTCTCTTTTGAGAATGAAACAAATAATAAATTTAACTTTTGGACTTAACAGTTACTAAACACATTGATAAACTGAAATTCAATATCTACAGAAAACCAACCACCACCGATGTAACCATACCTGTCGACTCACATCACCCCTTTTAGCAAAAAATGGCAGCCTTTAATTTCTTTATACACAGACTTTTAACAGTACCTCTTGACGGTGAGGATTTTAATGACGAACTAAACACAATAAAATACATAGCTCAAGCCAATGGCTACAATAATTCCTTGATCGACAACCTCCTCAGAAAACTAAAGTACAAGCTATCTAAACCTCGTATAGGAAAATACACAAAAACCACTTTTATTTCAACGACGTACAAAAACATAATGCCAAAAATTTAACTAGTGTCTTAAATAATAACAATAGAACCGTAATATTTAAAACCAACAATAATCTTCTGAACATACTCCGTAATAAAATAACTTTTATATAAAATGCTTTTATATCGGCCAAACGGGAAGGGGTTCCAAAAACGTTTGATTGAACACACACCAAAGCACAATTTGAATGGTCAGACAACACTATCCAACATAAAATCCAACTACGCACGTCACTTGATAAACGAAAATCATAAATATACAAGCTTTAATTCCAACTTGAAACCCATAAATTTTTTGTAATAAAGGCACCTACATGAACGCCTTGGAAGAATTCGAGATTTATAGAGCGTACAATGACGTACATAGTCGTGACTTCGTACTAAGCGACCATTTAAATTTCAAATCAAACCCGCTCTACGATACCACAATAAACCTGTTTACACAATAGCTATTGATAGTAAGTGTCCGATCGGTCCGACTCGAGTGCGCACTCATGTAACGCGCTTATGTGTGGTATTGTTTTCAATATTTGCAATATTAATATTTGACGACCTCGCTTAGAGTGATTTTTTATTTCTGAAGACGAAACGTATGTTTCGAAACGCGTAAATCAATCAAACGCAACACGAAGTCACACGACGGAAGAAATACGGTAAATATTATATAGATTTTGTATTTATTGGTTGAACTTTGCAAAAGATGTCTTTTTAATTGTGACTTTGGATTTTTTGCAGCCAAAATGCTTCAAACGGCACTTACTCAGTTCTCACTTGTCTTTCATCTCTTCAGTCTTTTCCGTCTTCCGTTTGCCACCTTGTGCTTTTAGTTTTCTCCTTTTTACTGTTATTTGGAATTTTGATGGTAAAACTTTAAAACATGACATTCATTTTACATTCTTCTAGTTACTAATCAAATCTCATTCTATGGACAAATCATTTATTTTCCAAGTGAGTACACAAACTTGGTCACAAACAGTATTAGACGTTATCCTTTCACACTTGTGAAACTAGTTTTGAATACTAAAACGTAACTGAAAAGTTTAACGTTTGCTGACGCATTTAGTTAATTTAATGTAAAGTTTAGATTACATACGTCGCGCTAAGTCTTGCTCTTGACAAACTTTGTTTCCTCGCTGTCACAGCTTCTATTGCTACTAAACAAACACATTTCTTATGGCTTTTGACTACGATTGCCTGTTACTAGCACTTAACTTGTTACAAATCTGCATAAGAATACGTTAATACAGAATGTTATATTCACCGTAGCTGATGTCTCCACGCAATAGGCCTTCCGTTTGTTCTCACATGGTACAATCTACAAAGTAGCCTGTGCTTTATTACGTTTACTCATGTACTTGGACCCACTTCTTTCTACACTTACAGCAACAATATCGTCTCAGAAGCTTGTGCACAATAAAACCAGTTCTTTACCTTCTTCTTCTTCCTCGTTACTATAAGGTAAACATATACTGCAAACAGGAATAGAAGAGCTTTGGTACTATTAAAATGCTATAAAAGCATTCCTGTTTACGGCTGTTGCTACGTATTTGTCAGATATATCCATTTTGTAATAAAATTACTAAAAAAGTGCAACAAGATTATTGATTATTTATAGTGTAAAATACACTTACCACAGTGTATATACAAGTGTTTTTATAAATTACAGCTGATTAAGGCAAACTAATAGCGTTTTAATGACGTCTCTTATACTTTACGTATGTGTTTCTAAGAGTTTTAACTGTTATTTATTTCCTGACAGTTAATGCTGGTTGATTTAAAACTTCTCAAACTGTTTTTGCGGATCACATACATTTTGGCAAAACTTTTTTCATTCCTTTTCTTTCCGGATAAATGGATACATTTTGGTCGATATTCTTTGCCAACAGCATCCGGATTAATTTATAGGACTGCATTCAAATTTTGAATAACGCATCGCATTTCTATTAAGATGCTTAGTTCTCCTGTAGTTTATTATCGTCGTATCGTTTTATTAAATCGACTATGTGATGAATAACCTGCAGAATACTTCTCCTTTTTCTTCTCCTCATCCTTGTTCTTCTTCTTCTTCTTTTTCTTCTATCAGGGACTAGGCAAATCACGTGTTGCGGTCCCAATGGAAATATACAGTTCATCATGAAACCTCCCTATACTCTACTGTCCAACAGGATTTTATTGCCAAACTTCCTTAGGTAACCTGCCATCTGGCATCCTATTCATGAGCAATCCAACTCTCTTTGTTCTCTGCAATTTCGACTCTTTACGAATGTTGTGACTTTCGAGTAGGATAAATGTACTGTATAACGTTACCAGAGTCCTGTAGTGTAAGACCAGTGGTTGGATGCTACTTTTGAGGCTCTGGTCTTGCTCTGGGTTTCTTACGGGGACCCACCTCCTAGGTGATTCCACCCCTAGTGCCGTTGGGAAAACCTTCATCTTCCGCCCCTAGCACCGTTGACCATTTCACACCTGTAACCCTGGCCGGCCCTTACTCGGTAGTGCGAAAGGAAGACAAGAAAACGAGAATTAGGCATACATAGTAAAACTGAAGTACGAAAGCAATGAAAGACTCCCTAGCCCTCGGAAACCAAAAGGCGCCGAGGTCAAAAAGACGAAGAGTTGGTCGAGAGAGACCAAGCAGGAAAGAATAAAGGAAGGGAAGTTGAAGTTGAATTCCACCTTCAAGACAAGTTGAAGCAAGGTACAGCACACTCCGCACGTTATCTGTGGTGTTTCGTTAGTATTAAGCAATAATTTAATTCCCTTTCTGTGTAAAATATCTTAGATACTTGGCTCAGTGATCACGTTTGTTTTATTGTATATACTGGTACGCGCGGTAAATATCTTGAACACTTGAAACCTTTTGGGTATTGTTGATTCACCCCGGAATTTTCCAGTGTTATCAACATGTATATTCTATTCACATTAAGAAAAATCCTCTAAACGAGACTAGCGCGTTCTTGCTTACCACGCAAAAGTTCGTATTGGCGCATTTTCTGTAAATATACAGCTTGGCCTTATATTCAGTCGGTCGGTTAGCATGAACAGACGAGAATAATGCAAATCAACATGCTGAGTTCAACATAGTCAAGTGTTTAAGTTCACTTCTATACGACGCTTCACTTTAGAAACGAAGCGTGTAGCCACCAAACCTACCGTCGAGTTTCAAGTACAATGTTGAATTCACTGATTTAGGAAAACGTAATGCATGTTGTAGACTTCAATTTGTCAGTTGGACATTGCACAGTGTATTCTGAACAAACATAAAGTTTGTAACCATATTCAAACATGTGGAAAGTTCCAGTAGCAAGCTGTGTGGTAGGGCAAAGTTTTTCTATTTGGTTTTCACTTGCCCGCAGGACATTGTAGTTTACCAGTGTTTTACAGCGTTTCATTTAGTATTTTGCTTGTTGCATGAATCAGTCTCTAACATGCAAAAACATGTTACGTTTGCCTTAAAGACCGGCACCTCATTTTTGCTCCTTATTAACTAACTTTTGACTTTAGTTGTAATCACCGTTTTACTGCTTTTGTCTCTGTACGTAGTGTAACAAAAGTAAGTATGATAAGCTAAGTGACAGGCGTTAATTTGTTTCAACTGCCATTCAGTAAACGTTGCCCTCCGGTTTGTTATTATCACTTACAGTGGACAGTGCTCTAGTGCTCTACAGTGCTCTAGGATAAATGCTTTATGACAACCAATTCTTCTTCTTCTTCTTCATGTCATGGCATATGCAAAAACCTGCCTTCTCCGCCTTCAAAGATCTGTACACATGACAAAATTGTTATAGCAATAATTGTAATTAACTATGCCTTGGTTTCAATGCTCCTCCAGAAGTTTCAGCCTAACAATCTATGACCATCTGTTGTTCATTCATCATCCGCTTTAAGTTTCTTTACGGAGATGTAGTCTTTCTTTAGCTAAACCCTCCCCGTTATCATCTCCTCTTCACAGGTTCTTGTGTCTTCTGTTCTCCTTAGTTATTTTTACCCATTCCTCCTTAAATCAATTTAAATCTAATCCTAGTATGTTTGCTCTGCAATTTAGTGGTCTACTACAAAAGAGCTAATTAACTAAATATTTATCATCTACGCAGCTCACTGAATGAAGCTGAAAATTTAATCCACAATAATACGTAGATCGTCTTTCAATAATAACATAAGAATTTATTTGAGTATTGTAATAATGTTATAAAAGAGCTTTAACCGAGAACAGTAATTATCAAACTATGTAACGATTTTTATTAACAAGTTCAAAAAACTGCAGTCACCCAACCATCTGTCTGCAGTTACTCACTTTCTGCACATGAAATAAAATAAAATACCTTAATCTTACCTTTATCTTAATCTTCAAGTTCATGTTCATTAAAATATAAATACTCGGAAAGACAACATTCAATTTTACGTTCAAGTTCTTAAAAGATTAGTTAAAAGATCATCATCATCATCCTCAAGGTTTAAACCAAGAATAGTTTGTTCCGGTCTCAAATAGGCAAATATTACAGCTGGTCACTCCAGCGCTTCCTCGGACGTCCCACACCTCTCCGACCCCTCGGCTTATAGTTCCATAGTTGTTTGCGGCAGTCATCCATTCGGCAAAGATGTTCCCACCAATTCAGCCGATACTGGGCGATCCTGTCGAGTATACTCATAATATTCAGTTCCTGCCGTATATCTGTATTTCTACTATGATCACGGAGAGCATACCCTACCACGTGCCTCAGAAATCTCATTTCGGCCGCTTGGATGCGACTGTCGACCTTTCGTTAAAGTCCAATTCTCAGACCCATAAAGAAGTGTGGGAAGAGACATCACCTTGTAGAATTTTAGGCGTGTTTCTTTACTTGCTAACTTAAGGGTTCGCCTGATGGTCCCGCACATAAGATTGAACTTAGTTAAAAGATCTACTATATATGGTTTGGAACAGTGCGTCTGTAATACCTGCATCGCAAATTTGCATCTAGAGTTTTTCCACTTATACAAGTATTACAAACTGTACCAGCATGTTATGCAATGGTGAATAAGTGAGGCAATTTTTAAATAAAATTGAAAACATAAACATTATAGTTCCTGTAAACTCACAGGGTTCCAAATCTTAAATGAAGGTGTCTGAATTAAAAGAAGAAAAGTCCAATTTTTTTAATGTAACAGAAAAGACACTTTTAAGTTTTAATCCAAAAAATATGTTTTATTACTAGAATTAGGGCTATACAACTCATTTTAACATGCCGCAAACTTTATTGCTCTTCAAAACGTTCTATAATAACAGAAATAAAGTATCCGAAAACTGTAAAAGAAATTTTTTTAAATACACTTTGGGTACATTTTGTGCCGTGAAATATAGGTCTCAATACATAGACTTACCACATTCCGGTGGATATAAATAATGTACTGTAAATTAGTACCAATGTTCCTTTATTTATAAAGTTCTCAGAAAACAAACTTATTTGTTCAAAAAAGTTACAAATAACGATATAAATTAGAAAAGAATTATTAGTCTGAGAAAACGTGCAGCGTTAAAAAACAATGTTGGCACTCTAGTTCACAAAATCTTTTAAATGTTGCAGGACATAATACTTGTCTCTTGATATAGAAAGTAAAGTTAAAAACAAAAACATTAAATTGTAATACAGTATATGCTTAAATGTTATAGGTTAGTGAAAGTTCTGAATAAGTCTGCTGATTAATTTACTTAGCTTTGTAACTGAATTTAGTTAGAATAATCTTTCCTTCTGCAAGTCCATCCACACCTGACAACAAACTGCTCGAGTAACTTAAAGCTTTCATCTTCCAGTGACTGTAGAAATGGGATCTGAATCCCAGCCTTGAATTTTCCCTCTCGGATACAATTTCTCTGTTAGGACGTGTAGGAAATAAACACTTTTTTGTAAAATGGTATTTGGAAATATGACAACCGAAAAAATGTGTTTGAAGTTGCCTCAACTATTTCAACATGTGCCAGCTTCTCTTTTGCATTTTTAAAAACTTCGATCCACTCCTTTGGAGTTTCTGTAGATATTTTATAATTTGAATTACTTTATTGATCACTTTAATCTTAGTGCGTAATATAAAACATAGACGTAACAAAAAGTTGTATTTATTGAACATAATTTCACATTTCAGTGACATAATTCTCTGAGATGTTTGTGATTTGCAATTTACCTGCTCACTCCGGAGCTAACGTGTCTTTAGTAATACTCCAGTGATCAAGCTATTCTTGTTCACCGTATTGGAATTAAACAGTTAATATATTTGTCTTGCAGATGGCTTTGATCTTTTCCTTTTGTGTCCCTTACCCACTAATCCAGCAACTCACGCGACCAAAATGTTCTATTACGCAGACAGTCCTGTTTCCATTTCATTCTTTACTGCAAATGTTCTAGCCTGTATTACTTGACATGTTTTTTCTAGCATAATCCTTCCCACTTTTTTAAGTGTATAAATGTAAATATTATTTTTTGACCTTTATTTAGTGTTTCTAACTCGTAAGCTGTTATGGGAACTACACACTGATTAAAATGTTTTGGTTATTCATGAGTTTTATTTTTCTCAATAGGATACTCCGTTCCACATAGGACACACAAGAGCTTCGGCTATATGAAAATAAATGTGTTTTAAACATACACAAGGGCAAGACAACGTGATAAGAAAAACTTTAAATACATATTCAACTCTTGCAATACACTGTAAGTTTCTTATTGTTGTAACATAGTATTTACGTTCAAAGGCAATAGTCCTAACTATAATAATATAAATCTAGTAGTAACTGTAAACACAACTGAAGGTCGTATTAATTAAACGAAATCCTTTCATTATTATTGATATTATTCCTTAATTTATCATCATTTAGTAAATACAATATTATGACTTTGTTCAGCAAATTGCAACGTTATCAATTCAGTATTATCACTACCGCTGCAGTCGCTTTAAAACAGCTACATGTTATTACACATCAGTTGCCACTTAACACACGATATTCCATGAATCGATGTGCTTAACGCTATAACCTGTCATTTTTATGTTTCTTTAGCCACACGTTGGTTGCGTCAATTCTACAACCATACGTGATTCTCCCCGTATTAATACTTACAAGTGGAGAGTGTCTACTCACCAGTTCGGATGTTCAAATTCGTATTTTCTGCCTCAAACTAGGGTTTTCCAACTCTTCTTGGTAAACCAAAAATACAAGGTTTATTTTTGATAAGTAAGTACTCAATTTTTAAAAAATAGTTAAATAAAATCAAACATACAGTTCAATGCTTCTATGATGTTTTATTAACAATTATCAATTGGTTTCTCTTATTACAATTTCTTCCAAATTATATATTTTATTTTGCGCCGGCATGTTTAATTATTAGCGGTTGGCTATTCTGTCCAGCCGTTGTATCGAGACTAGGGTTCTGGAGTTGATTTTTTCGTTTATTTATAATCTCATGTCGAAGTTCTTAGGACTACAGAAAATGTTGTCAAATAGACTAATAAAAGTACAAAATTTTACAAATACCAAATAAATAACATAAAATCTGATACATTTATAATTACAGTGGTAAACTATAGTTACTGGATTTAGCGTTTGGAGGTTATCTGAGTTCATTAAATTTTTACGTTTAAAATATATTCACTTAAGGAATCAATGTTAGATTGAGAATATTCTTCAATTTGAGGTGTTCATTTAAACAAATGAAGTTCAAGTGTCTGTTAAAAAGTGATAAATTGTGTTTAAGGTGTATTTTCACTTATTGTTTTTATTTTCTTTTTTGTGTTACTATTAAGGTCGTATTTTAAAATATACTTAACAATCCTCGGTCTCTTCTGTCCGGGTAATGCTTCTCACGAATACTGCTGATTGTCCTTTTTTCGTTAATTCAATTCTGTTTTCTTAGTTAATTGGTTCAGGTATTTATTTTTTCATCAGTCATCCTTGTTATTGAAAATTCCGTCATTCATTTATGGGTTTTAGATATTTTCTTCCTTCCAATGGTTCGGATTCAGTCACTTGGGATTCCTCGGCAATTCCTCATGGATTATTTAATTTCTTCTGGTAATTTTTTAATTCATGTGAGTGTTAATGTTATTTCTGTAATTTAGTTTACTATTTTCGTCATTAATTTTTATAGATTTTGTTTAGTTAATTGTTTTCTTTACTCATTGCGGTTTAATACGTCTGCACTCATCAAGAGCTAATAATGGAATCAAACAATTTATTTACTGGTTACCATAGTTTCTCTCTTCCAAACACTAATTCTCATTGGTTGATAATTTACAACATTGTTATATAAAACTGATATTTTTCTATACAAAATTACTAAAAATCTTTAAAATATTATAACTCCCTTATACTACCTGTAATCTTAAATATAATAACACCATTAGTTTGCTTTTTGTTTACAAATTATTTTGATATCTCATAAGGTTACCTTTTTTCAAATTATAACAGATTCATACATTTTCCATTTCGTTTTCTTTTGTAAATTACCTTTAAACTAATTATTTTCTATCCAGTTTTGTGTCCTACACTATTATTATGAAACCTAAACAGATAATATACTTTATTTTATCAATTGTTATTGTTTTGTCTTAAATTTCACAAATTTCTGGTTACCAGTTATAGGCCTAATTGCCTAGAGTTCATAATTCACCTCCCCTATACTCATTGCACTGTTCATGTCAATTTTGTTAATTGTAAGTGCTTCTAAACATAATTACTGTAATAACATAGACTAAATTATAACATCTGATTATTTTTAATCATCATATAACATAACATAATTCCTTAACAAACCTTTTAGTCCAATGCTAGTGTCTAAGGTTTTACATGTATTTCAAACGGTTCTGTTAAACATAATATTCAACATAATAACATTTGGGGTTTATCAAAACCAAAACAAAATATAATAAAATGAACAGTAGGTGTGTACTAGTATTCCCTTATAATTCCACTTATAGAATACAGTGTCTAACTCCCTTTGCCTGTTTTCAGCATAACAGATTAGTCTTTTACCATTATTTTTAACAGTGGTTAATATAAATTTACAAACTAAATTAATTAAAATAAAACAATGGACTCCATATCATCCTTATTATATACAAAAAAACTTCCTTAAAATAATGGAAAACAATTATCAGTGGTTTGCTTCTAACAAACATTGTTATATCAAATACAAACATTTTCTGATTTCATTAAAACCATGCCAATGTCTACTTATAACTATCCCTTATAATTTATACTGTTTATTTATTAAAGTTGGGTCCAGTTATTACTTATAGACTATTATCACAAATTCTTTCTTTATTCCTGACTACACTTCACTTTATTACCTAGTGTTTTTATGTAGTTCATTGATTAACACTAGGTCCTATCATGGTTCATTATTTATTATTATCTTTCTTACTTACTTATCACTTTCTGTTCACCTTCTAACATTGTATTTTATATTTCATGTAATTATTAGCACTAGGTCCTATCAATGTTCATTACATATCACCACTTTCCTACTTAATTATTGCTATTTTAGTTTATTTTATAATATTGTCTTTTGATAGTTTATTTATCAACACTATTTCTATATATTATCATTATGTTTGTTCTTACATTTCATTTTCCTTTTACATTTGCCACTGTTTACGTACTATTTATTTCCCTACTTAATTTTGTACTTTTATATATATGATTCTTATTAACACTTGGGTATTTTTTATGTTATGACTTTAACTATTTTCTCTGGATCACCTTTTCCAATCTATTGGGTCTCGTCGTCATCATTGTCCTTGTCTACGTCAAATTCAGTTAGTGGTGTGGTTCTATCATTTCCTATTTATTAATTTTTTATTATACAGCTTTTCTTCACTTATTTATACTTGTAAACCTTGTGCTAGCGTAGGTCACGTTACAACGCATATAATTACACTATAATGGCTATTTAATAAGTTTGTGTTTAAAACATAAACATTATATATATATACATTATAATTAATGTACCGTATGCGAAAGATTTTGCCATTGTGCTCCTCCCCCCTCTCGCACTCACTCTCATGCTCTCTCTCTCTCTCTCTCTCTCTCTCTCTCTCTCTCTCTCTCTCTCTCTCTCTCTCTCTCTCTCTCTCTCTCTCTCTCTCTCTCTAACACACACACACACACACACACACACAATTAAGGAGGAAGGAACACGTGACAGAACAACGAACATTATAAGGAAATACAGATTCCAGTTGGTAGAAACATTCAAAGCAAAGCGAAGCGAAGATAGCAATTATTCAGTACTTACAGTTACATTAATTGTACCTCTTCCGTGGGCGATCATGCTTCTAGTCACATATATCTCATATATATATTTGGCCGTGTATTGTGAAAAAATTTTTCCGAGGTGAATGTCAAAAATTATATTTGTGTGTAGTACAGAAGCCTATTGAAGATGTAGATGAACTTGAAATACATTTGCATCTATACATATTCATGAATAAAGATTTATTGCCGTTGGCAAAGAATCGATTCTCTTTACAGCTCGCGTACGCGGAGTTCCCGATAACGTATGCAGATTTGACATTTATTGCAGTATTGTGCGGTTGTTAGCAGACGTCAGTTTTGTCGCCTGTTTACAGTAATATTTGGATAAGATAATAAAGTATATTTTTAAAAAACCTTTATAAACTATAATGTTGATAATTATAACACTGGTTTACATGAAAACATAAAATTTTGAAAATCAATGTAGTAGAACATAAGTCTATCTATCAAATCATAGATCATAGCATATCACTGTTTAATAGCTGTTTAGTGTTTAATAGTGTTTAATAACTGTTTAAATCTGACATTATGTGTGAACTATAAATATGTTGTTATAAAATATTTCTTCGAAAACAGTAATTAATTTCGTTACAAAATGTTGATACCTCGGTCCCCATTAAGCCTAACAATGTATGAACTTCTGTTGTTCAAACATCATCTGCCTTAAATTTCTTTACGCCGTTTTAATCACTCTTTTAAACTATTTCATCCCTTCAAAAATTGTAGCAATTAAATCTGTAACATCACCGCTGTCCTTTCCTCTTCAAGGCTCTTATGTTTTCTATTCTTCTTGGCTACTTAGCCACCATATTATATTGCTCCAGCCCATCACTGTGACCCTACTGCCTACTTCTGAAGACACGTATTTCACTTTCCTTGCTCTAACAAACCCTAATAAGTTTTTACTTCCTATTTCTTGTTTACATCTTGAATTATTGACTATTTGTACTTGCAATTTGACATCTTTGCCTTACGCTCTTCTCTATACCCTTTTTCTAGTAATGCCAGTTTTCCTTTATCTGCTTATGTGACAAATATTGTCTCTATTCCAAATACTAACACATGGGTCTGTAGTAGGTAATAGATAAATTGCAAATTAATTCTTTCCTAACATACACAAAGTATGTGGATTTTGTTTACACATACATAGCCCTGCGTGTGTGCGAACGTGCGCGCGCGTGTGCGTGTGTATGGTTCGCTCAAATATTATATTTGGTTTATTTTCATTTAGGACGCCACTAAATATTTGTATTAAGTTATTTCTATTATTCTTCCGTTCCGTCTCCTTTCCTTTATGTTACTTGAAACTATGTGGTGGTCAGTTATTTTGTGGACTTGCCCAACTCCATAACTACTGTAGATTACTCCCTGTTCAGATATTGACAACGCGTGCGAGCGAAGAATTTCCAGACGTTATGTAGGCAAGTGTTACGTGTTTATTTTTTTAATTATAATTTAATAAACTTAATGACTTTAGTGTTCATTATTGATTATTGTAAATAGTTCATAACGATTTACAGTACTTGCGGAGAACTGTTGATTTAAATTGGAATAAGATAAAAAATATAAAAAAGTGTTGATCTCTCAAGCTTGCTCACATGTTCAAATAATTATATTAACTGACACTCTATATTTTAAACGCTTGGGAGAACAAGTAACGTTAACAATAAATATTTAAAACAGTGCACGCATTTCAGTAAAAACTAGGAATCTTATTTTCGCTTGAAGGTCTACCTCGTGTATCACGTTATTTGCAGTTACCCGGCATACATGTAACTAACCAGTTTATCATCGATTTCTAATTATATGTAGATAATACCAAGACTAGTAAAACTTGGAAATATCCGAAAACTCATTGTCTTCCCTCAAACATTTGGCTCATGGCTTTATATGGCTCTGTAGCTTTGGTACACCTTACACTACATTATGGTTAAAGTCGAAACCAGTCTGCATTTGATAAACGGGCGAGTAAGGTTTTTGTCGTGTCAGTTGTTACTAACTAAGACCAGCCACTTGAGTCTGCAGACTGACAGCGTGAAGCCACTAGGGCAACTTCTGCTAACTTCGTTCTCATCTATGCCCGCCTATATTCTGTTGTCAGATGTGAGTTAGGTAAACGTTTGGTTAAAGTTTGTGTATTTATTTTAACACAATAATTTTATTAAGTTCACGGCTTCAAATACGTAAACTCAAGAGTAATTTTTTCGTGTATTCAAGTGTCTGTGTGTATTCGTGTCTAACCTACCTATACATGTCCTGTAAGCATTTCGATGTTTCATTTTAAAGTTTTGTCATTTTATTTTTAGTGTAACAGTTTTTATTAGGTACACGCGCTGTAAGTGTTCGATGTCAAGTTCGTGTAACATTTCAAAGGAGTCTTGTCAATAACATATGTGGAACCGTATATGTTAAATGCCATTTTCTCAGCACCTATTTTGTGCTACAGACTTGAAATTTGTACAGGTTAATCATCACACTTTCAGATTGTTATGGCACTAGAATAATAAATTTATAAATTTACAAAATTTACAATTTTCTAAATTTTTTATATTTTTAAAATAAAAACTTTTTTTCGGTCAGTTTTTAAAACATTTTTATAATTCTAGTAGACAAATGTTATTAGTAGAATAACTGTACAAATTTTAACTTCCTATGTTATAAGGTAATTATATAATTCTCGTAGATAAATAATAAACACAATTTGAGAATAAATTCATATCATACCATTTCTTACGTTTATTACCCTGAATTGTATATTTTGTTTCAGCGTTTATCACTCCAGAAACAAAAATAATTGATTATATTGACTCCAGATAAATACGAAACCAACCTGCGAAGTTAGTGCACAGGTAAAGAGGAGTTTTACCGCAACTGATTACAGCAATATATATCAAAACCAACATTGTGAGTACAAAAAACTGAACTTAAAAACCGGCAAAACAGTATAAAATAAGTTTTCTTAATAAACGTATATTTCATATACTAATGCGACGATGTAGTCAAAAGGTTCATATTTATCTGGGGAGCCAGTGAAATTGTTTGTTTCTGGAGGAAACAAAGGTTAAAACAAAAACTACAATTCAGGGTAATAAATGGAGTGCAACGATATGGTTAAATTAATTCTATATTATGTTTTAATATTTAACTGTGACCACAATCAATAATCATTTTAATATTCAATTCATCCGCTATGCACACAGGAAAACCCCGATTTGGATAAAAATACGTGGATTTCATTATACACGTAAGTGTGGAGTGTGGGTTGACGAGAGAGTAGACAATAGCGGCGGACGAACAGTAACGAATTTGCCCGAGTGGCTTCACGCTGTCAGTCTCCAGACTCAAGTAGACCAGCCTATCTTATCTAGGCTTCCTGAACGTCACCAGTAGGTAGACGTTCTTGGATTGGCTTGTCCTTGTGCCCAGTACACAGCATGGTGTGGCGAATAAAGGCCATGGAAAGCAGCTCCTACGGTTCAGCTACCCCTTTACAGTAAAAAAAATGTTTCGCAAATTTTACAATTGACTTAGTAATATAGAGCACTAATTAAGTGCAGATTTATCTTTAACTGAAGTGTCGACGAATCTGAGAGCTCCATCGATGCACAGTGGTCGAGAAAAGAAATGTGTAAAATCCTCTACAGGTGAAACAAACGTTTATAAAAAATAAAAAAATTATTAAAAAAAATATTTAAAAGCCGATTTAAAAATCACGACATAAAAGATTATATTTTTCGATCAAAATTTTAATTTGTTTTAGCATTTGTCAAAAGTGTTCTTTTGGGACGAAAGATTTTAGATTCTCGTATAATTGTTTTATATTTCAAAATGACTCATGTAGTTACATATTAGAAAACCTGCCAACTTGCATAGAAAATTTAAAAAGTTCACATATAGGAGCCGTTATTTTGTGTTTAGTTTCGTCTAACTTTTAGAACGGATTATGAATATGTTTTAAGATTGAAAGTCACAAATCGTGTTAAAGCTTTACACAAATTATTATGTACTTTAAAGATATAGGTTTGTTTAAATATGCTAATTATTGTGGGTTTAAGGATCTTTGAAAAATGGTTTACTTGACCATAGTACAATCCAATGAAACTTAAGTACAGTAGTCCATACAGACTAGATGTAAATGTAGTGTGTAAAGAATACTTTTACGTTCAGTTCAGAAACGTGCGTAAATTAATAGCTCTCCTTGTTACAGGTTTTCTGTAACTTAAAAGACAAATGACAGCTTAACGTAAACATTCAGACTCAGCAGAATAGAGGACATTAGCAGTAACTTATTGTTTGCCGTAAGATAAAACCATGCTGTGAACTTTCTAACGTTTGTTACCCTCTTATGTGGAGTTTAGTTCCTTACAAATTTGTTTTTATCTGTGTAAACTTCCAAACGTCTTTTACCCCCTTATGTGGAGTTTAATTCCTTACACATTTGTTTTTATCTGACTATACAACCTATTCGTTGGGAAAATATGTTTCCTAGAACTTTAAGCATTACTTCTGGCCTATTCTTTTATTATTATTTTTAATTTCGATTATATGTACTTAATCTTTGCTGTGCATCTTCAACACCATATATCAATACCATCCAGGTCTTCGACATACAATCCAAGTCATTTCCTTTTGTTCCCAGCGTCTACGTTACCAGCATTTTTCTGCAAATTTTAATTCTTTATTTTATTATTTTTCTTTACGTATTACGTGTTTTTCTACCTTCTACTATTTTATATAAATTGTACTATTTATATTTTTTATATAACCTTTCCTCAAATTAAAAATGTATATGAATTGATTTGCTTAAAATAACAGCGGTCCATGGTCTTGTTTTTTTGAGGTTATGAAAACAAACAGTTAATAAGCAAATATATCTACAAATAATTATATATAGACGTTTAAACTTACTTAATAATGAAGATGGCGGCCGGGGCGTAGTGGCTAGCGTGTGGCGCTGCTACGCTGTCGGCGCGGCTTCGATTCCCGCCGGGGCTATCTGATTTAGATACGACCGTTCCCCCTCGCATGGCGATGGCAAACCAGCGAGAGGTATCTTGCCTAGTACAAACCCTCCCCAACTATGGCTTTCGGATCCGGTGTTAAACTGTAAGTACCATATACCTGTGAGAGACTCCGTAACACATGCACCACGGGTATATGCGGGGAGGGTACAAACCAGTCGAAAGACTGAAGGACCCAATAATAATAATAATAATAATAATAATAATGAAGATTTACGTTAATAAAAAATATTCAACTTTCAATTAAAAGATTTTATTTTGTTCACGCTCTCCACAAAGTAATATAAAAAAACTAACAAAAAATGTAACCCCTTCAATAATAAAACTAACTGAATCTTGCATTGTACAGTTTAGTTAATGGTAATATTTATAGAAACGTCACTAAAGCTTTCGTGTTTTTCTTATCTACAGGAATAGATAAGTGAAAATCAAACTAATTTAATTTTTAATATAATGCCTTTACAGCGAATTGTTCCTCTCATAAAATGTGTTTTACCCTCTAATTGTTAAACCTAATTGTATATTGCATGTTCTGTTGTGTACTGTATTGTTAGGGCATTAGTAGTAAGTAACTGGAATAATAGAATTCTGTATTACTTTGATTTTAAGCGTTATACAAGGTAGGTGTAAACTGATTTCTCAAAACCCCTGTTGGGGTACACTAGTCTTTTAAGAGAACAAAGTACACTAAACTTGTAAAGTGGAAGAACAAAAAACAGTTTAATATTTTCAAGCACATTTTTCTTCGCATTAATTCTTCCCATGTTAGTACCTGCGATTAAGTAATTTCAATAACTTTTAGCATGTGACACGTGACGGTATCAGCCGTAAAGGCACCGTTTGGCTATCTGTTTTCTGAACACAGCATTCATTCCTTGAAACTAATATTAATTTCTAACTTATTATGCAACTTCGCACATTCGTTATTATTTTCTTTTTTGTTATTTGAAACTTGTCCGATTGGGGAAATCTTGGGCTGTTTTGGGGACTAGCCCCCCTCAGCCGGTATGGAATTTGAGTTTTGGAGACGCAAGCCAGTGCAGGCCAGAGAAGGTGAATGCACCAAGTAGAAGATACTGGAGATTATATGTGGTTGTATGTGCGAACGTAGTGTGGGTTTGGGGGTGATTGGATTGTATATGTGGCAAATTATTAGAAAATTGAAACAGTCAGACCGAGCAGGGCTGAGCGCTAAGGGTGGAGGGTAGCGCCAAGTAGCATCAAGGGTCACACGGGGGACTCACTTAAGGAGGTATAGGATTTAGACTGTAGTTGTGGGATATTATTGCATTAGGGGATCGGTGCAGGTTGTTTATGAAGACAGGCCTAACGCCGCGCCTGCTCAGCAACCTGCCAATAAGATCCGTCACGCCATCGACGTAAGCCACACAGCAAAGCCAACATTCTCCTGCGACACCGACTAGGAAAATCATACTGAGGTTTGTGCTGTCTAAGGCTTTCGCGGCCGGCAACAAGTTGTTAAAATTTTGGTTTCCCGGGCTGTAAGGCAATGTAGTCTCCTATCTTCTAGCCGACCACGGAAATCCAGCCCTTCCTGAGACCGGTAAAAGGCGCCAGTGACCCGTTCTCGTCGTGCGGAGTGCGGAGTTCCTCAGGTGTACATCGGTACTACGAAGCGTAGAGTTCCTTGCTCGTGCTGCCAGGTGTATATCGGTACTACGAAGCGTAGAGTTCCTTGCTCGTGCTGCCAGGTGTACATCGGTATTACGAAGCGTAGAGTTCCTTGCTCGTGCTGCCAGGTGTACATCGGTACTACGAAGCGTAGAGTTCCTTGCTCGTGCTGCCAGGTGTACATCGGTATTACGAAGCGTAGAGTTCCTTGCTCGTGCTGCCAGGTGTACATCGGTACTACGAAGCGTAGAGTTCCTTGCTCGTGCTGCCAGGTGTACATCGGTATTACGAAGCGTAGAGTTCCTTGCTCGTGCTGCCAGGTGTACATCGGTACTACGAAGCGTAGAGTTCCTTGCTCGTGCTGCCAGGTGTACATCGGTACTACGAAGCGCAATGTCCGTACCCGCATTGGTGAACACAGCCGCTGCCGTCGTCTGAGGCAGGCGGAGAAGTCTGCTGTAGCGGAGCACGCACGCGCCGATGCCGACCATCGCATCCTCTTTGAAGAGCCGAGGCTTCTGTCTTCGGTGAGTGCGTATTTCCTCTGCTGCATATGGAGTCCGTCCAGATTCAGAAGCGTGCTGCGATTGCTATGCATCGGCGCTCGCCATCAGACCTGTACGGATGCCTTGTGGCTCAGTTCAGTACGGAATATTTATTTAACTTTAAGGGCCGTTAGAATGGCATGCTCGTACTAGGCCGTTCTAATACAGTATTTACCGAGGTCGTTTCCAAGGATCACCTGCTCGTGGACGGTACTTACCAAGGCCGGCTTTGACGGGTTTGTCTGCGTCCTTGCCGCTCGGATGATTTTACGTCATCCAATATTTTACTACATGCAAGACGCCGGCCGCATGGTGTCATCCAAGTAGTCCACTTCTCAAAAGACGATAAGGGAACCGATAGGGGGCTTTGGCTGCTAGCCGAAGACTATCGGGAACAATTTGCAACTTTTTTTATAAACAGCGGCAAGGTAACCCCAGACGGGGATGGGATAGGTGATGATCGGCAACAGATACGCGTTGACGAACAACATAACTAGCTTGCCGGTCATAGCCTTGTTGACAAGTATGGGAAACCCGGACGAACGCTCTAGATCTCAACGTCTGGGCGTAGGCAACGCCAGACGAGCCGACAATCAAGGTGGACACCGAGGTACTTAACTTCTCTCGACCAGGGAAAATACGTTCGTCCGAGTCTCACTCGTCCCCACGCCTCATTCCGGCGCTTGAAGAATAGCACTGCGGAGCTCTTGGTATCGTTGACAGCAACTTTCCAGTTTTTCGTCCAGGTCGTGTACGCATCGGGTCGTATGGTAGCTCTGTCTGCGTTCCGATCGGCGGTATAAAGAGCCGTGTCGTCGGCAAACAGGGCAGCCTCGACTCTAGGCTCTCTGTGAACTTCGTTGACATAGACGGAGAACAGAAGAGGCCCTAGGACACTACCTTAAGGTACCCCCGCTGTAATACGTCTTTCAGAAGAAACGAAGTCATCTATTTTCACGCAGAAGGTCCTCTCCGTCAGAAAGCTAGCAATCAAACAAAGGTAGCAACCTGGGAGCTGGATTTCCCGGAGCTTGAATAAGAGCCCATCATACCAGTCACTGTCAAAGGCCTTCTCCACATCTAGGAAACAGGCAACATTCTGCTCTTTTCGACAGCCGGCGTCCGTGACGTAATTCACCAGTCTGATCAGCTGATGAATGGTGGAATGCCCGACACGAAATCCGAACTATTCGGAGACCAGAACGTCGAAGATTCCTAGATGGTCTAGGACTCGCCGTTGTACGAGAAGTTCAAGGGCCTTTGACGTGGCTGACAGTAGGCTAACGGGCCGAAGGTTATCAGGACGTGATACGTCCTTTCCCTGCTTCAGGATCATTATGACCGTTGCTTTCCACCACTTCTTGGAAAAGTAGGCCAATGTAAGACACGCGCTGAGCAGCGCGACCAGGAAAAGTATTCCTGGCTCCGGCAGTAGAATTAGAGCGGTGTTCAAAACACCGTTAGGCCAGGAGTTTTTCTCAGTACGAGTTCAGCGAGTCTATCTGAGACCTCTTCGCTAGAAATGGATTCGGTCTCCGCAGTTATCGGAAGAGACAGAAAGTCTCCCACCTCGTTCTCGACTTCTTCATCGACGTCCCAGTCCATGGACCGGTTGAGAGCAAACTGTCGCTCGAAACACGCTCCCAAGTACTCGGTTTCTCCTCCGGGCAAACCAGGATTTAGCCGAACTGTTCAGCAATGGCTGGCGCCTCTACCCCGATAAAGATGAAGATATCCGGTAAGGGCGACTCTCGTCAGATCCGTCCCCCGACTGAGCCATGGAGAGTTCCCAACAGCGTTTTCGGTAGCCCTGTATCTTACGACGTGAAATGCTGGTCGGCCGGACTACGGGTCCGCTGCCAGCGTCTCTGGAGGCGATTTCTCTGCCAAGCGAAAGGACTCGTCGCTTCAGGGACCCGCTGATAGTGGAGCGTGAGAGCAAGATTCATCCTGGAAGACGCGTCAACCGCAGATACGACGGCCCCGTCGATTACCGGATGCTTCTGAGTGGTCCCGCCTCTGGCAAGCGACAACAGAGCGCCGAGCCATAGCGATCCCACTTTACCACCTTCCTGACATCTCTGCTTGTGACGTGTTGGCTAGCAACGTGAACCAAAATTGGGAGGTGATCGGGTGAGTGTTCCGTTAGCGCGGACAACAGAACGGGCAGTTAACTCCTTGGATCACCGCGATATCCGGGACATCGGGAGTCGCGTTGAGCTGTGAGAGATAAAACATAGATTGGATAGGCCCAATCATCATCACCTGTCGCGTATCCAGGAACCTGCGTAAGCGCTTCCCATTTGAGGCAGTCAAGCGACTGTTCCAGTCGCTATGCTTGCAATTCAAGTCGCCGGCCAAATGAATCGGCGTGGTGAGAACCTCTCATTACGAACGCTTTGGACACGTGCCGTGGCGAACCAGTCTCCATCATGCCTTCTTCTGATTGGCTGGTAGTGCTAGATAACAATTTCGTGCAACCCAGCTTTAATTACCACAAATAACAGTTTATAATTAACTCTTAGAATAATTAATTCCAGCTAGATTTGTCCACACGCAGTAATAATGTCAAATATAAAGAATCCCGCGCTACAATCACTTTTCACTAATACACCACTTGCGACACACTGTGCAAATCGCCCGACATAACACTGAACTCTAAGCGGCAAGTATGGCCTATTAATTTATAGTCTGCTGAGTTCCATAATATGCGTCTTTAACAAACACGTGAAAATTGTAGAGAATACTTCAGCGCGGCCATGGCAGAAACACACACCGTTGGGCTAGTCAAGAAGCTTCTAGAACGACACCATCGAACGCACGAGACGTTCCGCATTACGTAATACTGCCTCGCATGACAAGCGTCGCGTACACATTCATCTGCAGAAATAGCCGAGAAAAGAGTAGAACAACGTTCTCGGCCGGCAATGTTCCAGAACGTTCCATAATGGCTAACACTTTTTCCGCATTACGTAACAATATAAATATAAGTATTATTTTATAAATATTGTAATGACTAAAACAACGAATGAATAATGTAATGAGCAAATACTTAATTACAATTTGTAGTTAATTTATGTAAACAAATGAGTCAACATACGATGTACTACTTCACTGCAGTAATTATAACACATGCGTTGAACATCTGTCTGCTCTTGTTTTTGTTACGTGTTGCGTTCTAAGTTACCGTTCAATTCTGTTTCTCTAATTGGCGACTCTAATGATCGTCAGGTGCCGCGCGGAAAGGTTTACTGCCTCGCCTGTCCCAGGTGTAACTAATGCCTTCGCAAGGCACATTAACAAGTCAAACAGAAACACTAATGCTGAAATCAATAATTCTGTTGCTTTAATCTAAGCAATTTAGAAGGTAATTTTTTTAAAGTTATAGTCTAATTTTTTGAACGCAGGTTAATTCCTCTAATACTGGCGCCCACAAAACTCCTGTGCCTGTATTTACAAAACATACATTTATTTTCAAAAAAAAAATAATAATAATAATAATAATACATTGATTTTAGCTCAGTGCAATATTTTTCTTGTTATTTTACGATAATTACATTGCGCTGTTTAATATTAGGTAAATAAAATTAATTAGAGAACAGGTTAAGATAAACCGTCAAGTTTACCAGAGAAATAAACAATACTATGTCTGTCATCTTTACTGTTTAACATACTTGGTGAAGAAGAACTTGAAATGTAGTACAGAAAATATTAAAAGTTAGAACATCTGAGGAAGGAATAATGTTTACTTTCTTTGATGGTCAAGTAATTTTTTGTAAGACTAGAAAGACAAAACCATCCGCAAAGTTGTATGTAATACAACTCAGAATATTCATTTCAGAATATATAAGAAATCCGTTTACTTTATATTGAATAGACTGAATACATGTGTATGGAAATTAAAAGGTCAATTCACGTTTAAAAATATTGAAAGATACAAGGAGGGGAAAATTTGAATTGTAACGGCCTAATTTAGTGAAGTTTAAACAGGGAGTTAAATATGGCAACGATAACACGGACTAAAATGGTAATCGATAAGTAGATGACTAAGTCTCTCCGTGAAGCGGTCCAAACATTGGAGCACCCTCAAATTCTCCACGTTATAATTAAACAGTTAATGACGTGGTATTGGGTTCAGAACTGTGATTACATAGAAACAAAGAAGGGTGTAAACTACAAATTTGAAATATCTGACAGGATGGCTGCATATTATTCGAAAGTAATGTTACGTCAGTATCACTGATCGTCGTATGGTACCGTGGAAACAAATACAGACACCGATGAAGTCACTAATCACCAGCTTTTATTAATCACAAATAACAGTTTGCATTCAACAAGATTATACTCGTATAATAATTCAAGGTAAATTTGTCCACACGCAATAATAATGTCAAGTAATACAGTTCCACAGTAATTATAACACAGTAAACACTTTTCACTAAGCCGCTTGTGACGCACTAAGTAACTCGCCAATGTAAAATGAACTGATAAAGCCAGCCTCTGTCCTTTATATACTTAGCGCACGTGTTCTAGATTCTATCCATCCCTACTGCGGCATGTCGGCTAATGAGTATTTCAAGTGTTCTCTGGAACGTACTTGAGTGCGGCCTTAACTGAGGCTACACCTCCTCGACTAGGGAGGGCGCTCTCGGCTGTTCGATAGGGTTCTATTGATACAGTATGAACAGAAATGTCGGAAGTGACCAGTAGGCCTAGCCAGTAGCCAGTCCATCGGGTACTAAGACGTACTCAACGCTATAAGTAACCAGTAGCCAGTAACCAGCCCATCGGGTACTAAGACGTAATCAACGCTGGAAGTGACCAGTAGCCAGTAACCAGCCCATCGGGTACTAAGACGTAATCAACGCTGGAAGTGACCAGTAGCCAGTAACCAGCCCATCGGGTACTAAGACGTAATCAACGCTGGAAGTGACCAGTAGGCCTAGCCAGTAGCCAGTCCATCGGGTACCAAGACGTAATCAACGATGGAAGTGACCAGTAACCAGTAACCAGCCCATCGGGTACTAAGACGTAATCAACGCTGGAAGTGACCAGTAGCCAGTAACCAGCCCATCGGGTACTAAGACGTAATCAACGCTGGAAGTGACCAGTAGGCCTAGCCAGTAGCCAGTCCATCGGGTACTAAGACGTAATCAACGATGGAAGTGACCAGTAGCCAGTAACCAGCCCATCTGGTACTAAGACGTAATCAACGCTGGAAGTGACCAGTAGCCAGTAACCAGTCCATCGGGTACTAAGACGTAATCAACGATGGAAGTGACCAGTAGCCAGTAACCAGTCCATCGGGTACTAAGACGTAATCAACGATGGAAGTGACCAGTAGCCAGTAACCAGTCCATAGGGTACTAAGACGTAATCAACGATGGAAGTGACCAGTAGCCAGTAACCAGGCCATCGGGTACGAAGACGTAAGCAACGCTGGAAGTGACCAGTAACAAGTAACCAGTCCATCGGGTACTAAGACGTAAGCAACGCTGGAAGTGACCAGTAACAAGTAACCTGTCCATCGGGTACTAAGACGTAAGCAACGCTGGAAGTGACCAGTAGCCAGTAACCAGTCCATCGGGTACTAAGACGTAATCAACGCTGGAAGTGACCAGTAGCCAGTAACCAGTCTATCAGGTACTAAGACGTAATCAACGTGAATATTCTATTGTCAAGTGCAACTGAAACGTTTTGCATAATATTAGCACTGTGTACACACACTCTTACAATTTGGTGAACAAACTTTGTCATGAAGCACTGAAAGAATGGAATAAACTGTTCTGTGTGGTGTAATTATGTTTAATGTTGCTTTTTAAAAACAATAAAGTGCAAGAAAATATATTTCAGTGGGTCTGGAACAGGCACCATACTACAAATGGCGACAATCAGGGTTTGGGACAAATGGCGACTTCAGGACTACTTTCGCAAACTCGTAACATTAAACATCACTACACAGGGAGATGAATAACATACATTATACGAGTGTTTGTATTCGGTTTTGGTGGATATAAATGTTTATTTTTTTAGTTTCTTTCCATGTTTATCCAGAGCAACATTCTAACGAACAGTTTAGTCAGAAGTAAAATATTGTACTTGTTATTACGTAATACAAGTGAGCAATAAAACAATGAATACTTAATTAATTAATACAGCAATGAATAATCAATTCTTTCATTTATTCAGCAATTAATTGTTGCAAATGCACTTAATATCGTCTGCTTTGAATTGATCACCCAAGTCAATTGCTTGAGCAACAGAGGTAAATTTTATAAATGCTTCTAAGAATGATTTGAGTAATTAATTAATTACATTTTTGACAGTAAATTTTCAGTTTTTCGTAGAAAGAGAAAAGAATTGGTTGTTTTATAATCTACTGGCACGTAGAATACACACGTATATTACCATAATACATTTCTAAACGATCTTATCATTACCAACTTTATATTTATGTCCGGGTAAAAGCTCTTGCAATTTGTACTCTGTGTCCGTGTGGCTTTGTCACACAAATCAGGAAGTCTGAACAACTATTGAAAATACTACAAACGTGAAGGACATGATAAAGTGATTTAATAGAAGGGGCACAAAGACACTAATATAGGAGAATGTGAACACTAATTTTTCACAGGCAGCTCTGCTTATAACTTTTTAGCATATAAACTTCTTAAAAAACTTTGCCATATAAGTGCGCCTTACGGTATACAGAAAGAGAGAGAGAGAGAGAGAGAGACAGACAGAGAGAGACAGAGAGAGAGAGACAGACAGACAGACAGACAGACAGACAGACAGAGAGAGAGAGAGAGAGAGAGAGAGAGAGAGAGAGAGAGAGAGAGAGAGTGAGAGAGAGAGAGTCATAACACCGCTGCCAATAGAGTTTAGTATAATCTGTACTGAACAGTATGCGAGCAGTATTACGTAGCATTTGTATCAGTTTAGAGGTCAACTTATTGCTGGTCTAGATAAACCACTCATGATCACAGCTTAGTAAATTACATTCTTTATCAAAAACATGATTTTTAATTTGAAATAAACTTTAAATTGTGCGTTCTGGAAGTCATATTTTTCCCGGTACACAAATGTATGTTTTCCATTCAGTCCCTGACATCGCGTAGATCTAGATGATTTGCTTGGTGTAATTAAGTTCACAGTAGACTTAGTAAAGCGGTACAGTTTAGTTCTTCGTACTTTTAATTTAAATAACTCACAACAACCAGCTAAGAACTATTTATAATAACAAACTGTAGTCACTAAAATTACATTCGCTAAAACATATTGTTACGACATCACAGAAAAATCTACGTGTTTATCGAACGTTCCAGAGGGATCCGGAATGTAACGTGTGTGGCTTACGTGCTTGTCGACGCATTTCCTAGACTGTGTCAGAAGCCGGGCGAACTGTGTCAAGGCCGCAATTAATTACGTCGCACACACTGGCACTAACACTCATTATGAAATAATCTAGTAATTTGGGGCGGTATAAATACCAGTACTCAACGACGTTCATTTCAGTATAGCTGCGAGATATTTACAGTGCGGTTCGAGTTATTATCGGACGATATTACTGTGTACGTTCAAGTGGTTATTAGTGAAGTGTTGCGTTTTATAATCGGACGGTATAATTGTCATACAATTGTGTTTAATATTAGTTAACATTTTATTGCGTGTGAACAATTTTTATTTGATTTGTTGTACGAGACTGTGTTGTTAATTACGAACTGTTTAACTGTAAAAATTAAAGGTGGTAATTAGTGACTTAATTGGTGGCTTGTATTTTGTATTCCACTGTTCCTACGACGATCAAGTAGACCGTCATAACAGTGGTGTCAGAAGTGGGATAGAACGGTTAACAGTGGAAACAGTGGACGCTTTATACAAGAGAGTGTAATTCGTAATTAATCGGTAAAAATGGATGCCAGTCAGATGATGGAAGCTTTACAAACACTGCTGCGGCAGACACAGGAAGAAGCAGAAAAACGACAGGATGAGAAACGCAGACAGGAGGCGGAAGAAGCAGGAAAACGACAGGATGAGAAACGCAGACAGAAGGCGGAAGAAACAGAAAAACGACAGGATGAAAAACGTAAGCAGGAAACAGAAGACATCAAAGCATTAATACAGGAGCAGAAACAGATGCAAGAATACAGTACCGCAGAATTGGGTCTCCTACGAGGTGAGCTTAATAAGCAAGTTACGAAAATATTGGAAGGACAAGAATCAATGACATTAAAAATAGCTGAAGTAGAAAAATCTGTCTCGATTGTTGAAGAATCGATGTCTACAAAAATATCGGTCATAGAAGAATCAGTGTCTTCAAATATGTCTGTCATAGAAGAATCAGTGTCTTCAAATATGTCTGTCATAGAAGAATCCGTGTCAAATAAAATATCTGCAGTAGAAAACTCAATGGCAAACATAAGAGAACCAATTAAAAGTGAAGTTGTACATGCCTGAAGATACAACCAAAACAACTTTGTGAACAGACTGTACCAATAATAAAGACAGAAAAAGACGTAGAAAATAAGTCAGTAGAGAAAGTCACTTTGCCTGCAGTAGGGACAGTTCATGTCAAAGCTCCAAACTTTGACGGAAGCAGTCACTGGGCAACGTACCTCCGCCAATTTGAAGCTGCTGCGTACGCAAATAATTGGACAGAAAAAGACAAGGCAGTATCACTCGTTCTTGCATTAAAAGGACCCGCGGCAGAATTACTACAGAAAATGCCACCTGACAGCCAGAACATCTATGCCGAGTTGATAAAAGCTCTAGAATTACGTTATGGTGATAAACATTTGCGAGATGTGTACTGCACCCAGTTGAGAGCATGGCGACAACATTCCGGGGAGAGTCTTCAAGAGTTTGAAGCAAGTATTGACAGACTAAATAGACTGGCCTATCCTGAAGCGCCAGAAAATTTTCGAACGAGTTTTGCTATGCAGACATTTACTGCCGGTGTCCGAGATAACGAATTACAGCAAGTGTTACGAATGGCAAGATACTAGAACAGTGCGGACGCCCTGGTACATGCTTTACAATTTGAGGCCACCAAATCAGCGTCTGGTTGGACAAGTCATAAAATGCGCGTGCTAAAAGATCGCGACGGCACAGACGATGAGGAAGAAGAACAAGGAACAGAGACTCGACGGTCGGCGCCACAAAATAAAATAAGAAGGGATGGAAGACCAAAGTGTTATAGAAGTGTGAAACCTGGACATCTACAACAAGATTGCCGGGTTAGAATTCAGCAGCAGGGAAACGGGCAATAGTCGGTACAACGGGGCGTGTGCTGACTAACTGGAGGAACGAAGCCCATAGAGAATACGCAATTTCTACATTTCAGAAAAACAGCGGGAGCTTGGTGGTTACTGGATTCGTCCAAGAAAGCCCAATCTCGATTATAGTTGTCACAAGTGCAACAGTTTCCATTGTGCGGCCCGACGTGATGAAAGATCTTAAGCCAATCTGGTGCTCTTCCAGCTTGCGAACAGCTACTGGACGGCCTGTAAAAGTGTTTGGAAAAGTGGAGATACGCCTACGCCTCGGTCGACTTGAGTTTGATCATCAAGTACTGGTTGCAGACATTATATGTAATGTTACGTTATCGCCCAACGGTCCGATAGTTAACATTGTATGAGAAAGTTTCTCAACGTATGTTTTGGTTAAGTGACTCGTTTACTTGGCACTCGACGACGTGTAATCAAAAGACACGAGATGGCAGACTGATTTAAGAGAAATAATATCTTTCCCATATACGTGAGACTTGTCTTTATGTTCTGTTTAGTACATGCGATCTCCATTTCTTTCAGTTTCCCCACTAAGACTATTGCCTTTTTGTTCTGTTTCAACTTTCATTCCATAAAAAGTTCCGTTTGGATTTCTGAGTCACAATGTTTCACCATTCTTCTCATGTGACAATAATTTCATTTTCTCTTTAAATTTTGTTATATTATACCAACACTCTATCTAGTTTTAAATTTCTTATGTTCTCTCAACTATCAAGGGCACAGCTCCTTCATGTAGGGCGTCTTAAATGCCCTATCAATGAAAACAAAAATATCATATGCCTATTAAATTCCGACTCTTGACAATTCAGGTCACTCGATGGTCAGTTGATCATGCCCTTATAAACCTATATTTAATTAATCTCACCTACACTTATCAGTACCGCCTGCATGACATAGCACTGCTCAAGACTTGGAATACAGTTAACTCTGTAGTAACACAGGCAATGTACCGGGTACTCGTTAGAAGACTGTATCTTTTCTTCTGAACAAATAAACAACTGTCAGCACACTCGGAGGTATCGTATGTAGGCCTACTGTCGTCTGATGATTTCATTCCTTTCAGCTACAGGAGAGATGGTTTCCTTTTCTCTTTGTGTGTGTTTGAGATAGATGGAGAGAGAGAGAGACAGAGAGAGAGAGAGAGAGAGAGAGAGAGAGAGAGAGCGGGGGAGGGGTAGACAGACAGACAGAGAGGATGTCTGTGTTTGTCATACGTTAATTAGGTACACGTGTTTCAAGCTTAGCGAATTGTATCCAATAATCCCTTTAATAAACCACGTACCACTGAGTCAGTAAACCAATATTAGACATTGGAAACAGCGTAGGCGAGCACAATTTGAAACACAAACAACTCATTCAATACTGTTGTACTTCCATTGATTCATTCGAAGAGAGGATTACTGAACTGAACTGCTAGGTTCTTGTGTTGTGTAAATTTCGGTCTTGTTCTGATTTAGATGTTATACAGAACGCATAACGTTATACAAATGTTTGAGTGTGTGTGTATGTGTGTGTGTGGGGGGGGGACTGGATAAGCAGCATTAAAAAAAATGTTCTAACACGAATTGCAAAAAATTTACTGTTACATGATTAATTTTTGCCAATTTGTATTTTATAGTTTGTATTAATGTTTCCAGAGCTCAGCAAGTATGACCTTTAGCCCGACAACTTTGACCACGAGATACTGTCTGACTGTACGTTTTATTCTCACCTATATTTTAGTTGCTCAAAGAAAATAGAAATTCGTGCATAGTTAGACGGAAACAGTATTTTCAGAGCCGATAAAGTAATATTCGTGCTTTTAGGACGGTCAGAGTTCTGTCTATCGCTAACTGTGTCCGAGGTCCCCTATCAGGTTACCTTTTACTCTGTGTCTTTGAGTTCTGCATGACCAGTACAGTTTACAATTATAGGTGTCACTGTAACCGTTTGCCACAAGTGCAGACGAGTCGTTCTTGTCCTTGTAGGAGGTCAGAAGATGTCAAGTTCGTGTGCCCAATTTGCAGTCTGCTTGTTACGACGCCCGCGACTATCTGATCCGCTTTTTGCTATTCACGGACCTCTGCTTCACGCCAAGTCCTCTGCCGTGTATTCCACATCCGCTGTCAAACATTAAGAATTGCGGTTGTGGCAGCTACTTTTGGTTGTCAGGTCGTATGAAAAACGTACCAACCTCTGCGTAGTCTGCAACTTGTCTCCACATCCGCTGTCAAACATTAAGAATTGCGGTTGTGGCAGCTACTTTTGGTTGTCAGGTCGTATGAGAAACTTACCAACCTCTGCGTAGTCTGCAACTTGTCTCCACATCCGCTGTCAAACATTAAGAATTGCGGTTGTGGCAGCTACTTTTGGTTGTCAGGTCTTATGAAAAACGTACCAACCTCTGCGTAGTCTGCAACTTGTCTCCACATCCGCTGTCAAACATTAAGAATTGCGGTTGTGGCAGCTACTTTTGGTTGTCTGGTCGTATGAAAAACGTACCAACCTCTGCGTAGTCTGCAACTTGTCTCCACACATCCGCTGTCAAACATTAAGAATTGCGGTTGTGGCAGCTACTTTTGGTTGTCAGGTCGTATGAGATACTTACCAACCTCTGCGTTGTCTGCAACTTGTCTTCTGCACCGTCAGTTTTTTCGTTACCATCAATACCTACATCAGCCGGACACCAAACGAAAAATTAAAGATCGTATAACGCTTAGCATTCCGCCATTATCTCTAGCAATAACTGATCCACTCTGCACGGATTGCCCAATATAGTTAGAAAGCTTGGTGAATCCGTACAGATAACAAATTTCCTCTCACCTTGGTGTACACAGGAGCGAAGAGCTTACCGTACCGCACAGAGTTAGGGGGTGTATACACTTACTACCTTGGGAAATTTCCAGGAATGGGAAGTGTCCTCGATGACAAACGCGTTTCGTTGAAAACCGCTCACCGATTTTAAGGCTTCCGCGTACACAACGGTATGTTCTTCGACGTATTCCTCAAGGACTGATCTAACGAGCGGGCATTTCACACGAGGCGTACGCTTGGACCATCGGCGCCTCGATGTTGTAGCTCCGGGCTATTTCAAGCGGCTGGTCTGATGAATGTCGAATGGCGGTCGTATACCCTAACAAGTCTGTTTTTCGCCAGTAACACGTGGTTTATGTGGTTCGGAAGCGCTAATATTTTCCTACATATATCAGCAACAACAGTTGACGTCGCAGGTCTAAGGACATTATTTCTGCTTCATAACATAAGCTTTGTGCAGGCCGAGTACGGAACGACCCTATTGCGTAGCGCACCCCTTCGTTGTGAACACTATCCAGCTTTTTCAAGGACGACCTCCTGGCTGAAGAGTACACCGCGCATCCGTAATCCATTTTAGATAACACAAGCGCGGCATACAGTCGCAATGAAACGTTTCTATCTGCTCCCCAGGTCATACAGAAGATCCACCTGATTGCGTTTAACGAGGATTGGCACCTCGCAGCTAGATCGTGCACGTGTGCCTTCCATGTCAATTGGCTGTATGGAGTTAAGCCCAAACATTTGATGACGGGTCGATTGAGTAGCCGTACACCGTGTATGGTTAAAGTAGGGTCCGGGTGCCTCCCTCGTTTTCGACAGAAGTGGACACAGGTCGTCTTTTTTGCCGAGAAAGAAAACCCAATGTTGTTAGCATTTTTTACCAACGTGTCTCTAGAGCCTTGCATTTCATGACCAACCATCGCCGTTGCTTTGGCCGAGTAGAACAGCGCAAGATCGTCAACATACAAGCGCTTTCCAACTAACGTTTCTGTAACCTCAAAGATCCCGTTGATGACGATGATAAAAAAATCGTGCCGCTCATTGGAGATCCCTGAAGTGCTCCATTTTCCAGCTTGTGAGGGGCCGACAGTGACTTTCCGGCCCGAACACAGAAAGTTCCGTCTCTGAGAAAGCTGGAGATAAAGTTTGACAGGTTACCTATGTACCGCCAATCATGTTGTTGTTGTATCTCCATGTTTTGTCGAACGCTTTCTCCAAATTGAAGAATACTCCAACCATGTGTTTGTTTTCGATAAAACTGTTTTGAACTGCGTTCTCCAGCGTTGATCAGTAGTAGAATGGTGTCTCCGGTACCCACATTGGTGTGCGTGCAGAAGGCCGTATTTTTCGAGACACCAGGTGAGCTGCCTATTTACTGTTCTTTCCAATAACATTCCTAGACATCACGTTAACGATACTGGACGATAGTTTTCCGCTTTCAAGAGATCCTTTCCGGCTTTTAGAAGCGGGATGACGATCGCCACCTTCCATGTTTTTGGATACCCCCCCCCGGGTCTATCAAACCCCGCCCCATAGCTACAACCGGCAATTGACGATGGTGCTCTACGGAATGTCGCCCGGTTCCCTCCGCGTTATCAGCGCGGCATTGGACTGTAATTCACTCATCGTGAAGGCACGTTATAGCTCCTGCACCCTTCACATTCGAAGGCAAGGTCGTGTTCGACTTCATCGTTCCTAGCAAGGAGTTTGTTAGGATAACTTTCTGTACTACTGACCTCTGCATGTCTCGTAGCCAAGGTGTCAGCCATTTCATCGGGGTTACAAATCAATTTACCATCGTGCTCTACGCGTGGTATAGGCTTAAACACTTCTGTCCCTGAGGGTCGACCGTGTTATGGTCGAGACATAGGTGTCCAACTCGATCGTTTTGCAGCGAGTATTGTTCTACGAGCGAATCGATTATCTTTGGTCAGCACTCGTCGCTTCTCTCCTATTGCGCCTTTCACAGCGGTGTTCCATCGTGGTGCCGGTGGTCTGGATAAACGATAATTTGTCTGTGGGAAATGCTCCGTAAATGCTGAGGTAATAGTAGCTGCGAAAGTGTGTACGTCTTCTTCTGTATTCCCACAGTACCACTTCCAACGTTGTGTCCTCTCACCGGTGTTTAAAAAGACAAGTGTGTTATTTAGCAAGAGGTCCTCACTTCTTAATCCAGCGCTGTTTGTCCTAAGACAAACTCAAGTGGGACTATGGGCGTTGAAGACCCAGCAAGGAGTAATGGAGATGATAGCTGCTCCTGTGGAGCTTCTGCTCGCCACTCAGAATCTGGTAAGTACATGCATCAGATCGTCATCTTCAGTAAGCTTCGTCATAAGCTGGTTGCTACTGCTTGTACAGGAGCCGGGATATGTGTTGTTAAGAAAAAGCCTCCCCTAACTCTGAAGTTTTTAGTTACATCACAGAAGAAGAACCCGTATCCACTCTTAGTAAAACTGCTGTATGCCTGGACATATACCAATTTCCAGGAAACAAATGTCACCAATTCCTGGTCACTGCAGTTCGCAGTAATGCGAAGTGCAACCGTTGATACTTCACTGAAGGATGTTGGACGTTGAAGAACGAGTCGCTACGGACTTCGATCCGGAGCTCATCTCCTGGTCATCGAGGATAGGTCTAACCGCCGATTTGGTTTTAAGGAGTTCTCTCTGGTGTATCTAGGAGGACGGCTCAATGGACAGCATTATCCCCTCGCCGCCACTACGCTAGCGCAGCCACAACCTTTATGCTTACTCTTTTTCGCGGGTGAAGTACGGGTCTGCTAGTAGACCCGTCACCACTATCTTTCCACACCGTTTGCATATCCGTCTCAGCCGCATTATCTTTATTGATTTAAGGTTTTGTATACATTTCAGAGAACAGTAACGCTCGATAAACTGAATTACTGCAGGTAGTATCTCTCTTACAATAGGGACAGGTCACGCTGTTGATTTTACAGCCTGTTCCTAACTGATTTTGTCCTGGTTGACTAGGCATATTAAGCTGAGTTTTTTCGGAATAGTTGAGTTTCTTTCTGAATGGCCACCTCTTGCTTACAAACGGGCTAATTGTGGAATCTAGATGAATGTTGACCATCGCAATTGACACATTTTATCGGTTCAGCAGAGGAATCGTCACCATGACTTCCCACAAAAGCATGTATTAACCCTAGCTTGATGCACTGTCCCCGAAACGCAAGCACTGAAAACATTGCATCGGTTGAGGGATGAATGCTCTCGCACTCAGCCTATGAAAGCACGCTCTTAGATTTTCTAGCAGATTTGTCCTATTGAAGGTAAGGGGACATGGGACACAGACGGGAGTGTCTGTCAATCCCTTCGAACCGTTAGTCTTCGACATGCGATGACGCCTTGTAGGGCGAGCTCAGTCGCAATTTCTTCCCCTTTGTGGTGCTCATGGTGGTATAAGGAACGACGTCTACTTCTACGTCCCCTATCTTTGACACTTCCAGTAGCCTCGACCCTGTTGATCGTTTAGGGTCTCGACAAGTAATATCCACCTGCGGGTTTTCTGATTTCCTGTACGGCTGATGCAGCGCAACCGTTGAAACCTTTTTCAATAAATAAGGGACCGACTTTTGTGACGCTTCCTTCCGTTTCACTACCAGATACCTCGGCACCACCGTCACAGCGGCAGACGATGTCAAGAATCTTTCCGTATCTACCGAGGTGAAATGAACACCTTCTCTCAACCTCCGAGGAGAGTTTTTTCTGGTCGAGGGTTTTTAAGGCACCCCTCAACCGAGAAATATGTTGAAAACTGAAAATATGGATCCCACGAGTAGGCCTACAAGAAAGCTCTAGAATACCACGGCTAGGACGAATTACAACAGGGTGCGTCCCGGTGCCCTGAGGCCATCGCCGCCATCCACCCACTAGCACGATCGGTTCCATCGTGGGTTACCGTGTGTTTTCAAGCGGTACACACAACCTTGTCACTCATCTACCAGTGCCCTGTTAGCCAGCTAAAGAGTAGCTGCTGTTGACCGCCCCCCGCCCGTCAACAAGGCCTAGGATTGAATTTGTAGGGGGTGATGTTTTTGTTATTATTTTTATTATCACAATAATATTAATAATAATAATACTATAATATAATATAAGTTTATTACTATTATATTATCATCGTCTTCATCTTCTTCATCATTATTATCATCATCATCATCATCATCATCATTAATATTATTACTATTACTATTATTACTAATGTATATTATTGTTGTTGTGTTGTGATGTTGTCTACACGATTATTAACTATGCAAAAATTGAACAATTCAGTTGCATACAATATACTGACAAACACTATAATGATTATTTCTTTACTTGATTGTTATAAAACAAGTTAACATATTGTTTACTACAAATCAATACTTTTATTAGGTTTGAATCTATGTTACCTACACAAATGACATATTATTTCCACTGTATTTTAGTATATTGTACCTTATCCTTTTCTAATTGTAGGCCTAGATATCTTTAATGTAATTATTTTACTTTTGATATAGAACTGAAAAAATTTAGATCTTTATTAAATATCATTTTATATAACTAAAAAGAGGGCTTAATAATTTATTTCAAATGTTTTAAGTTTTCGATACAGATACAGGAAAACTTGAAAAATTTATTTTCGGTTCAGGAGAAATCCGGAAAGTACTATGAACTACGGATCGGAAAGTACTATGAACTACGGATCGGAAATAACACAAAGTATAAATTTGAACAACACTCTATTACCTAATTTCCACTCTCTATCCATATACCTCTAGTGCAGCGGTTCCCAAACTGTGCTCCGCGGAGCACCAACATCTCCTAGTGCTCCTTGAAGAAACTGGAAGAATAAAGAAATGACCAGGTCTTAAAAATGTGACTTAAGATATTCGACTCCAGCTGTCCCAAATTCAACCAGATATAGCTAAGTTATGTAAATCAATTCAGTGTCATCCCTCTCATTAGAATAGTTCTTTTACGGTCCCAAGTAGCATTTTTGGTTTTGTAACATTAAAAATGGTTTTATGTACCAGATCTATGAGGATATATTATGGATTTACAATACTTGCTTTTAGTTCGTTTTAAAATGTGTTGCGTTAATATGTTTTTTGTTTGTATGTTTTGTAATGTATGTAGTGAAATTAGAGTTTAAAATATTTTTTTGTAATGAAATAAACTAATAAAGCCTGTTTCATATGTCTAAAGTTCTAAATTCTGAATGTTTACCTTCTATCCTCAAATAGTATGGTCATATAAGTGCTAGGTGAAAATTAGTGCTCCGTGATGAACTTTTCCACTGAAAAGTGCTCCATGACCTAAAAAGTTTGGGAACCACTGCTCTAGTGTACACACATGCACACACACACACTGTTCTGTCTCTCTACGTATAGCCCCAAATGATAGAAGTGCAGGAAAAACTACAGACTTACCGATCCTACAAGACGTATGTTAACTTTGAAGACTCCTAAAGGGAACAACTCCAAAGACGTGCACTGAGTTTCCAACAGAAACAGGCTTATCTAAAAGAAGAAATGCAGAATATTGCCTTTAATCCTTCTCAAAATATTTTCACTCTCCTTCTCATTCTATCTGTCTGTAAGTCTTCTCTCTCTCTCTCTCTCTCTCTCTCTCTCTCTCTCTCTCTCTCACCAAACATCTCTAGACACACACTCTTAAGAAACGTTTAATTTTTTCGTGATCTATAAAAATATATTTAAATATACCCGTTATTTCTATCAACGAGTAGGTACCAATATTGGATGCACGAGTACTGCTCATCACCTGAACAGTGAACATTTACACTAAAAATTATATTAATTTGTTTTTTGACTCAACTCATCAATGTAGTTTCCAGTTAAACTCATTCAGTCAATAATTACACACAAACTGTTCTGTTAACAAACACATAAGCTTGAGCATTGTGGAAGTTTTCTCTGCCTGATTACAGAAGCAACATGTCTGCTAAATAGCTAAAATGACGCTTCGGGTACTGATATGTTAATTACACTTGAGTAGATAAAGAGGTCTACCTATGGTACTTACGTAGGTCCTTTGGTCGTCACGTGCGTAAAAACAAATGACTTTTTGGATGTACTATTGAAAGTGAAGTACCTAAGGAAAAAATTTCAGAACACGCTTAGAAATAATGTTAATTTTATTTCTATTTTATAACATAATTGTGCTCGACTGTGTAAATGTTCAAGAAAGTTCAAGGACATGTATTAGTTTTATTGTGAACTTCTATTTCATTAATTTTTAGACACACACATATGTATATATATTGCAACATTACAATTTATATACTCCGTATCTGAAGAGTACTCCACTTAACTATCAAATAAACTACCAGCTAGTTCGTGAGATCTCTGTGCTCGTTACGTAAAATACGTTTCGTTGTATAATACAATTTTTAAATTTGTAATAGGAGGAAGATTTTGTGGCGTAGAATAAATACTAATAAAACTACTGATTTACAAAAAAAAAAAAACAAATTCTTTGGAGATTAAATAGGGATATGTTTAAAATGTTACTTTTTAAAAGAAGCTGCTTTACAAGCATTAGTCGTATTATAGATATTATAAAAATACACCATAATATACAATCATTTAAACAAAAATATGTAAACACATATATGAGACAAGGTTCTAGATACTTGGATACACATTTAATGCACATAATTAATTTAAACAGTATAAAATATATATTAAAAATGCAATAAAATATTTATTGTATAAAAATAAAAATTTACTTGTAGTATTAAAACACCATTAACTTCAAGACAGGAATATTTTAGCAACTGTGCACCCATTTCAAGTAAATATAGAAGTCATTAGAAAATAATGTTAAAATTGCAAAACTTTATTATATTACTTTTCTTGTACTTGCATTATTTACACTTATGTACGCGTTTCTTTTTTGCCTTTATTTATATCACTTTTTAAGATCTCTTTACAGTCTTTGTTAAAAAAGTTTAATTGTTCATTTTTCATCTGTTTTGTTGTGGTTGTTGTGTGTTGTGTCCTGGAGGATTCTGAAGATAGTGATGATTCTTATCCCAGAGTTTCCACTTCAATTATCTATCGGGTAGAGTCTGTTGTCCTTTGGACAGAATGTTCCCTGTCGAGAATGATTGGCGTCTGTTCGGTCGTTACACACACACACACACACACAACTGGGGGTTGCGCGGCCCGCGCGAAGCGCGGGTCGCGAGTGGTGCAGTGTCCCGAGTCTCAGAAAGGACTCCTGCCACTGGGTCTGTTGGATTTCTATATATACTTTTTATCTACTTATGGGGGGGTCTGAAGCGACCTGCGATTGGTGGATTATACCACCGGGACTAGCAAACGAGGTCGCTTCCAGGACTCACCTGGTCGCGGGGTGTATTTACCAAGTCCGGCAATGAGGGAATTGTGGGTCACTCTGTCGGAACGAACATAGAATCTACGCGCCAGGCGTCTCACGGTGTCATCAAGAGAGCGGACACCGAGTCCTCTCCTCAAAAGACGAGAAGAGTACCTCCGGGGGACTTTGAACGCGAGCTTCAGTCCCCGGTCGAGTACGCGCTGGAGCGTTGTTCTATGACCACGAGCCAGGTATCCCCAAACAGGACAGGCGTAGGTAATCACGGGCAACACGTACGTGTTGACTATGAGCTTACCTAGCCGGGGGGTCATTGCCAGATTAGATAGCACGGGCCAGAGTCTACTGAGTTGCGCCGAAGCGCGTTGTCTGATATACTGTGTATGGGTTCGCCAGGTGAGTCGGGAATCCACGTGGAGCCCGAGGTACTTGACGCTATTGGTCCAGGGCACCTCGACGGGGCCTACTTTAAGCGGCCGAGGCCGCTTACGTTTGCGCGAGAATATTACCGCGGCGCTCTTGGAAGCGTTAACGGCACTCTCCAGTCATCGGTCCACCCGACATACGCGTCGAGTTGGCGCTGGAGCTTAACTGCCGCATAACTCGCGTTCAGCTCTGAGGCAAAAGCCGCAGTGTCGTCCGCGAACAGCGACAATTTTACTCCAGGAACTCGGGGCGTGTCGTTGACAAACAGCGAGAACAGGAGAGGCCCAAGGACACTTCCCTGAGGGACGCCAGCGGTAATACGCCTCTCCGAAGAGAGAGCGTGGTCTACTCTCACTCGGAAGCTACGGTCTCGCAGAAAGCTGCCGATCAAGTGAACGTAGCAGTCTGGGAGAAGGACTTCCGTCAGTTTGTAAAGGACACCCTCGTGCCACACGCGGTCAAAGGCTTTCTCTACGTCTAGGAAGATCGCAGTCGTCTGTTTGCCCTGGCAGCCAGCCTCGGTAATGCATTCCACGAGTCTCATCAGCACGAGTTCCATGAGTCGAGGAGTGCAGCTCACGAAAGCCGAACTGTTCGTGGATCAGCACGTCTAGTCTTTCTAGATGGTCGCGGATCCTACGCTGGATCAGACGCTCAAAAACCTTGGACGTCGCGGACAAGAGGCTGATGGGCCTGAGGTTTTCCACGCGAGTGAGAAGAATTCTTTCCCGGCTTGGGTATCATTATGACGGTAGCCGTTTTCCATTTCACCGGACAATAGGCCAGTCTGAGGCATGAATTGAACAGGTCAGTGAGGAACTGGGTTCCTCGCTCCGGAAGGCGATGGAGGGCGGAATTCATGACTCCGTCCGGGCCAGGCGCCTTCCGGGGCTTGAGCTGAACAATCCTCTCAGAGACCTCCTCCGGGGAGATGGGCTCCGGTTGGACTGTGATATCGGCCGATAGAAAGCGCTCTACCTCGCGGCAGATTTGCTCAGTGAAAGCCGGGTTCTTGGATGGGTTGGGAGCGAACTGTCGCTCTAAACTGTCAGCCAAGAACTCTGCCTTTTCGAGGGGGCGGCCAAGGGGTTGACCGCCGGGTCCGGCCAGTGCCGGGAGAGGCGCGCGTTTGCGCTTTCCCCTTAGGGCACTGGGAATCCGCCAGACATTACGGTCCTCGGCAGGGCCATCCATCTGTGTCACAGCTAGCTCCCAGTTGCGTCTACGGAACGCCAGCATGTCGCGACGCAACTTGCCGGACGCTCTGTTGTCTGTTCGGTCGTTCTGAATCGGCCGGGGTTTTATACTCAAGGCACGCTGACAGATCGCAGCAGCGTTTGGCAGCGTTCTCAAACCTGTTGAATGTTGTCCTAGCTCGTTCCGCGCGTCGATTTTCCACGCATCACTTTTTGCGTATTTTCACACTCATAAAATTAGTGTTCATGCGCGAACTAATAAAATCATGAGCTTCGTAGTTCCTTTTCCTTTGTTTAAATTCTAATTAACTGCTCTTCACATATTAATTAGCTAATTATTTAAATAATTGTTTATAGCTTAGTCATAATTTCACCATTCACCTTCAAATTGTAACCACACGTGTCATTGCGCACGTCTTAAAATGGCATAATTCACCTAGCTGTAGTTGTTGTCAGTATGCAAATTTTTATTAAATAAACATATTTAATTATTCGTATATTATGCCTGTCTGAACTGGAGCTCACTACTACAACTAGGGTTGCCAACCATACTTTATAATAAAGTATCCTACTTTATTTTTGGTGACTCTACTTTATACTTTTGCATAAAAATAAAGTATGCGAAAATACTTTATTTTGAGACTTTACTGTAATGCACGAAACGAAACACTCTCATACGTAATTTCCGAACGATTTATCGATGCCTAAGATAAAACAGAACGGAACACACACGATTAACAATGATTATTTATTATTGAACGAAACGGCAGATGGCAGTCCATGTCGGTTTCCTTTCTAGATCATTATTTATACGTTGTTGTAAAAAAGATTAACTATTAAAATGGATGATTTATATTCCGAGTCAATAAGACTTAAAGAAATCCAAAGACAATCAACAAATAATGACAAAGAATTTTCAGAAAAAAATACTGCTGAAAAGTGGCAATATATACTTAAGAATGCGTGTGATAACTTACCAAATATAAAAAAAATTATTTCTTATCTGCTCTCTGTTCCCGCAACCTCAGCTTTCACTGAAAGAGTTTTCTCGGTGATGAATGTAAAGTGGCGAGAAGAGAGAAACAGAGCGTCCATAAATTTAATAAAAAATAAGTTATTTATTTATTTAAATCTAGATTTAGATTGTAATACTAGCTATCGCTCTCAAAGATAACCAAAAATTGTTAGCTTGTGCTAAAAGCACAAAAAATATGTATTTAAGGCAATAAAAACTTAAATTTAAATAATACTTTTTTTTCTTACAAATACTTTTTTTTCCTCTTCCAACAGACAAGTTACGTTATTTTCCTCAAAAAAAGTTGGCAACCCTAACTACAAGAAATACACGTATTTCCTGGAGTCGTTCAGGTGAGAATAGGCACAACACATACGCACCAAATACACCTGTACATACAACACACCTTCCCCGAGTAACACATTTAAATAATTGTTCAAAACAGGTAACGAATTGGCCAATCCTTGTTTCTTCCCGTATTACCATTTAAAACTATTTATAATCGTTTACCTTATCAGTATACGTAAACTGGCAAGACAGCGGTAGAAACCCATGTCAATATAGGACTGCAGCATTAGCATACAGATGGTCACACAGCCGCCCAAAACCAAATGAATACCGAAGCGTTTATAGATATTCTCATATTTGTTGGCCACATCCTGTACACATAAACAATAGTACCAACTTTGTCTAACTTAATTCGCAGCATTGTACAGATACTAATTAAAGCAGATTACCATTAACTTGCTCAAAATTAAAATCATCTCGCTTTAAAAATTTTTGAAAACGTTTTATGATTTATTAGTGAATTGTTGTTTCACCTGCGTGTACGCCTCTATGTGCCCAAACATAATTTCAGTAACATGAGTCAGTTACCTTAGTAATTTATAGTGTATCAAAATTGTATAGTTAAGAACTTAAAATGTTTTATTACTTTCTTTGAAATTAAGTTTCAAAACAATAATATTTATAAGGTACAAAAACACTCGTAATGTGGGATTAGCAATTCAACATATAGAATCCAGTCTCTTTTAAAAGCGTTATCAAAATTAAACTAACATTCTGCAATTAATTGGCTTGAAGCAATCCAAGCCTGTATAAGTTTTATTCCTTTTGTAGGTGAATAAGTTTCGATTTGTTTTGGTTACTCAGCGTTATACCATAGTCTACTGAGGTTTATAGCCAAAGAAATGTGTGCTTTAAGAACTAACAACAACCTAACTTTGAACTAAAGCAGATCAAAGCTTTAGTCGCGGTTATTCAAAGCTCTCAGTCTCATCAATTAAATGACAGTTATTATATGAATGCATAATCTATTCTAAGTTGCTTACCTGATGGTTAGCAGACTCACTAATCAGTGCCACCAGTGCAATATACATTAATCGCACAGTTATTCTAACCAGGAAGTAGTACATTACTGTTATGAACGTAAACAGTCTGCTTATGACCCACAAACTGTAAGCGCCTACAAGAAAACAGCACGATACGATGGAAACTTCAAGAACTATAGGAATACCACAGTATTTGTTCAAAATAAGATGTTTGTCCGCGATCATTCTGTAGACATCAGCGACAGTATCGACGTTCTCTAAACACAACAATGTGACGAAGAAATATAACGATTACTACTTCATCAATATTACTCACGTATACTTCGCTCGCGTGACTGACGAGTTCAACTACGCTCATTAGGGCGAATAATAATTGTCTGTAGAAACAATTTCTTCCTTTAAATGTATTGGAAAATTCATGTACCTTGTTGAGGTACTCTTCATTGACAGAAAAGGATTCACAGAATTTACTAAACGTTTTACTACAAGAGTTATACTTTTGTATATGTTGAGAAATGTCTCAATAAGCATTAGGAGACACAGGCATTTACGTATCGTATGCATAATGGGACCAAGCATGTTTTCAGAAACGTAGATGAGTAAAAAAAGTATAAAGCATGGAATAACATAAAGAAGACGGCAGTAAAGCTTACGAAACCTAGAACACTTTACTTTGGGAAGACAAGTGTAGTGGATAAGCCAAGAATGTTGCAAAGCTGCTGGTCCAACTTTACCAACAAATTGAAGCAGCTCATTTTCTTTGTCGCACTGTTTTTGGCTTTACAGTCATAAATATTCTGGCCTTTAATATTTGTTTCTAGTGAACAGAGATAGTTTTACATGCACAAGAACGCAGTAACACTTATAACGGCACAAAGAAACGTTCCATAAATTGTTTACTACTGTTGCTATGGAAATGTCAGTTGATTAAATTGCCAACCAGCATGAGTGGCATCGATTCACTTTAAAGTCATGCATTGACATTCAGACAATAATGTTGACGTAACATTATGTTTCTCTAGTGAATTAATATTTTGTTGAATTCATGGAATCGATCCGTGAATTCCACGAATTTCACTTATTAAGTAAGTGTAACTACAGAAATAGAAATAATAAAATAAAAAAGAATGCATTCTTAAAACAAAACACTAAACACACGAATAAAATATCGGTATGGAGAACCATACATGACTTCCATGTTCTAAGATTTATATTTAAAATCATTTACAAAATGAAATGTTTCGATAGAAACTTTTTTCCACTTATTGCTTCACCCTTAACCACAGTACTGTGGTCACTAACGTATACCACCACACGTTATCGCACTCGATTTTTACTGATGATGGCAATCGACGGCACTGCCGAAACGTCTGGTTTTGCAGAAAAAATCGGACTACGGCCAAACAGCCCGGGAAGAAATTTTAACAACAAACTACTACATTGTTGCCGATAACGTAGTACACATATAAAAATTATCCCCTCCCGCTTCAACTATAATTTTCATTTATAGAAAATTACCCCCACCCCGTTCAACTAGCCTCTTCACTTATAGATATTTCATCTACGTTTCTACAGTGGATTATTAAGATCTTCTTATCAGGATACTTTATTTATCAAAATTAAGTACTTTACTCTCGTTACAACAAAAAATGTTTCAGGTAAACTGCCATTTCCCCGTAACCGATCTTCACCAAAATCAATAGGCCTTGAGTCTCCTACAACTCAGTCACATATGTAAAAAATTATTTGATTCTGTTTGAATTTACGTGAGTTATCGTTCGTCATGAAACAATTTCTCTTCTTACAACATAAAATGTTGCAGGTAAACTACCCCTTTCCCTTAACCGAACTTCACCAAAATCAATAGATCTTGCGTTTTCTACAATTCAGGGAGATATGCAAAACATTATTTGATTCTGTTTGAAAGTGCGGCAGTTATCGTTCGTCATAGAAACAATTACACTTGTTAAAACATTAAAGGTGCCAGGTAAACTACCCCTTTCCCTAAACCTATCTTCACCAAAATCAATAGGCCTTCAGATAGTTACAATTCAGGAACATATACAAAAAATTATTTGATTCTCTTTGAATTTACGGCAGTTATCATTCGTCATAAAAATAAAAAAATCGGTATGGAGAACCATACATGACTTCCATATTCTAAGATTTATATTTAAAATCATTTTCGAAATGAAATATTGCCATAGAAACTACTTCTTTCTACTTACTGCTTCAGCCTTAACCACAGTACTGTGGTCACTAACGTATACCACCTCACGTTATCGCACTCGATTTTCACTGATGATGGAAGTCGACGGCATTGCCGAAACGTCTGGTTTTGTAGAAAACATTGGACTACGGCCAAATATCCCGGGAAGGAATTTTAACAAAAATTACTTCTTTGTTGCCGATAACGTTGTACACATATATATATAAAATATATGCATAAAATTAATAGCTTGTATAAGTTAATGATTGATCTCCATTAAGTAGTGCTCAAGTTTCCAAAGTTTTAATATCATGATGTCCGTAATTAAAACATCAGAGCAGGTTTAGTGTGAATGAGGGTACACTGTGGACAAAAATTTTCAACATTTCCTATTGAGCGTTGCTTAGAGTAAAGCTGCGAATCTACAGTGTATGTTTCACAGAACAAACACGCGAAAAAGAAGGAGCGCTCCGAAGTCACTCATGGACCCTCAGCATCTTGCAGAGGGTTCATTCCCTAAAGACGAAAAGTCTGTCTATGAATCGTTCCTCTGTAAACACGTGCAGTTACATTGCCCAGCGATCCACAGGAAGCAAATTGATGTCAATTTTTTCGGCTTGCACGCGTTATGTTGGTGTGGGTTTCGGCACTTTCCATTTAAAAAGCGTGCAAATGTAAGAAAATAAACACGGGTGAGGCCAGAAATAACGTGAATTGTGTGTGTGTGTGTGTGTGTGTGTGTGTGTGTGTGTCTTACCTGCCTTTTTATTGCTGTAGGCATAATAATAAAATGGAAACGTAAACATTACATAACTGAGATATGCTTACCTGCCACGAACGATATATTATTTTATACATGGAGGAGTTCAGTGACATACACACGTACAGAAGAATTATATTTATAAAGATATTAACTCATACATAATTTACATTAAAATGAAAAAATTATATTATTTATATTATAAATTATATTATTATTTATTAAAAATTATATTATATTATTTTATTTTTAACAATTACCATTGTTTCAAAAAGTTTAAATGAATTTTCAAGTACTTTACTGTTGTTAAAACGTAAAAGGTTGCAGGTAAACTACCCCTTCCCCTTAACCGATCTTCACCAAAATCGAAAGTCCTTGAGACCTCTACAATTCAGGGACGTATGCAAAACATTATTTGATTCTGTTTGAATTTGCGGCTGTTATCGTTTGCCATAGGAAATACCCTTGTTAAAACATAAAACGTTACAGGTAAACTACCCCTTTCCCTTAACCGATCTTCACCAAAAACAATAGGTCTTGAGAAATCTACAATTCAGGGCTGTATACGAAACATTATTTGATTCTGTTTGAATTTTCGGCTGTTATCGTTTGCCAAAAAAAAAATTTCCCTTGATAAAAAAACCGTTGCAGGTAAACTACCCCTTTCCATCAACCGATCTTCACCAAAAACAAAAGGTCTTGAGAACTCTAGAATTTAGGCAGGTATGCAAATAATCTTTTGATTCTGTTTGAATTTGCGGCTGTTATCGTTTGCCATAGGAAATACCCTTGTTAAAACATAAAACGTTACAGGTAAACTACCCCTTTCCCTTCACCGATCTTCACCAAAAACAATAGGTCTTGAGAACTCTACAATTCAGGGCTGCATACGAAACATTATTTGATTCTGTTTTAATTTTCGGCTGTTATCGTTTGCCAAAAAAAAAATTCCCTTGATAAAAAAACCGTTGCAGGTAAACTACCCCTTTCCCTCAACCGATCTTCACCAAAAACAACAGGTCGTGAGTACTCTACAAATCAGGGCGGTATGCAAAAAATTATTTGATTCTGTTTGAATTTGCGGCAGTTATCGTTTGCCAAAAAAAAAAAATCTACACACAGACACACAGACAGACACACAGACAGACACACAGACAGACAGACAGACACACACACACACGCAGACACTTTTCAGAAAACGACTTTTTTTCATGTTTTGAGTGTAGTACAATCAGAATCTGCAATAATCTCGAACACGATTTTTTTTGCCATCACCATACTTCCATTTCCTTAAGGAATATGGAAGTAATACCCTTTTAAAACATAAAACGTTGCAGGTAAACTACTCTGTACTTAACCGATCTTCAACAAAATCAACAGGTCTTGAGTACTCTATAATTCAGGAAGGTATGCATAAAACTATTTGATTCTGTTTGAACTTACGCCAGTTATCGTTCTTCATAGAAAAACTTACCCTTGTTAAAACATAAAACGTTGCTGGTAAACTACCCCTTTCCCTTAACCGATCTTTACCAAAATCAATAGGTCTTGAGAACTCTATAATTCAGGGCTGTCTGCAAAATATTATTTGATTGTGTTTGAATTTGCGGCTGTTATTGTTTGCCATAAAAACAAATTACCCTTGATTTAAAAAAAAAAAAAAAAAAAAAACGTTGCTGGTAAACTACCCTTTTCCCTTAACCGATCTTCACCACAAATAATAGGTCTTGAGTACTCTACAAATCAGGGCTGTATGCAAAAACTTATTTGATTCTGTTTGAATTTGCGGCTGTTATCGTTTGCCATAGAAAATGTCCTTGTTAAAACATAAAATGTTTCTGGTAAACTACCCCTTTCCCTTAACCGATCTTCCACAAAATCAACAGACCTTGAGAACTCTACAATTTAGGGCTGTATGCAAACAATCATTTGATTCTGTTTGAATTTGCGGCTGTTATCGTTTACCATAGAAAATACCCTTGTTAGAACATAAAACGTTGCAGGTAAACTACCCCTTTCCCTTAACCGATCTTCAACAAAATCAACATACCTTGAGTCCTGTATAATTCAGAAAGGTATGCAGAAGAGTAGTTGATTCTGTTTTAATGTACGGCAGTTATCGTTCGTCATAAACAAATTTACCCTTGTTAAAACATACAGTGTTGCAGGTAAACTACCCTATTCCCTTAACCGATGTTCACCAAAACCAACAGGTCTTGAGAACTCCATAATGCAGAGCTGTTTGCAAAATATTATTTGATTGTGTTTGAATTTGCGGCTGTTATTGTTTGCCATAGAAACAAATTGCCCTTGATTAAACAAAAAAAACGTTGCTGGTAAACTACCCTTTTCCCTTAACTGATCTTCACCAAAAACAATAGGTCTTGAGTACTCTACAAATCAGGGGCGTATGCAAATATTATTTGATTCTGTGTGAATTTGCGGCTGTCATCGTTTGCCATAGAAAATACCCTTGTTAAAACATAAAATGTTGCTGGTAAACTACCCCTTTCCAGTAACCAATCTTTACCAAAATCAATATGTCTTGAGAACTCTACAATTCAGGGCTGTATGCAAAATATTATTTGATTGTGTTTGAATTTGCGACTGTTATTGTTTGCCATATTAACAAATTACCCTTGATTTAAAAAAAAACGTTGCTGGTAAACTACCCTTTTCCCTTAACTGATCTTCACCAAAAACAATAGGTCTTGAGTACTCTACAAATCAGGGGCGTATGCAAATATTATTTGATTCTGTGTGAATTTGCGGCTGTCATCGTTTGCCATAGAAAATACCCTTGTTAAAACATAAAATGTTGCTGGTAAACTACCCCTTTCCAGTAACCAATCTTTACCAAAATCAATAGGTCTTGAGAACTCTACAATTCAGGGCTGTATGCAAAATATTATTTGATTGTGTTTGAATTTGCGACTGTTATTGTTTGCCATATTAACAAATTACCCTTGATTTAAAAAAAAAACGTTGCTGGTAAACTACCCTTTTCCCTTAACTGATCTTCACCAAAAACAATAGGTCTTGAGTACTCTACAAATCAGGGGCGTATGCAAATATTATTTGATTCTGTGTGAATTTGCGGCTGTCATCGTTTGCCATAGAAAATACCCTTGTTAAAACATAAAATGTTGCTGGTAAACTACCCCTTTCCAGTAACCAATCTTTACCAAAATCAATAGGTCTTGAGAACTCTACAATTCAGGGCTGTATGCAAAATATTATTTGATTGTGTTTGAATTTTCGACTGTTATTGTTTGCCATATTAACAAATTACCCTTGATTTAAAAAAAAACGTTGCTGGTAAACTACCCTTTTCCCTTAACTGATCTTCACCAAAAACAATAGGTCTTGAGTACTCTACAAATTAGGGATGTATGCAAAATATTATTTGATTCTGTTTGAATTTGCGGCTGTCATCGTTTGCCATAGAAAAAAAATCTATAGACACACAGACACACACACAGATAGACAGATAGACACACAGACACTTTTCGAAAAATTACTTTTTTTCATGTTTTGAGTGTAGTACAATCAGAATCTGCAATAATCTCGGACACGATTTTTTTTGCTATCACCATACTTCCATTTCCTTAAGGAACATGGAAGTAAAATATCGGTATGGAGAACCATACATGACTTCCATATTCTAAGATTTATATTTAAAATCATTTTCGAAATGAAATATTGCCATAGAAACTACTTCTTTCTACTTACTGCTTCAGCCTTAACCACAGTACTGTGGTCACTAACGTATACCACCTCACGTTATCGCACTCGATTTTCACTGATGATGGAAGTCGACGGCATTGCCGAAACGTCTGGTTTTGTAGAAAACATTGGACTACGGCCAAATATCCCGGGAAGGAATTTTAACAAAAATTACTTCTTTGTTGCCGATAACGTTGTACACATATATAAAATATATGCATAAAATTAATGGCTTTTATAAGTTAATGATTGATCTCCATTAAGTAGTGCTCAAGTTTCCAAAGTTTTAATATTATGATGTCCGTAATTAAAACATCAGAGCAGGTTTAGTGTGAATGAGGGTACACTGTGGACAAAAATTTTCAACATTTCCTATTGAGCGTTGCTTAGAGTAAAGCTGCGAATCTACAGTGTATGTTTCACAGAACAAACACGCGAAAAAGAAGGAGCGCTCCGAAGTCACTCATGGACCCTCAGCATCTTGCAGAGGGTCCATTCCCTAAAGACGAAAAGTCTGTCTATGAATCGTTCCTCTGTAAACACGTGCAGTTACATTGCCCAGCGATCCACAGGAAGCAAATTGATGTCCATTTTTTCGGCTTGCACGCGTTATGTTGGTGTGGGTTTCGGCACTTTCCATTTAAAAAGCCTGCAAATGTAAGAAAATAAACATGAGTGAGGCCAGAAATAACGTGAATTGTGTGTGTGTGTGTGTGTGTGTGTGTGTGTGTGTGTGTGTGTGTGTGTGTGTGTGTGTGTGTGTGTGTGTGTGTGTGTGTGTGTGTGTGTGTGTGTGTGTGTGTGTGTGTGTGTGTGTGTGTGTGTGTGTGTGTGTGTGTGTGTGTGTGTGTGTGTGTGTGTGTGTGTGTGTGTGTGTGTGTGTGTGTGTGTGTGTGTGTGTGTGTGTGTGTGTGTGTGTGTGTGTGTGTGTGTGTGTGTGTGTGTGTGTGTGTTACCTGCCTTTTTATTGCTGTAGGCATACGTAAACTGAGATATGCTTACCTGCCACGAACGATATATTATTTTATACATGGAGGAGTTCAGTGACATACACACGTACAGAAGTCATTTTCAAAAATACTAGAAGTCGTCCACGCTTTTATGTTGGCAGAGTAACTTACAGGAAGTTTTTTGATGTTTTTGAAACATCTAGGATGCAAACTTTTCCCGATAACTAAAAGTTTCCTTTTTTCGGTTCCCGTCATATTCGCACAAACAAAAACTGTAACTCTTTGTTTAGAAAGCTTCCCACCAACGCACTTTTCATTTTTAAATTTGAAAGTCTTATCTGGAGTTAATTTATAAAAAATTCCGGCTTCATGTCCATTAAAGATGTCTTCATCTTTATATGATCGTCTAATTTCTGGCCAAGTGTTACGCACCCAATCGCCTGTAACGTTCAGATCTACGCATTTTGCCTCACCACAAATTTTTGCAAAGGAAATCGAGTGTCGGGCCTTAAATCGATCTAGCCATCCGTTGGAGCACGTAAAATGGCTGGCGCCGGCAGTCCTGTTACAGTGCTTATCGCTTGCATACAATGTATGTCTGTAGCCATGGGCTAGCGCGCGCGCGCACATATATACGTTTATATGAAATTTAGAGTAAAATATCTGAGAAATATTTGACGCTATAACAGAGTAGTACAATATTTAGTGACGTTAAAACCGGGAATTTTTATAATGTTAAAGATATCAGTTTGACCGGACTTATGACAAAATAACGCTACACCCGAGTTGACGTAACAGCCGAGGCCGTAATAACCAAGTTCCACTGTATATATTAACTCAAACATAATTTACATTAAAATGAAAAAATTATAATTTTATTGCCTGGCAACAAAATTATTTTATTTTTAACAATTACCATTGTTTCAAAAAGTTTAAATGAATTTTCAAGTACTTTACTGTTGTTAAAACGCAAAACGTTGCTGGTAAACTACCCCTTCCCCTTAACCGATCTTCACTAAAATCGAAAGTCCTTGAGAACTCTACAATTCAGGACTGTATGCAAAACATTATTTGATTCCGTTTGAATTTGCGGCTGTTATCGTTTGCCATAGAAAATACCCTTGTTAAAAAAACGTTGCAGGTAAACTACCCTTTTCCCTTAACCGATCTTCACCAAAAACAAAAGGTCTTGAGAACTCTACAATTTAGGGCTGTATGCAAATAATCTTTTGATTCTGTTTGAATTTGCGGCTGTTATCGTTTGCCATACAAAATACCCTTGTTAAAACATAAAACGTTACAGGTAAACTACCCCTTTCCCTTAACCGATCTTTACCAAAAACAATAGGTCTTGAGAACTCTACAATTCAGGGCTGTATGCGAAACATTATTTAATTCTGTTTGAATTTGCGGCTGTTATCGTTTGCCAAAAAAAAATTTTCCTTGATAAAAAAACCGTTGCAGGTAAACTACCCCTTTCCCTCAACCGATCTTCACCAAAAACAATAGGTCGTGAGTACTCTACAAATCAGGGCTGTATGCAAAAAATTATTTGATTCTGTTTGAATTTGCGGCAGTTATCGTTTGCCAAAAAAAAAATCTACACACAGACAGACACACAGATAGACACACAGACAGACACACAGACAGACAGACAGACAGACACACAGACACTTTTCGGAAAACGACTTTTTTTCATGTTTTGAGTGTAGTACAATCAGAATCTGCAATAATCTCGAACACGATTTTTTTTGCCATCACCATACTTCCATTTCCTTAAGGAATATGGAAGTAAAATAGCTGACCAATCCTCATACGAAGCGTACTAGTTACTGTACCACATAATGACCACAGTTCACGAATATGCTCATTGTTTCTCCATTGTATTATACTAGGATACTGTAAATCTTCTTGTACGTTTCACAATAATATTGCGCTGTTCATTTGACTGTAATTTTGTTATGACGAAGTTGGCCCACGTGTCAATTCATAAAATATAGAATTTTTCAGTGAAGGGTTTGTGAGGATCGGTCAGAAATATCACACAAATTTTAACTTATTTGTGTCGACGTTTCGACAATGTTTATTATCATCACCAGGACCTGTGTGTGAATACAAAAGAAATGTCAAAGACAACAGAACAATTATTTGGGTGAACGTGTTTGTGTATGTGAGTGCGTGTGCGTGCGCGTGCGTATGTAAGTATCATTGTTTATGTGAAGGAGTTGAGACAGTTTTTTTACATCTTCAAATGTTTTCTTTAAGACAACGAGAAAATTATAATATCAGAGAACTTAATTTATACCCTATTACAATTTTAATTACTATATATAATGATATTTTAATTAGTTATAAAAGCAATAATCAACAATTAGATATTAGATTGATACAGAGAATGTTTATACATATACCAGTCAACATATACCATAGTAAAATGTATTATAACTAAAAACAGATTAAAGAATGTTCAACTATGTAATTATTCAAAAATAAAAATTAATCTGTTTTTAGTTATAATATATTTTACTATGGTATATGTTGACTGTTATATCTATAAATCTTTTCTGTATCAATCTAATATCTAATACAATGCTCACAGACCAGAAGATTCCAAACTACGCCTTATCTCTAAACTACGATGTAATTAACCTTGACACAGTCCGCGCGGCTGGCGGCTTCCAGAAAAGTCTCGCGAATGCGTCGAGAATCACGTAATCCACACACATTAGAGCGACATTCTTCTGGAACATTCTACAAACACGTAGGCTGTTCTGTAATGTCGTAACACTATAATCAATTTATGCAAGAAACCATAAAATCAATGGATTTACTCTCCATTGATTTAATATGAATCAAAAAATTATTCCAAAAAAATTACTCTCCAAAAAATTATTTGTAATATGAATCATAGTTTTACACAATCATATTTATACATTTTATTAATTCAGACACACAGGGTACTTGTATTTTAATGAGCAGTAACAGAATTGGATTTTAGACAATGGTTCTGGTTTAATGTGCTGTATAAGTTTTAATTACCGGGAATTGAAGATTATACAAATCGGCAGTAGCATAAACAAATATCAAAGACAACAGAAGGCGGATTCACAATGTAATTATAAGTTGTATCACACTGGCCAACACAGTAAAAATATAACTACATTTTAAAATGCTACAGATATTGTCTTTTGAAGCTAGCTGTAGAGACATGGCCGCGATTGTGGACTGTCACAAGAAAAATTGCACCAATCGTACACCGTATTATTTTTGTGGTTCTTAAAAGACCGTTGGGCGAGGACGCTTCATTATTATCAGCAACTACGGTACTATCAAACAAAACAAAATATATTTGGAAGAGAAGGTGTATTAGGTATCTACCCTATCGAAATGTCGGAAATAGAAAGAAATAAAAGACAACAAAGAATAAAAAGCACTTGGTTTGTATGGGATCAATTCTGAATAAATAAAATATGGACGTTCTTGCATTTACATCTCCTTCATCTTGTTACTATCTGCTAGTCCGATTATTAAATTCTCGATAACTGGGTAACGGATAAAAGCCTGGGTAACTGATGTTTGTAAGTAACGACACTAGTAACCGGAAAACGACAAAAAAATCTTTTTTAGTTTTTTGTCTTAAACCAAATCTTAAACATTTTATGAATAACGTTATACCAAATTTATCTGAATATGTCTAATAATAAATTTTTTATGATTTTTAAAAAAGTTGAGAGCGTAGAAACCGTTCTCTCAAAAGTGCTGATAAAGTTACTATTTTGTACAAGTTTGTAACTCCCTTATAAAAAATCGCAAAGACATGCATTTTGTAACCATTGGAAAGGGAATTTCAATAAACATTCACTACCAATGTCTGTTATAAACCCAATACTTGCTAATCTGATTCATCTTAATTTGTTTAGAAAATGTCTTCATGGTAGTCACAGAATGCAAACGATTCGCTGAACCGTTTGATTAGTAATAGTTTGCAAAAAATATATTTGTTATACTGGATGTACATGATGCTGTGTTGATCTTCAATGAAGGTAATATAAATAAGTGTCGAGTCTTAAAAAAATTAGTGATCAGAATAGGATGAAATAAGTTTAAGGTCATGAAAAAATTGTCTTGCAAGAAGTCTCTTGAGGCAGAGACAGCAGTAGATGAATTGGTGGAAAAGATTAGACAGTCAATTAGAATTGTGAAGAAAAAACTAGAGGACTAAGTCGACATAAATTAGGACCCTGAGGACGGAGCTGGACTATTTTAAGTCAGGGTAAACAATACAAATCTGTTTTAGAAACTTAAACTGCGTTTTTTTTTCTGAAAATCTGTTGTTTTTTTTTAGTTAAATGACCTATTATTTAAGAAACCAAATAAACTATTGAGCTGAATTTTTTTGTAGTTATTGGATTAATGGAGGTGTAACTACACTACTAGAACTGTACAGTTTCACCAAAATACAAAAACGTAAAAAACTAATCGTATGCTTTTTGTATGCAAATTTTTAAAGCAGAACATAAAAAACTATAAAAAATCAAAATATTGAGATATCTTCATAGTAGCGTTTGTAGTTTATTAGCCGCTTACGTGCCTGCTAAAATTTTAGACTTCTATCTTTTACAGGTTCTGAGATAATGGGTCTCAAACTTGATGAATTTAACATGGTAAGTATAGCCGGTTACAAGTTCCCTTAAATCCTTCAGTTTTGGGCATTTTCTATTCAGAGAATAAAATAATTTTATTCCATCCAACCCATATGCAACCCCCAAATGTTTCAACCACCAGCTGCCACTTCTATTCAGTATTTATCATTTACTGCTGTTAGTAATTATATAGTAGTTGGTATTCACTGGTGTGTGGCAGTAGTATTGGCTTTGCTCGGTACAATCCAACAGAAGGAAGCTTAAAAAGACAAACACCAACAAACAGTTACTGTTATCTTATAAAGCCTGACTTGCATCTCCTTACGGGCCTTCCTCCTAAATGTTCTTGAATATGACGCATATATTTTGAAATAAGTTTACCTTAACGACTATATCCTTGTCATCGTCATATGTCAATTCACATCATAGATAATTAAAGTGTCATACCTGCTCTGCCACAGTACTTACAATCACAATCTTAGAACTTACTGGATAGATGACTTTGAGTGTCAATAAATCACTTTGAAAGGTTAGATAACTTTTGTTTCGCCCAAAGAAACTTCCAATTCTACTAATTCCAGTATGTTCATTGTCACTTCCTCTTTACTTTCCACCCGTGATGGCTTCTCTTGTGGATAAAACCATAAATTCTTATAGTTGATTATCTATTCGTTCTTTGGTATGACCTTCGTTTGTTCAATATCCTTGTCGTTTTAGAACTGCTCTTTTAGAATGATTTCAAGCTTTGTGCTACTTTTATTTGGACTTCACTGTCCTTTTGTTTAAATATTCTCCGTAAGATTTACCTAACACCACTCTCATTTCATCTTTTTAAATCCTTAGCCATTACGACATTTATTATTATTTCTTGAAGAAACCTGTCTTGAAGCACAAGTGTCTCTTGCTCTTCTTCTTTTTCAAATGTCACTAAGATTTCTTTGTTCTGTATCTTTTCTTATTTGGTGGCCCAATTTTACGTTAGCTGATTATTTTTCTCTTCTTCGTGGTTTGTTATGACATGTCAAGAAGCAAGGGATCGTCTGCTGTTTTCCGCACATTATTTGCATTTAAAAAACCTTTAATTTTTCCAAAAAGTAAAAAAGATTATTCTTATAAAATACGGTTTGACATAATCATAAGTTGGTTTATCTTAGTTTTTAAAACTAATATTAAAAACAAATTGTCATGACATTTTTAAAATCGACTTATCGTAAAACATATTTATTATATTAGTTTCTTATTATTTGAACAATAAGATATCCAACATTAGCGGGTTATTATCCTTGATATTTTGACTAAAACGTTTACATTGTTATAGATACTTCCACAGCTGTCAACTGCTTTTTACTTCCATATTCCTTAAGGAATGGAAGTATGGTGATGGCAAAAAAAATCGTGTTCGAGATTATTGCAGATTCTGATTCTACTACACTCAAAACATGAAAAAAAGTCGTTTTCCGAAAAGTGTCTGTGTGTGTGTGTGTGTCTGTCTGTCTGTCTGTCTGTCTGTCTGTCTGTCTGTCTGTCTGTCTGTCTGTAGATTTTTTTCTATGGCAAACGATAACAGCCGCAAATTCAAACAGATTCAAATAATGTTTCGCATACCGCCCTGAATTGTAGAGTTCTCAAGATCTGTTGATTTTGGTGAAGATCGGTTAAGGGAAAGGGGTAGTTTACCTGTAACGTTTTATGTTTTAACAAGGGTATTTCCTATGGCAAACGATAACAGCCGCAAATTCAAACAGAATCAAAAGATTATTTGCATACAGCCCTATATTGTAGAGTTCTCAAGACCTGTTGTTTTTGGTGAAGATCGGTTGAGGGAAAGGGGTAGTTTACCTGTAACGTTTTATGTTTTAACAAGGGTATTTCCTATGGCAAACGATAACAGCCGCAAATTCAAACAGAATCAAAAGATTATTTGCATACAGCCCTATATTGTAGAGTTCTCAAGACCTGTTGTTTTTGGTGAAGATCGGTTGAGGGAAAGGGGTAGTTTACCAGCAACGTTTTTTTAACAAGGGTATTTTCTATGGCAAACGATAACAGCCGCAAATTCAAACAGAATCAAATAATGTTTTGCATACAGCCCTGATTTGCAGAGTACTCAAGACCTATTGTTTTTGGTGAAGATCGGTTAAGGGGAAGGGGTAGTTTACCAGCAACGTTTTTTATCAAGCGTATTTTCTATGGCAAACGATAACAGCCGCAAATTGAAACAGAATCAAATAATGTTTTGCATACGTCCCTGAATTGTAGAGGTCTCAATGACTTTCAATTTTGGTGAAGATCGGTTAAGGGGAAGGGGTAGTTTACCTGCAACCTTTTACGTTTTAACAAGAGTAAAGTACTTGAAAATTTATTTAAACTTTTTGAAACAATGGTAATTGTTAAAAATAAAATAATTTTGTTGCCAGGCAATAAAATTATAATTTTTTCATTTTAATGTAATATAATATTTTTCATTTAATACAGCAATAAAAAGGCAGGTAAGACACAGCTTGGCTGTTTGGCTGAAAATGATTTTAAATATAAATCTTAGAATATGGAAGTCATGTATGGTTCTCCATACCGATATTTATTAGTCAATATCTTATAGTATAAAAGTCACCAGATCCTAACGACACATTTTATGGATAGCTGCTAGTAAAGTATTTACATAAAGAGAAATGAATCAGATAAAGCAATGTTAATGTGAACAGAATCATCAAGACCAAAACACATGTTATGTTATTGAAACAGCAGAAGTCGTAGTTAAGGAAAAGAAAAAACTAATTTGTGATTTAAATTTTATTGTAAAAATATGGGAGTGAATATTCTGAACAACACAGAAAAAAGTAGTAACAAACATCACTATTATCTTCAACGAAATATTAAGCCATAGTCTGTTGCGTCTTTTAAACGCTATTAGGGCAAATACACACACACACAGTGCAAATCCACAGAAAACAGGTTTGTTCTTGCAGAACCAGAGTCTTTGTATTTCAGAGGCGACCATAGCTGCGATTTACTAAACAACACAGCGAGACAATAGATGATTTGTTTATCGCCGTTCTTGTTCGTGCAAAGTGAATTAAACTGTTTGCTTTTATTAATTCTAATTTGTTAAACTTAATACCTTTAGTGGATATAGATGTTTGTGTTTGTCTATTTGGTTATTACATATTTTTAAAAATTTCTGAAGTAGATGTGAATTACACAAACTTACTTAACAATTCCTGTGAATGCTGTATTCTGCCTGGAGTCAGATTAAATCCAACACACTGCAAGCACTCTGCTGCATTATTGCCTGCTGCACTCTGCAATCTCTGTCGTCATTACAGTCGGTACCGTCGTTACCATCATCATCATTACCATTATCATCATCACTGCTTAATACTTAAGTAATACTTAAAAAGGTGTTTAATCCATTTTTGAAAGGAATTCTTAACGCAGTATATGTCTCTTGGCCCCACGGTCTGTCAACATTTTCATTACTTTTAATTCATAATTGGCCAGGTTTGATTTAAAACTCTGAATAATGGGAATAAAAAGCAAAATACAATTCCATTTACAAACAGCATTCAGTCGTCGTCGTCTCATCGTTTTCGGCTTAGGCTAGTAGCCTCCTCCAGTCTCAAGGAATTCATCCAACCATCGTTTTCGGCTTAGGCTAGTAGCCTCCTCCAGTCTCAAGGAATTCATCCAACCATCGTTTTCGGCTTAGGCTAGTAGCCTCCTCCAGTCTCAAGGATTTCATGCAACCATCGTTTTCGGCTTAGGCTAGTAGCCTCCTCCAGTCTCAAGGATTTCATCCAACCATCGTTTTCGGCTTAGGCTAGTAGCCTCCTCCAGTCTCAAGGATTTCATCCAACCATCGTTTTCGGCTTAGGCTAGTAGCCTCCTCCAGTCTCAAGGAATTCATCCAACCATCGTTTTCGGCTTAGGCTAGTAGCCTCCTCCAGTCTCAAGGAATTCATCCAACCATCGTTTTCGGCTTAGGCTAGTAGCCTCCTCCAGTCTCAAGGAATTCATCCAACCATCGTTTTCGGCTTAGGCTAGTAGCCTCCTCCAGTCTCAAGGAATTCATCCAACCATCGTTTTCGGCTTAGGCTAGTAGCCTCCTCCAGTCTCAAGGAATTCATCCAACCATCGTTTTCGGCTTAGGCTAGTAGCCTCCTCCAGTCTCAAGGAATTCATCCAACCATCGTTTTCGGCTTAGGCTAGTAGGCTCCTCCAGTCTCAAGGAATTCATCCAACCATCGTTTTCGGCTTAGGCTAGTAGCCTCCTCCAGTCTCAAGGAATTCACCCAACCATCGTTTTCGGCTTAGGCTAGTAGCCTCCTCCAGTCTCAAGGAATTCATCCAACCATCGTTTTCGGCTTAGGCTAGTAGCCTCCTCCAGTCTCAACGAATTCATCCAACCATCGTTTTCGGCTTAGGCTAGTAGCCTCCTCCAGTCTCAAGGATTTCATCCAACCATCGTTTACGTTGTCCTCGCAAACTTTTCTTCCCCTCTGGATGACAGTAAAGGGATCTTCTTGAAAATCTAGTTGGATCCATTCTCTCTACTTGTAACCGCCACTCCGTTTAGTACCGGGATATTCACTCATTTAAGCTTTCAGCTATGCCTACCTCCATTCTAATATGATCATTTTTGATAAGATCTCTCCTGGTGCAACCTTTTGCAGCCCTCAAGAACCTCATTTCCGCTCCTTGTATTCTACATATATCTTTGGCCTTTCTAATCCAAGTATCACTACCATACAGTAGTTGAAGTATGCCGATTACATAATAATATTTCAATTGCGTCTATTTCCTTGTTTTCTTCTTTAAGTCTTTAATGATACATCTACAAAGCGACTGGAAGAGACTAATTTTTCTTTCAGCCCCTTTATCATCTTGATATGTAATGCTGCACTCTAGATATTGTAATGCTGCACCCTAGATATTGTAATGCTGCACCCTAGATATTTAAAACCTGGCACCTGTTCTGTTACCCAGTCCTGTATGACAATCTTTGTTCTAATATGATTTGGCCCAGAAAAAGCCGTAACTTTTGTTTTAGATAAGGAAAAGGTTTGATTGTAATCTGTTAAAATGTTAGCAAGATAAATAAATGATCTTACGGCATTCAGTAAAAGGGGTATTTTCCTTTCTTTGAAAATACACCGTATAATTCGTTTTAAAGGATTGCAATCAATTTTCACTTGACAGACAGAGATGAATCGATTCAGCTAGGCAATGGTGTTGGAAATTAGTGGCGTCAAAGTTAAGGGCAAGCGAACGATTGCTTACGAGACGTCCAATGAAACCGCGCGAATTTCCAGTGTATAAGTAGGACTGGCCATGATGATGGGATTGGTCATATAGAGTGTTATAGTTGAGTAAAAATTAAATACCTTTAATAGATATAGTGTTTTTACCTAATACTATAGGTGAGTATAGGTGAGTAATAGTATAGTTACCTGAAATACTCATCCAACACAAGAGATTAGATGTCGAAATATTTATAGCAAAAATATTTAAATTATACTGTTAAAAAATTATGACTAAGAGGTGATCTGCTTCCATGTGTCTACAGCTGTTACCGTCAACAGAAAATGCCAATTTAAGCGTAAACTGACAACCTGAGTTTAGAAATAAGAATTGTAAAGATTCGCTTTCGTCCTGAGTTTCCTTACAAAACTCTCTCTTTTCCAATAAGTCTTTTCTTTTTTATTCCTCAGCAGAGTATACAGTAACATAGATAAGTTTATATTATTCTAACTATGTGGTACAGAAGACAAGCACTATCCCCTTTATAACCCAATCTATAAGGGGTAGACATAGACGTAATACTTTATATGCATACTTTAGGGGAGGATAGAGTCACACCCCGGTTGATTATGAACAATCATTTTAAGAATGCTTAGGATCTACAAGACTATCTTGTAAAAAATTATTGTGTTGTTACGTTAGAAACATTATCGAGACATATAAATTGGCAAAAAACAATAGGCTGACCAAAGCTAAGTATTTATTGATCAAGTTCTTAAATGTGTAAGACAAATATATCATAATTTAACATGCTCTTCTGTTTTATCTACTAACATAAAGTAATTCTTTTTCATTATATTTCTGTTTGTTTTACTTTGCTTTTTTAAAGTAAATCACCATTAGTTCAATCACGTAATTCTATGCGATTGTAAAAACGCTGTAGTAATTATCTCGGGTTGATTTAGTTTCAGTTGCAGTTGAGCAACTATTGCTGTTTGAATACAGCACGTATACTACACAAACTTACGCGTTCCCACTAACTTTTTAGGCTGGAATACGATGTTATCGCAATTACAATTAATAATGTATATTCATATCTTAATAATAATCGTACAGTTGCTTTTTTCTTACTCAGCACTATGTAAAACCTACGTGTGTTTAACAGGTCTGAGTTAGTGGTGGGCCGATATACTTTTAACAGGTATTTTGTAACGGTTATTTTTGTGGAACGGATATAAAAGAGACTGAAAAGATGAAATGCCTGTTCCGATTTAGCGATAACTGAAAACTCGAAATACCCGTTCCGATTACTCGCGGCCTCGCGGTTTCGAGTCGCGGGAGCCTCCTACGCAACTAACGAATAAATGAGTACAAAGTCACTTTTTGATGCTGCATACTTTATTCTGCGCATGTGCCATTTGCCATACAAAATACGAAACGAAGCAAAACAGCGAGGTTCAGAATACCTCTATGCCAAAGAGACGAAGCTGTTTTTAATAAATGAAAAAAATTCAGACTGATGTTACATTTATTCTCGTGTCTTATGCAGATATATAATACAGATTATAATAACAAATTATATATTACACTAGTCACCAACTTGGTAAATTTTGAAAAAGCGAATTATGTTGTGTTATAACCTACAAAGTGGCTGATAGTTGATAGGCCATATTTTGTTAATGTCAATCGGAGATGATTTCAACTTCAGTGCACATCTCACGTAAATGATGAGATTCTTGTAACTCTTGTGACTTACTGCTATGTTTTTATTATATGTTTCTGATGTTTTTTGACATTATTTGTTGTGCTATTACGTCCAATATAAATTTTATTGCCTGAATTTTGCAACTGATTTGTCTAACCAAAATGTAATCAATAAGTTAATATTAAACCTATGTAAATTTGTTTACTCCTAGTGAAAACTAAAATTATTATTCCCAAAGGGAGATAAGCCTATAAATTCTCTTGTTTCTTACTTTCTTTTAAACAGTAACAGGTTAATAAAGTCACAATGTAAACTAACACTTTAATACTTTTGGTTTTAATTTATTTCTTATAAGAAATTATATAATACAGGTATGTGTATAATAGATATATAATAACAGGTATTTGTACGTGTTACCTTTTTGGAACGGTTTTGTTCGTACCTGTTATTTTCAAATACTAGTTTAGCACACCTCTAGTCTGCGTAAGTTGTGTGAGTGTATTTACCTATAATTTTGTCGTAGATTTCAACGTTTATCGTAAACTGGATTCATTATAAGTCAGTAAGCTGAAGACGACAAGCACACAGTTGACTGCATCCACCTGTCAGAGTAAAGTGATGTCAGTGATATACTGTTATATGCACGACATTTATCATGTCTTCTTCCTGCAGTAACTAAGACGAAACTGAGGAGTTTACTTCTATTTTCAGCGTTCACAGTTGCCATACGTTTTTCACATCTCAGATCCCTCTATCATTGTACTTATTTAAATTAGAAGTTCTTGAAGTAACCGTTTTAATGTAGTCTAGTAAAACAAATTAAACGTAAGTCAAGACAATGATAAGGATAGTAACACAATATATATCTATCCGAATGAAAAGATTTGTAAAGTTCTCTCAGAAATCAAATCTAAGTAAAGCTTTAATGCGTTTCCAATAAACTCCACTACAGTTTACAGGCTTAAATCTATAATGTCACTGCAACCTACATAAAAATATCGAAAGAAATTAAAATAACTTGCTACTACAGGATGACGCAGATTTCATGGTCTGTTAATAACACAAACTTGCCAATATTAAGATAAATATTTAGTAATCAGAATGTTTACGTGCACTTTATTAAAAATTATAGAGTTCTTTAAAAGTATACTTTATTATTAAAGTATAGTCATTCATTTTACAAGGTATTCTAAAACTGAACTAAACGAATTTATGATGAAGAGCGGTTGAAGTACGTGAAAAGCTTAATAAATATAAATTCATTAATAAATTGATTCTTCTTTATTACGATTGTTAAAATATACTTACTTGCATACTACTAGCATAATATTGACTTAATGTTTACATCATGCGGAATATGCTTTTCAAAATTTATGCAAAATATTTTTGTGATTTAAAAAAATTTATTTACGTTTTACTACCACACAATAATATTTGTAAAATTAATAGTTTTATACTGTCGTTTCTTTAGTAATTAAATATTTTTTTTATTTTATACAAATAACAACAATATAATTTTACAATAAAATAGCGTTTTGTTAGAGTAACTTTTATTAAATTGTTATCAAAATTCTGATTTTCCTGATCTCTGTTTTGGTTGGAAAAAATGGAAGACACAACACCTTTTATGTATGGGATTGTCGTCAGTAAGATGTACAATAGTGATAAAACAAAAACAATAGAAAAGTGAATTCCTTCAAATATTTTTAAATATGATATAAGATTTAATTAAAATCATAATATAGTACAAACCTAAACAAATTTAAGCAATCTTACAAGATAATGTTGAGATAGCTGAGCAATAAAACCAAGCAAACGATATATTAGCAAAACTACGAACATATGAACTGCTGTAAACCTAGCAAAACTATATAAGTTAACCAAAACTGTTGATGTTCTTCCTATAGTATTGTAGGTAATGAGTGCTAAATTCTAAATAGAAATCAATACAGAGAAAACAAGAACTATTGTTGCCAACAATAGCTTAAAACTGTGCAATAATTGGTCAGATTTTAAATGGTACAGTCGGAAGAGAAGAAAAAATTTAACGTCGTTTTAATTATTGAGTTAAACCAATACGAGGGATATTCAATAATTAAAGAAACAAACTGATCTAGAGAAAAAATGGTGTATTTTTACACAATGACAATTTTCCTATTTTTCAACATAATCCCCCCCCCCCAACACTAATACACTTGTCCCAACGATGAATCAGCTTTTTTATGCATGCAGCAAAGAATTCTTTATCTTGACTTTTGAACCAGTCTCCCACAAATTTTGTGACTTCTTCGTTGTTGTTGAATTTCTTACCACGTAGCGATTCCTTGAGTGGGCCAAACAGGTGGAAATCTGATGGTGCCAAGTCTGGGCTATACGGGGGGTGTGGTAGTGTCTCCCAGCCAATAGCGTTGCTTCAGCTCTGTGCACACTCTGAGTCTGTTGTCCTTGTGCTGTTGCGTTAACTCTTTTGGAACCCATCTTGCACTTGTTTTGCGGTACCTAAGCTTGTCACTGATAATGCTATAAACTGTACCAACACTTACTTGCAAATTTTCAGCCATTTGTTCAACTGTAACACGACGGTCTTCACGAATCATATTGTCTATTCGAGATTCAAGCGCAGGAGTTGAAACTTCCTTTGGACGTCCAGATCGCTGTTCGTCTGTCACTGAGGTTCGACCGTTTTTAAACTGATCCACCCACTTATAAAAATTTCCACGATTCATGCAACTTTCACCATACTGTTTAGTCATTCTAGAATAGATATTAGAGGGTTTTTCACCTTCAGAAAGTAAAAATCGAATCACTGAACGTTGTTCAACTAATGTGGAAACTTCTAGCGGACTTGCCATTGTTAAATGAGATTTTGAGGTTATAAGCAAAACACTTTTCATGAAACAGCTGCTCAGAGATCATCCCAGGGATGCCAACATGAAGTCCTAAAAGTACCTAATTTTTCCTGCCAACCGTTTTTCCTCTAGATCAATTTGTCTCTTTAATTATTGAATGTCCCTCGTATATAATACCTAAATGCGGATACATTACTAAGAAAACATGAATAAATTCTAGGATAGTCGTACAGGGGACAATTGCTTTCAACAAATATTTTGTAGATCAATATGTGTGTGGTCTTTCTTCTATTTGATTAAACAAAAATATTGAATAAAATAAATAGATGTAGCTGTTCTGCTTTTAAAGAGAGAGAGAGAGAGAGAGAGAGGTTGCGCACCCAAACTTTATCGAAGTGGAATATACAAGCGTTGATGTGAGAATGAACACTGGTTAAAATGCAAAGGAGCGCAGTGTACAAACTAACTACAGCGGTGCGTATAGTGCCCAGTTGGCGCTCATATGGATAAGAATTCCTAAAAATTCGTGTGAGGGCAAAGTAACTGGTTAATTATTTATTAACGACTACCTTGGTAATATATTATTTATGGAACGGAGACTACTGCAGACCTTTACGGATTAGATAAAATCGTTCGAGTTTTACGGTAACAGTGGCAGGACGTATGTATTGAGTAGTGCCTAATGCTCATTGATCGTGTGTGGATATTAGAGAGAGCGAGAGAATTACCAAGCAAGAGACAAGATTTTTACATTTGTATCTGCATATGTATTACTCCAAGTTACAGACATCAGAGTCACAGTAAACTTTCTGAAGTTACACACAATTTGGTTACGTTATAGCTGAAGAAATTATATCAGTAAGACTGACGGGACAGACGTCTTGAAAGTTGTTTGATCAACAAGTTGGTTGATTTAGGATTTAGGATTTTGGTGATGGAGGTTGCAGTGAATAACAAGAAATGTTATCGAAGACTGAGACTGGAGTACCTCAGGCAGATTGATGAGGCTGTAGCGTATTATTGATTTTCGGAAATAAACAGATTGACTCAAGATAAAACGGGAGAATAAAACCAGTCAAGCAGCTGCCAACGCAGAGTTATAAAAGAAGAGAAAGAAATAAAAATGCAGAAAGAGTAAGCAAGTAATCGAAAAATATAAAGATACAGAAAGAGGTGGGCAGACTGACAAGTAGACAGTGTGTGAGGGGGTAGCATAGAGAGTGACAAGTAGATAGGAATGGAAAAAATAACACAAGGTTGGTAGAAAAACGTTACTATGTTCTCTGACACTTTATTTCAAAACTACCTCTCTCAAGATTAGAAATTGACCGACCATATGCAGGGACAGAATCAAACTGTTCTGCAAGCAAGGGAAAGTATAGAGTTTTTTATTTCATACTCTAGTAACTGAGAAATCCGGTAAAAACTGCTGTTCTGTCTGTATTTATAGTATTTATATCTATTCATTAGTCAAGATTACAAATGTTTGAGAAAAACAGTATTTTTTTTATTTTTTATGTCGGTAGGTAAACGATTATAGATTCAGACACAAAATATAAATAAACGTGTTATATATTGTTACAACAGTCTCTTTGATCGTCCTTTGGTACAGTGGAAAACAAAATACAGACACCAATCAAGTTACTAGTCACCAGCTTTAATTATCACAATTAATAATTTGTAATCAACAAGATAGTCTCTTACACCTATTCAAGTAAAAATTTTCCACACCCAATAATAATGTCAACTAATAGAGTACAATAATCACTTTTCACTAATAGCCACTTGAAAAGCACTGAGTAATCGCCCGAAGTAAACTAACTTCCAAGCGGCAGGTGTTGGCTATTTATAGCCAACAACAAGCACTTGACGCTTTATGGCGTCCTTAACAAGCACTTGAAAATTCTAGAGGATACTTCAGCGCGGCCTTGGCAGAAACACGCATGTACTGGGCTAGCGAGAAACGCTTAGAACAACATTCTCCATAGTACCAGAATGTTCCGTATTGCATAACAATTTTTTTCCTTTTGGTTAAAGGTATCAAAAGAGTTTCATTTTCACACCTTTGTTGTCGAACGTTTATTTTCCCATAATCTCCATTTCTGTTGAAATATATTAAATGTCCTTTATATACATAAGAATGACTTAAAGGTAAATAATTAATTTTCTGAAACAAAGGAATAATTTTCTGAATTATATTCGAATACCTGACGTTGTTTCCTAGCAGAATTCGAATATAATGTTTTTATAATGTTAACAGACAGTTCAAATATGATACGTACGTCCCGCCATAACAACTAATTTCACAACTTTAAATGAACAAAAGGAAATAAATATTTTTAACAATTCTTTGCGGCCGCACGTTTTCTAAGAAATAAAACTTTCTCAGAAAGCTTGCTACTTTTCGCCTAATATTGTTTATGTAAGTTTTCCATGTGATTTGAGACTATCCAGTGTAACACCTAAATATCTGTATGAGTCTACCTGCTCCAATTTAGTACAACTACAATCTGTTACTGTATTATGTTTGTCAATATGAAATTTTGTAGGAACTGGGAAATACTTTTGCCGTTTTAAATAAAATAAAACATATTTCTTTTTTTGAGCATTTATAAACATTTTATTTTCTCAAAAGCTGTGAAGCTTGAAAGCGCTAATCGGAATAATTTTTCTATAGTAGTGTGCAACAGTAATAATTCTGATTGTGATTATAACCACTAACACAACTTTCTTCATTAAATTTTATTTTCTCACAACCAAAATTGTAGATATTTTAGATCTTGTTTCACAGCTGTACGCATGGCACTAACGTTTTTTGTGGCATACAGGAAAGCCGTACCATCTGCAAAAGCGGTGAGTTTCCCATTGAAATTACCAAAGCAGAGATCGTTTAAATTAACAATAAATAGAATTAGCAAAAAGACTGAACCTTGGGGCACACCCCTTCTTACTTCTCGTTTACCAATAAAACAATTTCTATTCTATCCTCACACATTGTTTCCTCTTTAAGAGATAGGACGCAAACCAATCATATCCTAAACCCCGTATTCCGTAACAATTTAACTTTTTTTACAAAATTTGTTGGTCTACAGGATTGAAGGCTTTACTTAAATCTAAGAAAAGCCTACATGCTAACTGGCTATCGTTAATGGCCGAGTAAAATTGTAATAGTGTAGACTCAGTGTTTTTCAAACCAAAGTGAGAATATTTTTGGATTCCAAAACTGGCACTAACCTATTGGTCAAAAATGCTGGACTAACCAAGCAGACTAAATATACTTCCACAGTATATCCCAATATGCATTTTATACATACGAATTAATATTACCAGAACCAAGAGCTTTTTGAAGTTTGTCATTTTTTTTAGTTTCATTAGCAGTAACTAGAGCAAGGAATAAAGAGTCTTTCGTACCAAAGGTCGATTGGTAAACACCACGAGAGGGAACACCAGTTGGCTTAAATGCTGTTTCATTGACTTTATCAGCTCCATCAACATAATACTGATTGAACGACTCCGTTATATCAGCCATGTTGCTTATCAACATTCCGTCAACACACAAGCTAATCTTATACTTGTCTTTGTTTTCTCCCACTATACTATTTATGATTTTTCATTGTTCTCTATTATTTTCCCCTACTCTTTTAAACACACTTTTATTACGTTTTCCTTTGGCTAATGTTAATACTTCTTTTAAACGCCGTTTTAATCTGATATGATAATTTAAAAGATTTAAGTCAAAGGGGTTTCTCGTAAGCAGTTTGCCTATTTTATGTGTGTTTTTTTAATTACGATTTTTAATTTTTTCATTTAACCATGGTATGTTATGCAGCGATTTTATAATACCATTCTCAGTTCAAAATCGTATTAAATTATTTATAAAACTTATTAACATTGAAAAGCCAGTATCAGAATAAGTTACGGCTAAAACAAATGACCAGTGAAATTGTTCTGCTATGTCTGAAAGCATTTTAAAATTCAATTTCTCTAAATAACTGTTTTTGTTACACATTTTTTTCGGTGTACAACATCCCAGCTCTACAACTAAACTTACCATATGATAATCAGTTATACTAGTATTAAGGGGAGCACTTTCATGAAAATCAAAATTAATATCTTTTTTTTTAATTTTTTTTCTGACAGAATAGAAACTCCCCTTCAAAACGGTACATATTCCATTTTGATATCATAATTGGAAGTGCCTCAAAAAAAAATTTCCCTATGTTTCGTGTAAATTTGGCACTCTGTGTACCTCTATATACCCTTTGCATAGTAACAGTTGATTTTGACCTTGGTATTTAGTTTCCAAATCAGAATCTGTTTGCAAACAGTAGAGGAAAGGTGTAGAGGAAGCAGTTTCCAAAAATGACGGATGTAGAGACTTATTGGTCGCCATTGATGGTTCGTGGCAGAAGCGTGAACACACGTCACTCAAAGGGATAGTATCTGCCACATTCCTGGAATCAGGGAAAGTATTGGACATAGAAATACTTTCTAAATTTTGCTTATCTAGCAATAAATTAATTAAAATTCATGAAGAAGGATGTTCTGCAAACGTTGCTGGCACAAGCACAAGTGGGGCTATGGGGGCAGCCGGAACTGTAAAGTTATTTGAACGTTCCATGCCAAACTACAGTGTACGATACACGGACTGCCTGGGCGATGGAGACACTAAAGCATATTTGGAAGTGTGTGAGAGATAACCATATAGACCTGATATAGAAATTAAAAAAATTGAGTGTGTAGGCCAGATACAGAAAAAGATGGGCACAAGATTAAGAACTCTGAAAGCAAAGACAAAAATACTTCCTGATGGTACTCCGCTCGGAGGTAGAAATCGACTGACTGATGCTGCAATCCTAAAATTACAATCCTACTATGGTTTAGCTATTAGGAGAAATAGTGAGTTTGTCAAGAACATGAAAGAAGCCATATGGGCTCAGTACTTTCATGTTATGGCATCCAATGAAACACCACAAAATCATGCGTTGTGTTCAAGAAATGAAACAACTTGGTGCAAATTCAACTTGCCAAAGCTTCAGAAAAAAACCTACGATAATACAGAACACTTTCGTCTGCCTGAAAATATCATGAGCTTCATAAAACCTATCTTTCAAGACCTTGCCAAGCCAGAATTACTTGAAAAATGTCTTCAGGGCAGGACTCAGAATGTAAATGAAGCCCTAAATCAGAATGTAAATGTTATTTGGACCTACATACCAAAAAAAGTTTTTACTGGAATGAATACTTTAAAATTTGGTGTTTATGAAGCTGTGACAACATTTAATGATGGCCACATTGGTAAGTGGATGTTATTCAACGATATTGGTCTGAGACCTGGAAAACACTTTACAAAGATGATGTAGGTCCTGAATCGGAGGCGAATAGCAAAAGCTGAGACTGCCCAACAAGAGCTAGAAAAGAAGATAAGGAGAGACAAACATATGTTAAAAAGAAGATTAGAAGATTATTTTGAAGAAGAAGGCCAAGCACCATCATATGATCCAGTAATGTACTAGAAGCTAAAACAAATCACATTTATATATAGTTTTTTAGTTTTTCTTCGTTTTCTGAAAATAAGCTTTTTTAAACCTATGTACCTTTTTCTCAGGAACTATAAAAGATATTACCCTGAAATTTTTACTGCTTGTAAAACTAATCATCTTCTATATATGGAACTAAAATAATTAAAATATATTAATAGTTCTTGAAGTAAGAAAATATAAACTTAAAAAAAATTATTTTTTTTAGAGAGGATTTTTAAAAAAATTTAGTATATTACAAATGGTTATAAACTAAAACTTTTAGTTCCACTTTTGTAAAAAGGTTCAAGCTAAATAATAAAAAAAAACCCAAGCTGATAATTTTTACAGTTTCTGAGAAAAAAGTACTCATGGTCGCGTATAGGTAAAAGTGCTCGCTCCCCTAGTATATTAACTATGTTTGCAGTAAACTTATCTATATATCTGTTTCTAATCCACACATGATCTATACATGTAGCACTATTTTCGGTTGTGCGTGTCACATTCCAGAAGTGCTAACAGTTGTTTATATTCATTTGTGTTATGTTCATCATTTAGTATATTAGTATTACAATCGCCTACCATTAAAACATCCTCATATCGATGAATCTAGATAATCATCGAATTCTTTTAAAAATATTTTAGTGCTTCCTGAACATACTCGATAAGCTCCTACAAAATAAAAGTATTAACTTGTGTTAATTTACAACTAACACTTATCACATCGGCTGTGTTTATTTCATTAGATTCTTTTAAACGTGAAACAGTACTGCTTGAGTTATATATAAATACCCCAGAATCACGTCACTTACCCCTCATTTAAAGAACGTTTTATAATTTTGAATATTATACAGAGACGCTTAATGACTATGAGCTTAAACATCTGTTGAAACTATAATTCCTGACTTGAGTGCCATATAATTTAAAAACAACAAAAACACATTACACTTCCCTTATTCTCTTACACTTCTTATGTTTTGGTGAAGTATAACAAGATCATTATTCCTGTTATGTACTACAATACTGTGTGTACTGTGTCTTCTATTGCAACTAACAATACACATACCTATTAACTCATAACATTAACAATATTAAACAAAATACATTCACGTTTTATTAAACAAGTTGAGCATTTAAACACACGGAAAGCATAACAAAATAAATATTTTTATGGCAGTTGTTTACTTTCATTCTTTCCTTCCTTTTTCAGTTTTTCTTCCAGGTGCTGAATATCCCCAGGTGAGAAGATTCGTATCGCCGGCAATCCAACTTTCAACCTGATGAATACTTTTACGTTAGACACCAAGGTGTACGTGAAATCATTCACGTTCGCAATCATTCACCTAAGCAAAGCCTTAATGACCAAGTGTTCCAGACAAAGTGTTCATTGTTTGGAAGATTAGGATTCACATTGCTACAGGTCGCATTTCTTCTTTTCCTGAAGTCTTTGATCCATTTCCTTCTTTCCAGTCTGAAACACAATTGAACGATTATAGACTTAGGCCGTTTTGTGCTTTTTGTGGGTACTCGATGTGCACACAGAAAAAGACACAGAAAGTAAGACAGTAGAGAAAATCACTTCGCTGTAGGTGGGGGAGTTTATGTCAAGGCCCCAACATTTGATGGAAGCACCACTGAGCGACGTATCTTCGGCAATTTTGAAGCCGCTGCGTGCGCAAATAACTCGGCGAAGAAATTGAAAACAATTTCACGCTTTCTCGCTTTAAAAGGACCTGCAACAGAGTTACTAGAGAAGGTGCCACCTATGCTAAATTGACAAAAGCTTTAGAATTACGGTATGGTGATAAACACGTGCAAGCTGTGTACTACACTAAATTCAGAACAAGGCGACAATATTCCGGGGAGAGTCTGCAAGTGTTTGGAACAAGCATTGACAGACTAATTGGACTGGCTTATTCTGAAGGATCAGGGGATTTTCGAAAGACGTTTGAGGTGTAGACATTTACTGATGGCGTCGGAGATTGTAAACTTTAGTAAGTGTTACAAATGGCAAGACACCGAAATAGATCAAAAGCTCTTGTTCACGCCCTCAAGTTTGAAGATGCCATGACAACGTCTCGCTACATTAATGGGTTTATGTAGCCCACACACTGTAGTCAGAAGACGCCATTATCACATTGCCGTTACCGTCTGGGCAGGAAAACAATGTTGCAGGCAAACAATTCAAACGATTTGAATGATGGGAAGAGGACAGAAAATTAAAGTGTTACAACTGTGGATACGTTAGGCAGATTGTTGGGAGAATCAAATATCTCTGTAAGGATGTCATCGCACAAATTGGAGAAGTAAAGCTCCAGACCAGCACACACTTTCACGTCCTATAAGACTAGTGGAAACATGATCGTTAATGAATTTGCGGAAGGTAAACCAACATCATTTAAAGTTGACACCGTGCGCAACAGTGTCCGTTGTGCGCCCTGACTTAGTCAGCCATAAGCAGCCTTAATTTACCTCATTGTACCATACAGTCTGTGACTGAAAAACCACGTCAAAGTGTTAGGAAAGGTAGACGTACCTGTACGCCTGGGCCTCCTCGAGTTTAGCAACCAAACGCTCGTTGCTGGCATTGTCGATGAAGTAAGTGATTCTTGGCACAGACATTATGAATGCCAACGGATTTATTGTGGACTTAAGAGAGAATTTCCTGAGGGTTTGCCGAGAGAAGATAAATTTCTGCATGGCTAACGTGACAGGGTCCGCTAACCATTTGATCAAGCAAGTGACAGTAGCCGAAGAAGCAGTCAACAAGTGTGAAGAAGAGAAACCTTTACTATTGCAAGCGGAAATGTAGGAAGAACTAGCAGAAGGAGTACCAATTTATATAACAACAAAGGAAATGATTGGGAAACCTACTATGGTCGTCTAGGAAAGGCTTTTGCTTGTTCCCAAGTTAATAGAAGCGCCCTGGGGAGAAGTTACTGAAGATGACGTCACGCAAGACGTTGTTGACAAGAACCAATCAGACGTAAACCTGCCAATGGCAAATAGGTCATCAGTACGCAACGCACCGACATGATTCCAATGAAACTAGTAGTTGGCGGAGAGTTTCGTATTCCTGAGAATTTGATGTTCAGATTACCCGATACTGAATTCAAAGAGCCTCAGAAATATTCTTCACAAGTAGACCAACTGGCTAGATCATATACATTGCCTGGCCAACTTTAAGGACGGTTTGCCAGTTCGGAACGAACATGTTAAGGATGAGGAAGTGTTACACCAATTATACAACTCTCTATAAAATTCGGCAGGTGCAGTTACGTGAAGGTTGTACACGTTTCTCGGCTAGCCGAACAGGTACAGTTACGTGAAGGTTGAACACGTTTCTCGGCTAGCCGAACAGGTGCAGTCACGTGAAGGTTGTACACGTTTCTCGGCTAGCCGAACAGGTGCAGTCACGTGAAGGTTGTACACGTTTCTCGGCTAGCCGAACAGGTGCAGTCACGTGAAGGTTGTACACGTTTCTCGGCTAGCCGAACAGGTGCAGTCACGTGAAGGTTGTACACGTTTCTCGGCTAGCCGAACAGGTGCAGTCACGTGAAGGTTGTACACGTTTCTCGGCTAGCCGAACAGGTGCAGTCACGTGAAGGTTGTACACGTTTCTCGGCTAGCCGAACAGGTGCAGTCACGTGAAGGTTGTACACGTTTCTCGGCTAGCCGAACAGGTGCAGTCACGTGAAGGTTGTACACGTTTCTCGGCTAGCCGAACAGGTGCAGTCACGTGAAGGTTGTACACGTTTCTCGGCTAGCCGAACAGGTGCAGTCACGTGAAGGTTGTACACGTTTCTCGGCTAGCCGAACAGGTGCAGTCACGTGAAGGTTGTACACGTTTCTCGGCTAGCCGAACAGGTGCAGTCACGTGAAGGTTGTACACGTTTCTCGGCTAGCCGAACAGGTGCAGTCACGTGAAGTTTGTACACGTTTCTCGGCTAGCCGAACAGGTGCAGTCACGTGAAGGTTGTACACGTTTCTCGGCTAGCCGAACAGGTGCAGTCACGTGAAGGTTGTACACGTTTCTCGGCTAGCCGAACAGGTGCAGTCACGTGAAGGTTGTGCACGTTTCTCGGCTAGCCGAACAGGTGCAGTGACCCTGTTAAGGCCGTTACAAGTGCGTTCCAGAATCTTCGAGAACTCTTAACTATGCAAGTATGCTGGAACGCCGCCAAAAGAATGGAAAATTATTCTAGAACACCTGCGGGACCTATATAAGCAACAGCGGTGGGCTTAGAAGTTAATGACACATGGCGAGATTCCTGAATGGGAATCAAGTGATTGTGGAAAGTTGTTAATGTGTCATAATTAATGCGGAACTCTTAATAGCTGATATTACTATTGCGTGTGGACTAATTTAATTTGAATTATTGTATGAGAGTAGCTTGTTGATTTTACATTGTTATTTATGACTAATTAAACTTGTAATTATTAATTCCATTGGCGTCTTTATTTTGTTTCCACTTCACAATACAATGATTGGTGAGACCTGCGTAACAATATTACGGTTGAATACTGGATCTATTGTTGTACATATTGCTATACATTATGGTTCTCTATTGTTGTACATATTGCTATGCATTATGGTTCTCTATTGTTGAACATATTGCTATACATTATGGTTCTCTATTGTTGTACATATTGCTATACATTATGGTTCTCTATTGTTGAACATATTGCTATACATTATGGTTCTCTATTGTTGTACATATTGCTATACATTATGGTTCTCTATTATTGTACATATTGCTATACATTATGGTTCTCTATTTAGCCGTAACATATTTTATACATGTACTTTTATGGGTACTAATTCCAATATAGATTCCTTCATAACTTCATAAACCCAATAATATAAATCCCTCAACGGACATTATCAATAATCTGATTGACGTACACCAATCATGGTCTTCGTCATTTAATTCATCATCCTTGTAATATGCAGACCTACTGTAGCTTCTTCTTATAGGAGCATTCCATAAAGTAACGTAAAGCCCATCTCTGTTTAGAATTTTTCCATTCCTCATTCGATCAGTCTACCTCATCGTCAACGGCACTCTGTAATACCACATTTTAGAAGCATTAATTATCATCTCGGCCTAACAGGTTTTCCCAAGGCCCATGACTAGTTGAAATATATAAAGTTTGTTGTGTGTGTGTGTGTGTGTGTGTGTGTGTGTGTGTGTGTGTGTGTGTGTGTGTGTGTGTGTGTGTGTGTGTGTGTGTGTGTGTGTGTGTGTGTGTGTGTGTGTGTGTGTGTGTGTGTGTGTGTGTGTGTGTGTGTGTGTGTGTGTGTGTGTGTGTGTGTGTGTGTGTGTGTGTGTGTGTGTGTGTGTGTGTGTGTGTGTGTGTGTGTGTGTGTGTGTGTGTGTGTGTGTGTGTGTGTGTGTGTGTGTGTGTGTGTGTGTGTGTGTGTGTGTGTGTGTGTGTGTGTGTGTGTGTGCCTGTGTGTTTTTGTTGCTAATCAAAACAAGTACAGAAATTTGCTAAACAACATCAGTTAGAAACGTGATTGTGAACCGGACGAGATAAACTCCATTTGTATCAACGTAAGGTTTGTATCAAATGCACTAATGAACACGATTAAACTGAAACACATAATTCCGTATACATCTGTGTTGGGGTAAAATGGAATCGTTAGTCCTAGTCGCAGATGCACAGTAACTTCACAAAACCATTTGATTAATGCAACTACAGTAAGTGTGGTACTCAATTGTATGCTAGTCAAACAGTAATGCAATTCGTATAGTTCAGTGGCCTGAGTATCACAGGCACAGAAATTATACCGTAACGCAGATACAATAATTTGTGTTTGCACTGGCTAAGACTACAATTCACCTTTTAATAATAATAATAATAATAATAATTAAAATTACATATGATACAATTATAAAAATATTTTTTTGGTATTTGAATATTAAATTCTAGTTCCCGATGGATGTTCCACACCATTATTTTATGTATCGTCAAAGGTTGGAGGTAATAACCAACAAACGATTTAGACTTTGATTTATAATTAAAATATATTCATCTTAAACTGAAAATGAATTAAATCAATTAATTCGTAATTCTGACTTCCTCCGTAAATTGCAACACTCTTAATATTTTTGTTCACAATCATTCCGATATTCACAAAATTCCAATTTCGTTTACATTCGTTACTTGTGTAACCAATATAGTACTACTGCAAGAAACGAATTACATTTAGGAATACATTTTACAGTGCCATAACTTTTTAGTCGTAGAATATGAAAATGATGACGAGTATGTTATAATGTAGTAGAGTACTGGAAAGTAGAGTCTTAAGTAAACATGTACGGAATATGTGGTAAGAAAAAAGTAAAAGAGAGTAAGACAGAAAGAGGGAGGCAGAGAGGTATAGAAATATAAAGACATCAAGGAAAGGAACAAAGAGCGGACAGAGGCTCTATAAGTAATAAATAATTCCCTAGTAAATAGATTGATTCATAGACGTTCCGTAAAATACTTATTAACTATTCCTGCCTGCAGTATTATTCATAGGAAAACTTCTTGTGTTAAGATTTGTATAATTTAATTTTCCAGTGCACTACATACTTGCTCTTCAAATAGTAGTTAGTTCAATTTGTTTAAGCAGATAAGAGTTTCGATGTATCTACTAGCCCCATCTTTCAAAGAGAATGATAACAAACGTAATAAAAAAAACATGGTAGTAAAAGGAAGTTAATTGTTTTTTATTTCTTCTTTACCTTCGAGGGTCAGTTGAAAAGTTCGCGTAGCGACATCTATAGCTCAGTGGTAGAACTAAAATCGTTCGTGTGCTGCAAACTAACACCTGTTAATTTCCAGAAAACGAAATTTTGTATGGGTTAGGAGATGCTGCGCCTACAGAAACAACGGTAATTGGGGCACACTCGAGTTTAAACGTGGTCGTACAAGCACTGAAGACTATCGCAACAGTGGCAGCCCAAAAAGTGCTACAAAAAATGAAATTATTGAATAAATTTCATAGGTTGTTGGAAAACCGCAGATTGAGGAGCGGATGACTTGCTAAAATCATAGGCATCTTATATGAGCGTGTGCATCATACTTTAACTCAAAACGTTGGTGAGAAAAAGCGTTGTGCAAGATGGCTGCCGCATCTGGAGTTGTTGCATTTTTGGGGCATCCACTGTGACCGCGTTTTCAAGTCCCCTACGACTACTTAAACGTTTAAAATCAAGTGCCTACTCACAAACCGTTGGTTTTGAAGTCGCAACATCTCCTGACATATTTACAATTTTGTTTTGAATTTCCTATGGCGCTAAACAATTTTTAACAAAGAATCACACCACGATGTTTGATTTTGTCCGTTTTTCAAAACACGCCGACAAGTCAATTTTAAACAGCTTCTAAACAATGAATAAATTGATAGATAGATTTGGAAATTAACAGGAGTTCACATAAAATACAAATCTTGCAGTAGTAATTTTAATTAATGTAATAACATTAATTGTAATTAATGTAACCGCAAATATTGCATTGATTTGCAGGACCGCAAAGCAGCCCTGCCTGCTTTGATTCAACGGGCTGCTTCTTCATAGAACCCATGAGTCAGCTAAACAATACAATACGAAAATTATTTCCACATTAAAATTTAATCAGCCTGTAGGCTTAAATTGTCTTTATTCAGTATTTCTCTTTCATTAAACTTTAGAGCATGCCTTACACAGAAGAAAGTGAGAGCAACAATTATTATAATTCTAGCAACAATTAACAAACTCTAGTAAAGTGTAACCACACCTCTTATTATTCTGTTTCGCTTTCGCCATTGCCGTTTTAGACTGCATATTTGTATCATCGCATACTCAGAAATACCTAAACACCAACAGTTATCTGCCACCAGAGATCCGCTTGGGCCTAATGACATCTTTTCCTTTTCCTTGTGTTTGTCTTGTTTGACGCTATTCTTTTACACTTTTGTTCCATTGCTGATCGCCCACTATTCTGACATTGTAAATTCAGCTTTTTAGAGCATGTCAATATTGAGACTGAAGTTGCTTTCTAAACGATTCTAACCAATTTTTTGTGCTCGTGATTAAGCGCGCACGTGCGTGTATGTTTTTGGGCACCGCGAATCCAGTTAATATCTGATTAATAAAAAAAGTTAGGTAACACAGGTAAAATAGGATAGCACAGAAGTATATCTCAAGTTATATTTATATACACTTTATATGACATAAATATATAACTATAACTTATCCTTGTAACATGAAGTTAAAAGGAAAATCCTTTTGTAGGAAAAGTCATCCGCATTGCAGTAATGAAATGGTAAAGCTTTGTATTAACTATGACATGTGGGTATTATACGATCTAATGGCGATATACGAATGCGTTCTCTGGCACTCCAAGATCATGTGGTTATTACACCCACTTATTACTTAATATGTACCCGCGCTACATGTAGTCCTCAGTTATTGCATACAACACAACAGGCGCACAAATCACTTTACCGTATGCATGGTGTTCACATCCAATATGCTTTATTATCCATAAAATTTGTACTAACTGCGAACATATTATTAAACCATCATCTATTATAATTGTGTAATGGAATACTTATAATTAACGTTCCACACATCGTCGATACGGGCTTAGCACGCCAGATGTACCCTACCTGCAGTCTCACTTTGTTTTAACTTGTCTTCGGAGAGAGTCTTTACTTCAATCTTTCCTCCCCGATCTTTCTTCACCAAATCTTGTTTTCGACCCCCCCCCCCCCCCGACACTATTAGCGTATTCAAAGGATACGGTGTCTTTCATTTCGTTTCTCACTTTTCTTCTTAGTAGTGGGTATACCGGGTTCATCAGTCGTACATCAGTACAGTCGTACAAGGCAGCTGTCGTCGTGGATGTGACCCCCAAATAAATGAACCAGCTCCTTAACATCCTCATCCCTCTGTAAACCTGAACATCTGAAATGCCAAAAACCTTAACAAATTTTCCTGGGACTAAAAAAGAATTAAAAGATAAATGCCCGGAAAGGATTATGCACATAGCGACAGAGAATGCCCAAGGGCTTAATAATACTAAGCAAAATGAGGTTTAATCAGAATTACGTAAAATGAGCTTTATTAAACATTTGTGACAGAAACAAACAATAAGGGTAGACGAAATGAGAAAAATTACGAGTAATTTTATTTCTACAAAGTGTGAAGGTGTCAGCAAATCAAACAGAGCAAAGACAGGATTGTCTATACTAATCCATCGGAAATCTGAAAAAAGATGTTAAAGGCTACGATAAAACAAATGAAAGGACTGTAGTGATGGAATTGAGTTATATAACACACGTATAATTATTGAGTTATAGCGAATAATATAACGACGTAACAAATGATGCTTATGTTTACCGTTATCATCATCTGCGTATTATGTGATAGACTTAGAGGCTAGTAATATAGCCATCATTTTACCATAATCTTCCACGTGGTTTATAACTTTTTGCTTTAAGTGGCAATCTATCCCGTTCATCCTCCCTATGTGGATCAAAGTGATTTTGGAAAATAAATGTATGATTTACACAAGAACAATGCACGTGAGTTTATTTTTTTCCAGACACACATACAATAAGATACACAAAGTTATTCAAGCCCGTTGCAACGATGACGTCCTCATTACAATTATTATTACAGAGACATTTGGTATTATCAGTCCGTTAATTACATAAGCCGTTTGAGAGATTAAGAGGGAGTAAAAGAGAAACAGCCTTTTACAGCCTTCTCTATTTTCCATTACTCTACGACGCTTAAGTGTTTTGTTTACGTATACAGCATGACTTTTAGCAAAATGCTGACAGAGGCAAAACAGTATTACCATCGGACAGCCGTTAAGTTCAAAAATTCATTCCCAGCCTGACGTAGCCACGCCGGTGGTAAGTCAAAATTTTCCCTCATACGTTCTTTTTTAACCTATTTCCCTGTGTAAGGAAATGTTTATCCCCCTCATTGAGATAAATCTGACAGCGATACACATGCGCGCGTGCGTGTGACACAGGCTGGTGGAATATTAAAAGAGTCGGCTAATCGTGATGTCACAACCTGTGACGTCATGTTGACATCAGCAGATCATGACGTCACGATCTGCTGAAGTTGATGACCTTGAGCGCCCTAGTATTCCACTGAGAATACTACTTCTGTGCATGACTTATTTACAATTTCTTGGTCTCTGATACATTTTTTAGTCTATCTCTCAGTGTGCTCTTTGAAACACTATCATTTCCTTGCCTCTTTTACTGTCTTTTTTTGTTAAAACTTGTTGAATTGCTACTTCGTATAATTTTTATCTCGTACTCCTCCTATTTTTCCCATTTCATTCTCAAATGATACCCAAGTATTAGAACCTGACTCATAACAATTTCGTAAAAATGACCGAAAGCATCCGAATGAAAATTAAAATCAAATCAACTACACAACTGTTGTTAGTACAATTCATTAAACCTCTAATTTACAGAGTAATATAGTACATTTGTTTAATTTTAGACAAAAAATTTAATAACACTTACATGTAGAGAAGCATTCGAGCATTCCTTAAACATTCTCGTTTCGTATTTAAGCCCTCAAATTGAAAACACGCACGAAACGCACTGCAAGTCTTAAACGGCACTCAGTTTCTTTCTAATATCGCAAGGTCTTTTTCGTCTTTATTCAGCGCACATGACCGTTGCGTGAAAAGTGCTGACCCTCCAGTGAAAAACGCGGGACACCACTCTTGTCCGATACCAGCCTTTCTTCCGATACAACACAACTTTCCAATAAAATCGCAAAATCACACCCCGCCTTAATCTTCTCTTGAATTATATCATCTATAGATTTAACTAACTTACTCATATTGTATATCGCTTAATATACATTTAAAGCCAAAATAGAAGTGATCTCAAATGTACTGTTCTTGTTTTGAAAGAAGATTTAACAGTTTTAATAATAATTACCCCTGCTAATCAAGTCTTCCTCTTTATATTAACCTTAAAATGTCAATTCCCAAGAATACACAGAATATCATCAAGTCTCTCTACAAGGAGCCTTTTTTTTTTCACGACTTCGTTGTGTAATACCCTGAACTGTAGCTTCCTCAGAAAGAGTGTATTCTATTCTCCCGAACTCAGCAAACTTCCTCGTTCTAAGTATGTTTTTTAATTTTGATGTTTCTCTGGTTTTCTAAGAAAGTTATGTGAATATAACCTTAATCCAATAAATTCCTTTCTACGATTAAAACTCACATAACAAAACCGTTTATTTTTTTTGTTTTTGGAAAACCTGTCGACCATAAACATCAGGCATACTAAGAAAATTGGTATTTCCTAGTTATTTTTCCATCAAAAGGCTTAATCTCTAAATTAGTAATTATCTTGTTGATTCATCCTCTTCGTTCACTTTATAAATATTACTATATATATAAACTTTCACAATTAAACTTACTTTCATTTATCTTTCCCAAACGTTTCGAGGTGATGTTCCTCTTCCTCAGTGGGATTAAATACTGAATGTCATTTTAACAGTATAACGGTTATGGACTGGTGTGTGTGGTGGGGGTTGATGGTGGGAGGGAATTGGCGCTGAGGTTCAAATTGTGTGTTTGGATCAATGTATCGAATAGTGTATGTGATCTATAATGTAATTGTTCATTTAATATGTTGTTTGGTTGTAGTGTGTGATGTCTGTATATTTCAAATTATTCAGCTGTGTTTAGTTTTCTACTTTTAGGTAAGTAGTGTAATATTTCCATGTTGTGTTCTATGTTTGTGTAACTGTGGTTTTCGTTTTGTAAATGTGTGGAAAATGTGGAATGTATGTAGTTTGTGGTGAGGGCTTTTACATGTTCTGAAAATCTGGATGAAAAAGATCTTCCCGTCTGGCCGATGTAGAATTGGTGACAATCATTACAATTTAATTTATGTGTGTTTTTTGTCTTCGCATTTTTCTTCGTTACATCCAAGAAGAAAACGGCTTACTTTTAATAAGTCTAAAAGTTTTAAAAGTTATTCACTAATTTTGGTTAACACGCGTAGTCGTACGTGATACACAACTAAATAAACCTTCAAATTTTATAAACTAGTTTTATTTCTACTTTATTTAATCATTTAATGTTACAGATCATGCATACAACGGTTATGCCAGGAAATGACATTTCAATTCACAGGAAAGACAAACACACTTATAATCAACCTCATAACGCACACAACGTGTTAAACTTTCAAACTATTTGCCCCACACAACGAGAACTAATCAAGTCAGTTATGTCTCAATAAATACGGTGAGAGGTGGGCGAGACAATGGTTCACCTCCACTCTTCGCCATCAGACTATGTGAAGCCTTAAACTGAGGGGTAAGTAAAACTATGCCTCACTCATAGCTTTGTACTATTCTACCGAATCTAGTTACAATTTCACAACACAATGGAGACAGTCTTTATAGATTTATGATTATGAGTCTACAGGATTTTTTTATGGTAGGTATTGCCTTAATTGCCTTCATGTAATTTTGAACTGAGATCTGTATGAAGACGATAAAAAGTTAACAAACACGTCACTAGCATTCTTGTGGATGTGTATGTATATGTATGTTACAAAGAGAACAATGACAGTACAATTATTATTCACATATTGTTAGTCTTATGTTAAAAACAATAATTATGATATTTTACAGTATTAACATTTATTACAAGTTGTAGTAATGTTACAATGTGTAGTAATGTTTACAAGTTGTCCACATAGTGCTCGTGATAACGACGTCCTTTCAGAACACACTACATTATTAGAGACTGTAATAAAATGGTATTACGACAGTCTCACTGACCGTCGTATGGTACGTGGAAAAGACACCAATGAAACTACCAATTACCAGCTTTAATTAATCACAAATAACAGTTTGTATCAACAAGTTATCCAGCAAGATTATTCACGTACAATAATTCAAATAAAATTTGTCACACGCAATAATAATGTCAACTAATAGAGTCCCGCACAATTTTAACACATTAACACTCCGCCACAATACTTCGAAACTCACTTGAATAAATCGCCACTTAAACTGAACTGACCGTTACTGAATTCCTATATTTATACCCCGCTGAGATGCCAGAATAATCGGTAACTTCGGATGACGTGTTAAACAAACAGGCGCTCTCAAATCCACTAGAAACAGTGTTCTTGAACACAGTGCGCTGACCGGTACCATCTGGAATAGCCTCCATTGTTGAGGCATGATAAGTGTCACGTAGGCCTAATTGTCTTCCATCTCAAAATAGCAACAATATGTACGCACACACACACATTACAGCTGGGCTCTGTTGGGTTAGACGAGATTCTTGTAGAACGTTCCTTATTACGTAACAATATATTTTTTCCAAGCGACTTATGGATATATTGCTATAGTTATCTTAAACAGTAGATAACGTAGGTAGGTACGCTATCTCAATTGACTCAATCTGGAACCTAACGTACAGCTTATTAAGAGCGGAAATCCGTCACAGAGCTTTTATGGTGGCATCATTATTTTTTTTACGTAGGCCTAATTATAAAATGTGTGCAGATTTTAAATGTGTCTCGTAATTGCGAGAAATAAAATGTGTACAAACTTTACACATGAAAACATTCTATGCAGAAACTAGATATTTAATGACTGCAGCTAAGTTGTTGTATTTTATGACGGGACTAGGCCTACACGTAATTCTGGTACTTGAACTGCTTAAAAAAGAAGAAATTCAGCTCCATGCGATACACGTTAGCATACTGTATTTAAAACCTTGCGCAAAAGTATACTAGTGGTTTATCAGCTTTAAATTAATTAAAACGTCTGCAGACAACGTGTCTGTAGAATGTTTCATTTATATTCCTCGAGTGCTTACAAGCGTTGTCAGGAGTTGAAGTGGCTTTGAAATAATAATTGAATTAAGCGTACGCGGATCTTACAGCCATGCAAACAGTAATGTGTAATGCTTCATTTAGTTCTCTTTTAGTGTTCTCTTTAATACGTTTTTCATTTCATTATTTTTCACAAAAGATGGATTACATCGAGTGGAATGTACACCATTATATGTCAAGTATCGGATAATGCTCTTCTTCACATACTCCATTTTTTCCAAATTTGACATATTTCTAACTACACAATGTCGGTTAAGATTTCATAATGATGTAGTCACTGAAAGCGTCAACCATTACCAAGCAATTAACTCTGTAACAACTAGAATAATTGGCTTAAGACATATGTTACAAATAATTTATTACTAAAGACATATACCATTAGGTATATGACATAAACACTCAACGGCAAAGCGGTAATAATCTCTTTCAATTATTTATTAATAGCGGGCAAGTAAACTCAATAGTCTGACGTTAACAAGAAATATTCAAGTAGATTCTCTAACGTATGTAATGAGAACCTGATAAGTAAAATGTTAGTTCTCTGTATTTCGTGAAGGATAATATAAAATTTGTTCAATAGAAAAACAAATATTCCTAATTGCTTCTAAAGTAGGGACCAGCAACAGGATCTGACGATTTTCAAAGGCATGTTGGAAAAAGGATGCTGGAAAGGATTCACAAAGGGATGCTGGAAAATAATATGGAAATAAAAAAGAAACGACTTCGACAAGAAGGCAGTCTTTGATGAAAATTCTCCACATCGCTTTTAAACACTTCAGGATGACGGTTTAATTCATGTATCTCATCCCGTATTTTGTTCTTTAGTTCTTGAATTGTTTGTGATATGTTTCTGTAAACTTTGAGTTTTAGGAAGCCCTAGAAAAATTAGTCTTGGAGAGTTATATCAGGATATCTTGCAGGGCACTGGAAATCATCAAATCTTGAGATAAACTTCCCATTAAAGACTGAACGCAACACCCCACTGTTTCTTTCCTGTATACGGCGACGGGAAAAGAATTCGTCCTCGACAGGATAGAATTACGGGCAAGAATCCGATTGTGCCTTCCAAGTTCATAATTCACACAGCACCTTTGTTGATTCGAAATAATAGGCTTACTTTAGATAAACGCAGTGACAGTAAAAACGCGCCTGTACAGTATATTGACCAAATATGTCCGGTGTAGTCAATGGTAAGGCTGTAGCTAGCCCCACTTGTCTGGTGTAGTCAATGGTAAGGCTGTAGCTATCCCCACTTGTAGCCGATTATCGCTTCCACCGAGACTAGCGACCAACACAGCATTACTAAATTCGTCAGTTCCTGTTGCCGAACCTACACATAGTTGGACAAATCTCATTAGGCCCTATATTTTTATTAATTTCTCAATTCATAGTCTGTATTACAAAAGCTATTATATTTATAATACCAAATAATAAAATATTTTTATCATATTGAAAATATATTTTCGTGAAACCTTATTTAATTACGTAATTTTGATTCAAAGTTTTTATTAAATTTTGTTCTTCTCATGTCTTTGTTAAGTGTCATTTTGAAATAACTGAGCAACAGTTACAATTAATTGACAGCTATAAATAACAGATTTTTGTTACTAAAGAAAGAAGTCTTTCTTTATTTTTGTTTACATAAAGAGACGGCAACTAATAAATTATCTCAAAATTGCAGACGACCAGACAACAGCTTGATAAATTAGTGGTCTTAACACTGATATCGATCAGTGAAACGACTGCACTAACAAATACAATTAGGCCTATATAATTCCAAAAGTGGACTTGTTTAATTTTGATATATTGTAAAAATCTTCAAGTGATTTCATACAGTGGATTTAATCTACATTTATCTAAATTGACTTGCAGTTTATTTACCTAACATTTGCCTTACCTAAATCCTTAAATTTTTAGTGACCGTCAATCAATGAATGTTTTAGTGGATGGTTAGTGAGGATCGGTCAATAATACAACTTTAGTTATTTTGCGTAGACGTTTCGACAATATTTATTGTCATCTTCAGGACCTGTGTATGAAATACAATAGAATATCAAACATAACGAAACAATTAAATATTTGGGTGAACGTGTTGGTGATGTGAGCGTGTGCGTGCGTATGTATGTATCATTTTATATGTGAAGACTTATGATAGTTTGTTTACGTCTTCAAATTATCTTTAAGAAAGCGAGCAAATTATAGTATGAGAGAACTTAATTTATACAGTATTACAATTTAAATTACTAAATGTAATGTATTTTAATTAATTAAACAAACAGTAATCAACAATTGGATATTAGATTGGTACATAAATTGTTTATACCTACTGTACAGTAGCGCGGTAATTTTTGCATTTATAGGTTGGCTAATCTGCGCTTTTAATTTGCTCAATTCATGTCTATACATCTGGACAGTGCGTTACATACGTTCGCTAGCGGCGGTCGCCCTTGCGCTCGCTGCTATCCTGTCACATTCATTTCTTCTTTGTCGCGACAATTAATGTAGGCCTTAGGCCCAAGACTTCATATATGGCCTTCTAGGCTTTCTCACTAAATTAATTCTTCAATGTAACATTTTACGACTTGTATTTACGATGCGCTCATTAGCCAATCTTATATTCAAAATTGACACCTAACCATTTCAATGCTGTAATAATCTGAATAATTTTCAATAAATGTATTAACTACAGTCCATTCTCTCTTCATCATTTCTGCATCCTGGCGAATTAATTACAACAGTAAATCGACAATTCACGAACACTTCATACTTAACATTTTTTTGGTCGCTCCGGACCTGGATTCCCGGATACATCAATCACCTATTTATTATTTTTCTGCCCCAATTTCTGGCCATCACGGGCGACTCAGCATATCCGCTGATACGACCGTGGCGTGATTCAACCAGCATTTCGCTCGTCGCCTTTGAGCCTCCTGACGACATCATTGCAAGAGCTTACACCTGCTAGCTTCAGTACGTCAGTCAAAGCAGTCATCTCTCCGAGCTGTGTGTTTGCCATCTTCTCCACGGCCTCGACGCTTCAGGACATCGCCCACAAGGTATCACGTCACTAACATCATTTCAAGGTGCGTACAATGGCTGAAGAAGGCCTCAAAGTGTTAGTCAGAAAGAGAGGCGGCTTAAAGTCCGCAATAGTGCGTATACAATCAGCTGTCAGCAACTTTGATAGAAACTCTAATACCAAACACTTTTTAACAGTCAGACTTGAAAGTTTGAAAAGCTTGGCAACGAAATACGATGAGGTACAGTCCGAAATCGAACTTATTTGCAAAGACATAAACGCTGCTCAAGAAGACCGAGTTGAGGTCGAAGAATTGTTATATTCCACAGAAGCTAATATTTTACAATTAATTGATACCTTTAATGTTCAGACTGTACCTCCCGTATTAACGGGCCATATGCAATTAAAACCGATAAGTTTGCCCTGCTTCACAGGCAGTATCTTGGAATGGCAGCATTTTTATTAAATTTTTTTGGACTTGGTGCATGCAAGATCCGATCTAACGTCAGTGCAGAAACTACATTATTTGCATTCTTCTCTAAAAAATGAGCCGTTAGACTTAATTAAATCACTACCTATTTGTAATGAAAACTACTCGATAGCGTTGAGTTTGCTGTCCGCAAGGTATGACAACAAGTTCATACTAGCAAAGTACTACATTCAAAATTTACTTGAAGTCAAGTCAACAATTAAAGACTCTGTCCAAAGTTTGGCAGAATTCACACATACAATAACGTCTTCCGTTAATTCACTGGCGGCAATGCAACTGTCAGTGAATTCATTCGAGCTTATCACTATACAATTATTATCAGCAAAACTTGACCACACTACGTTTAAATTATGGAAGGAGTCTATAGACCCGGATAACCTTCCCAACTTTCAAGATTTTACTCACTTTTTAAACGCACGTAGGCAGCTGTTAGAAAATACACTGCCTATCGATGCCGGACAGCAACTCAACAAAGTAAGCTTAAGATTCAAAAAATCTGACAAACATAATTCACGAAGCGCTGCTGGCAGCACTACATTTAAGAGTTATCACCCAGCGTCAAGTAATTATTCATGTTTGTGCTGTAAATCTAATCATCCAATTTACATGTGTGATAAATTTCATGCACTAAGCACCGCTGAACGAAGACAATTTATATCAAATCACAAATGTTGTACCAATTGTCTTAGATCAGATCATTTTGTATCTAATTGTAAGATTAAGCAGGCATGTAAAATCTGTTCAAAACGACACCATACATTGTTGCACATAAATAATGTGCCGAAGCCAGTCTCTGCCAGCAGCAGTAATTACTGTTCACTCAAATTACAATCCACAAATAATATTCTTTTATCAACAGCAATTATTGTGTTTGTCTTTGACCAGGCTGGCAACAGACAAACCGCAAAGGTTCTTTTGGATGCGGCTTCACAAATAAATTTTTTTACGGAATCATTTGCCAAGAAATTACGGCTTAACTTGACTAAATCCGACATACCGATTACAGGTATAAATAATACCGCGTGTCATGCCACTAATCTCGCGTCTATACGCATTATTTCTCGTTATCAAAGATTTAGCTTCGAGGCAAATTGTGCGGTTTTATCTGCATTAACCCATAAACTGCCAGCACAATCTTTTGATATAAATCATTTCAACATTCCAGATAACGTGTTCTTAGCCGACCCACATTTTAACATTTCGGCTGACATCGACATACTTTTGGGAGCGCAATTCTACCTGGATTTAATTTTAGCCAACAAATACGTACGCGGTCCTCATTTTCCCATTATTCAGGAAACAAAGTTAGGTTACTTTTTGGCAGGCAATTTGCCCAAACATTGCCGTTATAAGGGTCATGCTGTTTCGTTCCTAGCTAGGAACAACGACGGTCAAATTTTGCAGTCTCTTGAAAAATTCTGGGAAGCAGAAACTATCCCTGATAATACACCTGATAACGAGTCAGCTTGTGAGGAGCATTTCGTGGGGTCTACTCATCGCAATCAAGAGGGTAGGTTCGTTGTTTCACTACCATTTAAGTCCGACCATCTCCAGTTGGGGGAATCTTATACCAATGCTGAAGCAAGATTTTTGAATTTAGAACGCCGATTCAGGCGTGATTCTAAGCTTGCGCGCGATTACGCAAACTTTATTAATGAGTATAAGGATCTTGGCCACATGACGCTTATCGATAATTGCTCTATCAATTCTGGGGTGTCAAATACTTACTATCTGCCTCACCATGCCGTTTTTAAGCAGTCTAGCTCGACCACAAAACTGCGCGTCGTTTTTGACGGTTCGTCCAAAACTACCAATGGCCTTTCTCTCAATGACATATTGTTGGTAGGCCCGAATGTTCAACAAGACCTTTTTTCTATTCTTTTACGTTTCCGTATGCATAACTATGTTCTCATCGCCGACATCGAGAAGATGTATCGACAAATTCTGGTATCTGAAAAGGATTGTCACTATCAACGTATTCTGTGGCGTGACTCTCCCCTCGAACAATTTAAACACTTTGCATTGCGAACTGTAACCTACGGCACGGCAAGTGCTTCGTTTTTGGCCACTCGCTGTCTTATTCACATTGGTAAGGACCATGAAGCTTCTTTTCCTGATGCGGCGTTAGCTATAACAAATGATTTCTATGTCGACGATTTGCTAACCGGTGCAGACACCATCTCTGATCTGACCAAGTTGAAATCTGACTTAGGTACGTTGTTCAGTCAATACGGTCTCACGCTGCATAAATGGGCATCTAATGAACCCAGGGTGGTCTCAAGTCATGACAATTTATCACTCCCCTTAAACAAACAGGGCAATGTGCGTACACTGGGCATTCTCTGGAATAACACTGCCGATTCATTCCTGTTTGACATTAAATCATTCCCCGTTGAATCAAGCATCTCCAAGAGGAGAATTCTATCGATTATCGCAGGCATATACGATCCACTTGGACTGATTTATCCCATTGTTTTCTTGTACAAACAGTTTACGCAGCAACTCTGGCTTTGCAATCTTGGTTGGGATGAACCGATCTCCGGGCAATTACGTTTGGCTTGGCATTCATTGTGCGATAAATTGTGTCTGATTAGCAAAATTGTTGTCCCACGTTCTATTCGTTGCAAGTCTGAGGCAAGACTAGTTGAATTACATGGTTTTTCGGATGCTTCTGAAAAGGGGTTTGGGTGCTGTATTTATATTAGAGTCATTTATCAAGATTCATCGGCCTCTTGTCATCTCCTGTGTTCTAAATCTCGCGTGGCTCCCCTACGACAGGTGTCATTACCTCGCATCGATCTCTGTGCTTGCTTGTTGTTATCGCGACTCGTATCTAAAGTCGTTCCTGCGCTTTATTCGTTTATTAATAGTGTTCATTTATATTCTGACTCCATGGTGTCTCTTTACTGGATTCATGCCCAGTCCACGAGGTGGAAAATCTACGTCGCTAATCGTGTTGCCGAGATTCTGCGTCTTACGCAAACCTATACTTGGCATCACATCAATTCTAGACACAATCCTGCTGATATTATCTCCAGGGGGTGTCTCCCTGACGTTTTGCGCGATTGTTCGCTTTGGTGTCACGGTCCCACTTGTTTGTCTCAATCTTCAGAGTCCAATCCTTTTCCACCCTTTTTACCTTCTAATCCGTCGTCTTCTGAAGTCACTGCGGAAGAGAAACAAAACCCCAACCTTTCTCTAATGTCTACCCTGGCTATTGACCTTTCTAAGGACTTTTCTTCGTTGCACCGTCTGACACGCGTATACGCTTACTGTTTTGGGTTCATCAAAAATATTAGACTCTCCAGTGCTGACAAAATAACGGGCGCTCTTACCCCCGTCGAAATTCATCATGCTCTTAATTTCTTCATAAAACAATCTCAGTCGATCCACTTTGCTGCCGAGATTAATTGTCTTCGTAATGGGTCTTCTGTCTCTATCAGGAGTAAGTTGTCTTCTCTCGACCCGTTTCTTGATGAGTCTGGAGTAATACGCGTTGGCGGGCGATTACAGCAGTCGCAACTACCATACGACACTAAGCATCCTATTGTCTTGCATCCATCGGCTCATATTACTCGCCTTATTATTGAACGCGAACACATTCGTCTACTTCACGCTGGTGCTCAACTCGTGCATCACTCACTTCGTCAACGTTGGTGGATTATTAATGCCAGGTTAGTCATTCGCTCCATCATTCGTAAATGTGTCAAGTGTCTCAGGTTTAGTGCCAAACAGCAGGTTCAGAGGCTTGGTATTTTACCATCTCCTAGAGTCACTCCATCGCGGTCGTTTCTATTCTGCGCGGTTGATTATGGTGATCCCTTCATGATTCGTTATGGCGGGCAGAAATCCAGAACTCTCTCTAAGGCATACGTGTCTTTGTTCATTTGCTTAGCAACCAGGGCCATTCATTTGGAATTGGTTTCCGACCTTACAGCCAATGCGTTTATAGCTGCCTTACGTCGTTTTATGTCCCGCAGGGGCATACCCAGTCAGTTATATTCTGATAATGGCACAAACTTTAGGAAAGCCCGCAATGTTTTACATGACCTCTACAATCTTTGGCATAATAAGGATGCCACCTCATCAATCAAATCATTCACGGCCTCTCAGGGTATTTCATGGTCATTTATTCCGCCCTAGTCACCTCATTTTGGTGGTCTTTGGGAGAGCGGCATAAAGAGTTTAAAGTTTCATTTGCGCCGCGTGGTAGGCAAGTATATACTCACCTTCGAGGAGTTTACGACAGTTTTGTCTCAGATAGAGGCATGTCTAAACTCTCGCCCTTTATTTGCCATCTCATCGGATGTAAATGATCCGGTGCCACTTATACCTGGCCATTTTTTGATTTGCGCACCATTAACGGCGATACCGGACCCAGACTTATCTCATGTTCCTATCTCTCGTCTTGGACGTTGGCAACTTCTCCAGAAGTTTGTCCAAGTCATTTGGAAGGCTTGGTCTCGCGACTATTTACACCAATTACAACAACGTCACAAATGGAAATTCGCAAAGGATAATGTTTCCATTGGGGACCTAGTTTTACTTATTGAGGATAACCTACCTCCATTAGCCTGGAAATTTGGTGTAATTACCGCCACATTTCCCGGCCCAGACAACTTAATTAGAGTCGTAGACATTCGCACGCCTACTGGTGTTTTGCGGAGACCAGTACATAAGCTATGTCTGTTGCCAGCGCGGGCCGAGACTTAGACACAAGGTTATTATGATCATTTAGCACAATGCTATTTTACTCGGCCATTGGCTTTATTACTTTATTATATGACCATTTGGTCAACTTAATTGTGATATGTATCATCACAACATTTTCATGACAATTTACACCATTGCGTGTTTCTATACTAAATTTGCATGTGACTTGTAAGTTCACAACCATGCACTGTGCTATCATCTCTATACTCATCATAGTTTCATGGTGGTATATTTGCTATTTTGTATTTATATGTTAATATTTTGTGTGGCATACTATGTCCTACACATTTACATTTTGATTGGTATTGGGTATGTGTCATGTTATCGGTGGTATTGCTTTATAAAAATTTGTTACATAATATTCGCATGGTTTGCAGTTATACAACCATGTATGCATTTCTTGCACAGTTGTTAATATGTGTGATTTATTGTTCTATGAATGTATTTCTCAATTGTTCAACTCATGTATTACATTTGTAACCACAGTGTCGTATTTGTTACTTATGCTATTGCGCTTATTCATATTTGTAATTAACTAAATTGGTGTTTATTTTATTTATTATATAACTTGCATTTATGTAAAACATATTGTTTTTTGCGTCTACTGTCTGTAACCACGCCACGCCTAGATTTTATTTTTATATTGTATTTTTATATGGTATTTTGTATTTTGTGATTATGCATTGCACAATTATTATTCCTGCTTAATTATGACATACATATCATTACATATGTGCTCGCAATCAGTCAGCTATCTGTAGCTTGTTTTCACACAACAATATATTGTAAATTCCTGAAACTTCAGGTATAGCATGACTCATTCAACTTTATGACGCCATGCTAGATTTACGTCTAAACATGTATAATTTCTGACAATTTATTTGTTCATTGTATGCAATACTCTGTACAGGTCTACTGGCCTCAACTATTTTACGGTAACCATCTATGACTTGCATAGGGTTACAATTTATCGGGCCATCTTGGGATGAGTTTCCGATCATTCATTATTAAACATTGTCAAATTATGTACTTTCATGTTTTATATCGTTCAATATTGTATACATACAATATATTTGGGCAATACATTGCCAGCGCTTACATTTTCAATCATGCATAAAATCACTTTGCACGCCAACCTTGGCCTACTAAACGCTTATCTTTATTCAAGCTTATCGCTAAACAATTAATGCACAACTGTTATCTAAGATTACAACTCAAGGTTCAATGCAGCCTATTGAGATTAACTTTCATTATTAAGAACTCTGTATTTTATATAATAAGTTACTAAAATGTATTAAAAAATCTATTGATTTTTTGCGGGCAGTTATGTACAGTAGCGCGGTAATTTTTGCATTTATAGGTTGGCTAATCTGCGCTTTTAATTTGCTCAATTCATGTCTGTACATCTGGACAGTGCGTTACATACGTTCGCTAGCGGCGGTCGCCCTTGCGCTCGCTGCTATCCTGTCACATTCATTTCTTCTTTGTCGCGACAATTAATGTAGGCCTTAGGCCCAAGACTTTATATATGGCCTTCTAGGCTTTCTCACTAAATTAATTCTTCAATGTAACATTTTACGACTTGTATTTACGATGCGCTCATTAGCCAATCTTATATTCAAAATTGACACCTAACCATTTCAATGCTGTAATAATCTGAATAATTTTCAATAAATGTATTAACTACAGTCCAGTCTCTCTTCATCATTTCTGCATCCTGGCGAATTAATTACAACAGTAAATCGACAATTCACGAACACTTCATACTTAACACCTACAACAGTCAACATATAGCAAAGTAATAATTATATTACCTATAACTAAAACAGATTAGGGGATGTTCACTACGTAATTATTAAAAGTTATTTTTACCTGGTAAAAGTTATTAAAAGTGAAACATGGTAAAAATAACTTTTAATAATTACGTAGTGAACATTCCCTAATCTCTTTTAGTTATAGGTAATATATTACTTTGCTATATGTTGACTGTTGTAGGTATAAACAATTAATGTACCAATCTAATATCCAATTGTTGATTACTGTTTGTTTAATTAATTAAAATAACATTACATTTAGTAATTTAAATTGTAATACTGTATAAATTAAGTTCTCTCATACTATAATTTGCTCGCTTTCTTAAAGATAATTTGAAGATGTAAACAATCTATCATAAGTCTTCACATATAAAATGATACATACATACGCACGCACACACTCACATCACCAACACGTTCACCCAAATATTTAATTGTTTCGTTATGTTTGATATTTCTATTGTATTTCATACACAGGCCCTGAAGATGACAATAAATATTGTCGAAACGTAGACGCAAAAAAACTAAAAGTTGTATTATTGACCGATCCTCACTAACCATCCATTAAAACATTTGCCTTACCGAAAACCACGCATTCCATTTAATGTTTCACATCGGCATAACAGCTCGTTTAAAATAAGGCGCTTCACACCTGCACCAAGAGTAATGTAGTTTGTGGGTTCATTAGCTCTATCGCGTTTTATACTACACAATTCCTTGTATTTTTAAAGCGATGTCCTTCTGAGTATGTATTGCCATCTACACCGGATTGTTTTCTTTTAGTATTACGTTTAGATATTTTGTATCGTGTTTCCCTTTATAAACCCTGTGTGTGTGTGTGTGTGTGTGTGTGTGTGTGTGTGTGTGTGTGTGTGTGTGTGTGTGTGTGTGTGTGTGTGTGTGTGTGTGTGTGTGTGTGTGTGTGTGTGTGTGTGTGTGTGTGTGTGTGTGTGTGTGTGTGTGTGTGTGTGTGTGTGTGTGTGTGTGTGTGTGTGTGTGTGTGTGTGTGTGTGTGTGTGTGTGTGTGTGTGTGTGTGTGTGTGTGTGTGTGTGTGTGTGTGTGTGTGTGTGTGTGTGTGTGTGTGTGTGTGTGTGTGTGTGTGTGTGTGTGTGTGTGTGTGTGTGTGTGTGTGTGTGTGTGTGTGTGTGTGTGTGTGTGTGTGTGTGTGTGTGTGTGTGTGTGTGTGTGTGTGTGTGTGTGTGTGTGTGTGTGTGTGTGTGTGTGTGTGTGTGTGTGTGTGTGTGTGTGGTTACAAAAAAGTTGTAATAAAGTTGCAGAAGTAAACTACTATTGAGCAATATAATAAATTTATAAATACTGTAAGAAACTTGAATGGAAACATATATAGGCTTAATGCTACGCTGAGGGGATAGAAAGCATGTGTGGCTCCTTAAAGTTTTGCACGTATAGTGAAAATGGCAGATTTACGTAACTCTCTAGATCATTCGACCTGCCCCTTCCTGGCTTTGATAGACTATTCTATAAGCATCCAGGTCACCGTGTCACTACTATGCCGCACAGACTGTGTATAAACACTGGATTTAGAAGCGGACCTAGATTAGATTTCAGACCAGCGATGTTCCAGTGCGTTCAGGAGTAATTGTTATCGTGACTTGCGGTTTGTGGACAGTGATTATTGTGTTACTCAATGCGAAACTACAATAAAGTGACATTTAATGATTGTGTGCTGCATAGTGTTTAACCTGAAGAATCGTATAAGAATGGCTTTTTTATTTTCAACTGCAATTAAATCGTACTAATGACTTCATCTGGTGTCAGTTATTCTGTTTCCACCGTACAACACAACGATCCTTGTACGACGAACTTTGTGTTTACTTTTCAAAACTGACCAGTCTCTTACGGTGTCTACTTTATTGAGATCCACACTATAACACACGCTGCCGAGATCAGATGTCTCAGATACCGTACTTCCTTCTGAAATAGAGAACAATATTCTTCAGGCTCAGCTTCAATTAGACTCTGTGAATTTTAGTTAGAACCTTTCCAAGATTTTCCAGATAGTCTTCGAAAGTCCTTCCGATAACTATGACATCGTCTAAATAAACAAAGCAAGTTTTCCATCCCAGGCCTCAAAGGACATGATTCATCAATTTTCAATAGTTGCTGGCGCACTACAGATTATACAATGGCATGGCTTTAAATTGGAAGAGGTCACTTGGGGCCGAGAGAGCTGTCTTTTGCTTGCTTTCTTGATGAAGACTCACTGGCCAATATCCACTCTTCAGGTCCAATGTAGAAAACCACTGAGCTCCAGACAGCGTGTCGAGTCTATCGTCAACGCGAGGTAGTGGATAGCAATTTTTCTTTCCCAAGTCGTTCAAACTCTTGTAGTTTACGCAGACACGTAACCCACCGTTCTTCTCCGCTACTAGCACTACCGGAGAAAACCAAGTACTTGACAAAGGCCCGATTATTTTCTCTGTCAACATGTCCAGTACTAATCGAGACATTTCCTCTCGCTAAGATAACGGACGTCTTCGATGATGTTGGCGTATCGATGTTTTATTCCGATATTGATGCGATGCTGTAAAAGTAAGGTTCTTCCCAATAACCGGGCCCGAACTGCAAAAACGTTTTTAAATTCATGTAAAAACTATCTGAGTTCTTTTACCCCACCACTCGAGAGATCGTCAGAAGATCTATTCAACAGTTCCTGGAGTTCCTCTTTAAATTTTTAAGTGTTTGGCGTGAAACCTGTGTAACAAGCGTAGTGTAGAGAATGTCACGGCAAGCACAAATATTTACAGGCAACATTTTATTTACAGACGCCTATTTAACAATTATTTTAGTTAATAAAAAACATAAATAATTTTGTTAAACTGTTAGCATGCAATACGACAGTATTGTTGCTTGAAAAATAAACGTCTAATGTACTGTACGTTGTTTGTATAAAACACGTTATGATGTAAAGTTTTAAAGAATTATTGAAAAGTGTTTCCTAAAAAATGAGTAATTTGGAAAATAAGTAAATAACTAAAAATCAGTTTATTGAACATTTTTTAATTTTCGCAAGTATGCTTAAAAAGTCACTTTTATGGTGTATCTCAGTAACTTATATAGTGCGCGAGCTTTAAGGAATGTCAATTCAAAATTAAATTGACATTAACAAGTATTTATTAAACGTCGGTTGTGGAAAAACATGAAAATTAATTAAGAACCGAACGGGCAATTAGACAGGTTTTTAGTCACACCATTATGGGAAACGTCTTTTTTATGACAAACGTTTTCCGTTATAGTTCCTCTTTCCAATTAAAATATTAATTGGAAAGAATCTTTTATCCAAATCATGATTTTTCATTATTTCGTCTCTTTTTGTGATGGTTTTCGTTAAATAGATTTTCTAATTCCTTAATTTAAAATTGTTTAGTTAGATTTGGAATCATAACGTAAACAAAGTTCATGACTTTTTAAAAACAATGTTGTGGGCCTCAAGAATGAATGTATCATTAAATTGTAACTCGTAGACTAAAGGTACACGTACCAATAGTTGCGGCCAATTGTTATCAACAATTTTAAAGTGTCGAAGAAAAGGAAATAATGACACACAACGTACATCGAGTGCATTGTTGGTCGCATAATGGAACATACGTAATAATGCTTATTAAATAATAATGTAATGCGTAATAAGTTGTAAACTGCATACTTTAGAACGTTGAGAAAAATCACAGAAAATTCCCGCAGCGCTAAAGTCTTTTGTGTTTTAGATACGACCAGGCTGCAACTTACACAAGCATACACGGCATGCAGAATCAGCGATTTCTTTGATAGTGACACTGCTTATCCATTGTTGGTCGTGCAAAATGAAATTATTTACTTTTTAATTGCGATTTAGTAAATACAATAACTGTAAAACTTGTTGATGTTTTTTGTTGCTGTTTGCCTTGTTCGTTTTATTTGCCTATTTTTCATATTTTCTAAATGAATTGTTGAATTATACGTAAACTGGACAAAACAGCTGTGATCCCCATACTCCCTCTAGTGTCCACTTCATTCCGCAACACTAAAAACAACTCTCCATCTAACAGTACTCTATTCAATATAGGTAGTAACACTAATTAGTAAATATGTAAATATGAGCACTCTGTTGTATTATCATCATTATCATCATTAGACCTATCATTTCAGATTGCAGTACATTCCCCTGACTTCTCTCCAGAAAAATGTTTTGACCTCTCCAAAGAAATACCCAATGTAGTACGTAAGTAGACGAATCCTTAATCTTTGGAAATGATTTTTATCCGTAAGATTTTTGTCATTTACGCTTACTAGACAAGGCTTAAAAAATTAAGTAATAATGATAACAGTTAATGATCTTAAGTAAATGTTCTGAATGATTTAAGTAATAATGTTAAAAAAAAAACAGGCTTCAGTAATTCAGATAGTTTCGTATTTTTCAAAAATGAGTAGACAATTCGTTCCACAGTATTGTGTACGACGTTTACGTGGGAAATAGAGATAAATTGAGTTAGCTACGCGATGGTATCGGAAGTAGCTGACCAAAGTTAGTAGCATTACAACGATTGTTAACGACACGTCCAACCAATCCACAAGGGACTAAGACTGTATGGGTGGGATTGAGCATGATTCATAGTTGAAAATGCGTTATTTTTTTAGTTATACATGTAAGACAAATGGGATAATATAGCCTGTAATAAACAAAACTAACAGAATTACCTGAAGGACTCACCCATAGCATTCAGATTAGTGATACAAAAATTATGACTGAGAGGTGAACTGCTTCCATCTGTCCATAGCATGTTGCCGTCAATAAGAATTCAACTTAAGTGTTACCTGAGTTTAGAAGTAAGGATTGTATAATCCTTTTCTGTTTTATAAAACTCACATTTCTAATAAATATTTTGAAATTTAAATTCTGGAAAACGTTAACCGGTTATTTATTGAATTTCAAGCATCTCTCTACTGATCAAGCATCAACCATACTTAAGAATAATATTTTTTAGTTCAACAGATTTTTGTGTTTCGACTTATAATTTGTGCCGATGTAATTTAAGTTTAAATTATTCGGCGTGTGTCGCGGCCACAGTGCCATCCGTATAGCGGGTTCAAGGGTTGCTTGAGCGGCCAGTTCCACGGCTTCACTGTATCGCTTAACCTTGACCGTGACGTGGCGATAATTGTGTGTGTGCGTAATCAAGTATGCCGCGCCATTCTGCTGCTTTGTAACTTTTCTGTTCGCGTGGGACGGCAGGCTGCGACATTCGGCCTCATTTCTTCTTTTGCATTCAAACGGGACACTGGTCTGGCGGCGTTATAAATTAAGATTCATCTTTTGAAATGAGTTCGTGATCAGTTAAAGAGCTTCAGGTGAGCCACAAGTGTTGCTTTAATATTAATTAACTAAACGCTTACGGGGGTATTATATTATAATATATGTATGTATTTTTGTGGGCGTGATTTTTGTGTGTTGCGTCTGGGATGGTTAAGACCACGTGGCCGACTCGCCTTTGCTTGTATGAAAATTAAATAGAACTTGCCGTTAGAATTATATTCCAATGTAAAGTAATAAAGATTTAAGGTTAAAAGTAATTTTAATTCTAAAAGTTGATAATTTAAAGAGAAATTGTGAGGAGTAATATTTATATTAACACTTAGTTTTCGGAATGGAATTGTGACAGTGTGTGTCTGTGATCTGTGCTTACTGGGGTGAGAAAGAATTGTGTGAGGGCATTTTTCCTGACGGCTACTTACAAATAAAATGTTTTTCAGGGTTCCCGCCTAGCCGGGAGGGAAAATGGGACAACGAAGATGGGGACAGAACATCAGTCGTCATCTGCAGACTATCGCAGCACCACCCCAACGCCGTCAGGCCTCTAGAAATCCCCACACTGTCAGCCCAAAACGACTGCCCTAAGGAAGAAATGAAGCACAGGATTTTGGAGACACCAGTGGTTACACCATAGTCAACATCAGCGCGCATTCTGGGTAACAATAAATCGTCTAAACACAGGTGGGACTTTTCCTATATTTTAATCCACACAAAAAAAACAGCAACCTATTGGATTTAAAAAATGAAATGAGAGACATCTTCACAAACAGTAATTTTAGAGGTTCAATGACCAACTGTCTGTTATAGCATGTCCGGGGGACATATAGTGACTAGTGTAATTAAAGAGTTAAATAATCTACCTGTTGAAGAATGTCAATTACTATGCTCTATTTTATAGCACACCATTTGCCTTTTGTCGTGATTAGTTACCTAGCAAAATTTAAAACTGTTAGTTGGGCAGTTTAATTAACTGTTTCTTATGAAGATAAAATGTCATTAACAACTTGTACTTAACGCATTGATAAATAACTATGGAGTAGTTCCTTCCTAAATCTTCTTGTGTGAACAGGTCCTTATTGGGGGCTGTTACAGAATTGAGCCAGTATAATTCTTGTAGTATGACTGTAACCCCTTTTTATATGTGTAAAAAAAATTTTTTTTTTTTTAATGGGCTACTAGATATTTAGGACTAGGCTGAAGGCCTAGAAGAAGCATAAAGTGCGCTGGGTCCAGTGAGACGGGACTCACAATTAATACTCGCTATTAACAAGTAATATAACAAACTTTATTAATTCATCTTGATTATAATTCAAATATTTAACTTAAGTTATTTCATGTATCACAAATTCATTAAAATTTCAATATCACAATTCCCTGGAATATTCATTATCTCAGGAAACCCCTTTCAAACGATTACACATAATTCAAAACACATACATATACATCACAGATACAAATAGAAATACAGAAGCCTAGTGAACAGCGAGTATGGTCTTATCACAAACATTTTGTAATTTTAAAAGGCCTATAAAGTTTTATAAAAAGTACATTTATAATTTAAAGAAAATTTGGGTTGGCCCATAATAGCAAGAAAATACAATTACAAATTTAAAGTGTCAGTACAGCCTGTATAGTTTTATAAAAAGTACATTTATAATTTAAAGAAAATTTGGATTGGTCCGTCCGCTAACATGTTCCACACAACATCCGAAAAATCCATAAACCATTACAAAAAAATTTAGAAAAACCCCCCCCCAGGCTGGACAGGTTAGAAGAAAGCTGGACAAGAGTCAGACCCGACAGAAAGTAACATGTCCGGGCTCTGCATGGATTTGCACCAACAGGTGACTACCCCAGATTCAGTGATTTTAAGAAAGTAACCCAGCCAGATTGCAGAATTAAAAAAAAAACTCCCAGCCCTTCTATGAAGAACGAAAGTAATTAAGTGCAAAAAGAAACCCCGTGATAAAAATAGAACCAGACCAGCCGGTCCAGCTCATCAGGTACAAACAGCACCCACCTACTTAATTAAAGAAAATACCCGTCCCCCACAAACTTTTTCAAACCCATTATAGAGCATAACTTTTACAATAAAGCATAAAAAATTAATGCGCGCTGGAGACATCCAGTGAGCGGGCCTACAATTGTTCTCGAGACTAAGTGTATTATCAAACCAAAGTTACATGAAAAATTGTCCAGCCGGGCACGCACCCAATTAAAACAGTTTAATGGTGTAAAAAGTCAATTTAAGTGGAAGTTCAATGCACGATACCAGTTCTTCTCTCTAGAGTCCAAATTATGTAAGAATAGGTTAAATATCACCTCATTTGGTCCGGGTGGTTACAGTGGCAGGCTGTACAGTGTTTTCTCCTCCAGCAGCCGAGGAACGAGAGTCTAAGTGTTTTCACGTCATGGTGGAAGCTGGAATCACCACCAAGCTGGACTCAAGTCTCCGACTGCATTGAGAACCCTAAGCATTCATAATAATTAATTTGCTGACCACTAAACCATAACACACACATGCCACCCCTGAACAATTCCACTATGTTCATTATAAATACCTTTAACATTTTCTCTTTTTGTTTTTAAATTACTAGGTCACACACAAGGCCTCAATGCTTCATTATTTGATAGAAATTTATAATGCACCCTTACATACGTATAAAAGTTAACCTTCTCAGACAGGTATTAAACTTATAACGGCCACGTGCTCACACAGACAATCCATCAAAGTTCCCCAGTTCCACAAAATTACATAATTTTTTACACCTCTTTTTACATGGACAATTACTATTTACAAAATACAAGGTATAATGCTGTTTCAGTGATTAAATAAATTAAAATGTATGACCATGAATATATCTCAGGTAACCCACACACGAGGCATGCTTATGAAACTTATCCGTTCACATCTACAGTAATTATAATTTAAATTTAAATTTAAACTTTTTACAATAAAATGAATAATATATACTTAATTTACTTACCGAAGGTCTATGAGCGTTTACTTAAGCATGACAGAGAAGAAAAAACAACAATTTATAGAAACTCTGCGCTGTCGGAAGAGAAGGTGTTTTCGCTATAGTAGTAGGCCGTAGACTGAATAAAACTTGCAACTCTGATTGCAGGCAGACCCGGGCTGCCTCCAACAGATGTCGCTTGCCTCCGCAATTGCGCGCTTCACTAACAGATGGCGCAGGCATACAGAAACGCAGAAACCCGATGCAGCTGACAACGTGAAATAACAACTTCGTCCTTATATTAATAAATTCTCAATTCTTAATAAATATATTTTTGTAGAGTAGCCCGGTTTCATTGAAACCGCGGCACATGACACCTTAATTTTTTTTCCTTAAGCGGGCAACTGGTGTGTATAAGGCATGGTGATAGTATCAAGATATATATATATATATATACATGTATTAATCCTGTGATGCATAATTATTTTATGCAAGGAAAAGAGAAATATTTTATTTGGCAAATATAAAACGGCATATTACATGTTCTTGTTAGGCATGATGTATCATTGTTTGAGGGTCAGTTTAATTCATAAGGTATCTGCAGATCCAACCTTTAGTAATTGTTTATTAGATCTTATTTAGAAAAGTCATGTGAATAAAGGTTAATACTTAGTGATGTCAGCTTATGTGAAAGCAATGCACTTAAATGTGTTTGAATAATTTGTTGTTGATTAATTATATTCAAAATTAATTCTTTGTTAATATTGCCAATTGTTATTCAATATTGGAGAGATGCACGTTTATTAATGATAGTGGAAAATATAGCCGTGCATATTGATATAAAGATGTTATCATTATAACAAAGGAACACTAATAAAAGCTGTTATCGTTATGCAAGTGTTTTATTGCAAGTCCCATCACGATGGGCTCAACACAATTTTTCTTACGTCTAGACCACAAGTCTAGTTTTAAGAATTAAGTAACGACCCCTGATAAAAAAAAATAAAAAAAAATTCAGGGGGGAGTTCAAATTAAAAAAAAAACTGAAATTTATATTTGCAAATTAGCTTCCTTTTGGGTTTTAATTTTGCCTATTTTTTCAGAGACAATTGCCGTTTGTTTGAGTGTGTAATTTTAAGGATTATAACTGTGCCTACAAAATAGGCAGATTTGGTTTCACTCCAGTGCGCACTCTTGGTTTTAAATTACAGTAAATGTAGCACACGATTATGTACGTTCCACTAATTTTTGCCTATGTGACGTGATTTTACTGTAGGTAGTAATGTATATTTACATTTTTATAATAAGTGTACTGTTAACTATTTGGCCTTTATTTTACGATGAATCGTCAAATAAGCAGCCTAATTGGCGTGTTCTACTAGGCTCCTTTGATGGTACTGACAAGCTATTATTGTCAATTAACTTTTCTAGATTAAATTTCTGTGAATATAAAATGTAATATTTAAATCATAGACAGTGACATAATATATCGATTTTACAAATAAGAGTTTCTTCTTCTTCTTCTTCTTCTTCTTCTTCTTCTTCTTCTTCTTCTACTTCTTCATCTTCTTCTTCTTGCTTGAGTAGGCATTTCTGACTCTTTCGGTTTCACCGGCTTATATCTCACAGCCTGCTTTGGTATTCTATTCAGGGACATACGCATAACATAGCTGCTCCATCTTCTTTATACTATGATGAAATTTCTGTTATCGGTTGGACACCTAACTCCTGTTGCATAGCATTATTGCTTATATGCTCAAAAGTCTTGCACAATCTTGGACTGATCAACGAAATCTGATTTCTGAGGATTCCACCCATCTAAAATCTCCTTTTATAAGGGCCCATGATTTTGATCCATTCAACAAAGTGAGGACTGACATCAGTTTACAGAACTTTCTTTGAGTTTCCCTCACCCCTTTTCCCTTCATAGTACGTTCATGATGCTACATACACTTTAAAATTTGTCAGTTTTATTTAAAAATCTTTGTCCTCCTTATAGGTTATATCACACCCTGTATGATTAAAATGCAACATACGTATTGTTATTGGTATCCAAGTTACTTTATTAAAATGCAACATACGTATTGTTATTGGTATCCAAGTTACTTTATTAAAATGCAACATACGTATTGTTATTGGTATCCAAGTTACTTTATTAAAATGCAACATACGTATTGTTATTGGTATCCAAGTTACTTTATTAAAATGCAACATACGTATTGTTATTGGTATCCAAGTTACTTTATTAAAATGCAACATACGTATTGTTATTGGTATCCAAGTTACTTTATTAAAATGCAACATACGTATTGTTATTGGTATCCAAGTTACTTTATTAAAATGCAACATACGTATTGTTATTGGTATCCAAGTTACTTTATTATTTATAAATTAATAGAATCACCTGAGATCCAACGTGTGACTTCGTTTTTGTATTAAAATGACGCGTTTCGGAACATATATTCCATCTTCAGGTATAAATCCCTCAGTCCAGGCCGTTAATTGTAAAAATCACATCACAAACATTTTACACTCACTCACATTTGTACGGGTGCGGACCTTTTGAAGGCCAATCGGATACTCTTATTCGGATACTTTGAGTGATACTCTTTTTCTCGACTGAGAGATTTGAAGATGCAATGTAAGTTCCGAAACGCGTCATTTTACAGCAAAAACGAAGTTACACGACGGATCTCAGGTGATTCTATTAATTTATAGATAAAAATGTGCTCTGTTCAACTGTTTGATTGGCAGTTACTTTTGTCTCTACTGGTTATTTTCCTATGTCTTTTCCAATAATATTTTTAAACTGTGTCACACAATTTATTCAACCTGTGGACAGCCAACTGCAAATATCTTCACTGTCAAGGATTATAACCTAATCTGTCATAAAATAGGCATAAAATATAATATGTAAGAAAAGCGTAAAACGTGAGTCTTTATGTCAACATTTGGAAGGTTAGTTCTTTTTGAAAGATGTTGGATTTTTTTTATTTTCAAGTCATCAGCAACATGATTGGTCCTTCACAGGCATCTCAAAGTAATTTTAACATTAATCCTGCCCATCAACAACCCCAGTTTAGTGTAATAAGGCTAGGTGAATCTTTGAAATTTTTGTAGTGTCACCAGGTCATAATGGAACTTCAGCTTGCTGTTGAAAACAAGCAGATTTCAGTAGTTACTTGATAAAGGATGATGTTTTAAGAGCAATAATTCTTTCAGAATTGTTTTAATAGCCCAGCATTCTGCAAATAACTATTGTTTCTTTAGACATTCAGCTGATTTGAACTTTTCTTAATCATATTAGAAAAGTTTCATATACAACTGTTTCTAATCATATAAAACCTCTGGACGTATGAAACACACAAGGATAAGTTGAATTGTGTTATAGGGTTAGGTGGGATAATTGTAAATGGTAGGGAGGTTTTAGTTTTCAGACAATCAATATTGTCATTACATCATCTGTTGAAGTTCCCTTCAAAACTGCAGTGCTGCTGGGCTTCTAATATAAGGGTACTGTACCGTATGTGTTATTATTTATAATCAAAGTCTTCATGTTAAAATGTACTGTGAAACAGTTTTGTATGACTTTGAAAGTATACTGATTTTTGGACAGAAATTGCACCAAAACAACAAATGTAAATCTAACCATCTTTATTAACTTTTTGTGATGTTCTGTAAAGATTTTTTAAAAGTTTCATGCTATACTGCATTTACAATTACCCCACAAAAATTGCCCAGTGTGGTAAATCTAAATGTGATTTTGAGGTAATTGTAAATGCTGCTACTCAAATACTCTTTTCTGTTTAGTACTATTAAATATCATAATTTACCATATCTAGATACTATTATGAGTTCACCGCTCTTAAAACATATTCTACGAAAGACAAAATTAATTAAATTATTCAAAACCTATGTAAAAAGATTTTCAGATATTTTGTTAGGCCTATGTTAGTGTAGAACAGATGTGAAAAAAATTTCTTTCTGCATATGATAAATAGTCTTGTGTATTGTTATGTTAGTGCTTAATTGTCATTAATTCACATAACTGATAAAATTCAACCAATTCATAAATGTGTTTCTGACTCAGTAAAATATTTCTTGGGAGAAAAAATTGATAAGCTTGACTGAGGAAAAAACAGACTGAAAGACAAGAAGTTTGTCCACTGACAAAATGTGAACTTTCTACACTATTAGGCCAAGTGTGGAGAGAAGGTATGATTAGTAAAAATGTCATAGCTGGTTTTAACAACAGGAATTTTTCAAGTCGGAAGAAAGTTTCAGAATCTGCTTTCAGTCCAAAAGAATGCAATGAGTATAAGAAGAGTAGGGCTATTATACATATTAAATGTTCAGTTCATCTGCAAGCAACTCTACTGATGAGTCACGTCTGCTTCTCAGATACTGTAAGTACTCCACCAAGTAACATTATTGAGAAGACACCTATTAAAAATGCCACAACAAAATTCAACTCCAGAAACATCAACTAGATTCGTAGAAATATTTACATCAGAAATTAGAAAAACTCAAAAGTCTTTGATGTCTAAAGATCCCACTATACAAAAAGAAATAAAGATACCTTGCTTGAAATCTGGAAGATACAGAGAAGTTTTAAGAACTGAAGACAATGTTGAGTAAAAGAGCAAGAAGAAATATCTAGCAGAAACAATGTTAACAGAAAAACAAATCTAAGAAGAGGATTGTATTTTGATCATACAGTAATAAAAATTCTAAACAACATCCTATTTATTGCGATGACTCTGATATAACAAAGATTAATTCGCAATAAGTGTTTTGAAAGGCACTACCATGGAAGTAACTATCAGATACCAGAGTGGCAAAAGATTCAACCGCGAAAATTTGTTCTCATTGTTTTTGCTGGAGGACCAAGAAATAAAACTCACTGCAAGTATGTTTGTTGTGTAGAAAGTAGATAATGGTGAGGGAGAAATTTATGCCACAGGATATCAATCCAAAGATGGACATTTCTACAAAGTTACATTAAAAAAAATTTATGAAAATAAGCTTTGAACAAATATTGACAAATTTGCCCAATCCGGAAATTAACAGAAAATTTTTCTATGAATTCCCTGTAAATGTTTCTGTGTTTGGAAAATGATAAAAACTTTATTGTATTACTTGTATTATGTAACAGAACAACATTTCTTTATGATTTGTAATAAACTTAGTGGCTGAAGTATCTTGTTTTCATTCACTTTTCACATAGATGAAGAAGGTGTAATTGTAAACATGCAGTTAGGATTAAGAACACAACACAAAATAGTACAATGTCAACTAGTTTACAGTTGTTACAATATTTCAACATATAAAGAAAACGCATGTTTACAGTTGCCCCTAAGAGGTTGGAGTAACTGGAAATGAATGGTATTATTACAAATTGAGATTTAGAGGTGTTTATTATTGATATTTAAACAATATTTTTGCACGCAACGTAATAACAAAGATTGAAATAACTATTACTTGCAGTTATTTCATTTTAAAACCTATACATAATTTTTAATCAATAAATATTCTCCAATCCTTCATATTTCATTTCCAATAACTCAACTATATATTTTTAGGTTAGGTAGGCCTACACTTTTCAAAACTTTTTTATCAAATGCTGAGAAGTGTGAGCTTGTAATTGTTTGTTTTGATAAACCCCTTAATAAGGTTTCTCAGGAACAATAACTGGAAGCTACAATTTGCTTCTAGGATATATCTCATGAAATAATGGAAACTTGCTACCTGAATTCTGTTTTTCTTTGACTTCCTATTCCAGAGCCATACGATACTTTTAGTTTTTCAAGGGATTGGAAGATGAGTCTACAAGGGATAATTCTGTATCTTAATAAAGTGTTACATGTTAAGTGTATGGGTGGGTATAATTCTAGATGGAAATTTTATGAACAATTCAAAAGACTATGAGAATGCAAATTGATGAACTGTAAAAAGGGAGAAATAATTATATTTAGTTAACTAACGGAGACGTCATGGACAACGAAATCCAAGAAATTAGAGAACCGTAAAAATAACTTATTGCGTCTTTGACTAATCTAAGCAAAATTCAAGAGCTCTAATAAAAACCATTTAAAACAAATGACTTTAGTAGTTACTCATATTAAGTTTCTAAGAATATATATAAATTACAGCCTGTTTCATGCACTTGTTATTTCAACTTATTTTCTTAGCAGCTGACAATAGTGTTAACTGGATATAGAAACACAACTTTTTTTTTTTTTTTTGTAGTCTTTTCTATAGTCATAGTGTGACATGTTACAATCACTGTGCTGGTTGGTCACTAATCTCATCAGCCATGTTCATCCATTTTCTGGTAGAAAATATTCAAGCAAATGGAAATACTCGAGCAAAACATAGGCCTACATAAATAAAATGATACATACTTGAGCACTTTTCAAAAATAAAGTTAACTGAAGTCTATAGAGTGTTATAGAGTGAACTCCTTTGACAGTTTCTGAAACAAAGCTTTCTAGAGAAGGAGATCTACCTCCAAAATTATAAGACTATAGTGTTTACAGTGCTACAGATGAATAGAATAATTTATACTGGAGGCCTTTACTTGATGAAAATCCATTTTTTATAATTTTATAAAGAAAACTACAAACTTGTTTTCGTGATTTTCACTCGTCATATATTTAAAAAATATAATAACCACGACAGCTGTTTCGGCACACAGTGCCTTCTTCAGATGGTAAGAGCTGACTAGTTACGTACAATAAAATATCACATAAAGCCAGTGCTATGAAAACGATAATCGACTTAAGTCAGAACAATAAACAATACACATAACATATACACAACTATATACAAATTAGAAAGGAACGTACATTTACTTATATAATTTCAAATTTAAAAAAATAGAAAACTATTTGTTCCATCGGGAAAAAAACACGAGATCATAATATAATATTCACTCGTGCTGATAAGGGTAACACGGTTATTGCTATTGATAAAGCCGAGTATGTCAATAAAACTCTAGATTTCTTTAACGCTTACAAAGCCAGTGACATTAATCCAACGCTTAAATTTCAAAGAGAGGTTAAAAAGGCTATCAAGGAGTGTTCATTTTTTAATGTTTCTGATTTACATTTTTTATCTGTAATGAACCCTCAACCCCCTAAACTTAATTCTTTAATTAAATTGCACAAAGATAACCATCCTACTAGACCAGTCGTGTCATATGTAAATGCACCTAATGTTAAATTATCCAAAAAACTAATTAAAATTATCCAGACCCAATGCAAATTTATATCCACACACAGTATTAAAAATTCATTAGATCTAGTTAATAAAATTCAGGAATTGTATATACCAGATAAAGCGATTTTATTATCTTTTGACGTTAAAAATTTGTTCCCTAGTATTCCACCGGCTGATGTTGTTGACATTGTGGAAAAAAAATTGAAAAAGAATTGTAATAATCCTAGGATGAGAGAGGATATTTTAAATTTATCGAAGGTTTGTTTGAATCAAAATTATTGTGAATTTGATGGGAAAATTTATGTGGGTAAAGAAGGGCTTGCTATGGGTAACCCCCTTAGCCCCTTGGCTTCTGAAATATTTATGGATTATTTATAAACCAAAATAAGAGCTCATCCATATTTTAAATTGTTCATGTTTTGGTACAGATATGTGGATGATGTGTTGGCAATCTTTCTTGGAACGCGTAGGCAATTACAGAATTTTCTTAATTTTATTAACAATTTACATAAAAACATAAGCTTTACAATAGAAATTGAAGTAAATGATAGTATTAACTTTTTAGATCTTTCAATTACAAAACAAAATAATAAACTCAATTTTAGCATTTTCCATAAACCTACGCATACGGATATGGTTATACACAACACGTCTGCACATCCATACTCACACAAGTTAGCAGCTTTTCATAGTTATATTCATAGACTTATTAGTATCCCACTTTTAGATTCAGATTTTCAAAAAGAACTTAACATTATAAAACAAATACCAGTTAACAACGGTTATCAGTCAAGTCTAATAGATCAGTTGTTGAATAAAAAACTATATTTACAAACATTAAGATTGGTGTATCCTATTCCAACACATAAGGAAAAGTTCCACACACTTAATTATATAGGCACTGTATCAGATAAAATTGGTAAATACTTTACTCAGAAGCATGTAAATATAGCTTTTAGGACGAAATCTTCTCTTGGTAGATATATTAAGAACAATAAGAGTAAAGTAGAGAAATTCCAAAAGTCAGGAGTATATGAGTTATCGTGTGGGTCTTGTGACAAAATTTATATTGGCCAGTCTGGAAGGTCGTTTTCAAAAAGAATGCACGATCACACTTATAGTTTGAGATATCAGGATGGTAAATCTAATTATGTGAATCATTTGTCGGAAAATAATCATAATTTTAATGATAACTTTAAAATTTTACATGTATGGGAAAAGGTTAAAAACTTGATTTACTTGAAGCCCTCGAAATGAATAAGCGTAAAGATTTAGGTTTGCTTTTGAACAACCAAACTGATTTAAATAGCTCTCCGCTTTTAAATTTGAAATTATATAAGTAAATGTACGTTCCTTTCTAATTTGTATATAGTTGTGTATATGTTATGTGTATTGTTTATTGTTCTAACTTAAGTCAATTATCGTTTTCATAGCACTGGCTTTATGTGATATTTTATTGTACGTAACTAGTCAACTCTTACCATCTGAAGAAGGCACTGTGTGCCGAAACAGCTGTCGTGGTTATTATATTTTTTAAATATATGACGAGTGAAAATCACGAAAACAAGTTTGTAGTTTTCTTTATAAAATTATAGATGAATAGAATGTAGAATAATAAATCCAATGTTTTGAAATAAAAACTGACAGCACAAAGATGAAAAACTGTTAAGGAATCATTCAATAAACAAAAATATAAATCACTAAAATTATTAATAAAACAAATGAACTCAGAAATTTAATTGAACCAAATTATTTCTATTTAAGACAAATTAAATATAGATTGATAACCGCACATTAGTCATAGGATTGTTAATTTCACAATTCCATGAAATTTTAACTATTGGATATTGAACATTTGATTGAAAATATAGAATACCAGTAAGCCTAGAAGCATTAATGTAAAGTTTGTTTTCATAAAAAGTGAATTGAAAGAAAAGAAATACACAATTTCAACATTTGATTGAACTGTAACGAGAAATTCCTTTGAGTTAGTGTAATGTGAGACACAAAAATACTGCTATTGCACTAATTAAGATGTAGTTAATTTCTTGGATTTCGTTGTCCATGACGTGTCCGTTACTTAACTAAATATCACTATAATATTGACGACTCGGAACACTAAGTTTTTTATAAGTAAAAACGTAAAGTTTTACCTTACAGCCAAAACCGGCTTTCACCTATAGAGGTTCTGATGAAGCCTTCTATAGGTGAAAGCCGGTTTTGGCTGTAAGGTAAAACTTTACGTTTTTACTTATAAAAAACTTAGTGTTCCGAGTTGTCAATATTATAGTGATATTTAATGTAGTTAATGTTAAAATAAAGGTGGGCCTAACTGACACTATTAAATATTATTATATATATAAACTTTCACAATATGAACTTACTTTCTTTACACTTTCCCAAACGTTTCAAGGTGTTGTTCCTCTTCCTCAGTGGGATTAAATACAAGTATTTAATCCCACTGATTAAATACATGTATTTAGGAACAACACCTCGAAACTTTTGGGAAAGTGTAAAGAAAGTAAGTTCATATTGTGAAAGTTTTTATATATAATAATATTTTATAAAGTGAACGAAGAGGATGGATCAACAAGATAATTATGACACTATTAAGTTATTCTTAGGTGTAGTAAGTTAGGTTAGGCCAAATTGCTCATTAGACTCTGACTAAATTTCAATGATACAAAGTGCTCATAAAGACGTTTAGTCCTACACTTTGTCCTACACTTAAAAAAATTATTTGCACATATGAGCCAGGGGGGCATTCATACTCTAGTTACATTGCCATGAGCAGGAAGCAGATGTATTAATAAAATATCACTTAACAAACTACAGGAATAATTATTTATAATAAATTAAATAGGCAATGGACTTAAACCTGCAGTAGAAACTTTAGTTTATTATAAAACAAATAGGAAAGGAATTGAAGATTTCTTGTTTCCAAATGTTATACCAGTTTTCTTCACATACAAGTAATGGCAGGTTACAATTTTTAATCATATTTTCTCATAATAAACGTATGTTGCTACTGATTTTTTTTGTTAAGAGTATGAAAAGATGTTTTTTATTATGATGTGTGAAAATAATCATGGAACTGTGGGTCGTGAGTGTCTATTTTTATTCAAACCTGAGAAGTTGCTATATAAAATCATTACACCACGTAAAACATGTTTCTATACACTTTGTAAAAGGCTATGTGATTTGTATGGCACTGAATTTGAATAATGTGTTAATATGGTGAATAGCATAGTTTGTATCTTGGTTTGTATTTACTTTTCATCAATTAATTATTGTTACCGTGCTTTCGAAAGTTTATTACCTGCAGCGGTGTATTGAATAGTTTATGTTATGAAACTAAATTATAGCAGCCATAGAAAACTTACGAAGGTCTAAGGTAATTTACTTATTTAAAGACAACTGGACGGTAGATTAAGGTGGAAACAGCGAGTAGAAGAGACATAGAAGAATCTCTTCTATTCGCTATGGTGGAAGTAACGATAATAGTCATTGATGGGTATGACGTAAAATTACGGATAATTTCATTTGTAATATAATGCACTCATCAAAATTAATTTCAATTTGGATGTGGTTCTTCGTTGTGTGTTGATGACATTATCCACTAGCTAGAAGAATTACTCGATTGTACGTTAAAATATCTTCCGTTACAGTAAAAAGTTACCAAGGTTTCCTGTTTACTTTTTATTTCCGTTTTAATGACTGAATTAATAATTCCAACTTTCACATCAGCATATATAAATGTAAGACTTTTTTCAGGCCTGCATATGCTGTAAACACAACACAATGTCTAGACTAAGCTTGGAGGTTGGTAGCTCTAAAGGTACCACTAATTTAATGTATGTGGACTTAACCAGTATAAGAGTGCGTTATAAATGTACTGAAAGTAATGGCATAGTCAAATATTGTTATACAACGTACAGGACAAGTTGAAGACTAAATGTAATATTATTATAGCTTGCATAACCCACACCTGGGCAAACATAACCTCACCTTGCCTGCATAACTGACTACTACCATAAGGTGACTAATAACTATAAATATGAAATAATGAAACCTACAGATATTCAACAGAATACGGAAAATTGCTGTTAGTGACATTTATGGAAAGTATCAGTAGATGAATATATTTTTAGGCATGTGAATAAGTAAATATGTGATGATTTCTCAAAACTATTCTTTTGTGATGGCCTAATGTTTTCACAACGATTCAGTGCACATTAAAAATGAATTGTAGTTACTCAGGTTAATGACAATTTGAAATGACAAATGAATTCATTACAGTTCTTACAAATGAAAACAAGAAAATTATGATGCTCACTATATTATTATTGAAACGATTTATTATATAAATTGTATTGAACTGAACTAAAGCAAATAAAACTTTTTATGGACTTCCAAAACAAAATAAAACTTTCAGATTCTGAACACTTTTTGTTTAGACATTATTGTTAGTATATGTTTTATGTATGTAATAAATATACCCATTTTTACTTAAGTCAATGTGTTTAATGTAAAGGCAGTGCAGTTCAGCTTGAACAGTAACAGTAATGGAGCCATATTATGTTGTGCATGAAATAGCTTTGTGGCGGAGGCGGTATAAAGTAGTTTTATAGTTTCTTGTAAGAAATTTATTTTCAAAACGGATTGTATATAATATTTCTGGTTTGGTCAGTACCGGTACTGTATTGTATTAACATTGTACATGACATTAGATATTATTAAAATACACAAAGTAAACTAAAAATGTATTACATAAATGTGTATGTTAACCAACTACTGAATATTATTATTTGGCCATGAACAGCCATTTATTATAAACAAACAGTTCAACATAAACATAATATGATTGCAAGGTGGATATTCCTATTTTCACTATGTTAAATTCTGAAAATTGAGATGCATTTTTCAAAGAAATAACAAAATATAAAATATAATTTTGTTTTTAATCCTACAATATCTTTCATGTAACATCAGTATTGACACTTGGGAATGCACAAGAATTTCAGATTTGATGCTCTTTCACTTTGCCATTCATAGTTGATGTTAAGATGTCCTTCCCGTACAAACAAATAAATGTTGCCAATTCTTATCAGCTTACACAAATGTCTCTTTTCAGTGATATAACACATCACGTTTTGGATCTGTTAGCTGTTTTTGTATGTGGTTTGTTTTAGTAATGTGTTATTGGGCTGTCAGAAATTATATCAGTGACATGAATATCATTAATGTTACCCTTCATGTTACTGAAAAACTCTTCAAAGTGGTCTCAGCAGATCATGAATTCAATCACTCCCAGTTCTCCTTTTTATATGCAGTTTACATAGTTTGAAATATTGTTCCATTGCCCATTATGGTATTTCAAGTCATAAAAAATTACAATTTCTACACGATTTCTAATATTATTTGTCAAATATTTTCTGTTTAAGACTAGATTAAATTTACTGCACCCTGAAAGCTAAAAATAAGATGAAACGTGTCTTCAGACTAGATAAAGCAGAACAAATATTTCAACTCTTAAAATTTGTCAAACGCTTCAAACTTCCATTGTAAACAACAGTTTGCTAGTAGTATTGCAGTGCATTCCCACAGCTGTCAATTTGGAAGTTATGTGAAACAGAGTTTACTGTATAACTTCTGCAAACATTTTGACTGAGGTTTCATAAAATTTTTAGCATTCAATTGATAAGAAATTGTTGTTTCCTTCTCAAAATAATTCTAAAATTATGTCAAAAGTCTTATAATTTCTGGTAAATAGGAATTTAAAAACAAAGTCTGTGTCAAAATAAGTAACATGGTATGACGAACTGATAAAAAAATTGTAGACACATGTGTGTATGGCTTCAAAGAAAAGTGTACCTTTATGGGGAAAACATTTCCAGGAATCATCAGTGTAGTTAGCACTGTAGTTTGAATGCTCTGCTGTACGTTAGCTTATTCCAATTACATGTGCAGAAGTAATGTGACTTTTCCTCTACATAAGTGGTCTCGGTATCTCTTTCAACCAAGAACACTTTATTGTATTAAATGAAGTACCTTGCCCACACTAAGATATGGCATCCTCATTGGTTAAATTGAGGTCTGACAATGGGAAGACATTATTTATTAATAAAGACTTGTGCATTTAATCTAAAAGTGTCCTTAATCAGATGTTATTCTTGTGCTAACTTGTGGGTGATATAGATTTAGTCTTCATTGACTGCCAACTTGTTTTCATTTGTTTCAGGTGTTAACAAGATCGATTTATCCATCATCTGACAAATGGAAGAGACCAAATTTGAGGACAAGGTATAAAGTTTAAAAATAAAAACATTTTTTGCTGTTTAATGTATGTATGTAAATTGATACGTGTGTTATATACACGTATCTGAAACACACATTCGTTTCTTAAATTAATAATAGTTTATTTATCATCATATTGATTTGTAATTAATTGCTGTACAGAATATGATTTATACGTGTATTCTTTTGTGTCGGGTTCGCATTGACAATATGCATTTTCCATAACCTCCTAACTTTCAAGCAATTCTCTTCCTCCCTCGTCCGATTTAGACTTGTAGCCTGTTTGTTAGTTCCAAAGTAGCTTTAAAACTTTTTTTTTTTTTATCTGCCAGTCCTCTGTCTTTGTGTTGGCCAATTATGTGAACATACTCATACTATTCTATCATCACTCATTCTCTTGTGTTGTCCACTGGTAGTCCTGTCCTTTGCAAGTCTTCCTGGTATTCTCCTGAATTCCATACTTGTGACATCTCATTTCGCTGTTTTGACTTGCATTGTCTCACTCCCAGTTTCTGCAGAATACATCAGTATTAGCTGTATTATATGTCTTTATGTTATACCTTGTGTATGTATTATTAGTAATATTATATGTTTAAAGTCAATATTAGGCATGTAATTGATGTACATATTCAAACCTTTGTGTTTTGTCTCAAATGTTTGTTAGCCAGATAGTAAGAGCCAGGCACACAACTGACTATTCTATGAGTGATTATGACTTGCATTTGAATTTTTTATCTGACCACCCGCTGCTGTGCCAAGTGGGGGGAGTCCAAAATTCACCATTTATTGCCCACTTTTAATGTTGTAACCGTTAGCTATACAATTGCTTCCTTCAGATTTTATGTACACGACCTACCCGTTCGTGGGGAGTGAGGTTAACCCTTCTTACTAAGCCACTGCTCTCAAGATTAGTTTTAAACAAGTCAGTCAAGGACACGGTATGCATGCCGCTTTAACTGTATAATTAACAAACTATTAATGTAGAAAGTGTGTTAATAAGTTTACACTACAGTAGACAGTAGATAATTAATTACATTTGACTTAATTAAATTGTTATCTTATTTTAACATCATTAAAATTCATATTACCTCATCATAACTAATAATCTTTAATGCAACAATATATGATGGAAATCCGTTTGAAACATGGCTTTTTGTAGAGAAGATCATTTATCCTTTCATATACCTTACAGGTATATACTAGGGCAGTTTAAAAAGTTCATGGCCTAATAATAAAAAGACTTACCAGTATTTTTTCATTTTGGAATCACTTTTCATATTTCATCATAGTCTCCATGTAGTTGAACACATTTGGTTTAGTGAGGCTCCAGTGCTTTTATCCCATTCAGAAGTTTGATTGTTCTAGGTCCTCTGATAACCGTTTACTGCCGCTTTCAGTCATCTCCAGAAAAATTACGCCCTCCTCAGGGAATTTCTGAGTTTTGGGAATAATTAAAATTAAATGGAGCTAAATCAGGCGAGTGAGTGTGATGTTGCAACAGATTGTATTTCAGCTCAGCGATTTTTGCCTTAAAAACAATGCTTGTCTGAGGTCTTCCATTATACTACTACAAAATTATCTGTTTATATACTATACCTGGCCCTTTTTTACAAGTATTTTCTTTTATTTGGTCTGAAAGGTTAGAATATCACTCTTTATTTTTTGGCACATCCATGATAATCTCTTAACAACATTATCTTAGCCACTCAGAAAATCAAGTCATACCTTTCCAACAGACAAAATTTACTTTCCTTTTTTTTTGTTTACATGACTGTAATTAACAATACTGCAGAGCAACATGTTGCTTGACAGCTGTTAATGAGGCAAATGTGGTGTCACCTGATAATGTGTCTGACATGTTTCTCAGATTCTTCATATCTTCTTCTTCTTTGACTCTTCCTGAACCACCTTCTTTATCTGTGAGAGCTTACAGCGTCCCACAACCGAACAGTCAACTTGGTACTCTAGTCTCTACCTTCCTCTGCAGTACTTCCCACTCACTGGGCACCCATCAGTAAAGTCATTACTGGGTCTCAACCAGTAGTGACCCACCACACTGTCTCATCTTCACAAACCTCTCCATTCACCCATTGTTTCCAGAACCTGTTCATTTTTGTTTTCTAATTACTTTATCCATCCAGTATATTTTTAATATTCTCCTACAGCAGCAGTTTTCAAATGCTGTGGTTGTGTCTTTCACTTTTCCCTTTGCAGCTTCTATAATAGCATGCTGCAAACATATAATTTTAGGAATTTCTTCTTAATTTAGAATCCAGTATTTGACAGTAGCAAATTTGTTTCTCCATTTGGCCTATGCTCTGACACTGATTCCTCTCAGTTATCTTTACCATTTTTAATATTTACCTATTTTTGTTCCTGATTCTCCTCTCCCCCCTAATAATTTTTTTATAATATTCAATAGTGTTCTCAATTTACCTGGTTTTCTGTGAGTAGAAACCATACCATCAGTAACTCTTAACTCTTATACTCTCTATGAAATGTTATTATGGTCTTGAACATCTTTATGGTTTCCTTTACAGCCTCTTATAAAGCATTCTCATATAATGGTAATGAATTTGTATAAAAGTAAATTTTAATTCCTTGTTATTTGTAGGATGTCTTAACGATCAGTGTAAAGAAAGAAGTAGATCCAGAAGAGGCTGAGACTGAACAGGTAATGTGCATAAGAGCCATTCAACATCAAATCAACGCAGGGTATAAACCTGACCATCTCAGAATTTGATGAAATTTGGTATGTAGGTAGTCCTCATGGAGATTAATAAAAATACAATTTTTTTTTTCAAATATCTCAAACGGTTTAGAAATTACGGCTATGTAAAATTTTCAAAAAACGGCCAAAAACGCACGTCCGACATATTTTGAAATCACCACAGCTGCTCTTCTAATTGAGCTAGAGAGATGGGAGTGGTGTTATTTTACTCAGTTTTTCATGCAGTTTTCAATGATATACAGCACAACATACCTTTTCATACAAAGTTTTTTTGTAAACACAAAATCAAAATTTTAAATTTAATTTTCTCAAAAAGTGCATTTTTGAAAATTTTTTAAAAATTCCTACAAATAGTTTAGACCTTTGGTAAGTGATTCTCGAAATTTCAAAGTGGGAGGCTAATGGGTTCATAGTTAAATAATAATTTAAAAAAAGAGCGTTTTATAAAACTGATAGTAGGCCTAGATATTAAAACATATTTCATTACTATATTAAATTATTTATACACTTTACATTAAATCTTTAACACTTACATCTTTAGCAAAATTTTATGTAGAACTTGATGATAGATCTTGTGAAGTTGTTGTGGCTTCTTCAGGTGTTATTACATAAATCCTTCCAGTAGGAGTTGTAGGATCAACTTTGCTAAGCACGTCTGTCAGTGATATCCACAATACGTCCGGCTTCCTTGGATATGAAAATGATGATGAAGGGCCAGCAGGATGTAGAAATGTCACTTTTAGTTCATCCTCTTCTTCATTCTTCTCCAACACATATGCCAGCCACCACTTTTGGTCATATACGGCCGTTATATAACCGCTTACTTCTGACATTTGTAGTTTTTCTGAGGATTTTTGGATGATCACTGTTCCTTCTGTTGTATCTTCAGAGAATATTTTTACACAAATCTTTGATACGCTTGAATGAACAGGTATATAAGCATGATACTGTTGAGTTCCCTTAATAGTTACTGCTTGGCTGAAACGGTCATTCAGAAATGTTTCGGACTCAGCATACTCATCTTGTGTGGAGAAGGTGAAATTAATTCCAGATAAATTTTCAACTGCCCATTCATAAAGTTGGATAGGTGTTAAAATTTGGTTGTCATATGGACGTTGCAGGCTTGCTCTTGCAGCAAGTCTCTTGACTGAGCCCCCAACCCATCACATGGTCCTTTCCCATGTGCAGTTGCGGAAAAATGCCATTCAGCCTCTACACCAAAGTCTTGCTTGTGATAACATAAATTGATAAAATTGTTCTTATTTTTATATTCTGCAGCACACCCATCTGAGTAATAAAAAATCTTTTTTGGCACTGTTTGAAACTTTGTTGTCATGAACTCGACAAGTTTTTTTTGGAATGTATACACAGAAACAGTTAAATAAATAATTACCTTATTTTATCCACTAAGTGATCTTCTTTTTCTTTTTAATTACTACATGTTTCAGGGCTTATATCCCCATCTTCAGGTAAAAGCAAATCTACCCTATTATTAGGGTTTCGTTAAAAATTCACAACAACACAAACACATAACACACTTAAATAAATTAACATTGAACATTAAATCTGTATCGGAACACGCTACAAACGAACCAGTGCACTGGCCGAAGTCCGACTTTCAACTGATCCGTACACGCTATTCACGGTTTGTTTTCATAGCTGTGTCATATAGTTTATTTGATTTGAATGATAACTGTTCATTAAGTACCTGATTTTTATTTCTTCTTAAGGCCTTGTATATTTCAAATTCCTCTAAAGCATCAAGTAGTTGACCCTTTTTACCTATATGTAAAGGTTCCAAATTCTCTTTAAATCCAGTGTATGTATGATTTTCGTTTATTAGATGTTGTGCGTAATGCGATACATTATTATTGGGGAACTTCTTAGGTAAATGTTCTTTAAATCTCTCGGAAAATTTTCTCCCCGTCTGGCCTATATAGATTTTATCGCATTCATTACACCGGATTCTATAAACGCCAGAACAATCCTCTAGTAATGCTTTGGTATTAGGCTTAAGTATATTTGTTAATTTGTTCGTGGTCCTGAATGAGACAATAATCCCTAGCTTTTTTAATTCATTATGTAGCGTATTAGGTAGTATGTTTGTATATCTAGCAGAAACATATTGGGTTTTATCTTTAACTTTGTCCAATCGTTTTAATTTATTAGCGTGTTTATATATTATTTTATCAATGATTTTACTATTGTAACCATTCACTATCGCTATATGTTTTATTATATTAATTTCATCGTTATAGTCTTCTATGTCCATCGGTATATTTGTCAATCTATGTGCCAGTGCGTTAAAAGTTGCCATTTTATGTGTATAAGGATGATTGGAACTAGCATGTATGGCTATATCAGTTGTTGTTGGCTTTCTATATATTTTAAAGCTAAGGAGGTTATTACGTTTATATGTGGTTACGTCCAGGAAATTCAACATATTGTTATGTTCTACTTCCATAGTGAATTTAATATTACTGTTTATGCCGTTCAAAAAAGTAAGCAATCCGTCTATCTGTCTAAGAGTACCACCAAAAATTAAAAATGTGTCGTCTACGTACCGTGTGTATGAGATGATTTTATTGTATAACTTGTTTTGGTCAGATAGTATATACTTGTTCTCATAATGATTCATATAAATCTCCGCTAAAATTCCACTCACCGGTGAACCCATGGCCAGCCCATTTTCCTGGATAAAAAACTTATTGTCGTGTGTAAAGTAATTCTGTTGCACAACAATTTTCAATAAAAATATAAGTTCATCAATTTGTATCTGTTTTAAGACATTTGTCTTGATTAAAAGTCTCTCGAGAATATTTATCGTCTCTAGCACGGGTATGTTCGTATACAAATTCACTATGTCCATAGATATCAGTTTATGGTTAGGCAGTACTTTAATGTTTTTAACTTTGTTTACAAATCCTATTGTATTTTTTACGCTATGTATGTTGTCCATTACTAAGCTGTTTTTGATGATTATTTGTAGCTTTTTGGCTACATTATAGCTTGGGGCAGTTGTATGATTTATTAAAGGACGTATTGGTATATTAGGTTTGTGTAACTTTGGTAGTCCTCTGAAAGTAGGCGCTTTCGGATTTATATTTTTGATACGTCGTCTAGTTTGAGCATCGAATAAATTAACACATTTATTCACCGCTGAGTTTATGGCTTTTGTATATTTAATGGTGGGGTCATTATTTAGGGTCTTAATATTATTTTCATTTATAAAATCATAGCATTTTTGTGTGTATTCAGTTTTATTGATGATAACTACTGTACTACCTTTATCAGCCTTAGTTATCATTGCGTCAAAATTTTCTAATTTGCGTTTGATGTTCTTCGCGATTTTAATTTCATTACTAGGTCTCATGTTATGCGTCCTACCCGACTGTAATATACGATTTAATTTATAGTTGATAGCTACCCGTGTATCATTCTGAATTTCCTGGTTTTTTATTTGTTTAATGACAGCTTCTGCATTTACAACTTCTCTTATTAACATGTCTTTTCCATAATCAGATAAATTATGTTGTAAACCCTTAGATAATAAACTACATTCTTCATTAGATAGTTCAATGTTCGTGAGGTTATCTACACGCTTATAAAATTTGTGTTTACAAATTATGTTATCTGCTTTGTTTTGCTCGCGGTTCAATTTATCATATTTCTTGTTGTGTCTTGATACAATCGAGATAGCAATGTTCCTTATCTGTTTGTGAATAACTTCTAAAACTTCGTTAATTATGATCGGGTGTATCGAGTTCAGGACCTTCAAATGCGCATTAAATAACAACTTGTTCAGATAATTTTTCTTTTTGTACAAAGCCTTAATTTCTTCCTTAAGCCAAACTTTCTGTGCTTTAATTTTAGTGTTAGATGCTGCTATTGATGTGTTTCTTATTTTTATAATAGCAAATTTAGGCGTTATGTCTTGTCTCAAACATCTCTTGATAAACCTGATATTGAGGTTTGCTTTCAATATCTTGGTTTTAAGGTTTTTATATTTATAGACCACTTTTGCTTGATCAGCTTCGATATACATAGTTACCGTTGGTCTCCAGATCACTGTATATGATTAAATAAATAATTACCTTATTTTATCCACTAAGTGATCTTCTTTTTCTTTCAGATATAAGCCCTGAAACATGTAGTAATTAAAAAGAAAAAGAAGATCACTTAGTGGATAAAATAAGGTAATTATTTATTTAATCATATACAGTGATCTGGAGACCAACGGTAACTATGTATACAGAAACAGTGTTATGCTCTAAACAAGGTGAAATTACAACAAAACTTGAGTGTTTAATTTTATCATCTTCTCTGTAATAAATCACAAAAGGGTGTATTGTCACATGTTCGCTTGCCGAGTGATAACTTTGAGCTTCGTCCTGAACGACAATGTTATAGTTTTCAGAGAAATCTAAGTTTACTACAAACTCTGACTCTTTTAAATTTTCTTTTTTGTCATTAATGAATGAAGACTGCTGCTTTGCAATAAAATCATGTTTGATTAAGAGAGTCAGTTTGTCACAAAAAAACATTATAAAATCTTCATTAGATTTCTGTAAAGTTTCAAGGTTGCAACGATCAACAGACACCCACTGACGATAGGTGACATTTTCTATAAGATTTTCTTCAAAAGCCTCTTCAATGATTTTGCGAATTGGGGCAACACCAGGGCATTCTCTACATTCACTCATATAGCAATTAATGTTTGGTGGATTACACAGCATTTTTGCCAAACAGTGTTTATATGTATTTAGTTGTCTATTTGTCAAAGCTCCTAATTTTGTATTTTCTATCATTAACTTTACGTTCTGGTGAATTGTGCATACACAAACTGCATGTGTGCCACTTTGGCCTGCCAATATGCAATGCTTTGGTCGATGTTCAGCAAATTTTGAAAAACCTATTGTAATATCTGAGAATTTTTCCTTAAACAATGAGTAAGCCTCCTTAAGATTACACAAAATTAGTCGTTTTGACATTTTTGTTTTAATTCCATTCGAGTCAACTACAGTCATACAGTCCTTAATACCGGGCATTATTCTGCTGATTTCATCATTTTCATAAAATGACTTAACAGTATCAACAATAGCTTTTGAAAGGGCCTTTCCAGGCTTTGGGTTAGGGCTTTCTAAAATACCCTTTTCTTTTAACACTTTTTTTGCCTGTCTCACCATATAATCTGGTGCATTAAATTCCCGCATTATTTTTCTAATACCCCATTTTTCTGGGAGACAGGTAAGTATCATTAACTTCTTAACTCTATTTGAAACACTCAAACAGTAGGCCTACCTACTATGAGTCACCTTTCATGTCACAACATGATGAATAATCTACAACAGACCACTGCTGATTGTTATTTTAGTGACTTTATCCTTTGCATCCTGACACAAAATGCATAAAGTAAATTATAAAAACTATTTCTCATTTAATTTTGAAAAACTTACTGAGTAAATAATAAGACTAAAGTGACTAAATTGTGAACATAATTTGTCTTAAAGACAGCCCCCCTTGGCACAGAATTATGGTAATAATCACCATTGTAATACATTATGTAAAGGTACATAGTATTAAAATTACGCATCAGTTTTATAAAACGCTCTTTTTTTAAATTATTATTTAACTATGAACCCATTAGCCTCCCACTTTGAAATTTCGAGAATCACTTACCAAAGGTTTAAACTATTTATAGGAATTTTTAAAAAAATTTCAAAAATGCACTTTTTGAGAAAATTAAATTTAAAATTTTGATTTTGTGTTTACAAAAAAACTTTGTATGAAAAGGTATGTTGTGCTGTATATCATTGAAAACTGCATGAAAAACTGAGTAAAATAACACCACTCCCATCTCTCTAGCTCAATTAGGAGAGCAGCTGTGGTGATTTCAAAATATGTCGGACGTGCGTTTTTGGCCGTTTTTTGAAAACTTTACATAGCCGTAATTTCTAAACCGTTTGAGATATTTGAAAAAAAATTTGTATTTTTATTAATCTCCATGAGGACTACCTACATACCAAATTTCATCAAATTCTGAGATGGTCAGGTAAAATTTTTAATTTTAGCGCGTTGATTTGATACGGAATGACCCATAACCATTATTTAGCCCGTAGCTAATGTGTTAGGTTGTTCCGTGTCATGTAGCACTAGAGATTTGGATCACATTCGTTTGTAGATATGTAATTAAAAATCAACAGAATACACAAACTGTATCATACTATTGTATACATATAAACTACATGAGATTAAGTAAGTAAAATTGCACACTTGTGCTAGCGCGCGCGTGCACACACACCATGTAGATACAGAGTATGGATATTTATTGCAAAAATTGATAGGTTATTGTATATATTTCATATTTAGTATTGGTCACCTCTTTATATTGTACTCTGTAAATCACTGAGAAGACAAAGTAAATTTTATAATTGTTCAATTTGCAGGATGTATTCCCAGTTATAAATTCTGTCCTAAAAGGAGAACTGCATGTTAAAGAAGAAATCATCAAAGAAGAGAATGAACAGTTTGTTGATCAGGTATTATACATAGTTATAAATTTGTTTATAGTAACAAGCATTTATTGTTATAATGAACTGCATTGTTGTTATTTGTAAACTTATTGGTTAAAACTGTTGGAGACCGTTTGGTGTCTCATGGAAGTCATTTTTATGTGTACTTTCAGTCCATACGATTTAGCCATAACATGTACTAGTACCACATGGCAGGAAATTTGAATTTTATGACGTCAGGGGTGTGAGTACGACGTGACTATGGTGGGGGTAGAATGTAACTGAAGTAGGGATATCACGTGGGCATGGTGGGAGTACCATGTGACAGGCACCTTGTGGGGGTACCACAGCACTGGTGCGAAGTGTAGTGATTGGTCGTCCATGTTTAATATATGTCACATCATCATATAGCAGAATCAGTTGTGATTGGTGTGTTTGAATGGCGGTAGTCGGTGTGGCTAACGTGTGATAAGGGAGAAGAAAATTCCCTCTAGAAGGGAAATAGGTTAAAGAAGGATGTGTGAGGGAAAATTTAGCATTGGCACTACCACCAGTGTGTCTACGTCATGGCAGGAAAGGATTTATGTTCCCTTAACAAGTGTATCCATCATGTCCACGGCCATCTTGTCCTCTGCTTGCCTTGATTTAATAGGGCGATGTCATGTGAGGCATAAAATTGTGTAACTTAATGTATATGTGTGTATGAAAGAAAATAAAGTGGCCAGTTCCTGGTTTCTTCTTTTTGTCTTGTTTTTTCTACATTCATAAATAATGTTAACGTTCATGCATGCATGCGTGTGTTAAGTAAAACACTGTGTCTTGACGGCTCTTCTTGTCTTAGTTGTCGCAGGTTTTTTTCAGTGTTCAAAAGTAAGGTTAACCTTCACACAAATGATTAATGAGTGTTGAGGGAAAAGAAATGTGTATATGGATGTGTTGGCTGCCTGTGTAAGAGATAAAATGTGTGTGGGTTGGGTAGCCTTTGCATAAAAGCATCTTGATGTATATGTGTGCACATAGATTTTGTGTATTGTTGTAACCTAATGAAAACAATAATTCTCTCACACACACACTCACAGTGCGAAACAGTATGTGTGAAATAAAACACGACATCAATCATGTGTGTAAGTATAATTACACCATCAAAAATTGTACAATAAATATACACAGTTATGCATTACATAATGCAATAACACACACACACACACATATGTATAAAGTATCTATAGAATTGTCAGATAGTTTTAACATCAGCAGTGAATCTATAACAGACGTCAATGTACGGAATTAGAGAGTTACAAATGAAACCGCTGTAGAATGAATAAATAGAAAATCACTAGGTCTTACCTTATAGAAAAACAAATGTAAAACTTCATGTTCACACGATATTGAACGATGTAGTAAGTGTGGAACCGAGCTAAGAAATACTGTCCGCACTGCTCCATTTCTCAAATACAAATGACCATATAGCAGATCACTTCCTCCTCCACTGCACCGTAACAAGTGCACAACAAGTTAGGTAAGTTCCAAACAATCTGCAGAAAAATCAGCGTATTTTTAGAAACAAGGTAGATCGAGATGCAAAATTAAAGTTTTACAAAGTTATGGGAGTCCCTGTACTATGTAAAGGAACACACACTATGGGTGTGAATTATGGGCAACAACGAAAAGACAAGACGGTAAAATACGGACCTCGGAAATGACATTCTCAAGAGGAGTTTAAAAGTGTTCTAAACTTGACCTTATAAGAAATATGGCCATAAGAGAAGAGTTAAAAGTTTTTAACTTGAATGAAAAATTAAAAGATTACAAACAACAGTGGGAAAAACACTTAGAAAAAATGACAGATTCCAGACTGACCAAACAAGTCTGGAAATTCAAACCTATAGGACACAGGTTTGTGGGTAGACCCAGGAAGAGATGGCTGGAGGATTTTTAAGATGGAACAGGCAGCACCTTGCCTATGCCGTGTTGTGAAGATGATGATGGTGTATCAAGAATGTCAGTAAATCGGTGCTTTTACTATGCTAACAGTTTAACTCATATTTTAACACGTCCCTGTTACGGATTGTTTCCAAGTTAAGGCAAGTTGAGGCTATGGAGAACCTTGTGACTGGCTTTGAATGTTTTTTTTTTTAATCGAGTTTACAGCATGTGTGCATACTGTCATGCTTGCTTTAAGGTCCAAATGTACCTTATACATTTATTTATAAATGTATAAGGTACCATATAAATATACCGTCACGCTTGCTATAACAGCCAAATGTTCACATATCTTTGTTAATGAACATCCTTTGGTCTAATATTATGTCCTTCACTCTCATTATTTATATAATTTACATTAAATAAGTTGACTCCATAATTCTGCAACTCCCCTATGGAGTCCCATTACAGCAAGCAAGTAGATTCACAGTTGTTAACTCCATACTTCTTTATAGCACTGTTCAGACTCAGACATCTGACCAAAATTTCTCTACTGTACCTAGAGAAATTTATTGAATATTTTTAATTTCTTTACCTCAAGATGTATTTTCCTGTATTTGGAACATGTTTCGGGAATCCTATTGTTCCTATCCTCAGCCTTGTTGTTATGCTTTCCTATTGGTTTTTGGTATTTTATACTGGTATTATTGTGTGTGATTGTTGTATATATACAGTAAGGCCTTGATAATCCGGAACTTGACAGTCCGGAATCCTCGATAGTCCGCCACTTTTTATCAACAGCAACAATATATAAAAGACTCTACGTACATATGAAAAAGACTACTGAACTATGTGCCAAACATGCACGTTACTATGCCTCGAGGCGTAGTCCCATTTATTTTGCAAACATATGATATCCCTTAAACATTTTATAACCCCTCCAAAATAACATATTTTATACTTATTACATAATAAACAATTTTAGTTATATAAAAAAAAATGATTTCACAACCCAGCACTTATTAATTATGGTAATGAAATATTCTCTCTCTCTTTCACTCGCACTCTCATTCGTGTTACAAATTTTAGTTAATTCTTCCCCAAAATTGAGCTCATTTTAATAAATCGGATTTTAATGAATAGAAAAATTGGATAGCCCTTCGTTTGACTTTTGGACTTAGCTGTAAATTCATCGAAGATGTCCCATCGCTGATCTCACACTCTCGATGTTGTAGTGTCCCATTGTTGATCTCACGCTCTCGATGTAGTACCCAGAATTTGGGGTTTACGTCGAACTGTTAATATATAACTGTTAAATACTGCACTTTCACATCTTTAATAAACTCTTGGTGGTATAAAATTTAGATATATAAAGCTTTGTGAATTTGCCGGCCGGCACCCTTCACTGTCGAGATGAAAATGGCAGCGTTTTGTAACTGAGCAATGCTGAGGTGGGGCAAAAACTACGTCACTGGTCCTTTGTTCGAAACGCCAAGCCCCGTTGCTTACAAATGTATTTTAATGCGGATCGCATTCCTGTAGCTGATGTCATCACTGGGTTAGGCTTGTTTACTTCAATATGACGAACTATTTTTTGCTATTACTGGGATTTTACTCTGACCTCGACACAAATCCTGTCCGCTCAATATTACGTCGTTGAAAATTCTCAATAAAACTTTACCAATTTTTTATATGGGACTTTAAAATAAAATACAACAATTAGGCTTTAGAACAATTATTTCCCAAAAATATTATAGGACCAGAATTGTACCGTTACAAAACCCCCTCAATGAAAGATTTTATGCCGAAGCATAAAAACTCTCATTGACACATTTGTACTTCCTAAAGGGATCAGCTAGGATATGTCGCCACAACCCCCTTACTATTTGTGTGAAAAGAATACAATAACTCACACATGGTCCGGTGATGGTGACAGTACCTGCATGACCTTACTGGACTTCTCCTACGAGATCCCAACACCATAAGGCCAATCAGGTGCTTTACGCTCCTGCTCTGACGCGCTGGCCAGCTCAGGACCGCCGTCACAACATCACCAAACACTGAAACAATAAATCAAAACATCAAAATAGTGGCTTGGTATAATGCTATATCCCTAACTGATCTGTTTCCCTTTAGCTATGTGCTGGTTTGTGTTAAGAAGCACTGGGTTTGCTTCAACTCAACAAGAATTATATAGAAGTGCCACTTTCTTCATTGACTACCCTTAACATTATAAAATTTTTTCGATTCCCATCGATAATAATTAACCCTTTTTTGTTTTCATAATTAATATAATTATAGAAGAAACACAAATCTTTATACTACAATTGAAACATATCCAAAATTTATGGATACAATTACCAAAATCTCCTTCTTCCTAAAACATTTTATATAAAAAAAATTTACTATTATTATTATTATTATTATTATCATTAACAGTAAGTAATCCGGCGCTGTTAACAATATTTACCCCTCTTTCTCCTCCACACACTATTTCCCCCCCCCCTGAACTGTTGCGTTCAGTTGCCTCCACAAGGACTGAGGCAGAAGGAGTGAGCACTTTTTTCTTTTCTCTCTCTCCCATCCTTGATTCAGCTTTACAAAAAAACTTCGAGGTATGTACCCCTACTATTATTCTTATAATATGCCCCAACGTCTACCACCCCTACTGAGGTGAAGTAGCCTATGCAAACAAATAATCTTAGATTCCCCTGAATCTCCCATTAAATTTCTAAATTGAACCAATTTCATAGGCAACCAACTATGGTCAGGTTTAACAATGGCTGGCCACAGCTGGTTGTCGTCCAATACCACGATTAGTGCTGGTAAGACAGTAATCGCCCGAAATATGGGGAATCGCAATAGTTTGACACGTGTCATATGTAGTTACATTTGTAACTACCCTAAAACTAACAATTTATACATATTACATATATATATATAAATCCTCCTTACAAGACTAACATACATTATAAACATAATGATCACATTATCACTGTTCATAAAGCAGTCTCAGTACATCACCATAGTATCACTATGTTCTTCTAACCACTTAAGGTTGTTACTTCAACATAAAATTTTATTTATCACTTGACAAATATAAACATAATTTTCAAAATTTAAATGTTATCTCCAAAAAACGGTTGATTTCTTTCTTTATTTCACATAATTAATTTTGAGTATAGACACTTTGCAAGTTCCAACTTTCACTTTTCAAAAACAATACCTTCTTACTACTGGATAACAAGTACAACAATGGATCATCTTAAATTATATTATTTATACTTCTAAGAAAACATTAACTCCTTACAGAGTTAGTAAATTAAACTACAAAATTTTGGATGTTCTATTCTAAATACAATTCTTAGAATAAAACCAATGTTCGTGGAAAAGATGCCCATCGTTAAGTTTTTTTTTTCACCACGAAACTAGGGGTCCCCCTCCCCGTTCAACAATAAAATTAAATTTATACTTACACCAATTTGTGGAGTAAGACCATCGTTGCTTTCACTCCAGATGGCAGTTCCGCCAACCATGGTCCGCCTCCAGATTACCAAAATCCACGATCAGAGGTGGTGAGTCTGTGATCGCCCGAAAATGGGGGAGAGTCCCTTCTGTAAAATAATATACACCAAATTAATACTCATACATTCACTAATATCAAAAACAAAACAAAACTATTTATAATCCCTAAGATGACCAGTACAATTTTAAATTTGTAGCATTGTGTGTTCCTACTATCTCTCCAGTCACGCTGTTCTGCAACACATATGAATTTTGCATTTTAATCTCTGCTACCTCATACGGTCCTTCGTAGAGTAGGAAGAACTTCTTGATTTCTTTGTCTTGCGCGCTCGATAAGTCATGCCTTCTTACTAATTGTGATATTTCGTTTTATTGATATTAATAACTAAATATAATGTGATCTCGAATTTGTCAAAATTGTACTATCTACTTTGTCGGGCGCCATCTTGCCAACTGCAAGAAAATAATTTACCAAGGTTCGTATCAGCGAACTAGAAGATCAGAATGGTTTATTTGTAATGATTAATTTAATTCACATTGGCAATGAACAAAAGGTTTATTTACTCTAAAATGCACACAACAAAAAAAAAATAAAATTTCTTTTACTACACTTACATACTATTGCCAACTTAACTATGAGCTCATGAAATAAATGCCATTAAAATTAATTTCCGTACATCCTTTTTGTTTTTATTATTGATTTGGTCTTATTTATTAATTATGTTTCTTCGATTATGTTTCCCCCATAATTACATTTAATAATTATATACCTACACAAACCAGCACTTCGTTTAATTTCTATATTCACTCTCTCTCTCTCTCTCTCTCTCTCCCTCTCTCTACATTTCTATTCCCCTTCCATTTTTTAATTGATTTTAATTTTAATTAATTTAAGTTTATTTTGTAGGCTGCCAGTTCTTTGTTAACCATTCTCAAAATTTGCTTTTTTTTTTAAAAGGTTTTAGATTTAACCAATGTTGGTTACTTATCTGCCAAAGATCTTGATGAGTCCGTCTCTAACACGTATTTCATTCCGATTCCGCACATTTTCTTATTTATTCATTCTCCAGAACTATAACTCTATAAAACTGTTTGTTTTTTGTTGAAAGTTCACATTTTGAAACCAATTGTTGTATACGGGCCCGTCGGCGAACACAATAACTTCGCCCGAAAACCGGCGAGAGCCGGGCAGACGCACAGTGGTTAGCGTCTGTATCACTCAGATGTTGTTTTGCGACTGACTGTTCTGTTGTGTCACAATGTTGCTGGCGTGACACACCCAGGATAGGCTCTGACGAACCGATGACACACAGTTGTTATATAAGTTGCTGACGCAACACATCGCCTGATGTCTGGTTGTGTAACGTGTTTACAGATCTTGTTACATAACGTGTTTACGTTTTCCAGGTTCGTCATTGTCCTTGAACTGATTCTGGTACATTTGCAGTTGTTATTAAACTGTCCACACAATATTAAACAATTCTCACAGTCAATGCTGCCACTTTGCGATCGCTTCCACATAACAAATTTACCTCTCGGTCATAACATTTTTCCTATCACTCAACCAGTTATTTATTATTTATAAAAAAAAATACAAATTCTGTTATCACCCCAGGTATGCCCAAAAATGCCCCGCTACATAATACCATTTGTCCTATATTATATTTAACCCACTTACCTCTTGCGTCGTGTCTACGCTTTCTCTGCTCGCCTTTGCTTACTAAGTTTTCGTTGGCCAACCAGATTTTAACGCTCATATCAGTTGTCCTGCTCTCAGGTGGATAATCGAACAGTTGTTCTAAAATTCTTGGGGGGCGTGTTCCTCTTACCAACTCATGAGGTGTATAGCCGGTGGACTCGGTGGGTGGTACTGTTTAGCCAAGTTTCTACCTTTCTTACATACAATGGCCACTCGCTGTGTTTAGCGTGACAATAGGCTCTGAAGATCCTGCCTATTTCTCCCATTACACGCTCAGCCTGGTTGGACTGGGGATGATACACAGCCATATGCTTCGTGAGGATTCCTTCCCATCCTAAGGTCTGGCGCCATCTTCCACTGATGAACTGCGGCCCATGGTCTGACAAAATTACCTTTGGCTTACCCATGTTAATCATATAATCTTTTGTCACCTTTTCACTCAATACCTTACTGGTAGCTCTTTTCACGCTATACAATTTTACATATTTTGAGAAAGTGTCAAGCAATACAAATATATAAACTACTCCGCCTCTACCCTTCGGCAACGGTCCAAACAAATCCACAGCAACTAAATCGAAAGGTTTTTCTACCTTAACATAATTCAACTCACCTTCCACTCTGTAATTTACCACCTTCGACTTTTGACACAAATCACAACTCCTCAGCAGCTGTCTCACTCGTCTCTCCATATTCCTGAAAATACATGATTCTTTTAAAACATTCACACACTTTTTAGCTCCAAAATGACCATATCTTATATGACAATCCCAAATAATCTTCTCTTCAAACACTTCGGGCACTACTAATCTCCAGTCACGCTCACCCCCTACTACCCTCTTGAACAACAACCCTTTGTAAATTTGAAAATATTGATTGTACTCTGATTCATCCAATTCCATCTCCAAGCTGTTTATTATTTTCCCCGACTTACCATCTGCTCTCTGCATGGTTCTGATATCCTTCAACTCTTCTCCAAAGATCCTGTCTTCTCTGCTAATCTGAAAAATTTCAATTTCCTTTAAATTCCTACCTGTTTTGTTGTCCTCGCAATCTACTCTGGAAAGAGTGTCGGGTACCTTATTCTCTGTTCCTTTGATATACTCCCACTCGAAGTTGTACTCCTGCAAAACAAGTACCCACCTGGTTAAACGGCTGTGAGCAAGCTTACAAGTGTTGAGGAACGACAACGCCTTATGATCTGTTCGAATAATTGTTTTGTTGCCTAAGATGTATGTTCTGAATTTGCCGACTGCGAACACAATACTGAGCAATTCTTTCTCCGTTGTGGTATAGTTCTTTTTGGCTGGCAACAATGATCGGCTGGCGAATGCAATAGTTAGATGTTCCCTCTCGTCATCCTCCTGATACAGTTCAGCACCTACTGCTACATTGCTGGCGTCCGTCTGCAAATAAAACACTTTATCAAAATCCGGATGGTTCATCATAATCATTTTACTAAATTTTCTTTTTATTTCTTCGAAAGCTCCACGCTCCACGTCTCCCCATTTCCATTGCCTGTTCTTTTGCAATACAGCACAACTTAGCTGTGATGTGTGCGTAGTTCCTTTGAAATTTTCTGTAAAAGTTGCACAGCCCAAGAAAACTCTGAAGTTGCTTGATGTTCCGCGGTTCAGGGAAGCGCATAATAGATTCGACCTTGTCCGGGTTGGCTGAAATTCCTTCCGACGTAATAATGAATCCTAAAAAATTAATCTTTGTTTGTAAAAATTTGGACTTGTCCCAATTTACTGTTAATCCTCCTGCTTCTAATTTTTCTAACACATACTTTAAATGTTCTAAATGGACTTCAAAAGTCCGGGATGCTATCAAAATGTCGTCCATGTACACTGTGAGGAAATCTAAATCTTTTGGTCTCAAAATTCTGTCTAAACACTTAATGAAACTAGCTACGCTGGTATTTAGCCCAAATGGTAGTCGTCAAAACTGATAATTTTTCCCATTAAATAAAAATGCTGTGTAGTGCCTACTTACCTCTGCTAATGGTACTTGCCAATATCCAGCCGTCAGATCTAATGATGTCATGAACCTTACTCCACTAAACTTTTGAAATATTTCATTAATTGATTCTGGTGATTCCCGGTCTGGTATGATGATCTGGTTTATCCTCCTCGCATCTAAACACAATCTTACTCTTCCATCTTTTTTAATTACCACCACCAATGGATTTGAGTAGTGCGATACTGACCTCTCTATAATTCCGCCTTCCATCATCTTACCCAACTCTTCTTGCACCGCTCGTCATTTAGAGTAAGGCACTGGATAGCTCCACTGCATGAATGGTGTGTGTTCCCTAATCTGCAACATACATTCATAATTTTTTGCCCTTCCTGGAACATCGGCAAACACTCTCTTAAACTGCGCTATTACCTGCCATAACGCTACACGTTGGCTACTCCTTATCACCTCACCCCTACTACAGAATTCATCCGCCCTTATCTCCCATACTGCATTATTAATATTACTCATTTCATTATCAACATCTTCAAAATACTCACCCTCTCTACACAAATTTATTTTAGTATTTATGTTATTCTCCACTACTCACTTTTGTAGTAATTTCACACCAGTTATTTTAACTTTATTTGTCACACTTTCAAAATTAACTTTAACAGACCGATCACCCCCATCTAACTCTAACACCTTCTCTTTGAAATTTATCACAGCTTTATTTCTTTGTAAAAAATCATTGCCCAAAATGATGTCTAAACTTAGCCCCTTGACTACCAAAAATGTATTATCAAAATTTATATCTTCAATTGAAAAACTTAAATGTATTTGCTTGGTCACACGTTTACTACGTACTCCCGTGACTCCTGTTACTGTAACCCCTGCTATGGGTGGAACTGGAATATTCTTTTTAAATTCTTTCAATTCACTTAAAATGTTTTCGGCTATTACTGAAATCTCACTCCCCGTGTCAACAAGTGTTTTAAATTTCCTATTTTCTATTGTTACCTGGATTTCCGTGAGTCCAGCTCTCACCTCAGTTGTTGTGTTATTTTCTTCCTCCAACAAGTCAGCTATTATATCTGTTTTGATTATGTTACTTTGGACATCTTCTAATGGTTGGACCTCATGTGCTTCCCTGAACAGTGGTCGGGTCCGAGTTACCACTGTTGGCTTTAGTTTTCCGGCTGTGGCCTGCTGTTACTGGTGGTGGGTACCTGGTGTCCCCTTGTCGGTCCCTGGTTATGGTTTGGTGTTCCTCGGGTATTCAGTGCTCCTCGGTTTGTCGGTACAAACTGCTTGGTGTCGTTTCTTGGTACCTTACATTTGTAGCAATGTTGCATGTGGGCACGATTCCCAGTCCTGCACCTAGAACAACTCCACCCACCTGGTTGCTTTAAATCAGTACGATACATATTATGATTATTGTTTCCATTATTATAATTCCTTTGCCGATTAAACTCGGTGTTGTTATTATTTATAGTATGTGGTATGGGTCGTCTACCCATTTCACAATCATGAATACTCTGTAGTATATCTGATACTCTTTCTAGCTCGTTTAGAGTTTCTATTTCTTTTGTCATTAATGTAACCTGCACTTCTCTTGGTAAGTGCTTACTCACGTATCTAACGAACGATTTAAAGGGTATTGGTGGCTCTAAGTATTTCGCCTCGTTATATAGTTTTGTCACATATATCGTGATATTATTATTATTAGGGTTATGTCCGATGAAATTACCCACTCCCATAATACGGCTTCTTAAAGTTTCCTGTTCTTCTTCCGTCCAATATTTGCCCTTAAAAGCTTTTTCAAAAGTGTCATAACAATCCCAGTCTAATCTATGAGCCTCAGCCCATATTATTGAATTACCTTTGAAACACTTTACTATTTTGGTTAATTTTACTTCCCAACTACTGCTACTGAAATAATTATAATCCCGTGTCTGATTCAGAAAACGCATGGGATGTATCACCCTGTTTTCATGGCTAAAATTTTCTAGTTCTATTTCATTGTATAAATCCCTCGTGACTACCACTCTCTCATTAATACTAGAAATATTTTTATGAATTCCCCCCCCCCCGTAACTCATTTTTTACACTTGTTAAACTATTGGCAATTAAATCATATTTATCATGCACATCATTATTATTTTGTATAGCTAAATCATCTATTTCTTTAATCTTATTTTGTAAAATACTTATTCTACTCTTAGTATTTCTTTCATGTTCTGATATGGTATTATCTATAGTTTCAATATTTTTTGTGATGTCCACAACATTTGATTCAACTTTCTCTAATTGGCTTTGCAAAACATTTGTTTTCAATTCTGTGTGGTTATTTACTTCATAATTTGTTTTAATTTCTATTTGACTTTCTACATGAGTTAAACATTTCTTTTCTATTTCTTTATTTTGTGACTCTATCTGGTTTTTAACTGTGTCATTAACTGTCTCATAAATTTGATCAATTTTGTTATCCAAATTACCTATCTTACTATTAAATTTCTCATTTACTATTTCTACTGTGTGTTTCTGGATATTATCACAACGTGTTTCTATTGTGTTAATTCTTTCATCAAAGTGGCAATTTTGTCTTTTAATTTCATTTTTTATTTCATCAAACTTCTCATTAAAATCACTTTTAATTTGAATATTTTGTGTTTTAATTTCATTTTTTATTTCACTTTTGAAGTTATTAAAATTTTCATTCTGTTTGTCAAATTTATCATTCAAGTTATTATATTTAACATTAGAATCATTTTTTGCTCATCTAACTTCTTGTCTAACTTTAACAGTAATTGCATCATTGCACTAATCTCATCTGTTTTATTTTCATGACTTGAGATGGATGTTGCTATTACTGTCTCTACCTCTACAGATTCAGTCGCACTCGACCAACCAATCTGACTAATTTGTGTTAATGGAACATCCATCTCACTAGTCAAATTTTCATCAGTTACACTGATTTCTATTGTTTTATTGTCATTGGTACTCATTTTCTTTGTTTATTATATCTCTAATACATACTATACTGCTAACGCATATCTGCATATAGGCTTGTAACTTAAACCCTACCTTACGCACTTGTTTACGTACTTTCAAAATTACTCCAGGTAATTATTCCGCTTTTCTGGTAGGCACACCCCACATAAAATTATATTTTATGTCGAGTCACTGTTCGGCACGTGCCAATGTAACTTTAATTTATTTGTTACTTTTATTTATTTTGTAATACAATCATTTGAATTTTATCGGGCGCCGTGTTGCAAACTGTACAACAAAATATGTATACTTACCTAAGGTCAGAATTCGTGTTAGCGAACCAGTACTTGCGGAATGTATTACCTGAAATAACTCACTCGTGCTTATATTGTTTACCAATGACATTACCTTTTATTAAATAAAAGACTCTACGTACATATGAAAAAGACTACTGAACTATGTGCCAAACATGCACGTTACTATGCCTCGGGGCGTAGTCCCATTTATTTTGTAAACATATGATATCCCTTAAACATTTTATAACCCCTCCAAAATAACATGTTTTTATACTTATTACATAATAAACATAATATTTAGTTATATAAAAAAATGATTTCACAACCCAGCACTTATTAATAAAAATTATGTAATGAAATATTCTCTCTCTCTCTCTCTCTCTCTCTTCTCTCTCCTCCTCTCTCTCTCTCTCTCTCTCTCTCTCTCTCTCCTCTCTCTCTCTCTCTCTCTCTCTCTCTCCTCTCTCTCTCTCTCTCTCTCTCTCTCTTTCACTCGCACTGTCATTTGTGTTACAATTTTAGTTAATTCTTCCCCAAAATTGAGCTCATTTTAATAAATCGGATTTTAATGAATAGAAAAATTGGATAGCCCTTAGTTTGACTTTTGGACTTAGCTGTAAATTCATCGAAGATGTCCCATCGCTGATCTCACACTCTCGATGTTGTAGTGTCCCATCGTTGATCTCACGCTCTCGATGTTGTAGTACCCAGAATTTGGGGTTTACGTCGAACTGTTAATATATAACTGTTAAATACTGCACTTTCACATCTTTAATAAACTCTTGGTGGTATAATATTTAGATATATAAAGCTTTGTGAATTTGCCGGCTCGGCACCCTTCACTGTCGAGATGAAAATGGCAGCGTTTTGTAACTGAGCAATGCTGAGGTGGGGCAAAAACTACGTCACTGGTCCTTTGTTCGAAACGCCAAGCCCCGTTGCTTACAAATGTATTTTAATGCGGATCGCATTCCTGTAGCTGATGTCATCACTGGGTTAGGCTTGTTTACTTCAATATGACGAACTGTTTTCTGCTATTACTGGGATTTGACTCTGACCTCGACACAAATCCTGTCCGCTCAATATTACGTCGTTGAAAATTCTCAATAAAACTTTACCAATTTTTATATGGGACTTTAAAATAAAATACAACAATTAGGCTTTAGAACAATTATTTCCCAAAAATATTATAGGACCAGAATTGTACCATTACAAAAGTTACTTTTGAATGGACGCTCAGCTCTTTAAAAATTGGTTTTTTTGAACAGTTTGTTCCTGGAGTTAAACAAAACTTCAAAAAACTTGGTTTGTCTGAAAACACACAGACTGTTTGTTAGTAGATAATTGTAGAGCCCATCCTCCTCCTAGTGAGTTAAAGTAAGCAAATATAACAGTGAAACACCTCCCTCCAAGCGTTACCCCTTTGATTCAGCCTAAGGATCAAGAGTAATTCAGAACTGTAAGTGCTAATAGAGGGTTTCATTTATTCAAGGACTCATAAACTCAGACTGTAGTGTAAAAGACTTTCAATCAACTTTTAACATGAAAGATGCTATTTTTGGAGCTGCTGTTACTTGGCAAGAAGTAAAAAACGATACGTTAATAAAAGCATGGAGAAGTTATGGCCAGCTGTGATGAACAATCCCCTTAGTAAACATAATGAACTAGATGATCCTGAAAGTCAGTTGCTGGAGACTGTTAAAAATCCTGCAGAAGGCTGTTTATCATTGTCAAAAATGTCTGATGATGAAGTGTCTGACTGGCTAGATGTTGACAGGGACCACCCGTACTGTGGAGGAGATAAATGATGAAACGATCATTCAGAGTATGTTAAATCCTCAAACAGTTCAAGAAGTGGAAAGTGATGAGGAAGATGAGGGTAGTGGATCAAATAACGTTACTTGGCGCAAGGCAACCGATGTAATACACACTTTTGTAAAATTTGTGGAGGCAAATAAACATTACAACATGGCTGAAGTTATGAATCTCATATAATCCACAATGACTTTTTAAAAACAAAAGATCTAACAACAAAAGACAAGTTGATATAAGATCATTTTTTAACAAACCTCAAGTACGACAACCAACGTGGCATCGGCCTCCATGGACAATCACTAACACTCACCCTAACGTGGACGAATTATTGATTTTGTTTTAAATATTTAATTTTTTGAGAAAAAGTTTACTGTTGTAATTGAACATGGTCGTATGTAATTTAAATAATAAATTTACCTATGTAACTGCACACTAACAAGTGTACTGTACCGTTATCCCTTGTTTTATCATATTTAATCTAAACACCTTGATAGTCTGGAAAATTTGATAATCCGGCACGCTCTCGGTCCCGACCATGCCGGATTATCAAGGTCCTACTGTATTAACTTTTTGAATGTTTTCGATGTTGAGTACTTCGAAAATTGTGTCATGTTTTGTATTGATTTCTGTATTAGTTTGTTTAGTTTTGTGTTTGTATGTTTATAAATAGGCTATAACATCTTGAGGTAAAGAAATTATAAATATTAAATAAATTATATATGCATCAAGAAATAAACTGTAGCAAAAAGTGTTTGAAATGTGTGTGTGTGTGTGTGCACGCGCGTGCGTGCGTGCAACCAATTTGAACAGTTGCAGTAAATGTTTACAGTTTGTTAAAACAGCCGTATTTCATTGGGAAAATTAATAATTTTTTTTTTATTTTAGGGTAGATATTTTATTTATACAGTAGACTCTCTACTATCCGGCCTATTTTTGAACCTACGTGCCATGTCCAAAACACAAGTTGCGACATGAAAAGCGCGAATCCCCCCCTCTGCTCTTCTATTTAGATGTCATAAGGTGGTTGGCCGAAACATGGGAAGAGATTCCAAACATATCACTTGTAAGGTCTTGGAAAATTCTTTTGAACCATGAAGGTGGACATTTCAACCTTGAATCCGTGTGTGAAACCGAAGTGGAAGATGAAAACGATAAACTTGTTTTGTTGCTAGAAAAACTACTGGGGTGTGACGATGTCAATGCAGAGGACATTAGAGAAAGGATGGCAAATGACGAAGTTGATGAAATAACAGATAAAGATAGTGTGGCAATTTTGACACTAGAAGATGAAAAAGAAGAAGAGGAGGAGGAGGCATCTTTAGATGACAGGAAAAATCTCATCCCACATTCGGAAGTGTTCAAGACGATTGAGGCAGTGCTGGAGTACATTAGTCAGCAGGAGGAGCGATGCCAGCTGATAACATCTGGTTGCGTAAGTGGAGGGACATTGTGTCGCGGAAGAGGGCTAAATCGGATAAGTAGTCATCTATCAAGGGATTTTTCAATTAAGAATTAAGCCTACGTTTTACGTTAATGTTTTGTTTATTTTAAAGTTGTATGTATTCATACTGTACAGTGTACATCATTTTATGTTTCCTGCAATTAAGTTAGACGTTATAAAATTTATCTTAAAATGTATACAATATTTTTATTCTTGGACTTCCTTTTTCTGTAATAAAATTTTAAAACGTACAGTACAGTACATAAACATTTATAAAGTACTGGACTGTACTAAGACATAAGAAAATATGAATAAGAGTGGGTTTTGGTATAAAAAGTGTGATTTTAATGGTATGGGTGGGGCAGGAAGTGAGTAATTATAGAACTCTGGCCTATCAAGCTTTTTTGTTATCCGCCCTGCCCTTCCGCCACATTAGACCAGATAGTCGCGAGTCTACTGTATTTATATTTATTTTGTTACAGCATTTGGAAGACATCACTACAATTATAAAGGATGAAATTGTTTTAGAAGAAGTGGAAAAAGAAATGAATACACAAGAGGTAAAGTTTTTTTTTAAATATACAATCAGTCTTCCATCTACAAGTAGGTGAGACAAGTGAGATTCATGGTAGATCAGTCTTCCATTGAAGGCGGTCACTTTATTAACAAAATATTTTTCAAGTTGAACATTTATAGTTGAAAATTATATTCAGTCGTAGCCTTTCCGGTGCTCTGGGTGTTATACACACGAAATTTTTATGTCAATATGATGATGCTCTGGATGTGGTAAGTCGCACGTCGTTTTAAATTGGTAAAGTGCTGAGAATGGTTTAGTACGCTTATGGCTGTGACACACGGAACAAGCATTGTACGTACAAGATCAACGAAGTGTCTTTAGTTATGAGTCAGCTGTTGAAACAAAGACAGTTCATTCAGTGTGTCTGGTGTCTTGTAGAAACTGAGATAAAGTTGAGATAATTCGCAGATGAGTTTTTGTAAACGCTGCCATTAAGTGATACGTATATTTGTTGTTGTGGCGTGTGCCTTTTAGTTACATCTGGAGTTGACAGTTGAGTGTTCCTCAGCTTGTATAATCTTTGGCGTTAGCGATAAATGTAATTGTTGTTGTGGTGAGTTTATTTTGTATCTACATTTGCTAATTGACAGTTGAGTGTTTTGAGATTGTGTAATCTTTGCAGTAAATGACATGTATAATTGTTATTGGGGCCATTTTGTAAATGGTAGAGTGCTCCATGCGTATATATACACACACTGCTGCTGAAAATATGGCACACGGGCAAAGCATAAGCGCTCACACGTGTTGGCAGCAAAATGGTTAAAACATGGAGACACCTGACATGTCTTGCATTGGTGCTGTCACCCAACAATTGAGTGCTAGTTGATTGGGATTGGTGATTCAATTTCAGTTGTTAATTTATACAATAAAATTGAATTTCCTTTACCAGTGAAACACTTGAATGTGGTCTTCTACACTTTTGTTCCTTGTGAGCAATGGGTAGGTTGATGATTGTTATCAACATGTAATATGAATATATTCAATAATTGAATGAACGAATCGAGTTTTCTTTTTACTTGACCTTTTTTTGGCATTTGTCTTTCTGTCTGTTGGGGTATGTCACATGATTACTTTTCAACACTTCAAATGATTTTTGGTAACCTTGGCCTGTGTGTCTGTAACTCTACTGTACAGAACCCTATTGTTTTTTACACTGATCCCGCAAAATGTAGGTGGGAGACTGGTAAAAATGTGTGAGGGTGAAAATTTAGAAAAAAATCACAAAAGTGTGTGGAAATTTGAAATAAAGAGAACTTTAACCATTATGAATTTAGCTTCATTTTTAAAAATGTCAAAATTTTGGGATGCCAGGGGCCAAAAAGTGAGGGAAAATTCTGATAAAATAGCAAAAATTAAAAGGGATTATTGGGCATATGGCATGTGGGATATCAAAGAGAATATTAACTAAAATCTGAACGTAGTGGTGAGCTATAGAAATTTCAATATTTTGGAATGCAAATTTTTAACACAGCTTCCTAGAATGGAATAAAAAATTATTGAAATCCGGCCATGGTCAGACTAAAGAATATTTTAACACAAATTAGATGTTTAAAATTTTTAGCCTGTATTGTGTGCTTACTATACAGTTGTTACATTTCTGAACAAAAAATAGAGTATTTTTAATTAAGAAAGTTGTGTTAGTGGTTATAATCACTGCTGTCGTTCCATTGTTAAGCAGCAGGGAAATGGGCAGTAGTTGGTAAAACTAATTGGAGGAATGAAGCGCCTAGACAATACACAAGTTATACACCTCTCAAAAACAGTGGGAGCTTAGTATATTATCTGAAATGAAAACAGATAAACCTGTTTGAAATGATATGCTGTCAAATCCTTATATATAGTGGCATTTCTCCTTTGTGTATAGTTTGCTACAATCAACAAAATGAGCTATCACATGACTAAAACCATAATGGCTGCCAGACAGTCAACTCTATGTGGGTCACTCTTTATATACAAAACAATCATAAAACCTGTTTAGACATGTGAGAGACAACGATGGAACATGCAACAACACTAATATGCTTCCTGAGCTGCAGAACTTGCTCACTACTTTGAACAAAGTACATTTATTACTGAATGAACTTTTATATTACATCATTTTTGATTAGCAGAAAATCCTGATTACCATATTTTTTTGAATAGAATTAACACTGTTGCACACCCCTATAGAAAAATTATTCCAATTAGAGCTTTCAAGCTTCACAGCTCATCGTCAGATCGGAAATAACAATAATATGACTAGACACCTTCTTTATACCCACTTGCCCTACCACTATCATACACATTTTCATAAACAAGCTATAAGTTAAATGTCCTTTCTGGCTATTATTAACTAGCGAGTTCAGTCAGCCATGTTGGTACTTTTACATTTCTTTGTAGTACATTCTGTGTTGTGTGTTTTTTGTGTACATTCTTTTTTAATACCTAATGTTTTAAATCCTTTCTCATTTAGTTTTAGTATTCACTAAATTTTCTAACCCTTTCTCTTTTTTTCAATATTTCTAACTCCTCTCTAAGCCTTCTTTTAACTGTGTTACTCACTACTTTCAAAATATCATAGTCTTCTAAAGGATTAACAAACTTATGGTTCTCTTCTATGAAGTGTCTTGCATATAATGAATTTGTTGTTCTATTACCTTCTCCACATTTGTGGTTAGATAACCTGCATTCGAATTTCCATCCTGTCTCGCCTAGGTACACTTTGTTGCATTATTTACATTTTAATTTATAAACTCCGCGTCTGTAAGATTGGGATTTTTTCTATTTTTATTTCTTATCTTATCAAATACTGTTTCACGTTTTTTAATTGCTATATCTACTCGTATTTTTTAAAACATTGTATAATTTTTCTGGTATGTGATCCTACATATGTCAGTGACCATGCATAATTCTTTTGTTTTGGTTCATTTTTAGCTTTTTGCATGTTAATACTTTCCATAACTTTATCCACTGTGTTGGTGTACTTCATTTCAGATAATATACTGAGTTCCTACTGTTTTTGTAAAATGTATAACTTGTGTATTGTCTAGGCGCTTCATTCCTCCAATTAGTTGTACTGACTACTGCCCATTTCCCTACTGCTTAACAATGGACCGACAATCTCTTTGTAGATGCCCAGGTTCCCCATATCTAAAAAGCTTCGGTCTTCCATACTTTCTACCTTCATACTGTGGTGCCGAATGTTGAAGACTCTGTCTCTTATTCTTCCTTATAATCATTTGTGTTGTCACAGTCTGTTAGTGTGTGCACTTTATGATTTGCCCAACCAGACACTGACTTGGCGGCCTCAAACTGTACAGCATAGACAAGCGCATCCACTCTATTCTGGTATATTGCCATTGTAACAGTTGTTGTAGTTCACTATCTCTGACACCATCAGTAAATATCTATCACCATTGACATTCAGAAATTCTCTCCTGCTCTATGATAGGCCAGTCTAACTAGTAAGTCAATACTTGCTTCAAACTGTTCTGCATAAGAGTTCTGGCTGTAAGATGACACTTTCTGTAGTAGCTCTAAGGCAGATACTTGAAAGCAAGAATAAGTGAAACCAATAATATGTGCTTGCGACTTCAAATTGCCGAAGATATGTTGTCCAGTAGTGCTTCCATCAAATGTTGGGCCCTTGATATGAATAGGCATGACTGCAGTCAAAGTAACTCTGTTACCTTATTTTCTGTATTTTTTTGGACTTTACCTTTTTTGGTACAATCTATTGAGCAATTTGATTTGAGACACAGGGTTGTTTTTTCATTGACAGTTCAGCTTCTATTTTAATCTGTTATTTTACATTTGCAGTCCACTTCTCTACTACAGATAATCTTACCTCTTGCCCACTGAAATCACCATGTAATTCACCCACACCTCCACATAGTAGAACCCAACTCTTCAGCAGTATGCTCCTGTAAATTCCTTTGTTCCTATATCAGTGCTTTTATGTGTTCTGTTTCTTGCTGATGTTCTTCTTTTTGTCATTATATCTAAGCCAGGATGCTTTTAATGAACTAAATGAATAAGTATTACCTTCTTAGTCTGTCCTGTGGCTTCCTCATATAAATCTTAAAGATGTAAAACGTGTTTCAGAACTTATGTTCCATCATCAGGTGCGTTTCACACGTTGGAGGTCGTCAACACATTAAGACACAACACATATTTAAACACAAAAAACTAATTAACAATAGCGCGCGAAGTTCACGGTGCGCACCATATGGTGTAATATCCATACTGCCCTCTGTTGTCATTGTTGTCTGTGCGCTATCTGTGATGCGGGCTTCAGGCGTTCATAGAATTGCAGTGCTGTATCATACAATGTGTTGGAATGAAAATTCAGCTGGTCGTTGAACAAATGCTTGAGATAAAATTTATACGCATTATACACTTCAAACTCCTCGGCAGCACTCATGTACCAGGCTTACTTGCAAACCTGTGGGTATAAGATTTGTAGCAAAATCTGTGTAATTGTGGGTACTATTACATTCAAACTGCCGCATTGAATGTAACAATATGTGGCAGTTACATTAAAATTAAAATTTTTATACATTTCAAAAAACAAGCAGTTTTACAAAAAAAGTAGTCAGTTCCTCGGTGTGGAACTGTTCGTAAGATGATCACACTCAAAACGTTAAGTATAGTGGAATGCTATGTAAGGAAGTGTAGCCACGTTTGTAGTATACATGTGCGAGGGTACAAAATTATTTTATTGGATATTGTAACAAGACATATGAGCCCAATATTTAAGTAACAAAATATTAACACATGTCATAATAATTGAGTCAACTAGACACACCAAGTATTTAATCTGGAAATGCCAAGAATGAAACTACATGAGCAACTCATCAAGAAGAATAAACTCACAATGCAGGAGTTAATAAAGTGTAATGGTAATAAACAATAATGATAACATATAAGAAGAAAGAAGATACAGTAAACAGTGATTATACCACAAGAACCAATAACCCAATAGATTCGGCCAGTAAGGAACAAATAAAAACAAGGAAGAAACATACTACGAGAAAGACACATAACAACCATGGCATAAAATATAGATTCCAATAGCCAGTCAACTATAGATTAACATCTTACCCGTATAAATACTAACTGAAGAACTTACAGATTGAAAATAAAACAATAACTGACTGACTTAGATGACCCATATATAACTAATATTATTGTAAATGAGTAGGGCATCCTATATTAGACAAAAGAGTGGAAGTAACAATAATGTTAACATAAAAGAAGCTGTAAATAAAAGCATAATGACATATTATGCACAGCATCAATGTAATATAGAAGTGAATTAAAATTGTCTCATAATTATAATAATTGTTAGTCAAGTAATCAACAAATCATGTAACATAAGAAAAAAGAACTAAATAATGAATTACCAGTTGTCATTAATAACATTAGGCTTGAAAAAACAAGGTTAAAAAAATGTAAATTTGCATCAACTCAATACACCCATTGTTGTTGCAAATAAGAACACCACATAACCTAGATACAGGTACTTTCCACCTAATTTCATATTTAATAGTAGACAAAACATGTCTAAACTGAAATATTTTGTACCCAAAATCAAGTAGATGTAATAAGGTTTCTACCAATACCAATGTCAGATACCAAGAGTAATCTTTATCTAAGAATTCAAGTAAACAAAGTGAACAAAAACAGCCAAAATGAGATTCACCATGTGAAACATAGACAAAACCACATTGTAATGTTAGATAGGAATAACAGAAGGATACCTATGTAATAAGTAAGATATAATATCACTATTATACTAGTATAAAAGAATTATAATCAGTGACATAATGTGTAATAAGAATAAATAAGTACACCTGTCATATGACACCAGATGTAACTAATATTATCCAATGCTATACGCTAAGGAACACACTAGTGTGTTAAAAACACAAGACTGACTATCAATATACTACTACTAATAAACTATTCTAAACTAAATAATGGTCTGAAAAGACAACACAATCCCAAATAAGAGTTAAAATAAATGTACACTTTATAGTGCCATATAGAGGTCATATTAATGACCAAAATACCAAGGAATAACAATATATTCCAACAAACAAAGATAAACAGTAGTTGTAACAACTCAATGTTTACAACTGGGGCAATACAGAAGTTACCCAGATACCTTTTATTATAAATAATTTGTAAATACAATTAATAGACTCTTAGGCTAAATCAATGGTAGGATAAGAATTATATTTTGTCAGTAGATATAAGTAACCAATAAGTGAGAAGTGTTGAAGGACTTGGAAGGCATGCTCAAAAGGAGATATGATTGCCATTAAATAGTTTTAATTCATTAATAAATCAAATTAATAGTGAATAGTGTAATGTGATAATCTCAAACATTAACTCCCTTAATAATAATGAACGAAACCACACCATGAGTGGACTCTAAATGAAGAGCCAAATGTTACCAATACAGTGATGAGCTTAGATTTAAATTCTATGCTATAATAAGAAAGTTATTACAATTATAAATTATTTGTGCCAATTCGAGCAAATGTTTATACTCTCAAACCCAGCCTCCCCACGCTAATAACAATAATTAAAATATTGCGCGTAGGGGGTATGTGCATCAAATTAAAGATCATCAACCAATCAAATCCGAGAAATTAGCCAATTTTACAACGATCGCAAAACGGAACGGCAGATTTTGATGCCATTTCGAGACACTTTTTAATCAACCTTAGAGGAGAGCAGACGGCTACTCGACACCGAATGAAATCAGCTGTTTACACAATTTGTGCGCGTCACCGATGTCAACAAAGCAACATAACCTAAACTTGTGCAAACATAATTACACTATTATTGAAGATGTTTTAAGTGTAACAGTGCGTTAATAAGGATTGCTAAGTGTATAATCCATAGCAATTCCGGGATTTAAAAGGGAGTACAGTGATTTTCTCAAAATTAGTTAAGCATTTTAAAAAGACGATATAACCGAACAACATTCTAATAATGCGTACAAAATAAAGTATGTAGGTCATTGCACCTTCCTAATATCATTCAGTCATCAGTACTAATGATAATTCTCAATTTTAATTTAAATATTTCAGTATTAAGAATGTTGCATACATTAATCATTTATTATGTATGAATACTGAGTGTGATATAACCACACCTGATTGAAGTTGTTGTTTAATAAACCTAGATCAAATTAACAAGCATTCATAAGCGATTGAGAATTGACTGTCTGAAGCAATTAACAAAAGTTAATGAAAAATGCAAATGCTATTTATGTTTTGTAATTTAGGAAGAGTCTACTACTACTACTACTACTACTACTACTACTATTTAAATATTTCTGTCTATTATGAATAAGAAGCTAATGTTGTTAAGCTATATAATTACTTACAACTAAACAATTACCTTTTACAGAGTCAAATGATCATTCAGATGTTTCATTCAACAACACTGTTTCGAAATATTATTTTAGTGTTCACATTTTAAATATTTTATCGAGAGTTCTTTTAACGTTAACAAACGTTCATTAAATCATTTATTGTCGGTTGACTAATAAACTAGTTAACCTAAAATGCCCAAAGCAGGCATGTTTATATGTTAAATATTAAGAGATGATTGAGTTGTAATCATCCTCAAACTGCCTGATAACGGTAGAGTAAGAGTTCTAGTAAATTATTTGGTATTCTGTAAGTTAAAAGAACCCACACCTGAATTTATTTAACCAAAAACATTTTAACCACACACTGACGTTGTAGATCAGTTATACCACCCTGAGATAATTTTTATGAAACAAATAACTAATGTTAATTAATTTTGAACCCAAATGGTTAATGATATTTTAGATCACTAAAAGAAGTGTTAAAAGAATAAATTCTCATTTTATACGATAAAGCGGAGTCAGTTAGTTCATTTCAGTAGACTATAGAGTTTTCAGAATAGGTGAACGCCTCTTATTGGATAGCACGACACACAGCGGCAAATTTGAATACGGTAAGTCAATCTAAAGTTTAGATTGCTACATCGACCCTGCAAGATCGGCAAGACTCACTACAAGTAAGTGATCATTTCTTACCAAATATTTGTACTTACAGTGACGAATCTACGTCACCGATTCACCTAGTCAACAGAAGAATAATAAATTAAAATAAATCAACCGAAGTTTAAATACTTCGCTTCGTTAAGAGCAATTCATCGGATTTATTTACATTGGATTCAATGAAACGATTTAATTGTATTGAATAAATCAATAAAAATAATAAAACTAAATCAAACTTCATAACAAAAAGTTATTAAAATATAAAATTTAAAAACAATTACATGGATTTGAAAACCCCATAATCCAGTTATTCTACTATATGTGTATAAAAAGCATGTTAATTTAAATAATTTTTGTGATATGTAAATTTTTGAGATGGGATATATCAGAATGTTGAAAATAAAAAGGTTCGACCTAGTTAATGACAATAATTATTTTAAAAATTAGTAACTAAATGTATGTTTTTAAGTAAAAAGGGTTTATGGCCATAAATTTGATTGTAAAAATATTCAGGTTTTTTTAACTGTTCAGAAGCCACCTTCGAAAAGAACTTTTATTATCTGTAAAAAGTCATGAGGAGGGGTTACCTAAGAACCAATCTGATTATGCGAATTCAGTTGAAAATTATTTTTAACCTATTGATCAGTCTCTCTTTGGAATCGATAACATGTAATTGCCACTTAGTACATGATCATTGACCTCTCAATCACCACACACACGTTAGAAAATTACTACAGTTGCTGCAAGAAATATAGTAGTGCTATTCTGTGAAAGTGCAAGATATCCGATTAGGTATATAGACGCTTTAAGCTGACTGGAAAAAAGGGTGTTAGCATAACACACCATTTTATTAATCAGTATTAGTTTGCCGTTAAAGTATGTAACCATGCCCATGAGAAATAACTACACGCCTGAAAGCGACCCTGCGGCTGTACAGAGTATATCAATCCACAATCCAGGATCATCCAGGAACAACCCATCATCTGAAGTCTTTTAATTACCTTGTATCCGTCAGTGACTTCGTTTTTTGCGTTATTCATATAGACGCATTTCGTGACGTGTCACATCATCAGTATCCTTCGTCAAGCATTAAAATTCATATAAAACATTTGCACATATTTACTATATTAAGTCACAGTAACAGCACACACATAATACGATATAACTTCGGCTCCGTTGGACCAGTCCGACCGCACGTGTATTTGACGAGCCACTAATTTAACTGAGTCAATCTTTATCACTAGTCATCTCCGTCATGCGTGATTATATTTAGGGCTATATCATATAGTGAGTTGGATTGAAACTTTAATTGTTCATTTAATATACTGTCACTGTTGATATTCTTATCTTTAAATGCCTTATAAATCTCAAATTCCTCGAGAGCGTCCATTAACCTACCCTTACCACATACATGGATTGCTTTGAAATTAGTACGGAAATCTGTGTAATTATGGTTATGCATCATTAGATGGCGCGCATAATTAGATTATAACGTCTCTCCTGTTAAGACAGTATAACATAGGGAACCAGTTTACTTGTTTGCTGTTAATTAAACTAGCTGCCGTAGTTAGTAAAAATTACTTATTTTTACTTTACTTTTAAAAGAAAATTCTTATAGATTCTGCATCAAATACTCTTTAAATTGTTACTCTTAGTATCTCAAAATCATACAGCTGTGAATTACTTTGATTACCACGGATCCGGGTTCTGACTTTATAATATTCTAACATACTTCAACATCATCCAAACTATTTGAAGAATAGTCTGATGTAATTTCATATTAACTTTACCTTTAAGCATTATCAGGTTATTACTATAGCATTACAGAAACTACAAACATTAATATGCTAATATTTATGTGATTTAAAAAAGTCTTTACAAGAAACTTTACTGTTCTTTTGTTGAGGTTGTTAAAAACAATATATGCACAGAAGTTACGGTTTAGTGTCACCTGAGTATAACGTGAGTCTGCGGCTGGTGGTCGAGATGATCCTCTTCAGTAGGTCTTCCTGGGTGTAGTTCGTTGTCCATCTTGATCCTCCATTTAGTTGGTTGTTTCTGAATTGTGGTCTAGGTCATGATGCTGGGATTCTGCTACTTGGAGTTCATACAGTTGTTGTCGTAACTTCTCTCCTGGCGTTGGTGTTCACTTTTCACATTAAAATTTTTTTTTAAACAGCACTGATGTTACCTTTTACATGGTATGGAACATATCTTGCCACTTATTTTTCATAAAGAGATGTGTCGGCTAAGTTTTTTATTTATTAATATTTTGTCAACATCTGTACTACATTACTAGTTTTAAGTTTCATTTCGCTTTAGCTACATGAGGATTAATTAAATGATAAGCACTAACTTCTTGTTACATCGGTTTTAGTGACATAAACGTAAGTTTAACTTCACGACACATTTTCGAGCTGCTTACATGTCAGAGATCCTCAGTCGACTGGCGTTAGTTTAGCGGCAGGGAGTATGGAAGCGGGCGCAGTTTACACGCCGAGCGAAAAGTAGTTCATTCCTTTATTATTATTAATTGTCCATTAATTAACTACTATAAATTATCCTACCTTTTCTTAGTTAGGCGTTAGGTATTTCATTTATTATTATTACGTATTTTATTTAAATAGAAGGATTATTAGTTTTCGGTTAATAACATTGTACTTTGCATGTTCGTACTAGTCTTTTTACAAGTTGATGCAGGTATCTGGGTACAGAGGGAGGGTGGATTATACTCTCACTTGTTATAAGAACAAAAAAACTAATTTGTGCTATTTAAATTGTCTTTAAATCGTCACAAGATTTGGTCTTGTCTAAATCATTCCTTGATAGATGTTCTTTGTATCTTTTCAAGAAAGACATCCTGTAAACACCTGTTTTCTCTTCTAACGGAAATATTTGTTTTAAATGCAGCTTTTATATTAAATTTAGAAAACACGGATATAATGCTAGGTAAAAGGCTACCGTACACTGTCGTTATATACTTTTTATTTTTATTTTTGTTAACTTTATTATCATCGATGGTATTATGGTGGGATCTAGTTTTATATAGGTGTCGCTTAAGAAGTCTATCTATCATCGAACTCTTGTACCCATTCGCTATTGCTGTGTGACTTATTATATCAAATTCGTCCTGAAAGTCCTTTTGGTTAAGTGGAATCGTTACCAACCTATGAACAAAGCTGTTGTATGCCGCCATTTTTTGACTACATGGGTGGTGAGAATCGGCGTGTATTTTAATATCTGTGGTGGTGGGTTTCCTATATATTTTATAGGAAATATAAAGTAGTTCATTATTCAGTAGTTCACTACTATTTTAGATTACATTTTATAACATTTTGTTGGCCGACGTTAATTATGCTCGAGCACTTGTTCTTTATGACCATACGGTCAAAAGATACGAGTTGACTGACGCTTAATCTGGCACTGGGGCGCACATTACAGGGTGTGAGCCTGGTCACGTGATCACCAATTCAAGCCCTGATTGGTGGTTTTTAAAAAGTTCTATAAGCTAGGCCAGCGAATTCTGCAAAATTTTGCCGCCTGGTGAAATCTGCACGTTGACTTCATAATTTCCGTGATTCACAGATGCCACAAACTGTATGTAGTTACGTAATATGTCTGGACTGACTCCAGGGACAAACACAGACGTGGTGTTTTGTAATAATATTGTATGTGTAGTTGATTAAGACGAGGTACACCAAAGGTGAACCCTGACTGCTTTTCGAATTATTTTCTATTATTCAAATTTATTCCTGTCCCTGATCTGCCCCGTTACACTTCTTGTAACAAAAAGATTTAATCAAACGTAGTAAACACTGCCATGATGGGATACAAATTCTGCCACCTTTCTTTGGACGTATTGTTACCCGTTGACGATATCCTGTGTCATATTTACATGGTTTGTAGGAGGAGGCTATATAACGTAATGGCCACTTAGGCCATTATGTAAAATTTAAAAACTAGGCTACTTAACCTAGAGGAAGCGAAAAGTGTGCTGGAGCCCAAACAGAGTGACAGGATTTGCAATCAGCACTCTTGTATCCAGTAACAAGTTTTATTAGTGCTAACATGTGACACATCATTATGATCATGAACCATTTTCTTTAGAACATTAATTTGAGTTATTACAAAATATTCAGTACAAGTTTTTCAAACACCTGGCTTCTCGTATCATTGTCTTTAAGAACAATAATTTAAGTTATCACAAAATATTCAGGTACAAGTTTTTTAAACACCTGGAGTTCTTGATCTAAGTTATTATGAGTTCTCAAGATGTGTAACGTGAACATCAGGGGGCCAGTCTATTGAGTAGATGTTGACTGAAGGGTAATAATTATAATGCTCCCACCTGTACTTTTGTTGAATAACTCAACCGGTACCATGCTGACCAGTGTGCCATGAGTACTGCAGACTGTCCTTAGAGTGTGTTGAATCTCCAGCGAGTCTCATTCCGGGAGATGTGGGTCCTTCTTCGTTGTTCTGGTGGATGAGTATTTTGGGCCTGACGGCTTCAGGGAGCATCCTGGTGCACTGCTCTGTGGATAGTGACAGCTGTTGATGTTACTACCTCTGCACCCCTTTCTCCTGGCTGGTGCGGTGACCCTATAACATTTTTATTTGGAGATTAGCCTGTAACTCTACGAATTACTTACCAAAGTATAATTATATTTATCTCTTACCTTCGGGTTTTTTACTCCAAGGGTCGTTCAGACGAAACTGCTGCAAAAAGGGATTATTTGGATTTGATATAGGCAAAGATCAAATACAACGTTTGTGCTAAAACAAATTTCCTCTGATTTATTATTCAAAACAACTACTTCGTCTCTCTTTCATAACATTTAAATTAAATACTTGTAGAAGGAGCAACAATTTATGAAATCAAATATAGTCACAAATATTTCTTAATTAACTAGCTTATGACACTACGATATACCTCCACTATTTATTATCTGCAATGAACCAATACGTGCTTTAGCTACACACTCACACACATTCGTTCTTTGATTTTATCGTTCTATTTAAACCCCACTTCGAGATCTCTGATGTACATCTTAGATTTATATTTATTTATGTTGAATTATACTCTGGGGAAAAAAAAAGGAAAATAATCTTGTTTAAAACTCAGTTAATACTTAACGTCTGAAGAACTCCGCTGTTTTGCACCTCTGCTGTGAATGCACTGTTTAACGCACCATAATTTAGTTAAGACACTGTTTAACCGCGGTACTGTTATTGCTTATTTCAAATTAAGTTGATGCGCCACTATTACTTTAGTTCACTTTTAAATAGCATTTAGTTTTGTCTTGTCGACATAAATTTTCGAACACTTAGCTTGCTTAGGCTGGCCGCGCGTTATACAGTTTTTTATACTAGTTTTAGTATTTTCAAAGATAGGCCTACTCTTAACTGCGGCCTATCTTACACCCGAGGCCACTATGTAATTTTTATCTGCACTGTATGCTGCTTATTACCACTCTCTCTGATGACACACAGCAGACTGATGACACACTGTAGACTGGGTTTCACACACAAGCCTGCTGCTATGTGATTGTGCAATGCGTCTGGCAGTTGTTTTGGCTGACTGGGTATGTTGCATTGCTGTACTGGAGGCTCCTTACAGGTGAAAGTCTGGCAATTTGGAAAGTGCTTAAAATGATGATTTGAATTAATATGAAATTAAACTGGGGTAGCTCACAAATCCGTACCGTCACAATACCCCCCCAATAAGAGATTGAAGGCCGGAGCGTTCAAACTCTTATTGCCTAGATCTAAGAGGATCAGTGAGGATATGGCGCCGCAACCCCCCTGAACACTCTACTACATCATGGGTTCTTACCCCCCTAGTCTGGCGACTGCGACAGCACCCATCCGATCTTACTGGACTTCTCTGTTCGAGATCCCAACACCGAAAAATCGAACAGATACCCGACCCAGTATCGCCCGACTTTATAACATGGAATTAAAAATTGACAAACGGCTTTCCATCCCTCCATATCCCACAACTGATTTGTTTCCTCTTAGCCGTACTGGTTCATTGACAACATACTGGCTCATTTTATATTATAGACCCTAAAGAATAATATTAATAAAACAATATTGGTTTACAATGGTACACATAAATTCCAGTTAAATTGAATAATATTCCCCATACACTATTGCCCTCCAAAATGATACATAGATTATACAAGGTATCCTTAACTACTATATATGTGTAGGATAAAAAATTCATAACATATGAAAAATCTATATGGACAGTAATATACACATCTTATTTTCCAGACACTATCTCATCCTGAACATTTTCCATCAGTTGTCAGTGTTAAATAAATGTTTCAATTCTTATTGACATCAATTAGCATTTAATTTATAATTCCAATTTGAATTTAAATGAAAATAAAGTTAAGTTTATTGTTTAAAAATCATCGTTTCCGTTAAATTTATTACTAAATTAGTTTAGTTGTATTTAATTTACTTTAATTAATTCAATTAATCTCAAAAGTTACAGTAATGGCCTCATTATTATTTGGTCTGTAAAAAAAATTTAATTTCAATTCCTTTCTATCACAATAAGGTTTTACTTCAGATACTGATTCAGCAGACTACAACATTCTTTGTTATTGTCACCAAGTATGTCTGTGAACCTTAGTCTCAACATACCACACATGTTTATATAAACACTAGTCTGCAAGACTCACATAGTATAAACATTCTGGTTACATCATGTACTAACACCTGTACTTTTCAGTCTTTATAAATTTTTTAGATAACATATTTATCAATGTCTATTTCTTACAGTTCAACCAAATATACTTTTAATTCACCTTTCAATTATTATTTCTCTTTTAATTACAATTTCTATTTAATGCTATTATCTCAATACCATTATTATTATTATTACACTCTTTTCACACCTGTAAACATTTTACTCTATCTGATTAGTATTCTGGACTTTATACTTACAATCCACTTATTGACATGAATACAAAATACACACCACACACACACACACACCAATATCTCCCTCGTGACCTCTGAAACACTTAACAACAATGTTATTTCATACAAACAATTCAACATTTTATAATACATACAATTAATTTCACTACATATGTATTTACAACTCTTCAACAATAATTATTCAGTTGTGTCACACTTCAGTATCAAAATTCAGCTAGGTCATTACCATATATTAACATATTTAAAATGTTCATTTATGAATTTCAACCTCCATCGTCAAAAATTAATCGGGGTTTCAAATAACAATTTTCAATTTTATTTACATTCTGTATACGGTTATCTTGTATATAGTAACCATAAAATTTCTGTTTGTTCATTTTACCATAATAATCATATACCAGGTCAACATCGAGTACATCGGTTAAGTCTCCCTCAGTAATATTCATCATCAAGTCAGTTATTTTTTCATCATAAGGTAAATTATTATTGTTTGAACATGTATCATCAAAATAATCTTCATTCTCTATTTTAACAGGTAAGTATTTCGTCTCTAACATCTCTCTCAACTCATAGTCTCTCTTTACTTTGTATTACTCTGTCTCTCTTTCAATACACCGTTCTATATTTAAACTTCTCTCATCATAATGCCATATCACACTTTCTCTCTCATTCCATGCAGAGGGTACAAAATTATTCAACAAAAATAAACAACTCAAATCTTTCACTACTAAGGGTCTCTTGCCCAAAAATAACACTTTTGAACACTCTGGTTCATCACAAATAAGAGGAAAATTTACCCTCTGCGCTACACATTCATCTACTCTTTCTTTCCATTCCTTTTCCAATTCAACAACACTAATTATTACTTCAGTACAACTTATCATTTTCTCACTCTCACTTACTGTTTCACTATCTATTTTCAGCATATCACTCTCTGATACCACATTCTTAATTATATCATCATTTTCAGCATTATTTCTCTCACTTGTTACTTTTTTATTGTCATTATTACTATTACTTTTAATCTGTTCTCCTATTGACTCTATTATTTGTTCTTTAAATGTATTGAAACATTCATTCGTCTCATTTAAACGTTTCTTAATATTGTCTTCTAACTTAACACTCTGTTTATTTATTTCATCTAAACGCTCATCAAATTTTTGGTCAATATTATTTATATCGCTCTTTAATTCATTGAATTTAACATCACTTACATCAAAACGACTGTTTATAATATCAAATTTACTATTCTGTACATTGACTTTCATATCTAATTCATTATTCTGATTTTTTAATACATTGAATTTAGCGTCCGAGTCACTCTTCTGTTCATCAAATTTCGCATTAAAACTACTCAAGTTATCAGATATTGTTTTCATGAAATTACACATATCTTCCATTGACAACTGTTTAATTCGTGTCGTCATTGGAGTAGATTGTACTGCTACATTTTTGTCAATGAAGCTGACTTCATTATTAATTTTATTTTCCCTATTCAATTTTGGGGTTATTTGGATCCCCGAATCATCTGTATTATTTATTTCATTTGTAATATCTGGTTTTATTTTATTGTCCTGACTCCCATCTGGAGTCGAGTGGACCTCAATATTATGCATAATAGCCGATTCATCAAAATTGTCAACATTAGTTACTTCATTGACATCGTCATTATTCGCTGCCATTTTATACAAGTTTATATAATGTTACACAAGAATATTAATCTTATCCACTATTGACTTAACCCTTTTTATATTTAATTTACCAAAGCGTCCTCCCTCTCAAATAACCCTTTCTGCAGCTTAATTAGGTCTGGCGAATATAGGTTGTAACCTATACTCGCGTCCCTGTTCGGGGGCCAAATGTAACTCTACGAATTACTTACCAAAGTATAATTATATTTATCTCTTACCTTCGGGTTTTTTACTCCAAGGGTCGTTCAGACGAAACTGCTGCAAAAAGGGATTATTTGGATTTGATATAGGCAAAGATCAAATACAACGTTTGTGCTAAAACAAATTTCCTCTGATTTATTATTCAAAACAACTACTTCGTCTCTCTTTCATAACATTTAAATTAAATACTTGTAGAAGGAGCAACAATTTATGAAATCAAATATAGTCACAAATATTTCTTAATTAACTAGCTTATGACACTACGATATACCTCCACTATTTATTATCTGCAATGAACCAATACGTGCTTTAGCTACACACTCACACACATTCGTTCTTTGATTTTATCGTTCTATTTAAACCCCACTTCGAGATCTCTGATGTACATCTTAGATTTATATTTATTTATGTTGAATTATACTCTGGGGGAAAAAAAAGGAAAATAATCTTGTTTAAAACTCAGTTAATACTTAACGTCTGAAGAACTCCGCTGTTTTGCACCTCTGCTGTGAATGCACTGTTTAACACACCATAATTTAGTTAAGACACTGTTTAACCGCGGTACTGTTATTGCTTATTTCAAATTAAGTTGATGCGCCACTATTACTTTAGTTCACTTTTAAATAGCATTTAGTTTTGTTTTGTCTTGTCGACATAAATTTTCGAACACTTAGCTTGCTTAGGCTGGCCGCGCGTTATACAGTTTTTTATACTAGTTTTAGTATTTTCAAAGATAGGCCTACTCTTAACTGCGGCCTATCTTACACCCGAGGCCACTATGTAATTTTTATCTGCACTGTATGCTGCTTATTACCACTCTCTCTGATGACACACAGCAGACTGATGACACACTATAGACTGGGTTTCACACACAAGCCTGCTGCTATGTGATTGTGCAATGCGTCTGGCAGTTGTTTTGGCTGACTGGGTATGTTGCATTGCTGTACTGGAGGCTCCTTACAGGTGAAAGTCTGGCAATTTGGAAAGTGCTTAAAATGATGATTTGAATTAATATGAAATTAAACTGGGGTAGCTCACAAATCCGTACCATCACAAGCCGTCAGTCAATACACCCACCCATAGACTCGCCTCGGAACACAGACACCACACTCACTGTCACAATTTTTATCAACATTTTATTTGCTTTTTTTATCAAGTTATAGTCATTACTTTTAACTTTATCAAAAGACAATTAAATACAATGTCACCACGTGTTTCCAGACCGGAAATAACATGTAAGTCAATTTTACAACGAAATAGACTTTACAGATGTCTAGGCCACACACGCACATACACAAACATAACACATAATCCATCATTAAATAACAGAATAATATAGTTGAGTCTAACCTGAAAGCCCTTTACTAGATTACGAACTCATGCGGAAAGATTTACTTAACCCTGAGCCGTCAGACCGTTGAAACATTCTCCCTGGAGGTTGGCAAGGAATGAGAATGAGACCTGAATTAGTCGGTCCCACTTTCCGGCATAAAAGCGACCTGTTCCGATTAGCCAATCATAACCTTTGGTAACCTGCTTACTACAGTGTACAGCGAGCAGTGGATACGTTTGACTAGGCCTGCTAGATTGTGTAGCCGCAATGCAGACAGCCTTGGCGATCACATGTTAATGATCAAGTTAGCTGTGGCGAGCACAGCCGCAAGCGCGTTGGTGGCACTGATCGCATTCAAAGCGGGCCGGGAAAATTCAAACCCCGGCACTAACAATGATTTTTAATACCTTTCTTTTCATGGTGCTGTTTATTCTGAGACTTGTACTGTGTTCTCTCTCTCTCTTTCTCGTGGGAAATAATTTCTCCTTGTCTTCTCTTACTTTGTTGTTCATATCGTTTTGCTCTTCTCCAACCTTGCTTGCATTTCTTCTTCATAGCGATTCCTTCTCTTTCTGCCCAAAGTTTTCCCTTACACTCTCCTCTCTTCTTTCTTGCAGTTCCTTTTGGTTGCCATCACATACCACCTCTAGAGAATTGCTTTTATTTTTGTAATCTGTGTGAGCAAATTTAGTAATTCTTCAATTGTTTTAATTCCTTGTATGTATATTTACATATATATTCCTAATCTTATATTACAGTTCAAGTGGTATGCGCATATTAACACTAACTTGTGTTCAGTGAATTTTGATTTGTTTACTCGTTTCAACTGGCTGAGTGATGTTCTCTTCAAGGGTAAGTTTTCCATGTGTTTAATATCTACCACAATTGGTATCTTACCTGTCTTTGTGTATCAATATTCCAATAGCAGCCATATTCAAACAAGTCTTATGTTGTTCACAAATAGTTTACTTGTTCAATCAATCATGTGGCAGCAGAATCTTGAAAATGCTTATTAACTAAGCAAGCTTCTCTGTCAATTATATTCTTACCTATCGATTCCATTTCTCGTTCGCTATTCAGATTGAATTCAGTTTGATTGTTCTTCAATCCTTGAATAATAAATTAGTCCTCTCTTCTGTACATGTAGGATACACAATCATCTGAACCAGTCTTCTCTTTATTCACATTCTAAGATTTTCTACTTCAATGTGTAAATCATTGTAGAACGTATTTATTTGACTTCGATAGTCCTTTGTTGTTTTGGTAGACGATGGCAGTTTCCAATGAGTAGTTCAGACTTCTACCACTTGTGTCTTCCTTATACCCTTTTACTGACTTAAAATCAACATGTGTTCACTTTGACAAGCTACAGCTTGTAAGCTTTCCCTGCACATACACATAGCACTACTTAAAACTATTTTTAACAACTGCTCTATATTAATTATGTACAAAAATTCTAGTGTGGTTAAATATGCAAATGTGTGAGTGTGTGTGTCCCATTCACCATTCAATTATATACACATTTGCTTATAAAAATCTATTCTTCCTATGATGAGTAATGCAATACTATAATCAGACATAGGGTAAGGTTAATTTTTGCAAGCCGAAAGCTACCTCACAGATAGAACATGATTTTTAACACTATTTTCTACTGCTTCAGTGTTCCAATTATGAATTATTACAGTTGTGTATTCATTTGTTCCAGTGTTACTTATTTACACCCATGAATAATATCTGTGAAGAAGAGGATTCTACACTGGATTGTGAAGTATATAGGGGAAAGTCAATTCAGAATACTCTGGGAGACCATCTGTCACCACACAAGTTAATACATTCTGGCAGTAAGAAGCACCAGTGCGATGTTTGTTCAAAATCATTTACTCGGTCAAGCCATTTGTCAGAACACAAGTTAATACATTCTGGCATTAAGGAGTACCAGTGCGATGTTTGTTCAAAATCATTTACTCAGTCAAGCCATTTGTCACAACACAGGTTAATACATTCAGCCATTAAGAAATACCAGTGCGATGTTTGTTCAAAATCATTTACTCATTCAAGCAATTTTTCACAACACAAGTTAATACATACTGGCAACAAGAAGTACAAGTGTGATGTTTGTTCAAAATCATTTACTCAGTCAAGTCATTTGTCAGTACACAATTTAATACATTCTGGCGTTAAGAAGTACAAGTGCGATGTTTGTTCAAAATCATTTACTCATTCAAGCAATTTTTCACAACACAAGTTAATACATACTGGCAACAAGAAGTACAAGTGTAATGTTTGTTCAAAATCATTTACTCATTCAAGCAATTTTTCACAACACAAGTTAATACATTCTGGCAACAAGAAGTACAAGTGCGATGTTTGTTCAAAATCATTTACTCATTCAAGCAATTTTTCACAACACAAGTTAATACATACTGGCGACAAGAAGTACACATGTGATGTTTGTTCAAAATCATTTACTCATTCAAGCAATTTTTCACAACACAAGTTAAAACATACTGGCAACAAGAAGTACAAGTGTGATGTTTGTTCAAAATCATTTACTGAGTCACGTAATTTGTCAAGACACAAGTTAATACATTCTGGCATTAAGAAGTACAAGTGCGATGTTTGTTCAAAATCATTTACTCGTTCATACAATTTGACAAAACACAAGGTAATACATTCGCACATTAAGAAGTACTAGCGTGATGTTTGTTCAGAATCATTTACTACATCAGACAGTTTGTAAAAACACAAGTTAATACATTCTGGCATTAAAAAGTACTAGTGAGCTTCTACAAAAGTATTTAATTTGGCATAGCTTGTGTTATAAATAACGTGCTGGCCTAAAATAATAAAAGTGATGTTTGTAACAAAATTTTCTGTTTTTACATTTTGAGGTAAATTAATCCATTATACTATTATGAACCATTACTGTGTGGTATGTAAGAATAGTTTATATTACCCAAGAAGTTCTAGCAATCTAGTAAAACTTATCAATATAATGTTTTTAAACAGAAACCCTTAAACACGCATAATTATACAAATAAATTAATATATGCTGTAATATTGCCACTGCAAATATGTAATATGTCTATAATATTTGGCACTACAAAACAGTAGTGAAATTTGTAACAAAATTTTACCTTACAAATTAAAATCATGAAATTATACATTGTAATGTAGTGTGACATTATTGATACACATTTATCCTCTAATTAAATTTATCACTGCATGAGTTGCAGTGATATATGTATGTGGACAGTAATGTGGGAATTGTATAATCGAAAGGTTGGCTAATCTGATCATGGTCCAGCCATGCTCGCGTCAGCAAGCATGTCTTTACAGTGCTCCGAGCTTCCGAATGCAGCAGACCTGAGTTACGCTTGTTGCTTCGGCTGTCATTTCTTTATTGTCGCAACAAATTATGTAGGCCTTAGGCCCTACAACATTTCATTCATGTCGCTAGAGTGTTGCATAATTGCGTCTCACTTCTATAAAGTAACATTTTTTAACCGAATGTGATCTTCCAGATTTCTAATGCGTACAAGGCTTAGCTAACCTTATGAATTTAAACTTAAATTGTAACATTTATACCTAAAAATGTATTAAACTACAGTCCACTCACTTATCGTTATTTTCTTCATCCTGGCAAATTTAATTCCACTGAAATATTAATTTACAAACATTAATTCTTAACATTTTTTTTTGTCACTCCGTGCCTGGATTCATAATTTTTACCTTCTTTCACAACTTTATACCCTACTGAGCGGCTTCTCATCATTCTTTTACTTCAATTTCTGGCCATCACGGGCGATTCAGTATGTTCGCTGATCCGACCGTGTCGGAATTTATTCAACATTTCTTTCGTCGTCGTCATTGAGCTTCATAGACAACACCAGTACATGACCTTCCACGTGTTAATGCCTACACACCAGATTGAGCAGTTCCAAGTTGAGAGCAGTCATCCATCCAGTCCGTGCGTGTCTACCATCTGCTCCACGGCCTCAACGCTGCAGGATATCAACGCCATCAGTAAAAGGTGCGTAAAATGACGGAAGAAGGCTTAAGAGTGTTGGTTAGAAAGACAGGTGGCTTAAAGTCTGCCATAGCGAGAATCAATTCCGCAGTACTTAATTTTGATAAAAACAGTAATACTAAACATTTTTTAACTGTCAGACTGGAAAGTTTAAAGAGTTTAGCAATAAAATATGATGAGGTACAGTCTGAAATGGAATTAATTTCTAAAGACAAATGCTGCCCAAGAGGACAGAGTCGAGGTTGAAGAACTTTTATATTCAACCGAGGCTAACATCTTGCAACTAGTAGACACCTTCAACATTCAGACTGGATCTCAAACATTAAGCAGTAACATTCAATTAAAACCTATAAGTTTGCCCTGCTTCACAGGCAACATTCTCGAATGGCAGCACTTTTACTCTATTCCTAGACTTGGTACATGCCAGATCTGACTTAACTTCAGTGCAAAAACTACATTACTTATATTCATCTCTCAAAAATGAACCACTAGATCTAATTAAGGCTTTGCCTATTTGTAATGAAAACTATTCAATAGCGTTAAGTTTGCTGTCCGCTAGATATGACAATAAATTCATATTAGCTAAATATTACATTCAAAATTTACTAGAAGTGAAGTCTACAACCAAGGACTCTGTACAGAGCTTAGCAGAATTTATAAATACAATAACGTCTTCTGTCAATTCGCTGACAGCTATGCAATTGTCAGTGGATTCATTTGAACTCATTACTGTACAGCTATTGTCAGCAAAACTTGACATTCCACATTTAAATTATGGAAAGAATCTATAGATTCTGAATATCTTCCTAACGCCCATAGACAATTATTAGAAAACACGTTACCGATAGAAGCTGGACAGCAGCTTAACAAACCGATTTTAAAATTTAATAATAAGTCTGAAAAACGTAAGTTATGAAACTTTTTTTTTTTTAAACTCATGTTCTCTGGTATCCAAGTCATGATTCAATACACATTAAAATTAATTTACCTTTTTTCATCCGTCGTGTGACTTCTCATTGTATTTAATTAAATAACGCGTTTCGAGGCTCAAGGCCTCATCTTCAGATTTCAGTCCCGTGTGGACGTCGTTAACACATTAAAACTAAACTACTACACATTAAAACACACTACACAAGTTAACCGATGTCTGGGTGCGCACCCTTTGCCGGCTTGCGACGCACTGCCTACAACTCATCTACGGTCTCGTCACAACGCCCCACCATCGATTGCTGTCTATTCCTGCTTAATATGAATTTGTCCACAACCATATCGTATAGCTGATGTGATTCAGCTGGTCATTTAGCATGTTACTAGGATTGCACTTAAACGCCCGGTATATTTCAAATTCTTCGGCTGTGTTCATGTATCGTCCCTTATTGCAGAGATGTAATGGCTTGCAGTTGGTGTCAAAGTCAGTATAATTATGGTTATGCACCATTAAGTGTTCGGCATATTTTGATTTACAGGCTTTTAAGTTATTTTTAGGTAGATGTTCTTTAAACCTCTGTCTAAATGCCCTCCTGTCTGACCGATATACACCATATCGCAATCATTACAAACCATTTTGTAAATACCTGTTCTTTTTTCTTTGAACTGTTGTGTTTTAGGCCGTAATAATTTTTGAACATTATTTGTGGTACGGAACGATACTAGGATGTTTGTTTCCGAAATTCTTTTTTACAACCATAGATATATTATTGGTGTACTCAGTTGAAATAAACTTAACTTTATTATTTTTGTTACGTGTACTGATGACGTTCTTTTTATGTTTACGTAATAACCGTTCGACCATTGAGCTTCAGTGCCCATTCACTTCCGCTATATATTTAATTGTATTTAATTCATCTATATAATCATCGTGCTCAAGAGGTATACTTCTCAACCGGTGTAAGAGGCTGTTGAAAGCGGCCATTTTTTGAGTATACGGGTGATAAGATTTGGCGTGTATAACGGAATCAGTTGCTGTAGGTTTTCTGTATATCTTGTAACGAAATCTATTATGTTTTATTAAAGTTAAATCTAAGAAATTTATTTCATTATTTGTTTCTACTTCTGCTGTGAATTGTAGTTTTGTATTGATACTATTCGTAAAAGACTTTAGATTATCTATTTGTCTCATTGTCCCATTGAAAATAACAAAAGTATCATCTACATATGTCTGTAAAAAATAATCTGGTTATTGAATTTATTGGTTACCAAAAGCAAATATGTATTTTCAAAATGATTAAGGTGTATGTCAGACAAGAGTCCAGATAAAGGTGAACCCATAGCGAGTCGCTCTTCTTGAATAAAAAATCGATTATCGAATGAAAAATAGTTCTGTTTTAAAATGATACCAAGAATATATAGTAATTCATTTATTTCTTGAGGACCTAAACTGCCAGATTTTTCCAAGTTGTTTTTCAGAATCTCACCGTGGCTTGAACCGGTACATTTGTGTATAGGTTATTCACATCAAAAGACACTAATTTATATTGAGTTTCGATATTAATATCTCTTGTTAGGTTCAAAAATTATTACGGCCTAAAACACAACAGTTCAAAGAAAAAAGAACAGGTGTTTACAAAATTGTTTGTAATGATTGCGATATGGTGTATATCGGTCAGACAGGCAGGGCATTTAGACAGAGATTTAAAGAACATCTACCTAAAAATAACTTAAAAGCCTGTAAATCAAAATATGCCGAACACTTAATGGTGCATAACCATAATTATACTGACTTTGACACCAACTGCAAGCCATTGCATCTCTGCAATAAGGGACGATACATGAACGCAGCCGAAGAATTTGAAATATACCGGGCGTTTAAGTGCAATCCTAGTAACATGCTAAATGACCAGCTGAATCACATCAGCTATACGATATGGTTGTGGACAAATTCATATTAAGCAGGAATAGACAGCAATCGATGGTGGGGCGTTGTGACGAGACCGTAGATGAGTTGCAGGCAGTGCATCGCAAGCCGGCAAAGGGTGCGCACCCAGACATCGGTTAACTTGTGTAGTGTTTTATTTTAATGTGTAGTAGTTTAGTTTTAATGTGTTAACGACGTCCACACGGGACTGAAATCTGAAGATGAGGCCTTGAGCCTCGAAACGCGTTATTTAATTAAATACAATAAGAAGTCACACGACGGATGAAAAAAGGTAAATTAATTTTAATCTGTACGAAACTCTGCTGGCAGCACTGCATTTATAGTTATCATTCGATTTCAAATAATTATTCATGCCCATGCTGCAAGGCAAGTCACCCAATTTATGTGTGACAAATTTCGCGATTTAACCATATCAGAACGAGGGCAATTTATATTAAAGCATAAATGCTGCACTAATTGTTTAAGACCAGATCATTTTTCACCTAATTGCAAGGTCAAACAATCATGTAAGATCTGTTCCAGACGACACCATACATTGCTTCATATAAATAATGGGTCAAAACAGGTTTCTGCCAGCAGTAGTAATTATTGTTCATTTAAGCTTCAATCAGCAATGTTATTTTATCTACAGCCGTCGTGTTCGTCATCGACCGTGCTGGTAACAGGCAACTAGCACGAGTTTTGTTAGATGCAGGGTCCCAGGTAAACTTTTGTACTGCATCATTTGCAAAAAAATTGCAACTTAACTTAACTAAATCTAATATACCAATCTCAGGTATTAATAATGCGACATGTTGCGCCACTAATTTGGTATCAGTTCGTATTGTTTCTCGCTATCAAATGTTCACCTTTAATGCTCCGTGCGCAGTCTTATCTGCGTTGACCCACAAACTTCCAGCACAATCTTTCGACATAAATCATTTTAATATCCCTGATAATATTTTCCTTGCTGACCCACATTTTAATCTATCAGCTGACATAGACATACTGTTAGGAGCGCAGTTTTATTTAGACGTGATTCAAGCTAACAAATATGTACGTGGTCCTAACTTTCCTGTTATACAAGAAACTAAGGCTACATTCTAGCAGGCCATTTGCCTAAGCATTGTCATTCTAAGGGTCCTGCTGTTTCGTTCTTGGCAAGAAACAACGATGATCAAATTCTAGTGTCTCTTGAGAAGTTTTGGGAGACTGAAACCGTCCTTGATAATGCACCCATTATTAACGATTCAGTTTGCGAGGAACATTTTGTTAAGTCCACTCATCGGAATGATGAAGGTAGGTTTGTCGTCTCATTACCATTTGTGTCTGATAATCCCCAGTTGGGTGAGTCCTATGCTACCACTGAAGCGAGATTTTTAAGTTTAGAACGCAGGTTCAAGCGTGATTCTGAGCTTGCACGTGAATATGCAAATTTTATTCAGGAATATAGGGATCTTGGCCACATGGCGCTGGTTGACGATTGTTCTGTTAATTCCAAGGTTTCAAATACCTACTATTTACTCCATCATGCCGTTTTCAAACATTCTAGTTCCACGACGAAGCTTCGCGTCGTTTTTGATGGTTTGGCTAAAATTACCAATGGTCTTTCTCTCAATGATATTTTGTTAGTGGGCCCAAATGTCCAACAAGATCTTTTCTCTATTCTTTTGCGATTTTGTATACACAACTATGTTCTGATCGCTGACATCGAGAAGATGTATCGACAGATTCTAGTGTCTGATAACGATTGTCATTACCAACATATTCTGTTGTGTAATTCTCTGCTTGATCAGTTTAAACATTTCATGCTGCGAACTGTAACATACGGTACTGCTTGCGCTTCATTTTTGGCAACTCGCTGCCTTATTCAGATTGGTAAGGATAATGAAGTTTCTTTTCCAGATGCTGCTTCAGCTATAATTAATGATTTTTATGTCGATGATTTGTTAACCGTTGCAGACACCATTTCTAATCTAGTCAAGTTAAAATCTGACTTAAGTACGTTGTTGAGTCAATATGGCTTTACTCTACATAAATGGGCATCAGATGAACCAAATGTGGTCACTGAGCATAATAATTTATCACTTCCATTAAACAAACAAGGCAATGTGCGTACTTTGGGCATTCTTTGGAACAACTCTACAGATTCATTCTTGTTTGACATCAAGTCATTTCCAGTTGAGTCAAGTATTTCTAAGAGGAGAATCCTGTCAATTATAGCGGGTATCTACAACCCATTGGGACTTATTGGTCCAATTGTTTTCCTTTATAAACAGTTTATGCAGCAACTGTGGTTGTGCAATCTTGGTTGGGATGAGCCAATTTCTGAGCAATTATATTCGTATTGGCGTTCATTATGCGATAAGTTGTATTTAATTAGTAAAATTATTGTTCCACACTCCATACGCAGCAAGTCTGAGACCAAGCTAGTTGAATTACATGGTTTTGCGGATGCCTCTGAAAAGGGTTATGGATGTTGAATTAACGTTAGAGTTATTTATCAAGATTTAATGGCCTCTTGTCACCTTTTGTGTTCTAAATCTCTCGTGGCTCCACTATGACAGGTGGCATTACCCCGCAATGAGCTCTGTGCTTGTTTGTTGTTATCGCGACTTCTATTCAAGGTCACCCCTGCTCTCCATTCCTTTGTCAATAGCGTACACCTGTACTCCGACTCCATGGTATCTCTCTATTGGATTCATGCTCAGTCTTCTAGGTGGAAGACCTACGTCGCTAATCGTGTTGCTGAGATTCAGCGTCTCACTGAAACCTACACATGGCATCATATTGATTCGCAACATAATCCTGCTTACATTATTTCTAGAGGATGTCACCCTGACATTTTGCGCGATTGTTCGCTTTGGTGGCATGGTCCCGCTTGTTTGTCTCAATCTTCTGAACCCATCTTTTTTCTTCACCTTTCTCACCTTCTAATGTGCCGCTTCCTGAATGATCCGTTGAGGAGAAACAAACCCCCAAACTTTCTAATTTCTACCCTACCTATTGATCTCTCTAAGGACTTTTCCTCGTTGCATCGACTGACCCGCGTGTACACTTATTGCTTTCGATTTATCAAAAATACTAGACCCTCTAGGGCAGAGAAAATCTCGGGAGTTCTTACCCCTACCGAAATTCATTCTACTCTTAACTTTTTCATAAAGCAATCCCAGTCGATCCACTTCGCTACTGAGCTTAATTGCCTTCGAAATGGGGCTTCTGTCTCTATTAGGAGTAAACTGTCTTCTCTGGACCCATTTCTTGATGAGTTTGGCATCATACGTGTCGGCGGTCACCTACAGCAGTCGCAACTACCCTATGATAATAAGCATCCTACTGTCTTGCATCCATCGGCTCACATCACTCACCTTATAATTGAGTGCGAGCATATTCGTCTCCTCCACGCTGGTGCTCAACTTGTCCATCATTCACTTCGTCAACGCTGGTGGATCATTAACGCCAAGATAGTCATTCGTAGATGCGTCAAATGTCTCAGATTTAATATCAAATATCAAGTTCAAAGGCTTGGTGTTTTGCCATCTCCCAGGGTTACTCCTTCCCGGCCGTTTTTATTCTGCGCAGTGGATTATGGTGGTCCCTTCATGATCCGTCATGGCGGGCAGAGATCTAGGACTCTGTCCAAGTCATATGTGTCTTTATTCATTTGCTTAGCCACCAGGGCCATTCATTTGGAATTGGTTTCCGACCTTACGGCCAACGCGTTTATAGCTGCCTTATGTCGCTTCATGGGCTGTAGGGGCATACCTAGCCAATTATATTCTGACAATGGCACGAACTTTAGGAAGGCCCGCAATGTTTTGCATGACCTTTACAATCTCTGGCATAATAGGGATCCCACCTTAACAATCCAGTCATTTGCAACTTCTCATGGTATTAAGTGGTCATTCATTCCTCCATCGTCACCTCATTTTGGTGGTCTTTGGGAGAGCGGTATAAAAAGTTTGAAGTATCATTTGCGCCGCGTTGTCGGCAAGTCCATACTCACATTCAAGGAGTTTACTACGGTTTTGTCACAGGTAGAGGCCTGTCTAAACTCACGTCCATTATGTGCCGTTTCATTGGATGTAAACGATCCAGTGCCACTTACCCCTGGCCATTTTTTAATCTGTGCACCATTAACGGCAATACCCGATCCTGACTTGTCACACGTTCCCATCTCTCATCTCGGCCATTGGCAACTTCTACAGAAGTTTGTCCAAGCTATTTGGAAATCATGGTCGTGCGACTACCTACACCAATTGCAACAGCGTCACAAATGGAAATTCGCTAAAGAAAACGTTTCCATTGGTGATCTGGTTCTGCTTATCGAGGATAACTTGCCTCCATTAGCATGGAAATTTTGGGTAATCACAACCACATTTCCCGGACCAGACAACTTAATAAGAGTAGTTGACGTTCGTACGCCTGTTGGCACCTTTCGCAGACCAATTCATAAGTTATGTTTGGTGCCAGCGAGGGACAAACAGTAAACACTACATCAGTGTAGCTACTTAACACAAGTATTAAGTGTTGTGTTAAGTCATTATATCAATACCATGCAGTTAACACTATGCATCTGTAGTATTATGTTCTTTCTTTATTGTATTTACTATTGAGTCAGTTTTAGAGGATGTTTTCTTTATATAAATTAAAGGATGTCGTTTATTTTCTTTTAAAATTAAATGTATGTATTTATCAAACACATGTTAATGTTTTAAGAAGATTATGTTAGTTATATAAGCATTTTATTTTTACCATGAGCTTTAGTTTGTATCTTTTCAATTCAGAAATTGCTTGTTTTACTTAAGCAAGAGTCAGTTTATTTAATATGTAAAGCTTCAATTATTTTATGTATTTTCTTGTATACAACATTTGATTTATGTATTATGTCTATGGTTGTAATTTGTTCTTATGTTATAGATTTTGTTATATAATATTCACATGGATTTGGAGCTATACAAACCATGTATGCATATTTGTTGCACATTATTTGTTAATATTTGTGCATTGCTATTTCACTATTCTATGAATTTTATGTGTTACTTGTAATTGCTCAACACATGCATTACATTTTTGTATGAACACGTTTACTGTACTTGTCACTTATACTATTATATACTATTATGCCTTGTATTCATGTATTTTGTAATTATGCAACACACATATTTCTATTGTATTTTATCATGTACTTTGTATCTATGTAAAACACATTATTGTACCCGCATCTATTGTCTCTGATTATGCACCACACATATATTTTTACACATATTTTGTATTTGTATTTTGCGATCATGTATTGCACATATATTATTATTCATGTTTGTGATTATGACATACATGTCATTACGTTTATATACTTGCAACTATTCAACAATGCATAATCTGTTTTCACATGTCAATTTATTTGTGCATTCTTGCAATTGTTTGGTATAGCATGCACTATTTAATTATTATATAGCGTTATGCTAAATCTATGTTTTTACATGCATATAACTTTTGTAATAATCTTGTCTATTCATTTTATATTCAATACTATTATGTATAAATCAGCTGGCCTTGACTGGCTTGGACTGTCAATCATGACTTGCATAAAATATTTGCAATTTGTATCGGACCCATCATGTGATGAGTCACCGATTATTCATCATCAAGCATTATCCGATTATTCATTATTCATGTTTTGTATTGTATACATCTCTGCTAATTCATGTACATTTATACTCATGTATAAATTAGTTTGCAAGCCAATTGTGGCCTGTTTAACCTTAATCATTATTATTGAGGTTTATCTCTGAGTAGTTTAATATTATAATATTGTTATCTAACATTCAATGTCGATGATCAAGACAACCTGCTGATGGTTGATATCTATTATTAAGAACGTACATGTGTTTTCTTTATAATATAAATTATTAAAAAATGTATTATAAAAAAAATCGTTCGATTTTTGCGGGCAGTTATGGACAGTAATGTGGGAATTGTATAATCAAAAGGTTGGCTAATCTGATCATGGTCCAGCCATGCTCGCGTTGGCAAGCATGTCTTTACAGTGCTCCGAGTGTCCGAATGCAGCAGACGTGAGTTACGCTTGTTGCTTCGGCTGTCATTCTTTATTGTCGCGACAAATTATGTAGGCCTTAGGCCCTACATCATTTCATTTGTCACTAGAGTGTTGCATAATTGTGCCTCACTTCTATAAGGTAACATTTTTTAACCTAACGTGATCTTCCAGATTTCTAATGCGTACAAGGCTTAGCTAACATTACGAATTCAAACTTAAATTGTAACATTTATACCTAATAAATGTATTAAACTACAGTCCACTCACTCATCATTATTTTCTTCATACTGGCAAATGTAATTCCACTGAAATATTAATTTACAAACATTAATTCTTAACAGTATGTTTAGTTGAAATAATTTGAAAGTCTTTGTTTCTTGCCATACATAGATTATACTTGTCACAAGATTTTTGTCTGGCTGCTACAACCTTCATGATGACAGAGTCCTGGGGTCTTAACACATCTGCATTAGTGCTTGGGAAAATGATTCGCGTGGGATGTCCCCCAAGTTAACGTAGCTTGGCATTTCACAACTTTTAAGTTGTATTTAAAGCTCATAGGTTATTTCATCTAGCATATTTTTGTTTGCTGCATGCATACTGTTTCTTTACAATTCAACATTAGTTCAGTGCGTTACTGACAGATGGCTTTGTATCTCAAAACTGCTAATTTCCGATGCTTTACATGTCGATGTTTGTAACGGTTCCTTGTTGTGAACTACACATTTGGTATAGTGTTAGCATGTGGAGTGTTTGAATTATTGAGTGATTTTGTTTTTGTAATTTTATATTACAAAGTGACTGATAACTTCTTGACTGAAGATAAAATATTATGGTAATTTAATTTCAAATCGATCTGAATTGAATAATGTAGAAAATGAAGAGACATTTTGATCTGACAATACTGGTAAGCCTACATAATTTGAGGTTACTTCATCTCACTGTTGTATAGTTACTTTATTTTTGAATTTATAAATACGATATATTATATCTCACAAATGTGGTTATGTATACAAAACTAGGACGCCATCTTTTACTACCTAAGTCATGGGCCAGAAGTTCGTTACGCGAAGTCATAGGAAACGGAAATTGCTTGAAATAACAAAACAGCTGTTCTAATTGTTACCAATGAAATACCCCTTTTTATTCTTTACTTTGTTACATAACATTTTTTTAAACCAACTGTAACCCTTCCAAAAACATAATGTGTAATAATAACTTTGATTAAGTTAATGATTATATGTTTAAATGATTATACAATAATAACATGTATATATTTATATAGTGGTGCTCAACCCAGCACTTAGAATAATTATGCACGCACACAACCACTCACCCTTTCATTATCATGGTACAAACTTATTTAAATTTTGGAGCTCCTTAAATTTTGATTGAAATTTTGAATAATTTGTTAAATGATTGATTTCTACAATAACATATATTGGGAAATAAAGGATTCAAAATATATAAGGAACGCTCTCACCAATTTCCGTGTTGGCTTCCTCGCACTGCCAGTCTCGTTCGTATATCGGCACAATCGGTGTATTTTACTGCGCTTGACGGGACACCTTTGGTCAACCCACGTAACCCACCGTCGTGGGACCGATTCTATACGTCGATCTTGTTTACGAACGATTTAATCGGTCGAGGACGCCTACACCAAACCGAACTATTACTTTCCTTAATACATTTTGATAGTAGATATTATACTGTTTATTAACCACCTACAGTGGTCTAAAAAGTTAAAATTCACTCGTAAGTGAATGGGCGGCCGGCCGGCTCAAATCAGAGCTGCAGATGAAATGACGGCAATTTCTGGTTGAAATCTGCGGAAGTGGGGTGTATTGACGTCACATTCCTTTGTCTAAGTTGTTGACATCGCCGTTTGTAGTTGTCAACACATTCTCCGCCTCTGACGTAACGAAGGCTTGGCTCTGCTTATCTCAATAACTGCACACTGTTTTTGTGATGTGACACCGTTTTTTTGTCATGAATTAGTTCAAATCCTGGCAAATACTGTAATATAATCCACTCACCGTAAATTCTATATAGGGTGTTTGAGGTTGGGTTGGGTATGTCAAAAAATAGGAAAATACAATATTTATGATCTCGTTACCATATTTTAGTATATTATGAAATGTACCATGATTGTACCATCACACTGTTTACTGTCTATGTCCAAAATAATGAACTTTAGCAAGTGTTACGAATACCAAGACACCAGAATAGTGCGGACACCCTGGTACATGCTTTGCAGTTTGAGGCCGCCAAATCAGAGTCTGAGTGGATAAGTCATAAAGTGCGCGCTAAAAGATCGCAATAGCACAGACGAGGAAGAAGAACAAGGAACAGAGGCTCAACGGTCGGCACTGCAGAATAAAATAAGAAAGCACGGAAGACCAAAGTGTTATAGATGTGGGAAACTTTGACAGCTACAACGAGATTGTTGGGTTAGAATTCAGCAGCAGGGAAACAAGCAGTAGTCAGTACAACGAGGCGTGTGCTAACTGGAGGAATGAAGCCTCTTGACAATACGCAATTTCTGCACTTCAGAAAAACAGCGGGAGCTTGGTGGTTATCGGACCCATTCAAGAAAGGCCAACCTCAATTACAGTTGACACAGGCGCAACAGTTTCCATTGTGCGGCCCGATATGGTGAAAGATCTCAAGCCAGTCTGGTGCTCTTGCAGCTTGCGAACAGCTACTGGACGGTCTGTAAAAGTGTTTGGAAAAGTGGAGATACACCTACGCCTTGGTCGACTTGAATTTAATCACCAAGTACTTGTTGCAAACATTGTGGATGAAGCAATTCTTTGCGTGGACGTTATGAATTCCGTCAGATTTATAGTTGTCTTCAAAAACAATGTCTTGAGAATCAGAGGAGAAGAAGTAATGCTCTCCATAATGACTACATCAGAAAAATTGATGGACATGATGAACCAAGTGGTCGTAACTGTTCCGCTAAACTCTGAAAAGATCATTATTTTTAGAACTGAGGTAGACACAGTAAAATTAAAAGTTAAGGGCATATGTGCAGAAACCAATTTATAGATGGATGAGTCCACTTTGAAATTGTGAATGGCGGGATGGTAAATGAGAATCAGCTGGTATGTAAGTGAAGGTGTTGCCAACTTTGCGTGCGATGTTTTAGTTATCCGTATATTGTTAGTTACGGTATGATGTACTACCTCAGTCTTGCATTTGTTATTACTATTTCAATTTATTATTAATTATATAGTTGTTTTACAGTCACTCATTTTTATTAGTTATTTAATTTTTTAGTTAATTTCTATTGGTAGTTTGATTCTATAATTACGTATTATCATAATTATTTGTGTTATACAGTAACGAGATTTGACAAAATTGATACTTCTCCTTCAACTAGCAAAGACAGGAAAGTTATTCATAGTAAAGCACGGGAAGTAATAATTGAAACTATATAAATTCTATCAAATTAATAAACTACTCTCGAGTCCCTGTTCTCGGGGCCAATGAAACTATATAAGTTAATTGCAAATAATAAACTATACATGAGTCCCTGTTCGGGCGCCAATGAAACTATATAAATTCTATCAAATTAATAAACTACTCTCGAGTCCCTGTTCGGGCACCAATTGTGTAGTAATATTTTTACACATGTAATTACATTGATATATTTATCTCCCACTTACCTTTCTTTTGCCCAGGGTTACGTCGCACGAACGTTGAATAACAAGTACGATTTCAAGGTTGTCTCAATAACTCACTCGACTCGCTTATATAGAAAACAACTAAGATTTTATTTCATCTTCTGTATTTTTAAAAAGGCATGAATTTTTTACTCTTTCTTTCAACATTGACATATTACTGCTTGATATTATTGCATATAACCTAAACATTTATTTCAACATTGTAAACTAATATAATAATTAACTAATTAATCAAAACGACCCAGCTTGCCACACGTTCACTTTCATCCAACTTCCCTCCCCATTATTTAATAACGCTCATTGAATTAAAAGGAATTAAAATTGGGAACTTAACTTGAGATGTCACTCTCGTCGCTGCGTGCTGCACTATTTATATCCAAATGTTTCGTTAGTTATATTCACTTTAACATTTTCTCCTTCGCTTCACTGGCTACATTTTTAGGTATCTATTCATTTTTAAGCACTAGTTGATACTTTTTTACCAAAATTGATGAATTAAGAAGTGCGCGACTTCGTAGAGTTCCCGGCCAGGAAAACAGAGTTATTTCATCTCAGATTTTCACATTTTTATAAAGTTTTCGCCCGACCGGGTATACGCGCCACTACTCATGTCCGTTAAGTTTAGTTGTTATTCGTCGACTCCTTTACACCCGCAGAAAAGATTCCCCACCACGTCGAGTTGCTGGATAGGAAATTCACTGCCTTCTCCTGTTAAAATGTTCGGCTCTGTACCCAAAGTATTTGTTCTTCATGTGTGTTAGATGTCGACGAAATTGCACTGCCCTTCGTCGTATGGCTCGGATAGGCGTGGCCCTGTCAAACTTCCGTCAGCATGGGACGCTCGCCATTTTTGGTAGCGTCGGTTGAAGCTGCTTGGCGCCCTGTCCGCGCGCCTGTTTGTTGTTGCGCGCACTAGTGTGTCACACACCTCTGATTTCTTGGAATTGAATTATGTCTCAACACACCTGCTTGTAAACTTATGACACTGTTCTTTGTCTTACGGAAACCGTATTATGTCGAGGACTTGCTGCTTTAGTCACATGAATTTAATAAAATAAAATAAAATAAATACCCCCTTTTGTCCCATTACATAATACACAGTTTTTTGTTGTCCAGTTTAAAAAGATTCTTGCAATTAAATTCCAAGAACGCGTTCTTTTATGTAATTATAGACTTTAGAGATAGTCGAGTGTAAATCAGGAGTGGAAGTGTACAGTTTGCAAATTCCATTGCGATAAGAAAGGTCAGAAAGGCTGTAGTTTTTTATGTCTCAGCAGTACACAATGACGGAATCAAACAACACTCATATATGTTTATAAAACATTCTGCAATGTAACAGCAACAAATTCCGATACGTGTGAACAGTACATTGTAACTCTACTAATTAATTACAAAATTATAATTATAATTATCTCTTACCTTAGGGTTTTTCTTCCAAAGTCTTTCAGACGAAAACAGCTGCAAAAAGGATTATTTGGATTTGATATAGGCAAAGATCAAATACACCGTTTGTGCTAAAACAAATTGCCTCTGATTTATTATTCAAAATAACTACTTCGTCTCTCTCTCATGACATTTAGATTAAATATTTGTAGAATGAGCAACAATTTGTGAAATCAAACATAGTAACAAAATATTTCCTAATTAGCTAGCTTATGACAACTATGGTATACCACAACTATTTATTATTTGTAATGAACCAATACGTGATTTAACTACACACTCGCACACATTCGTTCTTTGATTTTGTCGTTCTATTTAAACCCCACTTCGAGATCTCTGATTTACATTTTAGATTTATAATTTATTTATGTTGAATTATACTCTGGGGAAAAAGGTAAAATAATCTTGGTTAAAACTCAGTCAATACTTAACGTCTGAAGAACTCCGCTGTTTTGCACCTCTGCTGTGAATGCACTGTTTAACACACCATGATTTAGTTTTTCACTGTTTAACCGCGGTACTGTTATTGCTTATTTCAAATAAGTTGATGTTGATGCGCCACTATTACTTTAGTTCACTTTAAAATAGCATTTAGTGTTGTTTTGTCGGCCGACATATATTTTCGAACACTTAGCTCGCTTAGGTTGGCCGAGTGGCCCGGTGTCACAACTGGCACTGGCGTTAGTTTGCTAAATTGCATACAGTGTTTTTTGGTCACGTGATCGTGCATATGTGCTCCCATTGGTGCTATTGAAAGAGCGCCTTAGCAGAGGCGGGAAGGTGAGCAATGTTTTTGCCGCCTGGCGCAATGTGCAGTTACATACTCTCTTTCGTAGTTCACGGCTGAGGCGCAGGTTGATGTTATTTCACCATCGGTCTGCGTTGCATGAGTGCGGAGACAAAACATAGACGTTTTTTCTGCAATAAACAGCCTATCTGGGTGACTAACTCGGGGTTCTACAAGGGTGAACAATGACTGTATAGAGAATGTAATTTTAAAAAATGTTATCTTGGCCCTACAATCTCGTACCGTTACAATACCCCCCCCCCCAATAAGAGATTGAAGGCCGGAGCGTTCAAACTCTTATTGCCTAGATCTAAGAGGATCAGTGAGGATATGGCGCCGCAACCCCCCTAAACACTCTACTACATCATGGGTTCTTACCCCCCTAGTCTGGCGACTGCGACAGCACCCATCCGATCTTACTGGACTTCTCTGTTCGAGATCCCAACACCGAAAAATCGAACAGATACCCGACCCAGTATCGCCCGACTTTCTAGCATGGAATTAAAATTTGACAAACGGCTTTCCATCCCTCCATATCCCACATCTGATTTGTTTCCTCTTAGCCGTACTGGTTCATTGACAACGTACTGGCTCATTTTATATTATAGACCCTAAAGAATAATATTAATAAAACAATATTGGTTTACAATGATACACATAAATTCCAGTTAAATTGAATAGTATTCCCCATACAATGTTGCCCATCCAAAATAACACCTTAATTATACAAAATGACATTAACTCCGTTTTTACTTAGCTACTATAAAATTTTTTTTTTTTTTTTTTTTTTTTTTTTTATATACATATATACCCCCCTTTTAATCCCTTAACCCCTGATACCCGTTACATTTGAATGTGGTCTGCACGAGGCTTCTTGGCCTTTTTCAGCCTCATCCTCGCCGTAACCCACATCTCCCTCGTGACCTGTAACTGGGTCACCGCCCATCCACACTCACTATTACCCCCCCTAGACTGTAGCGTCTAGTTGCTTTCACAAGGACTGATGCGGAAGGGGTGGACATTTTTTTCTTTTATTCCACCCCCATCCTTGCTTCGGCGTTACAATAAAATTCGGTATACCTATAGCCTACTATTCTTTTTATATTATACACCCCTAATGGACTACCACCCCTATCTGGGTGAAAATAGACCTGTTCCAAAATTTGGTAGATTCCCCAAAAAATAACCCCCCTACTAAATTTAACAAACCACCGGGTTAACAAAATAAAACAAACCACAAGCCGGTTATATCAAGTAAAATTTATGATTTGCCACAATTAACTACTTTCACGGTCATGGTCCGGTGAGGCCATGACCGCACTTAGGTGGGGAATCTACAGTTAAAACATAAAATATAGATTGGCATTTATACAAGTTACTTGGACAGTAATATACACATCTTATTTTCCAGACACTATCTCATCCTGAACATTTTCCATCAGTTGTCAGTGTTAAATGAATGTTTTAATCATTATTGGCATCAATTAGCATTTAATTTATAATTCCAATTTGAATTTAAATGAAAATAAAGTTAAGTTCATTGTTAAAAATCGTTTCTATTAATTTTATTACTAAATTAGTTTAATTGTATTTAATTTACTTTAATTAATTCAATTAATCTCAAAAGTTACAGTAATGGCCTCATTATTATTTGGTCTGTAAAAAAATTTAATTTCAATTCCTTTCTATCACAATAAGGTTTTACTTCAAATACTGATTCAGCAGACTACATTTTTTGTTATTGTCACCAAGCGTGACTCCAGACATTTGTCTCAACATACCACACCTGTTTATATAAACACTAGTCTGCAAGACTCACATAGTATAAACATTCTGGTTACATCATGTACTGGCATATATACTTCCTGCAAAATTTTCCTTCTATAAATCTTTTTATTAACATATCTATCAAAATCTATTTGTTGCAATTCGAACCAAATATAATTTTAATTCACCTTTCAATTGCTTTAATAACATTTTACTAAAAACATTTTAACTATAATTACATTATTTAAAACACTTTGAATATAAATACACAACATCAAATGGGCTTCATTAATAAAATTGACTTTAATAATCTCCACTCAGACAGTTTAGCTTTGATTACAATTATATGCAGTTGCAATTTGAATAAAAAGGAAATTACCCACATCACTAACCTTCATATTATTAAGTTACTCCCAGGGCCCCCTACAATTAGGTTTAATCTCTTCGTTTGTTCAAAACAATTTCAATTACTTTAATTACGATTTTCAAAATGATTCCACATGGTTTGATGTTTAAATGTTTCAGTTTTTTCTTAATATTTCAGTAAGTTTTACAAACCTTACATCATTGGTTCTAATCTCTCTTTAAATTCCTCCACAATCACATTCTTAATACCAATATACCGTACTCATAACCTAACATAGCAGGTACCACAAAATAATAATTAAACCTTTTGGTTACATAAGTTTACTTTAGAATATTTTCCCAAATTATTTATTTACTTGATATTATAATTATTGTAATAATTATACTTATTATTTTTTCTTAACTACCTGTAAATAGGTTATATGTTACATGTACAGAATGATTGTTTATATTTTTACTCTAAGGGGAGGGTTAGGGAAATCGGGAAAATAAAAGGGATAGGGATTATTACAAGGTCAAGAACTAGGACTAAAGGTAGGGACAAAGCTTCCTCCGGACATAAGGGTACATGGAGAAAACCAAGGCTCGCGTGGGCAGGGGCGCGTCCCTGAAATAGACGAACCCCACTGGGACAAGTGGGGAACACCTATCCGCTACCACTTACTGTTTTATGTTATTTATAGTTATTTATAATTATTTAGTTATAGTTTTTGTAATTATTTAGTTTATGTTCAATTACAGGATTTGATGTATTATTTTTTGTTTATTATTATATCATTTTGACCAATACTGTTTTAAATTGGTGGCGTTATGGGTACCCACTATTTCCCCAGTCATTTGGTTTCGTAGAACGTAGGCATTATCCATTTTGATGTCAACAACTTCATATGGTCCTTCATACAACAAAAAGAATTTTTTAATCTCTTTATCTTGTGCACTTGATAAATCGTGTCTTCTTACTATTACCAACTGACCTATTTCGTACTTGATCCACTTACCTTTGGCATCATGAATCCGTTTTCTCCTTTCTCCCTTCGTTAATAAGTTTTCATTGGCGAGCTGAAGTTTTACTTCCAAGTCTCGTGGGTTACTCTCAGGTGGAAAATTGAACAGCTGTTCCAGGATCCTAGGTGGACGTTTTCCTTTAACAAGCTCGTATGGTGTGAACCCTGTTGATTCATGGGTGGTGCAGTTTAACCATTCTTCAATTCTTCCCACATAGGCTGGCCATTCACTATGTTTAGCGTGGCAATATGCTCGGAAAATTCTCCCCAATTCTCGCATGACTCTTTCGGCTTGGTTCGATTGAGGATGATATACCGCCGTGTGTTTAGGTATAATACCCTCCCAGCCCAAAGTTTGTCGCCATATTACGCTAATAAACTGGGGCCCATGGTCAGATAATATTATTTTCGGTTTCCCGGTTTTAATCATATAATCCTTCGTTATTTTCTCACTTAGTACTTTACTAGTGGCCCGCTTTACACTGTATAATCTTACAAATTTCGTAAATGTATCTAATACTACAAAAATATACATGACGCCTCCCCTTCCCTTCGGTAGAGGGCCAAACAAGTCTACCGCAACTAGATCAAAAGGCTTTTCTACTTTAACACACCTCATCTCTCCCTCTAAGCGGTAATTAACTACTTTTGACTTTTGGCATAAATCGCACCCTCGGAGTAAAATTCTAACCCTCCGTTCCATATTCTTAAATAAGCATGGTTCTTTTAATACATTTACACATTTCCTAGCACTGAAATGCCCATACCGAAAATGACAGTCCCATATTATCTTATCTACCAACCCTTCCGGTATAACTAACCTCCAATCACGCTCTCCCCCCTCTACTTTCTTAAACAAACTCCCTTGATAAATCTGGAAATGACGGCTATACCCTGACTCATCTAAGTCGGACTCTAAGCTAGTTATTATTTTGTTCAATTTAAGATCTATTCTTTGCATACTATTAATATCTCTCAATTCTTCCCCAAATAATCTATCTTCCCTGCTAAGTCTGAAAATTTCTATTTCTTTTAAGTCCCTCCCTGTTCTCATTCCCTCTGTATCTACCCTGGATAAAGTGTCAGGTATTTTGTTTTCTACCCCTTTTATATACTCCCAACTAAAATTGTACTCTTGTAAAGCTAGCACCCACCTGGTGATCCTGCTGTGTGTCAACTTGCAGGTGTTTAAAAAAGATAATGCCTTGTGGTCCGTCCGGATGATAGTGGAATTTCCCAGTAGATATGTTCGAAACTTCTTCACCGCAAAAACAATGCTTAATAGTTCCTTCTCCGTTGTTGTGTAGTTTCTTTCAGCAGCTAATAGGGTACGACCGGCGAAAGCGATGGTGTGATGCTCCTTTTCGTCGTCCTCCTGGTACAGTTCTGCACCCAATGCGATGTTACTAGCATCGGTCTGTAAAAAAAATGTGCGTTCAAAATTAGGGTGATTCATCATGATCATGTTACTAAAGTGGTCCTTTATTTCAATAAACACCTCTCGTTCTCTTTCCCCCCATCTCCATTGTTTGTTCTTTTGTAACACTGCGCTCAACTTAGAAGTTATATGGGCATAGCTTTTCTGGAATTTTCTATAAAAATTACATAGCCCTAAAAAACTTTGTAACTGCTTAATATTTCGGGGTTCTGGAAATTTTAAAATTGATTCTACTTTCTCTGGGTTAGCTCTTATCCCCTCTGGTGTAATTATGAACCCTAGAAAATGTATTTCTTTCTGTAGGAATTTAGACTTCTCCCAATTGACAGTCAACCCCCCTGTACGCAGTCTATCTAATACATATTCTAAATGTTCCACATGTTCGGAAAATGTTCGTGATGCTATCAATATATCGTCTACATAAATGGTTAAAAAATCTAAATTCTGTGGCTGGAGTATTTCATCTAAACATTTTATAAAGCTGGCTACACTGGTATTCAGCCCAAAAGGTAATCGTTTAAATTGGTAATTCTTTCCATTGAACAGGAATGCTGTGTATTTCCAACTTTCACATGCTAACGGGACTTGCCAGTACCCCGCGGTTAAATCTAATGAGGTCATGTATTTAACTCCACTGAATTTTTGGAAGATTTCATTTATTGCTTCGGGTGACTCCCGGTCCGGGATAATTATCTGATTAACCTTGCGGGCGTCTAGACATAATCTAACGCGGCCATCTTTCTTAATGACTACTACTAACGGGTTAGAGTACGGTGATACTGATCTTTCTATTATGTCCCCTTCCAACATTTTATCTAATTCCGTCTGAACCGCCCTCCTCTTTGAATAAGGTACCGGATAGCTTCTTTGTACATAGGGTGCGTGTTCCCTTACTTTTAATTCACACTCATAATCCCTTGCCCTCCCTGGTACATCGGCAAACACTTCTCGAAAACACTCTATTACCTGCCACAACGCTTTGCGTTGAGAACTCCCTACATCACGCCCCTCACTACGAAATTTTACCGCTCTATCCTCCCAAATTCGTTTATTTGCATTATCCCCTAACTCTCCCTCTCTACATGCGTACGTATTAACTACCGTATCTACTTTACTGGCCCGATTTAGTATCATCTTAACTTCCGAAATTCTGACTTTATCTACTACCCGCTCAAAGTTAATCTCAACTGGTCTACCTTCATTATTTAATACTAACAACCGCTTCTGGAAATCAATTACCGCCTTGTGTTTTATCAAAAAATCATTCCCCAGAATAACCTCCAAATTTAGTCCCCTTACTACTAAAAATGTGTTGTCATATTCTACTCCCTTAATTACCATGTTCAAATGTACTTGTTTAGTTACACGTTTACTCCTAACCCCGGTAATACCTACAATGGTCACCCCCGCTACTGGCAAAATTGGGATATTTTTATTTATTTCTTGCAAACTCTCTAATACGTGTTCAGAAATGACAGAAATTTCACTACCTGTATCGACTAAAGTTTTTACTTCCTTACCTTCAATTTGAATTCTTACCTCTGTCAGTCCGGTTTCTGGTCTGGCTGTCTCCAAGTCCTCTTCCTCCATTAGTTCCTTGGACATATCCGTACAGATGACGTTATTTGTATATTCGTTATCTTGGGCCTCACAGTCATTTGTCGACAATGGTGGGGTCCCTTCACTCACTGTCCTTGTTAGTTTTCCGTCTGGGTGTTTGCACGGCCTGGAGTGTGTCCACCACGACCTCTATTGGAAGTTCCACTGCTTCCCGGTGCTCCTTGGTTGCTGCTCCCTCCTATCTGTGGTTGACTATTTTGGTTATGTTCAGTATTGCTGCGTTGGCAACTCCTCTCTTTATGACACCTGTAACAAGTTGTTCTACTACCATAGTTCTCACAATGACACTCTCCACATCGCCAGTCATCACGTCTATAGTTATTATTGTAGCCTCCCCTTGTCCCTCTATATGTTTTTGGTGTCCCACTAGATTGATTATGATTATGATTCTCGTTGTTATGTACCCCTGACGGGTTTGGGCGCCTACCAATTTCCCGGTCCCTGATATTTTGGAAAATATCTAATATTTGTTCCAGATCGTTTATACCTTCCACTTCCCGCGTCATCAGGTTAATTTGCACCTCCCTGGGTAAGTGTTTACTTATGTGACGTACCAATGATCTAAACGGTAATGGTGGTTCAAGGTATTTTGCCTCATTGTACATTTTCATTACATAAATGGTGACATTATTACCATTAGTCCCAAAATTACCCGACCCCATTATCTTGCTTCTAAGTACTTCTTGGTCCTCTTCAGACCAATATTTACTTCTAAAATCCCCTTCAAAACTTTCGAAATCTAACCAATCTCCCTTATGTACCTCGCCCAAATTGAGGGGCTTCCCTTAAAACATTTCATAACTTTCAATAATTTCATCTCCCAATTATTGTTACAAAATCTATTAAAGTCTTACTCTATTTAGGAATTGCATAGGGTGTACCCCCCTCCTATCCCCAGTAAATGCCTCTAACTCTATTTCGCTATCTACATTACGGGTGATTACTACTTGTTCATGGACACTGTCTAATGTTTTGTTTATTACCGTTTTCAAGTCATCTTTAACATTGATTATTTTTTGTTCCATTAAATTAAACTTGTTGCTAGTTACACGTTCAGATTGAATACTGGCATTATTTACCATTTCTACAGCACCTTTTAATAACTGTATTTCTGACTTACAACTACTTTCGGTTTCACTGATCTTACTATCAACATTGTCATTGATTTCTAAGATTTTATTCGCAAAACTCAATTGACATTCACTTATTTTGCTATTGCAATTGCTTTCTATTTCATTTATTTTGAAATTAACATTAGTTTCATATGTCTCCATGTTATCTCTAACTTCTGCTATTTTCTCTACTACACAATTAAATTTACACTCATTATCAACATTATACTTATTTATACTACTTTCAAAATTATCTTTCAACTCTTGAATTTGCTCATGCACTTGTATTTTGACTGTCTCTGACACTTGTTTGTTTACATTAATGATATGCTTATTTAACTGTTCATTTACTGAGCCTATCACTTATTCTTTAAATGTATTGAAACATTCATTCGTCTCATTTAAACGTTTATTCATATTAACCTCAAATTTGGTATTTTGCTTATTTATTTCGTCAAAACGACAATTTATAATGTCAAATTTAATATTCTGTTCGTCAAATTTGGTATTGAAATTGCTATTTTGAACGTCCAAACGACTATTCTGTTCATCGAATTTAATATTAATATCCCCTTTTAGTTCACTGAAATTACTATACATCATATTATACAATCGTGTTAACATATTGTCCTCATCGGACTTCTTATTTTGATTTACTACAATAGGTGTTGAATGAATTGCAACTTCATTCATGATTTTCGATTCGTCTACATTACTTTCACTCGTTAACAGTGACTCTGTTTGAATACCTGAATCGCCTTTATTGGCCGACTCAGTTGACGTGTTTTCATACATCGATTTATTTTCGGCCTCACTGCCGACAACTACATCAATTTCATTTATTTTCTCCATTACGAAATTAATTTATTTAACCATGCCCTCACTTCCAAATAACCCGTTCTGCAGCTTAATTAGGTCTGGCGAATATAGGTTGTAACCTATACTCGCGTCGCTGTACGGGGGCCAAATGTAACTCTACTAATTAATTACAAAATTATAATTATAATTATCTCTTACCTTAGGGTTTTTCTTCCAAAGTCTTTCAGACGAAAACAGCTGCAAAAAGGATTATTTGGATTTGATATAGGCAAAGATCAAATACACCGTTTGTGCTAAAACAAATTGCCTCTGATTTATTATTCAAAATAACTACTTCGTCTCTCTCTCATGACATTTAGATTAAATATTTGTAGAATGAGCAACAATTTGTGAAATCAAACATAGTAACAAAATATTTCCTAATTAGCTAGCTTATGACAACTATGGTATACCACAACTATTTATTATTTGTAATGAACCAATACGTGATTTAACTACACACTCGCACACATTCGTTCTTTGATTTTGTCGTTCTATTTAAACCCCACTTCGAGATCTCTGATTTACATTTTAGATTTATAATTTATTTATGTTGAATTATACTCTGGGGAAAAAGGTAAAATAATCTTGGTTAAAACTCAGTCAATACTTAACGTCTGAAGAACTCCGCTGTTTTGCACCTCTGCTGTGAATGCACTGTTTAACACACCATGATTTAGTTTTTCACTGTTTAACCGCGGTACTGTTATTGCTTATTTCAAATAAGTTGATGTTGATGCGCCACTATTACTTTAGTTCACTTTAAAATAGCATTTAGTGTTGTTTTGTCGGCCGACATATATTTTCGAACACTTAGCTCGCTTAGGTTGGCCGAGCGGCCCGGTGTCACAACTGGCACTGGCGTTAGTTTGCTAAATTGCATACAGTGTTTTTTGGTCACGTGATCGTGCATATGTGCTCCCATTGGTGCTATTGAAAGAGCGCCTTAGCAGAGGCGGGAAGGTGAGCAATGTTTTTGCCGCCTGGCGCAATGTGCAGTTACATACTCTCTTTCGTAGTTCACGGCTGAGGCGCAGGTTGATGTTATTTCACCATCGGTCTGCGTTGCATGAGTGCGGAGACAAAACATAGACGTTTTTTCTGCAATAAACACAGCCTATCTGGGTGACTAACTCGGGGTTCTACAAGGGTGAACAATGACTGTATAGAGAATGTAATTTTAAAAAATGTTATCTTGGCCCTACAATCTCGTACCGTTACAACATATCATTTGCTTGATTTGTATAGTAATACAATTACAATATTATTATTTGATTTATATCAGAAACAGTAAACATATACTGTAATTCTTTTTTTTTTAAGCCAGCTGTGTGACTGTAGGCACACACACACAGATAGAGGTTCGTGGTGACACATTTACAAACAAACCTTAACAGTTTTAAAGTAACAAACCTTAAGAGTTTTTGTTACTATTAGAAACGATATTACAAGCAGAATGATCACTGTTGCACACCACTATATAAAAATTATCCCGATTAGCGCTTTCAAGCCTCACAGCTCATCGTCAGATCGGAACAGACAGCATAACAGATCGTTCTACCACTAACACAAATTTCTTCATTAAAAGAAACGATATTCATAGGTTGGCAACAGTGTCGCATCTCTTCTCACATCTCACAGTGACTCCCTCCACATCCCCTTTCCCCTGTGACTGTAAGCGTTTCGCGCATTTCCATGCCCTTAACTTTCAATTTTGCTATACTAGAAGCAAACAGTGCTCTATATTCAAACCCCATGTAGTCAGCCACCGGGCATACTAATTGCCAGAAGTTTAGTAAGACCTGATGAAACTGGAAATGTACCTATTAGAGTGGCAAATATTTTGGATCAAGCTATCACTTTACAACACAATACGCTCCTAGGCAAATTGACTCCTGTGGTCTGGGTAGCCGGAATGACAGAACAAATATCCAGTGCTTCGGATACTTCCAAATTACCAGAGGGACTGCAGGAATTATTTAACAGATCTAGTAACAACCTCTCAAGTGGTGAGGTAAAAGAACTCTGATGGTTTTTACATGAATTCAAATATTCCTTTGCAGTTCGGGAACAGTCATTGGGAAGAACCTCTCTTGTACAACATCGCATCAATACCAGGGACACAACACTGATACACCAACCTCCTCGAAGGCCTCCATTAGCTAAGCAAGAGGAAATATCTTGGTTAGTACAGGACATGCTGACAGAGGGAGTAATCGAACCTTCATCAAGTGCTTGGTCTTCTCTGGTAGAGTTCGTAGTGAAGAAGGATGGTGGATTGCGTTTCTGTGTAGACTACCGAAGGCTGAATGCTAATACAAAGAAAGACTGCTACCCGTTACCTCGCGTTGACGATACACTCTACACGCTGTCCGGAGCACATTGGTTTTCCACATTGGACCTAAAGAGTGGATATTGGCAAGTGGGTCTTCAGCAAGAAGACAAAGGAAAGACCGCTTTCTCGACCCAAGTGGCTTATTCCAATTTAACATCATGCCATTTGGACTCTGTAATGCACTGGCAACATTCGACAGATTGATGGACCTGGTACTCTGAGGACTGACATGGAAAACTTGCCTTGTTTATTTAGACGATGTCATAGTCATCGGGAAAACTTTCAAAGACCATTTGGAAAACCTTGAGGTTCTGACTATAATTCACGGTCCCTAAATAAAGCTGAGCCCAAAGAAGTGTTCTCTATTCCAGAAGGAAGTACAGTATCTGGGTTTTGGCAGCGGGTGTTAGCATGGATCCTAATAAAGTAGACACCATAAGAGACTGGCCAGTGCCAAAGAGTAAACACGAAGTTCAGAGTTTCCCTGGGGTTATGCTCATATTACAGACGTTTTGTGTAAGGCTTTGCAACTATTGCTAAACCACTACATGAGCTAACAGAAAATAAACGAAACTTCCAGTGTTCGAGAGAGTCTGATCAAGCATTTAGAACTTTGAAAATTGTATTATGTTCACAGCCAATTCTCACTTTCCCCGTTTCCGAACGTAAGAACATAGACACAGACACGAGCAATACTGGTCTAGGAGCAGTTTTGTCTCAAGTGCAAAATGCTGAAGAACGAGTAATGCCATATTACAGCAAACACTTTCTAAACCAGAGAGAAATTATTATGTTACAAGGAGAGAGTTGCTGGCAATCGTCTGAGCTTTGGAGCACTTCTATAAATACCTATATGGAAGGGAGTTTTCACAACGCACCGACCATGCCGTGCTTGCAGGGCTCTTGAGATTTAAAAATCCAGAAGGCAAGGTGGCTCAAACGTCTGCAAGCATTCAACTTCAAGGTATAACACCTGCAGGGGCACCTGCATAGTAATGCGGGTGGCTTATCACGAAGACCATGCCTGGAAGACTGCCGACATTGCCACAGAAAGGAAGAACAAAATGCCAGCGAATATGTTCAAGCCATTACTGTAGATTTCCTGGCAGATGGCTGGATGACACAAGATTGTCGACAAGAACAGATGACTGATGAAGACATTGGACCGATCTTGACAGCAAAAGAGGAAGATCGCCACCCGGATTGACAAGTTATCTACCATGGTTCCAAAGGGCTACTGGGCACAATGGGAATCCCTTACCTCAGAGAACAGATTGCTGAAAAGGGCTTGGAAAAACTGCAGATGGACGAGACGTGGTCATGCAGTTGATAGTTGCCCGAAGTAGAGTCCAGTCTGTTTTGAGGGAGATGCATGATGGAATGTCTGGGGGCTATCTTGGCATTAAAAAACCCTTGACAAAATACGGAAGCGATTCTATTGGCTTCATCTTCGACACGACAGAGGAATGGGTTCGGACATGTGAAATATGTGCTACAAGCAAGGGCCCACAAACTAGAAGCAGGGGAAAAATGAGACAGTATAACATTGGACGGCCTTTCGAGAGAATTACCATCATAGACATTGCTGGACCATTCCCAGTTACTGACGATGGAAACCAGTACATCATGTTTGTAGGCGACTACGTTACTAAGTGGGTGGAAGTCTATGCAATTCCAAATCAGGAGGTTACCACTGTGGCAAAGCAGTTAGTTCACAACTTCTGTTGCCGTTATAGACCCCCTATGGAAATCCATACGGATCAAGGGAGAAATTTCAAATCAGCAGTTTTTAAAGAATTATGGCATCTACTCGGAACGAAAGACCGTGACAATGTCTCTGCATCCTCAGTCGGACGGGATGGTTGAGAGATTCAATAGGACACTTGAACAGCATCTTTTGAAGGTGGTTGATGAGAACCAAACAGACGGACCAACGTATACCACAATTCCTCATGGCGTATATAAGTCATCAATACATGACACAACCAGCATGACCCCAAGCAAAATTGGTGTTTGGGTGGGAGATTCGTCTTCCTGGGGCTTGAGGTTTGGATCACCTGAGACTCGGTCCCAAGAGTCACAGAACTATTCCTCACAATTAGAAAACCAACTGCGAGAAATGAATCGCTTGATAAGAGGACGGCTAAAGATTGGCAGTGATAAAATGAAAACTCGGTACGACATTCGCAGCAATAGTGTGAGTTTCCAAGAAGGAGATCAGGTCTGGTTGTTCAACCCAAAGCGCCGTCGTGGTCGCTCACCTAAGCTTCAGACTAACTGGGAAGGACAGGATTAGGTGAAGGACCCCTAGGATTCAACAAGAAGGACAGCGAACGTTCAAAGTCATCCACCTGGATTGTCTGGCTAAGTATTACTTCATAGACGGTTTGCCAGTTCGGGATGAACAGGCTTAAGGAGGAGGCAGTGTTATGACATTACAGAACAGTCTACATGTTTATCGAATGTTCCAGAGGAATCTGGCTGTAATCTGTGTGGTGTACATGAATCTCAACGCATTATCTAGACTGTGCCAGAAACCGCGCGAACTGTGTCAAGGCCGCAATGAATTATGCTCTAACGTTTTCCTTTATTGTTAATGCACAGTATAGAATATTCTAGTGTTTCGGCGGGGTATAAATACACGTACTCAACGACAATCAGTTTCAGTTTGAGTTGCGATATATCTCAGTGTGGTTTGGGTATTGTGGCAAAGTGTTACATGTTTTATGTGTTGTGTGGGACGATTGTTGACGACAAATGTGTTTTATATTAGTAGACATTTTTATTGCGTGTGAACAATTTTTATTTGATTTGTTGTAAGAGACTGTCTTGTTAATTACAAACTGGTTAATTGTGATAACTAAAGCTGGTGATTAGTGACATAATTGGTGTCTTGTATTTTGTTTTCCAATGTACCATACGATGATCAGTAGACCGTCGTAACAGTATGTTTATTGAAATAATCCTCTCCAGAATGTAGCTCTAGCACACCATTGTGTGTGTCGCCTGCGTTGATAGACCCCCCCCACCAGTGTGTTGGTCACATGTTATTATTATTCAGCAGACAAAACCTTACCTTTTAGTTCTTATTTGATAGAGTGAGTTATTTAGTCAGCTAATCAAAGAATTGTCTTTTCATACGGACATATGTGTATGATATATATATATATTATATTTAATATTTATAATTAAATTTACCTCAAGATGTTATTTTTTTCCTTTTTTGGAACATGTTTCGGGTACTATCTTGTACCCATTCTCAGCCTTCCGGTTTTTTTGTCTGGTGAAGTACATATGTGTTGTTGGTTGACTATTATTATTATTACTATTAAAAAAATATATATATAAAAGTGTGTGTGTGCAACCTGAAATAACCTGTACAATGTACAATAACCTGTCAGCAATAGAACGAGATATAAAGAACTTGTTTGAGTTCGGCAAACACAAGGGTGATGTTGATTAAGAAATACTAAGTATACATTTTTATATAATTGTATTGTTTTTTTTTGTAAATTGCAAAGAGTATAAAAAGAAAAAATCTGTGAATTGTTTCGCTGGTGGGACAAAGGGCGCTTGAAAAAAAAACAAGTTCTGAAGGGGGATAAAAGTTTGATAAATACTGATCTAATCCTCTCTTTACTATTTACTAGACAGTGTAAAGAAAGCATTGCGAATATAATTCAAATGGAGATTTCACTGATGTTAGCCTGACTGTAAGTGTTGTGGGCTCAAATTTGTAGTTACTGTGTTGGAAAATAAGAATATTATGTACACAAAAGTAAACAATATAAACTTATGAACACAATGGATAGTTATTTTACCTAAGTCGGACACTTTTTCTTATGTGAAATGAAATAGGGACATCAAATAATATGACTTCAAAAAGTGATAAGTGAGGAACTTTTTCAATTTTTGTCAGTAACTTTTAATCAGTGGGAAAGTTATACTCAATAATTTGAAATTAGTTACGAACTGTACAAGTTATCTATACAATCTGTGGTCGGCCCATTTCATAGTAAGTAATTCTGAAAATCTATTTCCAAACCTTAAAAAATTTGTGACTGGAAAGCGTTTTTCATTAAATGAAGAGATAATGGCAGCTGTAGAGGGGTATTTTACGGATCTTTCAGAATATTACTTCAAGACAGGGATCGAATTATTAGAGAAGCGTTGGACCAAGTGTATTGAAGTTGGGGGAGATTATATAGAAAAAGTCATTTTTGTAACAATTAACTTGTTTTACCATTTCCATTCTGCGAACTTTTCAACTATCTCTCATAAGGAACTACACATAACAAAAAATATTCAACCTCTGATGTTTTTCAGTTACTGTCCCAAGTCTACGTTGGACAAAAAGAACAGATTTCCATGCACGTGTAACAGTTCCTGCTAATTGAACACATCAGAGACATTAAAACATACCCAAATTCTAGTTTTATCACACACACATACACATGGTAAGATGAAAGTCATTAGAACCTATGAACGCATGTGTACTGTATTGACATATAGATAGAACAGTACTCACAGCCCTATTAGACTTTGTTAATCTGATTGTATTTAAGAACAAGTATCTCATTCAAAATAGTGAGCAAGTTCTGCAGCTTGGGGAGCTCACTAGTAGATATAACTTTTACCTACATGTGTAGGTCTGTAAAATTAATTTCTGTAGCTACAGTTACCGTGAACACACACAGGTGATAAGCAGATTTAGTTTCCTAAATTTAAAGTTGCTAAATATTAAAGAATCATGCTGGGTAAGTGTCTGATAGAAGGTGCTTAGAGTCTGATGGAGAACAGCAACAGAGGATCATCCAAAATGGTAACGATTTCTTCAGGAGGTCAGGTTCATTGATTGGTTGTATCTCTGTTGGATGATGATGCCAACATCTTGCACTATAGACTTTCACCATTGTTAAACATTAATTACACACACAATGCTTCAGCCACTCAGAGTACAGTGACACCACAAAAACTGATCTATAATTTAAAAAACTTATATATAATTACTCAATAAATGAAGTGAAATAAAAAAAAATGACACACGAATAAAACTTATGAATAATGCCCACAGACTAAGAGTTTACACCCATTTCCACAACGATTCCAGGTGTCAGAGTTCCTGACTGTGGAAGGTATAATGACTAAAAACCTACAGATTCATTTATGCCTAGCAAGTTGTGTTTATGCAATTAAATTTCTTTTTTTTTTATTTTTACAAGATATTTTGTTAAAATGTTCTGGTACTTCAAAAGGCAACCACTGATTATGAACAGTCAAAATGTTGTGTTAGTATGTAATTAACATTTTATGATAATTTGAGTCCAGAATACTTTCGTATTGCAGTGCTAGCAACACCACAAAAAAGAAACCACTTATTTATTTTAAACTAGAATGCTAAGATTTGTAAAAATAAATTGGTACTTGTGCAGTTATATAACCAACCACCGATAGCAGTATCAGTTTTTATCACTATTTATGTTTCATGTTGTCATCAAAATAAGGAAAACAGACAGGGTGTTCAGTAGATGCGATGGTATAAACTAAAATAAAATGAACCTTTTAGACCACGAAACAAGTACAGCAAATAGCAATGAGATGTGATAAAATATGTTGTATGGTTTAATGTATTTAAGCAGAAGTTTATGAAAGTGGTTTCAGTTCAATTCGTCTGTACCTATGTGCCAAAATCCTGTGCCTATTGTACAAGTTGTAGGCTGTGTTGACATAGGTCAGTGGGCTTAGGTAAGTAGGTATTGGTTGTATTTGTTTATTACTTTTCTTGAGGTGAAAGTTTTTCAAATAAAGCAAAAACACCTTTCCTGACTTTATTCTTGAATATTTAAAGTGGTTTGCTCCCATTTGTCTGAATTCAGTGTATGTAATATATGTTAACATGTGCTGGTGTTTTTATGTGTGAAGGTTACGTATACCCACTGGTTGTGGCTTTATTTATTACTTTTATGAGTGGCAGTGTTTTAATACACCAAAAACCAATTTTCCTAAGCTTTTAGGAATTAGTCTGGCAAATCAGCATCTAGTTGGAATGTACCAATTGTAAGGGGGGGGGGATTTTTTGCACAAGTACAAAAAATTAAAGTTTAATTTAAATTTATCATAGTTCTAGTAAAATTTGATATATCTGAATTAAAATTTACTTAGAATATTTTAACAAAACTATTGTTGGAACCATAGACCACACCCCAACCAATGAAAAGATTAGTCACTAATGTGAGGTGTCAAGCTCACATCACTCTCATTAAAGTGTTTGCATTGATTTCAGTAACAAGTAACAGTGGCCACACTTTCTCCTGTGGCTCTTGATTTGAGTTCAGAATTTTGTTTGCAATAACTACAGAAAAGGACTTTCTCACTAAATGTGACTCTTCTGTTAAAGTTAACAAACTTCTCTTTTATCCCATGTATTATATGATTTACATCAAAATAGGGTTTGGCAAATACATGTATACCTGACTTATTAGTCTTCAACCTGTCTGCAAGAGCTTCATTAATTTTATCAATTACTCAACAATACTGATCAATATGCAACTGTCTATTACACATAATAGTATATTAAACATGATTTATTTGTTAATTATTATTTTGTAAAGTTAGTTTTATGAATATTTAGATATAGATTTTAACAAACTCGCAGACATAGAAGACAAGTAAGTAACTATAATTAGTCTATCTAAAATGGGAGAAAAATAAAAACAAATAGTTTGATTTCCTTGTGGTCATTACAGATCTGTGTATTGTTAGTCTACTTCTATCAGAGGCATAGCTAGGGGGCAGGGGGTAGCCGCTCCGGACAGCATAGCCAGGAGGGCGGCAAAGTGAGCGTAGACTTATAAAACTACAAACAACTTGTTTCTTTCATATGACTATTCCTTTCATAAAAGAAGCGTAACCAGCCAGCTTGTCTGTTGTCACAAACATTGCGTGATAAACAGTATTAGTCTGTTTATTTTTGAGCATCGTAATTACGGTTCATTATGATAACAAATTACAGTGTAATAAATATTACTCTAAAAAGACATTGTTATACCAGGTGGAGTTCAAAAGCAGATGTGGTTAAAGCAATATCCACTCAGCTGGATGAAGTGATCACTGCACTGGAGAAACTGAGGGATACACCAACTGGAACAATTGATACGAGGGAAGATGCAGCATTTATAATTAATGCAATAGAAAACTTTAATTTTGTAACCTTACTCTTTTTTCTGGACAGATATTCTTTTTTCTATGAACAAAATCCAAAGGAATAAACTTTATTCAAGCATTGACATTTCTGGAGACGCTATCGGACAAATTATAAGTTTGCAGGAATGAGTTATGTGACAATGTCATTACTAAGGCAGAGCAGGTATGTAATAAATGGGGTGTCAGTATCACAAAAAGGATAAGAAGGAAGCGCACGATGCTAGGGGTATGCAGATGTTTCTGCATTAACTGTTTGGCAAGAATTGCGATGTTCTCTCATAGAAATTTTGGACAAACTATCAGTTAAAATTTCAAGCCATTTCTGTAACATCAAAGTGTAAGAAAAACGCTTTGGGTTCATATGTAAATTTGAGGTGTACGTAAATGATGGGGATATACATTTTAAGGAACAGCTTTCCGAAATCAATATTAAGTGTAGAGTACTTCCAAAACTGTATCCGTATGACCTAAACAGTAAAGAATTGTTCAATGACTTGAAAGACGAACTTTTATTAAAAAGGGCAAACGTTAACGAAGAACAAATGGACTTTAGATCTCAAGGACTGCTACAATACATTTCTTCAATGTGATTAGAAGCCTACAAAACACTAGCAATAGCTTTAAAAATGTTTTCTTACTTTACCAGTCTCTGTGTCTTCTTGTGAAAGATTGTTTAGTAAACTTAAAGTGATTATATCTTACCTACGATCAACAATATCTTAAGACAGGGTATCAAATTTAGGGATACTTTCCAACGAAAACGACACTACTTCGTCTTTAGATTATAGTGATTTAATAACCATCTTTGCAGTAATTAAGACCAGGAAATTTACATTTTAAAATGAATCGTTTTAAATATTTATTAAATATTAAAAATAAATATTAAGTGTTTATTAATAGAAGATGAAACCATTAACCTGTAATGGTGTCATTTATTTTATTACTTTTAATGTAGTTCTTTGTTTAACTGTATGTTGCTTTAGGATATTGTTTTGACGATGTGCTTTAGACCTACAAGAAATTTGCATGTTTGTTATAACATTTTTATGCTATAAATTTTTTATATTACTACTTTTTTATAGTCTACATTTGTTACTAATAGATGTTTACAAACTGAATACCCTACAAACTGTAGTTTCTTAATTTTGACTTAACAAATATTCTTAAAACATTTGCTGGACATGCTTCCATACAAAAATCTACGCATTTGCATTTATTAAGTAGGTACTTTGTTCGCTGGATGGGCCTTTATTTTTGCTCCTGTGTCCCCTTTTAATTGTGAAGGCGAGGCGGCTGATGATCTCCTTGCTCTGGACGCAAAAAGCCAAGCTATGCCAGTGACTTCTATCACTTGTTTTTATAGGAATAACTCTGTCTAACAAATGAACAAGGCAGTGTATGCATTTAAAATTCTAATGGAAATATGGTAGATACAAGCAGGCATACCCTGAGTTGTAGAAAAGTCTTGACACAGTTTAACAAACATCTGATTATATTGGACAAACCTGATGATGAAAAAAGGAACAGAAAATATGACTGATACAAAGAAGATGAAAACCGCTTTAAAGAGTTTGCATCCTATTAAGATTAAAACCAACCAACATCCAAGAGAATTACAAGTCTTAAATAAAAGATCACATTGGAGGTGATAGTTGTTTATGGATCACAAGTGTGGAATGTACATAAAAGAAATAGGGAAAGGTTAAGTTCAGTTAAAATTGGGTGCTGGAGGGGAAGTAGTAAATCAGTATAAATAAACTAAAACTGTCAAATCAAGTATTATTATTAAGAGTTTTGTTATATGTTATAAGAGTTTATGTTATTAGTTAATTAATTTAAATATATTTATCTCATGGAGTCAAGGAATAACTTACAATCAAACATAATAAATTGTTCCATCATATATCAGAGAAATTCACTAATTACTAAGGTTTTACAGTTATAAACTGAGGCATGTTTAGTACCAAATTGTTTATAATTATATAATTAATAATCATATAAACATTGAATGTATCATTAGGATATAATAATAAAATTATATATTAAAAGTAATTTGTAAAATGTTAAGTAGTTAATTGGTATTGATCATATAACACTTCACCTGTACATAAATGGCCAATCAAAATTTAAGAAGTTCAAGACTGAGATAGTAATTCACACAGTAACTAACGGGTAACTAAAACATCACACGCAAAGTTGGCGACACCATCACTTGCATACCAGCTGATACTCCGTTACCCTCCCGCCATTCCCGCCATTCACGATTTCAAAGTGGACTCGTCCATCCATAAATTGGTTTCTGCACATATGCCCTTAACTTTCAATTTCACTGTACTAAAAATTTGGTTGTAGGTAAGTTTTGATTTTGATTATGACACAACCAGACAGTGGATATTTTGTAAGACGAAACAAACATCAGATACAACAGAAAGAGACAATGTAATAAAAATTTCACAGAGTTATAAAATGTTTAATACTGCCATTATTTTGTAAACAGTGACTTAGCGTGTTGTGTCTGTTGCAATGTTTCTCCAAAGTCGAACCTAGACATCAACAATCATTGTATATTTTAGATGTGTACACTTTGTGTACATGTTATGACTCACAAAAAAAACATAGTAAAATATGATCCACATTGTTCTGGCATCTTAATTTGTTTTAATAAGTAACATCAGTAACAGCCTCGCATGTGAAATGTGTGTGTGTGTGTGTGTGTGTGTGTGTGTGTGTGTGTGTGTGTGTGTGTGTGTGTGTGTGTGTTTAAAGCAGATGTGAACTATCCATAAAGAACAGGAGAGGCAATATTAATGCAACAATTAGAAAGTAATATAGAGCACATTTACGTAGGTCTACATGCAGTTACAATTATTTAGGTCAGTTCTCCACCCTACTAATCTTTCCATCACTGTTATCACTATTAGCCTACTATCACTATCACTCAAATCATCTTCACTGCTGCTATCCCATCTTATATTAATTTCTAAACGATCTGTTACAGTATCCATTATTTGGTCCGATCTCATGTAGTCATTTTCAATTTTCATGGCGTCACATCTTGATCTCCAGTCTGTGGGAGAAATACAATAAAATTCCTTTTTCGTTAAGTTTATGACACTGTCTACAGAAAAATGCACGTTTTTTCTTTTAACACTCCTTCATGGTTGCCCAAATCAGTTCCATAGGATTAAAATCCAGCTGATAGGGTGGAAGTCTTAAAACGTAATGTCCATGGATTGCCAAAGTAGCATCTATTTTAAAAGTTTTGTATATTGGTTTATTTTGTTTAATTAGTGCATAGACCTCAGGTTTTAACATATATGGACTACAAGGAATGTCATGGTTCTGTAACCAGTTAATCATGTCTGCCTTTTTTGTTAATGATGTTAGAGGTGGATTTATTTGTATATTATGGTAGGGGGCCATTGTCTATTACTCTTACGCTATTCTTATTCAAATGAAATGAAACTAAACGTTTCACTTTTGATGAATACTGATGTATTCACCGACTCGGAGAAAACTAAGCTATTATTCTCTGTTGACACATGCGCATTACATAACCTGCACCTTTAGCACGAAAACGGTTGATTCATGTCTACTGAATCTTGCTGCACTTGTGCAGTTACGTGCCCAACCACTGATATCAGTATCACTTTTTACCGATATCAATATGTTTCATGTTGTCATCAAAATAAGGAAAACAGGCGGGGTGTTCAGTAGATGCGATGGTATAAACTAAAATAAAATAAACAATTTAGACCATGAAACAAGTACATCCAATAGCAATTAGATTAGATAAAATGTGTTGTATTATTTAATGTATTTAAGCAGAAGGTTATGAAGATGGTTTCAGTTCAATTTGTCTGTACCTATGTGTCAAAATCCTGAGCCTATTGTACAAGATGTAGGCTGTGTTGGCATAGGTCAGTGGGGTTAGGTAAGTAGGTATTGGTTTTATTTGTTTATTACTTTTCTTGAGGTGGAAGGTTTTCAACTAAAGCAAAACCACAAAACCACTTTTCCTAATACTTAAAACCTTATTCTTGAATATTTAAAATGGATTGCTCCCATTTGTCCAAATTCAGTGCATGTAATATATGATAACTGCTGGTGTTTTTTATGTGTGGAGGTTATATATATCGACTGGTTGTGGTTTTATTTATTACTTTTAAGAGTGGCAGTGTTTTAATACACCAAAACCAACTTTCCTACGCTTTTAGGAATTAGTCTGGCAAATCATCATCTAGATTCTAGATGGAATGTAGCCTACCAGTTGGTAAGGGGGGGATAATGCACAAGTACAAAAAATTTAAAATTTAATTTATATGTTTCTAGTAAAATTTGATACCTGAATTAAAATTTACTTAGAATATTTTAACAAAACTATTGTTGGAACCAAAGACCAGACCCCAACCAATGAAAAGATTAGTCACTAATGTGGGGTGTCAAGCTCACATCACTGTCATTAAAGTGTTTGCATTGATTTCAGTAATAAGTAACAGACTATACAGTGGCCATACTTACTTTTCCTGTGGCTCTAGATTTGTGTTCAGAATTATGTTTGTAATAACTACAGAAAAGGACTTTCTCACTAAATGTGATTCTTCTCACTTTACTAAAAATGAACTTTATCTTGTGAAAACTTACTTTTTTCGTCGGACGCGTTTCGGCGTACGTATCCGCCTTCGTCAGCTTTTAGTCAGGCTGCCATCATTTTTTAACGGTTTTTGTGTGGAAGGTGTAGTGGGGGTGGTGTGTGGGGGAAGGGGATTGGTGCATGGATTCAACTTGATGTTTGTTTTTTGTAAAATTGTGTCAAAAAGTGTATGTGATTTATATTGTAATTGATCGTTGAGTATGTTGTTTGGTTGTGTTGTGTGGTGTTTATATATTTCGTATTGTTCAGTTGTGTTGAGTTTTCGACCTTTAGGTAAGTAATGTAAAATTTCGAGATTAGTGTCTATGTTGGTGTAACTGTGGTTTTCTGTGTGTATGTGTGTGGCAAATGCGGAGTGTATATTGTTGTTGGTTAGAGCTTTTAAGTGTTCAGAATAACGGGATGAAAAAGATCTTCCTGTCTGGCCGATGTAGAAACTATTGCAGTCATTACATTTTAATTTGTAAACACCTGTTTTGTTATATTTGTCTATGTCTGTGTTTGTATTATTGATGTGTTTTGTAATGGTATTGGTTGTTCTGTATGCTATTTTGTATTTGTGTTTTCTGAATGTGTTGGCGATTTTGTGTGTGTAGGAGTTGTGGTATGTGAGTGTGATGTATTTATTGTGTTGTGTGTTGATGGTATTTTGTGTTTTGTTGTTTTTGTTTTTGATGCGTTTGTGTAGTGTGTTTATTAAATTAGGGTTGAAGTTATTCTTCTGTTGAAGTTAAGCAAATTCTCTTTCATATCATCTATAATATTATTTACATCAAAATAGGGTTTGGCAAATACATGTATAGGCCTATCTGTATATTAGCCTTCAACTTGTCTGCAAGAGCTTAGTTAATTTTATCAATTACTTGACAATCCTGGCCAGTCTGTAACCGTCTATTACACATAATAGTAGATTAAACACGATTTATTTGTTAATTACTATTTTGTAAAGTTAGTTTTATGAATATTCAAATACAGATTTAAGAAAAACACACAGACATAGATTTGGAAGATAAGTAAGTAACTGTAATTAGTCTACCTGAAAGGGAAGAAAAATAAAAACTTGAGTCATTTGATTTCCTTGTGGTCATTACTGACCTGTATATTATTAGTCTACTTCTATCACTTGTTTCTACAGGAATGGATCTGTCTTGACAACTGAACAAGGAAGTGTATGCATTTTAAATGCTAATGGAAATACGGCTAGATATAAGCAGACATACCCTGAGTTGTAGAAAATTCTTTGATACAGTTTAACAAATATCTCTGATTATATTGGATAAACCCGATCATGAAAAAAGGAACAAAAATATGAATGGCACAAAGAAGATGAAGAACAGCTTTAAAGAGTTTCCATCCTATTAATATTAAAACCAACCAATATCCAAGAGAATTACAAGTCTTAAATAAAAGATCACAGTGGAGGTGATAGATGTTTATGGATCACATGTGGAATGTACATAAAAGAAACAGGGAAAGGTTAAGTTCGGTTAAAATTAGGTGCTGGAGGAGAAGTTGTAACAACAAGTGGCTAGTCATGGTTGGAAATGATGAAATAAGAAGGTGAACTGGAATGGATATAAATATTACAGGAACAGTCGAAGTAAAGAAATAAAATTTTATTGCTACCTACATAACGTCCCCGAAATGAGAAGTTCTAAGCAACTGTTGAATAAACACAACAACAAGAAGTAATGGTAAACCATAAATTTCCTGGTTCAATGGCATATAAACAGTTATGAACAGCAGTGACCTTCAAATCACAGGCTGTGAACACAGAAAATGTTGGCGGATATTGAGATGTGGCAGACACTGAAGCTTGTATCACACTACGCTACTTAACTAGTCGCTACTAAATACCTGCTACTGCATTTTATGAGTATTTCAATGTCACAATGTTTTTAGGTAGCCGCCATTTAGTGGTGGTTAGTACAGCGAAGTACATAGTTGTGTAGATTGGTTTGATGTTAAAAAGTATTGTGCAGAACGTCATCTGTGAGCGTGCAACATGAGGTTTTGAGACACCTTTTGCTAAGTGGTGTTAGAGCTTTGTAAGGAGCTGCTGCGTAACATTAGAAACAAAAATAAATTAATGCGGGTTCGGGAATCGATATGTAGAATGGATAAACTGGGAGCTTCAACAACACTAATCAGAGAGCTGGCAATTGAGGACCCCCAATCATATCACGTTACATCATGCGGTTAGCCTTACCAAAGTTTCAGGAGTTGCTAGACTTAGTGTCACCAAACTAAATTTGTCTATTGGCTGGTAAATGACCTGAAGATGGCTTGACTGCCGAAAGCGCTCGTCAATACCAAAGACAACATTGTAGTTTGTATAAAATTACTAGTAGAAATATTTGAGACCACTAACACCCCAATATAACAATAAACTAAATTTGGTTTGTATACATCTTCTGTTATGGCACTATGCTCTCAGAATGTTTAATTTTATTCAGTTTATTATGATAAACACCAAGGAGTGTTTTAATTTTGTTTTTGTTCCTTTTGCTGGTGTTCAGGGAAGTTCCAGCTCATATAACAACCAAGTGAAAGCAGTTTATCGCGTTGCGTTCCAAATATGTACTCTATGGATGTAATGTCTCATATTTTCTATATATGTTAATGAATGTAATTATTTCATCACCCGACCATTTTAATGAATCACTCATTGTACATGAAGAAATAGAACAATCAAAAGGCACATTACGACAACAAAACCAACACAAATGCAGAGAAAAACACGTGGTGACAATAGAGACGCTACTTCACTACTACTGCACTGTCACACTGCCCGACTGGGGCGCTACTCGGTAGCGGCTAGTGCGTCATATGATCTCAGGGTCTGCTAATGGCTACTTAGTAGCGCCTTAAGTTGAACACATCCAACTTCTCTAGCTACTGATTCTTCACTCACCTGCGAGTGCTAGTAGTCACACTAGGCTACTTAGTAGCCGCTACACGAGTAGCGGCTAACGCGGCTAGTGAAGTAGCATAGTGTGACATAGGCTTTACAGATATAAAATAATCTGCACATATTTGTTTTTATAAACCATCCAGTTGAAAAGTCATTTAATGGTACAAGAGAGATTAAAATTTGATTTGGAACATAAGTCAGTAATGATACTCATTTATAAAAATCTGAGTGCTAAAGAATAACAGAAATTATATGGAGGGAGTTTGACTATCATGGTAGGAATTGCCAATTCATATGTTTTACATATTATGCTAAACTAATACTTTAACCGTAGTCTGGAGTAATATATTCGAAATGAATGGTAGGAAATATAAAAGCTGTGAGTAGAAAAAAAAAACAGAAATATAATTTTTCTCAAGTTAAGTCTTAAATTATGATTTATTTCCCATTTAAAAAAATGATTGATAGAGTGATTCAGGTGTTGTATGTACTGTGTGCATCTCCAGGTTTACATGACATTTCACAAGTACGTTTCTACAGTAACAGTGTTAGGTTACCAATATGTTTGTATAGGTAATATAATAATTAAAATTTAATTATTTTCAATTACCTTTCCTAATTTTCTATTTATTCTTTTGTTTGTTGACATAGTTTTGGGTTTTTTAATATGTGTATGTTTTTTGTTGTGACATCGAGGTAAACGTTGTTTTATCATCAGTTTTTTTGCCGTTGTTTTGTTGTTTGTTGAACATAGCTATTACTTTAGTTGTTGTACTTTTATTCTTGTACAGTTACTTTCTCTTAATTTTCTATTTATTATTAGATTTCTTGTTGCTTGTTGTTGCGATAGTTTTTAGTTTTCAAGGCGTATTTGTTTTTTGTTGTGACACCAAGGTAAACTTTGTTGTTTCGTCTCATTTTGATTTTTCATTATTGAACATAGCTATTATTTCCGTTGTTTGATCTTACTCTTGTCCTTATTTTACTGCCAATATGCCTTCGTGTGCTGTAGCTGGTTGTGATTGACACAACAAAAGAACGAAGGGGACAGATATTAAATATCATTCATTTCCAAAAGCCCCCAAAGTACAAAAAATATGGATTTCAAAATGCTACAGAAAAGATAATATTAATATTTCAAATGCTACGGTTTGCTCAAAACACTTTTCTACAACAGATTATGTTCATGACTTACGTGCTGAGTTAATGAATATACCATCAAGAAGAGTTCTCAGAGAAAATGCTGTCCCCCATATGAATCTTCCCGTTGTCATCACTGCTTGTAATGACGGTATGCCTTACCGCAGTGATGATAATCCAGGGGTATCAGGCATTCTTGAAAGTAATAAAGTCAGTGGCAGAAGAGAGAGATGTCATGCGAGAGAGGTCAGGAAAAGAGCCTTAAAAACCCTATCGGCTTTGTCGCCCAAAAAAATTAAAATGGACCAAAGCACTATTACAAACTGCGATATTGAGCTCGAGGATGTACAATCACTTAAGAAGCATGTAAAAAAGTTGGAAAGTGAAAACCGTATTTTGAAATCTATGTGTGGGACTTTGAAGCTGGGAAATACACCTCTGAAAGAACAGAGAAAGGTTGCTTTTGAAAATTTTAAACGTCAAGACGAGAATCTGAAAAACTTGTTGAAGATATGACAACAAAAGTTTTAGGACAAATTTTTACTGAAACACAAATTAACTGCTTACTGACAAATACAAACCGTGCAAAATGGAACTCTGAAGACATCACAAAGGCAGTTACACTACGCACTGTATTAAGAAAATGTTACTTATTCTTGAGAAATAAATGTGGTTTTCCCTTGCCAGGACTATTGACTTTGAAGAGATGGACATCTGCTTCATTTTGCTGTCAGCCCGGCATACTCCATGATGTTCTGTGTTTCATGAAGGCCCAGGTGAACACACTGACCACTGCTGAAAGAATGTGTGTTATTTCTTTTGACGAAATGAATGTAGATATTAGCATCAGTTACGATCAGAAGGAAGATCGTGTTGTAGGGCCTCACAGCAATTGTCAGATTGCCATGCTTCGTGGCCTCGTAGTTGGTTGGAAGCATCCAACATATTATGATTTCGATGTCCAAATGTCGGCTGAATTGTTAAAAAACATTATTTGTTGCATGGAAGACATAGGGTACAATGTTGTTGCCACTGTAGCAGATCTAGGGACAAAAAATCGACGAGTGTGGTATGAACTAAATGTAACGTATACAAATTCGTGGTTCCCAAACCCACACGACGTAGACAAAGTCATATAGGTTTTCGCAGATGTCCCCCACCTTTACAAGCTTTTACGAAACCATTTTCTAGATGACGGTCTGACACTCTCCGACAACAAACACATCACAAAGACGACCGTTGAAAAATTGTTGGCATTGGATAATGGTGAATTCAAATTGTGCCCTAAGCTCTCACATGTCCATCTCACCGTCAAAGGTAGGGAACGTCAGCGCGTGTTTTTGGTGACGAAGTTATTCTCAAACACAACGGCTGAAGCAATTCGATATTTATTTCCTGAAGAAGAAAATGTGGCTAAATTTTTAAACTGATTAACGATTCTTTCAATATTTTAAATTCAAGAAGATATGTAGATAATAAACCTTTGGCTTCCGGGTTTGGCACTCACCACGAAGTACAAGAAGGCGTACTTAAAAAAATGTATACTTGTTGTGAAACAATGCGCGTAGGAAAATCTCTGAATTTGTTGCCATTTCAAAAAGGTTTCATGATGACCATCAACTCGTTATTTGGCCTTTTTAGTCTTATACAAAAAAAAACAATCTTAAATATATTTTAACTGCACGACTAAATCAAGACTGCCTGGAAAATATTTTTTACCAAATACGAGGCATTGGGCAGTTTTTTATTAACCCACCACTGACAGAAGTTAAACATCGACTTCGTTTGCTTTTGGTGGGTCAAAATACAAATAAAATACCTTTTTTGAAGGAAGCACCTGTTGTCCAAGATGATGATCAGGAAATTATGACTTCTCATCTCTTGCAAGGTATCTTACCTCACATGACTGAGCAGCTATCTATGATTGAAGAGTCAACAGAAATGCAAGATTTCTCCTTGTCATTTAGTGCAGACATTGACGTTCCTGCTATCAGTGATGGAGCAGACTGCTCTACTGAGGGGTTCCGCTACCTAGCTGGCTACATTGCCTATCGTGGGAGAAAGCATGATCCTACAATGGGAACATCTTTAGAAAATGTATATCCCCCTCCCGTTGGTACTTCTGCTGGAGGATGGATAGAGTTTTTATCTCGAGGAGGTCTTCTTGTTCCTTCAGAAGACTGGGTGCACAAGATTCCACAGTGTGAAATAATTTTTAGGGACATCAATGGGCCGGATAGTTTGTACAAAGGTAAAAATATTATAAAAAATATGACTTCAAGAATTTTAAGTAAATTTCCTGAGATGCCAACAGAAGTTGTAAATATCGGTATGGAGAACCATACATGACTTCCACGTTCTAAGATTATTTATATTTAAAATCATTTACGAAATGAAATGCTTCCATAGAAACTACTTCTTTCCACTTATTGCTTCAGCCTTAACCACAGTACTGTGGTTACTAACGTATACCACCACACGTTATCGCACTCGATTTTCACTGATGATGGCAGTCGACGGCACTGCGGAAACGTCTGATTTTGCAGAAAACATTGGACTACGGCCAAACAGCCCGGGAAGGAATTTTAACAACATACTACTACTTTGTTGCCGATAACGTAGTACACGTATAAAAATTATCCCCTACCCCTTCAACTATAATTTTCATTTATAGAAAATTACCCCCACCCCGTTCAACTAGCCTCTTCATTTATAGGTATTTCATCTATGTTTCTACAGTGGATTATTAAGATCTTCTTATCAGGATACTTTATTTATCAAAATTAAGTACTTTACTCTTCTACATACCATTATTATATTAACGACTCGGACAAAGTTTTTTTTAAGTAAAAACAAAGTTTTACCTTACAGCCTGAACTGGTTTTCACCTTTAAAAGGCTTCTTCAGAGGCTGCCGCTGGTAGCGCTGTCCGTCCTGTTGTGGGCGACGGAATTGAATTTTGAAAGATCGATGCTGTGTGTGTGGGGTGAGATATGTTCGAATAATGTGTGTGATTTGAATTGTGTCTGTTCGTTTAGGATGTCGTTTTTATTTGTTTTCGTGTGTTTGTATATTTCCAATTGTTCTAGAGTGTCTAGTTTTCGGCCTTTTGTGTGTACATGTAGAATGTTCATGTTATTGTCGATGTTTTTATATGTTTGGTTTGCTTCAATGAGGTGGTTTGCAAAGGTGGATTCTGTAGTGGAGTGGAGTGCCTTTGTGTGTTCAATGTATCTCTGTTTGAAGCTGCGTCCTGTCTGGCCTATGTAGAATTTGTTGCAATTTGAGCAATTTAGCTTGTAAACACCGGGTAGATCGAGTTTGTTTTGTGCTTTGTTTGTGTGTTTTGATAGTGTGTGTTCTGTTTTGTTAGTAGTTTTGTAAGCGATTCTGTATCCTGCTTTTTTGAATTTTTGGCCTCCTTTGACATTAAAAACCTGTACACAAACATCCCCATCTCTGAAACAATCACCATCCTACAAAACAAACTCAAACAGAACAACACACCAGACGAACTTATCAACGAAATAACAGAAACTCTGAACATTATCACAAAACAAAACTACTTTACTTATAACAATAAATACTACACACAGAATGATGGTCTACCCATGGGCTCCCCCATATCCAGCATTCTAGCAGAAGTCTTCCTCCAACACTTAGAAAAAACAAAAATACTCACAAACAATGACAGACACTCACATAAAATACTATATTGGCACAGATACGTTGATGACATTCTAATACTATACAGGGGAAACAAAAGACAATGTGAACAGTTACTAACGCACATAAACAAGATACATAAAAACATAACCTTTACTGCCGAATACGAACACAACAATACCATAAACTTCTTAGACCTCTCCATCACAAAACTAGAACACAGGCACAAATTCAGTATATACAGAAAACCAACTACAACTGACACACCTAATACACAACTCCTCCAATCACCCAATACAACACAAAGTAGCTCCCTTCAGAACCATGATACATAGACTTAACAACACCCCCTTAGATGAAAAAGACTACAAAGACGAACTAAACACGATAAATATCTAGCAGAATCTAACGGATATGAAAGAACAATAGTCAGTAAACTCCTACACAAAACACAAAACAAACAACAGACAGAGACAGGAAACAACAAATTCATAACACTAACATACATCATCAAACAAACTGAAAAAATAGCTCACAAATTCAAAAAAGCAGGATACAGAATCGCTTATAAAACTACTAACAAAACAGAACACACACTATCAAAACACACACACAAAGCACAAAACAAATTCGATCTACCCGGTGTTTACAAGCTAAATTGCTCAAATTGCAACAAATTCTACATAGGCCAGACAGGACGCAGCTTCAAACAGAGATACATTGAACACACAAAGGCACTCCACTCCACTACAGAATCCACCTTTGCAAACCACCTCATTGAAGCAAACCACACATATAAAAACATCGACAATAACATGAACATTCTACACGTACACACAAAAGGCCGAAAACTAGACACTCTAGGACAACTGGAAATATACAAACACACGAAAACAAATAAAAACGACATCCTAAACAAACAGACACAATTCAAATCGCACACATTATTCGAACATATCTCACCCCACACACACAGCATCGATCTTTCGAAATTCGATTCCGTCGCCCACAACAGGACGGACAGCGCTACCAGTGGCAGCCTCTGAAGAAACCTTTTAAAGGTGAAAACCGGTTCAGGGTGTAAGGTAAAACTTTATGTTTTTACTTATAAAAAACTTTGTGTTCCGAGTCGGTAATATAATAGTGGTATTTAGTTAAGTAACGGACACGTCATGGACAACGAAATCCAAGACTTTACTCTTGTTACAACAAAAAATCTTTCTGGTAAACTGCCCTTTCCCCGTAACCGATCTTCACCAAAATCAATAGTCCTTGAGTCTTCCAGAATTCAGGCACACATGTAAAAAATTATTTGATTCTGTTTGAATTTACGGCAGTTATTGTTCGTCAAGGAAATATTTCTCTTGTTACAACATAAGATGTTGCAGGTAAACTACCCTTTTTTCTTAATTGATCTTCACCAAAATCAATAAGTCTTGAGTCCTCTAAAATTCAGGGATGCATGCAAAACATTATTTGATTCTGTTTGAAGTTGCGGCTGTTATCGTTTGCCATAGAAAACAAATTACCCTTGATAAAAAAAATGTTGCTGGTAAACTACCCCTTTCTCTTAACCGATCTTCACCAAAACAATAGGTCTTGAGTACTCTACAATGTAGGGCTGTATGCAAAACATTATTTGATTCTCTTTGAATATGCAGCAGTTATCATTCGTCATAAAAATAAAATTACCCTTTTAAAACATAAAATGTTGCCAGTAAACTACCATTATCTCATAACCGATCTTCACCAAAATCAATAAGCCTTGAGTACTCTATAATTCAGGAAGGTGTGCAAAAATATATTTGATTCTGTTTGAGTTTACGGCAGTTATAGTTCGTCATAGAAAAAATTGCCCTTGTTAAAACATAAAATGTTGCAGGTAAACTACCCCTTTCCCTTAACCGATTCCCTTGATTTCTTCACCAAAAACAATAGGTATTGAGTACTCTACAATTCAGGGCTGTATGCAAAAAATTATTTGATTCTGTTTGAACTTACGGCTGTTATCGTTTGCCATAGAAAAAAAATCTACAGACAGACAGACACACACCCAGACACTTTTCGAAAAATGACTTTTTTCATGTTTTGAGGGTAGTACAATCAGAATCTGCAATTATCTTGAACACGATTTTTTTTGCCATCACCATACTTCCATTTCCTTACGGAACATGGATGTAAAAATATACGCCAGGACGAGAATGTGCATTCGCCTTCGTTTCATGAATGGCCGCATGAAAGCAGTGAAAGCAGCAGAAGCACAGAAGAGAAAATCACGCCAGTGGCACGCATCGTCCATAGTTAAACCCACACATTAATTAATATATTTCTACTTTTGTATTAATTAGGATGGTATTATAGGCATCATTGTTCTTTGCAGGAAGGCGGAACTTAGACAGCCGCTGTCTGGTTTGGACTTTGAACTGAGTAGAGATCTGATAAGTAACTGGCCAGTGGATTCTGGGTTCCATCTATAAACAAACGGGTTCAATGTATAATTAGCCCATAATTTTTAAACCGCATATATTCTGTAAAATTAAAATTTTAAATTAATTTTGAACAGAATATAGCTAGCCCCAAGCCTAGATAAAGCGTGAGGGGAAGTTGTGGTTGATAAACTACATGTGTGTGCGCATGCACACATGAGCGCTACCAAATAATGATATATTTTCATCAAATTATAAAGAATACTATGATAAAAAAAGAGAAGTTACAAAGCCTATTGTACTGCAATTTGATTTCTAAAGTCTAACACGGACTTCAAAAAATTATAAAAAAAGGGTGTAGAAAATAGGAACTAAAAATAGTACAAACAGCAGTTAATGGTCTTTACTTTCAATTTTTTCAAACCGTGTCTATTGTATGCAGGTGAATGGAAACGTTCTAACAAATAAGTGTATAGTTTGATGAAACGAGTCACTTCTGTAATTAGTCTACTAAAATTTGCTTCATTCGTATTGGGGCTTTGTTTATATCGGTCTAGACTGATCTAATTACTAAATTTAATTTTTAGCAAGGTGTTTCGGTATTATTTTTTCGACTATCAATCGGTTTATTAAAAATTATGTAGGCCTATAGGAAATCCGTACTGCTTCTTCAGTTGCTATACGATTACCATTAAAAGACAGTGGCGGATCTAGGTTGTCCTGCGCCCGGGGCAAGAATAATATTGGCGCCCCCCATATTTTTTTGTTTTTGGTTAATTTGCATAATATACCACACACACACACACACACACATGACCGGGCATATGAAGTTGAACGTAAGTGTAACTAACCTAAAAACAGGCATCTAGCAAAACTAAAAGCTTCCTAACGGGAACTAAAAGCCTAACGAAAGTCTAACCTCCAAACGGGCAGGAAGGCGAGCTAGCAAAATTATAACCTCCGAATGGGCAGAAAGGCGACAAAAACTTAAAAGTACCGCCCTCATCCATCCTCCTTTAAGTTTCTCTATCAAGCTCTAATTTTTTTTTTACAAGACACGAGCACATTTAAGTAGGGTAGGGTTTGAGATAAAACGTAATATCCATTTTATACTAAGAAATTCTTTATTTGTCATTTTTTATTACAAAGGAAAAATACATACCAAAAGTTATATACATAAAAACTCAATCACTAACGCTATTCAAATATTACGAAGTCAGTAACGAAAATTAAAATTTTACTCTGCGAGCCTTTTGTTGTGCAAATAAGTCTATGGGCATCGTCATAATTAATTTGATGTGCGATTTTATTTTCGATTGCCAGAATCGCGAGACTTGATAAACGTTCCTGGCTCATCGATGATCGCAGATAGTTTTTAATAAGTTTAAGTTGAATTGTCAATGATGAATTGCTCCAATTTACTATTAATAATGAATTTAGGTGAAGTACCGTTGGCTGTACCTCGGAGCAAATCACTATAAAAATAACAATTATATAAAAATATCGGTATGGAGAACCATACATGACTTCCATATTCTAAGTTACATTGCCCAGCGATCCACAGGAAGCAAATTGATGTCCATTTTTTCGGCTTGCACGCGTTATGTTGGTGTGGGTTTCGGCACTTTCCATTTAAAAAGCGTGCAAATGTAAGAAAATAATCATGAGTGAGGCCAGAAATAATGTGAATTGTGTGTGTGTGTGTGTGTGTGTGTGTGTGTCTTACCTGCTTTTTTAAAATATCTGAGAAATATTTGACGCTATAACAGAGTAGTACAATATTTAGTGACGTTAAAACCGGGAATTTTTATAATGTTAAAGATATCAGTTTGACCGGACTTATGACAATATAACGCTACACCCGAGTTGACGTAACAGCCGAGGCCGTAATAACCAAGTTCCACTGTATATATAAAGATATTAACTCAAACATAATTTACATTAAAATGAAAAAATTATAATTTTATTGCCTGGCAACAAAATTATTTTATTTTTAACAATTACCATTGTTTCAAAAAGTTTAAATAAATTTTCAAGTACTTTACTCTTGTTAAAACGTAAAAGGTTGCAGGTAAACTACCCCTTCCCCTTAACCGATCTTCACCAAAATCGAAAGTCCTTGAGACCTCTACAATTGAGGGACGTATGCAAAAAATTATTTGATTCTGTTTGAATTTGCGGCTGTTATCGTTTGCCATAGAAAAATATCGGTATGGAGAACCATACATGACTTCCATATTCTAAGATTTATATTTAAAATCATTTTCAGCCAAACAGCCAGGCTGTGCCTTACCTGCCTTTTTATTGCTGTATTAAATGAAAAATATTATATTACATTAAAATGAAAAAATTATAATTTTATTGCCTGGCAACAAAATTATTTTATTTTTAACAATTACCATTGTCTCAAAAAGTTTAAATAAATTTTCAAGTACTTTACTCTTGTTAAAACGTATAAGGTTGCAGGTAAACTACCCCTTGCCCTTAACCGATCTTCACCAAAATCGAAAGTCATTGAGAACTCTACAATTCAGGGACGTATGCAAAAAATTATTTGATTCTGTTTGAATTTGCGGCTGTTATCGTTTGCCATAGAAAATACGCTTGATAAAAAAACGTTGCAGGTAAACTACCCCTTCCCCTTAACCGATCTTCACCAAAAACAATAGGTCTTGAGTACTCTACAAATCAGGACTGTATGCAAAACATTATTTGATTCTGTTTGAATTTGCGGCTGTTATCGTTTGCCATAGAAAATACCCTTGTTAAAAAAACGTTGCAGGTAAACTACCCCTTTCCCTCAACCGATCTTCACCAAAAACAATAGGTCTTGAGAAATCTACAATTCAGGGCTGTATGCGAAACATTATTTGATTCTGTTTGAATTTGCGGCTGTTATCGTTTGCCAAAAAAAAAAAAATTTCCCTTGATAAAAAAAACCGTTGCAGGTAAACTACCCCTTCCCCTCAACCGATCTTCACCAAAAACAATAGGTCGCGAGTACTCTACAAATCAGGGCTGTATGCAAAAAATTATTTGATTCTGTTTGAATTTGCGGCAGTTGTCGTTTGCCATAGAAAATACGCATAATAAAAAACGTTGCTGGTAAACTACCCCTTCCCCTCAACCGATCTTCACCAAAAACAATAGGTCTTGAGTACTCTACAAATCAGGGCTGTATGCAGAAAATTATTTGATTCTGTTTGAATTTGCGGCTGTTATCGTTTGCCATAGAAAATACCCTTGTTAAAAAAACGTTGTAGGTAAACTACCCCTTTCCCTTAACCGATCTTCACCAAAAACAAAAGGTATTGAGAACTCTACAATTTAGGGCTGTATGCAAATAATCTTTTCATTCTGTTTGAATTTGCGGCTGTTATCGTTTGCCATAGGAAATACCCTTGTTAAAACATAAAACGTTACAGGTAAACTACCCCTTTCCCTTAACCGATCTTCACCAAAAACAATAGGTCTTGAGAACTCTACAATTCAGGGCTGTATGCGAAACATTATTTGATTCTGTTTGAATTTGCGGCTGTTATCGTTTGCCAAACAAACAAAATTACCCTTGCTAAAAAAAAACCGTTGCAGGTAAACTACCCCTTTCCCTCAACCGATCTTCACCAAAAACAATAGGTCGCGAGAACTCTGCAAAACCGGGCTGTATGCAAAAAATTATTTGATTCTGTTTGAATTTGCGGCAGTTATCGTTTGCCATAGAAAAAAAATCTACAGACACACAGACAGACAGATAGACAGACAGACACACAGACACTTTTCGGAAAACGACTTTTTTTCATGTTTTGAGTGTAGTAGAATCAGAATCTGCAATAATCTCGAACACGATTTTTTTTGCCATCACCATACTTCCATTCCTTAAGGAATATGGAAGTAATACGCTTGATAAAAAAACGTTGCAGGTAAACTACCCCTTCCCCTTAACCGATCTTCACCAAAAACAATAGGTCTTGAGTACTCTACAAATCAGGACTGTATGCAAAACTTTATTTGATTCTGTTTGAATTTGCGGCTGTTATCGTTTGCCATAGAAAATACCCTTGTTAAAAAAACGTTGCAGGTAAACTACCCCTTTCCCTCAACCGATCTTCACCAAAAACAATAGGTCTTTAGAACTCTACAATTTAGGGCTGTATGCAAATAATCTTTTGATTCTGTTTGAATTTGCGGCTGTTATCGTTTGCCATAGGAAATACCCTTGTTAAAACATAAAACGTTACAGGTAAACTACCCCTTTCCCTTAACCGATCTTCACCAAAAACAATAGGTCTTGAGTACTCTACAAATCAGGGCTGTATGCAAAACATTATTTGATTCTGTTTGAATTTGCGGCTGTTATCGTTTGCCATAGAAAATACCCTTGTTAAAAAAACGTTGCAGGTAAACTACCCCTTTCCCTCAACCGAACTTCACCAAAAACAATAGGTCTTGAGAACTCTACAATTTAGGGCTGTATGCAAATAATCTTTTGATTCTGTTTGAATTTGCGGCTGTTATCGTTTGCCATAGGAAATACCCTTGTTAAAACATAAAACGTTACAGGTAAACTACCCCTTTCCCTTAACCGATCTTCACCAAAATCAACAGATCTTGAGAACTCTACAATTCAGGGCTGTATGCGAAACATTATTTGATTCTGTTTGAATTTGCGGCTGTTATCGTTTGCCAAACAAACAAAATTACCCTTGCTAAAAAAAAACCGTTGCAGGTAAACTACCCCTTTCCCTCAACCGATCTTCACCAAAAACAATAGGTCGCGAGTACTCTGCAAATCCGGGCTGCATGCAAAAAATTATTTGATTCTGTTTGAATTTGCGGCAGTTATCGTTTGCCATAGAAAAAAAATCTACAGACAGACAGATAGACAGACAGACACACAGACAGACAGACACACAGACACTTTTCGGAAAACGACTTTTTTTCATGTTTTGAGTGTAGTAGAATCAGAATCTGCAATAATCTCGAACACGATTTTTTTTGCCATCACCATACTTCCATTCCTTAAGGAATATGGAAGTAAAAAGGAGAAAATAGAGATTCCACGACCCCGTATTTTATTTATTGGACGCCCGGGATCCGCGAATTCTAATTTTTTGTTTTATTAGGAGAAATTAACAAGATGAATTAAATTAAATGTATTTGTTCTTGGGAAAATTGATTTTCTATCTATGGCTTTTTAACAATGGTATGTTTTGGTGAAGGTCGCTGAAGATTTTCAATACTTGATTTTAGCTTCTGATAAGGGATCACGAATGTTTCGAAACGTTAAGAAATTTTTTCATTTTTATAAAAATTGCATAATGTGACTATGCATAATGTGCTACTACACGTTCCCGTAACATTAGTACTAAACTGTATATTTACTAGTTTACGCGCTGTCAGTGTAGAATACCCGATTCCTTATAAAAATAATCGAGTCACAAAAATCGAATCGAATCAACCACAGTTGAATTTGCCGCCCCCTGAAGTTGCCGCCCGGGGCAAGGGCCCCGGCTCCCCTGCCCCCTAGATCCGTCACTGTTAAAAGAGTACACATTTAAATTATGCAAACATTCGCTTCATATAACATTATTACGTACTTCATTCAATAAAATAAGTTCCGTAAATAAAAATATAAATAACAAACAAGCTGTAGTTAATAAAAAAATAACAACATATTTGTATTGAGAGGTATTTACCGCGCAGCTCGTTACTCGATGGTGACGTCATTTCAACAGCCAATAGCAATTCGTTTCGGTTCGGGACCAACTTTATAGTAATCTTTACCTTGGACTATACCTTCTCTTTGAGTACACCTTGTTATATGCAGTCATGCAGTGAGATGTAATAATTTTATACTGTAACGCAGAAGCAATTAGACGACTGTTTAGCTAGATCTGACTGTAGACATTGTTCGTTATTTATTCATATAATTACGTGTCAGATTATGCTGAATGACTTTTAGTTTCAATGTTGGAAGATATGTTGTTTGTATGTTAGTTTCGTATTATGTGATTTGTATGGCACTGAATTTGAATAATGTGTTAATATGGTGAATAGCATAGTTTGTATTTACATTTTCATCAATTAATTATTGTTACCGTGCTTTCGAAAACTTTATTACCTGCAGCGGTGTATTGAATAGTTTATGTTAGTGAAACTAAATTATAGCAGCCGTAGAAAACTTACGAAGGCCTAAGGTAATTTACTTATTTAAAGACAACTGGACGTTAGATTAAGGTGGAAACAGCGAGTAGAAGAGACAGAAGAACGTCTTCTATTCGCTATGGTGGAAGTAACGATAATAGTCATTGATGGGTATGAAGCATAATTACGGATAATTTCATTTGTAATATAATGCACTCATCAAAAATTAATTTCAATTTGGATGTGGTTCTTCGTTGTGTGTTGATGACATTATCCACTAGCTAGAAGAATTACTCGATTGTACGTTAAAATAGTTACAGTAAAAAGTTACCAAGGTTTACTTTTTATTTCCGTTTTAATGTCTGAATTAATAATTCCAACTTTCACATCAGCATATGTAAATGTAAGAGTAAGACTTTTTTCAGGCCTACATATGCTGTAAACACAACACAATGTCTATAGACTAAGCTTGGAGGTTGGTAGCTCTAAAGGTACCACTAATTTAATGTATGTTGATTTAACCAGTATAAGAGTGCGTTATAAATGTACTGAAAGTAATGGCATAGTCAAATATTGTGATACAACGTACAGGACAAGTTGAAGACAAATGTAATATTATTATAGCTTGCATAACCCACACCTGGGCAAACATAACCTCACCTTGCGTGTCACCTAAGGTGACTAATAACTATAAATATGAAATAATGAAGCATACAGATATTCAACAGAATACGGAAAATTGCTGTTAGTGACATTTATGGAAAGTATCAGTAGATGAATATATTTTTAGGCATGTGAATAAGTAAATATGTGATGATTTCTCAAAACTATGCTTTTATGATAGCCTAATGTTTTCACAACGATTCAGTGCACATTAAAAAATGAATTGTAGTTACTCAGGTTAATGACAGTTTGAAAAGACAAATGAATTCATTACAGTTCTTACAAATGAAAACAAGAAAATTATGATGCTCACTATATTATTATTGAAACGATTTATTATATAAATTGTATTGAACTGAACTAAAGCAAATAAAACTTTTTGTGGACTTCCAAAACAAAATAAAACTTTCAGATTCTGAACACTTTTTGTTTAGACATTATTGTTAGTATATGTTTTATGTATGTAATAAATATACGTCCATTTTACTTCCATATTCTTAAGGAAATGGAAGTATGGTGATGGCAAAAAAAATCGTGTTCGAGTTATTCCAGATTCTGATTGTACTACACTCAAAACATGAAAAAAGTCGTTTTTCGAAAAGTGTCTGGGTGTGTGTCCGTCTGTCTGTCTGTAATTTTTTTTTATATCAAACGATAACAGCCGCAAATTCAAACAGAATCAAATTATTTTTTGCATACAGCCCTGATTTGTAGAGTACTCATGACCTATTCTTTTTGGTGAAGATCGGTTGAGGGAAAGGGGTAGTTTACCTGCAACAGTTTTTTTTATCAAGGGTAATTTTTTTTGGCAAACGATAACAGGCGCAAATTCAAACAGAATCAAATAATGTTTCGCATACAGCCCTGAATTATGGAGTTCTCAAGACCTGTTGTTTTTGGTGAAGATCGGTTAAGGGAAAGGGGTAGTTTACCTGCAAAATTTTAAGTTTTAACAAGGGTATTTTCTATGGCAAACGATAACAGCCGCAAATTCAAACAGAATCAAAAGATTATTTGCATACAGCCCTAAATTGTAGAGTTCTCAAGACCTACTGTTTTTGGTGAAGATCGGTTAAGGGAAAAGGTAGTTTACGTGCAACGTTTTATGTTTTAACAAGGGTATTTTCTATGGCAAACGATAACAGCCGTAAATTCAAACAGAATCAAATAATTTTTTGCATACAGCCCTGATTTGTAGAGTTCTCAAAACCTATTGTTTTTGGTGAAGATCGGGTAAGGGAAAGGGGTAGTTTACCTGCAACGTTTTATGTTTTAACAAGGGTAATTTTTTCTATGACGAACGATAACTGCCGCATATTCAAACAGAATCAAATAATTTTTTGCATACGTCCCTGAATTGTAGAGAACTCAAGGCGTTTTGATTTTGGTGAAGATCGTTTAAGGGGAAGGGGTAGTTTACCTGCAACCTTTTACGTTTTAACAACAGTAAAGTACTTGAAAATTCATTTAAACTTTTTCAAACAATGGTAATTGTTAAAAATAAAATAATTTTTTTGCCAGGCAATAAAATTATAATTTTTTCATTTTAATGTAAATCATGTATGAGAGAAAATGTATCGTTCGTGGCAGGCAAGCTTATCTCGGTTATGTAATGTTTACGTTTCCATTTTGTTATTATGACTACCACAATAAAAAGGCAGGGAAGACACACACACACACAAAATTCACGTTATTTCTGGCCTCATTCATGTTTATTTTCTTGCATTTGCACGCTTTTTAAATGGAAAGTGCCAAAACCCATACCAACATAACGTGTGCAAGCCGAAAAAGTGTCCAGCGTGGATAGTGATTTGCTTCCTGTGGAACGCTGGGCAGTGTAACTGCACGTGTTTACAGAGGAACGATTCATAGACAGACTTTTCGTCTTTAGGGAATGAACCCTCTGCAAGATGCTGAGGGTCCATGAGTGACTTCGGAGCGCTCCTTCTTTTCCGCGTGTTTGTTCTGTGAAACGTACACTGTTGATTCGCAGCTTTATTCTAAGCAATGCTCAATAGGAAATGTTGAAAATTTTTGTCCACGGTGTACCCTCATACACACTAAACCTGCTCTGATGTTTTAATTACGAACATCATAATATTAAAACTTTGGAAACTTGAGCACTACTTAATGGAGATCAATCATTAACTTATACAAGCCATTAATTTTATGCATATTTTTTATATATATGTGTACAACGTTATCAGCAACAAAGAAGTAGTTTTTGTTAAAATTCCTTCCCGGGATATTTGGCCGTAGTCCAATGTTTTCCACAAAACCAGACGTTTCAGCAATGCCATCGACTTCCATCATCAGTGAAAATCGAGTGCGATAACGTGAGGTGGTATACGTTAGTGACCACAGTACTGTGGTTAAGGCTGAAGCAGTAAGTAGAAAGAAGTAGTTTCTATGGTAATATTTCATTTTGAAAATGATTTTAAATATAAATCTTAGAATATGGAAGTCATGTATGGTTCTCCATACCTATGTTTTACTTAAGTCAATGTGTTTAATGTAAAGGCAGTGCAGTTCAGCTTGAACAGTAACAGTAATGGAGCCATGTTATGTTGTGCATGAAATAGGTTTGTGGCGGAGGCGGCATAAAGTAGTTTTATAAGAAATTTATTTTCAAAACGGATTGTATATAATATTTCTGGTTTGGTCTACTGTATTTTATTAAGCCAATACATGACATTAGATATTATTAAATTACACAAAGTAAACTAAAAATATTACATAAATGTGTATGTTAACCAACTACTGAATATTATTATTTGGCCATACACAGCCATTTATTATAAACAAACAGTTCAACATAAACATAATATGATTGTAAGGTGGATATCCCTATTTTCACTATGTTAAATTCTGAAAATTGAGATGCGTTTTTCAAAGAAATAACAAAATATAATTTTGTTTTTAATCCTACAATATTTTCCATATAACATCAGTATTGACACTTGGGAATGCACAAGAAATTCAGATTTGGTGCTCGTTCACTTTGTCATTCATAGCTGATGTTAAGATGTCCTTCCCATACCAACAAATAAATTCTTATCAGCTTACACAAATGTCTCTTTTCAGTGATATAACACATCACGTTTTGGATATGTTAGCGGTTTTTGTATGTGGTTTGTTTTAGTAATGTGTTATTAGGCTGTCAGAAATTATATCAGTGACATGAATATCATTAATGTTACCCTTCATGTTACTGGAAAACTCTTCAAAGTGGTCTCAGCAGATCATGAATTGAACCACTCCCAGTTCTCCTTTTTATATGCAGTTTACATAGTTTGAAATATTGTTCCATTGCCCATTATAGTATTTCAAGTCATTGAAAATTATAATTTCTACACGATTTCTAATATTATTTGTCAAAGATTTTCTGTTTAAGACTAGATTAAATTTACTGCACCCTGAAAGCTATAAATAAGATGAAACGCGTCTTCAGACTTGATAAAGCAGAACAAATATTTCAACTCTTTAAATCTGCAAACACTTCAAACTTCCATTGTAAACAACAGTTTGCTAGTAGTATTGCAGTGCATTCCCACAGCTGTCAATTTGGAAGTTATGTGAAACAGAGTATACTGTATAACTTCTGCAAACATTTTGACTGAGGTTTCATAAAAACTTTAGCATTCAGTTGATAAGCAATTGTTGTTTCCTTCTCAAAATAATTCTAAAATTATGTCAAAAGTCTTATAATTTCTGGTAAATAGGAATTTAAAAACAAAGTCTGTGTCAAAATAAGTAACATGGTATGACGAACTGATAAAAAAATTGTAGACACATGTTTGTATAGCTTCAAAGAAAATTGTACCTTTATGGGGAAAACATTTTCCAGGAATCATCAGTATAGTTAGCGCTGTAGGTTGAATGCTCTTCTGTACGTTAGCTTATTCCAATTACATGTGTAGAAGTAATGTGACTTATTCCTCTACATAGGCGGTCTCGGTATCTCTTTCAACCAAGAACACTTTATTGTATTAAATGAAGTACCTTGCCCACACTAAGATATGGCATCCTCATTGGTTAAATTGAGGTCTGACAATCGGAAGACATTATTTATTAATAAAGACTTGTGCATTTAATCTAAAAGTGTCCTTAATCAGTTGTTATTCTTGTGCTAACTTGTGGGTGATTTAGTCTTCATTGACTGCCAACTTGTTTTCATTTGTTTCAGGTGTTAACAAGATCGATTTATCCATCATCTGACAAATGGAAGAGACCAAATTTGAGGACAAGGTATAAAGTTTAAAAATATATTTTTTGCTGTTGAATGTATGTATGTAAATTGATACACGTGTTATATACACGTATCTTAAACACACATTCATTTCTTAAATTAATAATAGTTTATTTATCATCATATTGATTTGTAATTAATTGCTGTACAGAATATGATTTATACATTTATTCTTTTGTGTAGGGTTCGCATTGACAATATGCATTTTCCATAACCTGAAACTTTCAAGCAATTCTCTTCCTCCCTCATCCGATTTAGACTTGTAGTCTGTTTGTTAGTTCCAAAGTAGCTTTAAAACTTTTTTTTTGATCTGCCAGTCCTCTGTCTTTGTGTTGGCCAATTATGTCAACATACTCATACTATTCTATCATCACTCATTCTCTTGTGTTGTCCACTCTGGTAGTCCTGTCCTTTGCAAGTCTTCCTGGTATTCTCCTGAATTCCATACTTGTGACATCTCATTTCGCTGTTTTGACTTGCATTGTCTCACTCCCAGTTTCTGCAGAATACATCAGTATTAGCTGTATTATATGTCTTATGTTATACCTTGTGTATGTATTATTAGTATTATATGTCTAAAAGTCAATATTAGGCATGTAATTGATGTACATATTCACACCTTTGTGTTTTGTCTCAAATGTTTGTTAGCCAGATAGTAAGAGCCAGGCACACAACTGACTATTCTATGAGTGATTATGACTTGCATTTGAATTTTTTATCTGACCACCCGCTGCTGTGCCAAGTGGGGGGAGTCCAAAATTCACCATTTATTGCCCACTTTTAATGTTGTAACCGTTAGCTATACAATTGCTTCCTTCAGATTTTATGTACACGACCTACCCGTTCATGGGGAGTGAGGTTAACCCTTCTTACTAAGCCACTGATCTCAAGATTAGTTTTAAACAAGTCAGTCAAGGACACGGTATGCATGCTGCTTTAACTGTATAATTAACAAACTATTAATGTAGAAAGTGTGTTAATAAGTTTAACACTACAGTAGACAGTAGATAATTAATTACATTTGACTTAATTAAATTGTTATCTTACTTTAACATCATTAAAATTCATATTACCTCATCATAACTAATAATCTTTAATGCAACAGTATATGATGGAAATCCGTTTGAAACATGGCTTTTTGTAGATAAGATCATTTATCCTTTCATATACCTTACAGGCATATACTAGGGCAATTTAAAAAGTTCATGGCCTAATAATAAAAAGTCTTGCCGGTATTTTTTCGTTTTGGAATCACTTTTCATATTTCATCATAGTCTCCATGTAGTTGAACACATTTGGTTTAGTGATGCTCCAGTGCTTTTATCCCGTTCAGAAGTTTGATTGTTCTAGGTCCTCTGATAACCGTTTACTGCCGCTTTCAGTCATCTCCAGAAAATCATGCCCTCCTCAGGGAATTTCTGAGTTTTGGGAATAATTAAAATTAAATAGAGCTAAATCAGGCGAGTGAGTGTGATGTTGCAACAGATTGTATTTCAGCTCAGCGATTTTTGCCTTAAAAACAATGCTTGTCTGAGGTCTTCCATTATCCTACTACAAAATTATCTGTTTATATACTGTACCTGGCCCTTTTTGTACAAGTATTTTCATTTATTTGGTCTAAAAGGTTAGAATATCACTCTTTATTTTTTGGCACATCCATGATAATCTCTTAACAACATTATCTTAGCCACTCAGAAAATCAAGTCATACCTTTCCAACAGACAAAATTGACTTTCCTTTTTTTTGTTTACATGACTGTAATTAACAATACTGCAGAGCAACATGTTGCTTTACAGCTGTTCATGAGGCAAATGTGGTGTCACCTGATAATGTGTCTGACATGTTTCTCAGACTCTTCGTATCTTTTTCTTATTTGACTCTTCCTGAACCACCTTCTTTATCAGTGAGAGGTTACAGCGTCCCACAACCGAACAGTCAACTTGGTACTCTAGTCTCTACCTTCCTCTGCAGTACTTCCCACTCACTGGGCACCCATCAGCAAAATCATTACTGGGTCTCAACCAATAGTGACCCACCACACTGTATCATCTTCACAAACCTCTCCATTCACCCATTGTTTCCAGAACCTGTTCATTTTTGTTTTCTAATTACTTTGTGCATCCAATATATTTTTAATATTCTCCTACAGCAGCAGTTTTCAAATGCTGTGGTTGTGTTTTTCACTTTTCCCTATTGTGTAGGTTTCACAAGCAGCTTCTCTAATAGCATGCTGCAAACATATAATTTGAGGAATTTCTTCTTAATTTAGAATCCAGTATTTGACAGTAGCAAATGTGTTTCTCCATTTGGCCTATGCTCTGACACTGATTCCTCTCAGTTATCTTTACCATTTTTAATATTTACCTATTTTTGTTCCTGATTCTCCTCTTCCCCCTAATAATTTTTTTATAATATTCAATAGTGTTCTCAGTTTACCTTATTTTCTGTGAGTAGAAACCATACCATCAGTAACTCTTAACTCGTATACTCTCTATGAAATGTTATTATGGTCTTGAACATCTTTATGGTTTCCTTTACAGCCTCTTTAAAGCATTCTCGTATAATGGTAATGAATTTGTATAAAAGTAAATTTTAATTCCTTGTTATGTGTAGGATGCTTTAACGATCAGTGTAAAGAAAGAAGTAGATCCAGAAGAGGCTGAGACTGAACAGGTAATGTGCATAACCATTATTTAGCCCATAGCTAATGTGTTAGGTTGTTTCGTGCCATGTACCACTAGAGATTTGGATACATTCGTTTATAGATATGTAATAAAAATCAACAGAATACACAAACTGTATCATACTATTGTATACATATAAACTACGTGAGATTAAGTAAGTAAAATTGCACACTTCTGCTAGCGCGCGCGTGCACACACACCATGTAGATACAGAGTATGGATATTTATTGCAAAAATTGATAGGTTATTGTATATATTTCATATTTAGTATTTATCACCTCTTTATATAGTACTCTGTAAATCACTGAGAAGACAAAGTAAATTTTATAATTGTTCAATTTGCAGGATGTATTCCCAGTTATAAATTCTGTCCTAAAAGGAGAACTGCATGTAAAAGAAGAAATCATCAAAGAAGAGAATGAACAGTTTGTTGATCAGGTATTATACATAGTTATAAATTTGTTTATAGTAACAAGCATTTATTGTTATAATGAACAGCATTGTTGTTATTTGTAAACTTATTGGTTAAAACTGTTGGAGACCGTTTGGTGTCTTGTGGAAGTCATTTTTATGTGCACTTTCAGTCCATACGATTTAGCCATAACATGTACTAGTACCACATGGCAGGAAATTTGAATTTTATGACGTCAGGGGTGTGAGTACGACATGACTATGGTGGGGGTAGAATGTAACTGAAGTAGGGATATTACGTGGGCATGGTGGGAGTACCATGTGACAGGCACCATGTGGGGGTACCACAGCACTGGTGCGAAGTGTAGTGATTGGTCGGCCATGTTTAATATATGTCACGTCATCATATAGCAGAATCAGTTGTGATTGGTGTGTTTGAATGGCGGTAGTCGGTGTGGCCAACATGTGATAAGGGAGAAGAAAATTCCCTCTAGAAGGGAAATAGGTTAAAGAAGGATGTGTGAGGGAAAATTTAGCATTGGCACTACCACCAGTGTGTCTACGTCATGGCATGAACGGATTTATGTTCTCTTAACAAGTGTATCCATCATGTCCGTGGCCATCTTGTTCTCTGCTTGCCTTGATTTAATAGGGCGATGTTGTGTGAGGCATAAAATTGTGTAACTTAATGTATACGTGTGTATGAAAGAAAATAAAGTGGCGAGTTCCTGGTTTCTTCTTGTCTTGTTTTTTCTACGTTCATAAATAAGGTTAACGTTCATGCATGCATGCGTGCGTGTGTGCGTGTGTGTGTGTGTGTGTGTGTTAAGTAAAACACTGTGTCTTGATGGCTCTTCTTGTCTTAGTTGTCGCAGGTTTTTTTCAGTGTTCAAAAGTAAAGTTAACCTTCACACAAATGATTAATGAGTGTTGAGGAAAAAGAAATGTGTATATGGTGTGTTGGCTGCCTGTGTAAGAGATAAAATGTGTATGGGTCGGGTAGCCTTTGCGTAAAAGCTTGTGTATTGTTCTAACCTATTGAAAACAATAATTCTCCTCTCTCTCACACACACACACTCACAGTGCGAAACAGTATGTGTGAAATAAAACACGACATCAATCATGTGTGTAAGTATAATTACACCATCAAAAATGGTACAATAAATATACACATTTATGTATTACATAATGCAATAACACACACACACATGCATAAAGTATCTATAGAATTGTCAGATGGTTTTAACATCAGCAGTGAATCTATAACAGACGTCAATGTACGGAATTAGAGAATTACAAATGAAACCGCTGTAGAATGAATAAATAGAAAATCACTAGGTCTTACCATATAGAAAAACAAATGTAAAAACTTCATATTCACACGATATTGAACGATGTAGTAAGTGTGGAACCGAGCTAAGAAATACTGTCCGCACGGCTCCATTTCTCAAATACAAATGACCATATAGCAGATCACTTCCTCCTTCACTGCACCGTAACAAGTGCACAACAAGTTAGGCAAGTTCCAAACAATCTGCGGAAAAATCAACGTATTTTTAGAAACAAGGTAGATCGAGATGCAAAATTAAAGTTTTACAAAGTTATGGGAGTCCCTGTACTATATAAAGGAACACACACTATGGGTGTGAATTATGGGCAACAACGAAAAGACAAGACTGTAAAATACGGACCTCGAAAATGGCATTCTCAAGAGGAGTTTAAAAGTGTTCTAAACTTGAACTTATAAGAAATATGGCCATAAGAGAAGAGTTAAAAGTTTTTAACTTGAATGAAAAATTAAAAGATTACAAACAACAGTGGAAAAAACACTTAGAAAGAATGACAGATTCCAGACTGACCAAACAAGTCTGGAAATTCAAACCTATAGGACACAGGTTTGTGGGTAGACCCAGGAAGAGATGGCTGGAGGATTTTTAAGATGGAACAGGCTGCACCTTACCTATGCCGTGTTGTGAAGATGATGATGGTGTATCAAGAATGTCAGTAAATCAGTGCTTTTACTATGCTAACAGTTTAACTCATATTTTAACACGTCCATGTTACAGATTGTTTCCAAGTGAAGGCTATGCAGAACCTTGTTGTGACTGGCTCTGAATGTTTTTTTAATCGAGTTTACAGCATGTGTGCATACCGTCATACTTGCTTTAAGGTCCAAATGTACCTTATACATTTATAAATTCCTTATAAATGTATAAGGTACCATATAAATATACCGTCACGCTTGCTATAACAGCCAAATGTTCACATATCTTTGTTAATGAACATCCTTTGGTCTAATATTATGTCCTTCACTCTCGTTGATTATATAATTTACATTAAATAAGTTGACTCCATAATTCTGCAACTGCCCTAAAGGAGTCCCGTTACAGCAAGTAGATTCACGGTTGTTAACTCCATACTTCTTCATAGCACTGTTCAGACTTAGACATCTGACCAAAATTTCTCTACTGTACCTAGAGAAATTTATTGAATATTTTTAATTTCTTTACCTCAAGATGTATTTTCCTGTATTTGGAACATGTTTCGGGAATCCTATTGTTCCCATCCTCAGCCTTGTTGTTATGCTTTCCTATTGGTTTTTGGTATTGTATACTGGTATTATTGTGTGTGATTGTTGTGTATCAAGTAAGGCCTTGATAATTCGGAACTTGATAGTCCGGAATCCTCGATAGTCCGGCACTTTTTATCAACAGCAACCGATTTGAAAATATCGCAATGTTTGACTAAATTGCTGACGCTAATTCAGGTGGCGTTTGTGGTCTCTCAGATGTTTCAGTAGAATGACGTAATTTGGCATATTCAGGCACACTGGAATGCATTTTTAACGTCTCTGCGCTCGTGTATCGCATTTATTGGCGCGATCGTGTTTCTTTGAAAATGCTCAGTTGTCCTTGACACAATTGACAATCTCGGCAGAGTTTGTGAGTTGACTACTGTACAGGTCATTGGCACCATTTCGTATTGGTTAATCGTGAGTGTGTGCTTCTTGTGTTTACACAGTGCGTGCCATACCATATTTGAGTTACAGTATTAGTGAACTCCGCTACAGTTACTTACAACTTTGTCAAATTTTGTTGTAGGAACTTGTTTTTGTAGGAAGAACTTGATAATGGTTGCAGAACCGAAAGACTTCGTTCGAGGAAAAAGTGTATATAGCAGGGAAGCAACAAAATTTGACAAAGTTGTGATGAAGACTGCTAACATAGAGAAAATAATTGATACAGTTATGTTGTTCTGATTTGTTCAGTGGAGTTCAGTTTTAAGTTGTTGCTTCACAGTTTTGATCACAATGTTTTCTGAACACAAAAACCAGAATCCAGTGCTTCTAATAGAAGAAAACGTGTGACTTTGACAATCTAACAAAAACTTGACATTATAAATAGTTTAAACAGTATTTTATACGGTTTAAGTCACTTTATATAGTAATGATTTACCTTATTGAAACCGTCCAGTGACTTCAAATTGTAAATTTATGACGCGTTTCGAGTCATATGACCCGTCATCAGATATTATCTCTCACAAGGAGATCATCAAACATTAAAATTCACAAAAACACAAAACACACATATGTACAATAATAAAACCTATACAAGCGTCCGACACAGTGCACTGCGTGTGGCCCACTGGACTCTGAGCAAACGCGTATCACGCTGTGTGTTATCTCATAATCAATTGTAGCGTGGTGTCATACAGCGGGTTTGATTTGAAATTTAATTTATCGTTAAGTATGCCATCATGAGTAACTGGGTTATTATGTCCACTATAAATTTCAAATTCTTCCCATGCATCCATATAACAACCCTTACTACAATAATGTAAGGGTATTAAATTCGTATTAAAATTCGTGTACGAATGGTTGCAAGTAATTAAATGTCTTGTGAAATTAGATTTTATATTATCTATAGAAACACCTTTATTGATGAAATTATGTGGAGTGTGTTCCCGAAACCTTTTAATAAAAGGTCTCCCCATTTGACCAATATAGAAACATTCACAATCATTACAAATCAATTTATATACACCCGTCCTTGACTCTAGTTGTGTGTGAACAGCCTGGCGAACTGAATTCCAAAGGCTATTAATGGTTTTAAAAATGGTGGTGAAACCAAGCCTATTAAAAACAGACGTTAGAATTTTGGGCATTATCTCCGTGCATGTGGTTGAGATGTACTTATTTTTGGTTTTTATATTATTTATTTGTTTTGATTTCTTAGCCTTGTGTTTCCTAAGAATGTTATCCACCATCCGGCAATCATAACCATTAGCAGCAGCGATATGTTTAATTGTATTTAATTCATCATTAAAATTGTTAGCGTCAAGGGGGACTCTCAAAAGCCTGTGTACGAAACTATTATATGCTGCTAATTTTTGCGAATATGGGTGGTGGGAATCCGCATGTATAGTAACATCAGTGGTGGTAGGCTTTCTATATATTCCAAATTTCAGGTTGTTATGCTGTTTAGTTATGGTTAAATCCAAAAAATTTAGTTCATTATTTACTTCGGTTTCCATGGTGAACAGGATATTGTCATTTACAGCATTCAGGGTGTTTTTCAAAGTGCTTAGCTGGCGTGCAGTACCACTGAAAATAAAAAAAGTGTCATCCACATAACGACAATAAAAACTAATGTTATTGGTGAACTTGTGGTTTTAAGAAAGTATTTGTTCTCATAAGAGTTCAAATAAATGTCGGCCAACAAGCCGGACAATGGTGAGCCCATAGCAAGTCCGTCTCTGAATATAATAACGTCCATTAAAAGTAAAATAATTTTGTTGCAAGATAACTCTCAGTACACAGATTAATTCGTTTATGGATTGTGCATCTAATTTATTGGATTTGATTAAGTTATTATATAAGATGTCCAAGGTCGGATTTACGGGAATATTAGTATAAAGGTTGACAATGTCGAAAGATGCGTATGTGGGTTGCAATTGTATATTTCTAACTTTGTTTATAAAATCCATGCTATTAATTATGCTACGATTATTTTGTAGTTGAATATTATCATTTATTAAAGCAACCAATTTCTTAGCCGCCTTAAAACCCGGTGCCGTTGTATAATTAATCAGAGGCCTAATTGGGACATTGTCCTTGTGGATTTTAGGTAGGCCAGTAAGTTTCGGTGCATGGGCATTTATAGGTTTTAAATAGCGTCACGTATGGTCATCAAACAACTTGGTACAGTTATTAATTGTGTTATTTAAAATTTTTGTAAATGAATCAGTGGGGTCAGTGTTCAGCATGATAATGTTGTTATTGGAAATAAACTCGTCGACTTTACGTGTCTATACATCGTTATCTATGACCACTAATGTATGTCGCTTATCAGCTCTCGTTATAAGTGCGTTATTATGTATTAGATTTGCTTTTATTTTCTTAAGAGTTTTGATCTCAGTTCGAGCTCTTAACTGTTGCTGCGTATTCTGAGTATTTGAATTATGAACGTAATACGTTCATTTGACGATTTTAATGATGAATTAAATACATTAAACATATTGCTGCTGCTAATGGTTATGATTGCCGGATGATGGATAACATTTTTAGGAAACACAAGGCTAAGAAATCAAAACAAGTAAATAATATAAAAACCAAAAATAAGTACATCTCAACCACATACACGGAGATAATGCCCAAAATTCTAACGTCTGTTTTTAATAGGCTTGGTTTCACCACCATTTTTAAAACCATTAATAGCCTTTGGAATTTGGTTCGCCAGGCTGTTCACACACAACTAGAGTCAAGGACGGGTGTTGTAACTAGACGACCTATAGGGTACTGCCTTCTTCCTTAATGCCCAGCGTTGGGTTCGTCACTTTGTAAGAAGACCCTATATATGGCTGTAATCTGATCAAGCCCCACTGTTTGGGCTAGCCACTTGGTCACCAGACCGCTGTATGCCGGTCGTTACAAAAGAATAAAAATAAAATGGAAAATTCAATAATAATAGAATTTTCAAACAATAAAATAATTTTGTTTATGTTTATAGAGGTATGTATACAAGATAAATCTGTTTTTTAAAAGGTTCTGGTAAAATTTTAATAACAGGTAGGTATTTATTGACTGTCGAGCACTTCTTGAAGATTTGCACCAAGTCTGGAGTTAAATAGATTAACTCCAGATAATAATCGATTGGTGACTTTTCTGACTGGTCCAATATCTTGTTCAAAATAGGATATATTCTTCTCACTTAATTCCCTCTGCCTTATAAATACCCTTAAATTACCCTGTGAAATAAATACAGATACAAAATAATGGAAATATAAAGATTTATTGACAATTTTAAATAAATAATCGATATTTTATCGATGGAGAGCAATTATCGACTCTGTCTCAGGAATTATCGATTGTGTCATACAGAACAAAATTTTATGTTATATTATATTGAAAGACAGGTTCTTTGAGCGATTAGGATTAATAGTCAGAGAAGGATGACGAGAAAGTATAACATTAACAATTAAAGATATTAATACAATAATTACTATTCAATAGTATTTAAATAATTCCACTATGTAATGTAAATGAATGCTGTCAAACCATACGCAGACGATGACGTCACTGTGATATCGAAGGCGGTCTCTGTAGAATTAAAAGATGGCCGCTACTATTTCTTGCGTAGTTAGTGTGAACTCGGCATGTCCCAAAATCACGACAAAATTACCTTTGTGAATGTCTAAAATCTTCCCGCACTGGTGTAATATGTCTGTTAAGTTAGTTGGTGTATTCTGGTGAAGTGTTCCGTGTAAACTTGTGTTAATTTGGTTATTTTGTCTGTTTTCCCTTCTGGGGTTAAGTGTTTCAAGTTACGGTTAGGTTTGTAAAGTGAATCAGTTGAAATATAATGTTTTACTGTTTACTGTCACTCGTATAGTGAAGTTAGAGGTTTGTTTTCACTATTGTCGTGAATGTTTTTATAGTATTGGCTTCAAAAAGTGTCTAATTTGTCTAACTCTCGTTCACTGATTTCAATGGCTAAACGTTAGCATTATGTTCGACTCGATTTAAAGAACGTTTTTGTCACACACCTATTCAGCTTGATATTCAACAAAAGACTAATTAACTTGGTCATAAATCTCGCCCAGTTAATCCTTGAAAAAGTATTGTTAACATTTTTCGACTTCCATACACATTAGAAAATATTACATTATATATGAAATTTTTCTATTTTATTCCTTACTTTTATGAATTACTAACCTTATTATTGGTTTAATCATCTCATTCCCTTTAAATTGATGTATTATAGTCCATATCTGTAGACATTTTGTGGAAATTAACAAATTTTGTTCACACTTTGGAAATATAGGCTCAAAATTGGATTTCCGTCTTTATACAAAATTCCTTCAATTTTAAATATTATTAATATTATTATAATAAATTTTAATTAGTCATATTACTCTCCCTTTCCTTAAATACATATAAATTACACCTTTGAACTGGTTTTTTGTGTTAATTTGTAAATTTGACATTGCTCTTTAAAATTAATTAATTTATATATTTTGATAATTTACAAAATGTTAAGGTATATTTCCTTATTGTCATTTTAATTCATAGGGTCATTCCTAGTAGTGGTTAATTGTGTTATCTTACATAAATCTGGGTAGTTTACAGGATTTATAAGTGAATTATACTATTTTATATTGGTTCTCTGATTTCACCAAATGGCCTAGATTTTAGAATTTTATATTTCTTTCTTTCTCAAATAATTTAAACTTAATTCCTCCTCTGACTTTACATAATTACAATTATATCAAAATAACATGATTTATAACTTATTGTATTGTGTAGTAGTTAATTAACACTACATATTTAAAATAAATAATTATGAACATGGTTCAGCAATCTGCACAATTGAACACATTGCAGATATGGTTTGAACATATATCTTTCAACTATTTTTGAGCTAACATAGCATACCTTTTAGAACATTATTACCGGTATGTAGGTTATTATTTATCAAACATAATTCTTTTTAAAACACATAACATAAATCTTATTTTCTAATAAACCTTACAAATACATTTATTTAATACATTGATTTTAGGATTGTGAAATAACAGTCTATTTAAACATGTTACACTTATTCATACTATATTAGTACCAGTCCTTTCTGGTTCAAACCATTACTACTGTGATCCCCCACATCAGCAAACATTAATTCCCGTACTCTATTTATTATCATTTTTTTGCAAATGTCTTGTAAATAAAGATTTACATTAAAAATAATAAAATACTGGAAACCTTCCATTTTATTATTTTATTATGCTGTTTATTATTTAGATTTTAAAGTTGTGATATAGCATACTACTAAGTTATAGTATCACCAACTTTAAGTTTATTGCTTTTTTTAAAAAACACTTATACAAATTCACTTTCACTGTTGGTTCTGATATTTTGAGTCTTATTATCTCAGACCAGACCTTTAGTAATCATGGACCGTTAAGACTAGTTTATTTCTTTATTACACAATAGCTTTAGCCGGTGCACTTCTTATAACGCTATACAGCACTTTAGTTTTCTCAATAATTACATTTTATTAGATTTTGGGTATGTTATACTTTCTTTTGCATAGTTTTTGTGGGTTTGGGATTGATAGTAGTTTATATAATAATAGGTTTTACTACGGTGTTTCTTTCATACTATTTCTTCCTCTCCTCCTGTCTTCCTTCTTGTCCTTCTTCATATCTTCCTTCTGGTATTCATTCTTGTCCCTCTTCTAGTCTTCATTCTTGTCCCTCGTCTAGTCTTCACTCTTCTGTTCTTCCTTCCTCATTCTTGGGTAAACCAAGGTACTTGGTGATATCACGACTGAGGTTTAGTTTGGAGTATTTAATTTATTCACTGAACTGTCTTTATTCTTCTATACAGGCTTCAGGGTATTGCTTTCTTCCTGTTCACAAACTTTATTCTTCCCTCTTCTTGTTTTTGGGGTATTTGGTCTTCACCACCCTTTAATTGAGTCTCTTTTTCTTTGATATAGTCTTATATAACTGGTTTACTGCTCTGAGCTTCCTGGGTAACTTACTGGTATTATACTATGAGTTGATGAGTTGCTTCAATACTTTCTTTGGTTTCTTTTAACAGTGGTTTTTATATATTATGTAGTGAGGATTTTTATCTTATTGTGGTTCATTCCTCTGATTTATTTAAATGTCATTCAATATTATCATAACATTTGTTGGTGTAATTAAACTTTATGATTTCATATGACTTAAAATGTAGTGGATTTTCTGTCACGCTACAGAATGCCCTTCTCCAGAAGTAATTTTTTCAGACTATACTTGCTTTGTCTGAAACAATTGCTTATGATAATTATTCAAAGTTTGTTATTATTTTGGACTTCCTTCCATTTTAAAATTCTCTTATTTATATCTGAGTTTATATCATTCTCACTTGATCTTCCTTGATAGTAATAGTCTTCTGAGTTTCATATTTATTATTTCATTTTTATATTTCTTCTTAGTATTTTCTCCTTGGGATATGTTCTCCCTATCGTTCCCTACTTTGTGAGCTGGTTCAGTTCAGAGAGGCACTGTACGCTACTTTCCTCTGCTGTCCAATACTTCACACATATTTGAGTACAGAGGCAAATCATCTCTGCTCAAAAAATATATTAATCCTGCTGGAATTATCATCAGACAGATTAAAAAAATTATTCAGAATAGTACACATTTGTTACTATTTAAAAAATATCTTTGGGATACTTCACTTATTACTTATTATACTTCTCAGAGATTTTAATATTTCTATCTCAGTTGTTCATCTGACTTATTATCTGGATGTTTCTTTCATTTGATATTATGGTAGGAAGCTCTTCTATTATTACATTTTTTCAACTTTTCTTATCATATAAATCTTTTGGTTATAAATTCTTTATTACCTTCTGGTTTTTTCATTATAATCTGCATTATTTATAGTAGCATATCTTTGTGACATTTTTAGACTGTTTCATTGTTCTTAAAATTTCCACTTGTTCTATTTTCTAGAATTTGTGTAACTGTCATTATCATAATTGTCCTTTAATTCATAAATCATTTTATATTAATTCATTTAATTACATAAATTTTTGACATTATTTTCACATTATTCTGGTCATTGTTATTATACTTGTGAATGATGGTTTTTTATTAATTTCATAATGAGGTCATAATTTCTCCTCATACCACTTCAAAGTTTCATTCTCTCATAATTCCAAAGAAGTTTTTGTACTTTATTATATTCAATCACTCAAATCGTATTAAAGAAATTTTCTTTTTTATTTCCTTCAACACCATTTTACGGAAAGGTTTTTACTCTTCATATTGAACTTAGACATGATTATACTGTCTAGAATTATTTGTTTTAATTCTAAATCTGTTTCCTCTTATTCATCCCATTATGATCCTTTGTTACCATGGTAATTATCTTCTATGCTTACCATAAATATGGTAGGAAATCTCATCAGTTTATTTCACCATATTGTTTTATTTATAATTGGTTGGTAAGTTGTACTTATACTTGGTTTGGGAAACTTGATTTATTCATAATTCAAAATTCACTCTTCTTATATTATTCTGTGACGTTTTCTCAAATAATTTGTATGTAAGGTGGGCTTACATGTGTTTTGGCTGGTTTTATTTCTCTAAACTCTCTTGGTATTATTGTCAAAATGTTTCTCTTCAAATAAATATTTAGTAATCTGTCCTTACTTGTTTTTGACCTTAGATGGTTTTATTTCTAAATTCTCTCCTTCTTTATTATTATATTATAGCCATAAAGTTTTTCTTCAAATATTTGTTATGTAAAGTGGGCTTACATTTGTTTTTAGAATTTGGTTGGTTTACATTCAAAATTCTGTTTTATATATCTTCTTCCAAAGTGTTCCTTCTCAAACAAATTGTATGTAATTGGCTTACATTATGTTTTTAGAATTTAGGGGTTTTTAACATTCGAAATTCTTCTTCTATCATTGCCATAAAATTTTCCTTCAAATATATTTTTTATTTTATGTAAGATGGGCTTACCTTTGTTTTTAGTATTTAGTTATTTATTTTAACTTCTTCTTATGCATATCTTCTTTTCAAATAATTTCCTTCAAATAATCTTTATGTAAGATTGGCTTACATGTATTTTAGAATTTTGGGGTTTTAATTCTAATTCTTCTGTATTCTTGCCATAAAATTTTCTAATAATTGTAGATAATATGTGCTTATATTTCTTTTAAAATTTGGCTGTTTATTTCAAAATTCTTCTTGTATTATTGCCACATAGTTTTTCACAAACATCTGGTATGTAAGGTGAGCTTACTTGTATTTTATTATTTTGGGGCTTTTAAATTCTAATTCTTCTTCTATTCTTTTCTAGCCATAAAGTTTTTTCACATTTTCTTGGTATGTAAGGTGAACTTACATTTTTTTTTTTTTTATTTAGAAGATATTAAATTCTAATTCTTCTTCTATCATCGCCATAAAGTTTTTCTTAAATAATTGGTATGTAAGGTGATCTTACTTATGTTTAGAATTTTGTCGATTTAAATTCTAATTCTTCTTCTTCTATCATCGCCATAAAGTTTTTCTTAAATAATTGGTATGTAAGGTGATCTTACGTATGTTTTGAATTTTGTTGAATTTAAATTCTATCTTATATCTTCTAAATGGTTTTCCTTTAAATAAACTTTATGTAAGGTGGGCTTACATGTATTTTAGAATTTTGGAAGTTTTTAATCATAAAATTTCTTCATGGATGTCTGGTTATAGATACCCTTGACTTTACTTGAACTTATTTCTTTGATTTCGTAGGTGTTGTTGTTATTGATTTTTGAGACGATATAGGGACCAGTGTACAGGAGCAATAACTTTTTTGTTATCCCCTCTAGGGAACTAGGTAATTCCCTATTCTTCAACAACACCTTCTCTCCAACGGTATAATGAATAACCTTACCCATGCATTTATTGTATTTGTTCCGCCGTTTCTCCTGATCTTCGGCCACCTTATTACAAAATTGAATTTTATCAAATTTATATTTATGTTCTCTGGGGAACTCTAAGATATCTTCAATCTCTCTAGGGGGTTGTCTCTCGTACATTGCGGAGTATGGGGTTATTCCTATGGCAGGATGGTAGGCCAGGTTGAGGAATTCTTCAGTGGCTTCCAAGTATTCTTGCCACCTTCTCTGCTGATCATGGCAATATGTTCTTAATAGGCGCCCCACCTCTCGCAAGACTCTTTCGGCCGGGTTACTGCTTGGGTGGTATACTGATGTCTTGTATGTGTGAACCCCCATGGACAGCAGTGTATCCCGCCATCTCCTCCCCTTGAATTGCGTTCCGTGGTCGGTTATGATCGATACCGGTTTTCCGACGTTTGGGAAGTACTGGTCGATCAGGATATTAAGAACTTTCTTCGTAGTCGCCCGATTTGCTGGGTATAGCTTTACGAACTTAGTGTAATGGTCCATAATGATGACGATATATCTGTATCGGTGGCGGCCTCCACTGCGGGGAAATGGCCCGCAGATATCCAGGAATACCTTCTCAAGTTTAAACTGCGATGTTATTGGAATCATCTGCCCTTCTCTTTTCTCGTTATTAGTTTTTACGAGTTGGCAAATGCGACAGTTTCTAATATACCTCCGTACCTTCCGATTGATGTCTTTTATATAGCAGCTTTCTTCCAGGGCCTTTACCACCTTTAAAGCGCCCATATGCCCATATCGAACATGATAACTGATCACTATTTCTTTCTCGATATGGGTTGGAATTATTACCTTCCACTCCTCCTTAAATAATGATGGTTTGGAAAACAGGATTCCCTTATGTATAGTGTAATATCGGGATATGGTCTCATCTCCTGCTTCCAATCTTGAGATAATAGTAATTAATTTCGGGTCAGCTTGTTGGTGTGTGCTTAGTTGTTCTAGAACTGATTGTAGACCGGCGCTGCTGCTGAGAATATGGTACACCTTCAGAATACTCTCCTTCTCCCCCTCGAACGTCTGCTTGTCAATGTCAACTCTAGACAATACGTCCGCGACGACATTCTTCCTTCCGGGGATATACTCCCACTTAAGGTCGTACTCTTGCAGCAGTAGTATCCACCGCGTTAATCTTCCATGGCTCAGCTTACATCTCTTAAGGAACGAGATAGATTTATGGTCTGTCCGGACGGTAACGGGATAACCAAGAATATATGTACGGAACTTTCCGCACGCGAACACGACACTCAATAACTCCTTCTCTGTCACATGATAGTTTTTCTCACTCTGGTTCAGAGCTCTGCTGGCAAAACAGATTACAAGATGCTCGCCCTCCTCATCCTCTTGATATAAAGTAGTGCCGAGGCTGATGTCACTGGCATCGCAATTAAGAAAGAAAGGCTTGTTAAAATCTGGGTGACGGAGTATAATATGTTTAAGAAATTTTTGTTTTATGAGAGTCAATATGTTTTGTTGTTCATTACCCCAGATCCATTTATTTTTAGATGACAGTTGTGGCTGAAATCTGGCAGTCAGTTCAGAGTACTTTTCCTGGAACTTGCGGTAGTAGTTACAGAGTCCCAGGAACGACTGTAACTGCCTTCGATTCTTTGGTGTAGGAAAGTTCTGAATTGCATCGACTTTTTCAGCCGACGGTGAGATTCCCTTATCATTTAATATGAAGCCCAAGAATTGTATCTCTTTAGCAATAAAATGAGACTTTGCTAACTTCAGAGTAATATTGTTTGCTGCTAGCTTCTGTAAGACGTGTTCCACACGGTAGCAGTGTTCCTCCCAAGTTTCTGAGGACACTAGCAAGTCATCGACGTATACGGTGGTGAATTTTAGTGCTTCTTGGCCCAGTATCTGATCCATGCAGTGCACAAAGACTGCGACTGAGTTTACCAGTCCGAAGGGCAACCTCTTAAACTGGTAGTTCCGCCCTTCGAATATAAAGGCCAGATACTGGCGACTCTGTGGATGTAATTCCACCTGCCAGTATCCGCACACCGTATCCCAGGTAGTGAAGTATTTGGTACCGTGGAATTGTTTTAAGATCTCCTCAATCTCACCGGGCGAAGTCCTGTCATTTATGACCATCTTATTTATTTCGCGCGCATCTAAACATAAACGGACTTGTCCGTTTTTCTTAGGAATAGCCACGATAGAACTTGTGTAAGGGGAATGGCTACTCTCTATAATGTCACGGTTAATCATTTGCTCTATTTCAGCTCTTACTGCTTGCTTTCGTGATTGCGCAATGGGGTAAGACTTCCGGTTAAAGTCTACAGTGTCTCGGAATTGTAGAGTACACTGGAAATTCTTCACTTTACCGGGCTCATCAGAAAAGACTGATTTATATTTATTGTATATATCGATTAATTTGTTCGCTTGGTTTGTTGTTAAACCTTCGCCAGTTATACCGCTCCGGAAATCCCTGATCTCCTGGATTTTTTGCGACCATAAATCTTCATTGGATGTGTCGCCTATTCTCTGTTCAATTATGGATGTTGGTTGGATGTAATTGATTTTTCGGATTTGCTGATGGATACTATCGGGAACGACTTGGTCACTACCCACCAAGTTCGCCGTCCAAGTATGTCCGCTAGAAAACAGTGATAATGTTTCAGTTCTTAGATTAATGATTGCGGAATTTCTCCTAAGCACATCACACCCGACCAGTATATTAAATGGCAGACCGCTCGCCACCAAGAATTCCATGTCAATCGCTATACCACAGCTCATCACACTGGCGGAGACTTGTCTACGTATAGTTTTGTTTTGTCGGCCGGTTGCTCCCAACAAAACAATATTATTCAATGGCAATGTTGGTAAAGTTCTCCCGCACTCTTGCTGTATCCTCTCCAGTTCCGTCGTACTTATTATTGATACGTTTGACCCAGTATCGATCATTAACTTGGCTGGGATGCCTTCTACCTTGGCGTCAACATGTATAATTTCATTATTGAAGTTATTGGTGGGACTCCTGTTATCCTCTTCCAATAACTCCTGTCTGATGTCTTTCAGGTAGTTGCACCCGATGATTGTAATACGATTGTGATTATTTACGATATTGCACTCATTCTCATTATCATACCCAGTAGTCAGAAGCAGTAATGGGTTCTGGTTATTTCTTACTGCCTGTGCCCGTTTAAAGGCTCGGCATCATTGTTTCTTTGAGCCATATTATTCGATGCCTCATTCGGGATGCTCAGGGTGGTTACTTGCCGATCTGTTCTATGGTCTTCTGGTCGTTCATGGTGCGACCTCTGTTCAGTGTTGTCCAAACTATTACTCCTACGCGCCGGATAGTACCTCGGTTGGTCCCGTTCTAGGCTCCTCCGCCTTTCCTCGTATCTTCGGTAACTGTTCCCTCTATGGTGGTTGAAACCTCGCTGTCTTCCATCTGTAGCCCGTATGAAGTTCACTCTTGGGCGAGGAAACCTATTATTACTAAAATTACTATTATTGGGACCCACACGATTAGCATTATTAAGGTAAGGACTATTACCATAATTGGGGCTTCTCTGACTATTTACGTTACCAGGGTTGGGATTGCGGTTACCCTGATAACCATTAGAGGGTCGATTCGGGTTTTGCTGGTTGGGACCCGTATTATTATTGTCATTGTAATTGGTATTATTTACGTTATTTCCATTATTATAATTGTTATTTCGCGGGTATGCCCGACCTCCTTGGTACCCAGTATTTATGTGGTTCACACCTTGATTATTGTTCAGGTACGTCCTTGGTTCGGGCCCATCGCTTCTTCTGCGACTCTGCCTGTAGTAATCTTCGTTTTCATAATTCTCCAGGAGTTCGGTCATTGCCTGGATGGTTTTTATCTGGCTGCCCCTCCTAGCGCGAATCACCTCCTCATCATAATGGTAAGACAGCTTGTTTATTAAGCATTCCTCCGGTATGGCTGGTTCTAAGTGCTTGGCCATACACACTTTGCCGAGGAAATACGCTGTCATTGAGCTGCCGACTTGTGGTTGGTAGCGGCCGTGGCAGATATTATCTCTGATGAGATTCTGCGTGGTCTCTGACCAGTACTTGGCTTTGAACATGCTCTTGAACTGTTCATAGTTATTGATGTCGCTCCGGTTTGCCATCCACCAATGGTCATTCACCTCCCGAAACGACTCGTCAAGGATCTCTCTATTCTGGACCCATCGGTTCCCACGGTGTTTCTCGATGTACTCCTCTATTCGTGCCAAGAACTCCATTGGCTTCCGTTTGTATTGTCGGAAATTCAGCCATTCTCGGTTCTCTGACATGGGGAAACTGTGATATCCCGATGGTCTGTTTCTGATTGACTCTATCTCCTCCTGGCTCTGACGCATCTGTCCGGTTATGTTTACCATGGCGGCTTCCACGCCGTCGCATCTTTCTGTGACTTGGGTTCTTACTTTATTTATTCCTCCAGAGCAAATTTCTTGGTCTCCTCTATTTTTGTTTTCTGCTGTTCTTGGACCTGAGTAATTTCCTTTGTTATTACTTCACGGACTTCCAGCACTTCGTTTTCTGTTAGCCGACATCTTTCGTCTACTTCTCGGATCTGCTGGTTAACAACCACAACTTCCTGTTCTAATTTCTTGACGATGGTCTTCTTCGTCTCAGTTATCTTTTTATTTATCTCCTCTTTGGCTAACTCAATCCTCTCGTCTAACTTATCCATGTTCTCTTGGTTAACTTCCCTTAGTTCTTCTCTCAACCTTTGATTATTCTCGTCCATCTTCTCCTCCATTTTCAGATTATTTTCCTCCAACTTTTCCCTCAGTTGCTGGTTGTCGCTTTCTATTTTCCTACTTGTTTCCTCCATTTTCTCTTCCATCTGCTTACTCAAATTTTTACTGGTTTCTTCGATCCTCTTATTGGTATTTTCTATCTTACGGCCCAATTCTTCCTTTGTGGATCGGTTGTCTTCCTTTAATTCTTCTAACTTTTCTCCCATCCTCTCTTCCATCTTCTTGTTGGTATTTTCTATGTTTTTATTTATTTCATTCACATCTTCCCTCAAGGACTGCTTATCTTCCTTCCTTTCCTTACTCAACTTCTTGTTATTTTCTTCATTGTCCTTGCTCATTTTCAGGAACATTTCCATTAATTTGTCCAACTTACTATTTTCTGTGGTCTTACCTTTTTCTATTTCCTTGTCTTGGACATGGACTTCCCCTGTTCGAGTGGGTACTTCTGGTTGTTCTTCCGGTGGTACGAGTTGTTTATCTTCCACCTGGGGTAGTAACACTTCCAGATCCTCCACGGGTGTTGCTTCCTTATCCCCCATGTCAACCTCTTTCTCGGCCTCTGCCGCCCTCTTTTTCGATGTAGCTCGTCTCTGCATCTTTCTGCTGTCTATTAATCAATCGCTGCCAAGCTTAGATTATTAAGCCCTCTAAGTTGGACCCCACTTTGTAACAGATGACCTATAGGGTACTGCCTTCTTCCTTAATGCCCAGCGTTGTGTTCGTCACTTTGTAAGAAGACCCTATATATGGCTGTAATCTGATCAAGCCCCACTGTTTGGGCTAGCCACTTGGTCACCAGACCGCTGTATGCCGGTTGTTACAAAAGAATAAAAATAAAATGGAAAATTCAATAATAATAGAATTTTCAAACAATAAAATAATTTTGTTTATGTTTATAGAGGTATGTATACAAGATAAATCTGTTTTTTAAAAGGTTCTGGTAAAATTTTAATAACAGGTAGGTATTTATTGACTGTCGAGCACTTCTTGAAGATTTGCACCAAGTCTGGAGTTAAATAGATTAACTCCAGGTAATAATCGATTGGTGACTTTTCTGACTGGTCCAATATCTTGTTCAAAATAGGATATATTCTTCTCACTTAATTCCCTCTGCCTTATAAATACCCTTAAATTACCCTGTGAAATAAATACAGATACAAAATAATGGAAATATAAAGATTTATTGACAATTTTAAATAAATAATCGATATTTTATCGATGGAGAGCAATTATCGACTCTGTCTCAGGAATTATCGATTGTGTCATACAGAACAAAATTTTATGTTATATTATATTGAAAGACAGGTTCTTTGAGCGATTAGGATTAATAGTCAGAGAAGGATGACGAGAAAGTATAACATTAACAATTAAAGATATTAATACAATAATTACTATTCAATAGTATTTAAATAATTCCACTATGTAATGTAAATGAATGCTGTCAAACCATACGCAGACGATGACGTCACTGCGATATCGAAGGCGGTCTCTGTAGAATTAAAAGATGGCCGCTACTATTTCTTGCGTAGTTAGTGTGAACTCGGCATGTCCCAAAATCACGACAAAATTACCTTTGTGAATGTCTAAAATCTTCCCGCACTGGTGTAATATGTCTGTGAAGTTAGTTGGTGTATTCTGGTGAAGTGTTCCGTGTAAACTTGTGTTAATTTGGTTATTTTGTCTGTTTTCCCTTCTGGGGTTAAGTGTTTCAAGTTACGGTTAGGTTTGTAAAGTGAATCAGTTGAAATATAATGTTTTACTGTTTACTGTCACTCGTATAGTGAAGTTAGAGGTTTGTTTTCACTATTGTCGTGAATGTTTTTATAGTATTGGCTTCAAAAAGTGTCTAATTTGTCTAACTCTCGTTCACTGATTTCAATGGCTAAACGTTAGCATCATGTTCGACTCGATTTAAAGAACGTTTTTGTCACACACCTATTCAGCTTGATATTCAACAAAAGACTAATTAACTTGGTCATAAATCTTGCCCAGTTAATCCTTGAAAAAGTATTGTTAACATTTTTCGACTTCCATACACATTAGAAAATATTACATTATATATGGAATTTTTCTATTTTATTCCTTACTTTTATGAATTACTAACCTTATTATTGGTTTAATCATCTCATTCCCTTTAAATTGATGTATTATAGTCCATATCTGTAGACATTTTGTGGAAATTAACAAATTTTGTTCACACTTTGGAAATATAGGCTCAAAATTGGATTTCCGTCTTTATACAAAATTCCTTCCATTTTAAATATTATTAATATTATTATAATAAATTTTAATTAGTCATATTACTCTCCCTTTCCTTAAATACATATAAATTACACCTTTGAACTGGTTTTTTGTGTTAATTTGTAAATTTGACATTGCTCTTTAAAATTAATTAATTTATATATTTTGATAATTTACAAAATGTTAAGGTATATTTCCTTATTGTCATTTTAATTCATAGGGTCATTCCTAGTAGTGGTTAATTGTGTTATCTTACATAAATCTGGGTAGTTTACAGGATTTATAAGTGAATTATACTATTTTATATTGGTTCTCTGATTTCACCAAATGGCCTAGATTTTAGAATTTTATATTTCTTTCTTTCTCAAATAATTTAAACTTAATTCCTCCTCTGACTTTACATAATTACAATTATATCAAAATAACATGATTTATAACTTATTGTATTGTGTAGTAGTTAATTAACACTACATATTTAAAATAAATAATTATGAACATGGTTCAGCAATCTGCACAATTGAACACATTGCAGATATGGTTTGAACATATATCTTTCAACTATTTTTGAG